>OY728147.1:1531079244-1533579244 GCA_963277665.1 Viscum album | reverse complement strand
ATGATAAAACAATTATTTCTTTCACATTTTTGGTAAAAAGTCAAAAGTGCCTCATTTATAGAATGAAAATAAGATTAATTTTTAAACCATTTTTTAAAATTTAAAACAAGGGTAAAAATTAATTTAAATAATCATTTTAGTATATTAAAAACATTCTTGAAAACATTTTTAGAAAAACAGGGATATGGAAGATAAAGGATTTTCGACTGAAGGGAAAAATAAAGTTGGTTTTCCTTGAAAATACTTTATTTTAATCTTGAGTACATAAAGAGAGGAAAAAAATTAAAACATTTATTTTCTATAAATAAATATATGAAAATAAATTTCATGATTTTTATGACAGGTAGATCAAATATTTCATCGTTGGAAACTTAATTATAAACAATCCTGATAAACAATGAGACTGTAACATAAAACCTTTATCACTTTGGTAACTTTTGAATCATAAGTCTCATAAAAGAAAAAACCATATATGTATATGTATATCCCATAAATTTCATTATAATAATAATAAAATAAATTAATGGGTGGTATATACACCACACATAAGAAAAAAGTGGTGAATATGGCATGTGTCCCATGGAAATAAAAGTGAGATAGAAATTCATTACCTAAAGTATTGACTTTATTCATACACATTCAAACCTCATGTATAATAAATATGGGTTTATTATAAATCCATTCCATAACTATACTCATATAAATCATACCAAATATGATTTACTTACAACCTTTTATTACCTGTTCATTAATAATTCTTTATTAAGATCAATTTTCTGGGTGATAACTACATCATTTTTCATATATAATTTTGTTTGGTAGTTTTATTCATTGTAAATTTATTATGGTCCCATCATATCCAGAATTATAATCATGATATAAATATCAAATATTTTTATAATATTTTTTTATATTAATCCATAAATGTTAGATATAAAAAATGAATTACACCATTCATGGAGATGGTAGGTCGTGTGTACACATGAATGTTGTTTCTATTTTATCGATGGATGGAACAAAAGAAAGGTAAATATTAATTCAACTTTTTATAATCATTTCAATGTCATAAATATCATATATACTAATTAAATTTATCTTTATTACAATCTATGTCAAAATAAAATGAAAATCATATCACATCGCTTCATGGAAGCAGTAGTCCATACGTATACATGAGTGATGTTAGCATTTTCCAAAGGATTGTAAGGTAATAAGGTTGATGTGATATCATAATTAAAGAAGTATAATCTTTTCATAAATATAATATACATATTTTAAATCCATCATTATATCCAGCAGTGATAAGTGGTGATGGAAAATAAATTACATTGGTTCATGAGGCGGTAGTTTGTTATACACATGATCTACGGTTTTGTTTCCCATTTGATAGAATAGAAGGTGGATATAGGTTATTACATTACCATAATAAAATATCAGTATATATAAGATAATAATGTTATTATATAAGTATATTTAAAAAATATTTTAATGCGGTGGAATAAGAAATAAATAAAAAACGCATGGTTTAGGACTATACTTATTCTTCGGAGAACCTTGTTAGGTTTACACCTAAAGCCTTCTTAAGGTGGTTTTTTAATAAAACCATGGAATCTAGGAAATTTTAATGGATTATTAAGGGATTAAATTATGTATTTTATGAACTAAAAGTATTTGGATGTGTAAATAGAATAGGAGAGCGGATTCCCTTTTATAATTGGGGGAGTGGAAACACTTATAATTTTAGAAAATAAAAAAATATATCCACATTTTACACATTAAAAATGATAAAAATAGATAATTATCAATAATATGATGATATAATGTAGAAATATGTAATTAGAAAAGTTTTTAGGTCATTTTAACCCTTATCTTTTTAGTTCAACCTCCCAATAAACATGTTTTAACCTTAACCGCAGTAATTCATTTTTACTGTTTTACTATTCATTATGACCAAAAATTAAGTTGAACTTATTATATAATATTAAATATGATGATTAAAAATATTTAATCCATTTTAAAAAATTCAATTTCATATAATTGGATGAATTTAATTCAAAATTAAACCCACAAATGCGATGAAAAAGCGGTTTTCCAAATATTTTTTTTTCAAAAGTACAAAACTTTTTTATATAAAAATTCAACATGAAATTGATTCCAAATACCTAAATTAGAACATAAATAATATAATTGAACTAATTTTAGTTCAAAACTATTTTAAAATAATATGTGACATTGTAAATTCTTTAAATGAAAAGGTAGTTTGAATAAAAAACAGAATTTTTCACTATTCATTAAAATAGTAATATTTTCAGAAGATTCTCAAAAATTATATCTAAGATAACTTTAACATTTTGATTCTAAAAATTATGTTCATTTTTTAAAATAAATTTTCTAAAATTTAAAATAAATAATTTTTTTATTTGTTCACAAAAATAAATAAAATCATTTTTTAGAAAAAATGTATTTTGAATCATATAAAGATTTTACTAAATATTAGTACTTATCTATCAATATATTTTCTTTATATAAAACCTTTATACTTAATTTAAAAAAATTATTCCTATTCATACTTCCAAATTTAATGTATTGTTTATAACTGTCACATTAAATAATAATATTTTAATAGTTTGTCACAGTTTGTTTAAACTCTGTGTTGTGTGCAATAGAAGCTATCAAAGAAATTAAATTTATTTGAAAAAATATATATCATAAAATATCGTGTTGTTAAAATATCATTATTTTATTAAATCATGTTTTTTCTTTTTAAACATGCTGTCGAGCATAGTATTCTTTTTAAAATAAAATTTGGGGTGTTACATTATCCAACATTAAATAAATTTCATCCTCAAAATTTTTTATCTTAGAAATCAAGGGTTCAATATTATAAGATTATTTTTTGGAAAACTCACATCATAAAAAGGGATACATAAACTTCCTTTGAAAAGGGAATGTGGCAAACATAAAAGTTAAATGGAATAAAACATAATATGGTTCACAGATAAGTTGATCATTAGTGGGAAGTGAAAATATGGTCATGGAGGAGAAATATAATGTCCAAAGAATAATTGTGAGTGAGATAGATACTATTCATGAGAACATTAATGACCACAAAACCCTAAATCACTAAGGGGATAAAATTACTTTCAATTATTTAGAAATAATTTTCAAAATGAAAATGTTTTCATTTTCAAGATAAATTTTCATAGAGTTAAGGTATTTCATTACCATGTAATATAATAAAATAAACATACAATATTTCTTTAAATCTATAAATTTATGGTCATACTTTGTTTGTGTGTTTTAATTATTTTCCATATTTTTTTATCCAATGTTCTAATAATGAATGAAAAATGTGAATTTTTCATTCCTAAAGCAATTAATTAAACTTCTAATAGATCATAAGACCAATAAAAGGATGATCAGTTATTTATCTGATCTCTATTCAGTTATTGAAATAAAAAATGATTAATACATTTTAAGATAACTAATATTAATAAACTATCATTTGAAATATTATATTCTAAATTTTTAATAAAAATACCCAATGATCTAGTTAATTATCTACTAAAATAGATAAATTCCAAAACACCTCAAAGCATTCTTAACCCATATTCAAACATAAAAATTTAAAGATGCCACAAAATTACTAAAATAAATCTATCTTTAATCCCCAATCAACATAGTGTGTCTCATAATGTCACATTTAAAACACATGAATACATTGATCAAATATTCTACTAAAACATTCTAATAACTTGAATCAGTATAAAACCTCAATGAAAATATATATACTTCCAAAAATTACCTTTACCTTTATTCCTCAAATAAAATCATGGACTATAGAATATATTTCATAAATCCAATAATGTAACAAAATTCATCATGGATAAATTAAATCACATTTTTTTTAAATAAATAATCAATTTAAAGGTCACAAATACTATAAAATTTACTTTATCAATATTGATCATCTATCAATCTCAACTAAACTTTTATTTTCTCAAAATTAGGCACATATTAAGGGTTATATAACCCTTAATAATTTGTTTTCCATAAATATCCCCATACCACTAAATAACTTTTATAAGATATTAGTACCCTACGATATATCCTTACAAATCCTCAAATCAACACTATTAAAAAACAATCCATATATGTTTCATGATTATTATAACCATAATATCATCGATAAAACACTTCTATAATAAAATTATTGAGTAAAAATATATAAAGAAATCATTCATTCCACTGTAATGATTGGAATATCATAATCCCTTCCTTGGTCTAGGATTTAGACATTTAATTATAAAATTGACATAGATAATTCTCATGTTCCTTGAACATAAGATATTGAACTATAAATGGTGCCATATAATTCACTTTATTTCCCTTCATTGATATCTTTATTTTTTATCAACAATTAGTTTCTTTATTCCCTTATTTTATAAACATAAAACCTCTTATCATTCATTTATGAAATTTCCCATGGAGCTTATTCCCACATTCTCGACATGTAGGAAGTTGAATATTATTTCTTCCATGGTCTTCATGAAACTACAATTTTTTTTTATATTTTGGTCATTCGTATACTAACCTAACTTCATGTTATTAATATTATATAAAAATATTTGGTTAGGAATAATCACAAGCTTTTTTATTCCATCTCACATTTCATTTGGATTCTCATGATTCAAATCATTACATCATCCACCACATTCACTGTTAACATAATTCCTCCTAGTTTCAGTTATTAATTAAAACTAAAGGGCATTGTATAAGAAATAATAATTATATATAGTAATCATATAATTATGAAAAATCATTCATAGGATATCTAAATGATGGAACCTTCTTTTTAATCTATGACACCTTAGGTTTATCCTATTTTTTCCATGGTTATTATATATTCAAATACATTTGAATGGTTTATAAAGAAAATGTGAATTAACACAATAATATCCCTAAGAGTTTCTAGATAGGTTTATAGTATTAGGAACACTTGTCATGCACCAGTGATGATTGAGTTATTACCAAATCCACCCTTTTAGAGTTGTTAATGTTGGGTGCATCTATTATATAGTTGCATTCAATTTCCAGTATCCAAATTGGGATGTATTTTCTAGGAGAACCAAAATACTTTGATTACAAAAAAAATTGGATTTTTTCCTTCACATAGGCTTATCTGAAGAGTTCTCAATATAGTTTCCTCATCCTAGTATACAAAAATAACTAAACCATTATCTAATACCTACCAAGTCAACCCAATCATTAAATACATAAATATTACATTTTACTATATGAATATTAATTACATATAATTACGATTCATGAAATAATTGTAAAGTTTTAGTGTATTTGGGTACCTGTACATAAAAGATCTACATCATCACCCAATAATTTCTTTAAAATTTGCACCATTCTTAGTCATATCATACTTAAAAATGTTCTTTATATCTAGGGGAAAGGAAAGATAATAAATTGTGAGATCTAATGCTTAGTAATGGTAATCGAGGGAGATAACAATCAATGAACATTTTTAGTCGTAACATGAATATAAGTGTATGAGAACAAGATCTTAACATTTTAAAGTCATGCCTATCAATTTGTAGATCACAATCAAGATTCATGTAATAAATCACAATAATTCATAATACATGAATCATAAATTAAATTGAATAACATGATCCAAGAGAGTATAATAATGGAATAAGATTATTTCATAAAGGAGTTTCATAATTATCAGCATAATTATTATCATATAAATCTTATGACAAGTCTACCCAAAAGACATTCTTCACATATTAATATTCAGATAACCACCTGTGTACCTACATTGGGCTTGGGACAATATCTCATGTACCCTTGTTGGTCTTGGGATAACCTTCTGTATACCCTTTGATCTCATAACACAATAACATTGACAAAATGAATTAAAGGGTGATTACGAACCCACCCGTCATATAATCATAATCCATTCATATGTATTTCACATGATCATAATAAAATTTATGATTTCACCATAGCTTAAACCATTGAAAAAAATGGGTCTAATCAAAATTTCATCATCATAGTCATAAACCATAAAAATAAAGAATATAGATAGTATCATAGGATCATATCCCGAATGGAACATAGGTAACATAAAAGGATGTTATTATAGATTAAAAATTTCTTTAAAATATCAATGGAATATTTGATGAGTAAAATACCATTTTCATTTTGAAATTAATTATTTAAAATATAAAAAAATATAAAATATTATGGAAAAATTTTTCAGTAAAAATAATAATGAAATCTTATAAAATAATCATTAAAAAAATATGTAGTCATGAATGTGGGTAAAGTTGTTCATGCAGTGTATGATAAACCAATGATTTCAATTACACCGTTGGTGAAAAGTACCTCATTCATAAAACAAAATAATATTCCTTTTAAACCTTTATATAGAGAGTTAAAATTGGTGAAAATGAATTTATTCAATCATTGAGTAGTTTTGAAAACATTCTTGAATATATTTTAAATAAAATATTGACATTGAAGCGAAGGTTCCAGAATGAATAGAAAAAAAGTATGGTTTCCTTTAAAAAAATCATTAGAATATTGAGTATATAATGAGATCAAAATGAAATTAAAACATATAATCCCTAGAAATAAGAATTTTAGGAGAAAATACATGTGTTTTATGTGAGATAGATCATATAATTTCATGATATAAAATTTAAACATTATCAATCTTGGTCAAAAGTGAGATTGTAAAAAAAATATTTTACTACTTTTGTTAAATTTGGATCATAGCCCCCTTTAAATAAAATATTAACTATAATGACTATAAATATATTAATGATATATCATATCAAATGGAATTATATATACCACATGAAATAAATAGGTGGGGAATATGGAATGTGTGCCATGGAAATAAAAGTGAGATGAGAAACCCTTACCACTTTGGTAATGTCACGAACCAGTAAGAGTTGACCCTGAACCGGTCACCCAGGCCAGCCCGCAACGAGTCCCAAGAGGCGTTCCAGATCCTCCCAGGATGGAGACAAGCACCAAGGGAATCAATATAGTACAAAATGGAATGATTTCTACCATATATAAACAATCAAACAAACAGCGGAAAGAAATAGACATCCCAAAAAACATTTATATAAAAATTGAACTGAACAATATTTGTACAAGAAACTGAAATTAAAACTAACCCAAAAACTCAACTGACCAAACCAGTTAAACAACTAAATCCATGTGACCCTTATGGTCACTCTCCAACAAAATTATCACACATCACCCAAGGAGATCAAACTCGAGCTGAAACCTGCACAAGGGCTAAAAATAGAAGAAGACTATAGGCATGAGTATTAAAACTCAGTAGGTTAGCCCGATATTCTATTCCCAATGAACATACTTTAAAATAAAAGAAACATAAATTTATAGTTTTAAATACAAGATATAAAAGTATGTTTTTCAAATGAGGTTCCATGCTATAATAATTATTAGACAAAAACATGCGTGTTTAATAAACAAAAATGCAAGTAATAATTTTTCAAAGAGGTGCAACTTCAAAATGAAAATTTATTTAATGAGGGATGATTTAAAGATTTTACACTTTTAATTAAATAACACAAAATACTGAATTTACCAACCAAACACATCGTATTCCGACAGTGATTACAAAATATCCAATGAGCACAACTCACGGGAACACCCCTAGGCACTGGTTGTGAGCCTCAGGTACCTCGTATCTCGGTGAATGTAACCATAATAAATATTCGTTCTCGTGCACATGAGACACTAGTAGGAATTATAACCATAACCTAGTGGTCCTCCAAAATCATCATCATCATAGTTTAGTTAGTGTTTTTATCATCAAACTTGCTATGTGAATCAGGGGCCAAACCCCAGAGAATCACTAGCATACTAGTACACGTCTGCCCACCTAGATACCGGGGATTCCCTTTAGTGATCAATAAAGTTAAACATATTATCAAATACACATTTCACATCCAAATTCCATTCCCAAACCATAAAACACAAACATCCCATAAGCTTTCTTCACATTTCTTTCACGAATCAATAAACCACTACAAATTTTCGTAAAACAATTTCAACGAGTGTATTGATGCTTTTCACATAAAACTCATTCAAAAACACTATTTAAATTATAAACACATAAAAATACCATACCCAACCATATTTTGAAGCCCTAAAAACATTTAATAAAATCATTTCATGGATGATAAAACAATCCCAATTGACATAACATGGTATATACAAGTAAAACACTCATTCTTCATTTTTAGGAAAGGCCAAACAGGCCTTTAAACATTTTCCCAGAACTAACATTTGAAAAAGATATGAATTTCAATTTTTTTAAAGAGGTATATACACACCATATACAGAATTAAACCACATTCATAAATCCCATAAAACTCTCAGGTTATGTATTCAAAACACAACAATTTTCATAAAAATGTGATACAGTCCATTTTCCGGCAACTCGGGCCAAAACATGTTGTAAACCAAAACCCATTTATTTTTAAAACCAAATAAAAATTGGAAAGTCATAATAGGATCAAAAAATAATTTTTTTACATGCTTCCAATGTATTTATAAATCCAAACAAATCATTTTAAATTACACTAGGCACATAAAATCCAACCGGGTAATTTACCGAACATGTGGCATGCACTCTTTAAAAAAACAACTTATGTTAAGCACATAAAAAGGTATAAAATACCATTTTCATGCCATAAAGTTATTAAAGATACTAAAACATATTAAAAATACAATAAACCAAGTGCGGAATCTTGTGGAATAATTTATCAAACAAGAATAGTGCACATTTATACCAAAACAACTATATTTTTAACAAAATAAGTCATAAAACATAATTTGCACACAGAACCTTTAAAACCAAGGTTTCAAAGAAAAACATATCATATAAATAAGGTTATAACAGTATTATAATGATGAAACTTAAATGATAAAGGCTTTTTCAAGGGACATCCTACCTCAAATTCTTGGCGTAATGGAAACGCACACCCAAAATCACCATCCGAGGGTTTAAAAACCCTAAACCTATGACGACCAGACTCAAATGAATATTAACTCCATAAAAATCATTTTATAACAAAACCCTAGGTCTATCATGACTATAGGGGATTATAAAACCAAGATATAATGAATAGAGGAATAAGAGGGAGGAGAAAGGAGAAGGAATCTCACATTTTCAACTAGAAAACTCTTCATATTCTATTAGCTCTGCACACTTAGAGGAAAGTTAATGGCTTGAAACTTCTTGTAGAGTCTCCTAATATCTTGAAGAACCATGAAAAGTAGAATTGTGGGAAAAAGAGTATGAATGGAATTATTTATTCATGAAACAATTTACCTTCGCAATTCTGGATGATTTGAGTGACATTGAGAAAGCCTTCCCTAATCCGTGACTCATATGAGATCCAAAGAGGGGAAATAGATAATGGGGTGAGTATAGAGATATTGGATTCAGGTGGGAGGTATAATCACCAAAAAATATTAAATATTGAATTAGATATAAAATAAAAAAATATATTTTTTTTAAACTGGAAATGGGCCCATGGGCTGGCCCAATGCCTAAATAAGTAACCCAATTTCACCATGATTATGAATTATTAAGTGATAAAAAAGGATATGGATGTTTTAATATGTCAGTATAGGACATGTGGGAAGTAAAATGGGTCAAAATTGATGAAAAACAAAGGAGTTATAAAAGAAACAAATTTGGTTTTTAAAACTGGAAATGGGCTCACAGTTGGCCCAAATCATGAAGTAACCACCCTTTCTCCAAAAACTCCTAAACAAGAAATGGGGAACCACTACTAGAAATCCGTGTTTTCCAATAATTTCATCCCAATGGTTTACAAAAACTGTTGGGAAAGTGAGGCTATACCAACGGTTTTGATAAACCGTTGGTATAGGCCTCTTTGGAAGACCCTTTACCAACGGTTCTTTAGAACCGTTGGGAAAGGCTTACTTGTGAGAGGATTTACCAACGGTTCTAAAGAACCATTTGGTAAAAGCTATTTTTTAGAGGATTTTACCAACATTTCTATATGAACCGTTGGTATAGTCACTCTTTCCCAACAGTTTTTAAAAACTGTTGGTCAATGTTTTCCCCAATTAAGCAGGCCCTCCTCATTCGCGAACAGAACTGAATCTGCAGTAGCGGATGCCCTCCTTGCTCGACATCCCCCATCCGAACTGCTAAATCTCCATCAGATCCATCTCAAATCAGGTATTTTTTCTACACTTAAAATCCTTAAGTGTTACCTTATTATTATTTTTATTCATCTAATATTTTAGTTTTGTGTTTTGATTTTGATGTGTATCTTTTTTTCTATTTTTATTTAACCTAGATTTTCTTCATCCCATCAGATCTATTTAATTAATTAAATATTTAATTCGATGGAGGTGAAACATCTTAGATTTGTTTTGGTTGGATTCCATATTTTATAAATATGTGTTTTTATGATTTTTCTTCATCTTGTAATTAATTTTTACTTGAAAATTCATTTATATGTGTTTATTAATTTTTAACAAAGTTTTCGGGGGGTTGGGGGCTATCTGGGGGGTCAGGGGGGCTGTCCGGGGGTGCGGGGGGGTGTCCGGGGGTTGGGGGTTGTCCGGGGGTTGAGGGGGCTATCCAGGTGGTGGGGGCTGTCCGAGGTGTTGGGGGCTGTCTGGGGGGGGGGGTTGTCCGGGGTGAGGGGTTGTCCGGGGGGTCGGGGGGGCTGTCCGGGGGGTCGGGGGGCTGTCCGGGGGGTGGGGGCTGTCTGGGGTGTTGGAGGGCTATCTGGGGTGGGGGGATGTCTGGGGTGAGGGGGGGCTTTCCAGGGGGTCGGGGGGATGTCTGGGGGGTGGGGGCCTGTTCGGGTTGAGGGGGGGATGTCCGGGGGTGGGGGGCTGTCCGGGGGGTGGGGGCTATTCGGGGGTTGAGGGGGGGTCTTTTCGGGGTGAGGGGGCTGTCCAGGGTGAGGGGGTGTTTTCCGGGGGTTGGGGGGCTTTCCGGGGCTTGGGGGATTTACGGGTGGTGGTTGGGCTGTCCAGGTGGTGTGGGGGGCTGTCGGGGTGGTGCGAGGGGCTGTCCGGGGGGTGGGGGGATTTCTGGGGTGGGGGTTGTCCGAGGTGGGGGGGTTGTCCAGGGTGGGGGGCTTTCCGGGGGTGGGGGCTGTTCAGGGTGAGGGGGGATGTCCGGGGGATCGGGGGGGTTGTCCGGGGGGTGGGGGGCTGTCTTGGTTGAGGGGGGGGGCTATCTGGGGGGTGGGGGTTGTCCAGGTGGTGCGGGGGGGGCTGTCTGGGTGGTGTGGGGGACTGTCTGGTGGGTGGAGGGGCTGTCCGGAGTTGGACTGGATTTCCGAGGGTGGGGGCTATCTGAGGTGGGGGGGTTGTCCGGGATGGGGGGCCTGTCCGGGGTGGGGGGTCTTTCCGGGGGTGGGGGTTGTCCGGGGGTTGGGGGGCTTTTCAGGGTGAGGGGGGATGTCCGGGGGGTCAGGGGTTGTCCGGGGGGTCAGGGGGGCTGTCCGGGGGTAGGGGGCTGTCCGGGTTGAGGGAGGGCTGTCCGGGGGTGGTTGGGCTGTTCGGGTGGTGCGGGTTCTGTTTGGGTGGTGCGGGGGGATGTCCGGGGGTGGGGGGGATTTCCGGGGGTGGGGGATGTCCGAGGTGGGGGGGGCTGTCCGGGGGGGCTATCCAGGGGGTGAGGGGGTTGTCTGGGGGTTGGGGGGATTTTCGGGGTGGGGGGGAAGTCCGGGGTGGGGGCTGTCCGGGGGTTGGGGGGATTTCCGGGGTGAGGGGGGCAGTCCGAGGTGAGGGGGGGCAGTCCCTCTCATAGCCTCTTTAATTTAAGAATTATTTAAATTGAATTTAGCTTCTTTATTAATTCTTCTTAATTATATTTAATTTCATATCTTGAATAAGTTTTCTTTAATATAATTCTTTCATTTGATAAATAAAGTCATGTTTTTATAATAAAACCCCTCCAACGGAGGTGTGCTGTCTGTGAAAACTCACAGTGATAGTTTATGGTGTGATAATTTGACTCTCAATCATTAGTTTCAACTAATTAGTACCACTTTTAAAGACAAAAAATATAAAATATATATCTTTATCATACCACAATTCCGAATAAAGAGTCTGTTTTATAACATAAGATCAGTTTCTATAAGGTGAAGGACAACTACATAGGATTTATTTTGAATCCTGGCTGGAAGATGATGCCCCGCAGATGTCGCTAGATTGGGCCAAAACACCGCGGTCACGCCACGATAATGTCGTGATTTGGTCCTACTTCAGGACGACACCCCGCGGCGGTTCGCAGTCCTGTCAGAATTCGATGTATGATACCTAGATATAATTTTAGATACATTACCCACCCTCCTCCCTGGACCCCGTACAGCCCCCCCCCCCCCCCCCCCACCCTCCTCCCTGGACCCCAGACATCCCACCGGACAGCCCCCCAACCCTCCTCCCTGGACCCCGGACAGCCCCCCGCCTCAAATTGAGGCACGGTGTCATGTGACCGCGGTGTCTGAACGACCTCGGAATTCCATGAACTCGGACGACAACAAAGGTGTGGGTGAATTGTGAAATGTTCGGCCAGACGGCATGTCAATCGGAGGTGTCTTCTGACCGTGGTGGCCGAAAACGCACTACACGTGTCGTAAATAGCCAAAACATGTGTTTAACGGTCAAATCATGCCAAAAGACATCGGAATGAGTTGAAATCACATGAAAACACCCTAATTATTATTCATGAGGTGTACGAGGAGACAGCACGTCATTCGGACATGCGGTTTGCGCGGCACGGCTGAATATGTGTTTTTTTAGGTGTTCGACGCTCTTGAAAAAGCGTGTGTGGGGTGGTCGAAACCGGTCCGAACGACCTCAGAATGGAAAGAAATCGGATGAAAACAAATGTGGGTGAATTGTGAAATGGTTGTCTAGATGGCATGTCAATCGGAGGTGTCGTGTGACCGCGGTGGCCAAAAACGCACTCTGCGTGTTGTAAATGGCCAAAACATGCATTTAATGGTCAAATGCATGTTGAACGACATCGGAATGACTTGAAATCATACGAAAACACCCTAATTATTATTCATGAGGTTTATGAGGAGACTCCATGTCATTCGGACGCACGGTTTGTGCGGCACAGCTGAATATGTGTTTTTTAGGTGTTCGGCGTGCTTGAAAAGCATGCGTGGGGTGGTCGAAAACGGCCTAATAACCTAGAAATGCTATGACATCAGACGAAAACAAAGGGTGGATGAATTTTGAAATGTTCGGCCAGACGGCACATCAATCGGAGGTGTTGTGTGACCGCGATGGCCGAAAACGCATTCCGCGTGTCGTAAATGGCCAAAACATGCGTTTAACGGTCAAATGCATGCCAAACGACATCGAAATGACTTAAAATCACACAAAAACACCCTAATTATTATTCTTGAGGTGTAATAGGAGATGGAACGTCATTCGGACGTGCAGTTTGCACAGCATGGCTGAATATGTGTTTTTTAGGTGTTCGGCGCGCTTGAAAAGCGTGTGTGGGGTGATCAAAACCGGCCGAACGATGTCGGAATTCCATAAAATCAGACGAAAATAAAGGTTGGGTGAATTGTGAAATGGTAGGCCAGATGGAACATGAATTGGAGGTGTCGTGTGACCACGCTGGCCGAAAACTTACTCCGCATGTCGTAAATGGCCAAAACATGCGTTTAACAGTCAAATGCATGCCGAACGACATCAGAATGACTTGAAATCACACGAAAACACCATAATTATTACTTTTGAGGTGTACGAAAAGACAGAATGTCATTCAGACGTGTAGTTTCCACGGCACGGCTGAATATGTGTTTTTTAGGTGTACGGCGCGCTTGAAAAGCGTGTGTGGGGTGGTTGAAACCGGCCGAACAACCTCAGAATGCCATGAAATCGGACGACAACAAAGGGTGGGTGAATTTTGAAATGTTCAGACAGACGGCACATCAATCAAAAGTGTCGTGTGACCGCACTGGCTGAAAATGCACTCTACGTGTCGTAAACGGCCAAAACATGCGTTTAACGGTCAAATGCATGCCGAACGACATCAGAATGACTTGAAATCACATGAAAACACCCTAATTATTATTCGTGAGGTTTATGAGGAGACGGAACGTCATTCGGACATGTAGTTTGCACAGCACGGCTGAATATATGTTTTTTAGGTGTTTTGGCGCGCTTGAAAAGCGTGCGTGGGGTGGTTGAAACTGGCTGAACGGCCACGGAATGTCATGAACTTAGACGACAACAAAATGTGGGTGAATTTTGAAATGTTCGGCCACACGGCACATCAATCAGAGGTGTCGTCTGACTGCGGTGGCCGAAAACGCACTCCGCGTGTCGTAAATGGACAAAACATGCGTTTAACAGTCAAATGCATGGTGAACGACATCAGAATGACTTGAAATCACATGAAAACACCCTAATTATTATTATTGAGGTGTATAAGGAGACGGCACGTCATTCGGACATGCGGTTTTCACGGCACAACTGAATATGTGTTTTTTAGGTGTTCGACGTGCTTGAAAAGCATGCGTGGGGTGGTCGAAACCAGCCGAACGACCACGCAATGCCATGAACTCAGAAAACAATAAATGGTGGGTGAATTTTGAAATGTTCGGCCAGACAGCACGTCAATCGGAGGTGTCTTCTGACCGCGGTGGCTGAAAACGCACTCTGCGTGTCGTAAATGGCCAAAACGTGCGTTTAACGGTCAAATGCATGCCTAATGACATCGGAATGACTTGAAATCACACAAAAACACCCTAATTATTATTTTTGAGGTGTATGAGAAGACGGCATGTCAATTGGACGCGCGGTTTGCGTGGCACAGCCCAATATATGTTTTTTAGGTGTTCGGTGTGCTTGAAAAGCGTGCGTGGGGTGGTCCAAACCAGCCGAACGACCTCGGAATTCCATGAAATTGGATTACAACAAAGTGTAGGTGAATTTTGAAATGGTCAGCTAGACGGCACGTCAATCGGAGGTGTCGTGTGACCGCGGTGGCCGAAAACGCACTCTGTGTGTCGTAAATGGCCAAAACATGCGTTTAACGTTAAAATGCATGTCTAACGACAACGGAATGACTTTAAATCACAAGAAAACACCCTTATTATTATTATTGAGTTGTACGAGGAGATGCCACATCATTCGGACATGCGGTTTGCATGGCACAACTGAATATGTGTTTTTTAAGTGTTCGGCACGCTTGAAAAGCGTGCGTGGGGTGGTCGAAACCGGCCGAACGACCTCGGAATGCCATGAAATCAGAAAAAAAACAAAGTTTGGGTGAATTGTGAAATGGTCGTCCATACGGCACGTCAATCGGAGGTGTCGTGTGACCGCGCTGGTCGAAAAGGCACTCTGCGTGTCGTAAATGGCCAAAACATGCGTTTAACGGTCAAATGCATGTCGAACGACATCAGAATGACTTGAAATCACATGAAAACACCCTAATTATTATTATTGAGGTGTAAAAGGAGAATAAACATCATTCGGATGCGCAGTTTGTGCGGCACTTCTGAATATGTGTTTTTCATGTATTTGGCGCGCTTGAAAAGCGTGCGTGGGGTGGTCAAAACCGGCCGAATGACCTCGGAATTCCGTGAAATTGGACGACAACAAAGGTTGGTTGAATTTTGAAATGTTCGTCCATACGGAACATCAATCAGAGGTGTCTTGTGACCGCGGTGTGGCCGGCACCACTCAAAGTGTCTCTCTTTTGTTTAAAATGGACTTAATTTTAAGTGAAAACAACAACTGACATACAGAAAACAAACCAAACGCATTCAGAATCTGTTGAAACTTTAGGAAAATGATCAATGGGTCATATGTGATGTGTAGGAATCAACCCCGCCTCAATCTGAGGTGAGGTGTGGCTGGCACCACTCAAAGTGTCTCTCTTTTGTTTCAAAAGGACATCATTTTAAGTGAAAACATAAACTCGCATATAGAAAACTGACCAAACGCATTCGGATTGTATTGATACTTTAGGAAAATTATCCATGGGTCATTCGAGACGTGTACAAGTCAACCCCGTCTAAATCTGAGGTGCGGTGTGGGCCGGTACCACTCTAACCGTGTCTCTTTTGTTTGAAATGGACAGGATTATAAGTGAAAAGAACAACTGGCATACGTAAGACTGACCAAACGCATTTAGAATCTGTTGAAACTATAGGAAAACGATCCATGGGTCATATGTGACATGTACGAGTAAATAAAACCTCAATATGAGTCACGGTGTGGCCAGTACCACCCAATGTGTCTCTCTTATGTTTAAAATGGACAACATTTTAAGTACATACGGAAAATTGACCAAACGGATTCTGATGGTGTTGATACTTTATAAAAACGATCCATGGGTCATTTGTGACATGTAAAAGTCAACCCCGCCTCAATCTTATTCATGGTGTGTCTGACACCACTCAAAGTGTATCTATTTTATTTAAAAAGCACTTCATTTTAAGTGAAAACAAAAACTGACATACAAAAAACCAACCAAACACATTTGGAATGTGTTTATGCTTTAGGAAAATGATCCATGAGTCATATGTGATGTGTAAGAGTCAACCCCACCTCAATCAGAGACGCGGTGTGGCCGGCACCACTCAAAGTGTCTCTCTTTTGTTTAAAATGGACTTAATTTTATGTGAAAACAACAACTGACATACGGAAAACTGACCAAACTCATTCGAAATCTATTGAAACTTTAGGAAAACGATCAATGTGCCATAAGTGACGTGTAAAAATCAACCCCGCCTCAATATGAGGCACTATGTGGTCAGCACCACTCAAAGTGTCTCTCTTTTGTTTCAAAAGGACATCATTTTAAGTGAAAACATCAACTGGCATACGGAAAACCGACCAAACGCATTAGGATTGTGTTGATACTTTAGGAAAATGATCCATGGGTCATTTGAGACGTGTAAAAGTTAACCCCGTCTAAATCTGAGGTACTGTGTGGCCGGTACAACTCTAATTGTGTCTCTTTTGTTTAAAATGGGCAGGATTATAAGAGAAAAGAACAACAGGCATACGGAAAACTGACTAAAAGCATTCGAAATCTGTTGAAACTTTAGAAAAACGATCCATAGGTCATTTTTGACGTGTAAGAGTCAACCCATCCTCGATTATAGGTGCGGTGTGGCCATAACCACTCAAAGTGTCTCTCTTTTTTTTCAAAAAGACATCATTTTAAGTGAAAACAACAACTGGCATACGGACAACCGAACAAACGCATTCGGATTGTATTGATACTTTAGGAAAATGATCCATGGGTCATTTGTGACGTGTAAGATTCAACCTCGCATCAATCTGAGGAACGGTGTGGCCGATAGAACCCTAACTGTGTCTCTTTTGTTTAAAATGGACGGGATTTTAAGTGAAAAGAACAACTGACATACGGAAAACTGACCAAACGCATTCGGAATGTGTTGATGCTCTAGGAAAACAATACATGGGTCATATTTGATGTGTACGAGTCAACCCCGTGTCAATATGAGGCCCATTGTGGCCGACACCACTCAAAGTGTCTCTCTTTTGTTTCAAAAGGACATCATTTTAAGTGAAAACAACATCTGATATACGGAAAACTGACCAAACGCATTAGGATTCCATCTAAACTTTAGGAAAATGATCCATAGGTCATATGTGACATGTACGAGTCAACCCTGCCTCAATCTGAGGCACAGTGTGGCCGACACCACTCGAAGTGTCTCTCTTTTGTTTAAAATGGACATCATTTTAAGTGAAAACAACAACTGACATACGGAAAACCAACCAAACACATTCGGATTCTATTGAAACTTTAGGAAAATTATCCATGGATCATTTTTGACGTTTCTGAGTCAACCCCGCATCAATCCAAGGGGCGTTGTTGCCGGAACCACTCAAAGTATCTCTCTTTTGTTTAAAATGGACATCATATTAAGTGAAACCAACAACTGACATACGAAAAACTGACCAAACGCATTAGGATTCCATTTAAACTTTAGTAAAACAATCCAAGAGTCATATGTGACATGTATGAGTAAACCTCAACTATATATGAGGCGCGGTGTGGCTGGAAAAACTCGATGTGTCTCAGTTTTATTTGAAATGGACAACATTTTAAGTGAAAGGTACAGCTGGCATACGGAAAACTGACCAAACTCATTTGGATTCTATTGAGACTTTAGGACAATGATCCATGGGTCATGTGTGACATGTATGAGTCAACCCTACCTTAATCTGAGGTGTGGTGTGGCCAACACCACTCAAAGTGTCTCTCTTTTGTGACTGACCAAACGCTTTCGGAATATGTTGAAACTTTGGGACAACGATCCGTGGGTCATATGTGATGTGTACGAGTCAACCCCGCCTTAATCTGAGACACGTTGTGGCCGGTATCACTCTAAGTGTATGTATAATGTTTAAAATGGACATCATTTTTAGTAAAAACCACTTGTATGTATTCTTAATTGTGTATAACACATATAATTACTTATTCAATTTTTATGTATTTTATTGATAATTGATAATTAAATTATGTATGTATTCAATTATGAATTGAATTCCGGATTTGACATATAATTGTCGTCTAAGTTTTAAATTGAATTCTAAATCAATTATGTATGTTTATAATTATGTTATGAATTATTATTTAATTCTGGATGTGTATAGTTCCAGGGTGAAATGTTAAATGTGTATGAATTATATGTTAAATAGTTGGAAAGGAGAGGGAATGGAGAATTACAGAACAATGGATATAATTACTGCATGTAGTAATGGGATTATAGACCCTACTGTGCAAATTGCAGGCTAGGATGTTGTGCAATTTTCACAGCATAGCCTATGCCAATGATTTTAAACCGTTGGCATAAATTTTGTAGGATGTTTTTTCCAACGGTTCTATGAGAACCATTGGTAAAAAGACTTTCTTAACGGATTACAAACCGTTGGAAAAGGTTCCTAGAAGAGGTTTTCCCAACGGTTTGGTTGAACTATTGGAAAAACTTATACCAACGGTCCAACTAAATCGTTGGTATAGGTTAATGTAACTAACATATCCCAACGGTTCTACATAAACCGTTGGGAAAACTTTTTCCCAATGGATTACTTCCCTACAGTTGGCAGAACCGTTGGTATAAGATATACCAATGGTTCTACAGCCTATCCCAATGGTTTTGAACCGTTGGGAAATATACTATTTCCAGTAGTGAACCCAAACTAGGGTGATTAGACATATATGGAAGTTAGAAACTCAAAATTAATCTCACACAACACCCAAGAAAAGGATCCGGATTTTAAATGAACCAGATCAAAACCATGACATGAAAAGAAAAAAAAACATGTGTGACAATTCTCCCCACCATTAAAGCTTTCCACCCCTGGAAAGCCATAACGCTTTTCAACTGATAGAACAACACCTAAGGATTCCTTATAAAAATAATACATCCTCTAAATATATTTAAATATCATTCACCAACAATGTAACTTAATACTCTTTCCCAAAAAAAACACCAACACACAACCACTTACAGAGAATCAACATAAAGATCAAGCCACCACCTCCACAACCAAGCCAAGAAATAGAGTATTGGACCTTCTCCCAACAAACCCAAAGATCACCCCAAACCATAGTTCACTCACAAAATCCAATGACTTGGGGTGGAGGCCATAATGGTCTCCCCACCATTAAATCACAACTACCATCCGACAAATCCTAAAGGAAAGATCTTTGAGACCCACAGTGGGTCTCCCCACCATTAGATACCAACTAGAAATGAAAAAAAGCAATCAAAATGAACTAGAATTGGGACTCACCAACACAGGACCACCAAAAATCTCCAACAACAACATAAAAACCCAAGTTTAGAGGAACAAAAAATGAATATTTAAGCCACCCACACTCAAATGGAGGTAGCAAGAACTGGGCCAACACTCTCTGTACGGATCCAAACCCCTACCAATTAGGGAGGGGAGGGAAAGGGACCCAATCATTGGGACATTGAAACCACAAAAGAAACAATGTAACTACCTCAATGAAATGGTATAGGTATGAGCTTATCAATTCTACCCACAATCCTAGGACTCTTGACTACGCGCTAGCTTCACTCCAAAACCTATGGCTGGAGCTCTGATGGATGAAGCATCTGCTGCCCCACAGTCAAGTTCTAAGTATCACACCACTCAAAAAAATCTCACCTGATCAAAAAAACACTTTCATATAAATAGTAACTCATAGATACATATCAAAATTCTATCACACTCAGAACGAGAAATAGAATGGACAACGAATACGGCGAAAAGCATCAACATCAATGAACACAACTGCTACGTCCACAAGAATTATCACGAACTGGGAGCACTTTAAATCGATCCCAAACAGCTCTCTATTTAAACTGACAGGATGAGGAATTATTTTAGGAGGTGGATATAGCTTGCAAAACATGAGAAAGAATCCTTAGGTTTATCAATTGGAAATCTAGAAAACATTGAACTATTTGTGGCCACATCACAACATCCAATGCATCTTTAGAAACCCACTGAACATTACTCCAAACTCGAGCCACCAACAAGATCCCATCTCAAGATGCAACAAGAGTATGAATTATAGATCATAAGGAAGCATACTGAATATAAAACACTTCTATGACATAGGATAAACCATCCACATAACCGTCGGTTCAAAACAAAGACCACAATTTTTCAGCTAAAAACACTTTTGAAAAAAAAAACTAACTTGGTGGATTTTTACATTCACCAATGGTGTTTCATTAAGTCTCACTCACATGAACATTTACATGTAATCCGAGGAACTCAACAACCATGACATATAGTTCATCCTTACAGATATCAATAAAACCATGCATGTGAGAACCCATGAAAACCCCAAAGGCTAAAACAAAACAACATCATTCCAAAAATTATGTACCGTCAAAAGGAACACCAACCAAGAAGTCAAAAACTCTTTTCATATTCCACAAAACAAACCAAACTTCATAAAGAACCATTTCATTAAAAAACAATCCATTTCATTTAATATAACTTACAAAAACAACCAATCTATTCCAAATATCCCTTTCCCATTTTTAAAAAAAATCAGCAAGGTCTCTTTTCATAATCTGACAACCACAAAAGCCAAAACCCCTTTCGAGAAAAACACCAGCCGCACAAAACTGAATTTCCAAAACCTATTCATCAAATTCAAACACTTTTCAACAGTAAGAAACACCCCATTTAAAACAAAGTTTCAGAATTACTTTAAAATTATGCACACTTTCAAAACCATTTATTTCAACAAACCACAAGTTTAGATTAGGGAAAATCCAATCTTGTTAAATCATTTGCACTTCCTCCCAAAAATTTGTTAAAAAAACACGACCTTCCAAAACCATTCTTATATTTAATTTTTGAAAACCCATTTCCCCCATTTAAAAATCCAATCCTTCCTTTAAATCCCATTTCCATAATTATCACACAAGGATTTTCAAAACAAAAATTCAGAATTCAAGAAAGGTCCAAGAAACCCACAAAAAGGAACTAGTGTCGGTGGGTGACTTGACCATATGGTTGGAGGCCGTATGTCAAACACAACACCAAAACAAAGAGACTTATTAGAACCATTCCTTGGCTCCACATGGCTTTCCAGGCCCTGCGAGCTCACAGAGGCCATTGGTCAGACTCCCCTTGTCAAATCCCAAAACCAGACAATCAACAAGAAAAAAAAAAGACACTAATAAAACTGGAATTCCCATGGAAACCTGAGGATTAGAATGAGAAAGTGTTCACAACGCTATTCCCGCACTTACCCTTAAAGTCCCAAAAATCCTACTTTATCTACCTTGACATACCCAAATAATAAGGGTGCTCTAAAAATAATGGTCTGCTAAGAGCCAACCTCCTCTAATACCATTTTTTTCACGAACCAGCCTGAGTCGACCCTAAACCGGTCACCCAGGCCAGCCCACAACAAGTCTCGAGAGGCGTTCCCGATCCTCCAGGTATGGTGACAATCACCAAGGTAATTAATACAGTACACAAGGTAATGATTTCTCCCATATATAAACAATCAAACAAATATCGAAAATAAATGGACAGCCCAAAAAATATTTATATAAAAATTGAATTGAACATTATTTGTACAAGAAACGGAAAGTACAAATAACCCAAAAACTCAACTGACCAAAATAGTTAACCAAAAAACTCTAGGTGACCCTGTTGGTCACTCTTCAACAAAATGATCACATATCACCCAAGGTGATCAAACTCGAGTTGAAACCTGCACAAGGGCTAAAAACAGAAGAATACTATAGGCGTGGGTATTAAAACTCAGTAGATTAGCCCGATATTCTATTCCCAATGAACTTCCTTTAAAATAAAAGAAACATCAATTTATATTTTTAAATAAAAGATATAAAAGTATGTTTTTCAAATGAGGTTCCATGCTATAATAATTATCAGACAAAAACATGCACGTTTAATAAACAAAAATTCAAGTAACAATTTTTCAAAGAGGTGCAACTTCAAAATGAAAATTGTTTTAATGAGGGGTGATTTAAAGATTGTAAACTTTTAAATAAATAACACACACTACTTAATTTACCAGCCAAACACACCGTATGCCAACAGTGAGTACAAAATAGCCAATGATCACAACTCACGGGAACACCCCTAGGCACTAGTTGTGAGCCCCAAGTACCTCGTATCTCGGTGAATGAAACCATAATAAATATCTGTTCTCGTGCACATGAGACACTAGTAGGGAGTATACCCATAACCTAGTGGTCCCACAACATCATCATAATCATAGTTTAGTTAGTGTTGTTATCGTCAAACTTGCTACGTGAATCAGGGGCCAAACCCCACAGAATCACTAGCATACTAGTACACATCCGCCACCTAGATACTCGGGATTCCCTTTAGTGCTCAATCAAGTTACACATACTATCAAATACACATTTCACATCCAAATTCCATTCTCAAACCATAAAACACAAACATCCCATAAACTTTCTTCACATTTCTTTCACGAATCAACAAACCACTACAAATTTTCATAAAACAATTTCAAGGAGTGTATTGAAGCTTTGCATATAAAACTCATTCAAAAACACTATTTGAATTATAAAAACACAACAAGACAATACCCAACCATATTTGGAATCCCTAAAAACATTTAGGAAAACCATTTCATGGATGATAAAATAATCCCAGTTGACAGAACATGGTATATACAAGTAAAACACTCATTCTTCATTTTTAGGAAAGGCCAAACTGGCCTTTAAACATTTTCCCAAAACTAACATTTGAAAAAGATATGAATTTAAATTTTTTTAAAGAGGTGTATAAACACTATATACAGCATCAAACCACATTCATAAATCTCATAAAACACTTAGGTTACATATTCAAAACACAACCATTTTCATAAGAATGTGATACAGGCCATTTTCCGGCAACTCGGTCCAAAACATGTTGTAAACCAAAACCTATTTATTTGTAAAACCAAATACATATTGGAAAGTCATAAAAGGATCCCAAAATAATTTTTTTACATGCTTACAATGTATCTATAAATCCAAACAAATCATTTTAAATTGAACTAGGCACATAAAAGCCAACCGGGCAATTTACCGAACACGTGGCATGCACTCTTTAAAAAACAACTTATGTTAAGCACATAAAAAGGGATAAAATACCATTTTCATGCCATAAAGTTATTAAATTTACTAAAACATATTCAAAATACAATAAACCAAGTGCGGATGCTCATGGACTAATTTATCAAACAAGAGGAGTGCACCTTTATACCAAAACAACTATATTTTTAACAAAATAAGTCATAAAACATAATTTGCACACAAAACCTTTAAAACCAAGGTTTAAAAGAAGAAAATATCATATAAATAAGGTTATAATAGTATTATAATGATGAAACTTAAATGATGAAGTCTTGTGCAAAGGACATCCTACCTCAAATCCTTGGCGTAATGGAAACGCACACCCAAAATCACCATCTGAGGGTTTACAAACCCTAAACCTATGAAGACCAGGCCCAAATGAATATTAACTCCATAAAAAACCATTGGATAACAGAACCCTAGGTATATAATTACTAGAGGGGATTATAAAACCAATATATAATGAATGGAGGAAGAAGAGGGGGGAGAAAGGAGAAGGAATCTCACATTTTCAACTAGAAAAATCTTCGTCTTCCATTAGATCTGCACCCTTAGAGGAAAGGTAATGGATTGAAACTTATTGGAGAGTCTCCTAAGATCTGTAAGAACCAGTAAAAGAAAAATTGTGAGAAAAAGAGTACGAATGGAATGATTTATTCATGAAACAATTTACCTTTTCAATTCTGGATGATTTGAGAGACATTGAGAAAGTCTTCCCTAATCTGTGACTCATATGAGCTCCAAAGAGGGTAAATAGATAATGGGGGTGAGTATATGTATATTTGATTCGGGTGGGAGGTGTAATCACCGAAAAATATTAAATATTGAATTAGATATAAAATAAAAAATATTTTTTTAAAACCGGAAATGGGCCCATGGGCTGGCCCAATGCCTAAATAAGTAACCCAATTTCACCATGATTATGAATTATTAAGTGGTCCAAAAGGATATGGAAGTTTTAATATGTAAGTATAGTAAAATTGGGAAGTGAAATGGGTGAAAAATGATGAAAAAAAAGGAGTTATAAAAGAAACAAATTCAGTTTTTAAAAGTGGAAATGGGCTCACGGTTGGCCCAAATCATGGAGTAACCACCCTTTCTCCAAAAACTCCTAAACAAGAAATTGGGAACCCAAATTAGGGTGATTAGACATATATGGAAGTTAAAAACTCAAAATTAATCTCACACAACACCCAAGAAAAGGATCAGGATTTTAAATGAACCAGATCAAAACCATGACATGAAAAGAAAAAAAAATGGGTGTGACAATTCTCCCTACTATTAAAGCTTTCTGCCCTCGAAAAGCCATCACGCTTTTCAAATGATAGAAAAACACCTAAGTATTCCTTATAAACATAATCCATCCTATAAATATATGTAAATATCATTCACCAACAATGTAACTTAATACTCTTTCCCAAATAAAACACCAACTCACAACCACTTCCGGAGAATCAACAGAAAGATCAAGCCACCACCTCCACAACCAAGCCAAAAAATAGAATATTAGGCCTTCTCACAATGAACCCAAAGATCACCCCAAACCATAGTTCACTCAAAAAATCCAATGACTTGGGGTGGAGGCTGGAATGGGATCCCCACCATTAAATCACAACTACCATCCGACAAATCCTAAAGGAAAGATCTTTGATACCCACAGTGGGTCTCCCCACCATTAAATACCAACTAGAAATGAAAAAAAAAGCAATAAAAATGAACTAGAATTGGGAATCACCTACATAGTACCACCAAAACTCTCCCACAACAACCTAAAAACCCAAGTTGATGGGAACACAAAATGAACATTTAAGCCACCCACTCTCGAATGGAGGCAGCAAGAACTAGGCCAACACTCTCTTCATGGATCCAAACCCCCACCAATTAGGGAGGGGAGGGAGGGGGACCCAATCATTGGGACATTGAAACCACAAAATAAACAATGTAAAGACCTCAACTAAATGGTATAGGTATGATATTATCAATTCTACCCACAATCCTAGGAATCTTGACTACGCACTAGCTTCACTTCGAAACCTATGGCTGGAGCTCTGGTGGACGAAGCATCTGCTTCCCCACAGTCAGGTGATAAGTATCACATCACTCAAAAAAACTCATATGCTCAACAAAACACTTTCATATAAATAGTAACTCATAGATACATATCAAAATTCTATCTCACTCGAAACAAGGAGCAGAATGGACAACGAATACGGCGAAAAGCATCAACATCAACGAACACAACTGTTATGTCCACAAGAATTTTCCCGAACTGGAAGCACTTTAAATCGATCCCAAACAGCTCTCTATTTAAACTGAAAAGATGAGGAATTATTTTAGGAGGTGGATCTAGCCTGTGAAACATGAGAAATAATCCTTAGGTTTATCAATTGGAAATCTAGTAAATATAGAACTATTTGTGGCCACATCACAACATCCAACGCATCTTTAGAAACCCACTAAACATTACTCCAAACCCGAGCCACCAATAAGATCCCATATCAAGATGCAACAAGAGTATGAATTATAGATCATAAGGAATCATACTGAATAGAAAATACTTCTAAGACATAGTATAAACCATCCATATAACCGTCTGTTCAAAACAAAGACCACAATTTTTCAGCTAAAAACACTTTTGAAAAAAAACTAACTTGGTGGATTTTCACATTCACCAATGGTGTTTCATCAAGTATCACTCACATGAACATTTACGTGCCACCCCAGGCACTCAACAACCATGCGATATAGGCCATACTTCTAGATATCAATAAAACCATGCATGTGAGAACCCATGAAAACACTAAAGGCTAAAACAAAACAAAATCATTCCAAAAATTATGTATCATCAAAAGGAACATCAACCACCAAGTCAAAAACTCTTTTCATATTCCACAAAACAAACCACACTTCATAAAGAACCAGTTGATTAAAAAAACAATCCATTTAATTTAATATAACTTACAAAAACAACCATTCTATTCCAAATAGCCCTTTCCCATTTTTTAAAAAAAATCAGTAAGGTCTCTTTTCATAATCTGACAACCACAAAAGTCAAAACCCCTTTCGAGAAAAACACCAGCCGCACAAAACCGAATTTCCAAAACCTATTCATCAGATTCAAACACATTTCAACAGCCCAAAACACCCCATTTAAAACAAATTTTCAGAATTACTTTAAAATTATGCACACTTTAAAAACCATTTATTTCAACAAACCACAAGTTTAGATTAGGGAAAATCCAATCCTATTAAATCATTTGCACTTCCTCCCAAAAATTTGTTAAAAAAAACACAACCTTCCAAAACCATTATTATATTTAATTTTTGAAAACCCATTTACCCCTTTTAAAAATCCAATCCTTCCTTTAAATCCCATTTCCATAATTCTCACACAAGGATTTTCAAAACAAAAAATTCAGAATTCAAGAAAGGTCCAAGAAACCCACAAAAGGAAACTAGTGTCAGTGGGTGACTTGACCATATAGTTGGCGGCCATATGTCAAACACAACACCAACATGGAGAGACTTATTAGGACCATGCCCCGGCTCCACATATCTTGCCAGGCCCTACGATCTCATGGAGGCCATTGGTCAGACTCCCCTTGTCAAATCTCAAAACCAGACAATCAATAAGAAAAAAAAGACACTAATAAAACTAGACTTCCCATTGAAACCCGAGGATTAAAACGAGAAAGAGTTTGCGACGCTCTTCCCGAACTTGCCCCTAAAGTCCCAAAAATTCTACTCCATCTACCTTGACATCTCCAAATAACAAGGGTTCTCTAAAAAGAATGGTCTACTAAGAGCTGACCTCCTCTAGTACCATTTTTTTCACGAACCAGCCCGAGTAGACCCTAAACCAGTCACCCAGGCCAGCCCGCAACAAGTCCCGAGAGGCGTTCCCAATACTCTCAGGATGGCTACAAGAACCAAGAGAATCAATAGGCTACACAAGGGAACGATTTCACCATTATATAAACAATCAAACAAATAGCAGAAAGAAATGGACAGCCCAAAAAACATTTATATAAAAATTGAACTGAACATTATTTGTACAAGAAACTTAAAGTACAACTAACCCAAAAACTCAAATAACCAAACCAGTTAACCAAATAACTCCATGTGACCCCTCTGGTCACTCTCCAACAAAATGATCACACATCACCCAAGGTGATCAGACTTGAGCTGAAACCTGCACGAGGGCTAAAAATAGAAGAAGACTATAGGTGTGAGTATTAAAACTCAGTAGGTTAGCATGATATTCTATTCCCAATGAACTTCATTTAAAATAAAAGAAACATAAATTTATAGTTTTAAATACAAGATATAAAAGTATGTTTTCTAAATGAGGTTCCATGCTATAATAATTATCAGACAAAAACATGCATGTTTAATAAACAAAAATGCAAGTAACAATTTTTTAAAGAGGTGCAACTTCAAAATGAAAATTGTTTTAATGAGGGATGCTTTAAATATTGTACACTTTTAAATAAATAACACACACTACTAAATTTATCAACCAAACACACCGTATGCCGACGGTGAGTACAAAATAGCCAATGAGAACAACTCACGGGAACACCCCTAGGCATTGGCTGTGAGCCCCAGGTACCTCGTATCTCAGTGAATGTAACTATAATAAATATTTGTTCCCATGTACACGATCCACTGTTAGGGAGTATAACCATAACCTAGTGGTCCCCCAACATCATAATAATCATATTTTAGTTAGTATTGTTATCGTCAAACTTGCTATGTGAATTAGGGGCCAAACCCCACAGAATCACTAGCATACTAGTACACGTTCTCCCACCTAGATACACGGGATTCCCTTTAGTGCTCAATCAAGTTACACATATTATCAAATACAAATTTCAAATCCAAATTCCATTACCAAACCATAAAACACAAAAATCCCATAAACTTCCTTCACATTTCTTTCATGAATCAATAAACCACTACAAATTTTCGTAAAACAATTTCAAGGAGTGTATTGAGGCTTTGCACATAAAACTCATTCAAAAACACTATTTGAATTATAAACACACAACAATACCATACCCAACCATATTTGGAAGCCCTAAAAACATTTAAGAAAATCATTTCATGGATGATAAAACAATACCAGTTGACACAACATGGTATATACAAGTAAAACACTCATTCTTCATTTTTAGGAAAGGCCAAACATGCCTTTAAACATTTTCCCAAAACTAACATTTGAAAAAGATATGAATTTAAATTTTTTTAAAGAGGTGTATAAACACCATATAAATCATCAAAACACATTCATAAATCCCATAAAACATTCAGGTTACATATTTAAAACACAACCATTTTCATAAGAATGTGATACAGGCCATTTTCTGGCAACTCGGGCCAAAACATGTTGTAAACCAAAACCCATTTATTTGTAAAACCAAATACAAATTAGAAAGTCATAAAAGGATCCCAAAATAATTTTTTTACATGCTGACAATGTATTTATAAATCCAAAAAAAATCATTTTAAATTGCACTAGGCACATAAAATCCAACCGGTCAATTTACCGAACATGTGGCATACACTCTTTAAAAAAACAACTTATGTTAAGCACATAAAAAGGGATAAAATAACATTTTCATGCCATAAAGTTATTAAATATACTGAAACATATTCAAAATACAATAAACCAAGTTTGTAAGCTCATGGAATAATTTATCAAACAAGTGGAGTGCACATTTATACCAAAACAACTATATTTTTAACAAAATAAGTCATAAAACATAATTTTCACACAAAACCTTTAAAACCAAGGTTTCACAGCAGCACATATCATATAAATAAGGTTATAAAAGTATGATAATGATGAAACTTAAATGATAAAGGCTTTTTCAAGGGACATCCAACCTCAAATCCTTGGCGTAATGGAAACGCACACCCAAAATCACCATCTGAGGGTTTACAAACCCTAAACCTATGACGACCAGACCCAAATGAATATGAAATCCATCAAAATCCATTTTATAACAGAAACATATGTCTATAATGACTAGAGGGTATTATAAAACCAATATATAATGAATGGAGAAAGAAGATGGAGGAGAAAGGAGAAGGAATCTCACATTTTCAACTAGAAAACTCTTCGTCTTCCATTAGCTCTGCACCCTTAGAGAAAAGGGAATGGCGTGAAAATTCTTGTAGAGTCTCCTAAGATCTGGAATAACTATTAAAAGAAGAATTGTGGGAAAAATAGTATGAATGGAATGATTTATTCATGAAACAAATTTCCTTCGCAATTTTGGACGATTTGAGAGACATTGAGAAAGTATTCCCTAATCTGTGACTCATATGAGCTCCAAAGAGGGTAAATAGATAATGGGGGTGATGATAGGGATATTTGATTCGGGTGGGAGGTGGAATAACCGAAAAATATTAAATATTGAATTAGATATAAAATAAAAAATTTATTTTTTTAAACTGGAATTGGGCCCATGGGTTGGCCCAATGCCTAAATAAGTAACCCAATTTCACCATGATTATGAATTATTAAGTGGTCCAAAAAGATATGGAAGTTTTAATATGTCAGTATAGGACAAGTGGGAAGTGAAATGGGTGAAAAATTATGAAAAACAAAGGATTTATAAAGGAAACAAATTCAGTTTTTAAAACTGGAAATGGGCTCACGGTTGGCCCAAATCATGAAGTAACCACCCTTTCTCCAAAAACCCCTAAACAAGAAATGGGGAACCAAAATTAGGGTGATTAGAAATATATAGAAGTTAAAAACTCAAAAATAATATCACCCAACACCCAAGAAAAGGATCGGGATTTTAAATGAACCAGATCAAAACCATGATATGAAAAGAAAAAAAACGGGTGTGACAGGTAACTTTTGAATCAATACCCCATGGATGAAATAATTTGAATTTTAACTTAAAATACCATGAATTTATAAGGATAGAGGATATAAAATTCCACATGGGTAGTATATATACCTATTAAACATAAATAGGTGTATAACATCAATCATGTCTTATAAGAATATTGCAATAAAAACCCTTAACTTATGTATGATTTGATTCATAAGTGCTTTAACCTCATGTATAATAAATTTAGATTAATAATAATTATATACCTGAACCATTAAAATAATTATAATATCATATGTTTTCAACTTATAATATTCCAAAATTATAAAAAAACACATTAGCGGTGGTTTTTTAGAGGGGGTTCTGCACAACCCCCTCTAAATTCATTTTAGAGGGGGTTGTGCACAACCCCTACTAATCATTGAATTTAGAGGGGATTCACAGCCCCATATAAATTTTGTAGCATTTTTTATTTATAATATTTGGTAAGATTTTAGAGGCAATTATGTCAAAACCACTGCTGATTTAAAAATTAGTAGACATATATGTTCTGTTGGATTTTAGAGAAGCTATATATATATTATTCATTTGGATATTTGAGATTATATATATATAACATGAAAATTTTATTTTAAAGGAAATAGTGGGGGTTTACAACCCCCTATAATCTCTTAAATTAGAGGGAGTTCATGAACTTACGTTAATCTTTTAGATTAGAGGGGATTTTGAACCCCTTCTAATTTAAGAAATTAGATGAGGTTGTGAACCCCCTCTAATTTAGAAAATTAGTGGGGGTTGTGAACCCCCTCTAATTTAGAAAATTAGTGGGGGTTGTGAACCCCATATAATTTATGATATTATAGAGGGTTTTGATTCCCCTCTAATTTAAGAAACTAGAGGGGTTTGTGAACCCCCTCTAATTTATGAAATTAGAGGGGGTTCATGAACCGCCGCTAATCCCTTTTATTAGAGGGGTTTTTAACCCCCTCTAAATTTTTATTTACTTATTAAAACAAATCTCATATAAATTAAAATTTTACAATATATATGTGTGGTTGTGAATGTGTGTGTGTGTGTGTTACATAAACACATTATATAAATGTATTTAAATGCATTATAAACACACACACATATATATAAAGGCATTATATAAATACTTTAAATAAATACTTATACATATAAACAAAAATGTATACATATATAAATATTGGTATAAATAATATAAATGTAATTATAAATATATTTATTCAAATATATAAAATTTATATATGGTTTTATAAATATAGTACATTTATATTATGATTTATATTATACATATATTAAATTAAATATATTTTTATTGTATATTTATGTATAAATACATTTATATTATATTATGTATACAAATAAATATAATATAGATAAAATTAAAATTAAATATAAATATAAATATATTATATATTTATATTATATATATATTATTATAAATATTTTATTATATATAAATTTATATATATTATATAATTATTTTATATATATTTTAGTATGCCATATTAATTATTAATTAATTTGGTGTATATATATATATATATATCATTTAATTATATTATATATTTCCAATTATATGATTATATTTAATTGTATTTATGTGTATACATAAATATAATTTTATAATTTTATGTACATCTATATATATTTATTTGTATAAATTTTATTTCATATAATATTAATTATATATTAAATAGAAGCATAAACATATTATATAAATATATACATAAATATAATTTATTTACAAAATATATCATAAAAAAACCTAAGTTTGTAGTTTTTATAATTTATATTATAATAATAATAAATATATTTTTAAATAATATGTTTATGCTTTTATATTATATATAATTAATATTATATGATATATAATTTATACAAATAATTATATATTAATGTACTCAATATTATACAACAATATTTATTGAAATACATGTATATTATTGTGCATAATAATAAATATTTGTATTGAAATGCATTATATAAATATTTCTATAAATTATATTTCATATATCATAAATTAAATATTTGTATAATTTTTATTTCATATATAATATTTTGTATAAATTGTATTTTATATAATATTAATTATATATAATATAAATATTTGTATAAATTTTATTTCATATATATGTATTTCATATAATATTAATTGTATATTAATTGTATATAATATTATACAATTTATACATGTAAATATATATTAATGTTCATAATAATAAATATATATATTGAAATACATTATATGAATTTATTTTTAAAGACATTAAATAAATATTTTAAATAAATACTTATATATATACTATATAAATAAACATGTACATAATATATAAATATGTATTTAAGTCTATAAATATTTTACATAAATATATTTATAAATATATAAATATATGTGTATATACATAACATAAATAGAACTATAAAATATATTTTGTCAAATGTATGTAAATACACATATAAAACATATAGTTTATATAAATGTATAAATTGAATATAATATAAATACATAAACACATAATATAAATATATATATATTAATTCATATAAATATATATTTAGGTTATTTATTCATATGTATTTAAATATTTATTTGAATGAACTTACTAATACACACACACATATATATACATGTGCATATAAAACATCAAAAAATACTTACCTTGGAGGAAGAGGCATTGGGATTTGTCGTCGAGGTGAGGGGTTTGAAACCCACTGCAAACATTTTATGAGGCTTGTGTGAAGGCAGGGTGGTGGGCATCGGTGACATGTTGCACAAAACTTGTATGGACATACACAGTACACGGGTGGGGGGCTGAAATGAGAACTGGAGGGGAGGGCGGGGATCACATGGGAACTAGATGGCGAGTGGTGGGGGTTCAAACATGGATTGTAGGGAGGGAGGGGCACTGAATGGTAGGTGGACTGATGTGGGGGTCTTTCACTTGTGAATTTTATTAAAAAAAATAAATAATTAGAGGATGTTGATTGAAACTGTCACTAATTGAGTCTAATATGACTCAATTAGAGGCGGTTCCAGAACCACCCCAAATATATGACACATTATTATCCCTGCTAATTTGACTTGTACATTAGAGAGGGTTAAAACCCCCTTTAAATTGAGGTTATGCGATGAAACTAGAAGGGATTTTAATGGCCTCTAATACAACCATCTCTAAATTTGACATCACTTTACCAACAGTTTCTCAAAACTGCCTCTAACAATAGTAGGATGGCACATTAGCAACAGTTCCTCATAACCACTACTAATGTGTTTAGAAGGGTTTATAACCCCCTCTAAACTAAAAAATAACCCCCTATAATTGGGTTATTTTTTTGTAGTGCAACACCCATTTATAAATAATTTTTTTATTATTGTTGTTGTTTTAGGGTGTTAACTATTTCGTTTTTCATAAAGGTTTCAGTTTAGTAGTTGTGGTCCTTGTACATTGAGAATGGTTCCATAATATCTAGAATATTTATTATCTCACAAGTATCATACTTAATCATTATATATAATTTTATAACCATTCATATAAGGTAGTGATGGAAAATTAATTATATCACTTTGGGGACAAACTAGTCCATGTGTTTGCACAAATGATATTTCCACTTTTCAAAGGAGGGAATGAAAAAAAGGTAAATGATAATAAAAAATTAAAGAAATATTATTATATAAGAAATATCATATATATTCATTAAATATATCCTTATTATATTCCATGTAAATTATAAATTAAAAACAAATCATATCACTTTGTGGAGGTGGTAGTCCACACGTACGCACAAACGACATTATCATTTTCCAATGAATTGGAAGGTAAGAATGTAGAAAAGATAGTATAATTACAAAAACATAATTAGGTCATAAATATCATATATAAATATTAAATCCATCATAATAAAAATCCATGAATGATTGTGATGGAAAATGAATCATTTCACTACTCATAGGTTGTAGTCTACACGTACACACAAGAGATACTTTCATTTCTCATTTGATGGAAATGAGGTGGAAATTGGTTCTTCTATCACCAAAATAAAATCTATATATATTTATTAAACTAGATTCATCATTTTATTATGAAAACGGTAGGTTTATATAATGTGGAAGATGAAATAAAATTGAAAGAGCTCGATTAAGATTTATACCTCTTCTATGGGAGACCTCCTTCAACTGACACCTTAATCATTGAAATATTCATTTTTGGAAAAAAAATAGAGGATCTGGGATGAAATTAATGGATCTATAATGTATTTTGGGTAGGTATAGTCTAATCTGGAAATCTCAAAATTCATGAATAATCTAGGAGAGGAGTTTCCCTTTTATAAGTGAGGGAGAGGACACACAAGGAATTATATAAAAGATTTTAATAATATATTGTCATTTTCTTGTGCATGTGGCTCCCAATGAATTTGAATATAAGATAATATAGGGTTAAAATATTTTTTAAAAATAATAAATATACATGTTTATTTTGAAATAATAACCCTATCTCTTAGCATAACCCCTCGGTAAACTTGTTTTAAGCTTAACTATGGTAAAAAAATTATTGTTTTTACTTTTAATTATGATCGAAAATGAAATTGTCCGCATTTAAAAATTTGGAAATTATGTTTCCCGATATGAAATCAATTTTATCAAATTCAATTTCTATAATTTTCAGAATTTAATTTTAAAATAAGCGAGCAAAATGCAAAGAAAATTGGTTTCTAAAAAATGCAATTTTAAGAAAAAATTGAGTTTAATCTCACTCCATACCTAGAAACTACTATATAATGAACGTAAAAATATTTTATTCAATATATATTCAACAAAATTTATTATCATTATCAATCAATTTTTCTTGATTTAATTTATTATGATAATAACACATTGCACACATTGAAATAATTTTTAGAAAAATGTGTTCTTAATCCCAAAAATAAACTTATACCAAAATAAATTATAATGTTGATTATATGAAAATTGATTAGATTATTTATAATTAAAGTAGAATTAAGTTAAATTAATCTCAAATTAAAATAATAATGAGACTTTTAAATTACTTTATTTAATGAAACAAATGAAAGTTTTACAAAAATCAGTATTTATTCACTATTCACATAAAAATAAATCTTTTCAAAAAAAATAAAAAAAATCTCTCTAAGATAATATTGATGTGATAATTAAAAAAATGATACTAATTTCATCAAAAAAAATTAAAAAAATGATAAATTAATTATAATGTCCACGCACAAAATGCAACAAAACCATTTTAAAGAAAATATATTTTTGAATCATTAAATGAATTTACATAAAATTGAGTACTTATATTTTATGAAATAATCTGTACATTTTCATTATAAAAAACATTTATAAATTTTATCAATAATTTGATTAATACTATTCACACATAAAATTTAATTTCTATTTTATAATGGTCGCATTTTAATAATATTTTTATGGAATATCGTTGTTCGCTTAAAGTTCGGTGATTCATGTTATGCCAACTATCGGGAATAGAATTAATTTAAACTGAATTTTTATTTTGTTAAACATGATCTATAAGAGAATTTGTATTTTTATCTTGAGAATATATGTGTTGGATCATTACACAAGCATTTCTCCAACCCCCATACTTGACGATAGTGGTTAGGGTGGTTCGTTGATCATGACCAATAGCCAGAATTCAGTAAAAGAATTTGAAACCAATTGTTAGTACATGTATAATTATAGAAATTGATAAGATATCAATCATCAATGATGGCTGAATATTGTAAATTTAAATATTACTTATCCTCTCACAATCAAAAATTGAATGGATTCAGGTTGGGTTCACCATTCTGTTGAGTGAATCCCTTAAAGCCCAAAGTTACTCATCCCCTGCTATCGAAGCTGGAGAAATTCATGTTGCATTCACTATTCTATTTTATGATGAATTGCATTGGTACTATCCACATTATACTACACCTGGGATGGTCATGAATTTTTTTTCCCTCACTATTGTATTCCAATGACGGGTAGCCTTTCACCATCAGGGATGATGTTGTCAACTCCTTGATCAGAATGCAATGATTAAATGTTATCCATTCTAGCAATAGATTCCTCCATAAAGATCATTTAATAGTTCATGAATCCGTCAGATATTTAACACAATATTTAAAATCTCATTACTATCACCATCTTTAAGTGGAAACCATTTAATTACATCATTGGACTCCTAATTACGGTGAACACCTTTCATTGGAGAGGATAATTCTTTATGCATTGTAATGCATTGTTGGGTACATTGGGAATCTATAATTATATTCCTTTGGATAGTCCATGAGGAAATCCTATATTTTTTATGTAGGGTATGATAGGTTCAGAACCCAAGGCATCATGTCCTCATCATAGAAGAAATCATATGGTCAACACAAAAGGTATATCAGACCCATCTCTTATTGAAGTTCCGGATTCTCACTAGAGGCAACTCATGCCCATCACTTGAGGAAACCTATGATCAACACACTTGGAAATTTATTATTTTCACCTAATGCATTAATGGATAATTAGTAGAGGGAACCTATAATCATCACATAGGGTATGAATTTTAGTCTTGTAACATAAGGGGGAAACAAAGACATCCCATTCTGGTCACATAAACTTATTATGCTCATCATATAAGGCATTTCAAACTCATCCCGTTAGTAAAAGACTCATAATCTATTCACCATTATGATGGGTAGAGATTATATGCTTGTCATGTAGGCTTGATATGCTCTTCATATAAAGCACCTCATGTTGATCACATGAGGTACCCGTGGCTTGAAACCTAGGGCTTGGTTTTGGATGCATCATATATAGTTATCCTAGGCTTTTAATCTAGGAACTCTTGGGCCCATCATGCGAGATATTGTTCCATATACTCTTATCACATGTTGGAGGGTTACAATTTAATGTCTAGTGGGGATAATATATCATATTTGTAACATCCCAGGTAAATAAAGAATATGACATTTTCATATTTATTAATATTTTTGAATAAAATGTTAATATTACTTTAAAGGTAATGCTATGTTCTATGGCGTACCCAATTACTCAACAATGATTTTCTTTGAAATCTTACGTTGCACACTAATAATATAATAATATTATTTTAAATGGTAGTTAACGCCTAGTCATTGTGATGGCGGGAGTGAATAGAACTAACTAAAAAAAGATTATATATGTTTGTTAAATATTTTTACATTTATCCAATAAAATTTAGATGATTAAAATAAGAAAAGAATTCGATTTTAAGAATAAATATTCTAATATTGTTTAAAAGGTCGATTAACCGCCTTTTGATGAAGAACCCATTTTAAAAATAATTTTTGTCAATTTTATATGTTATATTTGAAAGAATAAAATCCTTCTTTAGAATCGGGACATCAAAATGTACTTTGTGTAAATTTTTGTTATTTTTCCGATAAAGTTCATTTTTAATGAATAGTAAAAAAATGCAGTATTTTAATTCAAAACCTCCTTTTAATATAATTTATTTATATGGTTAGATTATCTTTATAATTGGTTTTAAAGTTTAATTAGAATATATTTTTACCAATTAATTCAATGGTGGTCATTGGAATTAATTTCACTTTGAAATTGGACATAAATAAGTGTCAATCTTTTGATAGATATTGTTTCATAAAAACACGCTATTTGTTTTGAGAATGAGAATTAATTATAAAATTAATTAATGAAACTTATATGTTTTTAATTTAGTAAAATGGAAATAATTTTTGAATTTGGAATATCAAATTTACTTTGGATAAATGTTTTGTATTTTTCTGACAAATGTTCATTTTTAATGAATAGTGAAAAATACTGCATTTTACTTCAAAACTGCTTTTTCATATAACTTAATTATATAGTTATATGGTTATTTTAATTGGTTTTAAAGTGTAATTGAATTATGTTTTTATCACTTAATACAATTTTTTTCATTGGAATTAATTTCACTTTTCAATTGGATGTAAAAACAATTCAATCTTTTGATAAATTTTACTTCTTAAAAACCCATCTTTGGTTTTGACAATGGGAATTATTTTTAAATTAATTACTGCAATTTCTGTGTTTGGAATTTTGTAAAATGTATTCCATATTTTTAATCATAATGTCCAAATTATGTAATTAATACTCTTTTGTTTTTTGACATTATGAATAGTAACGACAATAATTATCTTTAACTATCGTGATTAATTAGTAATCGGGTAGTTGAGGGTAATAAAATAATATCATAATAATATAAAATGATCCCAACATGTGTCAAAATCCTATTTTTTGAGTCATGGCCGACCATTTGAAGCTTTTTATCGAACTTGAGGGCCCATGGAGTCACATGGGTGTAATAGTGACATTTATGATATTCTTTTTAAAAAGAAGAGAAATATAACAAAGGTTTGTATATCCTAAGTAAAACAATTTTAATTTTGTTTACATAGATTATCTATTAGAATATAAATATTCATTGTAAATATAAAAATATTTCCTACATCATGGTATTTTTTTTATAATTTTTATACATTAAATAATTAAATTTATTTATGACGCCATGATGATGCAGTGATTACCTCATTAATGAATGATTTAAATAAAATGAAAAAATAAGGTAAAATATAAGACTTAAACTTGTCAAAAACCTATTGGATGGGTGGATTTTTAACCCTTATCACCTTATCCTCAAAATATATCTTTTTGGGACCTTTAAAATCTGAAAACATTTTATAATAAAGTAATATTTCAAGACTTTCCAAAAGTGACCCTCCTCCATCTTATAAAAGGCCCCCACCTCTACCCCTTTAACCACACCTATCAAGTCCTTGGATCATAAAAACTCTACTCATATTATCTCTCCACATTCCTATATTACTCCTAGAAGCCTCACTTTGGGCAGAAGTCTTTCCAAAGAAGCCTTTGGCTCAAATCAAAAAGAGTTACCCAATTTAGAGGTAATGTCTTCTATCGAGTTTCTTTCTTTTATTTTCCTTCTTCACTCACCACTATCTTATTATTATTTGATCCCATAATAAAAACAGTATCCTAAATATACTATTATTTTGTTATTATAAGGATTATACCTACACTTACACACACCTCCGTCTAATGGTTAAAGAACATACTGTTTCTCTGGGTGGCGAATTACCGCCTCACGAAACGGTGATTGTTCAATATTATTTTAACACCTCTCATGTTGGACATTATGATGGAACTATATTTATATATGATATATATTATATTTATTTACTCTATATTATTCTGTATTTTATATTTAAAACATACATTTATGCTTTTCATGTTGTGCAAATACGATAATTTCATATGAGGAAGTGTGGACTACCGCCCCCTCAAGTGATGTGACTCGTTCATGCCAAACATGGAATTTATAAAGAAGGTAATTAATGAACTTATTTTACCTATATAAAATATATATTATACTGTAATTATAACATATCTATGTCTAATTTAGTTTTAAAGTCCATTAATATGACAAAAAATGAAAGTAGCGTTCATGCGTACGTACGGCCTACCGTCTCCATGAACGGTACATTTCATTTCTTATCTCCAAACATTATGGAATATTATTAAATACATATATAATTTATATATATGATATTTAAATCATGAACACCATTCCGTAGATGATGTACTTATAACTACATGGACAATTCTCTTCAAACAAGTTCATTTTTGACTCATGTACCGAACATTGACAAAACGTATGATATGAACTCACATAATTAACTAATTATTATAACATGATAATATATGATATTAATTGAATAATGAACTTTAAAATAATTCCTTAAGCAGTTATAAATTGACCAAGGTTTATTATTCAGTGATATAAAGAAACGAACAAGGCAAGTTAGACTTGAGGTAAGGGATCCTACCTCTCTCTTTCTTTTCATGTATTCTCTTTTATGTCATTTATTTTAAGATCCATGTTATTATGTTGGGGATGTTATTTTATATTCATCCTACTTTCCTTTTCATGTTCATATTATGAGAGACCCCCTCTTTCTCTCATCAATTCATTTTAAGAATGTTTAAGTGGCGCCGTTAGGCTACTGAATTTTTGTAAGGGGATTTCTTATCTCACTTTTAATTCTGTGAGATTTCCATTGTTCGCCACTTATTTATTGAATGTGGTGTATTGTGTACTGAATTTTGATATATATTATCATTATTCTATTTATATTCATGGTATTCTGTGATTTATTTGGTTCTTATTATCTTTTAGTCATACGACTCGATTTATTACAACAAGGTAAGGGGTTTTTATCTCACTTTTTATTCCCATGAGATTTATTCTATATTTACCACTATCTCCTTTGAGTGGTGTATGTACTGTCCATTATTCTACTCTTTGAGTAATATACATCCATTTATGGGTATTTACATCAACATTGTATGGTCCTTCTTTGATGGGGTGTATGTTTCGTAGGTTACCAAATCGGTAAGGGAACCTTTCACCTTCCTCTTTTTAAAAGGATTCTTTTTGTTATGTCTTTTAATTCGCATATTCTTTTGTTGGGATATTTTATTCTATATCCTTATTGATGTATATTTTATTTTCAAGCGATGAGATGCTATTTTCTCTCTCATCAACTCATTTTATAAATTTTAATGTGACACCATTAGGCTGTCGAATTTTTGAGGGAACTTCTTAACCCAATTTCAATTATTTAGGTTAAACTTGTACTTCTTGAATATGCCATCCTATGAATATGTGTGAATTAACTCTGATTTTTTCACACTTAATATCCAATTATATTGGGTGTATTCTTATTTTTCACACATAATTATGTAATAGATTTATCTTTAATCAAAGGATACCGTCTTTATAAGGGATTTCGTCTCAATTTACATTCCATTGAGACTTCATTGTTGATATGCGCCAATTCACTTTGATATGGTGTATATAATTTTAGGCATATTATATCATGAATACCTTTATTCTCATGATATTATAAAGTTTTGATTAAATGTTATTCCTCAATTATTTGTATTGAATCATCTTCTATTTGTTAAGAACTCCTTAACTAAAATATCGTCTTAATGATTTAATCTTATAAATCTTTCTTATTAATGTCCATGTTTCAAAATGGTTTTAAGGATTTATTTATATGGACATTACTGTTTTAAAATATTAATTCCTTTAAAATCTTCAAAGTGGTATGGGACACTTTGATTCAAAAATCTCTTTATTAAATGTTTTAAATGGTTTTGAAAATGGTTTGATAAAGCATTGATTATGTAAATATATTGAAATAATATATTGTGATTGAAATTTGGAAATGTTATATTTATTTTATGATTGTTTTATGTGTTATGAATATATTATGGTTTTTGGGCATTGTTACATATACAGGTGGTTCCATGATAAACCTAGGGCGGGTGAGCCCAAGATAGCTCTCCAATGCATTGGGTAATGTGAAGGAGTTAAACGTTAAGTTTTCTCTGAAGAGATTTAGGGAATATACTGTGATGGTTATTCCAAACGTAACTATGAGGGTTACTCCATATGTAATAATGTTATGAATGCCTCAAGTTACCTTTATGTCTTATGATTTCAATAAGTTATTCATAAATATTATAATTTCACGAGGTATGTTAAAGTGCTTATGTTTTATGAGTAAAGTATGATTTCATTGATTCTTATGCATACATGGACTAATGTTTTCTTTCTGTATTTTTATATCCCTTACTGAGCTTTTTATGCTCATCCAAAGTTTTTGAAATGTTTTCCACAGGACTTAAAGATGAATATGGTCAAGGATGGGATCAAGGAAATGTCATGATGTCTAAAACATGGAACTAGACATGAATCTTTTGTTCAAGAGTTTTTATTTTGTGAAAAAAAATGGAAACTGAGTAGATGTGTCTACTTTGTAATCATTGATATGTAATAGTTATGTCCTAATTCTCTAAAACTCTAAACCTGAAAAGATCCTCAATGTGAATTATTCATTTAATTCAAGATTATGTAATGTTTTAAGGTCAGGTCCTTATAGTTGGTATCAGAGGTCGGTTTAGATAACTTTAGAGGTTAGGGTATTCTTTAAGCATAAGTGACATTACTATAATGGTTAGGATTTTAGAAAGAGTCATAGTTATTTTTATAAAGTGAATGAGTTTAAGATAACATGAATAATTATATCTTAGTATTATATGATGATTTTACTGATATACTCACACTGACCTTTTTGGTTTTAGTAAATGGATGGATCTAATAGGCACCAAAGTAACAGTGGATGTGAAGAAAACTGTGATGGTTTTCTGAACGAGCAATTGAATGATATAGGAGCTACAATGAGAAATCTTGTGGTTATTCACAACCAACTATCTAGAGTCATGATTGACCACCTAAACCTTAGTGATTTTTATAAGGCATCATATATGCGAGAAACAAATCCCTACGGAAGTTCAAGTAATAATCATAAAGGTAAGAATGTTCAAAAACCTATGTGTCAAAGATGTGGAAAGAAACACATAGGAAAATGTTTCAAAGGGACATAAAGATGTTATATATGTGGAAATGAAGGTCATAAAGTAAGAACCTTCCATGGAAAAAGGAAGCATCTGGTTGAATCTAGGAAAGGGAAATAAGTTCTTTCTGAAGGATCAATTGAATGTTTTAAATGTGGTGTGCATGGTCATTATGCAAACACATGTCCTACGAAGAAGTTTCAGGAATGGGATCACCAAGATCGTACAAATATTCATTTACCAATACCTAATGCCTTTCTAATTGGGGATGAAGAAACTGTCAATGACCAATGAAAGGTATGGATTATTTCTTAACATATGTTTTCTTATTATTGAAATATTAGGATATGATTCATGATTTTGTTTTTAGGAAATAATTATTTTAGAATAAGTTGGAAAGGAATGGTTAATGGATCCTGAAGAATGTTAAATGAGTAAGAATTCAACATATAAGGGATTCAAGAGTTATGGTAGATTTTAGGATGGTGAAAATCTTAAAAGTATTAAGGCTCTTTTGATGATGAGATTACATTAGAAGACATTTTATAGTATGTGTAACCCTAATGTTTGATATATGAAAATTTTATTAAAGAAATAATTATCTTTTCTTTTGTGGATATAGTTATAAAGAACCATTTTGGTTTATATGATCCTTGAATTTGAGGTAATTACCGGTTAATACATTTTGGGATGCAAAGCGAAAGTTATTAGATAACCTTTGTGGTTAAAATATTTTATGGTTATTTTTGATGAATTTATATCTTTTTGGGAATGTTATAAAATTATGTAGTTTTTAAAAAGGGACAACACGCAAACCGTGTGACAACCCGTCGCGTCGGACGAAGCTGCGGGAATCGAACCCACAACCAAAGTGTGATTGGTATTTATCACCTACCACTAGACTACGTGAAGTCCCTGGTTAGTATGACTAACTCTTTTTAGTTAGATGATCTTATGAATCATGAATACGTTGGTTTTTGGGAAATAATTAACCTATCATGGAGGATATGTGATTAGGTTAATTACTTTTTAGTGTGATACTTTAAGAGTAACTGATGTTATTTGGAGATAAATGTTAAGATTTACCTTGGAAGACTATGTGATTAAATCCTTTAGAGATTTGGGTTTCAATCTTAGTTTTTATTACTTTGAAGAATTTTATGGATAGCTGTTTATTTAATGGTCTTTCTTGAACCTTGGGTTCTTTTTGTTGAATTTTGGAGATTAAGAGTAGTATTTCTTTTTATAAAGGATTATCCTTTTGGGGATTATCTGATCTTGTACTAACAATTTTGGTTTTGGTTAAGGTATAAAGACGTGGGAAATATATAGTTTATCTTTTGTATATTAGGTGATTCTCAAGAATTTATTATAGTGCTCTTAATGTGAACAAGTCATCCTAAATACTCATCTTTTGGAGAAAATATGATTTTGTGTAAGAAATATAGTAAGAGATGAAAGTCTACATGACAAGTAAGTATGTTTCATTATGATTTAGTTAAGCTCATAAATAAATTCATCAATGAAAAGTAACTTAAAACAAAAGCGTTGTCTGTTATCTTTTCCTACTGGGGAATCAAATACCATTTAACCCATAATAATTTTGTGATTTTCTGGTGGTTAAATTTCTCTTAAACATATTTTCTATCACTCTCCCTCAGAACTTGACCCTTTGTTTTCTCTTCCATATCCATGTTTTCATGGAATCCTAGTATCTGTTGTCTCGGGTGACCTTTGTACCTTTATTTCTTTCTTTTAAAGTGATAGTTTAATTTACTTTTTTTCCAATGTGGGGATTTCAATGAAATATTCAAGCCCAATTTTAAAATTGCAAGGATGCAATTCCCAAAAGGGGGAAGGATATAACATCCCAGGTAAATAAAGAATATAACATTTTCATATTTATTAATATTTGTGAATAAAATGTTAATATTACTTTAAAGGGAATGCTATGTTCGATGGCGTACCCAATACGCAACAATGAGTTTCTTTGAAATCTTACGTTGCACACTAATAATATAATAATATTATTTTAAATGGTAGTCAACGCTTGGCTGTTGTAATGGAGGGAATGAACAGGACTAACTAAAAAAAGATTATATATGTTTGTTAAATATTTTTACATTTATCCAATAAAAGTTAGAGGCTTAAAATAAGAAAAGAATTCGATTTTAAGAATAAATATTCTAATATTCTTTAAAAGGTCGATTAACTTCCTTTTGATGGAGAACCCTTTTTAAAACTAATTTTTTTCAATTTTATATGTTATATTTGACAAAATAAAATCCTTTTTTAGAATCAGGACATAAAAATGTACTTTGTGTAATTTTTTTTTATTTTTCCGATAAAGTTCATTTTTAATGAATAATGAAAAATGTTGTATTTTAATTCAAAACATCCTTTTAATATAATTTATTTATATGGTTAGATTATCTTTTTAATTGGTTTTAAAGTTTAATTAGAATATATTTTTACCATTTAATTCAATGGTGTTCATTAGAATTAATTTAACTTTGAAATTGGACATAAACAAGTGTCAATCTTTTGATAGATATTATTTCTTAAAAACACACTATTTGTTTTGACAGTGAGAATTAATTATAGAATTAATTAATGAAACTTATATGTTTTGAATTTGGTAAAATGGAAATCATTTTTGAATTTGGAATATCAAATTTACTTTGGATAAATTTTTGGTATTTTTCTAACAAATGTTCATTTTTAATGAATAGTGAAAAATACTGCATTTTACTTCAAAACTGCTTTTTCATCTAATTTAATTATATAGTTATATGGTCCTTTTAATTGGTTTTAAAGTGTAATAATTGGTTTTAAAGAGTAGTTGAATTATTTTTTTATAACTTAATACAATTTTGTTCATTGGAATTAATTTCACTTTTCAATTGGATGTAAAAACAAGTCAATCTTTTGATAAATTTTACTTCTTAAAAACTCGTCTTTGGTTTTGAGAATGGGAATTATTTTTAAATTAATTACTACAATTTCTGTGTTTGGAATTTGGTAAAATGGATTCCATATTTATAATCAGAAGTTCAAAATTATGTAATTAATACTCTTTTGTTTTTGGACATTATAAATAGTAACGACGGTAATTATCTTTAATTATCGTGATTAATTAGTAATCGGGTAGTTAAGGGTAATAAAATAATATCATAATAATATAAAATGACCCCAACATGTGTCCAAATCCTCTTTTTTGAGTCATGTCCTACCATGGTAATCTTTTTACCGAACTTGAGGGCCCATGGAGTCACATGGGTGTAATAGTGACATTTATGATCTCCTTTTTAAAAAGAAGAGAAATATAACATATGTTTGTATATCTTAAGTAAAAAAAATTTAATTTTGTTTACATAGATGATATATTAGACTATAAATATTCATTGTAAAGCTAAAAATATTTCCTACATTATGGTATTTTTTTATAATTTTTAGACATTAAATAAATAAATTTATTTATGACACCATGATGATGTAGTGATTACCTCATTAATGAACGATTTAAATAAAATGAAAAGATAAGGTAAAATATAAGACTTAAACTTGTCAAAAACCTATTTTATGTATGGATTTAAAACCCTTATCACATTATCCTTGAAATATATCTTTGTGGGGCCTTTAAAATCCAAAAACCATTTTATAATAAAGTAACATTTCAAGACTTTCCAAAAGTGACCCTCCTCCCTCTTATAAAAGGCCCCCACCTCTACCCCCTTACCCACACCTCTCAAGCCCTTGGATCATCCAAAATATGCTCATATTATCTCTCCACATCCCTTTCTTACTCCTAGAATCCTCACTTTGGGCAGAAGTCTTTCCAAGGAATCATTTGGCTCAAATCAAAAAGAGTTACCCGATTTATAGGTAATATCTTCTCTCGAGTTTCTTTCTTTTATTTTCATTCTTCACTCACCACTATATTCTTATTATTTTATCCCATAATAACACCATTATCCTAAATATACTATGATTTTGTTATGATGAGGATTCTACCTACACTGACACACACCTCCGTCTAATGGTTAAATAACATACTGTTTCTGTGGGTGGCGAATTACTGCCTCACGAAACGATGATTGTTCAATCTTCTTTTAACACATATCATGGTGGCCATTATGATTGCACTATATTTATATATTATATTTATTATATTTATTTTCTCTATATGCTTCTGTATTTTATATTTAAAACATACCTTTATGCTTTGAATGTTGTGCAAATGCGATAATTTCATATGAGGAAGTGTGGACTACCGCCCCTCAAGTGATGTGACTCGTTCATGCCAAACATGGAATTTATAAATAATGTAATTAATGAACTTATGTTACCTATATAAAATATATATTATACTGGAATTATAATATATCTATGTCTAATTTAGTTTTAAAGTCCATTAATATGACAAAAAATGAAAGTAGCGTTCATGCGTACGTACGGCCTACCGTCTCCATGAACGGTACATTTCATTTCTTATCTCCAAACATTATGGAATATTATTAAATACATATATAATTTATATATATGATATTTAAATCATGAACACCATTCTTTAGATGATGTACTTATAACTACATGGACAATTCTCTTCAAACAAGTTCATTTTTGACTCATGTACCGAACATTGACAAAACGTATGATATGAACTCACATAATTAACTAATTATTATAAAATGATAATATGTGATATGAATTGAATAATAAACTTTAAAATAAGTCCTTAAGTAATTATAAATTGACCAAGGTTTATTATTCAGTAATATAAAGAAACGAACAAGACAAGTTGAACTTTAGGTAAGGGATCCTACCTCTCTCTTTCTTTTCATGTATTCTCCTTTATGTAATTTATTTTAAACTCCATGTTATTATGTTGGGGATGTTATTTTATATTCATAATACTGTCCTTTTTATGTTCATATGATGAGAGACCCCCTCTTTCTCTCATCAATTCATTTTAAGAATGTTTAAGTGGCGTCGTTAGGCTACCGAATTTTTGTAAGGGGATTTCTTATCTCGCTTTTAATTCCGTGAGATTTCCATTGTTCACCACTTATTTATTGTATGTGGTGTATTGTGTACTGACATTTTATATATATTATCATGATTCTATTTATATTCATGGTATTCTGTGATTTATTTGGTTCTTATTATCTTTTGGTCATACGACTCGATTTATTACAACAAAGTAAGGGGTTTTATCTCACTTTTTATTCCCATGAGATTTATGCTATATTTACCACTATATCCTTTGAGTGGTGTATGTACTTCCCATTATTCTACTCTTTGAGTAATATACATCCATTTATGGGTATTTACATCAACATTGTATGGTCCTTCTTTGATGGGGTGTATGTTTCGTAGGTTACCAAATCAGTAATGGAACCTTTCACCCTCCTCTTTTTAAAAGGATTATTTTTGTTATGTCTTTTAATTCACATCTTCTTTTGTTGGGATATGTTATTATATATCCTTATTGATTTATATTTTATTTCCAAGCAATGAGATACCATTTTCTCTCTCATCAACTCATTTTCTGAATTTTAATGTGACGCTGTTAGGCTGTCGAATTTTTGAGGGAACTTCTTAACCCAATTTCAATTATTTAGGTTAAACTTGTACTTATTGAATATGTCATCCTATGAATATGTGAGAATTACCTCTGATTGTTTCACACTTAATATCCAATTATATTGGGTGTATTCTTATTTGTCACACATAATTATGTAATAGATTTATCCTTAATCAAAGGATACCGTCTTTATAAGGGATTTCGTCTCAATTTACATTCCATTGAGACTTCATTATTGATATGTGCCAATTCACTTTGATATAGTGTATATACTTTACTTTGGCATATTATATCATGAATACCTTTATTCTCATGATATTATAAAGTTTTGATTAAATTCTATTTCTCAATTATTTGTATTAAAGCATCTTCTATTTGTTAAGAACTCCTTAACTAAAATATCGTCTTAATGATTTAATATTCTAAATCTTTCTTATTAATGTCCATGTTTCAAAATGGTTTTAAGGATTTATTTATATGGACATTACTATTTCAAAATATTAATTCCTTTAAAATCTTCAAAGTGGTATGGGACACTTTGATTCAAAAATCTCTTTATTAAATGTTTTAAATGGTTTTGAAAATGGTTTGATAAAGCATTGATTATGTCAATATATTGAAATGATATATTGTGATTATAGTGTGGAAATGTTATCTTTACATTATGATTGTTTTATGTGTTATGAATATGTTATGGTTATTGGGAATTATTACGTATACGGGTGGTTCTGTGATAAACCTAGGGCGGGTGATCCCGAGATAGCTCTCCAATGCATTGGGTAACGCGAAGGAGTTAAACGCTAAGGTTTATCAAAAGAGATTTAGGGAATATACTGTGATGGGTATTCCAAACGTAACCATGAGGGTTACTCCCTATGTAATAATGTTATGAATGCCTCAAGTTACCTTTATGTCTTATGATTTCTATGAGTTATTCATAAATCTTATGATTTCATGAGGTATGTTAAAGTGCATATGTTTTATGAGTAAAGTATGATTTCATTGATTCTTATGTATACATAGACTAATGTTTTCTTTCTGTATTTTTATATCCCTTACTGAGCTTTTTATGTTCATCCCATGTTTTTGAAATGTTTTCCACAGGACTTAAAGATGAATAGGGTCAAGGATGAGATTGAGGAAATGTCATGCTGTCTAAAACATGAAAGTAGACATGAATCTTTTATTCAAGAGTTTTTATTTTGTGAAAAAATGGAAACTGAGTAGATGTGTATACTTTGTAATCATTTAGATGTAATAGTTGTGTTCTAATTCTCTAAAACTCTAAACCTGAAAAGATCCTCAATGTGAATTATTCATTTAATTCAAGATTATGTAATGTTTTAAGGTCGGGTCCTTATAATATTCTCATCACATATGGCCCAATCATATGTCAAGATATAGTGTGGAAAGATCCACATATGCTTATCACATAAGGGATGACATAGTTTAATGTCCAATGGGGAAACCACCAGAGTTTGAATTACAATATAATATTTTAGAAGGTTCAGTGAGAGGCTTTGTATGCTTCTAAAAGATGATCAGTCTTCAGAGGTACCTGCTCCTAGGGGGGTGGAATGGTGTTGATATCACAAATGATCAACAAAGAGGCATTCTATGTATCCTACTATAAAATAGGAATCAAAGACCATGTAGTTCGAGTGCACATATTTTGGTTTTATGACAAGAAAATGCCCTTTATTTTAACATAATGTAGTATGGATGTATATACCATGAAAGAGATGACATCAAGGAATGGTGTGGGGCTTACACATAAAACTACTCGCATGCCACCCAGGTGTTTGGAGAGCGTGATTTGGGAATACATGAACATTTTGTTGCCTTTTGTGTGATGAGGAGAATCACGCATGGATGTTTCCTTTACCATTCTTAATGCACAAGACCTAAGGATGAGATTTCCTATGATTCGAATGAAAAATGAAAGGGGATTTCTCATATTGTGATTTGTGAAAGGGGCTTGGACATGAAATGCCAATTATTTATGCATGCATAAGAAGCTTTCCTAAGGCCTGTTGTGAATCACGGGCCAGGTCCCCTCCCTGTTCATCCTGCAGCGCTAGAAGAGGAAGTTGAGATCCATCGCAGAGAAATATAGTGGATTATTACTGACAATCATCATTTCATCGAAGACAACACAATTCTACTAAGGGAGTTAAGTGTTTCAAAAGAAGAGATCAACGGGTTGTGTCAGGTGATAACCAAACTCTGAGCCAATAGGGAGCAACAAGCCAAAGAGTTGGCCGAGAGAGGATTAAAACTGGAGGCTGAGCTTCGTGCCTTAGAGATTCTTACGGTTGAGCCTCTTCAAATAAGGGTTGAAGATCATAAACTGAATGCTTTGCAGCGGGACTTGTCATGCCAATTTCAAACACTCACAAAGGATATTACTCACACAAAAGCTGAGAATCAATCGATAAACGTCATAAAGTTGGATATCAATGAGATGAAAAAGGAGTTCACTTAGACTAGGAGGGCCTTGGAGTATGAAAAGAAGGCAAATGAGGAGCATCTGGATCAGAAGGATGCAATGGAGAAGAACCTCATTTCCATCAAGGTAGTTGAACTCACAGTTCAACTCGTAAAACCAGGAATGACCCGAAAAATTATGTTGTTCTAGACCAACATGAGAAATTTTGTCCTAAATGCATTGAGAGCTACAATAAAAGGATAATATCTGTCACGAACCGTCCTTGGGGTCTGTGCCGTGACTACCCCAAACCCGCCTTCCATAGGCCAGGGGCTGGCGACTAGCACCAAAGGCGTAAATCCCGATAAAAGGGAAGGCATTGCCTTTATATAAGAAAACAAACACCACAGAGTACGCAAGCTGAAGTAAACACTAAGTAAACTGAGTACAAAAGTAAGTGATGAAAAGTAAATGGACCAGAATACAAACCCAACTGAAGTACAGTACAACTGAAAAGATAGTACATCAGTAGTAAAGTAAATCAGCAACCACTGAGTCGTCCTCCGGCTATCCCACCTAAAGGGTGGGTAAAGATGGTTTCCTCAGCTCCTCGGGTCCGGCCATCCACTCCATCCACGTCTCGCCTGATAGACCACCTCCGGGTACCGTCACACTCCACAAGCCTCAACCGCGATCAGCGTTGTCCGTCGTCTGCAACCAACACAACGTAGTGCGGGCATAGCCCGTGCAGGGGTGAGTATACGATACTCAATAGGGACCCCGAGACCCCTGAAGGTCTTCCATAATCAAAAAAGGATAGACCACAAAGGAAGGATACAAACACAAAGTATCAACCAACTCTACTTAGGTATATGCCCATACATATACCTAAGTAATCATTTCCAGTTCGGCTCCAACTCATGATCCCAAGTACAACCCAGTCCACAAAGCAAAGCATAACCCAATCCACATAGGAAAGCACAACCCAATCCACACAGGAAAGAAAGTCAATCATATCGAAGATAATGATTGAATGTCAAGACTCAGCTCACATAGGTATACATCATTTGTAAAGAAAAAGAGATGATCAGATGTAGTTACTGGTTCATCTAAGCTGGGACCCAGGTAGGATACTAGACCAGCTAAGTTATCAGACCCACATAGGATACTAGTCCAGCTACTCTGTCAGACCCATGTAGGATACTACAACAGAGGTCAATACTGTTGGACCCACGTAGGATTCAAGTACAGTAGTCGTCTCCGCCGAACCCATGAAGGATTCCAGTACGGTTGTCGTCTTCGTCGAACCCACGGAGGATTCCAGTATATTAGTCTTCACCGTCGAACCCACGGATGATTCCAGTACGATAGTCGTTGCAGTCGCAACTAGCTCTAGGGTTCCCGCACACACAACATACTCAATTTCCGAGAGGGTCTGCTCCTCGAGTCAAAGGGATGGATACATCAACCGTCACGAAGACCAGGGATGATGTATCCCAACATTCCGTCCCACGTCCTAGGGGAAAACCAAGAAAAACGTGCCCAAGTCATAAAGAACAAGACAACCAATCCACTTTCCAAAAGTACACGGTGTGTAGATAAGCGATACATGTCGTGTCATTAGACACCGGGTACTGCCCATGTGATACGGCCCGTGTCGCGGGGCTGGTCGTGTAAAAAGTAAAATACACAACGTGTGGTATGGTTACACGTCGTGTCTTCAGTCCACGGGTACTGTCCGTGTACCACAGCCCGTGTCGATGGGTTGTTCGTGTAAAAAGTAAATACACGATGTGTTGGTATGGTTACACGCCGTGTCCAAACTTCTGGGGTCGGCTCTGTGTACACTGGCCATGCCTAGCCGTGTGGGGGAGTACAAGCTCGTGTACCCCACCTCGTGTCTGTATATTCCTAGAATACACGCCGAGTCATACCGAAGCCGCTTCTGCCATGGTGAAGGAAGTACACGTCGTGCCTCTTGGCCGTGTAGTTCTGTCTGTGTCCGTGTATCTCCCGAATTACACGCCATGTCCATCGAAGTCTCCTCTATCAAACTGACTGGACAGTACACGCCGTGTGATCGGTGTCACACGCCGTGTGTCACTTCTTCTGATGTCCATTACTTCTGTCGTTGAACGTTTGTACTACACGATGTGTACTTTGGAAGTACACGCCGTGTATTCTGGAATTTTCCAGAAACGACGCCTCTGGCCAACACGCCTCCCGAAGCGTCTGTCCCTTGTTCCGATGATCCGTTTGCTACAAAACTCCCGTTCCTAGGTCGTCCCGATGTTCCGAGGCCATTTCCAATGTTTTTGGGCCCCCGATCGGCTCCGAAAACATGGATTGATTCTCCGCTCAGGAACGGTTGGAGGACACCATACAACAAGAACAGCGGAGGAATCGGACCGTGTTAGTTTGGTTCGGTTCCTTCCGCATTAGTTTGATAGCAAAAAGGTTTAGAGAGAAACATCAACATGGAAGGAAAACCAATAATCCTCAATTCAAAACACACCCCTACCTTGATTCAAAGTTGTTGAATGATGATCATCGCGGGAAAACGGCGTCGCGGGGGGGGGGGGGGGGTTCGATGACGGCGTTGGAGATCGTCCAAGAAGAGGATGATGTCTGGCACACCGGCTGCAGAGATCGGCACGTCGTCTCTCCTTGGTGCTCCGGCGTTCTTCGTGTTCTTCAATGAGGAAGATGATGTTCCTCAAGATTAGAGCTTCCTTAACACAACCAATCTAACCCAAAAATAAAATAATCTCCACTTATTTTGTTAAGTCATGCCATGAGTTCAAAATTTGAAAACTCAAATCCATTAATTGAATTAATGGGTTGGCTTGATTAAAAGAGAGGAGAGGGAAAGTCACATCATTAAATGTGGAAGATTTATAACTCATGTAGGGGGAGTTAGAGAATTTGAAGGGGTGGGGCTTGTGCGGGCCCCACATCACTAAATCCTATCAAGAGGAAATAGAATTTTAGTGGGTCCCACCCCAACTCCCACACATGGGTTTAACCACTTAAGTGAAATAAAATTAGTAGCACAATTTTATTTCTCTTTACTCTTAATCCATAAATTTTAACAACTCCTTCCCGAGAAAACGCAACTCCAGTAAAGGTCATCTTAAGCAATTATCGGTGTTGTGGTTTCATTTGTGCCCTCGGATTTCGATTCCGAGCACCGGTTCAAAAGTTAGAAAAACCCGCTCATTCGTTCACTGAACGTACCTGATCTAAACTTCGGAAAATGATTCCGGGCACACCGGGCCTCGGAATCAGGTTCCGTCAGAAACTGCGTACTCATAAAATCCCAAATAAATTAAGAAAAAAAATTCCTTGAAATTTACGGGTCTTTACATTACTCCCACCTCAGGTCTTTACGTCCCCATAAAGATACATCACAAACTAGGAGAACAAATGAGGGTATTGAGCACGCATCTGAGCCTCCCGCTCTCAAGTACTCTCCTGGAGGTTCTCATGCTACCACCTGATGCGCACTAGAGGAATCGACCGCCCATGTAGGACCCGCTCCTGTCAATCATCGATCTCCACCGGGACCTCCGCAAAAGTCACCCCGTCATCAATGTCCAACTCCCCATGGTCGATGATATGCATCGGGTCGTGCACGTATCTCTTCAGCTGTGATACGTGGAAGACGTCGTGCAACCGGTGCAACTGAGGTGGTAGAGCCAGGTGATAAGCCACCTCACTTATCCTGCTGAGAACCTAGAATAGTCCGATGAAGTGTGGAGATAACTTGTCGCCCCGGCCAAATCTCCGTAATCCACGTAGAGGTGAGACCCATAAGAAAACGTGGTCGCCATCCTCGAATTCTAGTGGTCTCCGCCTCCTATCAGCATAAGAATTCTGTCAGCTCTAAGCTGTCCTCATCCGCTCTTGGATGGCCTGGACCTTCTCTGTTGTGGCCTGGACCATCTTTGGTCCCACAAGTGCTGACTCCCCGGGGTCTGTCCAGCACAGAGGTGACCTGCAAGGTCGTCCGTACAATGCCTCGTATGGTTCCATCCCGATGGTGGAGTGATAGCTGTTATTGTATGAAAACTCCACCAAGGGTAGGTGATCCTCCTAGCTATGACCAAAGTCGAGGACACATGCACGGAGCATGTCCTCAAGAGTCTGAATGGTCCTCTCCGTCTGACCATCCATCTGAGGGTGAAAGGCGGTGCTCAGACGTAGCTGCGTCCCGAATGCCTCCTGCAACCCCTTCCAAATCCGAGAAGTAAAGCGAGAATCTCGATTGGAGACAATAGATGATGGAACACCATGAAGCCGTACAATATCCTAAACGTAGAGGCATCCCAAGCTCTCTACTGATCCCTACTCTCTAATGGGTAAAATGTGGGCCGACTTGGTGAGTCGGTCGACAATCACCCAAATGGAGTCGTGACCTCTGGAAGTGCATGGAAGTCCAATCACAAAATCCATAGATATTTTGTCCCACTTCCACTTTGGGACCTCTAAGGGTTGTACCAAGCCTTTTGGTACCTGGTGCTCCGCCTTCACCTGCTGACAAGTGAGGCATCGAGAAACGAACTCTGACATAGCCTTCTTCATACCCGGCCACCAGTGTTGTCATCTAAGATCCTGGTACATATTCACTACTCCTGGATGTACCACCAAAGGGGAAGTGTGAAACTCTCTCATCACCTCCTCTTGCAAAGCATCTGCTACCATGGTATGTCCTCTGAAAAGGACGACGTGCTCTCCTCCTATAGAGAATCCATCAGGTGCCTGTCCTGTGGAAATTTGTGCACGTCGCGTCTCACAGTCAACATCCTCATGTTGTGCCTCTCTGACCCGCTGAAGAAGTGGAGGAGTGACTGTGAGTGAATGAAGAAAGGCTGCTCCATCTCTATCCAAGAAGGATATCTGCAAAGCAGCTAGCTGCTCTGTCGCCTCTCCAAGTAGCTGAATGCCCGTCCTCCTGCTGAGGGCATCGGCTACTACGTTCCCCTTTCCAGGAGTATAGACTATATCAAAGTCATAGTCCTGGAGGAACTCGAGCCATCGTCACTGTCTCAGGTTCAGGTCCTTCTACGAGAAGATGTACCTGAGACTCTGGTGGTCAGAATAGACTATAAAGCGTTTGCCCATCAGATAGTGCCGCCACATCTTCAGAGAAAAAACCACTGCTGCTAACTCCAGGTCATGGGTAGCGTAGTTCTGCTCATGCTGCCTCAACTGTCGTGATCCATAGGTGATCATTGCCCGCTCCTACATCAGGACACACCCGAGTCCGGTCCCTGATGCATCGCAGTAAACTACGTACCCTACTCCCTACTACGGTAGTCTCAAGATGGGTGCACTGGTCAATCTCTGCCTCAGCTTCTGGAAGCTTTGCTGACATCTATCTGACCACACGAAGGGTTTCCCCTTCTTCATCAAAGCTGAAAGTGGTGCCGCAACTCTGGAGAAGTCTGGCACAAATCTCCGGTAGTACCCAGCCATACCTAGGAAACTCCGCACCTCTGTCACGCTTCTAGGTGGCTCCCAAGCTAGCACTGCCTCAATCTTCGCTGGATCCACCACAACTCCCACCTCAGAGATGACGTGTCCCAAGAAGTGGACCTCACATATCCATAACTGACACTTCGAGAGCTTACCATAAAGCTGGTGCTCTCAGAGTGTGTCCAGTACAACCCGCAAGTGGTAGGCGTGCTCCTCCTCCGTAGTCGAGTAAATCAAAATGTCGTCGATGAAGACTACGACAAATAGATCGAGGTAAGGCTGGAAGATCATATTCATGAGACTCATGAACACTGTCGGAGCATTGGGTACGCCGAAAGGCATAACCAAGAACTCATAGTGGCCATACCGACACCTGAAGGTCGTCTTCTGCACATCCTCATCTCGAACTCTGAGCTGATGATAGCCTGACCTGAGGTCTATCTTCGAGAACCATCATGCTCCCTTGAGCTGATCGAAGAGGTCGTCGATACTCGAAAGTGGACACTTGTTATTCACAGTCACCTGGTTCAGGCGACGGTAATCGACACACAGTCGCAAGCTCCCGTCCGCCTTCTTGGCGAACAATATCGGGGAAGCCCAGGGTGAAACACTGGGTCAAATGAATCTCTTGCCCTGCAAGTCCTCTAACTGTACCCGTAGCTCTTGAAACTCAGCAGGAGCCATTAGATATGCTGGAGTAGATATCGGGGTTGTCCCGGAGTATAGGTCAGTATAAAAGTCTACCTCTCTGTGAGGAGGTAGTCCTGGAACATCGTTAGGAAAAACGTCCGCATACTGATCCACCACAACAGGGAAACTCGGACTCCGCACGTCAACTGCTACTAGGATAAGGCTAGCCAAATGATGAGTGATCGGTTGTCCTCTCCTCTGCGTGAGTCCATCCTGCGCTACAAAGGCTCCCTTCTCGCCGGTGAAGGTGAACCTGCTCTCATCGGTGCGGACACACTGCACCTTGCGCCTAATACAGTCGATCTGAGCATGGACTGTAGATAACCAATCCATGCCCAAGATGACGTCGTAAGGCCTCGACGCCACTGCAAGAAGATCTCAGCCGAAGCTCTCGCCTCCTAAAGTAAGATCACACTACCGGCACCAGTGCGTAATCGTCGAGTCTGCTCCCGTAAGAGTCTATAGCCGTAAGGATCGAGCCAACGGCTCCGTCGGAATCTCTGAGCTCCGAACAAGGGCAGCGGCAATGAAATAATGACTCGATCCTGTGTCTATAAGAACTACAGCAAGGGTGGAGTAGACACAGATAGTACCTCGAATCATCTCTAGTGCGCCGTGGTCGTAGGCCTTCGCTGCCTGAAGCTGAGCCTGCCTCTGTCCGCCAGCTCCCTGTGGTCGGGGTGGACCTCCTGGTGGTGGTGGTGGTAGAGCCTCAAAGCGTCGCCCACCACCTGCTGCTCGGCCAGCTCCTCTGCCACGTTTGCCTGCTCCCTACGGACCGCCACGGTTGAACCTCTGCCTCTGCCTGGGTGGTCCCTCAACCGTCTGCTGCTCCTCTGCATGGCGGGTCGGGCAGTCACGAGCCATGTGGCCCTGCCCGCCGCATGCATAGCACTACCTGCTCCTCGTATAGCTAGCTCTGTTCTGAGTGCCTCGCACAATTGAACCTATATCCTGAGGTCGTCCACCTGAAGGTATGATCCTCTTGGACCCCTGTGACATCCGTCGACTGCCAGCTGCAGAAAACTCCGCTACGTGCTGCCCTGCGGTAGGTCTTGTTGCTGGTGTAGGCTTAGCAAGAAATCTCTCTACAAGAATGGCTCACTCCAGTACTCCTACCTGTGTCGGAATGCTGAGGGAGATCATCGAAGCCCTGATCTCATGCCTCAGTCCCTGCTCAAAGGTCCGGGCCCGGAAGAAGGGGTCACATACCATGTTCGTGGAATAGCGCGAGAGATCGGTAAATCTCACCGAGTACTGGGCTACCGTCATGCTGCCATGCCGCAGCTGTAGTAGCTCCTGAATGCGCACCGCACGGAGGGTGGCTGGAATGAACTCTGAGTGGAAGAGGATCTCAAAGTCCGTCCAAAGGAGAGATGCCTCGTCGTGCACCTGGAGCATCAGGCTCCACCATCTGCCCGCTGCCGCGTGTAGGAGACTCGCTGCAAGGATCACCATGAGGTCAGCTGGTGTCCCTACTAGCCTGAAAACTCGAACTACAGCCTCCAGCCAATCCTCGGCTGCCTGAGGGTCCGTCTCCCCACAGAACCTGGGCGGTCTCTAACGTTGAAACTCGTGCAGTGCACTAAGGCGACGTGCACTCTCAGGGGTTGGGGCTGGTGGTATCAGTGGCTCGGCGGGTAGAGGTACTGTCGGTGCCTCCGCTGTAATAGGGCCATGCACCGAGGCCTCGTCACTTGGTGGGTTGTCGTCTCTCACAAAGCTCGGAACCCTAGCTGGTTGCCGTCGTGGGGCCATCCTGAAAAGAGACAGGTGCGCCACGGTCAAAATAGTATACCTGGTGAGTTGACACAAAGTAATCACAAAGAAAACTTTTGAAACACACAAGCAATCAATGTTTTCGTGCACTGAGTCGAAAATCAGAAGTCAGGGTCCTGGTGTATGGATATGTCGGTCGTTGCACCAACACTGGACTCCCTGAACTGATAACCACACTCAATACTCTTAACACTATTGCTTCACATAGAAAAACGATCAAAGTCTAGAGTTCTGCGGTAGAACCGAACTCCTCTGATACCAATTTGTCACGACCCGTCCTCGGGGTCCGTGCCGTGACTACCCCAAACCCGTCTTCCATAGGCTAGGGGCTGACGACTAGCACCAAAGGCGTAAATCCTGATAAAAGGGAAGGCATTGCCTTTATATAAGAAAACAAACACCACAGAGTACGCAAGATGAAGTAAACACTAAGTAAACTGAGTACAAAAGTAAGTGCTGAAAAGTAAATGGGCCAGAATATAAACTCAACTGAAGTACAGTACAACTAAAAAGATAGTACATCGGCAATAAAGTAAATCAGCAACCACTGAGTCGTCCTCCGGTTATCCCACCTGAAGGGTGGGTACAGATGGTTTCCTCAGCTCCTCGGGTCCGGCCGTCTGCTCCATCTACGTCACGCCTGATAGACCCCCTCCGGGTACCATCACGCTCCACAAGCCTCAACCGCGATCAGCGTTGTCCGTCGTCTGCAACCAACACAACATAGTGTGGGCATAACCCGTGCAGGGGTGAGTATACGATACTCAGTAGGAACCCCGAGACCCCCGAAGGTCTCCTAGAATCCACAAAGGATAGACCACAAAGGAAGGATACAAACACGAAGTATCAACCAACTCTACTTAGGTATATGCCCATACATATACCTAAGTCATCATTTCCAGTTCGGCTCCAACTCACGAGCCCAAGTACAACCCAGTCCACAAAGCAAAGCACAACCCAATCCACACAGGAAAGCACAACTCAATCCACACAGGAAAGCAAGTCAATCATATCGAAGATAATGATTGAATGTCAAGACTCAGCTCACACAGGTATACATCATTTGTAAAGCAAAAGAGATGATCAGATGTAGTTACTGGTTCATCTAAGCTGGGACCCACGTAGGATACTAGACCAACTAAGCTGTAGGACCCACGTAGGATACTAGTCCAGCTACTCTGTCGGACCCACGTAGGATACACAACATAGGTCAATACTGTCGGACCCACGTAGGATTCAAGTACAGTAATCGTCTCCGCCGAACCCAAGGAGGATTCCAGTACGGTTGTCGTCGTCGTCGAACCCACAGAGGATTCCAGTACATTAGTCTTCACCGTCGAACCCATGGAGGATTCCAGTACGATAGTCGTTACAGTCGCAGCCAGCTCTAGGGTTCCCGCACACACAACATACTCGATTTCCGGGAGGGTCCGCTCCTCGAGTCAAAGGGATGGATAAATCAACCGTCACAAAGACCAGAGATGATGTATCCCAACGTTCCGTCCCACGTCCTAGAGGAAAACCAAGAAAAACGTGCCCAAGTCACAGAGAACAAGACAACCAAGCCACTTTCCAAAAGTACACGGCGTGTAGATAAGCGATACACGCCGTGTCATCAGACACCGGGTACTGCCCGTGTGATACAGCTCGTGTCGCAGGGTTAGTCATGTAAAAAGTGAAATACACGACGTGTGGTATGGTTACACGCCGTGTCTTCAGTCCACGTGTATTGTCCGTGTACCACAGCCCGTGTCGATGGGTTGTTCGTGTAAAAAGTAAATACACGGCGTGTGGTATGGTTACACGCCGTGTCCAAACTTCTAGGGTCGACTCCGTGTACACTGGCCATGCCTGGCCGTGTGGGGGAGTACAAGCTCGTGTACCCCACCCCGTGTCCGTATATTCCCAGAATACACGTCGAGTCATACCGAAGCCGCTTCTGCCATGGTGAAGGAAGTACACGCCGTGCCTCTTGGCCGTGTAGTTCTGCCCGTGTCCGTGTATCTCCCGGATTACACGCCATGTCCATCGAAGTCTCCTCTATCAAACTGACTGGACAGTACACGTCGTGTGACCGGTGTTATACGCCGTGTGTACTTCTTCTGATGTCTGTTACTTCTGCTGCTGAACGTTTGTACTACACGGCGTGTACTTTGGAAGTACACGTCGTGTATTCTGAAATTTTCCAGAAACGACGCCTCTGGCCAGCACGCCTCCCGAAGCGTCTGTCCCTTGTTCTGATGATCCGTTTGCTACAAAACTCCCGTTCCTAGGTCATCCCGATGTTCTGAGGCCGTTTCCAATGTTTTCGGGCCCCCGATCAGCTCCAAAAACTTGGCTTGATTCTCCGCTCAGGAACGGTTGGAGGACACCATACAACAAGAACAGCGGAGGAATCAGACCGTGTTAGTTTGGTCCGGTTCCTTCCGCATTAGTTTGATAGCAAAAAGGTTTAGAGAGAAACATCAACATGGAAGGAAAATCAATAATCCTCAATTCAAAACACACCCCTACCTTGATTCGAAGTTGTTGAACGATGATCGTCGCGGGAAAACGGCGTCGCGGGGGGGGGGGGGGGTCGATGACGGCGTTGGCGAGCGTCCAAGAAGAGGATGACGTCTCACACACCGGTTGTAGAGATCAGCACGTCGTCTCTCCTTGGTGCTCCGACATTCTTCGCGTTCTTCAACGAGGAAGATGATGTTCCTCAAGATTAGAGTTTCCTTAACACAACCAATCTAACCCAAAAATAAAATAAGCCCCACTTATTTTATTAAGTCATGCCATGAGTTCAAAATTTGAAAACTCAAATCCATTAATTGAATTAATGGGTTGGCTTGATTAAAAGAGAGGAGAGAGAAAGTCACATCATTAAATGTGGAAGAGTTATAACTCATGTAGGGGGGTTAGAGAATTTGAAGGAGTGGGGCTCATGCGGGCCCCACCTCACTAAATTATATCAAGAGGAAATAGATTTTTAGTGGGTCCCACCCCAACTCCCACACATGAGTTTAACCACTTAAGTGAAATAAAATTAGTTGCACAATTTTATTTCTCTTTACTCTTAATTCACAAATTTTAACAACTTATTCCCAAAAAAACACAACTCCAGTAAAGGTCATCTTAAGCAATTACCGGCGTTGCGGTTTCATTGGTGCTCTCAGATTTCGATTCCGAGCACCGGTTCAAAAGTTAGAAAAACTCGCGCGTTCGTTCACTGAACGTACTCGAGCTAAACTTTGGAAAATGATTCCGGACACACCGGGTCTCGGAATCAGGTTCCGTCAGAAACTACGTACTCATAAAATCCCAAAGAAATTAAGAAAAAAAATTCCTTGAAATTTACGAGTCTTTACAATATCGATGTCCTTGTCTTTGTATATTGTTTTCTCGTGTGTTGCCCTAGCCTAGGGGTTGGTGGGGCTTGCCCCAAGGGTGGCCCTGTATAAAACTGTATGAGTTTATGGATGCACCACGCCCCCAATGAAGCAACTCGTCTGCAGAATCCGTTTTCAGCATAATCGGCTGAAAATAGATAGACTCGTGATACACTTCACGCACGCAAACTCGCAAGTTGGATGAGTGAACCAATGACCATGTTTTTTTGTAGGTTTTTTTTTTTTGGATTTTTTGTCTTAAAAAAAAAAAAAATCTAAGGCTGATTTTGAAGCTTACGCTGCCCCCGCACGCCGTAGGGTTTCTTTCTTCACCTCCGCTCCTCTCGTGGCTACCTCGCACACGCGACCCCCACTGCTCCGCCGGCACTACCTCGCACACGACCCACCTATCCTCTGCTCCTACCGCACTGCTTCGCGCGACAAGAACCACTGCACCCTGGCAGCCTCTCGACCTCGCATCGCACACGACACAGGTGTTTAGGGTTTCTTCTTTCTTTACCTCAGCTTCTCCGGCACTGCATCCCACGACCCACATCTAATCCATCAACGCTGCGTGGACTGGAAACAGCTCAATATGGCATTCTGCCGCCAACTTGATTTCTTGTTTTGTAAAAAATGTGGAACAATGCTACATGGTGATACACCGACGCATGCAATTTGTCCTTTGTGTAAGGACAGACCAAGTATGGAAGGGATTTCGGGCAAGGGAATCAGTTATAAAATCACCAACGAGGAAATCAGAAGATACCTTAACCTGGAATCTGTGTTTGATGAGGACGAGTTCAGAGGAGTGGAGGTTAGAAGGCCAAGGGTAAATACCACCTGTCCTAAATGCCATCACGACATGGCGGAGTATGAAACCAGACAGACGAGATCAGCAGACGAAGGACAGACTGTCTTCTACACCTGTCTTAAATGCAGATACTCATGGATCGAGAATACCTGATCTCCAGTGGGGGCACTTATTCCTTGTTACCTGAGAATGCACCTGGTATTTTTTTTGTCTTTCTCTATTGCTGGAAGATAGTTAAGTCTTTATTCCTTTCATAAGGAGTTTTCGTAGGATATTCACGATTATGTGGAAGTGTGCCCCATGTGATGTCAATTTTTGGGAAATATTTATCGGTGAAATGTGTCATCAAATGGGGGTCCTCAGTGTGAGATTCACACAACATGGGTGTTTCACAATGTTTTTGAGTTGGGTGAGACATGGGCCTCCAGCATAGATGGCCTGAATGGATGATAAAGACAGGCCTTTCATGTTAGTTGGAAGTTTAACGGAACATGGAGTTGCACTTGACACAATCCTCTAGCTTAGATGTCTTGAATGGATCTCCTAGGTAGGCGTTTTTCACAAATTGGATGTTTCATGAAACCTAGTGTTGTGTGAGGCTAAATCTTATAGCACAATCTATGTTCATCCTTGAAGGGAGATGCATGAAAATATCTCAAAAATAATCTAATACATCAAAGGGATTACGTGAGGTGATTTGTGTCAGATTCTCACATGCGGGGATCCATGAGGCATTGGGATCGAGTGAATGCATAGATGTTTGGGTTTTTCACGCCAAGATCATAGACCTAGAATCCCAAAGGACCATCCCCTAGAATGGATGGTGAGGCAAGGTTTATAGACCTCAAGCATGTGTAGAATGGCTAGATTTCTCATTTCTTTTATTTTCATGTATGTTCACAGTTGTGTGGCACTCCAACTTCTCTTTGTGTAACTCCGAGTTGTACGATCCTTGAAATTCTCAAATATTTGCTCAGGTTGTCATTTTTCTTCCTGTATCATCCATGATTTCTTCTCAATCATTCATGGATTCATTCGTCGAACCAAAAAATTGCTTTTATGGTTTCTTGTTGTTTTTCTATTGCAATTAAGGTTTTTTTTATCATGTATAGAAGTGGTATGATGTTTGGGAGGAAGAGCAGTGGTTTTGTTTCAATGGTCATGGTTGAGTTATAGTGTTGATATAGTTGTGGTGGTTGGACAATCTATATAGAAAGAATGTTGTTTTGTGTCAAATTAGAGGCTGGACTTAGGGGTTAACATCATCACCACTAAAGGGCTATGAGGGTTTCCATGTGAGGGTGGGTTAGGATTGTTGGTGGTTCCCTACAAAGTATTTATGTAAGCACCATACATGGACATATCGGTGGACATAAAGATTCATTGTTAAATTTATAGTATGTATAAGTGGGTTGGTAAATCTGATTGTTTGTGGCGGTATTTGATGAAGATGAACTTCCAGCAGTAAAGGATGATTGAAATTAAAGGCTACTAATGGCCAAAATCACAACAACAGTAGGGGAATAACATGGAAACAATGGGAGGAGGAAGAGAACCTCAGGTAGGGGACTCGTTCGTCCTCAACCTATTCAAGCCAAAGGCCGATCTGCTCTAAGCAGCTTACTAAACTCATAAACTTCAGGATGTCCTCACCTTCACCATCCACCCTTATTTATAATCTCCCTCCCTAACCAACTAAGAATATTCCCTTGGGACTTGCAACATATTCCATATAATATGCCTCAGAATATTCCCCCTAACCAACCTCTCTCCAGGTGGCATACATGGTCTCTATCACTGCCACCGTCCCGAAAAACTATCTTGTCCCCAAGGTGGTGGATTGCGTAGGCATGCCAGGCGATCTGCCATATCATCCGTGCTGCAAGGAACGGAGGACAAGGGGTGCTAGACAAACAGTGATGCTAGACAATCTTCCATATCCTCCGCTGCGGTCCTGTATAAAGCGCTTGTGCCGCATGTGTACGTCACACAATCTCCCAAGCACGTCGTCCGCCGTCATGGATCAAGGTTGGAGAGACGAAGGTTAGATCGTCTCTTAGCGTAATGCCTGACCTCCATCCATTGGGAGGGTCCCGTTGTGAGCAGGGCCGCAAGTGCAGCTGGTACCACCCGACTTTTGGGGTATAAAAATTGGAAGAACCCCCTTCATGAACCTGGAGACCCCATTCTGACACCTCGGGCGAGACATGTACAACTTGTGGTAAAATAACAAAAGCCCATGTATGAACTGGGTCAATCTGTTGCGGATCGTGCTCTAGCATTACGAACTTTGAAGTGTTCGGCTCCAAATTGGGGGGCAGCTCTAGCATATAAGGGTGTGAGGTAGTGTCTTCCTGATTGTCGGCCAACCCTATGCTCCCACTTTGCATTTCGTGGTTGGTAGGCTCCCTTGAATGTGCTGTGGACAACTGCGTTGGTGTCGACGAGAAATCAGATGTAGGTGCAAGGGCTCTTCCAGCGGAGCTTCTAAAATCCTCAAGGAGCGCTTCTTTGAGTTGTGTTCAGGTGAACGCGGTTTGAAGTCCCTTGAAAAAAAACCCAAAGTTCATACATATCTGTCATGCAAAGTCTCACCATGGGTATTTTCATTGCTTTCGGAGTGTTGCGACTTGAGAAGTGAGCCTCGACCTTCTGTATCCATGTTTTTGGATCGCGTCCAGAAAATTCTGGTATCATGAGGTGGCCAGAGTGTTTGTCCAGACATCTATCCAGACTCGCGAGGGACGACCGAAGCTCCTGCATTGGATTTTCCATTATGAGTAAAAGTGGGAGTTGCTGTTTTTTTTTGCCACCAGTATTTCTCTTCCCGGACAGAAAAAGGGGCTGGCTTGTTGCTGTTGTTGTTTTTTTTCCCGTGCGTTTCCCTCTTGAGGCAGTAAATCGGGCCGTCCCTGTTAAGGCCGCTGGCTTACGTGGATGCAATGCCAGACAACTGACTCAGACGTGGGAGCGCCTGACAACAGGGGCGCCGTTGGGGGGAATGAGGTGCGGGAAGCAGTCGAGTTCGCCGCCGCGAGTCGCCGGAGTGCGCCTCATTCTGTTTCTGTCTGGCGAAATCCTGTCGTGCGCTCAGTTCACCTCGTCGGTAGTGCTACTGTACTAGTACGTTCTCCTCCTGCGCGAGCGGGATATCCAGGTATGCTCACCTCGGGCGTGAGCAGAAGGTTGAGCGCCGTCGGGAAAGTGAGTCGCATGTTGTGCTAAGCCACTCCTCCTGCGTCCCCGGGGTTGTCTGTGGTGGATGACGAGATGCGACAAGTTGCGCGTTCGAGGGAGTCGACGAACCGTAGCGGCACAGTCGTGCGCCGCGGTGCAGGTAGGAGATGCGGCGACAAGGGATTCAAACGCACTGGTTGCAGAAATCCCAATAGCAACGAGCTGTTGTCAATCGTGAAGGCCTGAGTGTCCTTTGGGTGTGCACGCTGCTGCTGGACGACAATGGATACGTGGCTGTGAAACTGGACGCGACAGAGGAAGAAACAACGGAGTGCTCCGACGACAGGGAGCAACGGCAGGTCGGACCAATTGATGAAGATGAACTTCCAGTAGTAAAGGATGATTGAAATTAAAGGCTACTAATGGCCAAAAAACACAGTAACAGCAGGGGATGAACAAAGAAACAGTAAGAGGAGGAAGAAAATCTCAGGCAGGAGACTCACCCTCAACCTGTCCAAGTCAAAGGTCGATCTGCTTTAAGCAGCCTACTAAACTCATAAACTCCAGGATGCCCTCACCTTCACCATCCACCCTTATGTATAACCTCCCTCCCTAACTAACTAATAATAGTCCTTTGGGGCCCACAACATATTCCATACAATACGCCTCAAAATATTCTCCCCAACTAACCTCTCTCTAGGTGGCATATATGGTCTCTATCAATATTAGTCATGCATGTTTCTGTAGCGGGTTTGGTTCCCATGTTGGTGTGGAAGCCGAATGGTGTGATGGTTGGTGGAAATGTTTCACACATTGTCTCTTAATTTCACTATACTTACGTCTTAGGCCCCATTTCCCATTGACATTACTTATGAACTATTTATATATGATGTATTACTTGTTGATTTTTCACTTATGCATTCATTTAGAGAGTTGTAGAATGCCCCCATTCTTAAAAACCTATCCATTGCAAGTTAGGTAATTGGATTCATGTTTGGAATGTCTGAATTATTGAAGATTCATGCTAGATTATCAGTATAATTTACTCATCATATACTTTTATAACTAGATTTTGTAATTTATTCTCTAAATATATTTTGATACCAGATACATGAGTCTCTAGCCCCAAGATTACAAGGAGTGTTCCTAGTGTAGTATCATCCTGCCTCGGGCACAATTGGGTATCTAGTTCTAGGTCGCTACAAATGGCATCAGAACAGTGTGAAGTTTACTGGGATTTCTATTTACTTAGTTGGCATTATATGTCCGAGTGAGATATTCATATACTTGACGCATGTTTGATGGAATTGATCTCATAATGTTTGTGAAGGGCTTAGCTAAGTTCCATTATTTTTATTTTTCCACACAACAAAAGTGGATGTCAATAGTTTGCCACTGTAGGGAAACTTGATATACAATGTGCTTGGCCGTGTTTTATTATATTATAGAGTAAATTGGATGTTTTTATTAACTAAAACATCAACAATAAATAAATAGTTTTTTCATATTTATATAATATTGAGAAACAAGTTAATGTAAAGAAATAATTGTTTCTTTTTATTGAGATTGCTCTGCTAAAACCTATTGATAACTAGACTTTCATGTTTAATTTCTCCATGTCAAGCATGCTATTTATTTATTTTTTATTACACTTTTTAGAATGATATATAATTCATATATACTGTTATATGTAGATAATTTCATTCTTTTCTATCTATTCTTTCATACCCAACATAGAACATGTCAGGTCTTTATTAATTATAGTATTACAGAGCTTGTTTCTTATATAAATATTACTGAAATACTGTTATAATTTTTCAGGTAAGATATGATGAGAGAATGCTAGTCACTTATTTTTGGTTATATCAAAATTGAAACTATATCATTAGGTGTGAGTAATTATATGTAGTCATTTAGTGTTTTCATGTAATGGAAACTATTTTCTAATATTATGTTTTAAAAATTAAAGAAAATCTCTTAATTCAAACATGATTAAAATAGATGTATATTTAAAAGGGGTGTTTAAAAATAGCGTGTTGTGTTCCTTTAAAATGGTATTCGATATAGCTTGTTCAACGGTTCTATTGATATAACAGTATAAAATATCGATGATTTTATTTATATTATTATGATTCATATGGATTTGGGCACTTAAAAAAATAAATTGAAATCTGCTCACTATTTGGATCAGAGAGGCTTCCCTTCTACAATGCATTGATATACAACTAATCTGGAAATTATGTCCATGTGATTATTGAAAATCATAGTACGATCAATACTTTCACTCAGTTCAATTTATAACATGGTTACTAATACAACTATACTAAAAAAATGAAAAAATATCACTTCAAAACAATATAAATAGAATTGTAATCTTTTTCTATGGGTCATAAAGGTTTTCATAAAGCATACTCTGTACAGATTTGGAGCCCTTTCTAAGGGATGGGATAAAAGATGTAGACTTTCAAATGGATCACAATTTCTATAATTTCAAAATGTAGTGAAAATGAAATAAATATCAACAGTGATGCTCATTATAAATATACATAATTCATATTTCCAAAACATTTAAAGCACAACCACCTAGAGTATTAGAGAAAAATATAAAAAATGATTCCTTTTATGTTGAGCATCACAATCAATTTTTTTTATTGCTACTTGTTAAATAAATAAATAAATAAATAAATAAATAAATAAATAAATATATATATATATATATATATATATATATATAAAAGGAATCATTTTTTATATTTTTCTTTAATATAGAAAAATGTGGTGTAATTCAGATAATCATTTTTTTTATATTTTGTGTTGGGTTTTGTTCGGACCATATTGATCATGGTTTTGGCTAGAGAATGCCACCTGGTAAAATTTTGGGCAATATTCTTATGTTGAATTATTTTTTAGTTAATTATAAAATTTTATAATTAATTATTTATTGATGTTTAGCGTGAGATAGGGCCTCGGGTGGATGGGTGATGGTCAGTTGAGTCGAGATAGAGTTGGATGAGCTTGGACAGGTGAGTTGTTGGGTTGCGATATCAAAGGGAAAGACTTCATATTGAGTTAGGTGGTCCTTGTGCATTTCCATAAGTTATTATGAAATTATTCCTGCTTGTGATGTACATGGTCTCGCCACCAAGGGAGATTAACTTGTTTAAAATTAAACGAAGTGATTAATTAAAATGTATTTCCTATGTATGACTTGGAGATTGTGTAAAGGGTCATGATGGAACCCTGTGCACAAACTAGGTTGTGCTAACCGCTGATGGTTGAGGTTAAGATTATAAATTCAGGCCTTATGACACTTGAACCACGAGGGTTGTCATAGAAATGAACATAGAAATTGTTGTGGCTCTAGTGACAGGTGCCCTTAGTGACCTCTAGGTAGAGGTGAGTGAATAAATTCAGGCCTTATGACACTTGAACCATGAGAGTTGTCATAGAAATGAACGTAGAAATTGTTGTGGCTCTAGTGATAGGTGCCCTTAATGACCTCTAGGTAGAGGTGAGTGAATAATTGTGGTGTTTGGCCTATGTATATTCCATGTGAGAAACATGAGATGCCATATAATTATTGGGATAGTGGATATGATTATGGGGCGTGCATTCATCCCTTGCCGAGACATGATGACTTGGGTGGGTAGATCCCAAGGAGACAAATGAATTAGATACGTGTTTGGACCAACCTAGAGTGACTTGGAAAGAGGATGTGCTTGATAATATCTTCCTTGTGAGTTTTTCCTAGGAATCTAATGAGGGCTTGATGATACCCGAACAATGCTGAGGGACGTTATTCCCTTCGAGTGATGAGTATCGATCCATGAGATGTGGTTGAGAAGAGGAACCATGAAGGGCGTCCTGGATATGATCAGACATGGTTGACCTTTGTTAGTTCTCGAGTGACATGTCGACCCTAGTGAGAGAGTTTGAATGAGATGCTGGTAGAGATGATCACAAGTGTCACCTTAGAACCTTGATCAATGATGTAAGCTCGATGTGGCTGTGGTGCTATGGCATGAGATGATTTTTGTGGGATGCACTACCCACTAAGATGTATTTGAGAAATGTGGCATGCCTAGGATGTGCTCCTAGCTTCTAGCATTTGTGCTTGATACATTGTGAGGGAGATGCCTTGGAATATGTCCTTGGATTTGAGATCGCTCTTTTTGATCCCCCCCACACACAAACACATATACTTATACACTGTTTTGGGATTCCTTGGGCTATATCCTTGAGTCTGGGAATACCCATTCAGGTACCCATATATCCATATTGACATATATGAGCATGGGATGCATTGGGCATAGTTCTTGGATCACTAGTGGATAATATGCCTTTAGATCTTGGGTTTGAGGTTCCCATCATGCATAGATATTGATAGTTGTCTTGGATCGCTTTGGATATGCTCCTTAGGATCATGGGCATGGGACATGACCCCCCACATGAAAGTCGACTTATATCGCCTTGTACATGCTCCTTCAGATTATTAATAGTGGACATGACCCCCCATACGATAGTTGATTTGGATCTCCATGGACATGCTCTATGAGATCATAGGTAGGGGGCAAGACTACCCACAATGAATGCACTTCCATGGGCTATATCCCTAGTATCAATCCATGAGACACGGTTGAGAAGAGGAACCATAAAGGGCATGCTGGATATGATCAGACTTGATTGACCTTTGTTGGTTCTCGAGTGACTTGTTGACCCTAGTGAGAGGGTTTGAATGAGATGTTGGTAGAGATGATCACAAGTGTCACCTTAGAACCTTGATCAATGATGTAAGCTCAATGTGTCTGTGGTGCTATAACATGAGATGATTTGTGTGGGATGCACTACCCACCAAGATGTATTTGAGAATTGTGGCATGCCTAGGATGTGCTCCTAGCTTCTCGCATTCGTGCTTGATACATGGTGGGGGGATGCCTTGGAATATGTCCTTGGATGTGTGATTTCCCTTTTTGGTTCCCACACACTCACACACACAAACACATATACTTCTTATACATTGTTTGGGATTCCTTGGACTATATCCTTGGGTCTAGGAATACCCATTTAGGTACCCATATATACATATTGACATATATGGGCATGGGATGCATTGGGCGTAGTTCTTGGATCATTGGTCGATAGTATACATAGATGTTCATCTGTGGCTGCGAGATGCCTTTAACTAGATCTTGGGTTTGAGGTTCCCATTATGCATAGACATTGATAGTTGTCTTGGATCGCCTTGGATATGCTCCTTAGGATCATGGGCACGAGACATGGCCCCCACATGAAAGCTGACTTATATTGCATTGTACATGCTCCTTAGGATTATTAGTAGTGGACATGACCCCCCATATGATAGTTGATTTGGATCTCCATAGACATGCTCTATGAGATCATAAGCAGGGGGCCAGATTCCCCACAGTGATTGCGCTGCCATGGGCTATATCCCTAGAGTCGTGAGGATACTATTTGGGGCTTCCAAGGATTTAGAGCCCAGATAAAAAGGTTTTGGTTTTTGTGAGTTTTGTCTACAATGTTGTGAGGATTCCTATTTGGGGATTCTAATGATTTGGAGACCGAGGTATATTGGGTTGGAAAGATCAAATGATGTGCTCAAAGACATTTAGAACTGGCCGAAACGGGTATGGTCGATCCCATGTGTCACATTTTAATCTAAGGATTGATGAGGTTAATTTATTTATGATTCCAGAGATTATATTATTCATTCATCTGAGAATGCCACATTCACATATCACTACATTTACTAGTCATTTATGGGACATTTTGGGGGTTCCTTAATGAGTTATGTACCCACAGTGCTCAAGAAGCTGTGACAATTGCGTGGCCAAGTAGCTTTTCAAAATTCACAAGTTCGGGTTGGGTTGGATGATGTCCGAAGATGGAATAGGTGAGGCTTAGTGATATAGTAGAGTATATTGCTAATTTATTTTATTTATGGTATATTTGATAGGCCCGGTAGGAGATTGATTTATATGATTGTGGTATTTTATTTATGATGCATTCCATTTTTATATCAATGGTTCCATTTATTTTTTCTATGCACTTTGATGTTTTTATTATTATTATAGATATCTGGTTATTTTTTATTACCATGAACACTACTATGGAGGTACAATCCCCCCCCTCATGATACTACCTTAGACCCCATTGATGGCTAGGTTATGACATACTGGGAGGCGTGCCAAAGTTAATGAGATGCTCCGGTCTGGATACAGTTCGAAGTGAATCTCGATGGGACATTAAAGTGGTATTAGATCATTTATTTTAACAACTTACTATTTTGGAAGATAATAGACATGGGGTTGAACAATGTGTCAGAGCTTGTCATGGATCTCATGCTAGTGTACCACATACAACTTTTTTGATAATAAGACTAAGATACTAGGGGCTTGGGATTATTGTTTTTGGTATTCAATTGGATAACTGGAAAATTTTCACACAGAGTGTAACACCCCTGAAAAAGTGAGACTTAAAAGGCTAAATGTTACTACCCATGTCAACAAGGTGCACCTTCCTTTTCGGAAGCCTGTCTGATTAGAACTCCATAGTTAAGCGTGCTTGGCCTGGAGTAGTGATCAGGATGGGTGACCTCCTGGGAAGTTTCTCAGGGTGTGTGTGAGTGAGGACAAAGCACACTGGAAAGGACATGTGTTGGCCTGTGGGGACAGTCATTAGTCTGATAAGCGACCCTAGTGAGTAATAGCCTATGGTGTGCTAAGAAGGCAACCAAGGTATTACAAGAGACCCATGGGGTCAGATGATAAGGTTCATGGCCCGGGAGGAGGGTCATGACAAATGGTATCAGAGCCAATACCCAGCCGGAAGTGCTTAGGCACTGCCTGGGTTTGAGGCTTGGGGTCCACAACGAGGTCGTTGTGCTTTAAAGGGGTGGATATTGTAACACCCCTGAAAAAGTGAGACTTAAAAGGCTAAATGTTACTACCCATGTCAACAAGGTGCACCTTCCTTTTCGGGAGCCTGTCTGATTAGAACTCCATAGTTAAGCGTGCTTGGCCTGGAGTAGTGATCAGGATGGGTGACCTCCTGGGAAGTTTCTCAGGGTGTGTGTGAGTGAGGACAAAGCACACTGGAAAGGACATGTGTTGGCCTGTGGGGACAGTCATTAGTCTGATAAGCGACCCTAGTGAGTAATAGCCTATGGTGTGCTAAGAAGGCAACCAAGGTATTACAAGAGACCCATGGGGTCAGATGATAAGGTTCATGGCCCGGGAGGAGGGTCATGACACAGAGTGACTCAATCATATTTTGAGATTTATGAGGTTATGATTTATTATGGTTTTGGATCATGTCTCGTAGCAGAAAGAGGCGTCTTTATACTTCATATTCGATGTGTTGGATTCACATGTCATTCACATGCTTGCATGGTTTCTAACAAAGACAATGAGGGTTTAATTATTTAAAATGTCAGTAACAACATATATGATGTTTCCAATAAAACATCATATGACATTCTAGTCATCTGAATTACATTATTTTTATTTTGATGACTTATTAAGTGGATCTATAGTGAGATTCCCGATGAAAATGACTAGTAGTCCCTCTGTGTATGGGATGTATATTGACCTCAGTATGTCGGTACATTTAATGACTTAGTGTGATAGCCCATGTGGGTTAATTTTATACTTGTTTCAAAAAAGAAAACATATTTGGTTGTTTAAGGTGTCAAGGACAAATCTATATGGTGTTATCCTACATCGCTTGGTGATGAAATTCTACTTAACCAAATCACGTTTTGTGGTTACTCAACTCAGATCATGGTAGGGTGATGATATTAATTATAAATACCTTTAGATAAGAATATGATCTTTGAGGTGGTGACTCCTGTATATGGAGGACAGGTGAGGATTAGCCAGAGATCATGATTCTTGAGGGGGTTGCCCTGTATGTGGATACTCGGTGAGAATCAATTCATGTGATAGACTAATGGGACAACACATGATGCTAGATATGGATGAGAGACCCTGCAATTAGTATTGGCATGTAAGATTCCCTTTGATTTTTGTTGAACCTAGTTTTATTATAAAGAGTATTTCTGAGTCCTACATCGAAATACTTCACCATGTAATCTATTTTACCCATCTATAAAAGAATATCTTCACCTCACATTAAGGTAAAGAGAATTCGCTACAACATGGTATTAGAGGGAATTTCCCAATAATTTCCTCCCTTTCCTCCCTCGGTGTTTTCCGACCCCGCTTCCCTACGGTTCTCCCGGCGCTACTCCCCCTTCCTTGGCTGTAGCCCTTGCTGCGCACGGCCCGCTTCCACCACTGTCTCCCTCCCTCCCGCCTGAGGTCCTCCCCACCCAATCGAGCGACTTCCCCTACGCGATCAGCCCCACCCTTCGCGTGACGTCCCGAAAACGCTCGGCCATGTCCTTCTCGTGCGTCACATCTTGATTGGCCTCCCTATGGCTTCCCGGCAACGTCCGCCCAGGACTCCCTCTCACGGCATGTCCCGACCCGCCTTCGATGCGGACGAACGACGCTACCTTTCGTCTGGCTTCCCGGTGACGATCGACGCCGCCCTCCCGCGGTCTCCCGACGTCGATCGACCTTACCTCTCTTCAACAAGTCTCTAGGCCCGCCTCCTCAGTATCTCAACCCTCCCGCCCTCCTTGGCGCTTTCAGCCACTGCCTTCGACGCGGTCGCCCGCCCTCCAGCGGCTTCCCGACTTCCTTCGGCCCCCAGCCTCTGTCACGACTCCCGACCTCAGCCTCTGTTGCGGTCTCCCAGCTCTGCCTGCTCCACGGTCTTCTGACCTTGCCCTACGTGTGACTTCCTAGCGACAACCAACACCTTCCTATGGCGATCACCCGACCTCACCTGCTCGCGACCTCCTGGACCCGCTTTCTAATGTGAAAACGTCGGGAGAAACCGAACAAAAAACACAGGTCACAGAAGAGTAAAAAAAAAACGAGAACACAAGGATTTATGTGGTTCGAAAATAATCCCTACGTCCACAGAGAGGCAGAAAAACACTATAATTCAGGAGCACAGTTTACAGGGGGTTTTTCAGAGTTCTAACACACCTACACAACCCTAGCCCAAAATGGCCTAATGTAGAGGACAAAACACTATTCCACCAACCATCGGAAAGTCTGCTGTGTTACTGTGAAAGGTGGTTGGAAGTCCGCGTCACTACTGTGAAAAGCGACCACCCAAGTCAAAAGTGCTACAGTGGGTGCCGACCAGAAATCCAAGGAGCTACAATATTGTTGACTCCGGAGTTCGCACTACAACAATGCCTTGTCGGTGTTGGTCGGTCAACTTTGCTACAATGGCCAGAGTTGCTACAAGCCACAAGCATTCAACCCAACCAGATTGGGCTACACCAATCCAACACTTTCCTTGGCGAGTCCCGGCCCCGCCTCCTTATGGCCCTTCCCAGCCCTGTTGCGGAAGTGTCGGGAGTCGCAACGAAAGAAATGAGATACAAAAGAAAATGCAGAAGAAAGGAAAACACACGGGACACACAAATTTACGTGGTTCGGGAATAATCCCTACGTCCACAGAGAGGCTGAATTTCACTATTTCGGGAGCACAAATTACAGAGTTTTTTAGGTAAGAAACCCTAGCTCGAAATTGGCTACATATGGAGAAGATGATCTACTGTTCCGAACAGGAAGTCCGCGTCACTACAGTGAAAGACGACCACCTTTGTCAAACGTGCTACATTGGTTGCTGGCTGGAAGTCAAAAGTGCTACAGTATAGTTGACTCCGAAGTCCGCACTGCTACAGTGCCTGTCGGTGTCGGTCGGTCAGCTCTGCTATAGTATCAGAGATGCTACAGTACCGAAAAAAATGGGGGCCACAAGCATTCGGCCCAACCGGATCGGGCTACACAAATCCAATAGGCCCACCCTACTCGCGGCTTCCCGACGATCTCCCAGTCACTGCCCTACTCAGCGCTTCCCGGCTCGCCTCCTGCACTGGCCACCGTCACCACAACAGATCCCGCAGCACAGATGACCCATTCCAGCGGTCTGCTTCCCACACGACGCCCACCGACTCCGTCATGGTTGACACTTCTGCCCACGGGACTCCGACACCACCTCCAGTCATTGGCGCTCCTGCAAGGCCGCCCCCTCGCCTCAGTTGTTGGCCTTCCCGCACGGCAGCCCCACGCTTCATCCCTCCGTCCGCGCGCCTGCCTGAGCAGTTGTCTCATGTTGCATCACTGGTCTCGAGTACCCAATACAAACTAGTGCTCTCGTCAGAGGAGATATCATTTATTTAATCTTATCGGGTTTCTTTGCTCTCTTCCTCTTCTCCAACCACCATTGTTCAGACTGGTGGGCCTGCTACGAGTATATCTCCTCCACTGACAACTTGTATGTTTGACTCTGGTGCGTCTGAAAATCTCACAGGGGATTCCAATATGTTCACTACCTATCATCCACATACTGGTGCCTCTGAAATTACTGTTGCTAATGGATAAAAAATCCCCATTGTGAGATTTGACACATGCTCATTGACCCCATCTATTCACCTGGATTCAGTAGCTCATGTTCATGACAGTCCATTTAATCTTATCTCCATCAGCAAATTCACCAAAGATTTAAATTGTGTTGCTACTTTTACATCTTTTGGTGTTGTTTTTCAGGAGCGGACGACGAATCAGGAACTTGGTTGAGGTCATCTTCGGAATGAGGTGTACATGTTCGATACCCAACCATCTCTTGCTTTCTCATCCACCTCAGCCCGTGCCCTTAACCTACATTTTCGCCTTGATCATCCACCGACTTCCGCCCTACATAAGCTTTGTCCCCAATCCAGTCCACACCTTTCTTTCCATTGTGAATCTTGCAAGTTTGCTAATCATCATCGGGTGATGTATGTTCCTCAACTGGAACCGCGTGCAGTAAATCCTTTCGACCTTGTTCATTTTGATGTATGAGATCCTTGCATGGTTTCTAGTCAGTCAGAGTACAATTATTATATATTCTTTATTGATGATTACTCACGCATGACATGACTCTACCTTCTTCGTGATCGGTTTGAATTTTTCTCTACTTTCAGACCTTTTATAATGAAATTCATACTCAATTCTCCACCCCCTTAAATATTTCCACTCACATTGAGGTAAGGAGAATTCATCACTATAATGTTGATATGGGAATAGAGAGGCATTTCCCACGAGTTGTGACCGCCGTGAGTCATGGTATATGGGATCAGTGTGAGGACCTAGTGGCATGTTGATGCGATTTATAATATTTGTGAGATAGTGACTAGATATTTGTGAGGGTAACCCGTGAGAGGGGATAACCTAAGAATGAGAGCGCCTTATCGGTAAGAAGCAAGGTGAGATGTTTGTGGTTGAGGTTTGTTCACTAATGGTGTCGTAGGATGTGTAGTTTAGGCATGGGGATACATTAAGGAAGCTCAATGTAGGAGAGGCATGCATGGGGGATGTAATTTAGTTTGGGCATGTGTTGCCCCATGGATGAGAGTACCCTTGGATGAGTTTGAGAAAGGAATTTGAATTTCTTCTACATTTGGGATGTTATGTGCATAGTGTTATTTTAGGCATTAAGGATTCATTTTAGATAGAAGGATTAGTAGGATGCCTGACCTTGTTAACTCTGGATGCACTTAAGGGAGGCAGTGTGAGTGTCAGAAGATGCTTTAAATTTTGGAACAACATCGGTAGACGAGTTATTGTGTGATATGAATGGAATAGTGAAATTACCAATTTTAAAGAGGAGTGCTGAGGGTGCTACAGTTTCATGATTCTCAACTAAAGAGATTGAGAGTCAGGTTATATGATTAGGTGGTATGGGAGCATACACTCATTATGTTAGGATGAGATCAAGGTTGTGTGCATGATTATTCATGATTCTTGATGATTTATGGATCATTGAGCATCCATATATGGGTCAAGGATTAATGAGTTTGATGGGATATTCGTGGGCATAAAGGCTTGGGTTTTGGATGAAAATTTGAAAGGTCCCTAGGATGAGTTATAATATCAATGATGGATTGAGTGCAGTGGTACAATCGATCCATATTGAAACTTGATGTGGTGTCATGAGTTGACAATGGACGTGTGTTGCTCGGGAGGAGGAACGTGGGTGTTTTTTATGATGGAACATGTAGATGTTGTGTCAAGGAGAGGTATAATTGATGCCATAGGGTAGGAAGTGCACCATTGTCTTATAGAGGGTGTGATAATCATTATGAATAAATTTTGACCTGATGACGTGGATAACATACTTGTGATTTGGGAATGACCTGTGAATGATGATTATGTTGGCCCTCAAGTGTATGTGGCTTTTCTGTTCTGCCATAGAGGCACAACACTCATGTAGTACGTTTTCCCAAGCAACGAGACGGGTTGGTAGACGATCAGTATGACAGTAGGATGCTGGTGTATAGTGAATTCAACATTATCATGATTTATCAATGAATGATAGAGATGAGTTGAGGTGTGATGTTGAATAGAGTCTGAGTGTCGACATCAAGATCAAGGTGAACTTTGGAGATCTAGGAATGATTCAAATTGGTGATGCATCAGTGCTCGTGGTAGGGAACGATGCTGAATTTGGTCAGTTGAGGATTTAAACATGGAATTACATAGGGAGTCGGGTTCGATCATTGGTGGGAATGATTGGTGGATCACATAACGACTCATGTATTTTAAGGAATCATGATGGGGTAGTTGGATAATGCGTTAGCATGTGAAACTGGGTGTTTTCTAGATGGTCATTCAGAGGAGGTCTGACTGGTTCTTTTGCATATAATTGGATGTTGTGAGTTATAAACATTGGCAGGTGTGTAAAATTGAATGCAACAAACACGTTTTATGAATTTATTAAGTATTTTCACGGAAAAGCTAATATGTTCGAGCCTTATGCTTGGGAGATAGAGGATTGTTTGATTTGATTGGAAATTAAGAAGAGGTGCAGTACCGACTTTTAACCAGAGTTTCTCCATGTCATAAAGTGCAGGGATGTAGAGACCACACTAAGTAGATCATTGGACAATCAGAAATGCATTTTGATGGGTGATTCTGGAGGTGGGGAGAGCCATATCTCAAAATTGTCCCTATTGGAGACAACCTATAGTGGGGAGTGCTAAAGGACTAAAGATGACTTGAGGGAATACACGATGGTTTCTCGACATAGACTGTAGTGGATGTGCATTGTCTTTGTGTTTCATGTTATGGTTATAAGTGGTGACTTGGTTATTGATGAACATGGTGCCTCATGTTTGGAGTTTCATATAATAAGTTAGTTCAATATTATGGAGTTGAATGCTGTGAATTGAGTGTATATTGGCGATAAAAATAGGTTGCTTTTGTTGATTAAATGGCGAAGAAGGCTTCTTAAGGATGAGAAGTGTTATCATGGGGGGATTATAATACACTGTGTCAGGTTGGGTTATGAAATTCAAGGGGTATTATTTTTTGTTTTTGTTTTGGTTGGTGGTTTTTTTAAGAGTTGTGACTCAGAATGAGATTCCAAGAGTTTAAACGTCTCAAAATAGTGTTTTTAGATGATGAACAAAGCTCGGTTTGTGGTGTGGGTATTTGGGAGGAAGCTGGAGGAGGCCTGTGGTGGCCGGGATGTAGACATTCAATAGAAGGCTACCGACTATCTAGTGGGGCCCTTCTTGCTAATTGACGGGCTGGGTAGTAGCCCAAAACCATTCTTGAGCTCACCGGCCAGCCGATAGGCCATCAAAATGCTAGTGAGGCCCTACAGTAGGCCGATGTGGTTGCCAGTTTTTTTTAATGGGGGTTGTTTCATCTAATTGGTGTCTGGGGCCTTCGTGTTTCAGGTGGGCAGGGGTCTCAGGAGAGGCTTCCCCACCTTCCCTCTCCATTGATAATCCATGAGGGGGATGGTTTTTGGTGTGTTGTGGAAAAGATTTGATGTACGATCATATTTTTAATCTTGTTATTATTTCCCCTTTGCTTTCCCTATGGTTTTAGTTGTTTTCGTTGAGGGATTTGGTGACAATTTTGTATGATCATAGTGAAATCGTCCGAGCATTATGGGGTTTTGGCTCAGCATGTTAAATGGTGTCATACGAGGATGATTTCTTTCTGTCACATGTCATTTTGATGAGGTATATTACCATATGATTTTTATTGGGTTTCTGATAGAATATGGTGAAATTGTTCATTGAATCAGGTTAATAAATTGGGATTTGTTCTTACCATGGGTTTGGGGTTGTGTCGGGAGTGGTCCACACCCCGTTTCCCATGGTTTTGGAGAGAAGATGTTGGATTATGAGATTTTAAGCATTATGGCTAGGTTGGATTATTTGATTAATTAATTATAAAATTTTATAATTAATTATTTTGTGATGCTTAGAATGAGATGGGGCCTCGGGTGGATGGGATGGCTGGTTGTGCCGAGATGGACTTGGATGAGACCAAACAATGAGTTTCCAGTATGTGATATAATGGGGAAAGGATTTATATTGATGTAGGTTGTATTTAGGCACTGACTTATGGTATTATGAATTTATTTATGTTGTATATGATGTATGTGGTCTCACCACCAAAGGAGATGACCTACTTAAAAATAATTGAACTGTTTAATTAAAATATAATGTCAATGAATGAGTTGATTAAAGTTCCAGGGACCCGAATGGACCCGTGTGCACTGGATGAGTTTTCATGGCCATGATGGTCGATGCCTTAAATATAAATTCGTTCTTTGTGACATATGACCCTTAATGGGTCTAGCGGAAATAAATTTAGAAATTTTATCCACCTAAAGTGAAAATTTCTTTTATTGACCTATAGGAAGGTGTGAGAGGTGAATTGAGGTTGTTGTCCAAAGGATTGTGTATATGAGAACCTTGAGATGCCTTTGAGCCATTGGGCTAGTTGAGACGATCATGGGTTGAGAATTCCTCCCCTACCAAGTCAAGATGATCTTGGTGGGTATTTAATGGCGAGGTAGATGGATAGGATGGGTTTTCAGACTAACCTGAAGTAACTTGGAAAGAGGATTAGATTGAAGCCACCTTCCTTTTAAGGCTTTCCTTGGCGGCCAGTGTTGCAGAAACGCCAGAAGCAATGAAGCAAAAAAAAAAAAAACGATTCACAGAAGAGTAAAAGGAAAAAAAAAACAAAAGAAGAATATGAGACACAAAGATTTACGTGATACAGGAAATTATCCCTACGTCCACGGAGAGACATAATTTCACTATAGTCGGGAGCACAAATTTAGAGTTTTTCAGAGTTCTCACACACAAAAACCCTAGCCCGAAATGGGCTAATAAGGAGGATGAAACACTTTTCCACCAACCGCACAGAAAGCCTGTTGTGTTACAGTGAATGACAGCTATAAGTCCGCATCACAACATTGCCATGACCACCCAAGTCTAAAGTGCTACAGTGGCTGATGACTGGAAGTCCACAAAGCTACAGTACCAGTGTCTCCAAAGTCCGACATGCTATAGTAGTCGTGCTAAAGTCTGCACTGCTATAGTGCCCTATCGGTGTCGGTCGGTTAGCTCTGCTACAATCGTTCAGAGATGCTATAGTACCCAAAATTTTCACTGGGGGGCTTTGGCCCTCGGACCCCCGAAGTAGGGGCACATTGCCCCTGCAACCCCTAATGAGCTCACCACGAAGCTTGACCCGCGGAGTTGCGGCCTTGTGCATAGTATGGGTCGAAAGCATTCGACCCAACAAACATCCAAAGAGGATTGGTCTGCATCAATCCAACAATCAATGAGGCCTTGATGAATTATTGATTGTGTTGTCGGATGTTATGCCCTCTAAGTGATGGGTGTTAACCCATGCGACATTGTTGAGATAATAGGACCCATGGAGGGAGTTCTGACTATGATCAAAAATAGGGAACGTTGATGGGTTCCCTATTGACATGTTGACCCTAGTGAGAGGGTGTGTATGGCATGTGGATAGATATGATCATGGGTGTCACCTTATAACCCAAATCGATGATCTACACTCAATGTGGTTTTAGTGCTTTGACATGGGATGATTTGAGTGGGACTTACTACCCATCAAGATGTATTTGTGTAAGATCCTAACCTTTTATTGGATATGTATCGAGCTCATTTTCAGGTACTCTCTTGCCTTGTTTTGAGTGTATCTTTGTTGGGTTTTACTTTGGGGAGTTTTGGGGTGAAATTGGTGAATTTTAGGAAGAGCAGGGGCAGTGCATGATTGACACATGATTTTCCCAAACAGTGCGCCCAGTCCAACAAACCTTGCGAACCCAAACAGAGGGGATTCACACGGTTGGCACACAGTTTGTCAATCTGTGTTCCCTCCTAGTAGTAATCGCGCCATACCCTTGGGAGGAGGCGCACAGTTAGGGGTAAATCGTGCGCCTCGTACAGGAAACCGTGCGTGTAGAAATTTAAACCCCCGAAAAATTAAAATAAAACTCCAAACCCCTCGGTATTAATCCCTAATCACCCCCATTTAGACTTAAACTGATTCCTACGAATTTTAGAGGCTTCAGGATGAGTTCCAAGACATCTCAACCTTCGTTCTTGGCAAATCGAAGATTCATTGACTGATTTGCACCTCTCTCGATAAGAGATCCTCATCCCATATGGTTTCCTCCCTTTTTACCGTCGTTCTCTCATCATTTGAAGGGATGTTTTTTTCTGTTGGTCATGGATCTAGATCAAGGTTTTCTTGGATATAATCCGTTTGATCTTGGATCTAGGTTTTAGATCTAGATCTCATTCTTCGTCGTGATCTTGACTGTTCTTCTTTAATTGGGCATTTCCATTGATGAGTGTTCTTCATCAATCTGAAGGTAGGTGGTCTAAATTTCAAATCCCATAGTCATGATTTAATTACGTGTATGTAATTGTGAAATTTCAATTGCCATGATGGGGCAATTGCTTTGGGGATTGAATTGATTTAATTTAATTGTCATGTGATAATGAATTTGGTTAAATTTGGGGCAATTGGAATTGGTGGACTTGGATTAATTAATTGGTTAATTAATTAATGGAATATTGTGATTGTGGAATTGATGGGATATTGAGATTGCGTAATTGGTTAATTAATGTGATTATGAATTAATTGATGATGAGAATTATGAGATGTGATATATGTGACATATGTGTGATTGATTGATATACAAGTGCGAGACACAAACCGATGCTCCAAATACCCATATGTGATTGACTGATATACGAGTGTGAGATACAGATTGATGCTCCAAATACCCATACATGATTGACTGATATATGAGTGCGGGACACATAATGATGCTCAAAATATCCATATGTGATTGACTGTTAAACGAGGTGCGGGATAGAGACTGATGCTCCAAATACTTACGGGGTGCTAGGCATGGTGTTATAGGCTCAAAATGTTGGCATTGGACCATGATTCCTAGTGGTTGTGATATTGAATTGAAATGAAATGGATGATGGAAGCCCATATGTTATAATGAAATGCGAATTGAATGTGTTATGGTTCAAACTTTGGCATTAGCCGATACAGATATTGAGGGTTCATGTGTCCTCGGGGACCCGATAGTTTATGTAGTTAAATAAAGAATAATTGGATATGTAAAATTTTTCCCTTGTTGCAAGTATTTTATTCTTTATACAATTTCATACATTTTTATTGACTCAATATTGTTTTAGATGTCGTCGGTGGCCTACTGAGTTGTACTCACACCCTACTCGGGTTTCCTGATCGGTACCCGAATAGACTTCATGTTTACAGGACAAGATAAGGGAAAAAACCCTATGTTAGATGACTGATATGAGATGGAACATGGATGAGGGAACCAAACCTGGTATCGGGACCTGCTTGGGAGTTTCCAGTGTCTTTATTTTGGGTTTTGTATTTGACACTTGACACATATTTGGCATGTCATATCCATTGTTTTAGTTTTGGACATTGTATGCTTGTTTTGTTCATCATGTGATACTGATCTTATTCCGATTATGATTACATCTTTTGGCTATTGCTTATTTATTTCCACTGTTGTGCTGATTTGATAGAGCTTATAGTCTCCCCATGATCGATATTAGACCCTCGCTGCTAGTCAGAAGACTCTGGTGTAAGTGGAGGCGCGCCTGAAGTTACGTGACTAATTGGCTTAGGGTACCAGTGTGTGGTGCCCGGGACGAGATGTCACAAAGTGGTATCAGATGGGGTTTTCTTTCCTTTTCTTTTGTCTTACTATTTGGGAAAGGTTGATAGGAGATTAAGAAGACACGAGCTTGTGCATGAGAGTAACTAATCCATGTACAGGGGAAAAACCTAAGTACTCATGGTGAGATTATTGTTATTGATGTGTGTTGTTACAGTTGAATGTTATTTCATCTTGAGTGATACACTTGTTGTGTGATGTGATTATTGTTTCTGAGCTTTTCTGAGATTTGACTCGTGACCTGGTATGACACGAGAGTTGAGTATGCATGCATCATTCTAGGCACTCAAGAATTATTATGACATGCATCATTTTTAGGCATGCATGGAAAAACAGTTTCTGGGAAAGTTGTTGAAATCGAAATGTTCTTATTTGTTTGTGTAATTGAACTGAAAAGGGTGCCTAATATGATTTGAAAGTTGTAAAATGATGCAAGATGTGAATAAATGAGTGTCTAATGAGAAACTTGAATAATGAGAATGAGTTTACCCTTTGTTAACCATGATCTAGATGTAGGATGGTTAATGGTAGTGATAGTGCCTCAGTTTTGACCGTGTGGCGGGGTTTGGTGGATCACTTGTTATGGATTTATGTGAAACCCTGTAATTGTGATAATGTTGTGTTATGTGTCCTAAGACGTGTGTTTGACATTGTAGAGAAATGTCTCTACGATGACACTTGTTGAGAGGATGACATGATGTTATGGATGGAGATGATCTACCAACAGTGGAACCTGAGGCACCAATAGTGTTGGGTGAGGAAGTCAGAGAGCAGTTCCGTGATAACTTTGCTTGGTTTATGCAGTGTATGGAGTGATACCCGAGGCAGGTTGTAAAGAGTATGTCTGACATGACACGAGAGTTTTAGTTACAACACCCTCTGACTTTCACTAGAGAGGGTGGACTTGAGACAACTGAGTTTTAGATCGAGTCTATCCATGTGATACTTGACCACTTAGAGAGTCCTGCTGACAAGAGAGTCAAATTGGCTTCTTATATGTTATGTGGTCAGGCGAAACGTTGGTGGGACATCCGGCCTTGGGATGAGCAATTGGACAATGTGGAGTGGAATGACTTTCAGAAGAAGTTTTTGGAGCGCTTTTATCCTGAGACGCTCAGGCAGGAGATACTGAGTTTATGAGGCTGGCTCAGGGGTGTATGTCCGTGTTTGACTATGCTGGCCACTTTACTGACTTGCAGCGCTTTGCTCCAGCGCTGATAGGGGATGAGACAGCTACGACAAGCCGTTTTCGGGATGAACTTAAATGTGAGATTAAGTTACAGGTTAACATATTTCAGCTGAAAAAGTTTTCAGAAGTGGCGAATCAGGCTCTTATTTCTGAGGGGAACCTGAAGGAGGCTTCTGATGGAGGACATGTGGTTTATGCTGGATGGTCAGGAGGTACAATTTCTGAGAACATGAAGCGTCGTTATGAGAATGTTGACCAGAGTAGTGGAAACTAAAATGACATGGGGGAGGGACCAGTTACTCAAGATCTTACTCAAGTGATTTGTCACCATTGTGGTAGGCCTGGTCACTTTCATAGACATTGTCTCCGACCACTGGTAGAGTGCCGAGCTTGCGGTAAGATGTGACATTTACAACGGTTCTACAGGAACCCACGACAGATGGGTAATGATGGAGCAGCTAGGTAGAACCAGAGTGCGAGAAGAGGATCTTTTAGACCGTATCAGTCTGGCAGTTGGAGTTCTACTAGCTGTGTCGGTAGAGGCAGTGGATGTGGTACTTTGGGGTAAGAGTGCATGTATCAGCCGAGTGGTGCAGCTCAGAGGACTCAGACTACATCACATGGAAGAGGGGCATAATAGTTGCATGTAGTTCAGCCTACACTGGTGGATAACGAGGCTGGACCATCGACTGTTAGAAATACTATTCTTGTAGCTTCTATGCTAGCTAGTGCCTATTTGATACTGGTGCCTCTCATTCCTTTATATCTGCACAACTTGTGAATGGTTTGAGTCCGACGATGGAGTTTCTGAGCGGGGTTATGATGATAGATACACCTTTGGGAGTACGGTCGAGGGACATCTGTTTATGCAAGGGGTGTTCTCTCGAGGTTGGGGGGTATCATTTTCTTTGGGATCTTTATATTCTTGACATGTTAAGGTTTTGATCTAATTTTGTGTATGGACTGGTTGACATCATACCGATCCCACATAGATTGTTACCATAAGAGAGTGACTTTTACATCTCCTAAGGGTGACAATTACATTCACCGTGGAGAGTGAGATATCCAGGCGGGTCATGCAGGGCCGGTTCATCAGCAACTGGGGGAACTCACCACCCGAGTTGCTAGTATGTTGCTGGATGATGAGGGTGTAAAGAATGATGTCTTTCCACCCGTGGTGGACATGTTCCAGGACATGTTTCCTGGGGACTTCTGAGGGTTTCCATCTAAGAGAGATGTGAAATTTACGATCGAGCTCATGCCGGGGGCCGAGTCAGTTTCTATTCCACCATACAGAATGACACCAGAAGTTGAACCAGATGATAGTGAAGAACTGATATCCTCTTCAGTGCATCGACTACCTTTTTGACCAGTTGAGAGGAGCTTGTGTTTTCTCCAAGACCGAATTGAGATTAGAGTATCATCAGTTGAGAGTTCGACCTTTTGATATACCTCAGACTGCTTTCAGAAGCATGTATGGCCTTATGAGTTCGTCGTGATGCTGTTTGGATTGACGAATGCTCCAGCAGTGTTTAGGGCCTTGATGAACATCATATTCCACCCGTACCTGGATCAATTTGTGGTAGTGTTTGTGGATGACATATTGGTGTATTCCAAGACTTGTGAAGATCATGCCCAAGCATCGTCCTAAGCACATTGAGAGAGCATTGATTATACTCCAAGCTATTTAAGTGTCAGTTTTGGATTGATCAGGTACACTTGGGTCACATCATTTTGGAGGAAGGTGTGTCAGTGGACCCAGAGAAGGTGCAGATAGTTGTTTCTTGGGAGCAACCCAAGAATGTTTTTGATATCCGCAGTATTATGAGATTAGTGGGTTATTATTAAAGGGTCATCCAAGACTTTTCCCATTTGGAAGCACCTATTTTATGCTTGACCAAGAAGGGGGTAAAGTTTGAATGGTCTGGAGCATGTGAGGATGCCTTTCGGGAGTTGAAGAAATATTTGACTATGACACCAATCTTGATCCTACCTGAGCCAGGTGAGGTGTATACGGTGTTTTATGACGCTTTTGGGATCAGGCTTATAGCAGTGTTGATGCAGGGAGATTGAGTTGTGGCATATGGGTCAAGACAGTTGATGCCACACGAATGGAACTACCCTACGCACGACCTCAAGTTAGGTGTAGTGGTTTATGCTTTGAAGTGTTGGAGACATTATCTGTTGGGCGAAAAGTTTACCGTGTATACTTATCACAAGAGCTTAAAGTATATCTTTTCGCAACAAGATTTGAATCTCCATCAGCGGAGATAAGTTGAGTATATGCAGTTATTCGACTTTGATCTAGCATATATGCCCGGGAAGGGAAACAATGTTGCTGACACTTTGAGCAGGAAAACACAGACTCAGACAGTTTAGGAGTCTACCTCTGAGTGGAAGGTGATGAATTTGCGGGTAGAGATGCATGTTGTGATTCAGGAAGCCGTGAGCAGATGACTCATATCAGTTTCAGTGGAGTCTACACTTTTGAGTCGGATCACGGAAAGACAATATCAGGATCCAGAATGTTTAGCCTCGAGGGAAAGCCTTGAAGGTGGCGAGTCACCTTCAGATTAGACCATATATGATGATGAGATCATCTATGTCAGGAATCAGGTTGTTGCGCCTATGAGCATGCAGGAGGAGCTGGTGCATGAATTTCATGCCTCGAAGTGGGCGGTGCATCCAGGTGTGACCAAAATGTACTGTGACCTACAACGATAGTTTTGGTTGCCGAGCATGAAAAAGGAGATAACAAAGTTCGTGACACGATGCTACACCCGTCAACAGGTGAAGATTGAGCATCAACGACCTAATGGTTTACTACAATCATTGCTAATTTCAGAATGAAAGTGGGATGACGTTACCATGAACAATGTGGTGGGTCTCCCGATGACGTCTCAAAAGAATGATGTTATTTAGGTGGTTGTGGACCGACTGACGATAGTAGCACATTTCTTGGCTATACGTGAGACTTTCTTAGTGGATCGGTTGAGAGACTTGTACGTTTGGGAAGTAGTCTGTCTGCACGAGGTGCCTTGAAGTATTATTTCAGACCATGACTCACTTTACTTTGTGCTTCTGGAAAGGCTTATAGAAGGTGCTTTGTACACATGTTTTACTGAGTATGATTTTCAACCCACAGACAGATGGGTAGTCGAAGTGTACTATACAAGTTTTAGAGGATATGCTATAAGCGCGTATTCTTGACTTCGGTGGGTCTTGGGTGAATCACTTAGCGCTCATTGTGTTCGCCTATAACAACATTTATCAGATGACTATTCATATGACACCATATGATGCACTTTATGGTAGACCATGCAAATCCCCTCTATGTTGGATGAAGGCAGGTGAGTCAGAGTTGTTGGGACCGAGTCTCGTGCCGGGACGTTGGAGCAGGTTCAGTTGATTCAGAAACTTATGACCACAAATTATAGTACACAGAAGTCGTATGCTGATTAACGTTTACAACCCCTAGAGTTTGCAATGGGTGATCGCGTGTTCCTTCGGCTGTCGCCTAGATTGGGTTACCGTAGGATTCAGAGACAGGGCAAGTTGACATCCATGTTTGTTGTGCCGTTTGAGGTTGTGGAGAGAATCGGGCCGGTGGTGTACCGATTGGCTCTTCCATAGAGGTATAGTGCTATGCATACTGTTTTTCATGTGTCACAACTTCAACGGTATCACCCTGACCCTTCTCATGTGATCAATGCAGATGATGTTGAGTTTGAGACCGATGTGTCCTTTGAGGAGCATTCGATACGTGTTGTGGATCACAATGAGAAAGTGTTGAGGGAACAGACTGTGTCGATAGTTCGTATATTGTGGCAACATGGCCGTATTCAGGAGGAAACTTGAGAGAGAGGAGAAGATATACGGACTCAGTGGCCCGATCTTTTTGACTCAGAATCTCAAGATACTTGGGAGTACAACTCAAGGAAGAGCTGTTATATGGTTGATAGATTGTAAGATCTCAACCTTTTACTGGAGATGTATAGAGTGTTGCGGAAACGTCGAGAGTTGCAGCGACAGAAACAACGAAACACAGAAGAGTAAAAGAGAAAAAAAGAATAAAGACACAAGGATTTATGTGGTTCGGGAATAATCCTTACGTCCACATAGAGGCAGAAAATCACTATATTCGGGAGCACAATTACAGAGTGTTTCAGTAATAAACCCTAGCCCAAATGAGCTACAAATGGAGAAGACAATCCACTGTTCCACCAACTGCATAGGAAGTCCGCGTCGCTACAGTGAAAGGCGGTTACCTAAGTCAAAAGTGTTACAGTGGCTGCTGGTTGAAAGTCCAAAAGGCTACACTAAAGTTGACTCCAAAGTCCGCACTACTACAGTGCTCTGTCGGTGTCGGTCGGTCAGCTCTACTATAGTTCTTTGTCGGTGTCGGATCAGGCTACACCAATCCTACAATCTCCCACTTGGAGCCTGATCCACTACGCAGCTCTGCTTCGATGCCACTGACTATGACAACTTACTTAATCCGAGTTCTTCTTCTTCTTCACTCACCAATGTATGTGCTTTCCATTTATAGCTTCAATTTCAACCTAACGATTCATGAAATACAAGCTGTTTTTCTCTTGTGCTCCCATCATGTCCTCCCTTCTTCTGCCTCTCATCCTCCGTTCATCAGTGGAGACCAACAGAGGCACAACAGTGCCTCAACTTCTGTATTACCATGAGCTTCGTCAATATGTCCATCAGATTGTTGGTTCCACAAATCTTCTGCAATGTTAGCAACCCATCCTCTATCAAACCTATGATGAAATAGTACTTCAACTGAATGTGCTTCGTTCGGGTATGAAACACTGGGTTCTTTGCAAGATGTATAACACTCTGACTGTCACAGTGCAATACATTTTCCTTTCTCTTTCTTCCCAATTCATCCAAGAAGTTCTTCAGCCAAACCATCTCATTCTCAGCTTCTGTTACAACAATGTATTTTGCCTCTGTGGTGGATAGAGCCACCACCTTTTTCAATTGTGATATCCAACTTATCGCAGTCCCTCCATAGGTAAATACATAACCCATGGTACTTCTCCTGCTATCGACGTCGCCTCCAAGGTCAACATCCGCATACCCCTGTAATGAATTTTTTTTACCAAAGCACAGAGATACCTCCTTTCTGCCCTTCAAATACCTCAGTATCCACTTCACAGCTTCCCAATGTTTCTTTCCAGGGTTATCCATATACCAGCCCGCAACTCCCACTGCATGAACGATGTCAGGTCGAGTACAGACCATGACATACATCAGGCTTCCAACAACTGATGCGTATGGAACTTTTTCCATGTACTTAACATTTTCTACCATCTTTGGTGATTCCTCCTTCGATAGTTTGAAATGGATCGCCAAGGGAATAGAGATTGTCTTTGCTTCCAACATACCGAATCTTCTCAGAACCTTTCCAATGTAATCAGTCTGTGATAACATCAACGTTCTAGCTGTGTGGTCTCTCTTGATCTTCATCCCCAAAATCTTGTCAGCTTCTCCAAGATCTTTCATCTCAAACTCCTCAGCCAACTGCCCTTTCAGCTCATTAATCCTCTGCATACATGATCCTACAATGAGCATGTCATCCACATACAGAAGTAATATAATATATTCATCACCAAAGGATTTTATGTAGCAACTTTGATCCATGACACATCGTTTGTAGGCATTTTTAGTCATGAATGCATTAAATGTTTTGTTCCACTACCCGAGTGTCTGCTTCAACCCATACAAGCTCTTATGGTGTTGCCCCGTGGATGAGAGTACCCTTGGATGAGTTTGAGAAAGGAATTTGAATTTCTTCTACATTTGGGATGTTATGTGCATAGTGTTATTTTAGGCGTTAAGGATTCATTTTAGATAGAAGGATTAGTAGGATGCCTGACCTTGTTAACTCTGGATGCACTTAAGGGAGGTAGCGTGAGTGTCAAAAGATGCTTTAAATTTTGGAACAACATCGGTAGACGAGTTATTGTGTGATATGAATGGAATAGTGAAATTACCAATTTTAAAGAGGAGTGCTGAGGGTGCTACAGTTTCATGATTCTCAACTAAAGAGATTGAGAGTCAGGTTATATGATTAGGTGGTATGGGAGCATACACTCATTATGTTAGGATGAGATCAAGGTTGTGTGCATGATTATTCATGATTCTTGATGATTTATGGATCATTGAGCATCCATATATGGGTCAAGGACTAATGAGTTTGATGGGATATTCGTGGGCATAAAGGCTTGGGTTTTGGATGAAAATTTGAAAGGTCCCTAGGATGAGTTATAATACCAATGATGGATTGAGTGCAGTGGTACAATCGATCCATATTGAAACTTGATGTGGTGTCATGAGTTGACAATGGACGTGTGTTGCTCGGGAGGAGGAACGTGGGTGTTTTTTATGATGGAACATGTAGATGTTGTGTCAAGGAGAGGTATAATTGATGCCATAGGGTAGGAAGTGCACCATTGTCTTATAGAGGGTGTGATAATCATTATGAATAAATTTTGACCTGATGACGTGGATAACATACTTGTGATTTGGGAATGACCTGTGAATGATGATTATGTTGGCCCTCAAGTGTATGTGGCTTTTCTGTTCTGCCATAGAGGCACAACACTCATGTAGTACGTTTTCCCAAGCAATGAGACGGGTTGGTAGACGATCAATATGACAGTAGGATGCTGGTGTATAGTGAATTCAACATTATCATGATTTATCAATGAATGATAGAGATGAGTTGAGGTGTGATGTTGAATAGAGTCTGAGTGTCGACATCAAGATCAAGGTGAACTTTGGAGATCTAGGAATGATTCAAATTGGTGATGCATCAGTGCTCGTGGTAGGGAACGATGCTGAATTTGGTCAGTTGAGGATTTAAACATGGAATTACATAGGGAGTCGGGTTCGATCATTGGTGGGAATGATTGGTGGATCACATAACGACTCATGTATTTTAAGGAATCATGATGGGGTGGTTGGATAATGCGTTAGCATGTGAAACTGGGTGTTTTCTAGATGGTCATTCAGAGGAGGTCTGACTGGTTCTTTTGCATATAATTGGATGTTGTGAGTTATAAACATTGGCAGGTGTGTAAAATTGAATGCAACAAATGCGTTTTATGAATTTATTAAGTATTTTCACGAAAAAGCTAATATGTTCGAGCCTTATGCTTGGGAGATAGAGGATTGTTTGATTTGATTGGAAATTAAGAAGAGGTGCAGTACCGACTTTTAACCAGAGTTTCTCTATGTCATAAAGTGCAGGGATGTAGAGACCACACTAAGTAGATCATTGGACAATCAGAAATGCATTTTGATGGGTGATTCTGGAGGTGGGGAGAGCCATATCTCAAAATTGTCCCTATTGGAGACAACCTATAGTGGGGAGTGCTAAAGGACTAAAGATGACTTGAGGGAATACACGATGGTTTCTCGACATAGACTGTAGTGGATGTGCATTGTCTTTGTGTTTCATGTTATGGTTATAAGCGGTGACTTGGTTATTGATGAACATGGTGCCTCATGTTTGGAGTTTCATATAATAAGTTGGTTCAATATTATGGAGTTGAATGTTGTGAATTGAGTGTATATTGGCGATAAAAATAGGTTGGTTTTGTTGATTAAATGGCGAAGAAGGCTTCTTAAGGACGAGAAGTGTTATCATGGGGGGATTATAATACACTGTGTCAGGTTGGGTTATGAAATTCAAGGGGTATTATTTTTTGTTTTTGTTTTGGTTGGTGGTTTTTTAAGAGTTGTGACTCAGAATGAGATTCCAAGAGTTTAAACGTCTCAAAATAGTGTTTTTAGATGATGAACAAAGCTCGGTTTGTGGTGTGGGTATTTGGGAGGAAGCTGGAGGAGGCCTGTGGTGGCCGGGATGTAGACATTCAATAGAAGGCTACCGACTATCTAGTGGGGCCCTTCTTGCTAATTGACGGGCTGGGTAGTAGCCCAAAACCGTTCTTGAGCTCACCGGCCAGCCGATAGGCCATCGAAATGCTAGTGAGGCCCTACAGTAGGCCGATGTGGTTGCCAGTTTTTTTTAATGGGGGTTGTTTTATCTAATTGGTGTCAGGGGCCTTCGTGTTTCAGGTGGGCAGGGGTCTCAGGAGAGGCTTCCCCACCTTCCCTATCCATTGATAATCCATGAGGGGGATGGTTTTTGGTGTGTTGTGGAAAAGATTTGATGTACGATCATATTTTTAATCTTGTTATTATTCCCCCTTTGCTTTCCCTATGGTTTTAGTTGTTTTGGTTGAGGGATTTGGTGACAATTTTGTATGATCATAGTGAAATCGTCCGAGCATTATGGGGTTTTGGCTCAGCATGTTAAATGGTGTCATACGAGGATGATTTCTTTCTGTCACATGTCATTTTGATGAGGTATATTACCATATGATTTTTATTGGGTTTCTGATAGAATATGGTGAAATTGTTCATTGAATCAGGTTAATAAATTGGGATTTGTTCTTACCATGGGTTTGGGGTTGTGTCGGGAGTGGTCCACACCCCGTTTCCCATGGTTTTGGAGAGAAGATGTTGGATTAAGAGATTTTAAGCATTATGGCTAGGTTGGATTATTTGATTAATTAATTATAAAATTTTATAATTAATTATTTTGTGATGCTTAGAATGAGATGGGGCCTCGGGTGGATGGGATGGCTGGTTGTGCCGAGATGGACTTGGATGAGACCAAACAATGAGTTTCCAGTATGTGATATAATGGGGAAAGGATTTATATTGATGTAGGTTGTATTTAGGCACTAACTTATGGTATTATGAATTTATTTATGTTGTATATGATGTATGTGGTCTCACCACCAAAGGAGATGACCTACTTAAAAATAATTGAACTGTTTAATTAAAATATAATGTCAATGAATGAGTTGATTAAAGTTCCAGGGACCCGAATGGACCCGTGCGCACTGGATGAGTTTCCATGGCCACTGATGGTCGATGCCTTAAATATAAATTCGTTCTTTGTGACATATGACCCTTAATGGGTCTAGCGGAAATAAATTTAGAAATTTTATCCACCTAAAGTGAAAAGTTCTTTTATTGACCTATAGGAAGGTGTGAGAGGTGAATTGAGGTTGTTGTCCAAAGGATTGTGTATATGAGAACCTTGAGATGCCTTTGAGCCATTGGGCTAGTTGAGACGATCATGGGTTGAGAATTCCTCCCCTACCAAGTCAAGATGATCTTGGTGGGTATTTAATGGCGAGGTAGATGGATAGGATGGGTTTTCAGACTAACCTGAAGTAACTTGGAAAGAGGAGTAGATTGAAGCCACCTTCCTTTTAAGGCTTTCCTTGGAGGCCAGTGTTGCAGAAACGCCAGAAGCAATGAAGCAAAAAAAAAAACGATTCACAGAAGAGTAAAAGGAAAAAAACAAAAGAAGAACACGAGACACAAAGATTTACGTGATACAGGAAATGATCCCTACGTCCACGGAGAGACATAATTTCACTATAGCCGGGAGCACAAATTATAGAGTTTTTCAGAGTTCTCACACACAAAAACCCTAGCCCGAAATGGGCTAATAAGGAGGATGAAACACTTTTCCACCAACCGCACAGAAAGCCTGTTGTGTTATAGTGAATGACAGCTATAAGTCTGCATCACAACATTGCCATGACCACCCAAGTCTAAAGTGCTACAGTGGATGATGACTGGAAGTCCACAAAGCTACAGTACCAGTGTCTCCAAAGTCCGACCTGCTACAGTAGTCGTGCTAAAGTCTGCACTGCTATAGTGCCCTATCGGTGTCTGTCGGTTAGCTCTGCTACAATCGGTCAGAGATGCTATAGTACCCAAAATTTTCACTGGGGGGCTTTGGCCCCCGGACCCCCGAAGCAGGGGCACATTGCCCCTGCAACCCCTAATGAGCTCACCACGAAGCTTGACCCGCGGAGTTGCGGCCTTGTGCATAGTATGAGTCGAAAGCATTCGACCCAACAAACATCCAAAGAGGATTGGGCTGCATCAATCCAACAATCAATGAGGCCTTGATGAATTATTGATTGTGTTTTCGGATGTTATGCCCTCTAAGTGATGGGTGTTAACCCATGCGACATTGTTGAGATAATAGGACCCATGGAGGGAGTTCTGACTATGATCAAAAATAGGGAACGTTGATGGGTTCCCTATTAACATGTTGACCCTAGTGAGAGGGTGTGTATGGCATGTGGATAGATATGATCATGGGTGTCACCTTATAACCCAAATCGATGATCTACACTCAATGTGGTTTTAGTGCTTTGACATGGGATGATTTGAGTGGGACTTACTACCCATCAAGATGTATTTGTGTAAGATCCTAACCTTTTATTGGATATGCATCGAGCTAATTTTCAGGTACTCTCTTGCCTTGTTTTGAGTGTATCTTTGTTGGGTTTTACTTTGGGGAGTTTTGGGGTGAAATTGGTGAATTTTAGGAAGAGCAGGGGCAGTGCATGATTGACACATGATTTTCCCAAACAGTGCGCCCAGTCCAACAAACCTTGCGAACCCAAACAGAGGGGATTCACACGGTTGGCGCACAGTTTGTCAATCTGTGTTCCCTCCTAGTAGTAATCGCGCCATACCCTTGGCAGGAGGCGCACAGTTAGGGGTAAATTGTGCGCCTCGTACAGGAAACCGTGCGTGTAGAAATTTAAACCCCCGAAAAATTAAAATAAAACTCCAAACCCCTCGGTATTAATCCCTAATCACCCCCATTCAGACTTAAACTGATTCCTACGAATTTTAGAGGCTTCAGGATGAGTTCCAAGACATCTCAACCTTCGTTCTTGGCAAATCGAAGATTCGTTGACTGATTTGCACCTCTCTCGATAAGAGATCCTCATCCCATATGGTTTCCTCCCTTTTTACCGTCGTTCTCTCATCATTTGAAGGGATGTTTTTTTCTGTTGGTAATGGATCTAGATCAAGGTTTTCTTGGATATAATCCGTTTGATCTTGGATCTAGGTTTTAGATCTAGATCTCATTTTTCATCGTGATCTTGACTGTTCTGCTTTAATTGGGCATTTCCATTGACGAGTGTTCTTCATCAATCTGAAGGTAGGTGGTCTAAATTTCAAATCCCATAGTCATGATTTAATTACGTGTATGTAATTGTGAAATTTCAATTGCCATGATGGGGCAATTGCTTTGGGGATTGAATTGATTTAATTTAATTGTCATGTGATAATGAATTTGGTTAAATTTGGGGCAATTGGAATTGGTGGACTTGGATTAATTAATTGGTTAATTAATTAATGGAATATTGTGATTGTGGAATTGATGGGATTTTAAGATTGCGTAATTGGTTAATTAATGTGATTATGAATTAATTGATGATGAGAATTATGAGATGTGATATATGTGACATATGTGTGATTGATTGATATACAAGTGCGAGACACAAACCGATGCTCCAAATACCCATATGTGATTGACTGATATACGAGTGTGAGATACAGATTGATGCTCCAAATACCCATATGTGATTGACTGATATATGAGTGTGGGACACATAATGATGCTCAAAATATCCATATGTGATTGACTGTTAAACGAGGTGCGGGATAGAGACTGATGCTCCAAATACTTACGGGGTGCTAGGCATGGTGTTATAGGCTCAAAATGTTGGCATTAGACCATGATTCCTAGTGGTTGTGATATTGAATTGAAATGAAATGGATGATGGAAGCCCATATGTTATAATGAAATGCGAATTGAATGTGTTATGGTTCAAACTTTGGCATTAGCCGATACAGATATTGAGGGTTCATGTGTCCTCGGGGACCCGATAGTTTATGTAGTTAAATAAAGAATAATTGGATATGTAAACTTTTTCCCTTGTTGCAAGTATTTTATTCTTTATACAATTTTATACATTTTTATTGACTCAATATTGTTTTAGATGTCGTCGGTGGCCTACTGAGTTGTACTCACACCCTACTCGGGTTTCCTGATCGGTACCCGAATAGACTTCATGTTTACAGGACAAGATAAGGGAAAAAACCCTATGTTAGATGACTGATATGAGATGGAACATGGATGAGGGAACCAAACCTGGTATCGGGACCTGCTTGGGAGTTGCCAGTGTCTTTATTTTGGGTTTTGAATTTGACACTTGACACATATTTGGCATGTCATATCCATTGTTTTAGTTTTGGACATTGTATGCTTGTTTTGTTCATCATGTGATACTGATCTTATTACGATTATGATTACATCTTTTGGCTATTGCTTATTTATTTCCACTGTTGTGCTGATTTGATAGAGCTTATAGTCTCCCCATGATCGATATTAGACCCTCGCTGCTAGTCAGAAGACTCTGGTGTAAGGGGAGGCGCGCCTGAAGTTACGTGATTAATTGGCTTAGGGTACCAGTGTGTGGTGCCCGGGACGAGACGTCACAAAGTGGTATCAGATGGGGTTTTCTTTCCTTTTCTTTTGTCTTACTATTTGGGAAAGGTTGATAGGAGATTAAGAAGACACGAGCTTGTGCATGAGAGTAACTAATCCATGTACAAGGGAAAAACCTAAGTACTCAGGGTGAGATTATTGTTATTGATGTGTGTTGTTACAGTTGAATGTTATTTCATCTTGAGTGATACACTTGTTGTGTGATGTGATTATTGTTTCTGAGCTTTTCTGAGATTTGACTCGTGACCTGGTATGACACGAGAGTTGAGTATGCATGCATCATTCTAGGCACTCAAGAATTATTATGACATGCATCATTTTTAGGCATGCATGGAAAAACAGTTTCTGGGAAAGTTGTTGAAATCGAAATGTTCTTATTTGTTTGTGTAATTGAACTGAAAAGGGTGCCTAATATGATTTGAAAGTTGTAAAATGATGCAAGATGTGAATAAATGAGTGTCTAATGAGAAACTTGAATAATGAGAATGAGTTTACCCTTTGTTAACCATGATCTAGATGTAGGATGGTTAATGGTAGTGATAGTGCCTCAGTTTTGACCGTGTGGCGGGGTTTGGTGGATCACTTGTTATGGATTTATGTGAAACCCTGTAATTGTGATAATGTTGTGTTATGTGTCCTAAGACGTGTGTTTGACATTGTAGAGAAATGTCTCTACGATGACACTTGTTGAGAGGATGACATGATGTTATGGATGGAGATGATCTACCAACAGTGGAACCTGAGGCACCAATAGTGTTGGGTGAGGAAGTCAGAGAGCAGTTCCGTGATAACTTTGCTTGGTTTATGCAGTGTATGGAGTGATACCCGAGGCAGGTTGTAAAGAGTATGTCTGACATGACACGAGAGTTTTAGTTACAACACCCTCTGACTTTCACTAGAGAGGGTGGACTTGAGACAACTGAGTTTTAGATCGAGTCTATCCATGTGATACTTGACCACTTAGAGAGTCCTGCTGACAAGAGAGTCAAATTGGCTTCTTATATGTTATGTGGTCAGGCGAAACGTTGGTGGGACATCCGGCCTTGGGATGAGCAATTGGACAATGTGGAGTGGAATGACTTTCAGAAGAAGTTTTTGGAGCGCTTTTATCTTGAGACGCTCAGGCAGGAGATACTGAGTTTATGAGGCTGGCTCAGGGGTGTATGTCCGTGTTTGACTATGCTGGCCACTTTACTGACTTGCAGCGCTTTGCTCCAGCGCTGATAGGGGATGAGACAGCTACGACAAGCCGTTTTCGGGATGAACTTAAATGTGAGATTAAGTTACAGGTTAACATATTTCAGCTGAAAAAGTTTTCAGAAGTGGCGAATCAGGCTCTTATTTCTGAGGGGAACCTGAAGGAGGCTTCTGATGGAGGACATGTGGTTTATGCTGGATGGTCAGGAGGTACAATTTCTGAGAACATGAAGCGTCGTTATGAGAATGTTGACCAGAGTAGTGGAAACTAAAATGACATGGGGGAGGGACCAATTACTCAAGATCTTACTCAAGTGATTTGTCACCATTGTGGTAGGCTGGGTCACTTTCATAGACATTGTCTCCGACCACTGGTAGAGTGCCGAGCTTGTGGCAAGATGTGACATTTACAACGGTTCTACAGGAACCCACGACAGATGGGTAATGATGGAGCAGCTAGGTAAAACCAGAGTGCGAGAAGAGGATCTTTTAGACCGTATCAGTCTGGCAGTTGGAGTTCTACTAGCCATGTCGGTAGAGGCAGTGGATGTGGTACTTTGGGGTAAGAGTGCATGTATCAGCCGAGTGGTGCAGCTCAGAGGACTCAGACTACATCACATGGAAGAGGGGCATAATAGTTGCATGTAGTTCAGCCTACACTGGTGGATAACGAGGCTGGACCATCGACTGTTAGAAATACTATTCTTGTAGCTTCTATGCTAGCTAGTGCCTATTTGATACTGGTGCCTCTCATTCCTTTATATCTGCACAACTTGTGAATGGTTTGAGTCCGACGATGGAGTTTCTGAGCGGGGTTATGATGATAGATACACCTTTGGGAGTACGGTCGAGGGACATCTGTTTATGCAAGGGGTGTTCTCTCGAGGTTGGGGGGTATCATTTTCTTTGGGATCTTTATATTCTTGACATGTTAAGGTTTTGATCTAATTTTGTGTATGGACTGGTTGACATCATACCGATCCCACATAGATTGTTACCATAAGAGAGTGACTTTTACATCTCCTAAGGGTGACAATTACATTCATCGTGGAGAGTGAGATATCCAGGCGGGTCGTGCAGGTCCGGTTCATCAGCAACTGGGGGAACTCACCACCCGAGTTGCTAGTATGTTGCTGGATGATGAGGGTGTAAAGAATGATGTCTTTCCACCCGTGGTGGACATGTTCCAGGACATGTTTCCTGGGGACTTCTGAGGGTTTCCATCTAAGAGAGATGTGAAATTTACGATTGAGCTCATGCCGGGGGCCGAGTCAGTTTCTATTCCACCATACAGAATGACACCAGAAGTTGAACCAGATGATAGTGAAGAACTGATATCCTCTTCAGTGCATCGACTACCTTTTTGACCAGTTGAGAGGAGCTTGTGTTTTCTCCAAGACCGACTTGAGATTAGAGTATCATCAGTTGAGAGTTCGTCCTTTTGATATACCTCAGACTGCTTTCAGAAGCATGTATGGCCTTTATGAGTTCGTCGTGATGCTGTTTGGATTAACGAATGCTCCAGCAGTGTTTAGGGCCTTGATGAACATAATATTCCACCCGTACCTGGATCAATTTGTGGTAGTGTTTGTGGATGACATATTGGTGTATTCCAAGACTTGTGAAGATCATGCCCAAGCATCGTCCTAAGCACATTGAGAGAGCATTGATTATACTCCAAGCTATTTAAGTGTCAGTTTTGGATTGATCAGGTACACTTGGGTCACATCATTTTGGAGGAAGGTGTGTCAGTGGACCCAGAGAAGGTGCAGATAGTTGTTTCTTGGGAGCAACCCAAGAATGTTTTTGATATCCGCAGTATTATGAGATTAGTGGGTTATTATTAAAGGGTCATCCAAGACTTTTCCCATTTGGAAGCACCTATTTTATGCTTGACCAAGAAGGGGGTAAATTTTGAATGGTCTGGAGCATGTGAGAATGCCTTCCAGGAGTTGAAGAAATATTTGACTATGACACGAATCTTGATCCTACCTGAGCCAGGTGAGGAGTATACGGTGTTTTATGACGCTTTTGGGATCAGGCTTATAGCAGTGTTGATGCAGGGAGATTGAGTTGTGGCATATGGGTCAATACAGTTGATGCCACACGAATGGAACTACCCTACGCACGACCTCAAGTTAGGTGTAGTGGTTTATGCTTTGAAGTGTTAGAGACATTATCTGTTGGGCGAAAAGTTTACCGTGTATACTTATCACAAGAGCTTAAAGTATATCTTTTCGCAACGAGATTTGAATCTCCATCAGCAGAGATAAGTTGAGTATATGCAGTTATTCGACTTTGATCTAGCATATATGCCCGGGAAGGGAAACAATGTTGCTGACACTTTGAGCAGGAAAACACAGACTCAGACAGTTTAGGAGTCTACCTCTGAGTGGAAGGTGATGAATTTGCGGGTAGAGATGCATGTTGTGATTCAGGAAGCCATGAGCAGATGACTCATATCAGTTTCAGTGGAGTCTACACTTTTGAGTCGGATCACGGAAAGACAATATCAGGATCCAGAATGTTTAGCCTCGAGGGAAAGCCTTGAAGGTGGCGAGTCACCTTCAGATTCGACCATATATGATGATGAGATCATCTATGTCAGGAATCAGGTTGTTGCGCCTATGAGCATGCAGGAGGAGCTGGTGCATGAATTTCATGCCTCGAAGTGGGCGGTGCATCCAGGTGTGACCAAAATGTACTGTGACCTACAACGATAGTTTTGGTTGCCGGGCATGAAAAAGGAGATAACAAAGTTCGTGACACGATGCTACACCCGTCAACAGGTGAAGATTGAGCATCAACGACCTGATGGTTTACTACAATCATTGCTAATTTCAGAATGAAAGTGGGACGACGTTACCATGAACAATGTGGTGGGTCTCCCAATGACGTCTCAAAAGAATGATGTTATTTAGGTGGTTGTGGACCGACTGACGATAGTAGCACATTTCTTGGCTATACGTGAGACTTTCTTAGTGGATCGGTTGAGAGACTTGTACGTTTGGGAAGTAGTCTGTCTGCACGAGGTGCCTTGAAGTATTATTTCAGACCATGACTCACTTTACTTTGTGCTTCTGGAAAGGCTTATAGAAGGTGCTTTGTACACATGTTTTACTGAGTATGATTTTCCACCCACAGACAGATGTGTAGTCGAAGTGTACTATACAAGTTTTAGAGGATATGCTATAAGCGCGTATTCTTGACTTCGGTGGGTCTTGGGTGAATCACTTAGCGCTCATTGTGTTCGCCTATAACAACATTTATCAGATGACTATTCATATGACACCATATGATGCACTTTATGGTAGACCATGCAAATCCTCTCTATGTTGGATGAAGGCAGGTGAGTCAGAGTTGTTGGGACCGAGTCTCGTGCAGGAGACGTTGGAGCAGGTTCAGTTGATTCAGAAACTTATGACCATAGATTATAGTACACAGAAGTCGTATGCTGATTAACGTTTACAACCCCTAGAGTTTGCAATGGGTGATCGCGTGTTCCTTCGGCCGTCGCCTAGATTGGGTCACCGTAGGATTCAGAGACAGGGCAAGTTGACATCCATGTTTGTTGTGCCGTTTGAGGTTGTGGAGAGAATCGGGCCGGTGGTGTACCGATTGGCTCTTCCATAGAGGTATAGTGCTATGCATACTGTTTTTCATGTGTCACAACTTCAACGGTATCACCCTGACCCTTCTCATGTGATCAATGCAGATGATGTTGAGTTTGAGACCGATGTGTCCTTTGAGGAGCATTCAATACGTGTTGTGGATCACAATGAGAAAGTGTTGAGGGAAAAGACCGTGTCGATAGTTCGTATATTGTGGCAACATGGTCGTATTCAGGAGGAAACTTGAGAGAGAGGAGAAGATATACAGACTCAGCGGCCCGATCTTTTTGACTCAGAATCTCAAGATACTTAGGAGTACAACTCAAGGAAGAGCTGTTATATGGTTGATAGATTGTAAGATCTCAACCTTTTACTGGAGATGTATAGAGTGTTGCGGAAACATCGAGAGTTGCAGCGACAGAAACAACGAAACACAGAAGATTAAAAGAGAAAAAAAGAATAAAGACACAAGGATTTATGTGGTTCGGGAATAATCCTTACGTCCACAGAGAGGCAGAAAATCACTATATTCGGGAGCACAATTACAGAGTGTTTTAGTAATAAACCCTAGCCCAAAATGGGCTACAAATGGAGAAGACAATCCACTGTTCCACCAACTGCATAGGAAGTCCGCGTTGCTACAGTGAAAGGCGGTTACCTAAGTCAAAAGTGTTACAGTGGCTGCTGGTTGAAAGTCCAAAAGGCTACACTAAAGTTGACTCCAAAGTCCGCACTACTACAGTGCTCTGTCGGTGTCGGTCGGTCAGCTCTACTATAGTTCTTTGTCGGTGTCGGATCAGGCTACACCAATCCTACAATCTCCCACTTGGAGCCTGATCCACTACGCAGCTCTGCTTCGATGCCACTGACTATGGCAACTTACTTAATCCGAGTTCTTCTTCTTCTTCACTCACCAATGCACGTGCTTTCCATTTATAGCTTCAATTTCAACCTAATGATTCATGAAATACAAGCTGTTTTTCTCTTGTGCTCCCATCATGTCCTTCCTTCTTCTGCCTCTCATCCTCCGTTCATCAGTGGAGACCAACAAAGGCACAACAGTGCCTCAACTTCTGTATTACCATGAGCTTCGTCAACATGTCCATCAGATTGTTGGTTCCACAAATCTTCTGCAATGTCGGCAACCCATCCTGTATCAAACCTATGATGAAATAGTACTTCAACTAAATGTGCTTCGTTCGGGTATGAAACACTGGGTTCTTTGCAAGATGTATAACACTCTGACTGTCACAGTGCAATACATTTTCCTTTCTCTTTCTTCCCAATTCATCCAAGAAGTTCTTCAGCCAAACCATCTCATTCTCAGCTTCTGTTACAACAATGTATTTTGCCTCTGTGGTGGATAAAGCCACCACCTTTTTCAATTGTGATATCCAACTTATCGCAGTCCCTCCATAGGTAAATACATAACCCATGGTACTTCTCCTGCTATCGACGTCGCCTCCAAGGTCAACATCCGCATACCCCTGTAATGAATTTTTTTTACCAAAGCACAGAGATACCTTCTTTCTGCACTTCAAATACCTCAGTATCCACTTCACAGCTTCCCAATGTTTCTTTCCAGGGTTAGCCATATACCAGCCCGCAACTCCCACTGCATGAACGATGTCAAGTCGAGTACAGACCATGACATACATCAGGCTTCCAACAACTGATGCGTATGGAACTTTTTCCATGTACTTAACATTTTCTACCATCTTCGGTGATTCCTCCTTCGATAGTTTGAAATGGATCGCCAAGGGAATAGAGATTGTCTTTGCTTCCAACATACCGAATCTTCTCAGAACCTTTCCAATGTAATCAGTCTGTGATAACATCAACGTTCTAGCTGTGTGGTCTCTCTTGATCTTCATCCCCAAAATCTTGTCAGCTTCTCCAAGATCTTTCATCTCAAACTCCTCAGCCAACCGCCCTTTCAGCTCATTAATCCTCTGCATACATGATCCTACAATGAGCATGTCATCCACATACAGAAGTAATATAATATATTCATCACCAAAGGATTTTATGTAGCAACATTGATCCATGACACATCGTTTGTAGGCATTTTTAGTCATGAATGCATTAAATGTTTTGTTCCACTACCTGAGTGTCTGCTTCAACCCATACAAGCTCTTATGGAGTTTTCACACCAGGTCTTCCTTCCCATACTCTACATATCCCTCGGGTTACTGCATGTATATGTCCTCCAGATCTCCATGAAGCAAAGTAATATTGACATTAAGCTGCTCAAGATGCAAGTCTTCTGATGCCACAATGCTGAGAACCACCCGGATGGTGGTAAGCTTCACTACTGGTGAGAATATTTCAGTGAAATCCACTCCTTCCTTCTTTTGGAAGTCTTTCACCACCAACCTTTCCTTGAACCTCCTCTTCCCATCATGTTCTTCCTTGACCCGGTATACACATTTGTTCTGCAATGTTCTATTTCCTTGTGGTAGAGGTGTCAACTCCCAAGTGTTATTATCATGCAATGAGGAAATCTCCTCCTTCATAGCCAACTCCCACTTGCTCGACTCCTTCAGCTGCATTGCCTCTTCCAAAAATTCTGGTTCTCTACTGTCAGTTTATAACAGATAATGCAAGGATGGTGAATACCTCTGCATAGGCCTTCTCACCCTTGTTGATCTCCTCAACTCCACTGGAGTAGTTGGTTCCACCGGTTCGGATGTCTCATGCTCAGATACACCTTCAAGCTCCACTTGCTCTTTGCACCCTGATTCAATGTTCCCACTTTAATTTTTAGCTGCATGAAGATCTTTATACATGAAATCTTCATTGAATACCACATTCTGTATCCTGATGACCATCTTGTTGAGATCATCCCAAAAACGATAATCAAAATCCTCAGCACCATAACCAATAAAGAAACATCTTTTGGACTTCGCATCAAGTTTGTAGCAGCATCAACATGTACATATGCCAAACAACCAAAGACTCGTAAAGGTGAGAGTCTCACCTTCTTACCAGACCAGAGCTCCTCAGGTAGACGTTCTTCCATGGGCACAGATGGACTCCTGTTGATAAGATATGATGCCATGTTCACTGCATCAACCCAGAAGGTTTTGGGCAACCCTGAGTATAACCTCATACTCCTGGAACGTTCATTCAATATCTTATTCATCCTCTCTGCCACACCATTCTGTTGCGATGTACCTGAAATAGTCTTCTCCCACCGAATTCCATTATTAGAACATAATTCTATGAACTCCTGACTGCTATACTCTCCACCATTGTCCGACCTCAAACATTTCAGATTTGATCCCGACTCGTTCTCCACCATGACCTTCCACTTCCGAAACATCTCAAACACATCATATTTCCTTTTTAGAAAGTAAACTCATACCTTCATTGTTGAGTCGTCGATGGATGTCACATAGTATTGTGACCCTCCGAGGGAGAGTATAGGTGCAGACCCCCAAACTTTAGTGTGCACCAGGTCCAGCTTTCCATCCTTCGGGGTTCCGCCTCCTTTTGCAAATAATACATTCTTCTGCTTTCCAAGGATGCAATCTTCACATAAGACAACTTCCACTGACTTCAGCTCTGGTAACAACCCTTTTGTTGTCAGCACCTTCATTCCCTTCTCACTCATGTGGCCTAGCCTGTTGTGCCACAATTGTGAATCTCCTACAACTTTGAGTGATACAACCATGTTTATACAAGTTTCTGTCATGTTGTATAGGGTACCATTCTTTGCTCCCCGAGCTATGACTATAGCTCATTTGGTGATCTTCCATGCACCACCAGTAAACGTGGTACTCAACTCTGCATTATCAAGTTGTCCGACCGAAATAAGATTTCTTTTTAAGCCAGGGATATACCTCAGGTTTTCCAGAACCAGCAAACTCCCACTGTTGGTCTTGATCTGCCATCTCCTTTCCCCACAATTTGTAAGGGCTCATCATCAGCAAGATGTACCTTGCTGAAATTTCCAGAAACATAATTTTTCAGAAATCCCTTCTCCGATGTAGAATGGAAAGACGCCCCAAAGTCTAAAATCCAAGACTCCATCGGGCTATCATCGATCTGCATCCTCCAGAAATGGAAATCAGTTCCATCGAAGTAATCGATCTTCACCTTCCCTTCATCTATATCCATCGTTGGAGAATCCCGAACTCAACCTCTGATACCAGTTGTTGCGGAAACTTCGAGAGTTGCAGCAGCAAATCCAGCGAAACACAAAAGAGTAAAAGGGGGGAAAAAGAATAAGGACACAAGGATTTACGTGGTTCGGGAATAATCCCTACGTCCACGGAGAGGCAGAAAATCACTATATTTGGGAGCACAATTACTGAGTATTTCAGTAAGAAACCCTAGCCTGAAATGAGCTACAAATAGAGAAGATGATCCACTATTCCACAAACTGCACATGAAGTCCACATCGCTACAGTGAAAGGCAACCACCCATGTCAAAAAGTGCTACAGTGGCTACCGACTGAAAGTTCGAAAGGTTACTGTAAAGTTGAGTCCAAAGTCTGCACTGCAACAGTGCTCTCTCGGTGTTGGTCGGTCAGCTCTGCTATAGTGTTCTTTCGGTGTTGGATCGGGCTACATCAATCCAACATCGAGCTCATTTTTAGGTACTCTCTTGCCTTGTTTTGAATGTATCTTTGTTGGGTTTTACTTTGGGGGGTTTTGAGGTGAAATTGAAGAATTTTAAGAAGAGGGGTAGTGCAAGGTTGACGCACAGTTTTTCAAACCATGCACTCTCCTAGTAGTAATTGTGCGACCCCCCTGGGGGGAGGCACACAGTTAGATGCACGGTTAAGGAAAACCATGTGCCCCGTACATGAAACCATGCATATAGAAATTTAAACCCCAAAAAAATTAAAATAAAACTCCGAACCCTCATTATTAATCCCTAATCACCCCCAATCAGACCTAAACTGATTCCTATGAATTTTATATTGGATTTGGTGTAGCTTGATCCCCTTTGGATGTTGTTGGGCTGAATGATTCCAGCCCATACTGCGCACCAGGCTGTCAACTCCGTGGGTTGAGCTCCGTAGTGAGCTCGTTGGGGTTGCAAGGGGCAACGCGCCCCTAATCCAAGGGTCGAAGGCCACCGACCTAATTTTTTGGGGCATTGTAGCAACACTGACCACTGTAGTAGAGCTGAACGACCGACACCGATAGGGCATTGTAGCAGTGCAGACTTTGACATGACTATTGTAGAATGTCAGACTTTGAAGTCAATAAAACTGTCACTCCTTGGACTTCTAGCTGACGACCACTATAGCACTTTTTACTTGGGTGGCCGCGACACTGTAGCGACACATACTTCCAACCACCTTTCACTGTAGCGATACAGACTTCCTATGCGGTTGGTGAAATAGTGGATTGTCTTCCTCCTTTTGTAGTCCATTTTGGGCTAGGGTTTCTGGGTGAGAAACTCTGAGATACTCCGGTAAATTGTGCTCTCAGATTTTTTTAGTGAAGTTATTCTGCCTCTCTGTGTGCGTAGGGATCATTTCCCGAACCACGTAAATCTTTGTGTCCCGTGTGTTTCTTTCTTCTGTCTTTTCTTTATCTGAAAACAATTTCTATCGCTGCGACTCCCATTATTTCTGCAACATTTTAGAGGCTCTCGGATGAGTTCCAAGGTATTCCAACCCCTATTCTCGACATATTGAAGATCCGTTGACGAATCTACACCTCTCCTAATAAGAGATTCTCATCCCGTATGGTTTCCTATCTCCCATCTTTATCTCATCCTTTGAAGGGATGTTTTTCTCTGTTGGTAATGGATTTAGATCTAGGTTTTCATGGATCTAATGCGTTTGATCTTGGATCTCGGTTTTAGATCTAGATCTTGTTCTTCGTCGCGATCTTGGTTGTTCTGCTTCAATTGGGGTTTTCTGTTGGCGAGCATTCATCATCAATCTTGAAGTAGGTGGTCTAAATTTCAAATCTCATAGTTTTGATTTAATTATGTGAATGTAATTGTGAAATTTCAATTGCCATGATAGGGAAATTTCTTTGGGGATTGAATTGATTTAATTTAATCTCCATGTGACAATTAATTTGGTTAAATTTGGGGCAATTGGAATTGGTGGAGTTGGATTAATTAATTAGTTAATTAATTAGTGGAATATTGTGATTTTGGAATTGATGGGATATTGGGATCACGTAATTGGGCAATTAATGTGATTATGAGATGGTTTGTTGGATTGGTGTAGCCCTATCCTCTTTGGATGATGTTGGGTTGAATGCTTGTGGCCCATAATGCGCACCAGACCACAAATTCACAGGTCAGCTCCGTGGCGAGTTTGTTGGGGGTTGCAGGGGGCAATGTGCCCCTACTCTGGGGGTTCGGGGGATGAAGTTCGCCGACCCACATTTTGGGGCATTGTAGCAACTCTAAACACTATAGCAGATCTGATCGATCAACACCGACATAGAATTGTAGCAGTGACAATCTTTGACATGACTACTGTAGCTCTGTGGACTTCCAACCGTTAGCCACTACAACACTTTAGACTTGGGTGGCCACAACACTGTAGCGATGTGGACTTCCATCCATCTTTCACTGTAGCACATTGTCACGACCCGTCTTCACCAAAAGGAGGGAAGAGACAACAGATTTTCAGACCCTTCCTTCTCTAAGTTGAAGGAGAGATAATGACCCCCGAGACCCGCATTCAATAGGTCCCGGAGTGACGACTAGCACAAAGGGTATAGAATCACACACAAGATGGAAGACATTACCCTTTTTATTTTAATAGGATCAGGAGATAAGATAACAACCCCAACAACACCAAAGCTGAAAGTAAAGGTAAAGCCGAAAGTAAACCATTCCCATATGCATGTTCAAAAGTAAAAGATACAAGTCACAAGAACTCCAAAAAGTAAAGTACCAAGAAAAGGAAAACAACAACAACAACTGCCCCAATGTCCAAGCTAGTACGGCCCCACACGATCCCTGAAATCCTCTTGGAAACCTGAAAGCAGTTTTATATACGTAGGGTGAGCATACAAGTATACTCAGCAGGGAAATCAAAGACTCTCGTGCACAAGTGGGGAGACATTCTAATGCCCTGTGAAAAAGGAGACAACCAAAGCACCTAGCAAGGAAAACTATCTACCCAAGCCTCACCAAGACACACTCCCCAAATAATGCAAGTCAAGTAATGTATAGTAATAGCACATCGGTGTTTGGGTACCCCGCACCACTTTCCCACTGGTTATTGAAGACATCCTACGCATCGAACCAATCCCGCCATTCTCACCGCAGTCACACTACCACAACCCCGCCCGCACACACCTGAGCCACACCCACACATCCCGCTCGCAAACACCTGGGCCACAACCGCTATCCCGCCCGCAGACACCTGGGCCACAACAAACTCACGTAACCATGCCCGCAATCACCTAGGCTTGAACAACCACTGTCACGCCCGAAGACACCTGGGCCAGAAAGCTACCGTCACGCCCGAAGACACCTGGACCTCATCCCGAAGATACTTGGGAAACAACCTGCCCGCAAACACCTGAGCCAACCACCACACTACTCTGCCCAAAGATTCTTGGGCTAATAATGGACTTCAGGCCATCACAGCCTGCCCGAAGAGTCTTGGGCTATTCGGGAAAGGGAGCAGAAAAGGAGCTAATAACCAGCCACTCATAGGAGTGTTGGGAAAAACACCCTCTCCATGAAATGAGGTGTTCGGCACTAAGTGCTCAACTTGGGTGGGGCGCGAATAAGAAACATAAGAAATATAATATATGTATAGGTAATAGACACTCATCCCAACCTAGGGGCTCCAAAACCTAAGCACAAACACCCTCGTTACTATTCATTCACAAAAGAAAAGCACAACACTCACGCCCAAGTCACAAATTATCCCCCAAAACCAATTCCCCATTTAAAACATCCTTGTTTTCATGTTCAAGTGACCTTTTTTAAGTGAATTCTGCACTACTGGGTAACTAACAGGCATAACCACAAGCCAGGAAAAGAAAAACAGCCAAACAACAATTTAAGCATTCACACCCGGTTCTCTTGTGAAGTCACAACAACAAAGGGATAAGTGAGATCCCTCGAAGTATTGGAACCAAAGAAGACTTTAAGATACAGCCCCACGCCCCCAAAACCATGAACCAACGATATGCCAACAGTAGAGGATTTCACCCCAATTCGTGTCATAAACAGAGTAACTACACAGCTTCAGATTCACAACCAACACCCATGCTGCAACAGAGGATCCCATCCTCACCCACATCACCCCATAAGCACCAAACAGAAAAACACACCTACTACCAAAACAGAGTGGGAAACTTCCAAGTTCAAGCACATTATTCATTAAGTTCTTCTTTCTGTTTGTTAACCAGGGAGATCACACAGGGATTCTTGTTTTACTGAACATCCTTTTAAACCAAACTGAGTTTAGGTGACTAACCAATTCCATGTTACAGTTATATAGTTATCACAAAAGACAAGGGTTCATTAGGACGCAAGGAAAGACCACCAACAACCATGATTTTCAGTGAGCACGAGCCCATACAGTTCACAACACATATCAACATAAAAGAACATAACATCGATCACACCCCTTCATTCTTTAAAGGTCCGTTCATTATCTTCATTAAATTTGGTTCTATCAATCCCCACAGAACAATAGCATACCCACCCCACATGATACACAGTAAGGAGAGACGAAGGAAAAACCCTACCTGGTTGATCAAGGATCGAAGTTTTCCACGCGCTAAGAACGTCGGGGACTCCAAGGGTGAGCATAAGGGTTCCCGCACAGGCGCACCTCTCGTCTTGGGAAGGGAGACTCCAACGCATAGGGAAGGAAAAGAGTCCGGCCAAAAGGAAGAAGAAGAAAAATAAATTCCTGTGCGATATATAGATAAGATCCTGTTGTTACGGGATATGGGGATTTGAACGGATTTAAAGTCGGATCGTGGTTTCACCACATGGTTGGGTGGTTACACACGACATGATTAATTGTTATTTAATGATTCCTATCGGAAAAGGTGGTAACAGCTATGACTTTAAGGATTTTATATAAACAGAGGGCCACGTTATGCGGATACCAGCTGGGTTCGTTGAGGGTCACCCCACTCTCTTAGGGATTTAAACATTGGTTAAGGTCTTAAAAACGACCTTGAACCACTTCCAAAAGGTTAAAAAGGTTTAAAAGTGGTGTTACGGGAGAAACCACAGAAGAAAAAACCCGACAAGGCCGGGTGGCACCGATCGTGCCACACACCGATCGGTGGGTCACCGATCGGTCGCACACCGACCGGTCTCACGCTGACCAGTCGCACACCGGTCGGTGGGTCACCGATCGGTCGCACGTCGATCGGTCGCACGCCAATCGGTCGCACGTCGATCGGTCGCACGTCGATCCGTCGCACGCTGATCGGTCGGACGCCGATCCATCGCACGCTGATCGCTCGGACGCCGATCGGTCGCACGCCGATCGGTCGCACGCCGATCGGTCGCACGCCGATCAGTCGCACGCCGATCGGTCGCACCCACCGAGACGCCACCCTTAGGATCCAGATTTTTGGCAAAGGGATGGACCGTGAGGGTTTGAGACATCACATCAAATACCTCTCAAACTATTCTTTCCCTCGAGAATTAAAACCAAGCCAAGAGAAAAGAGAGGGTCCGAACAACCACCTCGAAAGATACCTCTCAGGAGTGAACCTCTCCGACATCTAGAAACACCTCTCCCCCAAGTAACCAGGCAATATCCAAAGGTCAACTATCCAGGCATATGGATCAAGGAGTTCCTTCCTCCGTGCCAAGATACTATCCGCTTTGGGCGGCACTGACTCGCCCACATGAGTTTAACCGCATCCACCTTAATGCGTCTTGATTAGGGACTGGGTCCTCCCCTCTCCATAGTCTGGACATTTCACAACACTCCCCAGGTAAGGAAACAAAACATCTCATAAACCAACAAGGTCAGCATTACATCCCAACAAGTACAGAATGAAGCAGAACAAAAATCAAAACAGCTTCGGGTATTGGGCGCGTATTTGTGTCTCCCATTCCCAGGTACTTTCCTCGAGCCCGCCACGCCTCCACAATACACGAACCAAAGGGATGGTTCGTCCTCAGAGCACCTTCTTCTCACGATCCTCGATCCTCACTGGTCTTTCCATAAAGGTCACGTCGTCCTCGATATCTAGCTTTCCCCAGTCGAGGACGTGTGAATCGTCGTGCAGATATCGTCTGATTTGTGACACATGGAAGACGTCATGTATCCTCAATAGCGGCGGTGGTAGCGCTAGCTGATAATCCACTTCTCCGACCCGCCGCAACACTTCGAAGGGTTCGATGAACCTGGGGGAAAGCTTACTCCCTCTACCGAACCTCCGCTGTCCACACCGAGGGGAGACCTTCAAGAACACGTGGTCCCCGACCCCGAACTCCAAGGGTCTCCTCCTATTATCGGCATATGACTTCTGTCGGTCCTGAGCCGCCTTCATCCTCTCTTATATAAGCTGAATCTTCTCCGTCATGCTCTGCACCACTTTCGAGCCAAGAACACTTGTCTCCCCAACCTCAGTCCAACATACGGGTGAGCGACACGACCTTCCGTACAAGGCTTTGAACGGAGCCATGCCAATGGTAGAGTGATAGATATTATTGTAGGCAAACTCTACCAGAGGCAAGTGTCGCACCCACGATCCCCCAAAATCCAGTATACATGCCCGTAGCATATCCTCCAAGGTCTGGATGGTGCGCTCTGTTTGTCCATCTGTCTGGGGATGGAAAGCAGTGCTAAGACGTAACTGGGTGTCAAAAGCATGTTGCAATCCTCTCCAGGCTCGTGAGGTAAACCGTGCATCCCTATCCGAGACTATGGATCTCAGAACTCCATGCAACCGAACCACCTCATCCACATACCTTCGTGCTAAGGCATCCACTGTTCCTGATTCCTTGATCGCCAGAAAGTGAGCCGACTTCATCAAACGGTCCACCACTACCCAGATAGCGTCGCAACCTCCTTGAACTTTGGGTAGCCCTGTGACGAAATCCATCGAGATGTCATCCCACTTCCATTCGGGGACACCCAAAGGCTGCAATAAGCCGCTTGGAACACGGTGTTCAGCCTTCACCTGCTGACACACTAGGCACCTGGCCACGAACTCTACCACCACCCGCTTTACCCCGGGCCGCCAAAAATGACCTCTCAAGCCCCGATACATCTTGGAAACTCCCGGGTGCACCGCTAGGGGTGAGTTGTGGAACTCACTAAGAACTCTCTCGTGCATCGCCTCTGGAACAAACAGATTTTCTTGGAAAATCACTCGATTATGACCATCCTCTGTCCACCCTTCCGGAGCATCACCTTGGCTAACCTGGTCACGCATCACTTCGCTTTCTGGGTCTCCCCATTGAGACTCCTCTACCTGCCACAACAGAGAAGACTGTCATCTGATACAGACAACCTCTACCACCTTCCATCCTTGCATCCAGGTGCAGGGCAGCCAACTCCTCTATCGCCCTCCAAGTGTCTGCCGACTCCCAAACCGCATCCTTCTACGACTTCCTGCTCAAGGCATCGGCCACCACATTTCCTTTTTCCTGAGGTGTAGGAAATTTCGAAGTCGTAGTCCTGAAGGAACTCCACCCACCTTCACTGCCGTAGGTTCAAGTCCTGCTGGGAGAAGATATACTTCAAGCTTTTGTGATCGGTGAAGACCACGAAGCACTCCCCGACGAGGTAATGCCGCCACAACTTTAGTGAAAAAAAGAACTCCGCAAGATCCAGGTTGTGTGTGGTGTAATTACGCTCATGGGAACGTAACTGCTTAGATCCATAAGAGATCACCCCTTGCCGCTGCATCAACACACATCCGAGGCCTTGCCCTGAAGCATCACAGAACACCTCGTACGCCACCCCTTCTTCTGGAAACCTCAGCACTGGGGCACTAACCAACTTCTCCTTCAGATAGCCGAAGGCTGCCTCGCACTTCCCATTCCACACAAAAGCCTGGTCCTTCTTGGTCAAAGCCGTCAAAGGTGCTGCAACTCGAGAGAAGTTGAGTACGAACTTCCGGTAGTAACCTGCCAGCCCGAGGAAACTACGAACCTCAGCTACGTTCTTGGGCGCTACCCAAGAAACAACTGCCTAGACCTTCGATGGGTCCACTGTTATCCCCTGCTCAGACACTATGTGCCAAAGGAAATGCACTTCTCGCATCCAGAACTTGCACTTGGACAACTTCCCATAGAGCTGGTGCTGTCGGAGGACTTCTAAAACCGTCCTAAGGTGCTCAGCGTGATCCTCCTCTGATCTTGAGTAGATCAGGATGTCGTCAATAAACACGACTACGAACCGGTCCAGATATTCCCAAAAGATAGAGTTCATGATCCCCATGAATATGGATGAAGCGTTCGTAATGCCGAAAGACATGACCACAAACTCAAAGTGCCCATATCTGCATCTGAAGGCAGTCTTCGAGATGTCACCCTCCTTCATCCTCAGCTGGTGATATCCCGACCGCAGGTCAATCTTCGAGAACCAACCTGCTCCCCTCAGCTGGTCAAAGAGATCGTCTATCCTCGGGAAAGGGTAGCGATTCTTGATCGTCACCTGATTCAGCCTCGGGTAGTCTATGCACAGCCTGAGACCACCATCTTCCTTCTTTGCGAACAAGACAGGAGCACCCCATGGTGACACACTTGGCCGAACAAAACCCTTCTTCATCAGATTGTCAATCTGGATCCGAAACTCCCGCAACTCAGAGGGCGCCATTCTGGTAGGGGGCCATCAAAATCGGACGGGCACCAGGTTGCAAATATATCTCGAACTCAACATCACGTCGAGGGGGTAGAGTCGCCACCTCTTCAGGGAAGACGTCCATAAACTCACTTGCGATCCCTAGGACTTCCACCATCTCTGCGTCCACCGACTCCACTGACAGCTCAGCTAATAAGGAAAGGAGGGGTTCCTCTCACCTGCTGCTCTTCTGGCCACCCTGCTCACCGATGAAAGTTACACGTCGGCCGCCCAAGTCTGAAAACACGACCCTTCCTCGGAAGCAGTCAATGACGACACACACAGAGAACAACCAGTCAATGCCTAGGATGACATCGTATGGTTGTATCTGCAACATAAGAAGATCCCTGGTAGACTGATGTGGCCCTATCACCAGTCTACACCCTCGACAAACATAAAACAAGTCGGTCTGACCTCAGATTGGTGTGCTCAGCACCAGGGGCACTGAAAGCCTTTCGACGTCTAAACCCAGGGCACGGGCCAGACTGGGTGCAACAAAGGAGTGTGAAGCTCCTGTATCGAACAAGGCATAATCAAGGGTACTAAACAAGCTGACCGTACCTCGAACGACTTCTGGCCCTGCTGGAACTGCTGCCTCTGCGGCGTGCAACTGCCCACACCCAACTCCTCTGCCTCTCGGCTGTCGGCCACCTCCCCGACCACGTCCGGGTCGAGGTCCCTGAGGAGCGCCCTGAGGTCGGCCTCCTCCTGCGACGTCTGCCCTTGGAGGAGCGGGAGTTCGCTGTCCCTGCTGCTACTGAATGGGCCTGGCTGGAAACTACTGCGGCTGGGGCGGGTGCTGCACTGGCCCTCCCCCACTGTACTACACTCTGTCCGGGAACTGGTTTCGAAGGTTCCCATGACTCCCATAGACGAAGCACCTCGGTCCTGGACCCGAAAGGAAAGGGCGAGGACCGGGGGATTGGAACTGGAACTGCTGAGGCCTGCTTCCTACTGGCCGAAACCTAGAGGGTCCTGATGCTGGAGGCCTGCTGCTGACGGCCTTCCCCTTCGATGAGCCCAACTGGATCCCCTCTCATGATACACCTCCCAGCGTGTGCATCCTCTCCACCACTTCAGCTTTCTTCTAGACCTCTAAGTAGGTCGGTAAGGTGAAGGGAGTAACAACATACTGAAGGGAAGGTCGAAGTGCCTCCTCCAAACATCTCACCCGAGACTCCTCATCTGGAAAGAGGTCTGGAGCAAAGCGGAGGAGATCCTTGAACTTGATCCCCAACTCTCTTACTAACATTCTCACCTACTGGAGGGAGAGTAGCTCCTGCCTCTTTTCAGCCTTCATCGTGGAAGAGAGGAATTCCGCCCGGAACTCCTTCTCGAAGTCAGTCCACATCACCTCAGCCTCCCTCTTCTCCCCAAGGTAAAGCGTCCACCACTGGCGCGCCGCTCCCCGCATCTGGATTACAGCCAAAGGAACCCAATACTCCGTCGGAGCCCGAATCAAGACGAAAGCTATCACCAACTCCTCTAGCCATCTCTATGTCTCCACGTCAGAGATGCTGCCCTTATACTTCCCGAGGGTCTGCCGCTGAAAGGCACGAAACGTCTTCTGCCACTGGTCGTCCTCCTCTTCTCGGTCCGTCCTCTGTCGATCAGCCAAGTCAATCTCCTGGGCCTCGATCGCTCGCACTACTCTTGGTCGTCTCCCAGGTGCCATAGCTGCAAGGTAAACAAGGAATGCCTAAGACCGAGTAGCGCAGAATATTGTTCTTAAATTATTCTTAGACTTCTTATTCGTTTTAAATCCCCAAAACACCCCAGAAAAATGGGAACACAAGTCATTATGATGCATGTACCTTTTCTAAGGTCTCTACCCTGCAATCAGTGTAGCCTCACTTGGTCGTTCGGTAGGTCCAGAGTCCTTGCATTGGATCACGGGGGGCCCTAAAATCCCGTGTCCTAGCCTGTCTTCCCTGACATATTTCACGCATCAAGATCACCCAACATTGTTGCCCTACTATCCCATGCAATCCTCACTGTGCCTAACTCCAGACTCCATCCTATCTCTCAACCTCCCTTTGATACCATTCTGTCACGACCCGCCTTCACCAAAAGGAGGGAAGGGACAGTAGATTTCCAGACCCTTCCTTCTCTAAGTTGAAGGAGAGATAATGACCCCCGAGACCCGCCTTTAATAGGTCCCGGAGTGGCGACTAGCACCAAGGGTATAGAATCACACACAAGATGGAAGGCATTACCCTTTTTATTTTAATAGGATTGGGAGATAAGATAGCAAGCCCAACAACACCAAAACTGAAAGTAAAGGTAAAGCTGAAAGTAAACCATTCCCATATGCATGTTCAAAAGTAAAAGATACAAGTCACAAGAACTCCAAAAAGTAAAGTACCAAGAAAAGGAAAACAATAACAGCAACTGCCCCAACGTTCGAGCTAGTACGGTCCCGCACGATCCCTGAAATCCTCCTGGAAACTTGAAAGCAGTTTTATATACATAGGGTGAGCATACAAGTATACTCAGTAGGGAAACCAAAGACTCTCGTGCACAATTGGGGAGGCATTCTAATGCCCCGTGAAAAAGGAGACAACCAAAGCACCTAGTAAGGAAAACTATCCACCCAAGCCTCACCAAGGCACACTCCCCAAATAACGCAAGTCAAGTAATGTATAGTAATAGCACATCGGTGTTTGGGTACCCCGCGCTACTTTCCCACTGGTTATTGAAGACATCCTACGCATTGAACCAATCCCGCCATTCTCACTGCAGTCCCACTGCCACAACCCCACCTGCACACACCTGGGCCACACCCACACATCCCGCCCGCAAACACCTGATCCACAACCGTTATCCCGCCTGCAGACACCTGGGCCACAACAACCTCACGTAACCATGCCCGCAATCACCTAGGCCAGAACAACCACTGCCACGCCCGAAGACACCTGGGCCAGAAAGCTACCGTCACGCCCGAAGACACCTGGGCCTCATCCCAAAGATACTTGGGAAACAACCTGCCTGCAAACACCTGAGCCAACCGCCACACTACCCTGACCGAAGATTCTTAGGCTAATAATGGACTTCAGGCCATCACAGCCTGCCCGAAGAGTCTTGGGCTATTCAGGAAAGGGAGCAGAAAATAAGCTAATAACCAGCCACTCATAGGAGTGTTGGGAAAAACACTCTCCCCATGAAATGGGGTGTTCAACACTAAGTGCTCAACTTGGGTGGGGCGCGAATAAGAAACATAAGAAATACAATATATGTATAGGTAATAGACACTCATCCCAACCTAGGGGCTCCAAAATCTAAGCACAAACACCCTCGTTACTATTCATTCATAAAAGAAAAGCACAACACTCACGACCAAGTCACAAATTATCCCCCAAAACCAATTCCCCATTTAAAACATCCTTGTTTTCATGTTCAAGTGACATCTTTTAAGTGAATTCTGCACTACTGGGCAACTAACAGGCATAACCACAAGCCAGGAAAAGAAAAACAGCCAAACAACAATTTAAGCATTCACACCCGATTCTCTTATGAAGTCACAACAAAAAAGGGATAAGTGAGATCCCTCAAAGTACTGGAACCAAAGAAGGCTTTAAGATACTGCCCCACACCCCCAAAACCATGAAACAACGATATGCCAACAATAGTGGATTCCACCCCAATTCGTGTCATAAACAGAGTAACTATACAGCTTCAGATTCACAACCAACACCCGTGCTGCAACAGAGGATCTCATCCTCACTCACATCACCCCATAAGCACCAAACAGAACAACACACCTACTACCAAAACAGAGTGGGAAACTTCCAGGTTCAAGCACATTATTCATTAAGTTCTTCTTTCTGTTTGTTAACCGGGGAGATCACACAGGGATTCTTGTTTTACTGAACATCCATTTAAACCAAACTAAGTTTAGGTGACTAACCAATTCCATGTTACAGTTATATAGTCATCACAAAAGACAAGGGTTCATTAGGACGCAAGGAAAGACCACCAACGACCACGATTTTCAGTGAGCACGAGCCCATACAGTTCACAACACATATCAACATAAAAGAACAGAACATCGATCACACCCCCTTCATTCTTTAAAGGTCCGTTCATTATCTTCATTAAATTTGGTTCCATCAATCCCCACAGAACAATAGCATACCCACCCCGCATGATACACAATAAGGAGAGATGAAGGAAAAACCCTACCTGGTTGATCAAGGATCGAAGTTTTCCACGCGCCAAGAACGTCGGGGACTCCAAGGGTGAGCAGAAGGGTTCCCGCACAGGCGCACCTCTTGTCTCGGGAAGGGAGACTCCAACGCACAGGGAAGGAAAAGAGGTTGGCCAAAAGGAAGAAGAAGAAAAAGAAATTCCTGTGCGATATATAGATAAGATCCCATTGTTATGAGATATGGGGATTTGAACAGCTTTAAAGTCATATCGTGGTTTCACCACGCGGTTGGGTGGTTACACATGACGGGATTAATTGTTATTTAATGATTCCTATCGGAAAAGGTGGTAACAACTATGACTTTAAGGATTTTATATAAACAGAGGGGCACGTTACGCGAATACCAGCTGGGTCCGTTGAGGGTCGCCCCACTCTCGTAGGGATTTAAACATTGGTTAAGGGCTTAAAAACGGCCTTCAGCCACTTCCAAAAGGTTAAAAAGGTCTAAAAGTGGTGTTACGGGAGAAACCGCAGAAGAAAAAACCCGACAAGGCCGGGTGGCACCGATCGGTGACACACCGATCGCATTACACCGTTCGGTGGGTCACCGATCGGTCGCACGCTGACCGGTGGCACGCCGATCGGTCACGCACCGACCGGTCGCCCCCACCGAGACACCACCTTTAGGATTCGGATTTTTGGCAAAGGGATGGACCGTGAGGGTCTGGGCCATCACACACACGAACTTTCTGACTGTTGTTGGAATAACGCTTCATCTCCTTTATTAGCCCATTTTGGGCCAGGGTTCTGTGTGTGCTTGAGAACCCTAAAACTCCCTGTAAAATGTGCTCCCAGATTATAGTGATATTCTGCCTCTCCATGGGCGTAGAGATTATTCCCGAACCACATAAATATCTATGTCCAAGTTCTTCTTCTTCTTCTTTTGTGTTTTTCCCTTTTACTCTTCTGTGAATCGTTTCTTTCTGTCGTTGCAACTCCCAACATTTCCGTATCATGGTTGGCTTGACCTTAATGGATTAATGAGTTATATGATTTAAATAACATAAAATGGTTTAATTGTGAATTGCTCATGTTATTCCATGTGATTAACATGTTGAGCCATTATTCACTACTGGAAATCTAGCATTTCCCAACGGTTTAGAACCGTTGGGAATGGCTGCAGAACCGTTGGTATATGTTATACCAACGGTTCTGCAAACTGTGGGGAAGTAAGCCGTTGGGAAAGGCTTTTCCCAACGGTTTACACAGAACCGTTGGGATAGGTTAGAAAAAATCAACCTATCCCAACGGTTTGGCCCGTTGGGAAATCAACAAATAATTTCCTTTCCCAACGGTTTACAAACCATTGGGAAAGGTTTTTACCAACGGTTCCATGAACCGTTGGTAAAAACCACCATGAGACAGGGTATCCCAACGGTTCCTTGAACCGTTGGTAAAAACAGCTACATAGAGCCTATGCCAACGGGTTTGAAAACCGTTGGCATAGGCTTTGCTGTGCAAATTGCACAGCAGCCTGCAATTTGCACAGCAGGTCTGGTTTTTGGGCATTCACCCTCAGTTTCAATTCAATTTTCAATCCAATTATTCCCTCGTTTTCAATTCATTTTTCAATCCAATTATTGTACCTGTAACACATATAATGCATACATGTAGAGAACAAACCAACACATACAAATAATGAAAACCAACCAACCAACACATATAATGCATCCTGAAAATATACTCATCCATAATTAAAGTAGAATTCATAACATAATTATAAACATACATAATTCATTTAGAATTCATTTTAAAATTTAGATGACAATCATATGTGGAATCCGGAATTCAATTCATAATTTGATTGGTTTTTCATATACCATATATTTTTAATAGAAATGATATCCATTTTAAACAAAATACATACATCTGGAATGATACCGGTCACACCGTGCCTCGGATTGAGGTGAGGTTAACTCGTACACGTCACAAATGAATCATTGATCGTTGTCCTAAAGTATCAACATATTCCGAAATCGTTTGGTCGGTTTTGCGTATGTCAGTTGTTGTTTTCACTTAAAATGAAGTGTTTTTTAAATAAAAGAGAGACACTTTGAATGGTGTCGGCCACACCGCGTCTCGTATTGAGGCGGGGTTAACTCGTACACATCACAAATGACCCATGGATTGTTGTGCTAAAATATAAATACAATCAGAATGCGTTTGGTTGGTTTTCCGTATGAATTTAAAATGTAGTCCATTTTAAAGAAAAGAGATACACTTAGAGTGGTCTCGGCCAAACCGCGACTCGGATTGAGGCGTGGTTGACTCGTACACGTAACATATGACCCATGAATCGTTTTCCTAAATTTTCAACAGATTCCGAATGCGTTTGGTCAGTTTTTCATATGTCAGTTGTTTATTTCACTTATAATCTTGTCCATTTTAAACAAAAGAGACACAGTCAGAGTGGTACCGGCCACACCGCGTCTCGGATTTAGACGGGGTTGACTCTTACACGTCTCAAATGACCCATGGATCATTTTCCTAACGTATCGACACAATCCGAATACGTTTGGTCGGTTTTCCGTATGCCAGTTGATGTTTTTCACTTAAAATGACGTCCTTTTGAAACAAAAGACGGACACTATGAGTGGTGCTGACCACACCGCGTCTCCAATTGAGGCGGGGTTGATTCGTACACGTCACATATGACCCATGGATCGTTCTCCTAAAGTTTAAATGGAAACCGAATGCGTTTGGTCGGTTTTCCGTATGTACTTAAAATGTTGTCCATTTTAAACAAAAGAGTGACACTTAGACTAATCCTGACCACACCGCGACTCAGATTCATCCCGGGTTGGCTCGTACATGTCACATATGACCCATGGATCGTTGTGATAAATTATCAAAAGATTACGAATGCGTTTGGTCGGTTTTGCGTATGTCAGTTGTTCTTTTCATTTATAATCATGTCCATTTTAAACAAAAGAGACAGAGTTAGAGCGGTGTCGGCCACACCGCATCTCGGATTAAGACGGGGTTGACTTGTACACGTCACATATGACTCATGGATCATTGTGCTAAAATATCGATAGAATCCGAATGCGTTTGGTCGTTCTTCCGTATGTCAGTTGATGCCTTTCACTTAAAATGACGTCCTTTTGAAACAAAAGATGGACACTTTGAGTGGTGTCAACCGCACCGCATGTCGGATTGAAGCGAGGATGATTCGTACACGTCACATATGACCCATGGATCGTTCTCCTGAAGTTTCAACGGAAACCGAATCCGTTTGGTCGTTTTTTCCGTATGTACTTAAAATGGTGTGCATTTTAAACAAAAGAGAGTCACTTAGACTTATCCTGGCCACACCGCGACTCAGATTCATCCCGGGTTGGCTCGTACACGTCACATATGACCCATGGATTGTTGGGATAAATTATCAACAGATTCAGAATGCGTTTGGTCGGTTTTCCGTATGTCAGTTGATGCTTTTCACCTAAAATGACGTCCTTTTGAAACAAAAGACGGACACTTTGAGTGGTGCTGGCCACACCATGTCTCCGGATTGAGCTGAAACCACCGTGCAACATTCTAATTATTATTCGTGACGTGTACGCGCAGACGGCACGTCAATCGGACGTGCGGTTTGCGCGGTACGACTCAATATTCGTGTTTTAAGTGATGCGCGCGCTTCGTAAACGCGCGTGAGGGGGGTCCAAACGGGCCGAACGAAGTCGGAATGGCCTGAAATCAGACGACAAATACGGGAGAGTGATTTATGAAGTGGTCGAGCAGACGGCACGTCAATCGGACATGCCGTGTGCCCGCGGTGACCGACAACGTAGTTCTGGTGTCAGAAACGGCCAAAACGGGCGTCCAATGGTCAAATTCATAGAGGACGACCTCAGATTGAGCTGAAACCACCGTGCAACATTCTAATTATTATTCGTGACGTGTACGCATAGACGGCACGTCAATCGGACGTGCGGTTTGCGCGGTACGGCTCAATATTCATATTTTAAGTGATGCGCGCGCTTCGTAAACGCGCGTGAGGGGGGTCCAAACGGGCCGAACGAAGTCGGAATGGCCTGAAATCAGACGACAAATACGGGTGAGTGATTTCTGAAGTGGTCGAGCAGACGACACGTCAATCGGACGTGCCGTGTGCCCGCGGTGACCGACAACGCAGTCCTGGTGTCATAAACGGCCAAAACGGGCGTCCAACTGTCAAATTCATAGCAGACGACCTCAGATTGAGCTGAAACCACCGTGCAACATTCTAATTATTATTCGTGACGTGTACGCGCAGACGACACGTCAATCGGACGTGCGGTTTGCGCGGTACGACTCAATATTCGTATTTTAAGTGATGCACGCGCTTCGTAAACGCGCGTGAGGGGGGTCCAAGGGGGAGGGGGGGTTGTCCAGGGTCCAAGAATGAGGGGGGTTGTCCAGGGAGTTCACAAACACACAACCACTAAAAGACAACAACATCCATAAAAACAGACAATATATAAAAATAACTCAACTCCAATACTATACTACGAGTCTAGATAAAACCAACAACTAGAATAGATTAAACATCAAATCTCAGTAATATAAGTCAAAAATGTAACGGATCAATATGTCCCACATCAGCATCACCATCACCATCATCATCATCATCATCGCCCTCGTCATCGTCCTCGTCATCGTCCTCACCCTCCACAGCGCCTTCCTCCTCGCCTTCGCCCTCCTCCTCGCCCTCCTCATCTCCCTCCTCTTCCGCATCAGACTGCTCGCCATCATCATCTTCAAGCTGGACATCGGCCTGACCACCACTGGAACTGCCACCTGGTGCACCATATATAGAATGTATCGACGACATGTATTCATCAATCGCTGGGCTGGCCTCTGCTGGAAGTGTTGGACGTATAACTTCAATAAATTTCATAAGTGCACTGTTTGCCCTAGCAGACTGTTCTGCCGTCTCTGTGGCCCTTTTCTAAGCCTGTTCTGCCTGTGCCCTAACTTGCTGCAGCTCGGTGGCACTACAACTCGTACCTGAGGCAGGCCAATACCTCGTCAGGGCTATCCTAGGTCGGCAGCGTACTCTGCCAGAATGATCCTCTCCCAACACCTGATGTAAGTGATCAGATGGCCCAAAATTGTCTGCTTCTTGGGCATCGAGGGCCTCTAAAGCATCCTGTTACAAATATGAATATATTATTAAGTTATGAAATAGATATTAAAATATAAAATCAACATATTAAAACTTACAATCTGCTGCTGAGTCGCTTCGTTGACAGCACTTCCATCCTTTTTTCGTCTACTCGAGCAAAACAGTTTTGCTCGAGGCACACGTCCTTCAATATTTTGTACTTTCCTCTACAATGACATTGAAAACAAAAGTTATATAAAGACTTCAGCAAATAATTTAATAATTGAGGAAACAAAAGAAAATGTAAGTCGTAAAGAAAACTTATAAACAATTGTCATACCTGCTGCCTCTCATGATCTGGCATCGTCGTGCGTCCTAGTGTATGGAGGTATTTTTTTGCATCAATGTTTTTTTTATTTTTTCCAGATGATTCCTAAATAAAATTCGATAATGCAAAGGATAATATTAATGCAAAACTTAAAAGTTATTATTTAAATACCTCAAATGTAATTCATACCTTAAACTGGGTACTCGTCCAATGAGTAATCATCTGACGATACTGCTCTATAGGACAATCATCCACGACTGGTACCGCCTCTAACTCAGTGCCAACTCTAGCACGCCAGCCAATATACAGCTCATGCTTGTAGGCTCTCCAAAGCTCGCCTAAATCCTTTAGACGTTCCAGTCGTGCACCCTCACCATCAGGAAAATTAAATCGAAGCTGAAATGAAAATATTAATTCATATAAATACAAAAAAAATTCATGGCATTAAATACAACAGATTTTTTTACCCATATCTCTGCCCAAGCTCTATCTTTGACCTCATGTGGAAAATGTCTCCACGACAGCGGGCTGACGGGAATGATGTCGGAGTATTTGGAAAGCGTCGCCATAAAACTCCGACATTGCTGCCCTGTTTTCTCAACCATCTGATTGTCTTCATTATATTCCACCATAACCTGTGTGCGACGGTTCCACACCGCACGCATGTGTGTACGGCCCCGCCCCCGCCTCCTGTCAGTAGATGTATCTGTCATGAAAGAAAAACAAATATTTTATCAAAACATGTTATAATGAAAATAAATATTGCTATAAAAATTTGTTAGGGTTTTATAAATATACCTGCGCTAGTCTGATCAATGAGTGCCGCCGGATCCACAGAACCTGATGGAACACCCTCTGGTGGAACAGGAGTCGAAGACGATGGAATATAAAAGCTCGGAGAGACAGAAGTAGAAGGAAAAGAAGATGGAACAGCTGTATGACCTGATGCTGACTGGGGAGTGGGAATCATCATGGGATGTGAAAATGATGGGGCAGAAGATGCAGAAGGTAGCGAAAACATGGGAGGTCTAAATATCCCGTGTGTCCCTAACGACACACCGGGATCAGAATGTGGGAAGGCTGAAATGTCAGTGGGAGGGGCAGGGTCTAGTCGGGCACGCGCAGCTCTACGTCCACCTCTGGTACGAACCCTCCTCGTACCACCGGCCTGAGTACTAGGACCAGTACTAGGCTCCTCGTCGAATAATTGTCGACGTAATGGTGGATCCTACAAAAAAGTTTACAAAAAAAATTAATCACATGACATTATATATTCTGTAAATATATATATATATATATATATTTGAAATAAAGTACTCACTGTAGGCACTAATGGTGGAATGTCCATCTCCTCCATCCGACGATTGTTCTCCGCCATTTTTTTTCTTCGTCTCTCTTCAATTGGCTGCATTTCCTGCATTGGAAAACAAATATGTAATTAATTAGAAAAAGAAAATTAATGTGTAAACCAAAAAACTAAATATATGAGGGAATGAGGGGATTCATTGGTAATTTAGCTATCAATTGTTTTAGAAGAGCTTGAATGAATTTAATAAAACATACAAGTTGTAATGTTCACCAAGTTAGAAATATTGTTTGATTTGGTTTGAATACAGTTCAATTCCAAATTAGAAAATGAAATTCAAATAAAACAGCAACCAATAAACATTGAAAATTCACATAACGGTCAAGTCAGCTAAAACATATTTGTGATCAATACTAAATAAATATGAATATTACCAACCTTAACAACCCAACTCGAGGTAAACCAAAAGAATTGAGAACATGGATGAATGATTCTATATATTTCCAACCACAACTTCAGGTTCACAATCAACTCTGACAATTGAGCTATTGGAGTCATCAAAAGAAATAAATGGATTAGTTCCAATGGCAATAGGGACAGTGTCAATTCCATCATCAGCATCATCAAAAATATGTCTTGGAATTACTTCAACTATGACACCAAATTCAGGTTGAAGTTGATCTTTGACATAAAAAACTTGTTTAGCCATTGATGCCAACACATATGGTTCTTCGGTTGCAAGAGTGCGGGTCATATTAATTACTCGAAATCCACAATCATCAATAAATGTGCCATGTTTCGTCATCGAATCAAACCAATGGCATTTCATCATTGTGACTCGTCCATGAGAGTAATAATCCAATATTATTATTTTCTCAACGACTCCATAATAACCCACATTTTCAAGTCGCGGTCTACTATCTGATGCACTGGCATAAAAATCTGTTGTGGTAGTAACCATAATACCATCATGTTGTGTTCTCATGTTTTTGGCTCGTTCAGTGACAATAAATCTGTACCCATTGATAACAATTGATTTACAGTCACGAACCACGGTATTAGGACCAAAATCCAAAGCTCTTATTTCCTCAGAGACAGAGTCAGCAGACAAACTCACTACCTGCAATATAAATGACAGTTAAACTTAAGTAAATATTGAAATAATTAATTTAAACAGTAATATTTTTACCTTCAATTTTAACCAAGCAGAAAACTCTTTGCTATGCAAAGTCTCTCTCCTTCTCAAAGATAAAGAACGATGCTTCCTATTTATCATTGTTTTATGTTCCCTGTAGATAAAAAAATATGAATAGTTTAACAGATATATATGTAAGATATACATATTCAATTTTGTTACCTGATATAGTCATCGAACAAATCACATTTGAACAAAACTGTGCGATGTGCCATCTCCCGCTCTTCATGGCTTAATGTCTTCAATGTATATGATCCAGGAATTCCTCCTGTTTGAGGAAGTGATGGAAAACTGGGTTCAATTTGCTCATATTGTTCTTCTTCATTTCTCATTGGTCTGTTCATTCTTGTAGTAAGATCAGACAAATACATTGAACAGAAATCCATACATTCTTGAGCTAAGTAACCGTTCACGATAGAACCTTCGGGATGATTCTTGTTTCGAACATAAGACTTTAATGTGAACATATTTCTTTCAGTTGGATACATCTAACGAAAAGAAACAGGTCCTCCGAGAAGTATTTCAGTTGGAATATGGATAGTCAGATGCAGCATGCATGTGAAAAATGATGGGGGAAATATTTTCTCCAACTCACACAAAATTAATGGGGCATCTGTCAACATTTTTTGCAAGAAAGACTTGGACAACTTCTTAGCACAAAGATCTCTAAACAAATGGCACAACCGAATAACACCCACCCTTACATTATTGGACAAAAGATGACAGATTGCTATTGGAAGCAACTCATGCAGTAGAACGTGATAATCATGAGTCTTCAAAGATTTTAGCTTCAACTCTCTTCTGTTGACCCGTTTAGATATGTTGCTTGAATAGCCATCAGGAACTCTAATAGTCTCTAATACTTCCAAAAATTGTTTTTTTTTCAGTAGGTGTCATCACATAAGAAGCACATGAAAGTTGCCATTTATTTTCACTGATACGCACAGGATGCAATTCTGGTCTGATGCCCCAATCCACCAAGTCACGTCGAGATCTTAAATCATCTTTTGTCTTCCCCTTGAAATTTAGAAGAACTGAAAGCAACATTTCACATATATTCTTTTCAATATGCATTACGTCTAAGCAATGACGTAGCAAATTGGTTGACCAATAAGGCAAATAAAAAAAGATACTCCTCTTCCTCCAATTGTAACAGGTTTCTGTGGAAAAATTCTTTCTCTTTCCAGATTTCATTTGACCCTTCCCGAACGAAAAACTGAAATCTTTCAATTCATTAAGCACATCAGTTCCAGACATACGCTGAGGTGGATCATCGGTCTCTATAGTATTATCAAATCTTCGACGATTCATTCTATATGGATGATCTTTTGGAAAAAATCGTCGATGTCCCATAAAACTGAAACTACAACGATGTTTCAGTCTTCTGGATCGTGTATTCTTCATACAAACTGGACATGACAGTTTTCCCTTCGTGCTCCATCCAGACATCATTGCATAAGCCGGAAAATCATTGATCGTCCACATAAGCGCAACACGCATCTGAAATATGTCTTTCGAACATGCATCGTATGTGCGCACACCCACATCCCAAAGAAGTTTCAACTCTTTTATTAAAGGTTGCATGTATACATCAATATCAATGCCGGGATCAGAAGGACCAGATATGAGTATACTCATGAAAGTGAAATATTTTTTCATACACAACCATGGGGGAAGATTATAAATGTGTATAAAAACTGGTCATGTGTTGTGCGAAGTAAGCATCTGCCCAAACGGATTAAAACCGTCGCATGAAAGACCCAACCTCACATTACGCACGTCAGCTGCAAAATCAGGATGTCGAGCATCAAATCTCTGCCATGCAAATCCATCTGCAGGATGAACCAACTCATCATTAGTCTTCTTTCTCTCGGTATCATGCCATCTCATTTTTATTGATATGTCATCAGACATAAAAAGATTCTGGAGTCTGGGGATCAATGGAAAGTGCCACATTACTTTCTGTGGAACGCGGGATGGTGTTCAATCAGATTTTGACTTCCAGCAGGATGTGCCACATTTTATACATTCATTTCGTTCAGTGGTTTCTTCCCAGAATAAACTGCAATCTTTCGGGCAAGCATGAATTTTGTTTCTGGAAAATCCAAGTTCTTCAACTAACTTCCATGCCATATAGTGGTTTGAGGGAATATCTGCATCATCTGAAAGTAAATCCTTCAAGAGGGTAAGAATGTAATCGATTGCTGTATTAGAAATCCCATACATAGTTTTTCCATGAAACAATCGGATTAAAAATTCCAGCTTTTTCATTTTATCGCATTGTCGATATACTAGAGTCGTGGCAGCATCATTCAATTTTTTCACCCTATCAATATCATCATTTTCACTAGATGCATCAGTTGTCCTCGTATCGACGTCTTCTTGAGTCGAAATCCTTTCTTTTTCATGATGACGAATAAACGGAAACCGATCATCTAACAAATTCTCCATTCCAGTCCTTTCATTTCGATCATCACCAATTTGAGATTTCATTTTCTCCCCATTGTGATACCACACAAAGTAGTTTGCTTGAAAACCATTTTTGGTTATGTGGTAGCTGACTTCTTCACGACTCAACCAAGGTCTACCAACACAATTGGAACATGGGAAGTGTATGCGACCACTATCTGAAGCATTGTGAAATGCAAAATCTATAAAGCTCTCCAATTTTTTTTGAAAATCGCTTGAGATACGATCGGTTTCATACATCCAACTTCTGTCCATTCTGTAAAAAAATTCATATAAGTCATTTTGTCATAAACAATTCAATAGGATTGAACTTTAATAGAAAATACATTTAAGTAAACGATAAAGGAAGAAAATAATCATGGTATCAACTAGACATGTGAAAAAAACATACTAATGTGTTATTGAAAAAATGTAAAACCAACAAGAACTTAATGTGTTATCACATCAGAGCATGCCTCATCCCATAACCATATTAGTAGGGTACCCTCGTGGACAGCCCCGCCCACCCCCGTGGACAACCCACCCACCCCCGTGGACACCCCCTACCCCCTAGACAGCCCAACCACCCCCGTGGACAGCCCACCCACCCCACTCGACACCCCTTCTCCCTATGGATAGCCCCCCACCCCCTTGGATAGCACGCCCACAACCCTGGACACCCCTACCCCCTGTGGTCAGCCCACCCACCCCCCCTGGACAGTCCGCCCACCCCTCCTTTGTTGTACCCCTCTCTCTTGGATTTTAATGATCACAATCACTCTCATCGTGTTCTAACTTGTTTTCAAGTGTTTTGATGCTAGGAAAAAGGTTGCCCAGGAGTTGGCCCAAGAAGGCTGATAGTGGACTCTCTGAGTCCACCGGCCAGCCGGTGGATTCCCACCGGTCAGTCAGTGTTAGCGCACCGGCCAGCCGGTATGGGCACCGACCAACCGGTTCTTGCCCACCGGCCAGCCGGAGGACCCAGGCAGTAGGCTTGCCCACTGCCTGGGGCCACCGGCCAGCCGGTGGAACCCAGACAGAAAGCCTGCTCTGTCTGGACCACCGGACAGCCAGGAGCTCAGCACCGGCCAGCCGGTGGACCACCGGCCAGCTGGTGAGACACCACCGGCCAGCCGGTGTGCCCAGTCAAACTATCGTTGGACTTTGACCAGACTTGTACTTTTGACCCCCAACGGCTCCGGAAGCCCTCCAACGGCCATATTGAAGTGTTTATGGGTATTTCTCCTATAAATAAGAAACCATGGATGTCGGGAACATAACCTAATGATATTTTGATGTCTTGACGCTCTAACGACAAATCTCCAAGGCCTTTTGTGATCCATTGCCATCCTTGAAGCTTGAGCTCCCTCTCCATCAGCCCACCCACCCCCCCTGGACAGCCCGCCCACCCCTCCTTGACAGCCCGACCACCCCCGTGGACAGCCCGTCCACCCTTTTGGACAGCCCGCCCACCCCCGTACCCCCCTGGACACCCCGTACCCCCCCTGGATAGCCCCACCCACCCTCCCAAACAGCCCACACCCCCTCCCCTGCAACCCCACCACCACCACCTAGACATACCACCCCCTGGAATGTGTAGAAATAAAATAAAAATACATGATATATAGATAGCACAAAATACTCAACCTATGGGTTCACATTAACTACATAATCACACACTTCACTACTACCATAAAACACATAAACCACACCACCACCACACAAGACGCATAGCATTTCTCACATTCATTTATAAGCCACTTCATTCACACTTACATTGTCCATTCATTTAATGTTAAATTAATTAAATCCATTTACCACACATCCATTTCTATTCCATCTCATTTATTTAATATCTTGTTTTTTTGTTTTAACAGCATAATTTATTCCATAGATAACCAGGAAACTAATAAAACCACCACACAACAACTCACCATCTCACAATAACCATCGACACCATGTTACATCGACCAACCATCTCACCAAAACAACCACATATCACAATAAAAATATTGCACATCACAAACCACCGCACAACCAAAACCACCTCACCACATTATACACCACAACTTCATCACACAACACCTCCACACGACACAACACCACCACACATCATCACTATCATACAACTTCACATGACACATCCATGCCCACTAACCATCACATTACAACCCCACATATCACAAAGCCCAACTGGTCACCTCAATCCCCATAAAACAGCCTACAACATACAATGAAACACAACAAAAAACCTCTCATAGAGGCAACATACCCCAACTTCCACAATTTATTTATTCAAGGTCTTTTATTACATTACCCCTTTATTTAGCATGGACATTATAACACAACTGATATTCCAGGGGAAACTAATTAATTAACAAAATATTTATTCATTTCCCTATTTTACACGGTGAAATCAAATCAAAATCCAAACTTAAAACTAAAATATTAGATCAATAACAATAAAAACAAGGTACCATATGTGTATAAAGAAAAAATTACTTGATTTGAGATGATTCAAATGGGTTTTCACCTATTCGGATGGGGGATTTGGAGAGCAGCAGAGAGGTGGAGGTGGATTGATAACTTAAAACTAAAATACTAAAGCAATAACAATAAAAATAAGGAAGTATATGTGTATAAATGAAAAGATACCTGATTTCAGATGGTTTTCACCTCTTCGGATAGGGGATTTCACCAGAGGAGAGCGGTGGAGCGGATGAAATTAGGTTCTGTGCGAATGGGGGAGAGCAGGATTTGGGGGAAATAATTCCCAACGGTTTTAAAGAACCGTTGGGAAAGAGATGTTAAGGACCCCTTTGCCAACGGTTTCTCAAACTGTTGGCAAAGGGGTGACCCTTTCCCAACGGTTCAAGAGAACCGTTGGCAAAAGGTGATTAACACACCCCTTTACCAACGGTTTCTTCAAACCGTTGGCAAAGGGGTGGCTTTTCCCAACGGTTTCAATGAACCGTTGGGAAAGGCTTTATTAATCCTTCAAGCCCAACGGTTTTAGAAAACTGTTGGTAAAAACCCGTTGGGAAAAACAGCATTTCCAGTAGTGATTGTTTGATAATTGTGATGGAATACATGATGTGAAGTGACAAAAAGGGGGTTAATATTGATTAATCTTGATTGATGTGATATATGTGATATATGTGTGATTGATTGATATATGAGTGTGAGACACAGATTGATTCTCCAAATACCCATATGTGATTGACTGATATACGAGTGTGAGACACAGACTGATGCTTCAAATACCCATATGTGATTGACTGTTAAACGAGGTGCGAGTCACGAACTGATGCTCCAAATACTCACGAGGTGCTAGACATGGTGTTCTAGGCCCAAAATGTTGGAATTTGACTATGGTTCCAAGTAGTCATGATACTGAATTGAAATGAAATGGATAATAAAAGCCCATGTGTTATAATGAAATGTGAATTGAATGTGTTATGGTTCAGACTCTAGCACAGGTTGAAGCAGGTATTGAGGGTTCAAGTGTCATCAGGAACCTGAGAGTTTATGTGGTTAAATAAAGAATAATTGAATATGTAAACTATTTTCCTTGTTGCCTGTATTTTATTCTTTATACAACCACATACACTATTATTGACTAAATATTGTTTTAGACGTCATTGGTGGTGTGATTAGTCACTGAAAGTGGCTAATATTCGTTGTTAATATCTTTATATTCATTGTTCCAAGGTCCATAAACATTGTTTTAGTGCATTACATAAATAGAACATCATTTCTCATCTTAAATGCAATTAATGTTTAAAATGAAAATTTGGGCCCAGTCATTCATCTGTTTGTGGATAGCATTATATTAATTTTATGAATTTGATATTTTGGTATATGATTGATTACTTTATTTGGAACATTTTATCTTTTAGGTCCGATGGATGAATCCTAAGGGAAGATGTATATTTTTGCGCCTGAATGTAGAAATTTTCTGCAAAAAGCATAATGGGCCTAAGGCCCATCAAACAAATGTGGGTCCCACAAACCAAGCCCAATGAAACTCAAATTTTTACAGTAGAAAGATAAAAATATGAGAATCGTTTTATTCATCTGTGACTGGAGCTAATTCTGAAGTTTTCATGATAATAAAGGGATCTGAAGTTGAGATTTAAATGGTGGGCCCGACATTAATGCACATAAAGTCATCTCACCATTTCGACCATAACTTCTAAATGGTTGCGCCAAATTTCCTAACATTTTTATAGCTAATAGAGGACAGATGGACGAGCATATTTCGCTTCTACGACCCCTCAGGACCAGGCTTTCTTCAATTCCAAATTCACATGTCAAAATGGTGGACGAATCTGGATGAAATTTCTGGGTCAACTTCGAAACGTCAAAATCCCTTAATTTTCTCACCCTCCTTTTGACTCTCTAAATTAATGGGGATGAAATTTATTGTGGTGGAGTGTCTCTAAGGCTTCTAATATGCCTATATAAGGAGCTGGTGGTGAAGGGAATTATCATCTAATATTTTTCTTTCAATCCGAGTTTTTCTTTCATCCATTGTATTTCTTTCAATTGTAATTTTCTGCTTTCAATTTGTAATCGCATCATCAAGTTTTCCCATGTAAGTTTTTCTTTCACGTTTAGTATTTTAATAAAATTTATTCTTCTTCTTCACTTATTCTTTTCCTTTAATTTACACGTTGATACCATTGAATCAAGGTGTGAATTTATTCACACCAGCACTTGTGAATTCAATCACACAACGGTGGAGTGTTCGTTCTTTTAATATTTTTCTTCTTCTTCAATTCCGCCCCCATAAGTCTACATCCCGCTCCAATTGGTAGAATAGAATCAATGAAGGGATAACCACTTAAGATTTGATCCAAGGGAGTAGAAATGTCAGAGATTGGATGTTATTTCATGTACTTAATATTTAAATCTTTTTGTTATTTTAGGATTTCCATTTGATGAGTTACATTCTTTTTCATCTTCGCCAACCTTAACAATGACACATTTTAATGCTAGTATGATCTATTTCCTTTGAGTGCTCAGTAAAGTGGTGCTCAAAGTAAATTGGTGATTTGCCTTGGAATTGTGTTGGGATTAAATTGGCGAATGATTTGGGAGAATTATCTCGTTGTTTGGATATGCCTTCAATTAATGACATGAAATTTTTAAGAAAATAAATTTATCCAATCCACCCCAAGAGAAACCCTAAGATCAACCCATCATCAATAATTTTTTTTCACATCATTTTTCTTCGCTGTTATTTAAATTATATCATTAGTTCTACAATTAAAATCTACCTCAAAGTTGGCCACTTCATAGCCAATCCATCAACAAATTTGAGTGTCTCAAGGTTTCTTCTTCGGTCCATGTGGATTCGATCCCTACTTGTACTTCAACGACCTCTTTTACCGGTAGGGTAAATTTGGGCGCAACCATGGTGGCCTATTGAGTCGTACTCACACCATACTCGAGCTGCCTGATCGATACCCGAATAGACTTCATGTTTGCAGGATAAGATAAGGGCAAAGGCCCTGTGTTAGATGGTTGATATGGGATAGATCATGGATGAGGGAACCAGACTTGGTATCAGGACCCGCTTAGGAGTTTTTAGTGTCTTTATTTTGGGTTTTGTATGTGACAGTTGACACGTATTTGACATATCATATCTACTGCTTTAGTTTTGGATATTGTATTCCTATTTTGTTCATCGTGTGATATTGGTCTTATTCTGGTTATGGTTACATCTTTTTCCTATTTATTTATTTATGTTGTTGTGCTGCTTTGATAAAGAGAGTATAGTCTCCCCATGATCAATATTAGACCCTTGCTGTTAGTTGGTAGCCTCTGGCGTACGGGGAGGCGCGCCTGAGGTCACGTGACTGACCGACTTGGGGCACTTGTGTGTGGCACCCGTGTCGGGATGCCACAATTTGAGATACATGGGATTCCTAGGATGTTCTCTTAGGATATAACCCATGTTCCTGATACATGGTTTTGAGATGAAATGGATGATGTCATTGGATCTATGATGGTGATTTTGGATCGCAACACACACACACACACATACATAGTTGGGGAATTCCTTGGACATCATCCTTTATTTTGTGATTGCATGTGTATATATATAGATATTTATATTGATAACTACGGTGGAGGGTCTCTTTGGATGTTGTTCATGTATTTGGGGCACATATTATGAATAGATTATCATATATGGTTATGGGATTTCTCAATCTAGTCCCTGGGTCAAGGATTCAAATTATGCATAAAAATTGATAGTTGACATGGATATACTTGTACATTATTATTTGGATCGTTGGTGGGTGATGTAACCCCCGTTTAACAGTTTACTTGGATCACCTTGGTCATACTCCTTAGGATCATGGGTAGGGGATGAAACCCCCACTTGACAGTTGGTTTGGATCGCCTTAGTCATGCTCCTGGGTATCACAGGTAGGGAATGCAACCCCCCAATTGAGTTTGATCTATCATGGGATTTATCCCTAGAGTTGTGAGGATGTTGTTTTCGTCTTCCATGGATTTGGAGTTCGGATCATACTATAGGGTCTTTTGTGGGTTTTATCCATAGATTTTGAAGGATTTCTATTTGGGGATGCCATTAATTTGGAGATCGTGTGACATTGGGTAAAAATGGTCATGCGATGTGCTCATATACATCAGACACTAGCCAATGCAGGTATGATCAATCCAAAGTGTCACATTAGAACATGATTAATGTGGTTATTTTTTTTATGATTCTACAGTTTATTTAATTTATTCAGCTATTCATACCACATGCACATATCATTTTATTTACTATTTATGTATGAGACCGCGTTGGTGGTGCCCTATTGAGTTATGTACACACACCCTTCTTTGGTAGCCATGGAACTTGGGTTCCCGAGCATCTCTTAATTGTTCATAGGTCTAGGTTGGCAGAGGCTTGGGGTTAGATCATTTAGTTTGATCGCTTGGATAATGTTTGGATATAGATGAGGTGTGTCTCATTGTTGTAGTGGAGCCTTCTATTTTTTTTAAAAGTTATGGTATATGTTATTGGTCTATTGGACAATTAGTTTGTTTGACCGTGAATCTATATGTATATTACATTACATTTCTTTATAGATAGTTCTATTTATTGCATCTTCATACTTTGTTTTTTTTGTTATTGGTGGGGATATTTTGTTATTATTTCTTACTAAGAACTCTGGTGTGGGGGTATAGTCTACCCACTATAGTACCATGGCCCCCCACTACCAATAAGATGCCTTTTTCATACATGGAGGTGCACAGTATGGGCCGTAAGCATTCAACCCAAACATCATTCTAAAATAGATCGGGCTACACTAATCCAATAATCTCCCACTTGGAGCCTGATCCGTTACACTGACCTGCTTCAATGCCACTGAATAAGACAACTTACTTAATTTGAGCTCCTATTCTTTACTTACCAGTGATGTGCTTTCCATTCATAACTTCAATTTCAAACTGACGATTCATAAAATACCAATTGTTTTCCTTTGTGCTCCCATTATGTCTCCCATTATTCTGCCTCTCATTCTCTATTTATCAGTGGAGACCAATAGAGGCACAACAGTACCTCAACTTCTGTATTACCATAGGCTTCGTCAACATGTTTTCCAGATTGTTAGTTCCACAAATCTTTTGCAGTTCCAACAATCCATCCTGTATCAAACCTCCGACAAAATGATACTTCAACTGAATGTGCTTTGTTCGAGCATGTAACATTGAGTTCTTTGCAAGATGTATAACACTTTGACTGTCACAGTGCAATGCATTCTCCTCTCGCTTTTTTCTCAACTCATTCTAGAAGTTCTTAAGCCAAACCATCTCATTCCCAGCTTTTGTTACAACCTATGGTGGATAAAGCCATCACCTTCTACAATTGTGATATCCAACTTACTACAGTTCCTCCACGGGTAAATACATAACCTGTGGTACTCCTGTTGTCGACGTCACCTCCAAGGTCAACATCCACATACCCCTACAATGAATTTCCTTTTCCAAAGCACATAGATACCTCCTTGTTGCCCTTCAAATATCTCAGTATCCACTTCAAAACTTCCCAATATTGCTTTCCAGGTTTAGCCATGTACCTGCTTACAACTCCCACTGCATGAACAATGTCAGGTCGAGTGCAGACCATGACATACATCATGCTTCCAACAGCTAATGTGCATGTAACCTTAGCCATGTACTCAACCTCTTCCGATGTCTTCAGTGATCGCTTATTTGATAGTTTGAAATGACCCGCTAGGGGAATAAAGACTGGATTTGCTTCCAGCATACCAAATCTTCTCAAAACCTTCCCAATGTAGTCATCCCATGATAACATCAATGTTTCAGTTGTGCAGTCTCTCTTGATCTTTATCCCCAAAATCTTTCCTGCTTGTCCAAGATCTTTTATCTCGAACTCCTCATCCAACTGCATTTTAAACTCATTAGTCCTCTTCATACATGATCCTGCAATGAACATGCCATCCATATATAGAAGCAGTATAATATATTCATCACCCATGGACTTGATGTAGCAACATTGATCCATGCCACATCATTTGTATGCTTTTTTAGTCATTAATGTACCGAACTTCTTATTCCACTGCCTGGGTTCCTGATTCAATCCATATAAGCTCTTCTGGAGTTTGCACACCAGGTCTTCCTTTCCAGACTCAACATATCCCTCTGGCTGCTGCATATAGATTTCCTCCATATTTCCATGAAGGAAAGCCGTCTTCACATCAAGTTGCTCAAGATACAGGTCTTCTGATGCCACAATGCTGAGAACCACCAAGATGGTGGTAAACTTCATTACTGGTGAGAATATTTCAGTGAAATCCACTCCCTCCTTCTATTGGAAGCCTTTAACCACCGGTCTTTCCTTGAACCTGCTTTTTTCCATCATGTTCTTCCTTGACCCAGTACACCCTTTTGTTCTACAATTCTTTCTTCCCTTCTGGCAATTGTGTCAACTCCCAAGTATTATTGTCATGTAGTGAAGAAATTTCTTCCTTCATGTCCAATTCCCACTTACTTGACTCCTTCAAATGTATTTCTTCTTCAAAGCATTCTGGTTCTCCACCATCAATCAATAATAGATAATGTAAGGATGGTGAATACCTCTGCACAGACCTTCTCACCCTTGTTGATCTCCTCAAGTCCACTGAAGTAGTAGGTTCCACCGGTTTTGATGTCTCATGATCAGGTACACCTTCAAGCTCCACTTTCTCTCTGCAATCTAATTCTTTATTCCCATTTTCATCTTCAACAGTATGATGATCCTTGTACATAACACTTTCATTAAATACCACATTCTGGCTCCTGATGACCATCTTGTTGAGATCATCCCAAAAGCGGTAATCGAACTCCTCAACACCATAGCCAATAAAGAAACATCTTTTGGACATACCATCAAGCTTTTCCCTTACATCAAAATCAACATGTATATATTCCAAACAACCAAAGATTCGTAAATGTGAGAGTCTTACCTCCTTATCAGGCCAGAGCTCCTCAGGTCGACATTCTCCCATTGGTACAGATGAACTCCTGTTAATGAGATATGCTTCCATGTTCACTGCATCATCCCAAAAAGGTCTTGGGTAACCCCGAATGCAGTCTCATGCTCCTAACATGTTCATTTAGTGTCCTATTCATCTTTTCAGCTACACCATTCTGCTGTGGTATTTCTGGGATAGCCTTCTCCCACCGAATTCCCTTATTTGTACATAATTGTTTGAACTCATTACTATCATACTCTCTACCATTGTCAAACCTCAAACATTTCAGTTTTTATCCTAACTCATTCTCCACCATGACCTTCCACTTCTGAAACATTTTAAACACATTATATTTTCTTTTCAGAAAGTAAACTCATACCTTCTTACCGAGTCCTCAATAAATATCACATAATATTTTGACCCTCTAAGGGAATATTCTGGTGCAGACCCCCAAACATTAGTGTGCACCAGGTCCAGCTTCCCAGGCTTCGGTGTTCTGCCTCCTTTTTCAAATGATACATTCTTTTGTTTTCTAAGGGTGCAATTTTCACATAAGCCAACTTCCATCGACTTCAGCTCTAGTAGCAGACCTTTTGCTACCAACACCTTTATCCCCTTCTCACTCATATGGCCTAGCCTGTAGTTCCACAGTTGAGAATCCCTAACAACATTTACAGATTCTACCATGTTCATTCAAGTCTCAGTCATGTTGTATGGAGTACCATTTTTTACTCCCATATCTATAGCCATAACTCCCTTTATAATCTTCTAGGAACCACCAGTAAACATGGTACTGAAGCTTGTATAATCAATTTTCCCCAAAGAAATGATATTTCTTCTTAAACTGGGGATATACCTCATGTTTTTTAGAACCAGTAAACTCCCACTGCTAGTCTTGATTCGTGCATCTCCTTTCCCCACAATCTGCAAGTGTTTATCATCATTAAAATTTCAGGAAACCCTTCTCCAATGTGGAATGGAAATACGTCCCTAATTCTAAAATCCAAGAATCCATAGGGCTATCCACGCTCAGCAGCAACACATCATCGGTTACTTCAGCCACCGTGTCTGCTCCATCGGTTTCATGTCCCTTCCATTTTTCTTTACACTCTTTCTTGACGTACCATTTCTTCTCACAAATCCAGCAGGTAAGACGTGTCCCCTTTTCTTTATCTATGCTCTTTCCTCTTGACTTTGATCGTTCTCTATGATTGTATCTCTGCGCATATCTTCCTCTTCCTTCAACATTGAGAGCAGAACCAGAGAATCTGCCTGATTCGCTTCTTCAGATATCCTCACTGAGGATCAGGTCTCGTACATCCTTCAAAACCAGCTTGGTATTCCTTGAAGAACTGATCACAGCTGTTATAGTCAATTCACAACAGTCAGGTAATGAAGACAGTAGAACTAATGCATATACCTCATCACCAAGTGCAATGTCCACCGATGTCAATTGACTTATGATAGCGTTGAATTCGCTGATGTGATCTGCAAAAATTCTCTCTTCAACTATTTTCAGGTTGAACAATCATTGCATCAAGTGCACTTTTTTTTTCGTAGAAGGCTTCTCATACATATTCGAGAGAGCTTGCATCAATGAGAGAATGTCTACCCGGGGAGCTCCTGTTTGGTAAAGAGGTAAGACTCTCACATTTACGAGTCTTTGGCAGTTTGGCATATGTTCATATTGATGCTAATGTAAGGGACAAACTTGATGCTAAGTCCAAACCACGCTTCTTCATTAGCTATGGTGCTGATGAGTTTGGTTATTTCTTTTGGGATGATCTCAATAAGATGGTCATCAGGAGCCAGAATTTAATATTTAATGAAGTTGTCATGTACAAGGATCGCCATGTAGATGAAGATGAAAATGGGAACATAGAATCAGAGTGCAAAGAGCAAGTGGAGCTTGAAGGTGTACCAATGCATGAGACACTAGAATCGGTGAAACCTACTCCTCTGGTGGAGTTGAGGAGATCAATAAGGGTGAGAAGGTCTGTACAAAGGTATTCACCATCCTTACATTATCTGTTATTGACTGACGGTGGAGAACCAAAATGTTTTGAAGAGGCAATGCAGTTGAAAGAGACGAGCAAGTGAGAGTTGGTTACGAAGGAGGAGATTTCCTCATTACATGATAACAACACTTGGGAGTTGACACCTCTACCAAAAGGAAAGAAAGTATTATAGAACAAATGGGTATATCGGTTCAAAGAAGAACATGATTACAAGAAGTGGTTTAAGGTAAGGCTGGTGGTGAAAGGTTTTCAACAGGAGGGAGTGGATTTCACTGAAATTTTCTCACCTGTAGTGAAGCTTACCACCATCCAGGTGGTTCTTTGCATTGTGGCGTTAGAAGACCTATATCTTGAGCATCTTGATGTGAAGACGACTTTCCTTCATGGAGATCTAGAGGATGACATCTATATGAAACAACCATAGGGATATGTTGAGTTTGGGAAGGAAGACATGGTGTGCAAACTCCAAAATAGATTATATGAGTTGAAGCAGACACCCTGGCAGTGGAACAAAAAGTTTGATTCCTTTATGTCTAAAAATGAATACAAATGATGTGACATGGATCAATATTTTTACATCAAGTCTTTTGATGATGAATATATTATATTGCTTCTGTATGTGGATGACATGCTCATTGCAGGATCATGTATGCAGAGGATTGATGAGTTGAAAGGGCAGTTGGCCGAGGAGTTCGAGATGAAGGATCTTAGAGAAGCTAACAAGATTTTGGGGATGAATATAAAGAGATATCATACAGTTGGAACCTTAATGTTATCACATGCAGACTACATTGGAAAGGTTTTGAGGAGATTTAGTATGCTAAAAGCAAAGCTGATTTTTATTCTCGTGGAGAGCCATTTAAAATTATCAAAGGAACAATCACTGAAGATGACATAAGTGGTTGAGTAAATAGATAAGGTTCCATACGTATCAACTGTTGGAATTCTGATGTATGTCATGGTCTGTACTCGACCTGACATTGCTCGTGCAGTGGGAGTTGTGAGCAGGTATATGGATAACCCTTGAAAGCGATATTGGGAAGTTGGAAGTGGGTACTGAGGTATTTGAAGGGAATTGAGGAGGTATCTCTGTGATTTGGGAAAGGAAATTCATTACAGGGGTATGTGGATACTGACATTGGAGGTGTCGTCGATAGTAGGAGTACTACAAGTTATGTATTTACCTGTGAAGGAACTACATTAAGCTGGATATCACAATTGCAGAAGGTGGTGGTTTTATCCACCACAAAGGCAGAATAGACTTCTGTAACAGAAGCTGAGAAGGAGATGATTTGGTTGAAGAACTTCTTGGATGAGTTGAGAAGAAAATGAGATGAGAATGTACTGCATGATGATAGGTAGGGTGCTATACATCTTGTAAAGAACCCGGTGTTTCATGCCCAGACAAATTACATTCAGTTGAAGTACCATTTTATCATAGGTTTGATACAGGATGAGTTGTCAACATTATAGAAGATTTGTGGAACCAACAATTCGACATACATGTTGACGAATACAATGGTAATATAGAAGTTGAGGCACTATTGTGCCTCTATTGGTCTCCACTGATGAATGGAGGATGGGAGGTAGAATACGGGAGAACACCATGGAAGTACAAAAGTAAAATAGCTAGTATTTCATTAATCGTCAGCTTGAAATTGAATTTGTGAATGAAAAACACGCCACTAGTGAGTGAAGAAGAGGAGGAGTTCAGATTAAGTAAGTTGTCTTAGTCAGTGACATCGAAGCAGATCAACGTAGTGGATCGGGCTCCAAGTGGGAGATTGTTGGATTTGTGTAGCCTGATCCTCTTTGGATATTGTAGCAGAGATGACCGACCGACACCGACAGGGCACTATAGCAGTGCGGACTTTGGCACAACTATTGTAGCAGGTTAGACTTTGGAGACAACATTACTGTAGCTCAGCAGACTTCCAGTCGCCGGTCACTGTAACATATTGGACTTGGGTGGCTGCGACACTGTAGCGACATGAACTTCCAACCGCCTTTCACTATATCATAATGAACTTTCCGTGCGGTTGGCGAAATAGTGATTCATCTTCTTTATTAGCCCATTTTGGGCTATGATTTATGTGCATTAGAAACTATGATAGATCTCCTTATATTTGTGCTCCCAAAACTAGTGTTATTTCTGCCTCTCTGTGGATGTAGGGATCATTTCTTAAACCATGTAAATCTATATGTCCTAAGATCTTCTTCTCGTACTTCTATTTTTCCCTTTTAATCTTCTGTGAATCTTTTATCGTTTCGTTGCTCCTGAAATTTTTGCAACAAGAAACTACTATATACTCATACTCCACTGTAGAATCAACGATAATTGACTGCTTTAAACTCTTCCAGCTCACAACTCCTCTGTTGAGACATAAAACATATCCTAACTACGACTTTAGATCATTCTGATCTGTTTGAAAACTAACATCAGTATAACCCCTAATGACTATCTCTTCATCTCCTTCATACATAAGGAACATATTCTTAGTTCTTCTCAGATACTTAAGGATAACCTTAAAACTTGATCAATGTTTTTCTCCTAGATCAACTTGATATCTACCTACTATGCTCAATGTATAGGAAATATCAAGTCTACTACATAACATGACATACATGATTGATCATATCGCTGATGCATATGTGATCTTACTCATTCCCTCTTTCTCCTATCACGAATGATCTTGATCCCTAAAATATAGGCTGCTTCACCTAAGTCCTTTATGGAGAAACACTTGTTTAATCAGTCATTAACAAACTGTAAGACTGGTATATTGTTTCCAATAAGTAATGTTTCATCAACATATACTACTAGGATAACAACTGTATTCCTACTAAACCTTTTGTAAACACATGACCCACATTCATTCTTAATGAAAATAAATTCTTTTATAGTTTAATTGAATTGAATGTTCCATAACCTAGATGCTTGCTTCAATCCATAAATGGATCTCTGCAACTTGTATATCCTTTTGACATCACCTGGAGTCACAAACCCTTCTGGTTGTGTCATGTAGATAGCTCCCTGAAGGTTCCCATTAAGGAAAGATGTTTTGACATCCATCTGCAAAATTTCACAGTCATGGTAATCTATTATAATAAGTAGAATTCTAAAGGATTCAAACATGAAACTGGTGAAATGTTTCATCATATTCAATCTCTTGATGTTGTTTAAACCCTTTAGCCACTAGCCTTTCTTTATAGGTATTTACCTTACCTTACATGTTTGGTTTTCTCTTTAATACGCATTTGCACCCTATGGGCTTTACATCAACTAGCACATTGACCAGAACCTAAAATTGGTTTTGATGCATGGAATCTATTGCAGAATTCATGACTTATTGCCATCTTGCAGCTTATGAGCTCTCTACTGCCTCTCTGTAGGAGAGATGTCCATCATTGTCAACCAATAATGATTCACCATCTTCAGTGACTAGAAAATCATATCTCACTAGTTCTCTTACCTCTATAGTGCTCCTACACAGTACTTATATTTCAAAAAATACTTCCATGGGGACCTGTGTAATCTGTTCCTGTACCAACTCTAGTGTATCTTGAGCATCAACTTCATCGAAGTCAATCTTGCTCCTACTATCCTTTTTGAGGATGTACTCCCTCTCAAGAAAAACAATTTATTTGACGACAATCACTTTCTTGTCTGAGGGGTTGTATAAGTATTATCCCTTTGTTTCCTACTAGCTTGTTGCGTGAGAAGACATTAACAAACGCCTCACATCCCCATACACATGTATGAAACAAAACATGTTTCTTTCTACTCCATAACTCGAATGGAATTTCATTTGTTGCTTTATTTGGTACTCAGTTTAGTGTGTATGTCACAGTTTGTAATGCATATCCCCAAAAGGATAATGGAAGATATGCACGACTCATCATCGACCTTACCATGTCTAACAAGATATAGTCCCTCCTTTCACTAACACCATTCCACTGTGGTGTGTAAGGTGGGGTGAGTTGAGATAGAATCCCAAACTCTTATAGAAAGTTGATTAACTCTTGGTTAAGATATTCACCACCTTGATCCAATCAAAGATTCTTTATATTCTTTCCAAGTTGATTATCTACTTCATTTTTGAATTCTTTGAATTTGTCAAATGATTCGAACTTATACCTCATCAAGTAGACATATCCATATTAACTCAACCCATTAGTAAAAGTTATGAAGTAAGAATACCCACATCCAGCTTCTACTGGAAATGATCCACACATATCATTGTGTACCAATCCTAGAAACTCTGTGACCCTTTCACGTTGTCCATCAAATGATGGTTTGGTCATTTTTCTTGTAAGCAAGCATGACATCTTTTAAGTGGTTTTAACTCAAAAGAATAAATAATCATCTTGAAAAATCTTTGTCAAACGATTCTTATTTACATGACCAAGATGGTGATTCTATAGCTGAGTGTTATATAAGTTGTGTGAACATGATTCGTTGTCTATTGTCAATACATGATTTTCATAATTTAATACATAAAGATAATTATTTAAATGTTCCATACCATAACATATATTGTCCTTATAAAATAAATAACTTTTATTTTCAAATTTGAAAATAAAACCATTTGTATTTAGGAAGGATATATAAATTATGTTCTAGGTAACAGTTGGTATATAATAATAATATATTAAAACCAATATCATTCTTGTTGGCAATGAAAGGTGGTAGTCTCCAATGGTTAGAGTAGCCAACCTCGCACCATTGGCAACTCACAAATCCACCTCTCTTACATTTTTTCGGAATCAAATTAGTTCCTAAATTTGGATACAGACATGAGCACCACATGTTGTATCTAATACCCAATGTGTAGATATTGAAAGATTACACTCAATAATGAACGCACCTTTAGCTTCCCCTTGCTTCTGGGTGCATTTCCTCTTCTAGTGGCCTTGCTTGCCACATAAAAATCATACTACCTCCTTTTCCTTACCCTACCTCTGGATGTTCCTCTTCTTATAAGGGCGATGTTTGGTACTTTTAGACTTGTTATGAGTGTTGGTCCTCTTCGCTTTGTTCCTCCTTTTCTTATTCACCATAAGGATCGTGAGTTTTTCATGCCCCATGTCCTTATCCATTTGGTAAATCAGAGTAAGAAGTTTTGAAATACTCTTCTAATTATTGCTCATGTTATAATTAACAATAAAACCAAGGAAGGTCTTGAATAGTGAGAAAAATTTGAGATATGTGCACAACTCATCTGAGAATTTAATCCCTAAGATGTCTAAGTGTTGAATGTAGCCAATAAGATTGACTACATGAGTACTAGTTGGTATAGACTCTCCAAAATTAGTTGTAAACAGAACATTGAAGATCTCATCTCTCTTGTCTTGCCTTCTCTTGATAGAGACCCTGAAGGTGAGACACCATGCTATACACATCCACGTTCTCATGTTGCTTCAGAAGCTCATTGGTCATGAATGATAGCATGAAACACTAAACATTTGTTTAATCGTTCAAATATTTCTCATAGAAAGATAACTCTTCCTCACTAGCTTCATTACCGGCCACAATAGGAATAAGTTCTTCTAGCACATACAATTTCCTTTCATGGTGTAAGATAACGCATAATCACCTTTTCCACTCTTGGAAATTTATGTTGACGAGAAGGTTATCCTTATCAGTTATGAATCACAATGATACGTTTGAAGTCATTTTTATTGATGTTTCTATAAATAAGATGAGCATAGTTTTTAGCACTTTATTTGATAAAATTTAGATAAATAAATAAATATTATATTTTTTAATATCCCACTATTTTATTGAAACCCATTAGCCCTCACCATTGACTTCGGAATATCTTATTTCTTGGACATTCTAGTGGAAAAGATCCATATTCCTCTTCTCATCACCCCAACTTTGGTTGTTCAATCAATTTGAAGGGTTTTAGGTAGGTATTTCAAATGCCAACCGCATTAACTCACAATTCCTTGATCTGTTGAGTGAACTCTCCAATCCTGAAATAATTAAATTGGATTTCCTCAACCTTTGCCTCTCAGTTATACTAAGTCCTTCTTCGACAATCAACCCTTGATGTGAATTAAGTTATGTCATCCCAAAACTTCAAGTTAGAATTCCTCGATAATTGAAAGCACCCCAACTTTGGCTGGTCAAACACTTTGAACTATGATTCAATTTTAACTTAAGTAGTGGAAGGCTATACCGACTTAATATATATAATTGAGGGATTTTATCTTTTATGCGTAAATTGCCAATTATCATCTTTATTACACGCTTTTTAATATTAAGTGGATTTACTTAAGTGATTAACCATGTCTTAGATAATGTTTATGCATAATCTAATTTATTTTAGTTCTATCTTGCTTGCTAGTTAACTCATTAATGTGATCACGAAAAACATTCATAATGAAATAACCATGTAACTTGACAAAAATAAAATAATAAAATGCTATGATCATGAGATTTTACTAATGGTTAGTTTATCTGGTAGGTGATAAACTAACCGTCGACCCAGTGGAAAAATGCCTTGAACCATTCACTAGTAGAATAAAGGCTTTTAGAGACCACCAAAAGCCGTCACTAAAGGTCTATAACGGTCGCCTTGCGTCTGCCAAACGACGGATGCTTTAGGCACGTCGGTGTTGCCTATAGCATCTTCCATTTGATGGACGGTATAGAGGAGATGGACATGGTCTATAGCGACCGCCAAATGGCAGTCACTATAGACCTCCTCAGGTTCAGCTATAACAACCTCAATTTGGCAGTCGTTATAGCCCTCGTCAGATTCAATAATAGCGACCACCGTTTGGTGGTCCCTATAGCTCAACCAAGTAAAGCTTATAGCGACCGCCAAATGGAGGGTGCTACAAGTTTTTATATTTTTTTAAAAAAAATCACAACAATATAAGAAAAACCACTATATTTCTAAAACAAACAAAAAATATATTTCCAAAATATCTAAACTTATGGGCATATAAATCTCTTCATCTCATCATCTTCCAAGCTCCACATCGATCATCGAATGTAACTGCATGAAAAAATTAAATAAAAAAATCAGTACTAAAAAAAATATCCCAAAAAATAATTGAAATACAATAACATATTTCAATTTAGGCTAGTACAATAGATCAAAGTTATTTGATTTTTAAAATATATTAATAATTTTGAATAACTTTAAAAAAAATTAAATTGCTTATTCTATCATTCTAAGCAGAACACACATCTGATTGATGTGTCATCTGCTCACACACATCACCAATAATAACAAGTTGGTTGTCCTGTGATTTCATTTCATTCTGATGTCGTTCACTGTGCATTTGATTGTTAAACACATGTTTTGGTGTTTTATGACACAAAAAGTGCATTTTCCATCACTATTGCCACACAACACCTTTGATTAATATACCATCTACCCGACCATTTCACAATTCACTTACCGATTTTCGTCTGATTTCATGGCATTTTGAGGCCATTCGACTGGTTTTGATCACTCGACACATCTTTTTAAAGATCATCAAACCCTTAAAAACCACATATTCAGTCATACCATGAACATCGCACGTCTGATTATTGTGTTGTATCCTCGTACACATCACGAATAATAATTAGATTGCTTCCCTATGATTTCAAGTCATTCTGAGGTCGTTTGTTATGGATCTGACCGTTAAACATTCATTTTGGTGTTTTATGACACCAAAATTTCACTTTCCATCACTGTGGTCAGACGACGCCTTTTATTGATGTACCGTCTGCCTGAACATTTCAAAATTTAGTCAACGGTTGTTGCTGTCTGATTTCATGGCATTCTGAGACTATTTGGCTGGTTTTGACCATCAAACGCATCTTTTTAAACAGCGTCAAACCCTTAAAAAACACATATTCAGTCGTACTGCACACACCGCACGTCTGATTGATGTGACGTCTCCTCATACACATCACGAATAATAATTAGACCATTGTCTTGTGATTTCAAGTCATTCCGAGGTCATTTTCTATGGATCTGATGGATAAACGTCGGTTTTGGTGTTTTATAACACCAGAATTGTGTTTTTCATCACGGTGGTCTGACGACACCTCCAATTGACGTACCATCTACTCGACTATTTTACAATTCACTCAGTGGTTGTTATCTTCTGATTTAATGGCATTCTAAGGTCGTTCAGCTAGTGTTGACCACCCGACATACCTTTTTAAACGACGTCAAACCCTTAAAAAACACATATTCAGTCATACCGCGCATACCTTGCGTCTGATTGATGTGTCGTCTCCTCATACACATCACGAATAATAATTAGACCATTTTCCCGTGGTTTCAAGTCATTCTGAGGTCGTTTTCCATGGATCTAATCATTAAACGTCCGTTTTGTTGTTTTATAACATCGAAATTGCGTTTTCCATCACGACAGTCAAACGACACCTCCGATTATCATACCGTCTACCCGACCATTTCGAAATTCACCCCATGGGTTTTTTCGTCTCATTTCATGGAATTTTGAGGTCGTTCGACTGATTTTGACCATCAGACGCACCTTTTTAAACGACGCCAAACCATTAAAAAACACATATTCAGTCGTACCACACACATCGCATGTCCAATTGACGTGTTGTCTCCTCGTACACATCATGAATAATAATTAGACCATTTTCTTGTGATTTCAAGTCATTTCGAGGTTGTTTTCTATAGATATGACCGTTAAATGTATGTTTTGGTGTTTTATGACACTAGAATTGCATTTTCCTTCACGACGGTCAGACGACACCTCTGATTGACATACCATCTACCCGACCATTTCAAAATTCACTCAGTGGTTGTTGTCTTCTGATTTCAGGACATTCTAAGGTTGTTCGGATGGTTTTGACCACCTGAAACACCTTTTTAAATGGCGCCAACCCCTTAAAAATATATATTCATTCGTATCACGCACATCGCACGTCTGATTGATGTGTCGTCTTCTTGTACATGCCATGAATAATAATTAAACAATTTTCTTGTGATTTCAAGCCATTTTGAGGTCGTTTGCTATGGGTCTGATCGTTAAATGTTTGTTTTGTTGTTTTATGACATTAGAATTGTGTTTTTCATCACGACGGTCAAACAACATCTCCAATTAACATACCGTCTTTCCAACCATTTCACAATTCACTCAGTGGTTGTTGCTTAAACGTCTGTTTTGGTGTTTTATGACACCAGAATTGCATTTTCTGTCATGGCCGTCAGACGACACCTCTGATTGACATACCATCTACTTGACCATTTCATAATTCACTCAGCGGTTATTGTCGTCTGATTTCATGGCATTCTGAGGTCGTTCGGCCAGTTTTGACTACCCGACGTAACTTTTTAAACGGCGCCAAACCCTTAAAAACACATATTCAGTCGTACTGCGCACACCGCACGTTCGATTGATGTGCCGTCTCCTCGTACATGTCACGAATAATAATTAGACAATTGTCCTGTGATTTCAAGTCATTATGAGGTCGTTTGTTATGGATCTGACTGTTAAAAATCCGTTTTGTTGTTTTATGACATTGAAATTGCATTTTCCATCACGATGGTCAAATGACACCTCTAATTGATGCACCGTCTAACTGACCATTTCACAATTCAGTCAGCGGTTGTTGTTGTCTGATTTCATGGCATTCCGAGGTCGTTCGGCTGGTTTTAACCACCTGACGCACCTTTTAAAAGGGTACCAAACCCTTAAAAAACACATATTCAGTTGTACAACGCACACCACACATCCGATTAATGTGTCGTCTCCTCATACACATCATGAATAATAATTAGACCGTTGTCCTGTAATTTCAAGTCATTCTGAGGTCGTTTGTTATGCATTTGATTGTTAAACGTCCGTTTTGGTGTTTTATAACACGAAAAGTGCGTTTTTCATCACCACGGTCAGATGACACCTCTGATTGATGTACCGTCTGCCTAAAAATTTCACAATTCACTCAATGGTTGTTGTCGTTTGATTTCATGGCATTTCGAGGTCGTTCAGCCGGTTTTAACTACCAGACACACCTTTTTAAATAGCACCAAACCCTTAAAAACAAATATTTAGTCGTACTTCGCACATCGCACGTCTGATTGATGTGTTATCTCCTCATACACATCATGAATAATAATTGGATTGTTTTCCTATGATTTCAAGTCATTCCGATGTCATTTTCTATGGATATGACCGTTAAACATATGTTTTGTTGTTTTTTGACATCTGAATTGCGTTTTCTATCCCATCGGTCAAATGATACCTCCGATTGTAATACCGTCTACCCAACTGTTTCAAAATTCATTCAGGGGGTTTTGCAGTTTGATTTAATGGCATTCTGAGTTCATTCGGCTGGTTTTGACCACCCGACGAACTTTTTAAAAGAGCGCCAAACCCTTAAAAAATACATATTCAGTCGTATTATACACACCGCACGTCCGATTGATTTTCCATCTCCTCATACATCTCACGAATAATAATTAGACTGTATTCTTGTGATTTCAAGTCATTTCAAGGTCATTTGCTATGCATCTGATTGTTAAACGTCTGTTTTGGTGTTTTATGACACGAAAAGTGCATTTTCCATCACCGCGGACAAACAACACCTCCAATTGATGTACCGTCTGCTCGACCATTTCAAAATTCACTCAAAGATTGTTTTTGTTTGATTTCATGGCATTATTAGTCCGTTCGACTAGTTTTGACCATCAGACACACCTTTTTAAACGGTTCCAAAGCCTTAAAAAACGCATATTTAGTCGTACCACACACATCGCACGTCTGATTGATGTGTCATCTCCACTTACATATATTGAATAATAATTAGATTGTTGTCTTATGATTTCAAGTCATTCCGAGGTCGTTTTCTATGGATCTAACCGCTAAACGTCCATTTTGTTGTTTTATGACACCATAATTGCGTTTTCCATCATGGCGGTCAAACGACACCTTCGATTGATGTACCATCTGACCGACTATTTCACAATTCACTCAACAGTTGTTGTTGTCTGATTTCATGGCATTCTGAGGTTGTTCGGTTGGTTTTGACCACCTGATGTATCTTTTTAAAGGGCGCTAAAGCCTTAAAAAACACATATTCAGTTGTACCGTGCACACCGCACGCCCGATTGATTCGTTTGGAAGCCTTTATGTGTATTTCATAAAGCATGTGTCATTGATGATTTAAATTTCACATTTGAGTAGCCATTTACATGAGGATCTTGTGAGGTTTGTGTACACATACACAATTTGAGTAGCCATTTAAGAATAAGGCATGTAAGTGTGACTCAAACACCTCATACTCTAGATTTCCTTGTACTATCTAGATTTTCCATAATTTCAAAATTTACATATCTTATGATATATTGATAGCTCCATATTTATTTTTTTTTCTCCCTGTCAATGGATACACTCACCCTTTCATCATGGGATTTAAATACTCTATGAAGAGCAACTACTTTATGTTATCAAGAAGTGATAGACTCTACCCTTGTCGTTCAATTCTGTGGAAGTGAGCATATAAAATAACAAAATTTAGGTAATAAAGCGGGACCTATTTATTACTCTGAAGTAAGGCTAATTCTAAGAGTTTCCTATCAAATTGTACTTCTTAGTCCTTCCAATATCATCATTTTTCTTCCTATTATTATCCTCCACAGATTTTTTGCTCATTTAATCCTTTTGAGCTATTTTATTTTATGAAGTAGTTTTCCTCACCTCAAAGTTAAAGAATTTTTCATTCCCTTAAACTTGTATCATTTTTCCCCATTGTATCTTATTGGGTTGGTAAGATTTTCTTACAATCTTTTGTGACATTCCCAGACTAACCATACTATTTAGTTTATTTTTCTTGATCATTCAGATTTGTATTTTTAGATATCTTCTCATGAATTCCAATTTTTTTATGTGTAACCTCTTGTTTTCCTTTTCCTTTTGAATATATCTATTCATTATATATTCTATTGACCATCATTAACTGGTTTAGCTAGATCTCTCAATCTAGCTAGCAGTATCAATGGACTGAATAATACTCTAATTTATAAGAGGTACAACCAAGGCATCAGCTAACCACTCATTTGTAATGGGGTTCTCCAAAACCAGAAAATTAAACTTAAAATAAAGATAAATATTAATAAATTGAAGTGTTATGTAATATATCATGATTAACAATCAAGTAACTTTAAAAGAATGAATTAAATCACAATAATTAAATCAATAAAACACAAAGGTGTAAATAGAACTAAAGGTTTGAGAATAATTATTAATTCTTAATTCATGTATGATATTAAAATGGTAATGTAAATTACCTCATGCATGAGGTTCATCCTCATCTAGATCACCAATATCACTGCGATATCCACCAGCTATATCCGGAGCCTACAATATATATAAATATTATGTATCTTAAACATATTAATAAAAGTCAATATGAGTATGGTTTGTTTTATTTTTTACTTATGGCGCCACTTGTGTACCATCAACAGAATGTTGCATTGTCACTTCATCGATACGTGCTGACATCTGTGATAATCTCTCCTCATACTTTGCACGTAACTGCTAAAACCGCTCATCTGTATTGCGCTGCATAGCCTGCATGGTAGCATCTATCTCATTCTGTGTGTGCATCCCTGCATCTCTGTATGAACCCATTGCCTCTGCTCTAACAACTGCACGTCCTGGGACACCACTGTCATAAGTTAAATAATAACCATGACCGTCACACCTCACAACATGCTGAAATATCTCATCTCTATGCACTGTACTACGACGTTACTTCTCTGGAAACTCTACTAACTGAGTGTCAAATTGAGCTTGTATCATATACATAATGAATTAATGAAAAAATATGAATAATTTATATGAAATAGAAATACATTTTTTACCAAATAATTTGCTTACTATAACACCGACAACATCGAGATCACCCGCCCTATGAGTCCTCACCCATATTGACATCCAATCATTCGACTCACCTCATTGGTGTAACTATAATAAAGGGGTTCACCATGTTATACAACAATATTTTTAATATATGAATGAATAGTGAATTCTAAACTTACATCATGTCTGAGCTGTGACACATGTCGAGTACCAAGTTTGGAAGGCGTGCCCTGCATCACCTGATTATGTGAATGGTGAGCAGATGCAGTCTACATTCAACGTATTGTTAATAGACATATGAAAAATTAGTCATTTATATATTAAAAGAAATAAATCTTACCATCGTCGCCTCACTCGACCAAATCGCAACTAAATCCTTCCACTGTATGGGAAGAATGCCCGGAGGGACTCGCTGTAGAATGTCTGACATACTCGCAAATGGTATCCAATGATCTCTATTCACCATTCCCTTATAATCCTTCCATAATTTTTGGCATTTGGTGATACATACTGCCTAAAAATCATCTCGACAGGATGTCAAATTATCTTGTTAAAAAAAATAGTCAGTAGCTGTGATAATAATAAAAACAATATCATGAAAAATTAAACATTGAATTTACCTAAACCTCCCTCCATGATCTATCAATCATATCTTGGGGGAAAGAAGTCCAATCATGAGTCGTCAGAGGGAATCTGTGTGAGTCTCGTATCATATGCCCAAACTGATGAATAAATACAGTTGCACCTTCTTCAACTGGATGAAATGTGTCATCAAATAACACATCCAATCAGGCTCTAGAGTTCCAGGATCGAACCCCTCTACCAGGACCATTGCATCTGTTGGAAGACGCACCAAATCATGATAAATAGAAATTCCTAATGAAATTACAATATAAATGAATTTTTAATTAAAAATTAGAAATAATTAGGGAAATATACAAATAAAATTACAATAAATTAATTTAGAAAAATGAAAACATATATACCGACAACATTAGGTGAACCACTCTGACCACCCTATGACATAACTATTTTTTAAAAAAAATTATTGTTAAATCAAGCAATTTTTATACATATATAACTCATAAATATTTTTACAAACATTAAATGGGAAAATAATTACAATCTTTCACTAATCATAAAATTTTATTGTATCTCCTTCAATTGTCTCTCTATCCCATTGTATATCTTTATCTCATACAACTACTGTTGTTTGGTCAAGTTTTTGATCAGGAATGGCGACAACATCAGGTTCCTCTTGGTCAATTAGAAAAACCCCTATTCTAGACATTTTAATTAGAATCAATGCTGACAAGTAAACTTTCTTTTCTTACGATGTCAATATGAAGGGATTTTTGTTTACTCTGTCATATTTATATAGCATATTGTTAAAGTTTACTAACGTAAATTGGAAGTTATCAACTTTCGTTCCATGAACCAGATTGACCCAATCCCACCTTAACAATATGTGTTTTAAGCCATGACCATAAATAACCTCAATAATATCCCTAAGAAATCCATAATAATAACCTGCATCAACAAATGAACAACCAACACCACTGTTTTGAGTGGATCATTTCACGTCAACATTGCTAATACAGAATCATAATCCGTTAGCATCCAAATACTTGTAGTGATTAGTTGTAATAAATGGGTCATCAGCTAGTTGGTTGAGTTCTTCGCTCACAGTATGGGTACTTAAATCACACATCTTTTGAATTTGAAAATTTCATATAGTTCAATGGATAAAGGATTGTGAAAATACAACTAATTTGCACTATAAAAATATTAAATCAATTATTTATACATACACGAGTCTTGAACCACTCATGAAATGTGTTGAAATGATGTTTTTGGATTTGATAGTCAGTTGCATGGTCCCTTTCACATTTCAACTCAATGATATGCATCCTAAATCACAACACAATAAAAGGTAAGTAATAAAATAAATATAGAAACATAAGACACATCAACTGTGAAAATTACTATATCAATAACATAACTAATGGAGTGTTGAACAACACATATCGATGAGCTTGAACCCACTTATCATTGTGAATATCAAATGTTAACCCTTCTCCAATTGGACCCTCATCATTTTGAGAGGGTTTATCTAACTTTTTTTCAACCTCGTCAATATATGAAGCACAAAAATTAGTACACTCATCCATTAAATATCCCTTGGAAATTGAAGCTTTCGGACAAGATTTGTTGTGCACATACTATTTCGATGTATTTAAGTATCGCTCTATTGGATACATCCACCTGAATTGCATGGGACCACCAGCAATGACTTCACTAGTTAAATTCACAATCAAGTGAACCATGAAATCAAAAAAAGATGGAATAAATAGTTTTTCTAGGTGAAATAGTGCAAGTACAATCTTATCCTATTGCTTTTTCAAATCACCCATGCGATGATTCCTTGAACAGGGCTGGCTGAAAAAAATAGAAATTTCAATCAACTAATCAACAACTTGGGTAGGTAAGCAATCACGAATTACTATAGGAATTAACTGTTGAAGCAAAAATATGATTATCGTGACTTTTCAACCCCTGTAATGTCATGCTCATCACATTGAAAAACTTGGAAATATTAGAGTAATAACCATCTGTCACCTTGACGGTCTTCAAAATTTATAGAAATGTTTGTTTCTCTTTTTTAATCATCGTGTACTGTGTAGCAGGCATGTATTCCCGATTACCATCACCCAACTATAAATGTAAAGGTTTTCTCATTCCCATTTCTTGCAAATCATGTTGAGCATTAGCATTGTCTTTTGATTTCCCCTTGATGCCTAAAATGGTGCATAATATATTATCACATAGATTTTTTTCAATGTACATAACATCCAAATTATGTATTAAAATATTATATTTTCAACAAGGAAATTAAAAAAAACCCATTTTTTCCAATCATGAGTGCACTGTCTATTTGCAGTAGGAATAAAATACAATGCAGGAGATAATAAATCTAGAAAATAATACATTGTATGAATGTTTTCTTGATCAATTTGTGCATGAATTTGAACCCTAGAAAATATTTTCGGTGATGGGTCATGCTCCTTATTCCCATCAAATGACACATGATCTTTTCTGAACCTGTGAAATGGAGGAAGAAAGCGTCAGTGACCAAGATATGACCACTTTCTACATTGCTTAAGACATATAGATTTCTTACTTTTATTACAACAATGGTAGATGAATTCTCCTTTTGTACTCCAACCTGATAAGTTAGCATCCACTGGGAAATCATTAATTGTCCATAACAAAGTGTCTTGGAGTCTAAACATTTCATTAGATGCTGAGTCAAAAGTTATTACACCATAGGCCTAAAATTATTGTAGCTTATTAATCAAAGGTTTCATATAAACATCAATTTTATGGCTAGGTCCTCTTAGTCCATCAATTGGAGCCGACAGTAACAAAAATGGTTGCTTCATACATACCCATGGGGGAAGGTTGTATAGAACCAACACCACTGGCCATGTATTATGTGTCACACCAACCATGAACCTAAATGGGTTAAAACCATCTATTGCCAAACCCAGTCGAATATTACGATCATCCTGGGAAAAGTCTGGGTGTCTTTGATCAAACTCTTTCCATGACAAAGAATATGCCAGGTGAGTTAATTTATCAACCACTTTGTTTCTCTCTGAATGTAAACTCATCAATTTAGCAATTTTAGATGACATGAAGAATATCTTTAGTCTTGGTTTTAGTGTGAAATAATGCATCTTCTTAGCGGCAACTTGTTTCCCTTGATTCAAGACCCTGCCGGGAAGAATCTGAATACCTTGATTAATCTCATTGGACTTCCACCTGGATGTATAGAAAACTATACAAGTATTTAATTACACATTCTCTTTTCTGAACAATATACAATTATTGCGAAACACATCAATGGTATCATATGTAAAACCAAGGTCATCGGCAAACTTACAAGATTGATAGAATGACTCTGGAATCTTCGCTCCAGCAGAGAGTACCTTATCCAAAAATACCAACAACATATCGAATGAGGTGTCTAACCACTGATTCAAGACTTTCAGGTGTAACAATTCAACGTTGAATGAAAACTTACTAAATTTAGTGCATCCATGATATAATTTAGTATGTGTATCATCAATAATTTCAAATAATTTCAATGCTTCTCCATCTGTAGAAGAACATGGATTACTCCATCCAATGACATCATTTACGACATTACTATCTTTAGGTTGAAATTGAATCATCATATCATTGAGCATTATGTTCATCGGATCAACTGTTCTCGAATCAACATCCATATGAATACTTTCTGATTGGTGACATGAAACATACTCTTCTCCATGATGTGTCCATGTCTTATAGTTTTTCAAGAACCCATTCAAAAACAAATGTTTTATAACACTTTCTCATTTGAAGAGATATATATTTTCATATTTTCTATATGGAAAACTAATCAAATCGATTTGAAATCCATTGGTGAAATCCATAAATTTCTCAATACCCTCATAATATTCAACAGAAAACCTATCTTGCATATCAATCCAGCTCTTATCCATATATGTATTTAATAAAAATCAAATAATTGAAATATCTTATTTAAATACTAAAAAAATTCATATCATTAAAACTTACGAACCAATGAGTTCAAAGCTATTTTTAAGGACAAATAAATGAAGTGGATTGGTTTTGGTGATATTGTGACATCTCTATATATATTGTGATCTACTTCAACAAGGAGGAAATAATTGCTACAACTGGTGTGATTCCATTATAAAAAACCTGCGAGAGAAGATCATATCACTTGTGTAATATTGTAATGCTTCACCCATGTAATATGGTGAACATAGTTCTAGGATAATCCCTAGAACCCTTTGATATGTGAAAATTAAATATTAATTTATTATTCTTCCATATTTTATGTGGTAAAAATATAGTGGTATTTTTGGTGTTTTATTGTCAAGTTCAATTTTGCATATCACCTATGTGGTGGTGTAGGTAGATGTCCTAGATTAATGCTGCTATGTGCACTAATGTTGGTGTCTGGATGGTATGTTGTGAAGAAAGTATGTTTGTAGCTGACTCCATCATTATAAATGATTATGTGATGTGTAATATTAGTGGTGGGTGTTATGAGAGACTGCTTAAAGTGACACGAGTTCATGAAAATATTTATTTTCAAAGTAAATGTGTTGCAGAACTATAAGTATATGTAACAAGCAACGATTGAAGACCAAACTGTGCTAGGATAAGTATTACGAACAATCTGACATGCTTTCACTGATTCAATATTAAAAAGGGAGAAACTTTTACTCTTGAAATATAACATAGTTCATTGATAAAGTCTATATCACACTTCAAACTTGACATGGACAATTAAGTTAGGGAATAATGCATTTTATGTTCAAGATATTTTAGAAAAGTGTATGGAATATAGCATGATGAACTTCATAATAACTTCTTGACAGTAGTAGATTGATGTGCTCTCAACCTTGGTCTATCAATAAGTTAGAAGAATAATCACTAATATATTTCCATCTTCTTTTTGCATACCTTCAGGTGAAAAATCCTTTAGTCTATCATTTCTAGGTTTCTACTTCACGTTCAATGATACAAGAACCCTCGATTCTGAAATCCTAATTTTATTGTCTCTCTCAATACTAATTTTCATGAATGAGCTACTGGATTATGGAAGTCAAAGAACAACTTACCTACAGGTGACTCGACCACGGGTAGAGGGGGGAAACTGGATTGTAGATCCCTGACGGCACAGGGGATCGATGACAGGGGTTTGAAGGTCGAGCTTAACAGGGGCGGGATGACGCGACAAAGTGCGGGAGGGTTCTACGGCGGGGCGTGATGGGCCGAGAGGGTTCAAAAAAGGTAGGACAGGAGGGCTTGATGGAGGGGTACAGTGGGGCCCGGAGGGATCGACGACGGCGGGATTGTCTGAAGGCATTGCGCAGAGGTGGGGGTGGGGGGTGGGTGGGGGGGGGGTCACAGGGTCACGGGGGTGTCTCTGGGTCATGGGAGGGTGAACGAGGGGAGAGGATCGTGGGAGGGTGAACAAGGGGGAGAGGGAAAATTAGGGCGAGGGGGAAAAATACAGCGATCGCCAAATGGCAGTCGCCCGAACTGCCCCACCTCAAAAGCTTAAATTTATACTAGTGATTTATGGTTCATGTTCCAGCTTCCCACCAATCCACCTATGTATCTCTCATGGATTGGTTTCACCTTGGCTCCAAATTTCAACCGCATTTACTAACTTGGGAGCTCTATTCATAACATATGTTTTTACTCACACACAAGTGAGGGAAATCAAATGATTGGTGAAGAGGTTTACATAAATGAAACCATGGACACACATTCCCTTACATAATGAGAGGATATATGACACACAAGCCAACTATTTAATTTAATAATAAATTAAAAGAAACGAATCACATACCAAGGTTTGGTATAGACTCATGATCATTCACATGCATGCAACCAATTATGCATTTAATAAAATTAATATTCAATTCTAATCATTCTTATTTAAGATAAATCACGCTTGAATCAATTAATTATATTATTTAATTAATCAATTCTTTTATCTTAATTCTTATCCGAATTTTCTTGAGATTCTCATTCATCATAATTTTAAACAAATTAAATAAAATTATTTAAAATTAACTTTCTAAAAAAATGTACACTGGAGGTTACATTGTCATGAACTAAGTTAGGATTCCAACCAATCCGACACCCGAACCGGTTCATGGCATGGCTCGAAGGGCGTTCTCTATCCCTATGGGCTGGCAACGAGTGCCTGGGTACCAATAATAAGCTTTGAGAATGATTTTACCAATTTAGATAAACATAAATAACCAAGAAATATAGACATTTCATTATTGAATAACCCAAAACCAAACAAGGCATAATAATTTCCAGATTTAAGGTTCTACAACTTTAAAAAAAGACAAAATACTACAATGGCAGAGAAATCACAAAACATCCCAAAAACCTCTATGCAACATGAGGGGCATCACCCTCAAGCCACCACCACCACACCTACAGGACCAGAGTCTTCTAGCTCTAGTTTGTCTACATTGCTACAGTGCCTTGTCGGTGTTGGTTGTCCAGCTCTGCTACAGTGTTCAGAGTTGCTAAGTGCCCAAAATTTGGGCCTGGAGCCTTTGGCCCCCAGACCCCCGGAGCAGGGGCGCGTTTCCCCTACAACCCCTAATGAGTTCACTGTGGAGCTCGACCCACAAAAGTTGCGTCTTGGTGCGCGGTATGAGCCAGAAGCATTTGACCCAAAAATATCATCCAGAATGGATCGGGCTACACCAATCCAATAAAATACACTTCCAAGAAACACCACAATAAAGCACACACAAATGCATATCAATTTTTCTTTATAAAATCCATTTCCATCACATAAGCATGTCAGAATACTTTCGTAACACATTTCTCACCACATAATAAATTCATAGAGCAGATTTATAAAGACAAGAAACCATATCAAAATCTTCTAAAAATGTTAAGGCATGGAACCAACTACCTCACCCTTGAGTACTTCTTGAAAATTGGTGCGAAACCACAACCACACCCCCACAAGACCCTAATAAGAAAATATCAACCAACCACCACCAAGATTGATCCCTGAAAATCTAGATTCAACCCTCAATATGTCAGCCAACCCGTAGGAAAATGGGAACTCAATAAGGAGGCAAGAAGAACCCTATAAAATAGGGGAAACCAAGGGAAAAATAACTTACTTGATGTTTATTTGATGAATACACACCAAATCCACCAAAAGGAGGGAGCTCAAGGGAGCCAAGAGGAGGAGGAGGAGGTACCTTGGGCTGGAGAGGTCTAAAGGGGCAAGCACGGGGGGATTTGGGGTTAAATCTCAAGAGAACACAAAGGTCATTTTCATATTTTTAATGACCTAGAAAAGTCGCAATATTTGACAACCCGCATGGAAACCGTGTACCCCTTACTGCCTAAGAGGAACATACCGCACGGTTAGACCACATGGTTTACCAACCTCTCACTAACCGTGTGGTTTTCCACCATCCAAAAATGCCAAATGGACACACAGTTACCTGGGCAAGGGTGCACGGTTTTCCAAAACGTGCACCAACCATGCGCCACCTGCTGTTAACAAAAAAATTCCAATTTTTTTTTCCAGAAAAACACAAAAGAAACCCAAGGGGAAATATCTAGACAAAAAATAAATAGAAAATTACCTCAAAAATCGAACCTTGAAACACCCGAATCTCAAGAGAAAAAACCAAGACCCCAAATTGAACTAGAACCAAGGATGAAAAAAAACTCGGGTGTGACAATTCTCCCTACCATAACGCTTTTCACCCCCAGAAATCCACAACAAGGATTTATTTGAAAAAAATGACCAATAATCCTCCTTATCTCTAGAAAATTCCCAAAAAAACATCAAATAAGGAGAAAGAAAGAACATTATGAACAAAAACAAAAATTCACAAGATTTAACTTGGGAGGCCAGAATGGACTCACCACCACATGTCTTGCCTCTATATAGACATAACACCTCTGGTTGAACAATCAAAAGAAAATGAATTATCACAACCATATAACCTGATCTCTAAAGCCAAGAACACCCAAGACACTGCCAAGAGAAACCCGTACCCCATACGTGAAATGAACAAACAAACTCCAACCACTTTTTCAAAGGGTTTCGGAAAACTCAAACCACAAATTTTACAATTCTTGATTTCGACATGACCGTTAGGAACACTATAAAACTTCCACACTTACTCAGAAAATAAACTCAGAGCCAACATATCCTAATGAAACTTCTCATTATCAAACTACACTAGAGATTGAACCAGATTATTAAAACAGGAGGCCCGAACAGACTCCCCACCATGAAAAATTAACTAACACCGACCAACACCAGAAGGAACCACAATGAGAACTGCGGTGTGTCTCCCCACCATTAGGACTTATTAACTTAAAAACAACCATAAAACTTCCACACTAACCAAAAACCACCACAAAAAAGGAAAGGTAGGTGGAACCCAATGAAAGGAACACTGGAACAGATTCACAAGGGTCATCCACACTAGGATAACCAATCAGAAGCTTGCATCCAAGAAGGAACCACCACTAGAATTCAAGAAAATGAGATAACCTCACATCCTTATAACCAAGGTGGAAATATTCCACCTACAAGGATCACAACGAAGAAAGAGACCTCCATTTCATTTCCCCTAAAACATGACCTTTACATGACAAAGGAGCTACAATAGATAAGCTTAAACTATCCCCATCCAACACTGGAGACCAAGTGAGACCAAGGTCCCTTGAACCCCCTCATGATTCCTAACTACGCGCCAGCTTCACTCTGGGGCCTATTGCTAGAGCCCTGATATTTGAAGCATCTCCTGCCTCGCAGTCAGGAGTTGAAGATCTCCGGTCAGAACTCCTTTTGGTTTCATGAGCAAACCCCCCACGCTCCAGGAAGAACCAAAAGAACACAACATTCCAAGAGAGTTTCCTTAATCTAACATGGAACTTTCACCAAGACATGGACCTAGAAGATGCACACGGATCATCCTCTTTCACCTCGAATGAGGAATAATGGAAACAAGATGCCCACAGAACACACTTTCGCTTAAAACAAAAAAATTCAGAATTTTTGAAAGAAAACTTTCTCCCATTAAACAGATGCTCTCAAAATATTCCACAACATCTACTTTTAAATTTTAAAGAAAATACGACACCACAAACACCAAAAACACGACCATAACAACCAATAAAAGCATTACAAAGGAAATGAATTTAAATCAAGCCCCAAACATCGCACCAATCCTGCAAACATGCATGGGATTCTCTTTCGAAGGGGTGGATCTAATTCCACGATGCTTCCTGGAAACATGTTGACAGAACCATTGTAAGTGACCTGGGTGTCCATAGGCACAACAGGTCTTCGGAGCATTCGGGCATGATGACTCCCCATGACCAAACTTGCCACGCTAATAACGCAACACAATCCTATATCCAAAAGAAGCTGATGAATGATATATATCCCTTTTAATACCACAGACAACACCAACAGCTTCAGGCCGCTTTCTATCCCTTTAATTCTCTTCACCACTTCCAAACCAGACTTTCAAGCATAAAGGTGAAAAACTTCACCTTTGACGACTCAAAAAATTCAAGAAAACTAAAGTTTATTTCATTTTTCCGCATCCTCTCTTCCGCTTTGAGAGGATCCACTTGAACACAAAAGATATGAGGATTCAATTTCCAAAACTCAAGAAGAAAATCTATGGGTTGATCAACTGGAGGGTCTTCCAATGATGAACTACCCATGAACTCACTTTGAACATCCATCGAATCTTCGAGGGGGGGGGGTGTACACTAGATAATCAAGAAAACCAGGGACCCAAAAAACTAATCCATCGACCAAAACTCACCATAAACAACTCCGAACACAAAAAAGGGAACCAACTTGAAGGCTTCTCAAAACATTTTTCCAAAGAACCCACAAATAATTATTTCAAAACCATCTCATCAACAAGGATTAAACTTGATACACCGATCAAACACGAAGATTTCTCAAACTCAAAACACCTTACCAACAACATTCCCAAATCACATAGATACACTACACAACTCTTGGTTATCAAAATAGTACACATTATTTTGAAATCACTTTTTCAAAGAAAAAAAGTGTAGTGGGTGTCACACCCACCAATGGTATTCCATGAAGATTCACACATGCATATTCTCATGCCAAACTAGGCACCCATCACCTCATTTCATCAACCATCTATATTTCCACACATATCCATGCATGTGGTCACTCATGAAAATTCCAAAGGTCAAAAAAAAAACTTTCCCACTTTCCAAAACAAAACATGAAATCCACATTTTCAACTTCTTAATTTAATTCCCATTTAAAAAATTCATAAAACGTTTCAAAAAATTTCTCACCACTGAGTTAAAAATCATGTTCAAATCCCACACATCAAATCACTTCATCTTTTCTAAAATCATAATTCTATTGATTCCTTTCAAAAATCCAATTAATCTCATTTCAAAACATTTTTTAGTAGCAAAACAAATCACATTCCATAAAAAACCATTTGATTAAAACTCATTTCTTCTTATTTGAAACAAATTTCCAAAACCCTGTTGAAAATAAAATCTGTTTGCAAACAACCGATTTTGATAAATCACAATTTTTTATTATAGAAATACAATCTCGATAATCTCATCCCCATTTACTCAAAAATCATTTTATAAAAATCCACTTTCTTAAAGCTTCCTTCAAAATGATTTTGAAAACTTATTTTCAATATTTCCCAAACCAAACCATTACCATTTTAAAATATAGTTTTCAAAATTCCAATATAAGGATTTTCAAAACAATTTTAAGAATCCAAGAATACAAAAAACAATTTAAAAGGGGAAACTGGTGTCGATGGGTGACTTGTCCATATGGTTGGTGGCCACACGCCAATCACACCACTATCACAGAGAATATTCTAAGACAATGTCCCCAGCTCCACATGGCTTTTCGGGCCTTGCGAGCTCACTGAGACCACTATCCCAACTCCCATTTCATATCCCAAAACCAAAAAACTCACAAAAACCAAAGAAACCAAATAAAAACGAACATCCCATGGCCACTCGAGTCCCGTCATGAAATGTGCTGGACATATCCCGTACTTGCAACCAGAACCTCAAGCCCAACCAATCCTAGCTCCGATCTCCCTGGACTCTTCCCCAAATGATGTGTCCTAAAGAGTGTGACCTCATCTGATAACATTTTGTCATGAACCAATCTGGGATGCCATCTAATCCGACACCCGACCCAGTTCATGGCATGGTCTGAAGGGTGTTCCCAATCCCCATGGGTTGACAACTAATGACTGGGTACCTACAATAATATTTGGGAATGATTTAAACCATTTAGATAAACATAAATAAACCACAAAGATAGATATTTCAATAATGAATAACCAAAAACTAAACAAGGAATAATAATTTCCAGATTTAAGGTTCTACAAATTTAACTAAAGCCTAAAATACTACAATGACAGCGAAACCACCAAACGTCCCAAAAACCTCTGTGCAGCATGAGAGGCATCATCCTCAAGCCACCACCACCACACCTTTCACAAATGGAGAACTAACAACCAGATCCACCGCATCACCATGACACATCTTTCCTTTACCTGGGTCATACATAACAAAGTCTACATACACCTGAAGGTGTATGAAAGGTGTGAGATAATTCTTAGTAGGATTCCACCCAAAATAAAAGGTTCCATTCTACAACATTAATAGAAAAATCAACATGCACATTTTTACAAAATCCTTTGAAACATTTTCAAGAAAAACCTTTTAAGAAAAACCATTCTCAAGGAAAAATTTTCAAGAAAAAACATTTATCTACAAACTTTATTTAAAATTAAGCACACAAAAAAGGTCCACTGTATGCCGACAGATGGAAGCACGTCACACAAGCATTATGTCACAATTGAGCACCATGGGTGAATCCATAAGGGTAGCTAGTACAAGTGGATCTCTATAAACCTCATACTTCACTGAAACATGGTATAAAAACCATAACCAACATCTTTCCCATACACGAGCCACTAGGAGGTAACATCCCATGGGTCTAGTGATCATCGATCATATCATATGTTTAGTTAGTATTGTAAACGTCAATCTGATTAAGTGAATCCGGGATTTTCCACTTCCAAGTCAACTAGCATCAATCCACTACTAGAATCTGGGCTTACCACTTCCAAATCATTAGCATACTAGCTCTAGTTTTCTCACTTAGGTACTCGAGATTCCCTTGTGCTTAATCCTCATTTCACATGTCACACAAATCACTATTTTCATATATCATCACATAGAAACCACCATTTTCCATAAACAACCCACTTTCCATTTTACACAACACAACCATTGGAAAACACTTTTCATACCTTTGGAAAATCTCATAAAACCCATTTGGCACATTACCATAAAAGCACATAATAAATTCAACCATATCCATGGGCCAACCCGTTTCAAATCAACACACAATCTAAGTAACCCTTTTCAAAAAATACTTCTCATCATTTACACAATTCACGCATCACATTTAAAGGTGCACAATAAAATCCAACGCACTAAAACAATTCATTTCCTTTTGAAAACTCATTTTAACACATTTTCACCTCAAGTGTCTTTGAAAACATAATTCAAAACCTTCACATAACCATAAAAACACTTCCAAGAAACACCATAATAAATCACACATAAACATAGCCATTTTCCTTTATAAAAACTATTTCCATCACATAAGCATGTCAAAATAATTTCATAACACATTTCACTCCGCACAATAAATTCATAGAGCACATTTATAAAGACAAGAAATCACATCAAAAGCATTTAAAAATGTTAAGGCATGGAACCACCTACCTCGCCCTTTGATACTTTTGGAAAATTGGTGCGAAGTCACAACCGCACCACCACAAGACCCTAACAAGGAAAAATCAACCAAAAACCACCAATATCGAACCCTAAAAATAAATATTCAACCCTAAATAGGTCACCCAACCTGCTGGAAAATGGGAACTCAAGGAGGGGAGAAGAACCCTAGAAAAGAAGGGAAACCAAGGGAGAAATAACTTGATGTTTCTTTGATGAATCCACACCAAATCCACAAAAAGTAGGGAATACAAGGGATCCAAGAGGATTAGGAGTCATCGCCTAGGGCTGGAGAGGTCGAAATCGGTGAGCAAGGGTGAATTTGGGGTTAAATCCCAAGAGAAAACAAAGGTCATTTTCAAAATTTTAATCAATTGAACGAGTCATACCATTTGCCCACATGTTTTTCCAAACTGTGTGGAAACTATTCAACCCTTATTTCTTAAGAGGAACATGCTGCACGGTTAGCCCACACAGTTTACAAATCGTGTGCTAACTATGCAGTTATCCACTGTCCAAAAATTCCAAATAGCCGCACAGTTACCTGGGTAAGGGCGCATGGTTTTCAAAACTATGCGCCAAATGTGTACCATATGCTTTTAACCCAAAAAATTCCATTTTTATCAAAAAACACAAAGGAAACCCAAGGGGAAATTTCTAAACCAAAAATAAATAGACAATTACCTAAAAAAATTGAACCCTAACACACCCGACTCTCGAGATAAAAAACCAAGACCCATAATTGAACCAGAACCAAGGATGTAAACAAAAATCTGGGTGTGACATACACAGTGAGTACCTGTTCAAACTACCCAACATGTATTATACTCATATACTGTTTACTCTTCCGTCATGTGGCATACACGACTTATCATGAAATTTCATGGTGTGTACTATCAACTTAATGACCACACATGAAACGTGGTATTTACGTAGTGTTTTATGATTCAATGCACGTAGAGTAATGACTGTAATATGACTTATACATGATATGTAGATCCAAATAGTGCATAGAAATTAATTAGATATTTATATATATAAAACATGTCACATGACGTGTATTATCAACTTAATGGCCACTTAGAACACGTGTTGATAAGTTTTTCACAATATCATAAATTATTTTTTAATTATACATAATTTCGTAAAAGTACTCGACATGTATATTGCATTTTACATGATGTGTATTATTCTCACCGTCTATTCATGGTACACGCCTAGGGACTCGGTGTGTAACCATGCCATAGAAAATTTGGAGTGAAAGATATGTGGTGTTTGAGTTATATGACCACCAGTCATGTAGGCCGTGTAAGATGATACACAGCCCGTGTGTGACTAAAGGACTACACGTCATGTACAGAAGTTACATGATTTGTACTCTGTATGACCATGTTCTAGGATGTCCCGATCAAAACATGGTGTGTAATTAAATTCACCAAGTGTAATAAATTCACATGCCTTGAATTAATTCTGAATTAATTCATGGTGCATTAAACACTAGTACACGATGTGTACCTCCAGGTTATATGGTGTGTAATCTTTTGTTGTCTAGCTAGACTCTTTGGTACATCCAGATGAGATTGTCAAATTTATTTCATTCATAAAATTAATCTATTTAATTATATTTATGAGAAACAAAGAGGAAGAAAATAGATATCACAATTCAGGTTAAATAATGATTAAAATGGAATTGAAAACTATGTGTAAATCAATAAATGATATTTAAATAATTATGAATAATTATGTGAACATTCTGATACAACTTTTATGTTTCGTGTGTAGCAGAAGCATTGGATGGTGCATGACCAACTCTGCTTTTTGTCACAATCAATGATTTATCCAAGATTTACACAACGATAAACATAGGGATCAACATAATTGAATCAAATAATATGGATAATGGATAAACATCAGAACCAAAGTGCATGATCATCACATATTGTTTATAATTAATTTACACAATTAAATAATTACCTTGTGAGAAAATCTTTCTTCCTTGATGGATCTGACGACATCTCTACATCGTACCGTCGTTGCATTATAGGAATCAAGATTAGATTTCCTTTTTGGGGTTATTACTCCCAAGTACAACTTTGATAGATCCACATCCACTCATAGTATCCATACATATATTTTATTTCATGGAAACCACTAGCTCTATATTTTTCCAAAATTTAGTGGTGTTTTCCTATGTTTAGTCTTATCCAAAAGGATTTCAATGAGGTTTTCTAACCCTTATCCCCCCAAATAACTAACTTCTTATGATACCTACTATGACAACCCATATCTTTGTTACAATTTATTTCTTGAATTATTATAAGAAGATTCATAGAATACAATCCAAAATGACCAAGATGCAGTGTTTTTGTGTAATTAGATACATATCACAATAACTTGAAACATGGATACAATAAAATTAATTAAAACTACACAAAAGCCCTTAAATTTCCATTGATCTTCTAAAATTGTATGAGATAACCTAAGGACATACATAATAAATGAGTGAGATATAAATCCTATTAAGGGAATGATCAAATAATAAAATGATGAAAGTAATCAATGTGAGTAAGGAATAATATCAAGGTGACATAAAAGGGTGAAAATCATAAACATGAACATTGAAGCATGGTGTAAGATGATGAAATCAAGACAACATAAGAATGTGATAACAACATAAAACATAACATCATAAGTATAAGTCAAGTCTAACTATTGAGACATCATAACATAGTGTATTTAGGCTAACCGCATGTGCACCATACATGGTATATTATGAGATAAAAATATTACCCAATATATTGCAGGGCTATACAATTTCAGGTCCACCCATCACATTCATATTATGTACATCCATCAGTATGTCACATAAATCATACAACATAAAAACATATTTCATCACTTTTATCTTATGATTAATAAGTTAAGGTTATATATATAGGTTTCCCCAATCAAACAAGGATGAGTACATATAGTTTAATACCCTTGAGTGGAAATGGGTAAGGGTATTCACATTACAAAAAAATTTCATGGAAAATCACAAGATAATCTTGTCCACATAACGATTGTACATAAATTCCCATGAAAGGATTTAATGAGAGTGAAAGGTGTCCTCTCATTAACTGAGAATCATATGGATAGTAAAGGGATGTGTAAATACACATTAAAACATGGAAAATTAGAAATCCAAAATCTTAGTAGAAAAAATGTACTTGATTAAAAAGGGAAGAGGGGAGAATACCTTATCTTGATAGGGTTCTTCTAAATGCTTATGAGGAGCTTCTTAAGAGCTTGGGAACACTTGAGGAGGGATTTAGAGAGGGAGAGAGAGAAAAATCATGATAAATAGGGTTTGAGTGAATTTGAATGAGAGGTTTGTAACACCTTTATATTTTATTATTTTTTTACAAATAAATTTTATTTTTTTGATATCTTGTGTTGCACACAACACCGAGTTTAAATAAATCATGATAAACTATTAAAATATTATTATTTAATGTGATAGTTATAATCTAACCGTTAAATTTGGTGGTATGAATAGGAATAATCAAATTTTTTAAATTATGTATAAATGTTTTACTTAAATAAAATATATTGATAGACAATTACTTAATTTTAAGTAAATTCATTATATGCTTCAAAAATATATTTTCCTTAAAAAATGATTGTATTGATTTTTGTGAAAAAATAATATTTTTTTCTAGTTTTAGAAAATTTATTTGAAAAAATGACCTTTATTTTTAGAATAAACATGTTAAAATTATAATATAGTGAATTTTTTAGAATTTTCTAAAGAGAATTTTTTGATGAATAGTAAAAAAATAATGATTTTTATTAAAAATAGACTTTTTGTTTAAATAATTTAAAAAGTCTAGTATTGTTTTAGAATGGTTTAAAAGTAAAATTAGTTCAATTATATTATTATTAATATAATTTAGGTCATTACAATCCATTTCATGTTGATCTTTGATAGAAAAACTTTTTTCACTTATGAAAATATTTTTTTGGAAAATCGATTTTTCATAACATATATGAGTTTAATTTTAAATTAAATTATACCACATATGTGATTTGAATTTGATAAAATATATTCTACATTTGGAATGAGAATAATTAAAATTATATAATAATTCCATCTTATTTTTATTCATGATGAATAGTAAAAAAAGTAAAAATTAATTATTGCGGTTAAGATTAAAACAGATTTACCAGGGGTTAAACTAGAATGAAAAGGGTTAAAATGAACTAGAAAATAATCCAATTCCTATTTTATGGAAATATTTAGACCTTATATAATCTAAAGTTCCAAAATGATCATTTTGTGAGCCTTTTGACATGTGTAAAATGTGGATATATCTTTTTCTTTTCAAAAAATCCAAGTGTGTCCTATCCTCCACTTATAAAAGGGAATCCCCACTCCTCTCCTATTCACAATTCCAAATACTTTTTATTCTAGTCACTACCTACCCAAATATCTTCTTTACATTCCTCCCCACATCCTAGAGTTCTTATTTTGATTAGGAAACCATCCTAAGAAGGATTTAGTTGTAAACCTAAAATGTTTCTCCGAAGTAGAGGTATAGTCCTAAATCATGTGTTTTTGTATTATTTATTTTTCCACCTTCTTAAAATATTATTAAAGTATACTGATATAATAAAATAAATATCTTACATATACTAAGATATTATTATGTTAATGTCATACCCTCTATCCACCTCCTCTTCCATCAAATGAGAAACAAAATCATTGATTGTGTGTAGGACGGACTACCGCCTCATGAACCAATGTAATTCATTGTCCATCACCAATTATAATGGCTAGGTATAATGATATATTTAACCTATACATGTGATATTTATGACATAATTATACTTCTAGAATTATAATATCACATCTACCTTCTTACCATCCAATCTATTGGAAAATGATAACGTCGCTCATGCATGCGTGTGGAGTACTACCTCCATGAATTGATGTGATACATTTTTCATTTTATTTTGACATTGATGGTAATAATGATATATTTAATAATTATAAATTTTATATATGATACAAAAATGATTCCGGAATGGTTAATTAAAATTTATCTTTCTTTTATTCCATCCTTTGAGAAAATGGAAACAATTCTCAGGTGTATGTATATCATACCATCTCTATGAATAGTGTAATTCATTTTCCTGTGTCTAACTCTTATGGATGACTCTAAGTATGTACATAATGAATATATATAATATTTATATAATTATTAATAGTTTGGGTATGATGGAAACAAAATAAAAGTATGAAGTCCAAAACTACAGAACCAAAATATACATGAAAAATGAAGTAGTTATTTCCCGAAACATTGATTTTAACAAAGAATTATTAATAAATAGGTGGTAAAAGGTTATAAGTAAATAAATTATGATATGATAAATATGATTATGGTTGTATAATATATTATAATAAACCCATATTTATTATTCAGTAGGTTTGAACATGTATAAAGAAATTTAATACTTGAGGTAAGATATTTTCATATCACTTTTATTTTTGTGGGACACATGCCATATTCACCATTTGTTTCTTTTGTGTGCTATATATACTGTCAGTGACTGAATTTTATAGTTATTTTTATGAATTTTTTGGAGATTTAAATATATCTATAAGGTTCTTTATTTCTTTTGGATTTTGATTCAAAAGTTATCAAAGTGGTAATATTTTAATATTATAATATCATTATTTATTAGGATTGTTTATGATTATGTTTTTAGTGATAAAATCTTATGACCTATATCTCCAGAAACACATTAATTTTCTTATCCTATGGTTTTTTTCTAGAGAATACATGTTTACCTTTCATTTTTCTCTCTTTAAGTACTCGAGATACCAAAATAATATTTTTTTATGAAAAATCAACTTTATTTATCTCTTCAGTAAAAAAATACTTATTCTTCCATGTCCCTATTTTTTAATTTTTTTAAAGATTTTTTACTATTCTCCAATATTTTTTGAATATTTTTTACTATGTTCAGTTTTTTACAAAATGGTTTAAATGTAATTTTCTTATCATTTTGCAAACATGGATCTTTTGAATTTTTATTAAAAGTGCGAAAGGAATATTTGTTTTAATGTGTATGGCATGAATAGTACTTACCACCATCATGAACATTCAATGATTTAAATATTACCTTTAAGTTTTAAAATTTATTTTAAAATAGTGTTTTCTTTATTATTTAGGAAATATTTATATTATAAAGAAATGATTTCAAAATCGAAAGAGTATTTTCCTCAAGAATGTTATAATGATCTTTTTAGGGAATTTAAATTCTTCCATGAAAATAATATTTTGTGTTTATTAGGTTTTACTGGGGATATGATTCAATCATACCATCATTATTCTTTCTTTGGATGGTTTATGATTATGATAATAGATGTTTATGAAACCCATTTTTCTATAAAGAATTGATAAAATGTTTATGAAAGATGATTTCTCCACATAGGTTATGATATGATGATATGATGAATAATTAATGATTTTATAGCACACATATATATGGTTTTCATTATGTGTTGGGTGAGCCCAAAATTATACATCCCTCTAATGAATTGGAAAAATATTAATATATCACGAGATAAATTGGACCAGAATGGGGAGTGGATCCTGTTTAATAAGGGAATTTGTCTACGATGATAGTATTGAGAGTGAACCTGGACTACTATGATGGTTTGAGGAGTGAACCAATTACACTAAAATAGTCTTAGAATTGATCCTTGACTAATAAAGAAATGATTTTATATGATTATGTGTATACTAGAATTTAATTTCTTATGCCAGTGTTAAGATTCCATGACTCATGTTCTTTGATTTCTTTATGGTTCATGTCTTATGAACTACCTATATTTATTCCATAACTGAAGTTTATGATCTAAGATATGAATGTTATGGTTTTCAAATGTTATTATCATGTTCTCATACCTTTATGTTCATGTTATGTTGATATATCCCTTGTTTATCCTTACTAAGCATCCGAGTTCATCCTTTCTTATGTTTTATTTCCCAAGATTATAAAGAAATGTATTATGCATGATATGTTAAGAAGGGTTCTAGTTGTGAAGAACATAGTGTGAGATTATGTAGTTCACTTATGAACCATTTGTTTATGTGTCTATGTTTCCAAAGATACCAGACCTAAATGATTCTGGTATGGATCATTATATTAGAAAATGAATATTTGTCTAATGAGATGAAATATTTATGTATGAAAAGTGTGGGTCACTATAGTTGGTATCAGAGCATGATTTAGTTAACCTTTGGAAACTAGGATGAGAAATCTCTTGTGAGAACCCTAATGATAATTCTATGTATTGGAAAATATCCTGAAATCTTAGTGAAGGATAAAGAAAAGGGATTCCAAGAAATTACATCCTTATTTGGATACTACAAGTGGATGTGGCTCTGGTATAACTGTACCTAAGGTTAATAACTTTGAAAATGGCACATTGGTCTTTGACTCGATCGTCACCTGGTTCATGAAAACATGCCTTGTTGCACACTTGGTTTGAAACTCATAGGGGATATGTTTTGGAAATCCACAAACTCTTTATAAACCATCATGAAGGATTTCAATAAATGATGACCATGAATGACCTATGTTAATCTTAAGGTTTCATAGATTGTAAAGAAGTTATCATGATTTAGACATCTTATAAATGATATTTTCATGATTATGTATTTTTCCACTATAACTATTATTCGTTACACTATTCTTTTTTTTAATAAATGGATAGAACCCGAAGGAATCATGTTAATTTTTAATGTAAAAAACAATAAAATGATTTTTCTCCTAAATAACCAAATTTTATGGAAGTTAGAATGAAAAATATCACTAATATGCTCAAAAAAAATTCTCAAGCTATGAATCATATTGAACTTCTAAACAATAAAAGGAGGGAACAAAGTTATATTGATTCCTTCACGGGGGGTGGGGTGGGATCTTCATGTGCAGGTTGTTCTTGAGTTGTTTCTTCTCTTTGCCTCCCCCCATAAAACTGTTATCAGCTCTCTTTGGTATTGTAATTCTTCTTGAAACATAGCTAATTTTTCTCTCATATTTTTCATTTCCTTAGTTTGATCCTTTACTTGTTTTTTTTATCAAAATATGTTCAGGGTGTCACCCTAAAACCCGCACCTCTGATGTGGCCATACTTTTCTGGCTACTTCAAGGCCACTAAAAGTATGTCTGTATCTGGTGTGGGTGTTTTTGATTCTTGTGACTATGTCAGATAGAAAATATAGGAAAATAAGTAATCATTGTTATGTAATAGCAATTTAAATAAAAACAAATTTTTATTACATCATACTTACACATGTTTCTCACACTTTTTGTGTGTTTTCATCTATTAGTTTTCCATGTTTAGTTATACGCTCCTCCTTCCATAGTACATGGTGTGGGATGGAAGTGGATGTGTATTTGGACTCTTAAATATTAATATAAAAAAAATAATATAGTTATTGTGTTGTTTTATGTTACATAAAAGTATTATGGTAGATTTAAAATACGCACCAAATTTTTTTCAAGTGATGCGTACCCCATCTTTTCTTTACAGTAGGGGTACGCTTGTTTTGATGCCCGTTCTTTATTTTCAGCTCTTAGTTGCTATTTCATAAATAAAAAACTATCAATAAAAGTGATGAATACATGTACCTTCAAACAATGTATTACCAGACACAATGTACCTGAAAATACTGCTTCGCACTACAGCCAGTAGAAGCATCCCACAATGCTTGGGTTATTAGGTGTGCATAAATAAGATGTGGGTGCAGTTTTATTTTCCCTTCAGCATCTTTAAGATGATATTTCATTAAAAGTGTGTGAAAATACCTGTTAATCCTTCCAGCAACCCTTAATACATAGAATTTATGTGATTCATCTACTATAAATGCACTCTGCAAGAGATGATGAAGTGTAAGTCAATGTTTCATTATTTAATTTTTAGTAAATTAAAAAAATGATATCATAATATTACCATAATATCTCCCCACATCAGTGTCTTAATATTATCCACAACATGGTGCCATGAAGTTACATCCATCGCCATGCATTATCGAGTGACGATTCCAATGTAACTACTGAACATGGACTTATTGGGGTTAACATGTTGGCCCCTCTTATTCCATCAAATTTGTATTTAATTCCTTTCTCTTTATCCATAATGATTTTTTCTAATACCTTTAAGCTACAAAACTCATATTTTTTCTATGTCACTGGTGTTTCATCACCTTTCATTCCTCGGATCCACCATCATCAATATGTTCCTCCAGATCTGGAGGGCTAGCATCGTCATGTGTAGATGGTGGTTGTACCACTACACTGAGAGCAGCAACATGTTGAGAAACCTATTGTTCATCTGCACTATGAGCAACAATAGGTTTAGAAACCCGTTGTTCCTGGAGATTGGGAGTATCATCACATGCAGAAGTATTTATCTACAAAAGTGGTTTAATATTTAATTTAGATAACATAAAAGCAACAACAAACAAATATTAACATATGGAAACAGGTTGAGAAACCTATTTTTCGTCTGCACTGTGATCAGCAACAAGTTAAGAAACCTGTTGTGATTGAGGATTGAGAGCATCATCATGTGAAAAAGTCATTATCTACAAAATTGGTTTAACATTTAATTTAGATAACATAAAAGTAGCAACAAATAGAAATTAACATGAGGAAATACGATGTATATTAGAAAAAAAAATATAACCTGATTATTGAACTCTTTTTTAAAGGTTGAAGGGATTTGACCCCTATATCGACTATCCAAATCCCTTCATTTAGGTCTCCTCTAACATACAAAACTCCGTATACACTAAGAACGCTGCGAAATGATTGTGACATCCCAATGAAAGGGTCATACTCCATTGATTTTTCATCTGACTCTTCAGTGGTTTTGGTCGATAAGAGAACAATTGACCAGTTTAGATTTGAAGGATCTGGAACATAAAATACTTGTACTGCCTATGATGCCATTATAAATAGTTCTTCTTTATACCATTACTTACTGAAATCAACTTTCACAAATCCCAACTCATCTATTTTAACAGAACTTCTGTTATCAACCCAATCACATTGAAAAATCAGCACTCGGAATGTAGTATAATCCAACTCTAATATTTTTTTGATGATGCCAAAGTATGACATGTTTATGTAAATTGGATTTCTATCCTTAGCACCAGAAACATGATTTGCTTCAACCACAAGTGAAACTACACTATTCTGTTTGGTACTGTCTTCATCATGTTCATTAGTATAGAATGTATAACCATTAATTACATAAGCATTGTAAGATAATACATACACAATTGGTCCTCCAGCTAGCCATTGAATTCATTCTGAAATTGCGTCTGGATTTTCATTTGACTCCTTAAAAATATGGTCTTGAAACCATCCTATAAACTATTGATTATGTTTATTTGATTTCAATTTTTCAACCCTTGATGGATTTGAATGCCTAAAAATTTATTTGTGGGTTTCAACATATGGGTCAATGTTCAAATTGTTATGAAAAACATAAAGGTGGGCCTGCTCCTGATCTGTAATATTGATTGTGAAGACAACCTTTCCAAAAATTCCTTCACCTGCAAGTCGCCTAGTGTGACAAGATTTCATTAGACCAATGCTTGGAACATCAGATAGGTATTCGGTACATAATTCAATAGATTCCTCAATAATATATCGCTCCACAATAAAACCCTCTGGACGACTTTGATTTTTGACATTCCCTTTCAAAATATTCATATACCATTCAATGTGGTACATTTATCTATAGCGCACATGACCACATAACCAAATATCTCTCACCAAGTGAATCATCAAATAAACCATCATATCAAAGAATATCAGAGGGAAAGACATTTCCAATTCACATAATATGACGACAATTTATCTTTCTGTAGTCAACAATTTTTTTGGGTCTATAAATTTTCTACACATAACTTTGAAGAAGAAATAGAGATTTGTTAAATTATGCTGGACATTATTGGGAAAAATGAAATGTAAACCTATAGGAATTATATCTTGCATCAAAATATGGAAGTCATGTGATTTCAGACCTTTTAACTTTAAATCTTGCATCAACACGATGTTCTTGATATTCAATGAATACCTCTATGGAACCTTTATGTCATTCAAGAAGTTGAAAAACCAATAGCTCTCCTACCTGGAAAGAATGTAAGCAGCAGGAGGAAGAAATGTTTATTTTTCACCCTTCACTGGTGCCAACTCTTCTCATATTCCCATGTCAACCATGTATAACCTATCCTTAATTCCATCCTTTGTTTTATCGAGTGAATTTAGCAGCATACCAATGACACTATCACATACATTTTTTTCAACATGCATAACATCAAGAAATTGTCTGATGTACAAACAATTCCAGTATGGTAATTAAAAAAACTGATTTCTTTTTCCAACCAGTTTTCATAAGGTTTTTTTAAAATGGTTTACCAAAAGCAGTGTCCACATATTTAACTTTCTCAAATAGTTGATCACCTATTAGTGTAGATGGTGGTGTATGTTTTTATAAACTCCAATAGAATGATATCATCCAAGATCGGTACTTATGTCGTCGGGGTAGAAATCTGTGATGTCCTAGAAACACCATTTTTTATGAATGTTTCAACCTAATTGATTTTGTACCTTATTTGAAGAAGGGACACCCAAGAGTTCCTTTAATTATATATCCTAACAAATTTACATAATTAGGAAAGTAATTTATCATCCCGTACAACATGACTCTCAACATAAAATATTCATTTCTGTAATCATCATACATCATAACACCCGAATCCTATAATAATTTCAAATCCTCGATCAATGGAGCCAAATAAATATCAATATCACTACCCGATTTTTTGGTCCTGATATAAGCATAGATACCATAATGTGTTTTCATTTCATACATAACCACAGTGACAAGTTATAATTTACCAACATAATCAGCCATGTACTGTGAGTGCTACTTTGAAAACCAAAAAGATTCACTCCATATCTAGATAACACTAGACAAAGGTTTCTCGGCTCATTTCAAAAGTCAGGATACTCATGATCAATTATCTTCCACTAAGGAGAGTCTTCTGAATTCTATAGTTTTCCATACTTATTTATTATGTCTACATTCCACTTAAATTGCTATGTAGTCTCCTCACTTTCATATAGGTGTATAAACCTTGGAATGATTGGAAAGTACCATTCAACTTTCATAGGACCATATTCATCTTTCTTGTATTGGGAAGAACCACACTTTGGGCATTCTATAAGTGAGTTTTGGTCCTTGTAGAACAATATACAGTCATTCAAGGAGGCCTGTATTCTTCCAGAGATCATACCCATCAAGCATAGCATTCATTTGGCATCGTATGTTCGGCTTGAGAGCTCATTATCTTTTAGGATCATGTCATTCAAGAGATCAAGTAATTCTATAAAACTAGAATCACTCCATTCGTTTCCTACTTTCAAATTATATAGCTTCAGTATGGCTGTCAATGCTATATATTTAGTGAAACTATCATACAATGGCATGTTTGCACAACTCTTTAATTGCTCAAACAATTTTGGGAAATCACAAAGTTCATCTTCAACTATCCTTTTCATTTACTTAATATGATCTTCATCATCATGCACATCTATAATCATGTCCTCAATACGGTCTTCTTAATTTTCCACACTTATAATCATATCAAATGATCCATAAAATGCAGTGTTATCCCAGTCACTAGCTACATTTTCCTTTTCCCTGTGTTTATTCCAACATTTTTAACTTCGATCTATTCCGTGACAGATCAAGTGTTCTTCCAACTCCTCTAGACTAACTTTTCTTGAATAACAATAGAATAAACATAGATAAAGGATTTGAGAAGGATCATATGCACGATATTTTGCAAACTTGATAAACTCTTTCACTCCATCTCCATACTCTTTTGTCAGACGATTGACATCCATCCATTCTTTATTTATATCTATCCCATTTGTTTCAGTGATATTACTATTTAAAAAAATAAATTCACAAAATTTTGATATAAAAATTAACCAAGGATAAAAAAATTATAGACTTTAAATATCCTTTGAAATATATTTATAATATCATAGTTCAAATACCATTAAAAAACCAACCATTTACACAATTTCCTCTTTAAAATAACAAACCTTTTTTAAAATAAACCAATTAACTAATGTCCCCTGGTTAATTTCATGAACAAGTTACATGATTGAAACTTTTTGAGGCTAATGGATAGAAATTGGGATCTATGTTAGCATGAATACATTCTAAGTTGGTGGGTAGTTTCATTAGTGAAGTCCTTAGTTGTTCCAATACCCTTGATATTGTCATACTGTGTTGTGTTTTACTTTGTGATGTGGTTTACTTTATGTTTAAATTTAAATTGTTATATATATTTATATTTATCTTTTATAATGATTCTCATTCACTTTATTCTTTGGTTTATTTTTAAAATCATTATGGTTTTAAAATTAAATGAAATATGATTTGCTTTTGCTCACGAAAAATATAAAAAATATATTTTCTAAATGGTATTTCAGACTATAATTTTGAGTTTGGATTATAAAATAAATTACCTAGATTCATATAGATATTCTAATGGGTAATAAAACACACCATAAACATACACCCATGTGTGAATATAGGCTTTATTTTATCTGATATAGGTAAAGATAAGGAATCATCCTCTTTTATTGGTATTCTTTAGTCACCTTCTTTCCTTGGTGATGGTGATGCTTAGGTGGTGAACTCCGGTCACATAGTGATGATAAATTGGGTTCATAATAATTAATGAAAATCATTTCTTTTCCAAAGAAACATATATATATATATATATTTTATTTTTGGTTAGAACATTGAAATAATTTTCTAATTCTATAATATGCTCTACCTTGAACCAATACAAGGATGGATTCAGTCCATTTTCTATATAAAGGCTACAAGGGTGTTCAACATTCTTCTCAATAACACTTAAATGTCACCTCTATAATGAATTTTGATGTATAAATCAGTCTCCTATTAAGGTATGACCATGGGTTTCCCTTTATAATCCTTGAAGCACTTTTCTACATTCATAGGGAGTAAGTTCTCATTTATTCACTTAGTTCATAAATACATGCTTATAATTTTATGGTTATATAACTACAAATAATTGAGGGTGGGATCCGTTCACCACACCTAAGGGGATCCTACTCACTAATAGGGGTGGATCTCACCTCACTTACTCAATTGTGTATCACCACAAGTATTATCGTTAGTATCTAATATATATTGAGGTAGGTACCATTGTATCTCACATCTTCCATAGAATAATATCATTAAAGACCTATTTCTATACTAATTATAATCTCACTTTACCAGCTGGGGGTTAGTGAAAGACAGTCTCCATTATTAGAAATTCTCTAGATGATAAGGGTGTGTCTATGAGCTTTATTGGAATCTATAACTCCAAAAAATATGGTGTAAGAAGAATAACCAATTTCAATGACATCTAGTATAAGGGTATATCAAGAGAGTACACAAATTACACTCCAAAATACACCTATTGATGCCTAACCATGGTCATCCATCGGACATATATTTCCCCATATTTAAATGAAAATACTTTATGCTTGAAAAGAACTAACTAAAGGTGGTAATTATGGGAGTGTATCAATGCATCATTCATCTCCAACTACTATTTCACCATTGGAACTTCCACTAAATATCTCCCTAGTTGGAAATTAGGCCTACAATAAGTGGGTCAATAATATCGATGTTATCTTCTAGTTGGAGGTCCATACATGGAATCACTATAGTTTTATTTAGTTAAAACACTAACCAACTCCCATATAAAGGATGAATCTTTACTAAGAATACTCAACCGTCAATGCTCACTTGGGGGAAAATATCATAGGATTTTTTGCATGAAAACACAACCATTACTTGAAATAACTTCCTTCAATGTCTCTACCGAAACCACTAAGATTGAAAAATTCCACATTAAAACATGACTAGTAAATACCTTGCTAGGTCCATGGGCCTCAATGCATACTCAGACACGATCAAGATTCCTTATAAAGGTTCTATCGTCCTTCGATAAATCACCATCCTAAATAAGGGATCAAAATCAAACCACAATAATGTAGTCATATCATGAGTTTTAGAAAAAACTAATCCACTAATGGATCACTGTGTTATGTAGGTATATTACTGAAAAAATGGCAGCTCATGAGTGAAAGTCTAGAATAGATGAAATAAAAAGTCATATACTCTAACCAAACCTCTTTTTCCTAAGGATCATGCTTTCCTTAAAAACCCATGATACCTCTATTGGTATAACTCATAAAATATATCTAGCATATGGGTAGTCTTATCCAAATCAACAAGTTATACCATCTTATTTATAAGAAAGTATTTACTAATAATGGAGGGGATGGGAAGAAATTTAGATTGTGGGTTAAAAAGATATCTCAATTGAGTCTCAAAAACCCCTCAACACTTACTAATTTGTAGTAAGAGGTCTAAATATAAGAGTAGGGTCATATTGGATCTATCTTTTCACATAATATGTCTATCAGTTTGTATCACACTTTATTTGATAGGATAAAATCATGAGGATTAGAGTATATCTATATAAGAAGAAATAGGAAGGATAGGGAAGATCATAACTAATCACTATATAGCGCATTTACCAACTTTATTTTAACTTATAATCAATATATTAGAGATATGGGATAACTAACAGGTTACCATGTTCCTAGAGAAATGATATGTTGGATACCAAACCTTTTTTGGTCTCCTTGGTCTAATAATGAAACTCAAAACCTCCAAAAAATTATTTTCCTAAATTCTCAAACCACTATTCACGTGATTAAAAACTCCAAACTCAACCCCTCGTAATAAATAGCTACAATAATACTGAACTCTATTAGCTGTGTGTGGGGGATCAATACCTCATCAGTGTTGAGGGAGTACCGACCCCATGCTCAGTTTGGGAGACCTGTGCTCTATGTGTGTGGGGGAGTGCCAAACTTCATGAAGAATATTGGGGACCTACACCCTGCCATCAGCACATAACCATGGGAAAAACCTAACCCATGAATGTTTTGATCAACATACACAATCCCCATCTTCATTCCTACAGAACTAGGATGATTAAATTGAATGAATCACCTCACATCCTACCTATGATGTTGAAGAGAAGCTCACCACTGCATTCTATATAGAAAATAAACATGATGTATTCATGCACCTAAATCTGGGTCATGAACTAGGTGATAAAAAACCCATGAAGGTTAGAAAAAGAACATGGAATGCATTGTAAGGGTATATAGTGTATATTCTCTCAGTAATAGTATTATCATGTATTGCCTCTTCACATGGCATGTGAAGTCAATGCACATATATTTCACTATGATGTGTATAAATTATGAGACCAATAGGTACTTGAAATGTATCCCTAATACATAGATCCATGTCATCTCGAGGTACATGGAATTTTTGAGGTGATACATAGTGTTTGATTCCCACGTGATTACTTAGTGTGTACTATTATATAGTAAAGACATATAGTCCCTAACTACACAATGTGTCTTTGTGGACACATGTTGTTTATTCTTTGGATGTCACATTTGGTGTGTACTACTACCTGAGTCATGTCATGTAGGAATACATGGAATATACTCAAACTAAACTTCATGTGGCTAGTTATGTAATCAACCTACCAACTTAATATCATGCATGTGGAAGTTAATTTTATATAGACCACATGGTGTGTGAATCCATACTGTATGTTGTGTGATAATTATAATTTCCTAAAACCCTATCACCACATCTAAGGAGGTACATAACATGTGTTCCTTTGAATTGCATATTTTGGAGTCATGTTCTTCACCCATATTCCTATATTCATCCACAGTTCAAGACTTTTACACCATAAATTACCAAAAATCACATCATAGTTTACCTTATTGCTATCCAGGACCCTTGAGGGTCTTTCCTGCTAATCTACTCTTCCTAGTCACACCCCCTCATAGTTTATTTCTCATCCCTTGATCAAATATATGCCAAATATCCACTCTAAAATTACCTTGTATGCATTGACCATTATCCCACTTTCCCAACATCACCTCTTCATACCATTTTTCATTCATAATCCACACCCACACCTCAATACATAATTCGTGATGAAGTATTACGATACACACAATTATAAGCGATCAAGAAGAACAATGGAGGAGGTAGAATCATGATTGATGAATACCTATCCACTCAAAGTTATCATCAAGGGATCATTTGATGATGGATAATAAGGGAATAAATTGAGGATATAAGAATATTCCATGAAATGATGTTAGGTACTCCAAAAAATCACTTGGAAGGGATGAATATCCATTAAAATGACTATTTGAAATATCTTAACCATAAAAGAATCATTGAGAATGTATGTGGTTATGCAATAAATGATTCATTGCATGAAGAATACAAATTCATAAAGTTCATTGAAAAAATGTGAATTATGAGTTACAAATCAAAATAAAATCCATACCACAATACAAATTCGGTTCACGTCAGTGGAGGAGTCGATAGTTGAGGAGGAGGAGGATACGGGAGAGGAGGGAGAAGAGGAGGGAGGAGAGGAGGAGGAGATAGTGGAAATAGAGATAGTGACATAGCGGCAGCGGCTGAGGAGGAGGAGGAGGGGGGGAGGAGGGAGGGGAGGAGGCAGTGGCGCCAGCGGCAGCAGAGACAGCGGTGACAAAAGTGACAGAAGGGATCAGCTTCCGTGAGAGATTGAGGGTGCGAGGAAGGAGGAGAAAGTTAGGGTTAATTTATAAAACCCCAAGACACTTTTATTAGCGCAAGATAAAAAGCGCTGATAAAAGTATGTTTTATCAGCGTTAAAACTGAAAGCGCAGATAAAGCATGCCTTTATCAGTGCTTTTTTTTTGCGCTGATAAATGCCTATATTTATCAGCGCTAAAAAATCACTAATAAAAGTATGTTTATCAATGCTATAATTGAAATATTTGATAAAACATTCCTTTATCAGTGCTTTTTTAGTGCTGATAATGGCTGATCTTTATCAGCGCTAAAAAAGCACTGATAAATGGATGTTTTATCAGCATTTTTTAATTAGCGCTAATAAAACATACCATTTATTCATAATTATATGGTGTTTGTGTATACATTATAATTAAATATATATATAATTTTATAATTTAAGTTATAATTAAATATATATAAATATAAATTGATATATTTTTTTAATTTTAATTTAATAAGTATTTAAATATATATATATATGTGTGTGTGTGTGTGTCTATGTATGTGTATATATTCATTAAAGACATATATTTATAAATAAATATATTCAAAAGGTTTTCATAAAAATATATTTATCATTTAAAAAAAATATTTTTTTAATTTTATAATTATTTAAACATATTTATATTTAATTAGTTATATATAATTATAATTATATATAATATATTTAAAAAGTAAATAATTATATATAACTAAATATTTATATTTTTAAAAATAATAAATACATTTATTGTTTATTTAAATATATTAATCGTGATTTTAAGTATTTATGAGAAGATAAATCTTCATATATATAGGAAGTGAATGAATACAGTAAGTATATATAGTACTATGGTATATATGGCCAACATTAGGGTAAAAAATGAACATATATTCATGAGAAGAACGTACGAATCAATTGAAACATTCATTTGGAAACATAAATTTATTTAAATATAAATATATATATATATTTATTTAATAAGTATTTTGTATATATATATACATTAAAAATTATTTATATATAATATTATAAACATGTAGTATAATAAATATACAATAAAGTTATATTAAAACTGATAAACATAATAAACATAAATAAAACATAAACATAATAAACATAATAAACATATGCGTTTTTTATTTAATGTATACATATAAACATTATTTTTGAATACAATTAAAATATTTTTATATAAATTAATAATATAATCTATTAAAAACTTTTATCAACACTATTATTAACACTGATAAAGGAACATTTTCATCAGTGCTTTTTGTCAGCATTGATAAAGGGGGGACTTTATCTTTGCTAATTTTAGCACTGATAAAGGGTAGATTTATCAACATTTTTTTCTAGAGCTGATAAAAGTCCCCCTTTTATCAGCGCTTTTTGATTAGCACTGATAAAACCCGAGCACTTCCCTTTCTTGCATTTGTGGTAGTGGATCTATCATGTCAAAACAGTACACACTGCCTGAAGTTGACCTAGATACTCTTACCAGAATTGATGGTACTAGATATATTTTAAATTATAAAGTTGTTAATATTTTATATTGTTCTATTAACAGGAGTGTTTTTATTCATGTGTATTGTTGTAAGAAAACTCGTGAAATTTGGAAGATTCTACTAGTCACTCACCTTGGATCTAAAAAATCTTTTAATTTTTTCCTTCAAACTCTATTTTTATTCCATGTACATTTTCTTAAAATTATTTCAAGAATGAATTTATATTGAAATGAGAGTTATATAAAAGGAAATTTATGTCTTTCTTTAAAAAAATAAAAAATTAATCTTAGTACAGAATATGTGAATTTATTTAAAAACGACAAAATGAATGTTCTATTTTAACGTATACAGCAACAAATAGTTTTTCTATTGCTGTAAAAATTATTTGAATCTTGTATTCCTTTAAAAGATTTCATGTTTACTTAAAATAAAATATTTCATGTTTACTTCAAATAAAAACCCTATTTACCTTGTTCTAGGTAATTTATATTTCTAAAATGGGTTTTTAAATGAAAATAATATTTTGATATCTGAAAGTTTTTTACAAATGGGTTTAAAAGAGTTTTTCAAGGGTTTTATGATGAAAAGTTACAATATTAAAATTTTTTATTCATGATATGGTCCTTGGACATTATTTATGATGGGTGTTCCCAAATAGCACTGGGTGATCTTGTTATAACTTATATGATAGGTGTTCCTAGATAGTGCTTTAAATCATTGGGTAATGATTATGTTGTCAGGAGAATTATATTGTAAGTTGGCCGTATAGTTATTAAAATTTATAAGGATTCTATAAGGGTTTTGTAAGGGTTCTATGAGATAATTTACTAAGGAACCTATATTAATTTTCTATTATTTATAATTATTTTTCAAATAAATCGTTTTTTTCAAAAGGTAAGTTGAATTATCTTTTTAAAAGAATAATAATGCCCTTTCTGTATAAAAAGTTATTTTTTTAAGAAAATGTTTTTCATGGGTTTTCATGTTTTTTTAGGAATAATGGTTTTCTTATTTTTATCTCCTTTACTATGATTTTTGTTCTCATCCCATATTTTTGAAATATTTTTCACAAGATTTAAGGATGGTTATAGGAAAATAAGAATTCAAGTTGAAAGTCTTGAAGATTTTTCATGAAAAGAAATCATGTGTTATTTCAAAAAAAATTATATTATGGGAAAAAATGGATAATGATTAGAAGTGTTCACTTTATATTATATAGTTTTGTTATGTATGAGTTATGAACTAATTATCTAAAACACTAAACATGAAAATATCCTAAAATACAAGAGAATGAACTCTTGACTTAAAACTCAATATTATATAATATTTAAGGCTAATTCCTTATAGTGAATCTTATTATAATAAGAATATGTAGATAAATATCTATTCAGATGCATTGATATTCTCTTATTAAACTATTTATCATCATACCTATGGTTGAAATTGAAAAAATACATGGTATGGATTGGATTTTAAAGTATAATATAAAATTTATTTCCTAGAGACAAAGATTTAAATTTTATAAGGTAAACAAAATCCCTTGTATTTATTGAAGATACATTATTATTTGAATCTTTTTTGGATCCAACTCTAGTAGTTTGCATTAATGAAATTATGCGAGATAAGGTGGAGAAAAAACTATCTATGGATTGGAAATACATCCTATGGATATAGAATTTACCTATTATTTAAGAATACATAGATGTATTTCAAGATGAATTACTAGTACATCCACATGAGTGTGAAGTTTATTTTTCTATTAAAATCATCCATAAATAAAAACATATATTTTTGACTCCCAAAAGAATGAAACTAGTTGAATTGGAAGAGTTGGAGAAATAACAACATGATTTCTTTGATATGAGATTTATTCTCCATGGTGTTTCGCATTAGGGGTCCCTTGTCCTATTTTTAAAAAATATATGGATCTATAAGGTAGTTTAATGATTTTATGCATTTAATGCTATTATAATAAATAATGAGAATCCTATGTTATAAATTTATAGATTATTTGATCATCTTTAAGGGTCAAAATATTTTTCAAAAACCGATCTTCAATTTATTTATCATCAATTAATGGTGATGAAGTATGGTATATTGAATATGACATTCCATGCAAGGTATTTATAATATGATTTTATGGTAATACTCTTTGCATTGACTAATACACCTTTTATTTTTATAGATCTAATTAATATAGTATTCAAGTATTTTAGTTATAAATTCATTAAGGTATTCATTGATTATATCTTGAAATAATCTCAAATACATTAAAATAATGACAATAACTTGTGAAAATTTCTTGATACTCTCAATAAAATAAATTATATGTAAAATTTATTAAGTGTGAAATTTGGATCTATAAAGTTTCTTTTCATGGCCATATTGTCTGCGTGGTTAGAATATCTATTGAACCATAAATGAAAAAGGTAGTAAAATAATGGACCACACTAATTAATATAAATGAGAAACATAGTTTACTTAGTTTATCATATTAATATTAGTTATTTATTAAAACATTTTTCTAATTAGACAATCTTTTAAAGAAGTTGACAAAAAATGGAGTAAAATTCACATATTGAAGGTAATGTAAAAAAAATTAATACATAAAGAGGAGATTAATTTAAACACGTGTATTTAATATACAATAGAAAAGGAATTATTTTTAATATATAGTGATTCTTTGAAGAAAGGACTAGGTTTTGTCCTTATAGATAGTGATATAATGGTTTCTTATACATCACCACAATTGAAAATCCATGGATTGAACTATCTACTCATGATATTGAGTTAGAATTTATAGTAATTTACTTGAATATTTGGTGGAACAATATAGTTTAGGAAATATGTGACATATATATAGACCAAAAATGTTTTATGTGCATAATCTCTTATAAAGTTATCATGATGAGGCTAAAGAGGATTTTAGAACTACTCAACAACTATTATTGATCGTTATAGTATGACTATAGGATGAGAAACTGGGCGGTTGATGCATTGATTCTGAGGGACCATTGAGTTCTGACCATGATGAGGATTAACAATGATCCTATATTCATGGATTTAGTGATGTTTAATATTCTAATTTTTAGGAAAGTGGAAACATTTTTCAATTTCTAGGGCATTTTAAAACTATATTTACTAAAAACAATTATAAAGTCCCAATAACACAATACATATTTATAAGGGAATATAAAATCCTTGGGTAATGGGGAATTATTAGGATTTATTTATAATGATTAAGTGTTTATGTTTGGAAAGAGGTTTTTTTGTTCCATCTATACTATGTTTGAAGAGGGAGATATTAAATGAATCACATATCACAAATTTCTCTAAACACCCTTGTAGTAAAAATATATATAGAGATTTTAAAGAAAATTTATATTATGGTGGTATGAAGAAGGGAATTTTAGATTATTTTTCCATATTCTTGATGTTCTAGTAAGTAAATGCTAGAATACAACATCCAAACGGGGTAATGAAACACCAATATATACCAATATTAATGTGTGAAAAAATTTCAATGTATGTTTCCACAAGTCTTCCAAATGCTTCTAAACAGAATAATGTTATATGGTTCATTATTGATTTCCTTAACATGTCTAAACATTTCACAGTGTTAATATATGATTTACCACTTTATCACCTTGTCCAACTCTATATTAATGAAGTTGAGAGGTTTCATGGTGTACCTATATCAATTGTATATGATCATTGTCATTAGTTTACATCAAAATTTTACAGGAGTCTTTAGGGGGGCCAATATCGAGATACATTTGTTCACCACCTATCATCCTAAAACTAATGGTCATTCTAAAAGAACAAATAATACATTGGAAGATACATCATTTCCTATTGAATTTTAAGGTAACTTAGATCATTATCTATACATATAGGCACCCTGATTTCACTATATGAAACATTTCATAAGCAGATATGTCATACTCAATTTTTTATATGAATTTAGAGAAAACAATGTAGTAGGTCAAGAACATGTTGAGAAGATATCTATGAATTTATAAACTATTAATAATAATATCAAATCATCTTAAAGATAACAAAATATATTTGTTGATAATCAAATAAGAATAAGGAATCTAAAGTGGGTTAAAAGTATTCTTAAAGGAGTTTCCATTGAAGGGAATTATATGACTTAGTAAAAATGTGAACATAAGCCCTTGGAACATTGGGATTTTGAAATTTTAGAAATAATTATAGATGTGGAATACTGATTAGTTATTCCACCTAACCTATCTAAAGTACATGAAATATTTTATATTGAATTATTTAGTAAATACATGTTAGATCCATCATATTTACTATCCTATGAGAGAATAGAGTTGGAACCTAACTTTTATTATAATAGAGGCATATCCAGATTCATGACATTGGAGAAAAAATGTAATTGAATCAAACAAATTGACTTGTGAATCGTTATTATAGAAATAAAAAACAAAATGAGGCAACATATAAGTCTAAAGAAGCTATGAGGAAGGATTACCAACATGATTTTAATAACATAAATATATCATAATTTCAAGGGTTAAATTAAATATGGGGTAAGAGAATGTAAACCATGAGATCCTACTATAGAAGATAAACACTACAACCCTAAACTATAATCCAATGTACATATTATTATTTTGTCATTATAATAGTTATAGTTTATAGCTATATTTAAAACTAAAGTTTAAATTTTACATTTTTGATTTTATAGAATGGATATAAATTTTGAGTTTAGAGTGAATAATTTATATTATGGTGAATGTATGGTACTTTTTTAGAATAATTCATTTCTGGGTAAAAAGTGAAAAATAAATCTTTTACAAATACTATCAGGTTTAAGACACCATCAAGATATAATAATTACTTATGTGATTATGAAAACAAATATGTAAAAAAATATGTGTTTATAGAGAAAAATTAAACATGTAAAAATATTATGTTGTATTTAGAAAACTATGTTTGAAATTTTAAATCCTAAGGCATGTATTATTCTAATAAAAGAACACTTATTAATAATTTATTAAATTATGTAATTACAAGGTTAAATGTTATATTGATATAACTATCCATTTATTATTCCTAAACCAATAAATTTCAATATAATCCACATCATACATAATTTTTGTTTGTAAAATCATTTTATGCTTAAAATGATATTTTCAAAAAAATATTCATTCCATTTTTCATACTTGTATTAAAATTAATTTATACTGCCTTTATAAATTTTATCATAGAAAATGTATTCAATATTTTTAATTATAAATATAAAAATTAGATAATATGTTCAATTTATACTTTTTTCATTAAAATAAGTTTTTGTTTTTAAAGTTTATCATCATTGTAAGAATTAAAATGGATAAATGGGGGGTTAAAATAAGAGATAAGGCTTAAAATATCACTAAAAATGGTCTAAATTAGATTTTTAGGTGTATTTAGACCTTATAATATATGATATTTGATATTGGACCACATTAGAGTTACTTTTTAAGAGAAATATATTAATTACATTTAAAAGTTCTTAATATTTACAAGAGTGACACTCCTCTTACATATAAAAGGGAATATCTTCTACTCAAATATTCCCAACACATGAGCACCTTATCTCAACCATGATATAAACCAATACCATTAAAACGCCCTTTTCCATTACTTATAGGTACTAGTTTTTTCAAAAGTCCCATCCATGAATCCATAATGTGTTTTTCAATGGATATTATCCAAATAACAAGTATATATTCATGATAAACCCATTCAAGTGTCATTCTTCATAATACTACTCAGAATAATATATTACCATCATAACATAGTTACAATTATATATATACTATACTGAAATGTTTTTAGGTTCATGTTAGAACCATTTTCTATCTCATTTACATCCAATGGAATATGAATATGATGCTCATGTATACATATTGATTGTTGCCTCCATGAAGCAATATATTTCATTTTTCATCAATGTCTCTCATAGATAGTGATATATATAGATTAAATGAATATATATAATATTTATGAAATAATTATTATTATTTAAATATAACCTATTTCCTAATTTTTTTCCCTCTAATCTATTTTAAAATGAAAAATTCACTCCTCTTTACATGAGAACTACCTCTTACACGATACGATGTAATTTATATTTCTAAAAAACCTTTCATGGATGGTTTTAAATGTATATTTTTGTATAAATATTATCTATATGACTTTATATTTTTATAATAGCATAAGCTATATGCTTTCCCATATTGAGTATATAATCTCACCCCTTTATTTTTTTTATTTTACCTAGGGTACCATGAAGTAAAATTTTAATGATTTTTTGAGATATAATAGAAGAAATAATAATTTTCTCACTAAAATATAAGTTGTATTTCATGTTCCCAAAAGTAATTTGATAATCATGTTTGTATCTTGTCTCCCAAAACTATTAAACTATTTGATCTTTTAGGATGTAGTCCCTTGTATCATGAACCAATGTAATATAGTAAACACTAGCTCTGTGTTACTAGATTCAGGGTTGTATCGGTATATGTATCATCATATGAGGGAGAATGTGGTAGATACCATGAATAATTCCTTATGGTGTCGTGATGGGAATATTGAGTTTTTATTTGTTTCATATGATGTCAAAAATTCTCCATATTTTTTCATGGAACTTGTGAAGTCCTTATATAATAATTTCGTTGATTAGTTTATAGTTGTTTTCATTGATGACATCATCGTTTACTCAATGCTATAGGTGGATCATTTTTATCATCAAATGGTTGTTTTAATATCCCTTATGCACCATAAGCTCTCTGGAATATTATATATTTTCATGTATGGGATGTGTTACACATGTTTTCGTGGACATATAGTAAATTACACAAGTATACAAATAGATTTTAATGTTCATTATTTTTACTATTAACACCATTTTTCTATCCTAAGATAATTCGGCTGATGTTGTATATGTTATTTTTAATGTTGGTTAAATAAATTTATGTTAAAATTATAATTTTTTAGGATTTTGATGTTATTTATTCTGATAATCAGCATTAAAAGTTAATTTTTGGACATTTGATGTCTCATTTTTGGAAAACCGATATCAAAAGTCAATTTCCATGTCAGTTATCAAAATAAATAATGTGTAAAGTGTATGATTTTTTAATTTAGATGTAAATTAATCACTTGGAATAAAACATGTGGATTATGAACTGAAAATATAAGAAACCATATTATAATAAGAAAAAAACTTAATGATTCGACTTAATTTAATTGCTTACAGTGGTGTCTATAGAATCTACATGTTTTTTATGTTAATCTTGTTTTGAAGAAATAACTCTTATGGAATTCACAACAATGATTGGTAAGGAATTTCAAACTCCCACTAGTAAATCTTATATAGAAGATTTAACTTCTTAACTTGATCATAAGAAGTCTTCTTCATTATAAAAAAATAAATTATAAAAATATTATTGATTAAGAAAACTAATACTAAAGTAACTAGATGATGGGATCATATTGATACATACAAATTTACAAACCTCTAATAAATAAGAAATGGAATGTTTGATGTGGATCATAGAGTACTAGATCGAAAAAATTAAATGAGAGAGAATGTGATGTTATATAATGTACATGAAAATAATTCTATCTATGATGTAATAAAATTTAGGAGGGAATTTAAAAATTGGAAACTCGTAGTAAAAAAATGAAATATCAACTCTATATGATTGAAATTTTACTTTTAGAATCATGTATATATATAACCATGTTAAAACCCTTCCCACTTTAGGGTGTTAACATCAATTATTTATATAATAGAAGTTAAATCCCATATAATAAAATCTATTTTTTACTAGTGTTAGTAGGAAGTTATAGTTGATTTATTGATGATTGAGGGGTTTTTTTCTTATGTGGAAAGAATGAATGTTTTATAGGATCATTATTTACATGGTATTAGAAATTATTATCAATGATTTATATTATATTTATCTCTAATTGTAACACTTATTATATCCTTGACCTAGATAGACTAATATTTTGTACGGATTTCTTGGGGTTATAAGATTTTTGGCTAGAAAAATAAGATGTTGATCAATGATCGTATTCATCATTTTCTAGAGTAGGGATTCATGTTTAAGGTTTTCATTAGCACTTCCCTTTTAATTTTATGATACTTATTAAGGAATAATAGGGTGATGATCCTCTATGGATCTGGGTAGTTACAATATAGAAAGAGAATGTTTTCTATCAATGATATCGATTTATAAAAGGTGGTGTTTTCCCAAAATATGTAGTGTTATTACCTAATTAATGAACATTTTTTAGTCCATATAGATAAGATGATCTTGAGGTTTATCATTTTTTAGAGTGGTATGAAACTTTCTAAGTGTATATGGATGGATTTAAAATAAGACTATGGCATTGAGATCACTTACACACTAGGGAAAAGGAATGTAGTTTCTCATGTTCCAAGTAGGATTTTTCAAAGTTGTTTTGTTTAAGAGTCTAGAGAATAATCAGGATTGATAGAGTGACTTACTATAATTTATACAAATAGACTAAAGGTTAATGGTAGAGGTTTACTATACCATATGTCTTTGAAATTTTCATTTATTAAAAATAGATAGGAATCTCAGGGGGGGATCTTAGAGATAAAGGTGTTATGGGATGACATGTTTTATGAACATGTTCTTGAAGGATTGTTAGAGGATAGTTAGTTTTGTGACTAGGAATTTTCATGCCTAGATATCACATTGTTTTAGATTAATATTAATTACATTACATAATGATCCATGAAAAAATAGTATAGGTCTAGTGCATTTGGAAACTTATAAATATAAAAAATAGTTTCATAAAATATCTACATCATCTCCCACTAAGTTCTTCATAATAAGAACCCTTGGTATACATATCATACTTATTACTTTAATTCATAACCCGGGGAAAGGGAAAAAATAAAGGGTGATCTATTATTCTCATTAAGGGTAAAAAAAGTATATATCAATGATCACTTGAGAATAACATGAACATAATGATAAGATAACATGATCATAACATTTTAAAATCATACCCTGTATATCATAGATCATAATCACGAGTCATGGAATAAATCTTAGCAGTTCATAGGATATGAATCAAAAAGTAATCAAAGCACATGATCCATGAGAACATAACATTATCATAAGACATAAGTTTTTGGAATAAAAATAATTTTAGAAAATCATTTCCATGGTAGTAAAGGATTATTTCCAAGACTTTCATAGTGGAAAGGGTTCACTCCTCAATCCATCGTAGTATCTAAGGTTCACTCCCAAGAATATAATAGTTGAAAAAGTCTCTTATTGAACTAGGTTAACTCCCAATTCCAACCCTATTTATCTCATGAGATATCAATCATTTCCCAATGAATTATATGGAGATATATGTCCCTCCTATCTTTGGTTATTATGTGGCCACCTTCCTTGGTTATAACATAACCACCATCCTTGTTTATAATTTTACCACCACCATCATTGGTTATAACATAACCACATTTACATAATGAAAACCATACATTTTTGTGTTATAAGATCATAAAACATTCATCATATCATAAACCATGAAAATAAATGGGTTTCATAAACATTTCATCATAGCATATCCCATGGAAAAAGAATAGGTTTCATAAACATCTCATCGATACAACATCACATAACCCAGGTAAAAAGAATAAGTTTCATAGACATCTTATCATAAACATAAACCACAAATATATATAATAAGGATGGAATACTTGTATTATATCCCCAATAAATCATAAGTGAAAATAAGGGTCATTTTATTTGATGAATTGAAAAACCATTAAAATATCATTAAAACATTATTGAGGAAAATATCATTTCCATTTTAAAATAACTTCTTAAAAATATAATTTTTTTGAAAATATTATGGAAAAATTTTCTTTAAAAATAAACATGGAAACTTTTAAATTAATCTTAAAATCATTTATCATTCATTATAGTGGTAAATTTATTTCATGTTGTATAAGTTAAAATAAAAACATTCTATTTACAATTTTTCAAAAGTACCTCATTTGGAAAACAACAATAATATTCGATTTAAAATTTTTTTTAAAAAATCAAACATGGGTAAAAATCACTTTAAAAAATCATAGGAGAATAGTAAAAACATTATTTATAACATTTTTAGAAAACATTGATATGGAATAAAAAAAATCGACTGAAGATAAAAATAAATTAGATTTTAATTTAAATATATTCTTGGTCTCTTGAGTAAATTAGTTGAGAAAAATTAAAGGAAAATATTTAAATAGAAGAAATAAATAGAGTATAATAAAATTCATGAGTTTCTTGAGAGATGGATCATAATATTTCATCCTAGAAACTTAACCATAAATAATCCCAATAAATAATGAGATTATAACATAATGCCCTTACCACTTTGATAACATTTAAATCATAATCCCAATTAAATAAATATCCATATATAGATTTTTAAATCCCTATAACTTTCAAAATAATAATCATAAAATATATTAAGTTCATTATATACACCATAAAAAATGTGGTGAATATGGTATTTATCTCTCTGAAGTAAAAGTGAGACGAAAATTCATTACTATAGGTCTGACTTCCTTTTTACACGTTGGAACTTCCTGTATAATAAATATATATTTATTATAAATATATTAAATAAAAATAATTATATATATCACACCATATATGATTTATTTATAACCTATTATCACCTTTTTGTTAATACTTATTTATAAAAATCATTGTTTCGGGTGATATCTACTTCATTTTTTCATGTATGTGTTCTATTTTGGTAGTTTTAGTCCTTATATTTGGATTATGATTAAAAAATATCCAAAATTTTAATCATGATATAAATATAAAATATATTTATAATATACATGTTTATATTAATTCATAAAATATGGATATTGAAAAATGAATTACACTGTTCAGGGAGACGACAGGTCATACGTACGCATGAACATTGTTTCCATTTTTCGATGGATAGAACGAAAGAAAGATAAATAATAAATCACAATTTTAGAAACATTATTATATCATATATATAATATATATTCATTAAATCTATCCTTATTACCATCTACATAAAATAGAAATGAAAAACGAATCACATCGCTTCATGGAGGTGGTAATCCACACGTATGGATGATCTATGTTATCATTCTCCAACAATTTGGAAGGTAAGAAGGTAGATTTTATATTATCATTATAGAATTATTATTATGTCATTGTTATCATATATAAACATTAAACACATCATAATACTTATCCATAAAATATTCTTATTAGAAATTAATTTTATCACTATGTGGAGATGGTAAGTCATATATATGAACGAGTGATATTTTCAATTCCCATTTGATGGAAAGAGAGTGAATAAAAGTGGTTTCATAATTATAAAAAAAATTAAGTATATTAAATATAATGAATTTATTATTTTATTAAAAATATAATAGATATATAGGATGTAAAATAATAATTAAAAAAGGAGTTATCGGTTAAGGATATTACCACTTCTTTGAAATAACTCCTTTAAATATCATCTTAAAGGCTTTAGGTTTGGTATTTTTGGAATAAAATAACTGCTAAAATGTGTATAGGGGAGTTTATAATAGAAATTTTTAGAGGTTGGTAGATTTATAAGGCCCAATGTGGTGTGAAGAAGAGAAAGTAGGGGTGCCCTTTATAATTGAGGGGAGGGGGCACCCTTAAAATTTCTTAAAATATTAAAATATATTAAAGTCATTATCAAGAAAAATGGTTAGAAATAGCCTATAAATTTTCATGGAATGAAATTTTAGACTATATATTGTCCCTATTTTCATATTTTAATCTTCTTATGATTTTTATGTAATTTAATAAAAGATTATTTTCATAAAATGACATTATTTCCAATTTAGAGAATATTTATTTAATTTGAATTAAAATACATAAATACAAGGTTGAATTTTGAATATAATTATTTAACATAATAATAATATGTCATATTAATCTAAAAAATTGATACAACACATTAAATCACTCAAATTATATTTCTTTAAATATTTTCAAAATTATTTATTATATTTTTTATTAATTGGAGAAATATTGCATCGGCGTTTCATAAGAATTTAGGAAAATTATATAATTACTACAAATTAGATATAAATTTATATCATGAAATTAATTTTATTTATATTTATTCATAACATTTTTTGTCCCTATATGGACAAATAAGAGGTATTTAAAACTAAGAGAGTGACATTTTTTATCTTTCTTTGATTTAAATATTATATAGGTCATTTTGAAGAACAAGTGTCCATTAAAACATAATTTAGAGTATAATGTGATAAGGGTATAATTACATTCATCCAATAATAATTTGGATGAAAAATTATGGCCTTATCACATAGTTTTAACCTAGATTAACTAGATTTACCCTTTACTAAGGTGATAAATTTTACCACAGTTAATATTCATATTGACTAAAAATAAAGGGGTCTTATTTATCAAATTTTATCCTCATTATTACAAATATGTAATCTATTTTATCAAATTTAACACCTATAAGTGGAAGACATTAATTTTAAAATAAGTATACAAAATGCAACAAAAATTGCTTTTAAATAATATAGTTTTTAAATATAAAATGAGATTTATGATTATCCCATGACTCAAAAAATATTATATGAATTTTAAAACATTTTAATTAGTATATAATATAAATATTTGATTAAAAATCATTCACCAGTTGTGGTCAATTTAATTTATTAAGATAAGAACACATTGTTCACATGATAAGTGTATTTCATACGTATATTTTAAAGTTTTTTAATGTACTTATTTCTATATTTAAATGAATAATATTTCTAATTTTGGAATGGATTGAATTGTTTTGTGTTGTATGGAAAAAACATTGGATTTTTTAGGATGCAGCACAGCTGGAAAATTGGAAAAAATAGTTACACGTCGTGTTTTTCATTAAACAATTTTAATTCATCAGGAACCTATTGTCATTCAGGAAAAGTCAGGATTCCATTACACACTATGAAAAGAAGTTTTGTGTTTTTTTAATTTAAATACACATCGTGAACAGTCAATGTAGAAAATATATGAAAAGTTATTGGTGATAAGCATTACAAGCCGTGTAAATTATTACACATCGTGAATATTTCAACAGACATAAAAATAAAGATGCTGACAGGTGAGGTTTGACAAGAAGCCTTATAAAAATAAACCTCATACACATAGAACAGACGCATGGGATAGAGGGAGCCAATGGACAACTGTTGAAGTGATGTGCACGCACAACAATCTGGATCCTTTCTTCAATACCATTCTTCACCTCCATTCTTCCCTAGTTATCCATGCTGCTCATTCTCATTATGCATAGCATGAGCGAGTAGTTTTATTTGTATCGGGTGACATGATTGTAGGTGGATTTCCAGTTGGAGATTATTTATATTTCTTCTTCTTATTTTGGATTGTTGCAATGCTGTTTATTAATTCTAATTCATCTTCTTTTCGTATTGCATGAACATTGCTATGTTTTGAGGATTTTTATTACATTGCATCAATTAATTACCATGTTTTGTGTATGAAAATTATAAAATCTAGGTTAGTTATTTTTAAATATGTTTTTGGGTTTCTTATCTATATGATTGAATCTAGAAGATGACCCTTCCAATGGTGCAATCATAGGATTAGGGTAGGATACCTAAATCAAGGATCATTTTTGACCCAATTCTAACACCAAGCTTGAATAAACACATAATAAGTTGAATCCCTAGTGTATGAACCTGAATATCACTGAAACTATCATTATTATCTCCTAATATCAAAACCCAATCATTACTGTTATTTGTTTCACTTTCTTCAAAGAATCAAACAATTTCAATTTCAATTTCTTTAATTAAATTAGAACATATGGATCATCCCTATGGGTTTTGTTGGATCTAATATGTAAAAATTAGATGCTTAATATATAATAGGGGGTGAATTGTATACTTTAAAAATTCCTTTGGAACCTTTAAAGTTAAGTTTAATAAGGTTAAACAAACATTCACAAGACCTCTTAAGGAAACCTTTTCTAATTTCTTAAAAGAAAGATTCTACCTTAAAGCGTATAAAATCTGTAATATAATCAGAGTAAAGGAATTACAAAGTATAAGAAATCTATACTTTCTAACTTTAACAAAGTTAAAAATATAGTAGAATTAAAACAACTTGAAATAGGAATAAAGTAACAATGGGATTCTTTTAACCCAAAGAGAAGGGTATCCAAAAACCTTGGATAAAGGTTCCTTGATTAATACTTTCAAGAAAGTCTATCTTACCCAAACCTAGGTAAGCCTATAATCTGAAGATCGTTATCTGTCTTGCTATCCCCACAAGCCCTCGATTTAGAAGGAAATCAGAACCTCTGTCTTTTAAACCCGGAAGCCCACGATCAGCACGATCGGAGTCTGCACTAAGCAAGTCTAAACAAGTTATTCACGCCTGAACAGTTGTTCACAACATCCACACGAAGCACTGAGAGTTGTAAGAGCCTCTCTCTCTCTAGAAATAACTTCATAATCTTGTTCACTGTCAAGTAATTTACTCATTCGAATGAGCTTGTATTTATAGGAAAAACTTCCCAATGGTCGGCTCCTCTCCAACAGTCATATTTTCCTTAAATTTCAGAGGGACCTGGACATGTGGAAAACATAAAATGGTTAGTTTATAACAGATTGTATGACATTGTTTCAAGTAACAGAAATGATGTTAAGTATAAGATAACTTGGAGTTCAATATCATTGTAATGATACATTTAAACAACTCTAACATTATCAAGAAAATGTAATCTTAAGAAATCAGGAAAACGGATTCTTAGAAATAACATTATCAAGAAAAAGGAATCATAAAATCAGAGTCACATATACACCGGATTCGGTATTGAAAATCGGCATCACATATACACTGGAATTGGTATTGAAAATCAGCATCATATATATACCAGAATCGGTATTGAAAATCAGCATCATATATACACCAGAATCGGTATTGAATATCGGCATCATATATACACCAGATTCGGAATTGAATGTCGGCATGATATATACACTAGATTCGGAATTGAATATCGGCATCATATATACACCGGATTCAGAATTGTAAAACTGAATCACATATTGTGATGACAGATCTTGCAAAAATAACTGAATAAAAAAACATAATGATAGATCTTGTAAGAATAATAGAGTGAGAAAAATGTAATGATGGATCTGTAAGAATAACGGAATGAAAATTCTGGATCTTAAGAAAAATACAGAACTTAAAAAATATTCAGATCTTAGAAAAAGTCTTTGTGATTTTCAAAACATAAAACCTTAAGGAATGGAGAAGTCATAAGATATCCTTATTGACTCAACAATCTCTCCCTTTTTGGAAATCGCAAACAACTTTTCTAAGGAAGAATATATTGACTTAAACAAAAAAAAAATTATCTCCCATTATTAATAAGATTTTAGATTAATATGACTAACTCTCCCTTAGGTTATGTTTCCCAAGGATCATATTCTTGATCTTTGAAGTTAGGTTTTATTATGGAAATATCTCCCCATTTATACATACATTTCTTCTTGAAATAAAACTCCCCCTTTCATGAAAATTATCCTTTCTTTCCATACTCCCCCTTACTAGATTCTCCTTCTCAGAGATTAAATTCTTCCTTTAAATAAATTCTCCCCCTTTGTGATTTTCAAAAAGAGGGAAAGTAATGGATAAGTATAAGATATACTTGTAAGGTTAAGCAAGCATACATTAGAAAACAAAAAAAATATATGCAAGAAATTTCTTAAGAAAATTTTAGAAATAAGGTTTATATTACAAAAAAATATCGGAATGTAAAGAAAAGTCATCCATTCTTCTTCCGCTCAGACAACATCTTCTTTATCAGGGCTTTGATTTTCTTCACTTCCTTATGATATTCTTCAAACTTTTTCAATAAGATCTTATGATCCTGATTCTTCTTCTCTAAAGACAAGATCATTTCTTCTTGAGCAACCACCTTTCTTTCTAATTCGTCTCTGACTTCCTTCTCACTGCTAACAGATCAAGAAACTGAATTGAGTTGACCAGATTTCTCATAGATTGATGTCTTGACCTTGTTGAACTCGGTTTCACATGTTATTGAGGATGATTGTAGAAAATATGAATTCTGGTCTTTTGAGGTAAGATAAACAATAAATTTGAAAATTTTGAAATACCAACAACTTAAACATAAGAAGATAAAGAGTATGAAAGTGTACCTTTTGGAATACTCAAGAGAATTTATTGGTATTATAATAATTCTCTTGGACGTTTTAGATTCCGGGTTTTCAATTCCAAAAAAAACTAGATTTTCTTAAAGAACAATATAATTTCTTAAAGAAAGAAAAAAAATTCATACAGAAAGATAAATTTTCTTAGAGAAAGAAAACATTTCTTAGATAAAGAAAACATTTCTTAGGGAAAGATAAATTTTCTTAGAGGAAGAAAAATTTTCTTATAGAAAGAAAAATTTTCTTAGAAAGAGAAAAAATTTCTTAGAAAAAGAAAAAGTTTATTAAAAAAAGATAATTTTTTTAAGAAAATAATTTTCTTAAAGAAAGATAAAAATTTTAAGAAAAAAAAATCTAAAAGAAAGATAAAATTTTTAAGAAAAAAAATTTCATAAAGAAAGATAAAATTTTTAAGAAAAAAAATTCTTAAAGAAAGATACAAATTTTAAGAATAAAAAAATCTTAAAGAAAGATAACAAATTTAAAGAAAAAAAATCTTAAATAAAGATAAATTTTTTAAGAAAATATTCCTTAAAGAAAGATAAAATTTTGAAAAAGAAAAAAAATTTCTTAAAGAAAGATAAAATTTTTAAGAAAAAAAATTTCCTTAAAGAAAGATAAAATTTTTAAGAAAAAAATTTCTTAAAGAAAGATAAAATTTTTAAGAATAAAAAAATTTCTTAAGGAAAGATAAAATTTTTAAGAAAGAAAATTTTCTTAAGGAAAGATAAAAATTTAAGAAAGAAAAATTTTCTTAAGTAAAGATAAAATGTTTAAGAAAGAAAAATTTCTTAAGGATATATAAAATTTTTAAGAAAGAAAATTTTCTTAAGGAAAGATAAAATGTTTAAGAAATAAAAATTTCTTAAGGAAAGATAAAAATTTTAAGAAAGAAACATTTCTTAAGGAAAGATAAAAAATTTAAGAAATAGAAATTTCTTAAGGAAAGAATAAGAAGGAAAAATAAACAAACATATGTACTCCCCCTAAAATAAGGAGTATATATTAAGGTCTTTAAAAAAAAGAACATTTGAAATAATAACTTTACCAAGAAGAATAATGTTACCTATACCGAAAATTTCTCCTTGAGAGTTATCACCAAAAGTTACCTTTCCACATTTTGTTTTTAAAATATTCTTGAAATTGTCTTTGTGACCAGTCATGTGCCAGGAATATCCACTATCCATGTACCATAGGTTGTTGGTACTTCCTTTATTTTCCTAAAAAAGAAAGAGTTAGGCTTTCAAAATCTAAACTTTCTTGGATTCAGAATTATTAGATAATAAGATCTTGGGTAACCATATTTTTTTAAAAAATAAGCTTTATGAAACCCAAGGGATTTCACTTTATTTAAAGAACATTTTTTCTTCCAATGCCCACCACTTTGGAATTTAGAACAAAAAGGGGCTCCAGAAGGAACAAAATAATTATTTTTAAAAACAGGGTTTTCATGAGAATAACCTAATCCATGATTATTACCATGAGGTCGGATCTGAGAATACATATTGTCAAAATTTTCCTTACCAGAAGTAAAATTTGAAAGAAGTTTCTTCAAGGAAAATATTTCAAATTTTAGTATCGGGAATAAATTCTTATCCTCAAGAATAATAGATTTAAAGTTAAGTTTATCCTCTAAAACATCTTTTTCTAAAAACAGATTTTTAAGATCCTTAGAAAGTTTATCCTTCTCAGAATTAACTTCCTCAAGTTTCTTAGAAAGATTTTTTAAAAAAACATTTTTCTCATCAAGATCTTTGGAAAGATCCAAAATTTCTTTTATTAAAATAGATTCTCTAGAATTTTCTTTATCAAGTTTCTTATAAACTTTACAATTTATTTTCTCAAGCAACTTAGCAAATATAAAAAATTCCTCATAAGAAGGAAAATCATTATCATTATCTTATGAAGAATATTCTTAATCTGAAGAAAAACCTCTATCTGGAAAATTTTCACTTAAAGAAATATTGGTTATGGATTCAGCAGTTCATACCTTAGCCATAAGACAATGATTTTGAAATGGAGCTCTGGCTATTAGACCAATATTCTCTTTCCCAGAAGATTCATATTCTGAAGATTCATTAGAAGAATATCTACCACTAGCACTCCAAGTGTCATTGGATTTCAAGACTTTCTTATGCTTTGATCTGTATAACTTCTTCTTGTTTCTTTCAGAATTCTTGTCCTTCTTGTCTCTCTTCTTAAGCAAGGGACAATCAGGTATGATATGACCAGTTCTTCTACATTCATAGCATGTCACTTCTCAATATTTCTTATCTTTTCTATCTTTCTTCTTGTATCTATATTGAAAGTTATTCTTCCCAAAAATATTGTTCATCCTCTAAGCAAGATTTTCTAACTCATTTTTTGAAGTTTCACTTTCACTAGATTCATATTGAATACTGACCTTCTTAGATTTTGATCTTGTAGTTCTCTCAGGAGTCTTGGATTTCATATGATTTGAAGTAGTTGTAAATGAAACACCTCCATTTCCATTCTTCTTCTTAATATTATCAGCATCTCTCTTCATTCTGGTTTCATGTTGAAGAAGAGTTCTAAATAGTTCATCAAGAGAAATCTGAGTAACTTTCCTATTCTCATCTATAACAGTCCTCTTAGATTCTCATTCATTTGGCATAATGTCAATAATCTTGTCTACAAGAGCTTCATCATATAAACCTTTCTCACCAATGGATTGTAAGATGTTGAAAATAGTCATAAATCTTTATTGTACCTTACATACAGGTTCTATATAAGGGAAGAAAAAACCATGATACTCAGCCCTGAGCATTGCTATTCTAGTTTCAATAACTTTTGAAGTTCCAAAGTGAGTTACTTCAAGCTTCTTCCAAATACTATTTTCAGCTTCACAGGATGAAATGTGGCTATATATATTTCTAGTTATGGAACATATCAAAGTATTACATACCTTAAAGTTCAGCTGATATTCCACCTTTTCCATATCAGTAAAGGTTCTAAGTTCCTTATCATAAATCTTATAATCTCCAGTTAACATAATGTAGTTGTCTACACCTGTGTTTATCACAAAGATCTTAATTCTATCTCTCCAGTACTCATAGTCATTTCCATCTAAGATCGGTGGTCTAGTATGATTGAGATTATCTAGAGATCCAACATGAATGTCTGCCATACTAAAAAGATATTTCTTTCCACAAAACTTATTAGTAGTAAAAGTTTAAAATCAAATATTAAGAACTAAATAAAAGAAAAACTTGAGCAAGAAAACTTATATGTGGATATAAGTATTTCAGATACCTCCTCTGATATAAATTGATAGATTGATTTAGAGTATGAGGTAGCCAACCTCTGATACCAATTGTAGGATCGAATATATAAAAATGATATGCTCAATATAAAAGAGGGGGGGTGAATTTTATACTTTAAAAATTCCTTTGGAACCTTTAAAGTTAAGTTTAACAAGTTTAAACAAACATTCACAAGACCTCTTAAGGAAACCTTTTCTTATTTCTTAAAAAAAATATTATACCTTAAAGCGTATAGAATCTGTAATATAATCATAGTAACAGAATTACAAAGTATAAGAAATCTATACTTTCTAACTTTAACAAAGTTACAAATACAGTGTAATTAAAACAACTTGAAATAGGAATCAAGTAACAGTGGGATTATTTTAACCCAAAGATAAGGGTATCCAATAACCTTGGATAAAGGTTCCTTGATTTATACTTTCAATAAATTCTGTCTTACCCAATCCTAGGTAAGCCCTCAATCTAAAGATTGGTATCTATCTTGCTATCCCCGCAAGCCCTCAATTTAGAAGGAAATCGGAACCTCTGTCTTCCAAACCCGGATGCCCACGATCAGCACGATCGCAGTCTACACTAAGCAAGTCTGAACAAGTTGTTCACAACATCCGCACGAAGCACTGAGAGTTGTAAGAGCCTCTCTCTCTAGAAATCACTTCACAAGCTTTTTCGCTGTCAAGTACTTTTCTCATTCAAATAAGCTTGTATTTATAGGCAAAACTTACCAACGGCCAAATCCTCTCCAACGGTCATATTTTCCTTAAATTTTGGAGGGACTTGGACACGTGGCAAACATAAAATGGTTAGTTTATAATAGATTGTATGAAATCGTTTCAAGTAACAGAAACGATGTTAATTATAAGAGAACTTGGAGTCTGATATCATTGGAATGATACATTTAAACAACTCTAATATTATCAAGAAAATGTAATCTTAAGAAATCAGGAAAACGGATTCTTAGAAATAACATTATCAAGAAAACAGAATCATAAAATCAGAGTCACATATACCCTGGATTCGGTATTGAAAATCGGCATCACATATACACTGGAATCGGTATTGAAAATCGGCATCATATATACACCGGAATCAGTATTGAAAATCAGCATCTCATATACACTGGAATCGGTATTGAATATCAGCATCATATATACACCGGATTCAGAATTGAATGTCGGAATCATATATACACCGGATTCGGAATTGAATATCGACATCATATATACACCGGATTCGGAATTGTAAAACTGAATCACATATTGTAATGACAGATCTTGCAAAAATAACTGAATGAAAAAAACAGAATGACAGATCTTGTAAGAATAATAGAGTGAGAAAAATGTAATGATGTATCTGTAAGCATAAAAGAATGACAATTCCGGATCTTAATAAAAATACAGAACTTAAAAAATATTCAGATCTTAGAAAAAGTGTTTGTGATTTTCAAAACATAAAACCTTAAGGAATTGAGAGGTCATAAGATATCCTTATTGACTCAACAGGTTTAACACTCGAGATTTCCAAGTACTTTATTTCAAGTAGTTCTTTTGATTTTTATAAATTATTAAATTTGGGTAGCCCCATAGTAATTAACAAATCCCTGTGGGCTGTCATCACATAAAAAAATTCAGGAAAATTCCATTTTATGTATACAAATATTTTAATACTAAATTAAAACATAAAATTGATTAGAATTAACATAATTAAATTTATAAAAATATAATAGAAATGATTTTACTTTTAATACATTTTAAAATAGAATATAAATTTTTACATTTATGAAACAAAAATAGAGTTTTCAATAAAAATAGTATTTTTTAATAATCACTGGAAAATATCTTTTTTAGAAAATTCTAAAAAATTTATCCAAAGATAATTTTTATATTCTCATATTAAAAATTATGTTCATTTAATAAAATTTCTAAAATTTAAATAAATTAATCATAATATTTTATAATGAAAGTAATAAAAATCCTTTTTGAAGAAAATGTATTTTTCAATAATAAAATGGATTTACTAAAAAATTGATTAATTATTTACTAAGAATTTATCAATACATTTATATATATTTTATAAATAATTTAATCATATTAATACCCTCCAATTTAATATCTAGTTTATAACTATCACATAAAATAATATTTTAATAATATATCATGGTTCATTTAAACTTAATGTTGCATGTTATGAAATCTATAAAATAAATTAGATTTAATTGAAAATTATTATTTAATAAAATATTGTGGCATTACATTCTCCCCCACCCCACTTAATAAATTTTTTCCTCACAATTTTAACTTGTGATCGGTAATAAAGGGTTTGATACTTGAAAATTTCTTTGCTGAAAAACCACATCATAAAAGGGATTAGTAAAACTTTTTCTTAATAAGAGAGAAATGGAAATATAAAGGCCACTTGGAATAATATAAAACTATGTCTATAAAAAGGAGAACATTAGTGGGAAGTGAAAACATGGATATAGAAGAGGAAACTAACTTCTAAGGACTAATTTATAGTGATAGAGAACATGATTGGTAGAAAGTTAACAGCCACATAACCATAAATTTTTTATGGGTGAAATGACCATTGATTCATCATTAATAAAGGTAATAAGACAAAAAATTTGTTTTAAGATCCGTTTCCTAGATTTTAGGAATACCATTTCCATTTAGACTAAGAACAAAAGAAATATACTTACTTAAAAAGTAGAATTTCATCCTTTAATAAATTTTCACCATAATGTAATCTATTTCTCCCAAATGATGAGTATTTGAGATAAAAAAAATTATAACTGAATCCCTAAAATAAACTTATAACAGATCAAAAAAATTATATAAAGATATTCCTCTAGACTTTAAACATTAATCAAAATGGAAATTTTTTAAATTAAGGTAATATAATTACCATAATGTATAAACATTCATATGAATAAATACAAAATTAATCTCCAAATCCTTAATAATAACATCCAAGGTTAAACTCAATAAATAAAACTATATACTAAATGACCTCAATTACCTCAACATTAAGTAATGTTTTAACCTCAAAGGTTATGTCATACCCTTTAACATACATCTTCAAAATTTTAATTTCATTCATCCCAAAAAATCATTCATGTTAAATCACTTCATAAACCTAAACCTAATTAAAAATCTCACAAAATATCATTAATCATAATGATAAACCATTATATAATCTTATAATATAGTTAAATTCACCAAGAATATCATGAATCAAATTTTGATACTAACCTGAAAGGTAATCCTTAGCTTGATCATAAATGTCATTGAAAATATTTCCTTATCAATGAATCACTTTTCAACCATAAAAATTATCTATATCCCACTATCAAATATATCATAATTAACTTAAAATAAAATAATATACTAACCCAAAGGTTTATTTGAACCTCAGTAGATTATTTGTCATGAAAAATTTCAAATCACCTCAAAATCTTATCATATAAAACATTAAAATTGGGTTTTTGATACCTTTGAACTTATTATAAAACTTAAACTTATAAACCCATAATGGTATCCATAACTTTTATGTTTACATCACATGGAAAAAAATATTCTTCTAAAAATTAACACAATCCATATTCCTAAAATAAGCTCACAAACTATTGAATATATTACATAAATCAACAAATGAAATAAACATCATATAAGATGACCAAAATCAAATTGTCATCAACTAATCAATTTCAAGGTCACCAATACTATCCTATTAATATCAATCATCACTTTATCCAAACTAAACAATATCAATTTTCTTGTTTATTGGTACCATTGCACATATATTTTCAAATCCTTAATGAAAACTACTATTCAATAATCCTAAGATGTCACATGATTATTATATCAAAAATTTCATTGATATAACTACTCTAAAACATATTTCTTGAATAATAATGTGTAAAAACTTAAATCCTATCTCATAATAGGTATTTTCATGTTCTTGGAGTTAATCCTTGTATTAGGGCATTGACTCAGATAATTCCCATATTCAATACATAATGCATTGAACTATAAATGGTACCTTAGGATGATATTCATTTCCCTAAATCAAACTTTACATTTTTCCTAGATAAATATTTCCTATATGCACTTAGTTTACACATATAAATTGAGTGATTATTCTAAAATTATCTATATATGGGTAGATGAATCTTCATTCCTTCATAGTATCCACCACTCAAACTCTTAGAAAAATCTATCCTTTTCTTCATTGATGATTTCGGGATTTGGTTAAGGTGCAATTTGATAATCATGTATCATGATAACTGATTAGTCTTAATCACTAGGTTTCACATTCCATCTCCCATTTCATTTGGTTTCTCCTAAGGACAATAATTCCATAGTTCATCAACTTTAACACAAATCCTACTTCTTCTAGCCATTGACTAAAACCAAAAAGTATAGTGTGAGAAATAATTTTTGTAGTGAGTAATCATGAAAAATCATTTGTAGGATGTCTAAATCATGAAACCTACTTTTAAATATACTACACCATAGGTTTTACCTTGGTTATCCATGATCATTATCAAAAAATTAGGATGTTATCATAAACATAGTCGAATACCTAGGGTTCTCACTAAAATTTTATCATCATAGTTTATAAAGGTTAAATAAATATTTCTTTAATACCAACTATAGAAACCCATACATTTCATACATAGATATCACATATTTTTAGATGAATATTAATTACATAAAATAAAAATCCATGCCAGAATCATATAGGTCTAGTGCCTTTGGAAATATGGACATATAAAACATTGGTTCATAAAATATCCACATCATCTCCCAGAAAGTTATTTATAACTATCACCCCTATGATACATATCATACTTATTACTTTTATTCATAACATGGGGAAAGGAAACATAATAAAGGGTGATCTTAGATGCTTGGTAAGGGTAAATATGGGAGATATTAATGATCAATTGAGAACAACATGAACATAATGGTATGATAACATGATCATAATGTTTTAAAATCATACCTTGCATATCATATATCATAATATTGAGTCATGGACTAAATATCAACAATTCATGAGACATGAATCATAAAGTAATCAAGGAAAATGAGTAATGAGAGCATAACATTATCATAAGGCATATGTTTTTGGCATACATATAAATATATAAAATCATTTTCTTATTAGTCATGGATCATTTCAAAGAATATTATAGTGGAATGGGTCCACTATAAAAACCATTTAAGTAGTTAAGGTTCACTCGCAAGATTATCATAGTGAAAAAAGTCTATTACTAAATAGTTCTCACTCTCTATTACATCCTTTTTTATCTTATGATATATCAATATTTACCCAATGAATTGTAGGGAGATATAATTACCACATTTCCTTGGTTATAACATAACCACCATCTTTGGTTATAACATAACCTCCATTATTAGTTATAATGTAACCACCATCACATAATAAAAACCATAAATATGTGGGTCAAAAGATTATAAAACATTAATAAAATCTAAACCCATGAAAAAAATGGGTTTAATAAACATTTCATCATAGCATAACTCATGGAAAAGGAATGATTTTCATAAAACATTTTACCATTTTATAATATCATAACTCATTCAAAAGGAACCGGTTTCATAAAAGTATTAAAATAAATGTAAAACATCTAAATAATGAAAAAAGATGGTATCCTTGGATCATATCCTTAGTAAAACAAAAGTTAAATAAAGGGATGGTGTCTTTGATGAATATAAATACCATTAAAAGACCATTGAATCATTCTTGAGGAAAATATCCTTTCCATTTTGAAATCACTTCTTAAAAATATAAAAAATTTGAAAATATTATAGAAACCATTTTATTTTAAAAATAACTATTGAAACTTTTAAAGGAACCATCATATTATTTAGTATTCATAATGGTGTGAAATTCTATTAATGTCGTATAAGTTAAAAGAAAAACATTCCTTTTACACTTTTTTAAAAGTACCTCATTCAAAAAATGTAAAAAAAATATTCCCTTTAAACCATTTTTAAAAATTAAAACTTGGGTAAAAATGACTTTATAAAATCATAGGATAATATTAAAAACCTTATTTAAAATATTTTTGGATAACATGGATATGGAAGAAAAAAAAATCGGCTAAAGAGAGAAATAAAGTAGATTTTCCTTAAAAACATATTTTAGGTCTATTGAGTACTTAAGGTAAGAAAAATGAAAGGAAAAAAATCATTATAAATAAATAAATAGATTATGATAAAATTCATGAGTTTATTGAGAGATATATCATAATATTTAATCATTATAACTTAACTATAAACAATCTTGATATATAATGAGATTGTAACATAAACCCCTTACCACTTTGGTAAAATTTAAATCATAATCCCCATGATAGAAATAATATTAGATGTATTTTTAAATACCTACAACTTTTATAATAAGTAACATAAAATAAATTTATGGTAGTATATACACTTTATAGAAGAAACAAGTGTGGAATATGACATGTATCTCACTGAAATAAAAGTGAGATGAAAATGTCTAACCTTAGGTTTGGCTTCATTCATATGCATTGGAAGATCCTTTATAATAAATATATACTTATTATAAATTTATTAAATAACCATATTAATATATATAATAACATATTTGATTTATTTATAACCTTTTATCGCCTTTTTTAACACTTCTTTATTAAAATCACTATTCTGGGTGATATCTGCTTCATTTTTCATGTATGTTCTGGTTCGGTAGTTCTGGTCCTTGTATTTTTTTCATAGTTCCATAATATCCAAAATTTTAATCATGATATAAATATAATATATATTTATTATATACATTTTTATATTCATTCATAAAATATATAGATAGAAAAATGAATTACACTATTCATGGAGATGGTAGGTCGTACAAGCGCATGAAGTATTTTTACATTTTTCAACGGATGGAATGAAAGAATATTAAATACTAAATAAAAATTATAGAATAATTATTATATCATATATCTCATATATATTCATTAAATCTATCCTTATTACTATCCATGTAAAATATAAATGAAAAATGAATCACATCTCTTCATGAAGGTGGTAGTCCACAAGTACACATGATCAACGTTATCATTTTCCAATGGTTTGGAAGGTAAGAAGGTTGATATGATATTATAATTAAATAAGTATAATTATGTAATAATTATCATATATAAACATTAAATCTTTCATGATACCCATATATAAAATATGCTGATGATAAATGAATTATATCACTACGTGGATACGATTATCCCTGCGTACGCACGACCAATAATTTCACTTCCCATTTGATGGAAAGGGGGTAAATAAAGGAGGATTAATAATCATAATGAAATTTAATTATATTTAAGATACTTACTTTATTATTTAAATAAAAATATAAATTATTTATAGGAGTTAAAATAATAATTAAAATTAGAGTGATTGTCACGAACCAACCCAGGTCGACCCCAAACCGGTCACCCAAGCCAATCCGCGACATGACCCGGGAGGCGTTCTCGATCCTCCTGGGCTGGCGAAAAGCGCCAGGGCATCACAGAGTACATGTGGGAATGATTTCTCCCAATAAAACTTTACTAAGAAGCAGAAATAAATAAACAACAATAAAATTAAACAGCCAAAAACATAACTAACCTGACCACGAACCAAACTCCTCACGACCCTGAGAGTCGATCGTCAAACTACAAATAACTATCATCCACGGAGAGCAAGCTCGATTCAAACCTGCAACAGAAACTAAAAACAAGAAAACACTATAGGCGTGAGTATTAAAAATCAGTAGGCTAGCCCGATAAATCTATTCCCAAAGCACTACCATTAAAAGAAGAATTTACCAACTTCAAGTTTGAACTACATTATAGAAAATATGGGTTTTCACACACACACACACTATCCATTTTAAAAACAAGTAACAATCCATTTCCCTTTTTAATTTGGAATAAGTTCAATGTTGAAAGAAACAGGCAAATTGCATTTTAAAACATTTTGCGAACAATTTAGAAATCCAAACTTTAGTTGTTAGTCAAAAAGAAAATCACACACAACACACCCACTAAGGGAAATGGGAAAAAAATGTCACATAAGGTTCAGCATCCAAACTCGACCTCTCAATCGTCTGCCACATACAAATAAACACTAAAAGAGACATGGGTCGAACCTAGGAGATCGTGAATAAACCAAAACGTACTATACATGTGACTCATCCTGAAGGCATGCCTACTCTCAATGACGTCATAACGCCCAAACGCTTGGTATATCCCTACCTGGCCTAACCAAGGGGCTCAATACCCTAGCGGCTCCAACCACACTAAGGGCCACTAGCCAGTGCGTAATCTAAACTAGTGCAGTAATCGTTATTAGAGAATTCACTCACTATGCCAGGTTCCCATGTCAACATGTATAATCATCAGGGGTGAGTCAACAACGTAAAACTAGTCACGATGCACAAGCATCACATACTCAGCTCACCCAATCAACACACACAAAAGATCACTCCAAAGAGACTTTTCAAAACATTAATTTCATTAAAAGTACCAAACGGGCCTCATGCACTCATTTAATACTAAATCATTTCCAAGAATCAAGGGAACACTTTCAACCTCAGAAAAAAATTCATTTGAAACCCCATTTAAGAAATCTATTTTATAAAGATGAACACATTGCAACCCAATCCGTTCTTGAAAAGAAGCACAATGTATTTATAAGGGCCACCCGGGCATTTTATCAACCCTGATGTTGCACATTTAAAAGAAAACATTTTCATTTCTTTTAAGTGCCAAACGGGCATTTTCATTACTGCACAACAATAATCCAGAGATATGCTTTCAGTGTAATGAAAAGGAATATACAGTCCCAATTATAGAAAAACACCACTTTAACTATAATTACTTCATATTACTTCAGTTTTAATAAAGATTCATGAAATGACGAGAATCTGTAAATTCTAAATTTAAAGGCAAGTGCAGGGAGAACCTACCTCGAAACGCAGTCCAAATGCAATGAAACGACACGCCTCACATAGGCGCGCTAACGCACGTAAGACAGTGACTGTAATGCGGGCTTTCCTCGCCAACACGCTGCAACAGATTCAAAACAACTAACACACATAAATGCCGACTTAAAATAATTTATATGAATCAGGAACGCAAAAATAACTAATATATATATATATATATACGTTGATATAAAATAATCCATGCAAAATCAAAGAAAACAACACCTCGACACCGGAGTAGGTGAAACGGGTGAACCCAAACTGTTCGCCTTCGGCGGAAAGTGTTTGACGCACACCTCGAAAAGAACGAGGCGCGTGACTGGTCACGCGAATAGGAGCAATGGTGTCGGACAGCATTGTGGCGCTACGAGTTGCTAGCCGGATAGTACGTTGACGTCACGGGAGGCCTACGGGTCGAAGCGAGTGTGACGGGTGCGGCGAGCAGGGCAGGTTGAGTGCGGCGCAGCCTGAGGCAGGCTGGCCGGAGGCAGCGCGACCGGGGCGAGCTGGCTGGAGGTCGTGCGACTGGGGTGGGCCTGCCAGAGGCTGTGTGGGCCAGTAGCAGGCTGGCCGGAGGTTGTGCGGGCCAGTAGCAGGCTGGCCAGAGGTTGTGCGGCCGTAGCGGGAAGGAGATGGGGGCGGTTTGCAGGGCAGTGTCGGCGGGGGGTGCTACCGGAGACGGTCGGGCGTTAGAGGAGGCTGGAGGAGGGAGGCCGGATGGGAGGCGGGGTCGGGTTGTAGAGCAGTGCCGACAGGGGGGTTTCGACTGGAGGCGGAAGCGGTCCGGCGAGGGAGGAGGGAGCGCGGCGGTCGGGAGAGGGAGGGAAGAGCCGGCTGGGGCTCATCCGAAAGGCAGCCACACGGGGGAGGAGTTGCGGCCGGAGGGAACGCCACCGGAGTCGGAGAGGAGGTCGGCAGTGGCTCAGCTGGGTGCGGCTGCACGGAGGAGGTCGGCGCGGGCAGAGGGGGAGGGTGGTCGCGCGGCTGGAGCGCGCAGGAGGGGCCGAGAGGGAGAGGGTCGCGCGGAGGGAGAAGGGAGAAAGAGGGAAGAGAGATAGAAAGAGGAGGGGGAGAGAAAAGAGGGGGGTGACGGTTCATGAAAAAAAAGAGACTAGGGTTAGGGAGAAAAGAGGAGAAAAAAAAGAAAGAAAGAAAGAAGAAAAAAAGGGATAAATGAAATGAAATAAAAAGAAAGAAATAAAATAAAATAAAATAAAATAAATAAATCAAAGAAAATAAAATAGAATAAGATATTAAATAAAAAGAGTTTAGTAATAATAATAATAATAGTAATATTAATAATAATTATTATGATTATAATTACAAACATATATATATATATATATAAACATATATAGATAAACCTACATAAACAAATTTATAAACATACATATATGAACATACACAACATATTATAAACGTATAGACATATATAATCATATGTATAAACACATTTACGCATAAACATATAATGTTAAGAAAATATATATTTATCAGCATACATGTATATATACACATATAAACATACATATATGCACATTACGTTAAAAATAATAATAATAATCTATAAACATATATACCCATATACATATTTATATACACATATATAATCATATATATATATATATATTAATCCACTCAATGAGTGAATTTAATAACGTTAAAACTGAATGACCGCAGGGTACGCACGCACCGCACGGTACCCAAGTGGACTGCAAACGGGCTGCGCGTCACAACTGTATGCTGTTGACACACTATCCCAAACCATAAACTCATCCAAACATTAAGATTTTAGACCGGGACTCACCCGCACACATGAAAAATCACCCGACGCTAAGATAAATAAATTAAATAAATAAAAACAGGTGTGACATTGATTGGTTAAGAAGATTACCTCTTCTTTGAAATAATAACTTTAAATCTCCTCTCAATGACTTTAGGGTTGGTATTTTGGGAAGACCAACACTTCTATAATGTGTCTAGGGTAGTGTATAAGATAAATTAGTAGATTTTGGTCAATATATAAGGCTCAATGTGGTGTGATGAAGATAAAGTAGGGATTACCTTTATAATTGAGTGGAGGGGCACCCTTGGAATTTCTTAAAAGAATAAAATATATTGAAGCCATTATCAAGTCAAATAGTTCCAAATGTACTATAAATGGTAAAGGGGTGATTTTTTTTACCATATTTTATCCCTATTTTTCTATTTCAAAATTTTTTTATTTTTATGTAATTTAATAAAATATTATTTTCATAAAATATCATTATTGCAAATTTTGACACTGTTCATTTAATTTGACATAAAAGTCTTAAATAAATTTTTTGAATTGGAATATAATTCATTAAATTTAAAATTATATTCCATATTTATCTAAAAAAATAGTTTCACACATTAACTCACTAAAATTATATTACTTTTTATGTTTATAAAATCATTTACTATATTTTTTACTAATTGGATAAATACAGCATCGGTGTTGCATAAGCATATAATGTCATTATATAATTAATGAAAATTATAAATAAATTTATATCATGAAAATAATTTCATTAATTTCACAATATAAACTTAAATTCATTCATATCCTTTTTTTTCTTAAGTAGTCACATAAGAGATATTTAAAACTAAGAGAGTGACATTTTGTAACTTACATTGATTTAAATATTATATAGGTCATTATCATGGAAAATTGTTCATTAAATAACTCAATTTGGATACTATGATTATAATGGTAGAATTAAATTCAACCAATAAGAATTATGATGAAATTTTATGGACTTATCACTTATTTTTAACCAAGATTAACCCAATGTACCCTTTACCGAGGGGTTAAATTTTACCACGGTTACTATACATATTCAACAAAAATAAAAGTGGAATATTTAAAAATTTTAAACCTTATGATTGAATGGATTCCATTTTATCAAATTAAATACCTATAAGTGGTAGAAATTAATTTGAAAATAAGTGTGCTAAACACGATGAAAACTGCATCTAGAAAATACCGTTTTTAAGCATAAAATTGGATTTATACTTATACCATAGGTAGAAAAATATTAGATGAATGTTAAAACATTTAATTGAGTATATAATATCTACATTTAATTAAAATAAATCACCAATATTGACCAATTTAATTTATTAATATAAAAACACATTGCGAACATAAAAATAGTTTTTCAGAAAAATGCCTTTTTACATATACAAATTTTTTTATACTAAATTAAAACATAAAATTGATTCCAATGAACTTAATTATATTTTTTTAAATATAATTGAAATTATTTTACTTTTAAACCATTTTAATACAAAATGAAACTTTTTACATGATTGAAACAAAAATAAAGTTTTCAATAAAAATCAGTAATTTTCAATATTCACTTGAAAATCAATATTTTCAAAAAATTATAAAAACTTTATCCTAAGATAATTTTAATATAATTATTTTAAAATTAATGTTAATTTTTTAAAATTTTAAAAAGTAATATAAATTATTAATAATAATTACACACAAATTTAATAAAAATCATTTTTGATGAAAACATATTTTTGAAGAATAAAATTAATTTATTAAAAAATTGAGTAATTAATTAATAATAATTTATCAATACATTTATATATATTTAATAAAGTAATTAATCATATTCATACCTCTAAATTTAACTTCTAGGTTATAACTATCACATTAAATAATATATTAATAATATATTCTGGTTTGTTTAAACTGAGTGTTGTGTGTTACACATCAAATAAATTAAATTTAATTAAAAATAATTATTTCATAAAATATCTTGTTATTATAGTTTGTATAAATTCTTATTTATATGGAGGTTTCTAATTAAATTTTCAATGCACATTGAGGTTCTTTTTTATTTTCTTAGCTCACCTTCGGTAGTACATCATGATATATCTAAGATGTATCATTCATTGATGTTTCGGTTCATGTGGTAAGGGATAAAGTCTTAAATATATGAGTTTTTTCATTATTTGGGGAATATTAGTAGGTGAAGGTAGAGCATCAGGTACTCTATGGTTTTTTTGTAGCAATTGGATGTCCCAAGGTAGAATGTGGGGTATATTCCAACGGATTTTTCACTATTTTTCCTCATGATCAGTATAGATATGACCATATTTGGTTTATTATATATTAATTAATGATTTAATCTCATTTCATTGAAAATATAGGGCCAATAATTGTTTATGTTTTTTAAAATAAGTATATGGATAAAAAAGTTACGTTTCTTGGTGTTCTATAGTTGCTAATTTCTGATAGTGATCCTCATTTTAACTTGAGAGTATGGGGTTATCTTCAATTTTATTTTTCCTCTCATTTTTCTCTTATAAAATCCTTCCATCCTATAAATTATGTTCAAATAGAGTATAAAATAAAGAAGATAGAGGATATGTTTCATGCCTACATTTTAGGTAATTGGGTAGAATGTTTCATGCAGATGATTTTTTTCAAATTCACCTATAATAATATATATCAAACAATCGATGTAATGGATCTATTTGAGGAATTTTAGTTGTGGAATTATATATATCCATTATGTTAGACCATGGTTGAAAATACATTAGGACTTAGACCATATGTGGTATATAGAATGATAAATAAGTTATTTATGATTTTAGAGAGGATAAATATAGTGTGGGGCCATCATTATTATTATTTTGATTGGAGGTTTTGGTCATTTTAGATTTAGGTACGAAATAATGTGTAATATGATTTTTCCTACTTATATGAAATTATTTTTTAATAGAGTGGATAACCATTCCCCATGGTTTATTTTTCAATTTGAGGTGTTATAACATGCCAGTGATGTGTCATATCGGCTATATCTCCAACCACACCTTGAAAAGATCAATGAATATCTATATATATTACAACATTTTCAATATTTTAATGATGACACCCATTTCATATATTGGGGTGTGTTATATATGGAGGATGAACTGATGTTTATAGAGAATCTAGTTGAGACTCGGTAATTTTTAGAGAAATTTTTTTAGTTGAATTATTCCTTTGGGTTTCATATTGTGTAGACATGTTGGTTTGGAGTAATGTACGTGGGAATTTGAGTCATAGTTTCAGACATAATATCAATATATTTTTTAATACAATTTTTCTTTGATGTTGTTTTGTTTAATTTAGTATTGTATTTATTAGTTTTTTTTATACTTTTATTGCATTGTGCTTTATTAATGTGATCATTTCTATTTGATAGGAATCTCCTAGTGGGTGTTTCTTTTTAGTGATCATTCTTTTCTTTTTGGGTTTTGGTAAGATATTTAGAAAGGTTATCATTTGAGAGGTAATTATTATGACAACCCATACCTTCTTAGACTATTACATTATGAATTTTGTTTGGTGAACTTATAAAGAGAATGTTAGAAGAAGAGATGTGGAGTTACGACTAACATTTCTACTAGTGATGTTCATTGTAGCATTATTGAATGTGTGGTACCATGAGTGGTTCATTTGAGTATTGGGATAGTTTTGATCTTGTGTCACAACTTGGAGAATCAGTTATTAGATTTTTTTTTTCTATTTCAAGGTGGAAGTAGGGACACAACATGAATGGTATTTGTTATAGTACAATGACATATTAGTTTACCTTAAATGAATTTAGTTGCAGTGTGGATTATTTCAATGTGATGTGAAGGGTCCTTGAGAGTTCTACTTTAACCATCCACTAGTCTTTTCACAAAATGGTTTCTTTTATATATAGTTTTAATATTAGTGGCTAATTATTATATGATTTTGGTGATTGGGATAATCTAATTCATGAATATTAGTTCAACCTATATAAATTTTTCTCATGGTATGAATTTATATGTTTTACCATGATATCTAGATAAAATGATTTTTAGGTATTGTATTTTTAGTGTCATTGCACAGTGGTTCCCTTTTTTTATATTGGTTTGTTAGGTGTGCATCAAGGTTGAGTAAAGAAGCTCGATGTTTGAGTTATGTTTTATAGAGTATCATGTATTGTGACATGGCCATGATGCTTTCATAGTTTCCTTAATTAATAATGTTTATTTAATATTGTTTTGATTGTGTAATTAAAGATGAGATAAGGGGGTTCATAATATGATTTTTTGAGTATTGTCTGATGTGTCCTCGTTGTAGTGTGACCATGACCTATCACATAGTTATAATTTAAAAAAATCTTCATTATAAATTTTAATTCCCATTAAAATTCAACCATATTCATTTGTTTTTCCCATAACCCTAGGAATTTTTTTTTGTATCTATAAAGACTATTCAATAACCATTGATTTGTTTTTTCACTCTACTTTAAGAAATCATTATATTTGTGCTCCAAGTGGATTATTCTTCATATATTTTTTAATCATTTCTCATTCATTCTTCTTGGAAGAGTCTATGATAAATGTGATGATTAACTTTGGGTGTTTTATTGTTTTGATCTCATTGGGGAATAGTCATGTATAATCCTTGTGGATGATCCTCACGTGGTAAGTGGTTTATGATTGAGTATTCTCCATCATCCTGAACAATTAATTTCAATCTTTAATTTAGGTAGGTGATTCAATATGGATCGTTCTTTATTTTTTTATTATATATGTATCATGATTTTTATATATTTTTATAGACTGTAAGATTGAACAAATAAATATAATGAATTATTTTAATGAAAATATAAGTGTAATGGATGCTTCACATCTGATTTGTAAAATTACTTGATATTTATAAATGATGATGGTTTTACTGATGTTTCCACTAGATATTTGTGGTTAATGTTGTGAGATATATTTATTTTAGTTATTGATAAGTTAGAATCATATTACATAATTTTTTAATCACTGAAAGTATGTAATAAATGACATACATGGACATATGGAATTTTGGTGTTTGTGTTAGAACATGGAATTATAATATAATATGAATGATTGATTGATGTAGTAATATTTTAAGTGATTTTTATTTTATATGGTTTGTTTCAAGACTTTTTTGTTGGACTAAGTTTTAGATGGTTACGATCCATCGATATTGCATTACCATAATCTAATGGTGGATGACCATTCACAACTAGGGTTAGTGGTGTCGAATCCTTCATCAGACTGGGATAATGGGATATTGGAACTTATATCCATGGATTCCTCTATATAGATGATTTCATAGTCAAATACTCACCCCATATTTAATACATGATCATGTATCATATTTCTAGTTCCATGTTCAACTGAAAAATGGTAAATTATTTCACTTTCCATATTAGAAGGTTGTATTGTAGAGGTTGAGTCTTCATGCATAGTCAGGAACTATTAGGTAAATTTTGAATCTATAAATATCATCCTTAGAATAGGATATAAGGGAATCCTGTGTTTTTTATATAGTGAATATTTAATTTTTAATCTAATTCATTTTTTTCTTATCACTGAAGAAAATTTATGATCATTACATAGTGTATATTAGGATCATCATCAATGGAAAACATAACTCAATAGTAGTGTTAATTCATGCTTGTCACATGAGTCATCATTTTCTCATCGCATAAGTAAAAATTATCTCATCTCCTAAGTAATCCCCTACTCATCACCAGAGGCATACTATTCTCATAAGATAGGGTAAGAATATTAGGCCCATCACCTACAGTGTCAAACAAGAGATCCCATTACCAACACAATATATTATTATTCTCATCACATAAGGAATCATATGCTCATAACATGGTAGAATTAATCTTCATATCATAACATAAAGAAATACTAAAGGGATCCTATTCTTAAAACCTAGCATTCTTATGCTTGACCAATATGGTATCACATTCTGATCACATTAATTGTTTTGGGATCCAAACCTAGGTTTGGTATTTTAGTGAATCAGGAGAGGTTGTATAAAGATCATCATAATGAACCTATTTGGATCATCCATAAGATAGGGTTCCATATATGATTATCACATACTGGAGGGTAATATTTTAGTGTAAAATGGGTATGCTTTAATATATGCTCATCACATATGGGGATTTCAAATGTAATCCTCTGGTTAGGATGGATCCAAAAACACTCATCACATGATGGAAGGAATAAGATAACATCCATTGGGAGTTGAACTATATTTTGACATCCTTGAATGTCTATTTGAGAGGTTTGGTGTGAGTTTTGGTATGCTCCAGGAAGATGATCAGGATTCATAGATACCACCTTTCAAGGGAGAAATGTAATAGTGGTGATTTCAGAAATGATCCTCAAAGAGGATTCCTATATATATTACCAAAAATTAGGAATCAAGGTTAGCATAGTTTTATTATGTGTTTATGGTCATGTGATAGTATTATACCATGCCATTTAATGTTATGAGTTAAGAAATCTTATATCATGAAATAGATGACATTAAGGGATAGTACGGGGCATACCAATCAAGATTCTTGAATACTTCTTGGGATTTGGTATAGAATTATTAGGGGTTGTTAATATGTTTTACTAGTGGTCATGTGTTAAGTATAATCATGCATGGATGTTTTCTATACCATGAATTATGTGTGCATACTAAGGATTAGAGTACCAATGCATAAGAGAAAAAGGAGAAGGGATTTACCAGCTAAGGATAGTGTAAAGGATATGGGAATGAAAGAACATTAATATGATAGAGAGTATGGTGTTTTCATAGTAAATCTCAGATCACATGGATGAGGATCCCAAGTGAACTCAACTTTCACACAACTATTCATAGTGAAAGGTGACATCAAATGGGAGTCTCTGATATAGTCATAGAGAATATTAGGAGTTTCATAGGGTTTATAGTTGTTTGAGACTTGGGAATATATCAAATATATCCTTCATATATAGAATATTAATGGTTTTCATGAAAATTGGATATTTCATGGACTTAGAGTTGTGTGAGTCATAGGCTTCTAGCACATATGTAATACATAGTAGACCAAGGAATGGGTTTCATGGAATTTGTATGTTACATTAAACATAGGATTTTGAGAGACATTATCATCTTGAAAAAATTTTGGTCTCCATGGATGTTAGTTTCATTAAAACATCTAAAACACAATTCAATCCATTTAAGGGATTATGTAAAGTAATTCACACCAGTTTCTTAGACATGAGGATCCATTAGGAATTGGGGTTATATGAATGTGCCAAATTCTTAATTTCTTGAGAATAGTTCTTCAATATAGAATCTCAATTTTCCCTACCAAAAATTAGATTTGTGTATTTATAAGCCTCAAATAAATGGAGAACGGCTTATTTGTATATGTATTATGATTTCACGCATGTTTGTAGTTGCATGGATCTCCTACTTTCATTCATGTAAGTTCAAGTTGTGTGAACATTTTTACTACGATAAAAAATTTACTAAAATAGTCATTTTTCACCTTTGGTAATCTATTAATACACTAGAAAATTCATTCATGAAGATTATGATTTTATATTCCCCCCATGGAATGGGGTGCGATAAGGGAGAAGAGGAACAAATTTATGCAAAACACTAAAACTTGTTGATTTTTTCCTTCATGTTCATATGAATTTCCCAAGTTTTCACCACCCAGGTTACCACTTTTATAATTAATTTTATGAGGGGTCCCATGGGGACCAATTATCTATTCACACAAAACAAATTAGTTCATTTATTTCATAGAACTCTTATTTTCACCAAGATCTTGAGATAGAAATCCTTGACATTGACATTACTCCAACTTACACAAATAGATTTATACAATGAGGCATCCATGAAATTGACATCATAAAGTCATTGAGATAATGTTTTATGAAGTAATTTTAATGATGCATACATTTTAGAAACATATATATATATATATAATTTTAAAATAATCTATCATATGGATAACTAAGAAGTTAAATATAACATTGCATGAAGAAGAAAAATAACTGAAATATCATAAATCTATTCAAACAGGGGGATGTAATCTGGACATAAACTGTTGGTCTCCTTTTTTATAGAGGGGAAGAGGGAGTAACTATTGAGAATCCAATTTCCTCTGTATTTATTTTTTTCATGACTATATCTCCCTTCTAGATGGGTATATTGACACAATGAGGTAGTGGTTCATGAGCACAATACAACTCAAAGGTGAAACATCACTACCACAAATAATGTTGTTAAAACCCATATCTTGATAAATATTTTCATTATATTTATACCAAAATAATTAGTGGTGTACCGTTAATTGAAAATTAATTCCATAAACAATATAAAATCATTTTTAAAATATTTTAACTAAAAATCATAAGAGATACTCAATTGATTAATACATGTGCTCTAGTAGAAACTTAATCACTGAGAAATTCTCTATTTACCAAAACTGCTAATTATATGTTTATTTTTATCTAAATTTAATGTGTATTTGGTGAAATGAAGTTCAAAATTCTATGTGTACTATTTTCTAAATTTGATGCCTGAGATTTTTAGTAGATAGTGTATATAAATGAATACCTTTCACCTCTACCACATGGAATTGGGAATTATATCATGGGATCTTAATAATATCATAAAAATCACATTCCTCAAATTCATGTATGATGATTATCTCATGATAGTGGGTTCGAGGTGGGCGTATAGGAGATATATGTACTTATGAGGGGGTTGATATATATTTTAGCATTGGTGCTACAACACAACCTAACCATTCACAAATATATAAATTTTTAAAAATAGATATACCTCTTCCTCAACATGGATCATAATCATATACCATGACAGATGAAGAATTTATAAGTTTTATAGTAGAATAGATTATCAGTGTAATAATAACATAATTTGGAGCAGCATCGACACCAATAGTGGGGACACTGTTTAATGCATTGGATCCCAAAAGTAATATTTATAGGTATCTTGGTAGCATTCCTTAGTGGATGGTTTCTTACTATCATAGATATATGCATGTGGGTGTGGGTGAACACTTTAATCATGACCTTGACAATGACTATTGCTAATAACATCAATATCATTGGTCCAACATATGAAAGGATCTAATACCTAGTGGGGAAATTCATATTGAGGTAAATTATCATGAACCTTTTACCCTTATAGAACTTATATTTATAGTTAAACACGCACTTTATTGGGTATGAGACCACAAATTACACCACCCCTCCAGAATCCTTCATCAGGTCATTACTCTGCAACACTGTTGGGGTTTAGCCGATGACAACTAATGATTTATGATTGGTAGATTGAATTAAAATGTAAGACAAATTCAACTTTTATCTATTACATATTTTATTTTGGGAGATCATTGATGACTATTTAAGAAGCATCAAATAGAGGTCCTTCCTAAATTATTTCTAGGTAGGATTATTGGTTGTAGAAATTTAGTGAAACAAAAACTATGATCCTTACACCCAGTAATCATTCACCATTCAATTTAACTACATACAACATCTCACACTATAGTTATACACAAGTGTTTCTCATATATTCATCCCATAATAAAATTATAGATCTTTTTTAGGCTTTTATATAAAGGGTTGGATAAAAATATCAAGGTTTCAATAATTAGTTCCATAGTTGGATTGGTCCAACACTATGTGGAAGGTTAGTTTGAAGTGTTCCTTAGAGAAATTTTATAGTTTTTTGTGGTTCATGAATATCAATTAGAGTAGACACAAGGGAGTCCTAGAAGGAATAGTGCAGTATGGCGTGCAGACCACTCATGATGTTAGACTCTAGTGGAAGAGGAAGATAATGGAGAGGGTGTCCCAAGACCTATAACATATCCTAGAGGGAGGGATTCTCAAGCATGTTACATGCTAATAAAACCAGTTTGTGTCTAGGTAAAATCCTTTAGGAATATCATGGGTTATTATTTCATTGATATTAGGTAATGTGTTCAAGAAAATATATATGTGAATGATGAGAAGGTCCCCTAAGAGAACTAGTATAAATGTGACCATAATCCCCTAACCTTTACCTAGGAAGAATAGTGGATAATGATTCTAACATTCAGTATAGATCTATAAGATATTGGGTTTTCAAGAATCAATTGTAGTGAAAACTATCCTAGGGCGACTTATATCTATGAGATGGAGGAGGTAATTCATTGTTGCAGTGATATTAACCCCTTTACTAACTAGGTGATAACAATTTTTTATAGGTGACCTAAAAAATCACTATCTAGAATTGTGCTGGAACTAGTAGTGCTAGTTCATAAAGAGGAATTATGGGGTTCTAGTGAATAAGAATCCTTATGAAGTGAAAATTTCAAAGAGTCTCTATTGTAGTGTGAGGGGATGCTTCTTGAATATAACTCAGATAAGTTTCCACAAGTTGAGGTAAGAATACTAGTCATTCAAGCTTTGGATGGAACCACTATAATATAAGAATGATTAATTTCTTTTCTATTATGTGTACATGGATCAAAGAATAAGGATAACACATAAGATATCTTGGTACACCTACCAAGGATAGATTTCATGATTCCATCATGCTTCCATGTGGTAAGAAAAAACAACCAACTCATTATGTGAGGGTGTCTCCATCCGCCAGTGATGTGATTAATTTGATGAAATTTAGAATCCTCCTTCCAAGGGGTTCATGAATTCAATTTTAACCTCATAATATAACTGATAATTTTTTATACATTATGTTTACTAATTTTAAATTCTCACTGTATAATTTTCACAACATACTAAAGAGTATCTTATAGTTTATATACTAAATATTACTAGATTTGGGGAAGAATGACAAGTAGAGAATGCCTTTAGTGCCTTAGATCCTTTCCCATTGGCTAGTGTGATGACTGATTTGGGTGATAATAATGATTTATTATGTCATTTAGTAAGGTAGTGGTTTGTCATGATGTTGATTAAGGTTATATATGTTATCCCTAATAATCAATTTATCGGTGATAGAACCTAAAGAACCAAATACTAATGATTCTTAATCTATTTTGTAATTTGAAAGAATAAAAATCATTCAAGATCCAATAATCCCCAAAATATAAACTATCTATATTGATACTTACATGAATTTTATTGGGTGACTGACTTAGGTGGAGGTAATTGGGGGGTCAGTGCCTTTATATGAGGAAACAATGGAGCCATCACCCACAAAATATGAGTTTGATGATTGAATACTTGCCCTTGACATAGATCCTAGACCGTCAAATAGGATTTCAGAGGTAGACCTTTCCACCACATAGATCAAGTATTTATTTGAGTATTTTATAAGTCCTTAGGAAATGGATGACTCTGGATCAAACTTTTCCAAGGATAATCATGGGATCTGACATGGGGTATAGAAGACCATAAATAATTTCATCATTTTCATACTGTTGAAATAGGTGATGGTCCATATGTGATCATTTTTCCACTATCTTTTTATCATGGTTACTATTAGAGTCTAGTATCATTAACTTCACACATTGGTTTGGGATTTCTTAGATGATATATTGTATATAGGGTGGTAAGGATTTGAAGCTACCTAATATTAGTCCAACTCTGAGGGTTTCTCAAACCATTTAATAAAACAACAATATATTATTTAGCTATTTTATCATGCATATCTATATTGAGAAATCAGATCTACTAGATAAGAGTCTCAATTGGTGATGATAAGGGCCAAGTCGGATCAATCAATATCCTATGTGGCGGAGTGTGGTGATGACCAAGGAAGGATAACATTGAAAGTGGTTGAGGTGTGTTCATAGATATAGGAGGAAGTAATAGAGATAGGAATGTTCAAATAAATTATTGAATCATCATAAAAAATTATAAACAATCTAGAATAATACATTTCCTAGGAGGATCTATAGATGAATTTTTTTTATCAAAAAGGGCTCTCTTAACTATGGATGATTTGTTATATTTTTTTAATAATTATTAATATTACTTATTTTTTATACCCATTATCAAATATTAAACTCAACCAAATAAATTAAACAATAAACTAAATTTTATTAGGCTTGCTTGAGACATGCTCAGTGTGAGAAACAATTGACAAATAGGAGATCATTTAAATACATGAGGGAGAAGGAAAATGGTGGATAGGTCTTGATTGGAATGTTGTATGGATCACTATGGGAACCCGTGGTTATTATTAATCTTGGTTCATGTGGTTATAAGAGTTTTATTTTCCCTATAAACATACAAGATACAAATTTCTTGGCACCAAGGGTGTTGGAATACTTCTTGAGTAATGGGATTGTGGGGAAAGGTTTAATATGACTCTGAGAGATTAAGCTCATGATTTGGGAGGTGGATAGGATGTGGGGGTTCATTGAATAAATTCAATAAATAGGTTTCACTGCCATATTTTTTATTATTTCTCCCCTAGGATGTGTACCCTAGACAAGAGGTGGGCCTTTATAGTGGTGTGTTTTCACTATAGGAACAACATTTATTGTCGATGAGAATGGTTCATACAAGGTGTGTGTCCTATATTTAAGGAATTAATTTTTATAATTTTACCATCATTATAGTGGAGTCAATCCATAGATAATGAGAATGATTCCTATGGGGTGTGTACCTTGGATTAAAGGCAATCCATTAGAGCATTGTTATGTCACTATAGGGGGTCCCTTTTGGACATGCATGTGTATTTCTATCTAAATCATGGGGAATAAATTTTTCTTTCAAAAGATAAAGATATCCATTATGTATTTTATAACTCTTAGGGCTATGGTTTTATATGTTATGCTTATTTAGGGGCACACCAGTTATATGTAGGGCATGTGGGGTAATAGGAAAAATATAAATTTCACCTAGGTTAGAGACATGTGAATGATATTTAATTGTGCTACAAGGTGGATACTAATGATATATGAGTTTTATTAGTTTATGGTCATATATATTTGACCACATAGAGGTTAATGATTTATCATCTCATATCTTAGACTATGAGGAAATTCTTTTTAATGTTAGGTAGCATATACCAAGCAGCTGTTCCTTTTATAGTATAATTTAATTCTTATAGTACCAAATGTGAGAATGATGAAATCTTTGTATCCAAGGTGGCTAGCGAAGAACCCACTATGAATCGGGGCCCTAATACAACAAAAACATCCTTATAAGGATATAAAAAAGTTTGTGGTCATCATCATCAGACATAGAAGTGTGTTTTTAGGTTATGCATCCTAGAAAATAGTGTTTCTAGAGTTTTACAATCCTAATACATTGAAATAATAGGATCTAATAGCTTATGGTTGTATTACACTGATCACTTCCTTGGATAAATACATTGTCTCCTTTCTAGGATGGTGAACCTGAAGGAAGTATTTGGGAAAAAATTGATGTGTGGTAGACCAAGATGATTTCATCCATACCATATATTGGGACTGGTATTGAGTTCTAGGAATATCCATGTATCTCATGGAGTTATAATTAAGCTAGATTTAGTTTTACTAAGAATTTGTTAGTTGACCGACCTCTAAATAGGTATATTTTTATAGAATAACATTGCACCCGTGATTTCCTATCGAGTGAGAACCAAGATGAAATGTTATTTTGAATCATGATATTGGGATGATATAGTTCAGTTCAATTTTATATAGTGAGCAAATTGGTTACATAGTTTAAAATTTTATGGTGAGGATTGAAAGGGGAATCTCAATAGTGATAATATGTGAAAAGATCCAAAACTCCTAATCTCATGTGACTCATGTTCATTATGAGAAACAAGGGGAAATAGAAGTATGCTCATTCAAAAAGAGATAGTTACAAGGGAACCGAAGGGTGAGGGATGGAATATTTCATTAAACACTTAAAGAACCCTTGATGATTAGGAGACTGATTGGTAAAGATTCCAAGTTATTGGTTTACCCTGCCAATATACCAAATTATATGTGAACATAACACTATTAGTGTTAAGAATTTTCTTGATCACAAGTGGTGGTTGGAGCTAAATAATAACTTTAATACTTCTAATTACAATATAGGGTGATAGGTAGGTTGTGGAAGACTATTTCCCATGTTCAAAACAATTACTCCACTATTGTACCTTTAGAAATGGAGGAATGAAAAAAATCATTTTCTAACCATGTCTTTGAAATATGGTAAATTTCATGGATCCTCAAGGATGTGTACCGTGGATTGGAGGTAGTCCTTTGGAGTGATATTTGTATACAATAAGGTATTTCATTAATAAATACATGCTGATGGGGAAATTCAAACTTGGTAGGAAAATTTTCTAGAGATAAAGTATAAAATCACAAGGAGGGGTCCAAGAACCCTAGGGACACAACTTCATGAATTTGGAATATAGGTGGGGTAAAGCATGCATAATAGAGTGTCGAACCCATAAGAGATGCATCAATGGTTCGATAGTGCTTTGTGGAGGTATGGGTAGGACCCTACTATTGTAGAGTTTATAGTCATCTAATTTATGCCAACCTATATTGGTTGAAACAAACATGTAATGAATTATAAAGGCCAATGTTGGATTAAACATCTTCTAGGGGGTATATATAGTTTATAGTCATAATGATCAGACTGTAAATTCATTACATTTAGATTCATAAAACCAATACTGATAGGTAATACATATTACTATATAAAGACTACCCCTAGGTGGAAGGACATAGTTTATGTTCATGATGCTCAGACCCAAGTTGTGGTTTCCTATACCATAGAGGTGGAGGAAACCTAGAATTAATTAGATATCCAAATAAACTATAGATATTCCTCATATATCATTATCCAAGATTAAGGTAATGATTATTTGAATATAGGGGTGTTCCTTTTCAGGTCATGAAACTAGGACTAGGATTGTGTATATTAGTGTTATACAACAAGGTTGAGAGGCTATGTATTTCAAATAAATTCTTCCCAGACTGAGTGGAAATAGTTCATGAAATCATTTCCCAAATAATTTCTTTGACTAGTTGGTCCAATGAGAATTTATAGGCATTTTATGGTTCTAGGATACAACCCCTGCAATATTTGTTCCATTTCCATTTATGATATCATATTTTTCTATAACATGAAAGGAAAATATTTAGTGAGGGGTGGATTGAGTTCTTATTAGGTATTCTATTATTGGTTATTTGAAATATTATAATTTGTTCCTGTTTTCTTAGGTAGTTTAGATTCATATAATTTAGACTTTTATGGGAAGGAGTTTAGGGTTTTATAACTCTAACCTGAAGATTTTTGGGTTTTAAGGCCACATAGCATGGACAATTGGTGAGACGGTACATCAAAGAGGGTGGAGGGGAAAACCTAACCAAGAAGAGATAAAATGTATAGGATAGATAATACTATGAAAGGGGTTCCAAAAATTGATGTTCTAGATGCTTGAACCATTGTAATGCTACTAGTTTGAGGTCATGGATCTTGGACTGTGGGTGAACAGTTCATATAGAAAGCAGGAAAAGATAATCATGTTGTGAATTAAAGAAAACACATACTAATTTCAACTAAAATCAATGGATTGTGAACATAGTTTAACGTCATGATGAGTGGAATGGGTGCAATTTAAAATTCATTTTCTTCATATCTTGGACAATGTGATATTGCATAGTTTAAGGAGAGGTATTCTTGACTGTAGTGGTGAAGTATTATATATAGAAATTGGGGAATAGAAACCTGATATGTGTTGGGGAATGATGATAATTTAGATAACCTTGGGGTGGATGGTTCCTAATATAAGTTCATAGAACTATGACTAAGGGTAATGTAGTATAAAGAAAATAAGGAAGGTAGAAAACTAGATGTGGTTTAAAAATACCAATGCAAATATACAAAATCCTTAGAATAAATTAACATAATTTATAATCATAATCTATAGACTAGGGGATTTTTTGAGTTATGATTCCATACATAATTGACTTGGGTTAATCCTGCATTAATGTTTTTGAATTTGAACTAGGGTCAATCCATTCAAAGTTACGTGACTTAGACCTTTGTGAGGTGGAAATATTGACTGGTTCTAGGATAAACCATAACTTTTTTGGAAATAAAAGGCTAATAAAAACCCACCAATGTGGAAAACACTTATTTTTTAAGGTCATTATTATCGGATCAAAGGAGTGGTTACTCACACTACAAGTGGGAAGGAACAAACATAACATTGATTGATGTTATGTTCTAATATAAGTAAACACCAGGGGAGAAATGCACACAGTTTTAATTTAATGATGTGTAGAAAAAGGTGATATATTCCTCATGGATGAGGAGGAGGGTAATATCAATGTTAATTGGAGAATGTAATGTCATTATATACTAACTCGAAATAGTTTTCACATATTTTAAGGTCATGATGATTAGACCATGGTAAATATAGTGTTTTGGGTCATATAGCTTAGTCAATTTCAATATAGTTGAGAAATTTTCTTAAAGAAAATGAGGGAAACAAAGATAGATAATGGAATGTTGGGTTCCATGATAAGGCAGTGCTAATGGAATACTTGGATAGTCCTGAGATAAGATTTCAAGGATTCAAAATATGTCTCAAAAATAAATAATCTATATATACATAGCTATAGAAGTTGGATTTGTAGGAGACCAATGGTAAAGGGGGAAATTGTATCATATAAAAATCCATAGAATTACACTATTTTATGGGATGAAATAGGAACTATACCAGGTACTTTAACATTATATAGTGAGGATATTTGTCACACAGTTTAATATTATACAATGAGGATGAAAATGAACTTTCTTGGGTTTAATTTAATATATATTTCAACAATATAAGAGTGATTATCTAGACATTACAAAGGTAAATGAAAAATATGGTGTACATTGGAACTAAAATACTCTATAGACAATGTTAAAAGAATTTACACATAGTTTATGTTCATGATTCTTATACCAAAGGAGGAGGACTATGTAGTTTTATGTCATTCGGATAGGAAAAATAAGTGGATCCCAGTTCATAAACATGGAATTATTTGATCATGTTTTGGTAACAATATATTAATAAAGCTAATCCAACACAGGTCATACTTAGTGTGGGAAACAAGGAGTAAAAGAAGATCACCCAATTCACATGAGAACACATAACATGGATAATGAAGTCATGATTGGAATGTCACGTTGACCAATGAAAGTGACCTGATAGTATGGGTAACGAACTAGGTATAACCTAATTAGACTAACATTCCCTATCAATATGTATTGATTCTTGATGAGATAACAATGAGGGATTTGGTTTTCAACTAGAATAAATGGGGTGGATAATAATTAAATCAAGACTTTAGATATCTATATCTAAAGGGGTTGAAAAATTAGATAAGGATGACTAGTAAACAATTTTTAATCAAATTTTACACTATGAAATTTTTAGAAACATGGAAAAAAATTAGGATCATCTACTAAACATATCTTTTAAGCACATGATTGTTCATGTTTCCATTGAGAATCCTTAGGGACATGTACCCTAGATGGAGGGAAGGTATTTAGAGAACTATCCCATCACTAAAAGTGGTTCCATTCAGACATGAAATGGTGATGTTGATTAATATTGAAAAAGATTCAAACTATGAATGATAACTGAAGTTGATGAATGGATATAGTTCAAAACTTTGGGTGCTACACTATAATACATTGACCACATCACTGGGGTGTATCAGTGAAAGAGCTGGTTAATCCCATATCCTAAGCAAAGTGACATATCAAAGCTAGTGGGCGATTGATGATATACTAGAGATAGGAGATCTAGTTTCCCTTATTTATCCAATATTATGGGAATCAATTCACATATAGTTCTTGGGGGGGGTGTTGTAGTGGGAGAGTGACACCAGAAAAGAGTGTGTCCTCTTGGGTGAGGATGATGAGCCTATTATATAGTTTAAGTATCATACATAAGTTCATTATCCATTCAATTTAAGGTCATCCACTTGGGATCACATTCCATTAATTTTTGGGTCTTGTGATTGGGGCTTTCTTTAATATCCTTAAATTCATAAAAATAATAATCAACTATGTAGTTTAATATCATGTTTCTTAGATATTGATAACACAATAACTCAGTTTAACATAAAAAAGGGAGGATAGAATTCAATTTAGTTTAATATCATGTATTAAGGATGTTAATCATGTATTTTAACAACTTATGATGAGGATGATATGCTATTGAGTTCAATAACATGAATAAAGTATTTCAGGCTACAAAGATTAACACCTTGTGTCTAGGATGAAATGATATATAGTTTATATCTTAGATCATTGATTTTGATCATGTTTTTTAAAATTATATAATTAATATGATATGTTATGCAGTTAAACATCATGAAGTTAGGATATAATTCCACACATTTTTTTACCAAACATCTTGTTTGAAAATGTTACAATATGAAGGATATGGGAAATTGGTTTTGGAAAACATAACATTAGTGGGAGGTGTGATGTGGTACCTATCTAGAGCTATTAATGGGTACACACCATCAGAGTAACCATTTGAATGGTAATGGGTCTTTCCCATTTTTTCTCAATCTTTGGTACTTTTTTCTATATATCATTTGATTTCTAAAAGTTATAACCAAAACATTTTTGGTGTGTTGTTGAAGTTAATTATTCTTATTTAATATTCAAGATAGTCAATTTTGGGGGATCAAGAGGTTATGTAGGGACTAGATACTATTTCCATTAAGGAATTCCTACTTGGTTATATTGAATAATAATAATTTATTCATTATTAGCTTATCATAGATAACTATCCTGAGTGGTGGAATTTAAACCTTGATGGTATAATTTATTCTATTTGATATACTATGGAGTAATTATTCTCTATAATGGAAGTCTGAGTCATCATATGATATACTGAAAGGGTATCCTAGAGCTAGTTAGGCCATATATTCTTATTCTAATCCACCAGTTCCACCAGAATTATTGATAGGGTTTTTTTAATGACTTTATCTGTATATTTTATTTTTTAAGATAGTGGGATGTATGATTGGAACAGAATATATATTTGGTGTAAAACCTATTTAATTTGGTGACTCGTAATATTGTTTCATAATCCATCAGAATTTTTTAATAGATCATCATCCTATTGATGATGTAGGATTTGATGAATCTAATGAAAGATCTGGTCTTCACCTCCTTGTGGGGAATGGATTTATCCTACATCAAGAAGAAATAAATAGTATCAATGATGAACATTAATTCCTAGGATATTAATGGTTTGTAGGGATCCATGATATCATTTCCTCTCATTAAAAAGGGAGAAGGGTACTTGGTAGCATTGAAAATCTTTGGTGGATAATGTATGATTTTTGGCATGAATTTAGCATGCATGACACATATTATTGTATTTATTGCAGTATCGAATGATAGTGAGATAAAATTATCCTAAACATTATATTTGATGAGAGATATTCAATATTAGATAATGGTCCCCACATGAGATGATGTGAACCTGTTGTTTGAATATAGGAATTTCTTTTCCATGAATTCAATAGAGAAGGGTTATCTTAATGTTTCATCTATAGTGGACCTCTATTAGAGTGGATTCCTCATAAATAATGATATTATCTAAATTCTAGTAGAATTTATATTTCTTAACTCAGCCTGATAATAAAGATCCATGTTGGGGGTACTTGATCAAAGGAGTTATCTAATCTGATTCTTATTCTCTCATAGATGTATTTGAGGCATCCTCTTAGAAAGTGATGTTAATGAATTTATTCAAGGACCTATCTTCCTTAACATGAATGATGCATGCAATAACATTTAGATGTTCTATATGGATGACCCCTTTATTATGATCTAAATTAAAATATGATATAAAAAAACATTTTAGGGTGTCTGAACAATCATTTTGGCAACACGAGTCATTTGGAACCATCGACTCAGAGTGATATCAGGCCTTCAACTCATAAGTGAACTCAACCAAGGGGGAGATCTCCTGTTTTTATATATTATAATCACCATTTTTTATTATGAAAAACTATAAATATCCATTCATAGGAAACTACATTAAACTAATCTTGAGGGAATACATGATACTAGTGATGAGTTCTTTATATTTAGCATCATAGTTGGTTCGTCTCACAGATAGGAGAAAGGATTATAATATTAGGGAGTTTTATGTTGTGATGAATAAAAACCTAGTTTGAAACTATTGATAATTGATTTCGATAATTATTCTTGTCAAAATTAGTTCATAACCATCAAAGCACATCCTCTAATATAGAATTCCTTGATTGATCAAGATAATAGATTAATTTGGGGAATAAATTTAATTGGGAATCTCCTCAGAGGTTGGGTGGAATATATGGAAATATTTTAGAAGATATCACATGAAATACTTTTTTTTATGAACTTGATATTGAACAACTAAAGGATCACTGACCATTATGATAACCATACATTCAAGAATAGGCAATTGATGATGAATTTCAGGGGATCATTATGGGAGATCAATTGGAACCCATGATGCTATAGATAATGATACAAATTCTATACCATAATGAAAAGAACAAGGATCATATTATGGATTGCATAATATTATGTCTCAATATATTTCATCATTTGAATTAGATAGTAAATATTAATCTCATTTCACTCTTTCCTCTTCAATGAAATGATAACACTGAGGGACTCTCACACCCCGACCCTTGTTTTCTGACCTTTTAATTATTTTCTTTGGTTTTAAAAAAATCGAGATTTGGGTTGAAGCCTGAACCATTTTTTTAGTTTTGTCAAAAAAGTGTGCATTTTTGAGTTGCCATCATTAGGCGCATGAGTGAAGCATGTTTTGAAAACCCCGTGCAGTTTCACCCAGGCAACGACACGATCCTCCTGTCTTCAAAAAATTAAAATGAGTAAAGTTTGTGATTTATTATGTTATTTAAAATTTTTATTGTTGTTAATGATTTTATTATTATTATTAAAGTGAACCGAATATTTTTATTATTTATATTTTTATCAGTATGATTATTATTATTCTTAATAGTATTATTATTAATAAGGATTTATTATTATTATTATTATTATTATTATTATTATTATTATTATTATTATTATTATTATAGGTCGATGCATGGGCACTGTACGACTAGCAGAAGTCGTGCGGTCATCCTGAGTACCACGCGGTTACGGTATTTGAATCGACCAAATAAAAATGAATTGAATGAGTTGAAAAATTAAAAAAATTAAATAGATAACTCATCGTATTAATGATAATATTATTTTTTCATGTATAATAATATTATATTATTATTAAAGAGTTATTATTATTAAAGTTAATATTTTATCATTTTTATATTATTATTAAAGTTGTTTTTATTATTCTTATGGGTATTATTATTATTATCATTAAGAAGGATTATTATTATTATTATAATTATTATTAGTATTAAAGTTGTTATTATTATTATTAGGTATATTATTAATATTATTTTTATTAGTGTTATTATTAATATAGATTAAATTTATTATTATTGTTGTTGTTGTTATTATTGTTGTTTTTGTTGTTTTTGTTGTTTTTATTTGATTTTATTTCTTTTTTTCTCTTTTTTCTCTTTTTTTTCTCTAACCCTAGCGCACACCATTTTTTTTATTTCCCTCTCCCTTGGTCCATGTAGTACCACCACCCCTCCCATTCCTTTCTTCTCCACGTACAGCACCTATATCGACTGTATCTCTTAATCGTTCTGCTCTACCGGCATCCCTCCTATCCGTGCTCCACACCTAGCTAACTCTGCCTGCTTCCCCTATCCCAGCGCTGCCCTACGTAGCTCCTCCGCCTCGTATCCACTATTCCAGCACCTGCGGGCCTCTTGTCCTGCACCATCCCTGGCATCAGCCTCCCCTCTTCCTGTCGTGAACCCATCGTCTAACCCCCTGGTTGTTCCCCTTCACTACTCCATCCACCCCCGCCTGACCGTCCGCACCCACTGGCCTCGCACCCTATTGTCCACGCATCCCATAATTTCCTATTCCCCTCTTTCCCACCGGTGACCAGCTCTGGCGTGACCTTCTCTGGATGGCCCTCCAGCTGGCCTCACCCTACTGGCGGCCCTCTTCCCCCTACCGGCCTCTTTTTTGGCCAGTGAATCCTCCTACCATCCATTTTTCTGGCCATCGTGCCTCCTGCCTACCACTTTTCTAGCCAGTGAACCATTTCCGACCATTTTTCTAGCCACTACACCTCCATCCAGCAACCTTTCCATCTCACAACCCCTCCATCGGTGTTGTCTCCACCTCTTTTCGATGCATAGCCTTGTCAGCACATGTCTCCATCTCGGTGTGCCTTTTGTCCGACAATCTCGCACCCTCCCAGATAAACCGCTCCCACTTCTGGAATCTTTGCTGACCGTTCTCCCCTATCGTGTGAAGCCACTGATTAAGCCCACCCCACGCCAACCCCTACCTCATTCGTTCATGTTTCCAACTGCGTGCTTAGCTCGCAATCGGGCACGCGATGAATGCCCGCCGCCAAAGGCTAGCGGTTCGGACTCATTCTGATTCACCTGCACCAGTGTCAAGGTGAGTTTTGTGTTGTTTATTCTTTTAGATTATTTGAAGTTTGTACTTCTATGTTTTTAGTTTTTTTTTGTGATTTCTATGGTGTGTTGGTATAGAAAGTCTATGATACCACAATCACTTGGTTGCGTATACTTGTGTGCAAGTGTGAGACGTGTCGCATCATCGTAATCGAGCTTCAAGTTGAGTTAAGTCCCCCACTGCACTTGCCATTATATTCATAATTTATTAATTTCTTGGCATTTCATGGATTTTAAATAAATAGTAAATAATATTAAGTAGTTAGTTTTAGAATAAATGTTCGTTGTGAAAGATAGTAGTTTTCTCTTGAGCTTGAATTGCCTAAAAATGTGTTCTTTTATATGTGCATAATAAGTGTTGATGAAATGTCCCCTTTGATTTTTCAAATGTGTTTTAGATTTAAAATGGTTATTTGAGTTTCTTAAATGAATCCATTTATTTTATGCATATCACTTTAATTATTTTCTTGATGAATTGAAGCACAATAGTGAAAGAATTCCCATTTGGACTTTGAACATAATTCACGAACTTTCAAGTGTGGTTCTGGTTTTATGTCAAATGTTATCTTATGATGCGTGAACAAATGTTTTGCTTTCTCTATTAGAATGGTGTTTCTTTAAAAGTTTCATAAGGCTTGTTTGGCACTTTGATAAAATAAATTATTTTTGAAAAACTTTTTTTGGGGTGACTCAGGGGTGATCTTGTTGTGTACGTCGATTATGTGAGTTGTTGTGTGTGATGTTTGTACATCATGACTAGTTACTTGATTGAAATTGTCGAATCATCCCCTTTTTATTACATGTGTTGACATGGGAACCTGGCACAGTAAGTGAATTTTCTATGAACAATTGTTGCATTAGTTTAGATTACGCATTGTCTAGTGGACCGCAACATAGAGATGTTTTGTTATTATTATTACTATGGTATTGGGACCCTCGAGTAGACTAGGTAGGGTGACGCTCCGTCGTTAGGGAGTTATGATGTCATTGAGTAGGGAATGCCTTCAGGATGAGTCATATGTATAGTACGTTCTGGATTGTTCACAAGCTCCTAGGTTCGACCCATGTTTTCTTTAGTGCTTATTTGTATGTGGCAGATGATCGAGGTGATTAGTTTGGTTATTGGCCCCTATGTTCCAATTTTTCTATTTACCTTATTGTGTTTTGTGTTTGTATATAGTTTTCCTCTAGTTTAACAACTAAAACTCGGATTTTAAATTATTCACGGAAATGTTTTTAAAATGTAATGCATCTTTTTCCTTCAAACCTTAAACTTGATTTTAAATTAAAAAGGTAAATGGTTTTTTACTTGTTTTAGAATTGAAAAGTGTGTGAAAACTCATATTTTATATAATTTAGTTCAAACTTTAAATTATTAAAATTATTTATTTAATTTTGGTGCTTTGGGAATAGATTGTTGGGAATGCTTATTGAGTTTTAATACTCATTCCAATAGTGTTTTCTTGTTTTTAGTTTTTGTTGTAGGTTTTACTTGAGCCTTTTCGCCATGGGTGAGTTTTGATTGTGGTTTGGAGAGTGACTCATGGGGTCATGAGGAGTTTTGGTCGATATCAGGTTAGTGTGTGTTTTTGGTTGTTCTTTCTTTTCCATGTCATTTTTTTCACTTTTCATTGTTCTACTTTTCTGTTGCTTTAATTATTTTCATGGGTTGAAATCATTCCCACTTGCTCTCAATTGATACCCTGGTGCTTATCGCTAGTCTTGGAGGATCAGGAAAGCCTCTTGATCCTTACCGCGGATCAGCTCGGGTGACCGGTTCAGGGTCAACCCAGGTTGGTTCGTGACAGGGATGATTCTATGGTAGTAACATAAAGGATTAGAGGTTACCCATGGATATGTGTAATCAGTACAAAAGTTCACATAAAATACTTCTCAATTTAATCTAATGTAATTTTATTTTATTTTTTCTAATAATAGGTGAATATTTTCTTTGTCAGTTTATAAATTTTCATATAATTTAAAGTTAAATTAGAAAAAAATATAGAATATAGGCCATATAGACTTCGAGGCCTCACAAAAACTTTATATTTAATATAGGAGTAATTTCTCTAATGTAATAGAACTTATTTGAGTCAATCATGATGCCTTTATACTAGATAATGTAGATGATGAAATTCTTGGAGGGTATTTTAATGCACACTTTAAGGGATTCATATTTATGTGATCAGAATAGATCATGTTGAACAACTTTTCATGGTCATTGATATGGTCTTAACAATGATGGGATTTGACCACCATGTCATCCACATATCACACCACCATCATTTTAATTGGGAGCTCAAAAATATGATGTATGGCTCACTGATATGTATTTATAATGTTATTTGAGCTCAAGGCCATAAATTGGTAGTAGTATGTCCCATTTAGTGCCATGAATTCATTTTCGTCTTCATTTATGGGGTCCAACCATATTTTGTTGTACCTAGAGTATATGTCCATAAGTTAAAGGTTTATAAATCCAATAGATGTGTCAACTATATACTCTATAACAATGAATTAAAAGACTTCATTCAGGATATGGTGAAGGAGGTTCTATAAATTAATAAAAAATATGATTTCATCATTCATATTCCTTATAATAAAGATTTAGGTTGGTCATTTGGGATACTGGAATTCTCTAATAAAGTTAGATTTCACCAACCAATCAACTTGGGTAAGACCATGAACCGTTAGAGGGATGAATATTTTAGGGTTACTATTTGAATCCATAGTGGATAATGGGAATGCTATACTAGTTAATAGATAACTAGGGAACCTTCCTTGAAATATAATTATATTTCTATGAAAATACATCATGGTGTTGCTTAAAGAATATAAAACACTACTTTTATTCATCAGGAGGCATGATTAAATAGGTCTATATTAGCATTATATCGTCCTTTGTGTCAAGATTCACCTATTTCAGTACATCAATGGTGTTGGAAACCCCCTTTTCTAAGGAAGGTTGGGTTTGCACTAAGTTATCTTCATTATCGAGATCATGATAATTCAAGGGTGTGGATAAATCCTTAGTCATAGGTGACTGTGAGATGGAATCATCTTCTTTTTTTAAAGAATCGTCATAAGAAGATTCCTATGAATTTAGCTCATCAGTGACCATGTTGAAAGAGGTTTAGGAGCCTATGTTATGTGGTCCTTATTGGTATGATCTTCCATTAATGATCAAAAAATGAGACCTTTTTTTACCACCAATGTATCAATCCTCCTATTATGTGGGCACAATAGAGGAGAATATTGTAATCCATAAGTTAGAATTTTTATTATATGATTAGAGGGTGTTTTTATTATATAGAGTCACGTATCCTTCATAAGAGTAATATGTGATCAATGTGCACTCATTTTTCTTAATAATAATGAAATGGTGAAAAATGTATGGGTTTGTTCCTTAAATAAAGCATATAGGTATGATGAAAAATAACTTAATGTTGACCTAGGGATTACTCAAACCCTATGTCAAGTAGTTGGGAGCAATGACATTCCAATCCCCTTAAACCTAGGGATTATTTCCATCCCATTTGTAAAACATATCTTCAAGATAACTAACCTCACAAGATTCAAAGGGAGGAGCATCACCATGAAGCACGCTTACTTGAACATTAAATGAGTACATGATAAATTGGTGATATTAAGAAGGTACAACTCCTTATAAATGGAGTTTTTTCATTCCCTATATAGAATGTAATGCAATGTCTAGTGAGAAAATAAGGATTTTGTTATTGGATAAAAAATCACCAAATTGGGTAATAAACTGGATATTCATGATATGATTCGATTATCTATTATCTTAAATCTAAATTATTAGGATAGATAAAGATATATATTTCCTTATTCACCCTAAATTATAAATAATTCATGTTAATATGAGATTAATCATGGAGATGGTTTCTAACAGAAATTGGTGGACATAAATGTTATTGATATTTCTTGAGATATAACTAAGGTGTATGTGCTAGGGAATGATTAAACCCTAATATTCACTAGAGAATGAGATGATGGTATGATAGTCCTCATTCTTGACTTCCTCTACACTATAAAATTCAACAACGACCACTTAAGTATAAAAATTGAGTGGAATCTTAAATTTCTATATAAGTGATTCACGATGCTCCATTGGTTGGAGGATCACATAAAATATTGAGATCTAGTATAGGATACATGATAGTTTCATGATCATTTAATAAATCTAGGTTGGGGCATGTGTTTTATACTAAGTGGTATATTCTTAATAGAAATCATGGAAGGTACAGTTAGTCATGGAAATGGATCCTAATTTATAATGCCACTTTCTTCTATCTATTGGATGATAGTGTATGAGAATTGGATAGCTATGGCTAAGCTAAACTGTCAACTAATAGGATGGTCCATGGTGGCACACAATATGATAAGGCCACATAGAACTTATATTTCTCTACCCAAAGAAAATATTGTTTTATTTTCTCTATAAAATAAGATGTATTTTTAAAAATATCACTCCTTGGATTTTTATTTGTGGAGTGGTGTTTTACTCTTCATTGATAGTCTCATCCATAAGTTCCCATTGGAGTTGACTAGTGTGAAACATCTTTAAGTTTTTTGCATAGCAGTCTACCAATTTAATTATATTGATGTTCCCAAATCATATATTTCATTAGAGGAGTCTTATAAAATCAAAAAGGTTATATAATTTCATCTAAATGAATTGGAAAAGAATTAAATGTGGTTTTATACCCTCTTAGATAGTGTAAAGGATTCCTAGCCATCCTTGCCTTGATGTCATTAACTCATCCTATCATTGTAAGGCTATGAATTAGACTGAATTTCAGGAGAGGGATAACTAAACATAATGGGTACTTGATGATTCGACAAGGAATAAATATTAACATGGGATTTAGTGATAATATTTAAGGCAATACAAATGTCAAATTCTTTTACTCCAATGTCAGATAATTTATATCATTTCTTTGTGTCTTCATCATTTTTAGGGATTTTATAGAGTCTTGTGACGTGTTCCATAGGGTCACCCAGTTCCACCATGAAATGTTCTACCTTGTAATATATCCTATCTTTGAATATGGAACAAATATAGATGGTTTTTATGAGGAATATTTGATATGGGTAGTTGTTAGGATGGTTCATAAACATAACCTCTTATATCTTCATGGATTCTAGGGGATTGAGTATGTTCTTCCCCATGACACTGAGGAATATATGATGGAATTACTCTTATATGAATTATTAGTCCCATATCTTCCACTATACAAAGGGGATTATGGCTCTAATTCCTTAACAAGGTCCCCAGTCAACATTTTAAACCTAGGATGTTTCCTAACAAAGCTTATTTTATAGGGATGACTAGAGATGAATTAGCATAGGTGCCAAAGCCTTTATGAAAATAGATATTTCTACCATTCCATAAATCCATATATATGTTATATGTAATAGTAGAGACTATTTATTATTATGCTTCATGGTTTCCTTGAGGTGTTGAACTATTTCAAAAATCACTTGGGATATGTCTATATTCTTTAAGGAGATGAGGGTCATAACTAGTACATCATAGGAAATTTCCAAACACATACCCATCTATTAATCCTTATGAAGCTGGAAAGCTAGGGAATATTTAAATACCTTTAATTGATAAAATATGTTGGGAACACATTAATTATCTCATTAATTTCATTTATAGAGGTAAATTAAACTTTTCCTTCATATCATGGACCTAAACTGGTTAAGGAACTGATAGAAAAGATCATCTAAGTTAGTAATGGATCATGGATCTAGTTTCCCATAAATTATAGAAGAAGGTCCTTTTAAATTCTTTAAAAAAATGAGAGCTTGGTAAATTTATGCTGCTCTAGGGTTCATGTCGTTGGGCCACACTGAGAGGCCAAATGGGAAAGTTGAAGCATCAAGTCACTAATGCTAGTGAATTTGGTGAAACATAGGTTATTGAAATCTAGATGTGGTAAAACATTGTCCATCTATGTTGGGTGTGACTTTATTTTGGGTTTTACCATGGAATTTTGAGTCTCTACAATATCATGATGAGTGGTAAGAACACTAATCACATCATCATATGGGGTTTCACAATGTGATTACCCCTTTATTAGTGGAATCACATGTGAAGAAGATTGGATGGGATCCAAAGGTTGAAATTCATATTGGTCTAGTGAATAGGGATCTATGGGTAATATCTTACTATGTCTCGGTAGGGTGAAGTTGTGGGATTTGGTCTTGGTAAAATGGGTAGAAACGCCATCTTTGATCCAAGTGGAGTGATCAATGACTATTGGTTTTTAGTAATCCATAGAGACCATTATGGATCCATCATGATAATACCCTTGGCAAGGAAGGTATCCTATAAGGATCTCATTATTAAGTAACTTTTATCCATATCGCTCCTTGATTAAAGAAACAATCATGTCATCTACCCAAGTTTCCTCAGTGACTTTAGAGACCCCAGAAGAATAAATAAATATATTACCTTTATCAAGTATCTTATGAATGATTGTAAAGTTTTGTACATCATTATGGCGTATAAGGACTATAACTAGTCTTTTTTTAGGGGTGTGAAAATTTTTAGGAGGTTTCCCCCCATCATTTTTTATCCTCCTAGGATATATAGTCCTCACATGACTCACCAACAACATCTATTCTTTGACCAATATTGTGATTGATGATGATGATATTCACTATGGTACTGGACAATGGTTGAGAGTTGTTTTCATCAGATTACCTAACTTGAGGGAACTATTGATTCCATGTAAGAGAGATAAACACCAAAGTGGAATATTGTTCCCAGCCTCTTATATGATCCATCACAACACTATGAGTCTCTCAATGAGCTACAACTATAATATTTATAAGTATCCACCAAACTCAGGATATTAGGCCACTATAAGTGAGATGATTTCAAACTTTCAACTCTACTAATAAAGGGTTTTTAGCTACTCATGACTTATTAGGTAGACCAAAAAAAGTCCCTAAATGTGGTTTAATATCACCTAATGATTTTTCAGAGGCATGATTCATGATTTTTATCCATCCACTCTAGGATAGAGAAGTTCACTATCACAAGAGATTAGATCAAAACAGGGAACTGGTCAGTGGCCAAGATTTCCCATAGGCTTTCATCATGTTTATTCTGGTTAGGAATGTAGATCTTCTTTTGGTCACCATAGACTCTTCCATGAACTTTCTAAAAAGATAGAGGTGGATGTGATGCTTACCTACTATTTTATTGGTCTTTAGATGGGATATTAATCATCTAAGACATCATCCATTAGGGTTACAATTAATCTTATGTAGGTGAATACTTCTTTATCATCAGATCCATGAGTGACTAAGGGTATGTGATTTTTTATTTGTGATTTAATTAATTAATTTTTTGTGGTCTAATTGTACATTTTACAATATCAAAAGTCTCCAAAATAGATCCCAATGTATCCCCAACATCTAGTGTATAATTGGGTAGTAGATAATTTGAAGATATAATAGATAGTTTCATATAATTTCCCTATAATTGGGCCAATACATCCTCAACATACTATTATATACATAGGTACTTTTAGACCTTTTTCACTCCAGCATTGGTAATGGACATCCTTAAATAATGGGTGCATGGCCTAGTTGGGGTGGTTAAGGTGGGAACACCATTCCTATACCACTAGTGATATTGTATTCTAAAAGATTGGGATTTGAATAATATTAGTGCCCCTATCTTTACTTTTATACAAGCATGGAGGTTTCCTAGTAGTGAGATTTTTAGAGTAGGGGTAGCTCTACCATGTGAATTGATGTTGCTATTATGGGGAGGACCTCCTTGAAAGTTGGTAACCCCTATACCCTGATGAGGACCTTCATGGTGTTAGACTTATTTAACATGAGTAGTACCTCAAGTTCAGTTAGTGGCATCATAGGTTGTACCACCATAGTAGGGTTCTACATCATAGGGAGGACCCTGTAAATATCTTGTGGTAATTTCACTAATGGATGAGATATTTTCTAGAACATGCTCGTAGGGTGGTTGGGGTATTAATATTATCCTCAAAATGCACATCCCTAAATAGTGGTTAGTAAGGAATGGGGTGCATCAATAGTGGAAGGATCTATATGAGTTGTTGTTATGGGGTTATGTGTGACGAGATTTGTGGTCTTCCCCTAGCATTGGAAATGTGAAACTAAAACCATGGGAGCCGGAACATAGACAAAATCTATCTATTTTTCTATGGGTTGAGGGGTATGTAACTAATGAAAAATTTGTAAAGTGGAATCTATCATTCGATACTACCTGGTGGATGTTGTGGCTGGAACAACATGAATGCCCCTTTTCTCCTTAGCATGGAAGAAACCATAGTCAATGTGTTCCACAGAAAGACTCTGTTAATGGTTGGAAGTCATAATGGTATATATTACCCTATAATGATCCCTATTAATGTTTTTGTTAGAATATTTAAACATTTTAAAGTCATTATAATCCATCAATCAAGTGAAGATGATAACATCCTGCTCATATCAACATATGATGGCATTGATGACCCTCCACTCTTTAAAGACTAAAGGGGATATAGGGTGAGGGTTCCCAGGAAAAGGGTACCAAATAATTATATATATAAATATTAAATAATATTAGGTGAATATTAATTAAATATCATTACTATCCACCCAAGAACTATAAATGTTTAGTGTATTTGTAAATTTTGTTATATAAACAACTTGTACATAAATGATCGACAACGTCTCCCACAAAATCCTTCATAACAAGAAAATTTCTTAGACATATCATACTAAAAACCATTATTCATATATTGGGGAATATGAAAAATTATAAAGGTTGTTATTAGATTCACTGTAAGGTTAAATAATGGAGATATCATTCAATGATTATTTTTAATCATCTCATAAGCATAAGGGTATTAGAACATGAGCATGACATTTGAAAATGGTATAGAAAAATCATAGATCATAATCTTGAGTCATGTAATAATGAATTTAATTTTATAATAAATGGATCATAAAGGAATAAAGGAGAATGATCCATGAAATCATAACATTGGAATAAGATTATTTCATAAAATAGTGGCATAAAGTGCTATCTTAATCAGAAAAATCATATGTTATGGCTACCCAAAATACATTCATTGTATGTTAGGATTGTGATAACCACCTATGTACATACTTTGGTAATGGAATAACTTCCTTTGTACCATTTTTTGGGCTTCGTATAACATCTCATGTACTGTTGTATCTCATAAATAATTAATATTTACCCAATATATTTGAGGGTTATAACAGAACCACTTATCGCATAATTATAATCTATTCATATGTATGCCATAAGATCATAAAAACATTTATCATTTCCTAATAGATAAACCATGGAAATTAAAATGAGTTTAATCAATATTTCATCATCATAATCATAAATCATCCAGAGAATGAATAAATATGGTTTCATAGGATCATATCCCAAGTGAAACATATGTGATATTATAATATGTTATCATAGGTAAAAAGGTCCTTTATAAGATTTTTGGAATATTTTTTGAGAAAAATAGCCTTTTTATTTTGAAGTCAATTATTTAAAATATAAATACATCTAAAATATTAATTTAAACATTTTAATTAAGAAGAACCATGGAAACTTGTAAGGTGATCTTCAATGAAAAGAGTACTCATGATGGTGGGAAAACTTTTTTGTTCGGTGTATGTTAAGACAATGATTTCATTCTCACCTTTGGTAAAAAGTATCTCATTCAAAAAATGACAAGAATATTCTTTCAAAACCTTAATATAAACAGTTATGCATGGGTAAAAATTAATTTAATAAATAATTTGATAATTTTAAAAACATTTTAGAAAACATTTTATTGAAAATATGTACATAGAAAAATATACTCCCGAATGAATAGATAAACAATATCAAGTTTCCTTACAAAAAATATTTTTAGTCATTTGAGTAAAAATATAGAGAAAAATGAAAGGAAAATGTAATATATAGAAATAAATAAATGATAATAAAGGAAAATATATTTATGATAGATACATCATATAATTTTATAATTGAAAATTTAAGCATAAACAATCCCAATAAAAATTGAGATTGTAACATAAAACCCTTACTACTTTGGTAAATTTTGAATAATATTCCCCTTTAAATGAAACATTAGATACTATGTGTATTATGAGATTCATGATATATAATTTCAAATGGGTAGTATTTACACCACATTAATGAAATAAGTGGGTAATATAACATGTGTCTCATAGAAATAAAAGTGAGAATAGAAACCATTACCACTTTAGTAACATTCGAATAAAACCCCCTTGGATGAAATAATTTGAATTATAACATTATTTTCTATGAATTTATTACTATAAATGATATAAAATTAAAAATGGGTATTATATTAACCTTATAAATATAAATAGGTTCATAACATCAAACATGTCTAAATAAAACAGTATTGAGACTAAGAGCCCTTACCTTATGCCTGGATTGATTATTAAGTGATCTAACCACCTATATAATATTTTTTTTATTTATTATAATTATATTAAATAAATATTTAAATACTTATTATATCATATATTATCCACTTAAAAATTTTCAATACCCTTTGAATTATAATTCTTTATTAAAATTGCCTTTTTTGAGTGTTAAGTGTTTCATTTTTCATATATGTTTTGGTTTGTAAGTTCCATTCCTTTTTCATTGATCATAGTTATATCATATATATAATTTTAATAATATAATAAGTATCATATTTAATCATCATATATAATTTTATAACCATTCATATAAAATGGTGATGAAAATGAGTTATATCACTTCTTGGAGACGGTAGTTCGTACATACGCATGAGTGATGTTTCCACTCTTCGATATATAGAATGAAATAAATGTGAATAATAATTAAAAAATAAATAATTATTATTATATATTATATATAATATATAATCATTAAATATATCCTTATTACATTCCATGAAAATCTTAAATGAAAAACAAGTCATATCACTTCGTGGAGGTGGTAGTCGACACATATACACGAGTGACATTATCATTTTCCAACGAATGTAAAGGTAAGAATATGTGTAATATAATATAAATAAATAACTAAAATTATGCCATAAATTTCATATATAAACATTTAATACATCATAATAACCATCCATGAAATATTTTGATGGAAAATGAATCATTCACTATGTGGAGGCGGTAGTCCATACATATGCATGAGCGATAAAATTATTTCTCATTTGATAAATAGAAGGAGAAAATGGTTGTGAAATAATAATAATAATAACTTATTTTATTTATTATAATATATTAATTAAATTTTTATGGAAAATTAGATTTATATAATTTGTAATAAGAAATAAAATTCAAACAGTTTGGTCAAGATTTGTACGTCTTCTTTGAGAGACCAATTTTGGCTTACACCTTAAGCCTTGAATGATTGGACTTACGAGAATACTAGGGGATATAGTAATAAAGTAATAAATAATTTAAGGTTTTGGGTTAGTTATTTTCCATGTTAAAATAATCAAAAAAAATTAATTATAGGGGAGAGGACGTTCCCTTTTATAAGTGAGGGAGAGGGCACACATGGAATTACTTAAAATATATAATAATATAATGTTTTTTTATTGTACAAGTTTCTAAAAATGACCAAGAATTAGAATTTAATATAAGATAATGTTTAAATCCATTTTTATATAAATAATTATATAATTTTATGTTGAAATCATACACATATCTACTAGTTTATCCCCCTATTAAGCTCGTTTTAACATTAACCGTGGTTACACATTTTTCTAATATTACTATTAATTATGGGAAAAATGAAAGTGAAATCATTAAAAAAATTGAAAATTATAATTCAAAATATGGAATATGTTTTATAAAATTCAATTTCTATAACTGATAAAATTTAATTTTAATATAAGCATGAAAAAAATAATGAAAATCCTTTTTTAGAAAAATACATTTTATAGAAATTATAATTAGATGTCCATAAAAATATTTTATAGAATATATAATAAAAAAATATCATTATAATTGCAATATAATTTTAATGTTTTTTAGGTAATCCTCAACCCTACTTATTGATCATGATTTTGGGGGGGGTTTCTTGAGATGTTTCAGGTGGGAAGTTGAAATTTTTGGGAATTTTCTGGATTATGCATGGTTGGTGCATGGTTTTCCCAAACCGTGCACCCATCCAATATAAAATTTGCAACAATGTATATTGGGGTTTTTAATGGTTGGTTCATGGTTTGAAAAACCATTCACCCACCTAGTAAAAACTATTCACCCTAGAATAGGGACACGCGATTAGGGTGCTCAATTTATCTAACTGTGCAGCCCTGCCCAACTAACAGTGCACGAGGGATAATTTTATTATAATTTTTTTTAAAATAACTAACCCTTATTTGAACTCTTTCTCAATCCTAAATTTACATATATCAAATTCCTAGGTATTATAGGCTCTAAAGAACTCTTTTTTCCCTTTAAACCCTATCTTGGATGAATCAAAGCATCGATGGAAGATCTGATCCCTATCTAGTAAATGGATCTCCTCCCATTATTTCTCTCATGATATCTCTTTATTTCCTCCATATATTTTTGTAAAACATCATGTTTTCAATGGATCTAAGCTTTTTTGTTTTGGATTTTGAATCTAGGTTAAATTTCTTGATCTCCTTTTTCATTGTTCCACGTTGGAAGATCCTACGGTGGGTGTTGAGTTGTTGTTCTATGATTAAAGGTGGGTGGTTCTGTTTGAGATTAGCCATTTTATTAAACCATGATTTTCTTGATTTGATTTAAATTTCATTCAATTGAATTATGAAAACCCAATTCGTGATGAATTGGAATTTTGATTTGAATTGGCATGGAATTGGAATTTGGGGCGTATTTTGGAAATTGATGGAATTTGAGAATTTATTTGAGAATTGATTTTAGAAAATGGATTAAATTGAGTTGATGAAAATATAATATTGGTTTTATATTGAAAAGGAATGAAATTATGAAAAAAAAATTGTGTTTTGGTTTTAAAAGTTAATTGAAATTTGAAAAGGAAAAGTGGGAAATTGAATTGTGAATGATTATTGTGAATTTTAAGTGAAATGATTTTCCCCTTTTCAACTTATTTATTGATAACATTCAAGACCATTTATTTAGTGGGTTATTTATGATAAGCATTCCAGTATGGTAGTTCCCTAGCAATAGATTGATGATAACAACTCTAATAGAAATCTAGTTAGGCAGATCTTATCCCAAATGGGATATTGATGAGCCCTATTTGTCCTAGACTTGAGGGATGTGTGTACACATATTACCATGATCCTTGGTATGATAGTCTGAGGATCCTATAAATAGAAACTACATACCATAGTTCATATGACCATGGTTCTTTTTTTGATTGTTTTGATTATAAATTCTATTGATATAGAACTGTCTTATGCATGCCTAATGATTTATATAAACTATTTTATATAAAGTCATTATTTAATCCATGTTTGAAATGTTTTCTATACTCTAAAAAGAATCATGTTTTGTTTTAAATATTAAAATTATGTATTATTCCATGCCTTGTTTTATATAAATTGAAATCATGATTTGGTTTATTATTATGAAATATTTTTATGGAACACTTGGTGAGACCCTACTAGGATTTATATATCACGCCCTACCTTTTCCTTTATGTGTTTTTAGATTTCCTTCTACCAGGTTCGAGAAAAGGGAAAGATCCTCTTAGAGGAGGTGGATGTTCTTGATCCTTTGGGTTTGGACTGATGTGTCCTTTGGGATATCGAGTTTATCTTGTATAATTTTAAGTACTTTGATGATTTACTATTTGGGGTTTTTGGCATACCTATTTGGTTTTTTTGACTATATCCCTTTAGATATTTTGAGCATACTAATATGTATATTTTATCTTCCACTATTTATCTAGAAAATTCATTCCCTCTTTTATCTTATATGATGCTAAGTTCTGGTCTCCAACCCATGGGGGTCAGGAATTCCCTTCAGTATATGTTATTTCCAGCTTGTTTATCAGGGTATCCGGGATGGTTTTTGAAAAATTGGTATCAAAGGTGTAGGTTAAGAATAATTACTTTATGGAAATATACAGTTTAGAGTATCTTGTCAGGATTTTAAAGGTAGTTGTGAGTGAGTGCTTGGAAATATCTCACCATAATAAGCCTTAATTCTCAAAGGGTGGTTTGGGAAAGACATCTTGAGAAATAATTCTAATATTTTCCCTACTTTTTATTTGGATAGGTTGAAATCCAAATATTGTTTTCTAATATGATGGGATTAATTTTCCCCATTGATCTTGCTTGAGTTGTCAATTTGAGTAATCTTATGATGTCATTAATGTTTTTTTTTGATGTTGTGTAGCATCATGCCTCCAAGAAGATGTGTTAATATGATCTAAAAGGAATATGTTGATGAACCATAGTGATAAAATACTCCCGTATACTAGAATCTCATTGAGATTATCGTGTGTGTCATACAATCTCTAGGAAAGGTACCTGCACCCATTCTCATTCAGGATCCAATTGTGGAGACTCAAAGGGATGAGTCTCTGAATCATTATTAGGAGTTACTTAACCATAAACCACATGGTTTCCAAGGCTCTAATAATCCTCCAGAAGCTTAGCATTATTTTAGTAAGATTGAGTTTTTTTTGAGTTCTTGGAAACGTTTGATTCAGTCGTGGTGAAATGTTCCACCTTTAAGCTGGAAGGACCTAGTGGTAGATGGTAGGATTTGATGGTTATGAAAAATAAAAATAAGGTTTTAGAGTGTAAGGACTTCAAGTTTATCTTCACTAACTAGTTATATCTATATTATATGGTACTAGAAAAGTATATATAGTTTTTCTAACTCAAGTAGGTTGATAATACCATGATGGAGTATGCAAACCACTTTACCGAGATTGTGCTGTTTTCACCTAAGATTGTATTAAATTAAAAGATGAAGAATATATAGTTTTATATGGTCCTTTGATATAATATTTTCTCTCATATTTTGTTACTAAATCTTGTCTCTTATGTTGATGTATTGGATTGGGATTTTATGGTTAAGCTAGACCTGGATGGTAAGTTAGGGTTGATAGGGTTCCTTTTTCTCCCATTGGTAGTTTTGTGAGTTCCCATAAAGGGAAGAGAAATTTTGATTAGTCTCATGGTGGATCTCAATATTATGTATCTTCTAGACCTCTTATAGTTCTTGGTATATTTCATTTGTCTTACATCTAGTGTGGAAAGCCTAGGTATTTGAAACGGGTTTTCACTGAGGCACCCAAGATCTGAAACTCCTGTGGATTCTTAAGAAACTTGCATAAGTTATATTATATCTTTTCTACCCCACATAGTGGAATGGTCTCATTAGTACCAAAAATTATTGTGGTGCAATTAGATTCTTCAATATCAAAGGGTTTCCAACCACAGGCATCTGAAACTAAGCTTCTTTGTGTAGAGGAATATTCTCCAAAGAAGCTCATACATGTCCAGTAAGTGTGAGAGGTACTGTCACTATAGATTCATCTTTAGTGACTAATTTATTTGATAATGGTGCTTCTCATTCATTCATTTTGACTCGTATTTTGAATCTGTTAAATCTTCATAATGATCTTTTATATTTTGTGATGGATATTACTACACATCTCATAATAAAGAGAGAGTTGGGTCTCTATTATCCTACTTGTGTGTTTTATTTACCATAGATTATGCTTACTTGGGATTTTTTGGTTCTATACATGAAACCTCTTAATGTCATTTTTGATATGGATTTGTTCATTGCTAATAAATCCTAAATTGGTTAGTATCTTTGATAGGTCTCATTTATTATGCATGATGGGGTGTGTCTTATCTTTCATGGATAATGGGACCCAAGGTCGAGTAGAGTATTACCTTATTATCCAAAGTTGGGGAAAGTAATATATGTGTTCTCTTTTGATATGGAGTGGGAATCTTTGAGTAGTGATCTACCTTCAGTTGTCTTCAAGTTTCCAAATGTTTTTCTTTCTAACATATTTGGTTTTCCACTGGTAAGGGAAGTAGATTTTTCTATTGATTTAGTGTCTGGTACTCAACCAGTATCAATTCCTTCTTATCACATGGAACTAGCTAAAATGAAAGAGATTAATACTCAGTTGGGTGATATTTTAGAGAAAGGTTTTATATTCCTGAGTGTGTCACCATGGGTGGTGCCTTTTCTCTTTTCTAAGAAATATGATGGAACACTTGACTATGTGTTGATTACTGGAAAATCAACTAAGTTATGGTAAGAATAAGTATATATTTCTATGAATTGATTATCTTTTTGACCTTTTGAAGGGGGAGAATTGGTTTTCAAATATTGATATCTGATATGGTTATCACTAGTTGATAATAAAAGAATCTAACATTTATAAAACTACCTTTTAGAGAAGGTATATTCATTATGAGTATCCTATCATGAATTTTTTTTATAACCAATGCTCCTGCAGTCTTTATGGATTTGATTAATAGAATCTTCTATGAGTATCTTGATATGTTTGTTGTGGTATTTTCAGATGACATCTGGGTTTACTCCATGTTTGAGGAGTATCATGTACATCATCTGAGAGCAGTTTTTGAATTGTTTGGAAATCACTAAATTTATGTGAATCTATCAAAATTTTATTTATAAATTTGGGAAGTGAAGTTATTGGGACATGTTGTATTGGAACATGGTATCTTATTTGATCCTAAGAAGGTGAAATATGTTATAAAATGGGAGTAACTACATAATGTTTTTGAGATTTGTAGATTCTTGGGTTTAGCTAGGTATTACCATTGGTTCGTAAAGAATTTATCAAAATTGGATTATTTGATGATCGCTCTCACTCATAAAGGGATAAAGTTCATTTGGGATAAGAAATTTTAGAGTTATTTTTTGAATATGAAATGTATTTTGACTTATATGTCGGTGTTGACTCTTCCAAAGGTTAGAAAGGGATATGTATTCTTTTTTGATGCATCAAGATTGGGTTTGGGTTCTGTTCTTATGTTGGATGATCATGTAGTAGGCTATGGATCTCGGAATCTTAGGAAACATGACAAGAATTATCCGACCCATGACCTTGAACTTATAGTTGTGATGCATTCTCTTAATAATAGGAAACATTACCTTTTCAAAGAAAGGTTTACTGTGTATTATAACCACAATATCTTGAGTTAAATATTCTCTCAAGTAGATTTGAATCTCTGCTATAGGCATTGGGTGGAGTACCTACAATCCTTTTATTTTTACATCACCTATACCCTAAGGTTGTCTTGGCCGGTGTTTATTTGACCTCTGCTCTTCTCAAAATGATTATTTAGGAACAAATGTTTGATGTTAAATTTTAAAGAATAAGAGACTCTCTTTATAGTGGGGAGATCATTTTTTAATGTTCATTCTCTATGGAGGTTATTCTATGTTTTCATAATCAGTTTGTTGTATCGTTAACTGTGATAAGATCTATTATGGGGGATTTCCATAATTCCCAGTGGGATGTTTACCCAGGAACCACAACGATTTTCTATGATATATGATGATGATTTTGGTGGTTAGGTATGAGATAATACATTACTGACTTTTTTTCACTTCTATACTTTATAATAGGTCAAAATGGAGCATCAGAATCCATTAGGTTTGCTTCAACCTATAAGGCCCCAGCCTTAAACCTTACTTAATCTTGAGTTATTACAAGATTACACATTGAGGATCTTTTCAGGTTTAGAGTTTTAGAGAATTAGATCATAAAACTTGCATTACATTCCACATATAAACAAAGTGGTTACATAAATATAGTATTCTTCATTCCCATCAATGGAAACACATTTAAAATAAAACATGGATTATTTCTTGACACATCCTTGACTCTATCATCTTATCATGTACCTTTCCCTTGACCTGTGAAAAACATTTCAAAAACTTGGGATGAGCATAAAAACTCAGTATGGGTTATAAAAAAAACATGGAAAGGAAACATGAGTTCATATATACATAAGAATGAAATCATACTTTACCCATAAAACATAGGCACTTTAACATACCTCATAAAATCATGAATAAATCATAGAAATCATAATACATAAAGGTAACTTGAGGCATTCATAACATTCTTACGTAGGGAGTAACCCTCTTGGTTACGTTTGGAATACCCATCACAGTATATTCCCTAAAATCTCTTCGGAGAAACCTTAACATTTCACTCCTTCGCGTTACCCAATGCATTGGAGAGCTATAACGGGCTCACCCGCCCTTAGTTTATCACGGAACCACCCGTCTTCATAATAATGCCCAAGAACCATATCATAATCATATCACATAAAACATGCATAAAGGAAACATAAAATTTCCACATTTCAATCACGAGATATCAATACAACACATTGATATAAAAACATTATGAAAACCATTTTCAATACCAAAATAAAAGAAAAGTAAAACATGGTATTTATTTTTCTTTTAAAAAAGAAGGTATGGCTTGTAGAGGAAGTCGAAACTCAAATAACAGTCACGATGGCGGAGAAGTCGTTGTCGCCGCATACGTATGACAAAAACATTCCCTTTTGTCTTTTAGTAAATGTTTCGTATAAAAAAGATTCCTTTTGAATAAACTTAAAAGTCAAAGGGGTTTATACACCGTATAAAAGAAAGTTGTGTATAAAACGAAATATGCCTCAATGAAAGGAGATTGAGACGAAGTCACATACCTCGTATCCGACTTGACCCGACCATTCTTTAATCTCCTGAATAATAAACTTGTGTTAATCTCTAATTGATTATGAATCTTTTTCAAGTTCATTATTCCTTTTATACCATGTTATGAACATCATGTAATCATTTAAGTTAATAATGTTCATTTTGTCGGTATTTGGTTCTTTAGTCAAAAATAGACTTCTTATACTTACATGTTGTTAATTTGGTCAAAGGTTCATTATATCCAGAATGGTATTCATGATGTAGATATCATATATGTCATATATATCCAGTACATACATGCATTTATAATATTACATCACATTTAGAGGTAAGAAATGAAATGCACCGTTCATGGAGACGGTAAGCCGTACGTACGCATGAACGCTACTTCCATTTCTATTTCATATTTTCTGGAATGGAATCATAATGATATAAGAGTATATTATAATTCCAGTATAATAACATATATAATATCATTAAATTTATCCTTTACACATCCCACATATGGTATTAACGAATCAAATCACTTTTAGGGGGCGGTAGTCCGCACTTCCTAAAATGAAGATATCGTGTTTTACCCATAATGGAAACCATAAAGGTAAGACAAAAATGAAAAATACAGAAGCATAAATAAAACATAAACATATTATATATCATATATAAAAATAGTGACATCATAATGGCCACATTTGAAGGTGTTAAATGAGTATTGAACAATCATCGTTTCGGGAGGCAGAATTTCACCATCCACAGAAACCGTATGTTCTTTAACCATTTGATGTAGTTGTGTGAGAGTGTAGCTCGAATAAATCTTATAACAACATCCTAGTATATTGCATATACTGGTGTTGTTACAAAATAAGTAAATAAAAAGAGTTTAGGGGGTTGGAGAAGCAAAATAAAACAAATGAACATGAGAGAATGAATTACCTTTAAAAGTGTAACTCCTTTTGATTTAAGCCTAAAGGCTTCCTTTGAAAGGATTCTGCCCAAAGGTAGTCATCTAGGATGAGGAGAGGGATGTGGAGAGAGTAAATGGGCAGGGTTTGGCCGAGAAAAAGGCTTGAGGAGTGTGTTAAATGAGGTAGAGGTGGGGGCCTTTTATAAGAGGAGAGGAGGGGTACTTTTGGAAAGTAAGAAATATTACTTTATTTGAAAATGTGTTTCGGTTTTAAAAGGTCCCACATTGATAGAATTCGTGGATAAGGTGATAAGGCTTCGAAATCCACTCATCCAATTGGTTTTGGCCATGTGTAGTTTGTAGATGTTTCATTATCTTTCCATTTTAATTAAATCGTCAAATAATGATGTCATCGCTGCATCATTATTATGTCATAAATAATTTAATTTCTTTAATGTCTAAAAATTATAAAAAAACTACTATGATATAGGAAATCTTTTTATATTTCCAATGATTATTTATAATCAAAATTTGGACTTGTATAACCCCACTTAAAAATTGTTTTCGTAAAACATATTATGTTTGTGTCATTTTCACTTCAACATTAAATAAAAAGTAATTTATGTCATTTCCCAACAAAAGTGGATCCATGGGGTCCCCAAGTTGGCCCATGGCTTTTCTTGGTCGGCCATGACTCACCCAATAGGTGTAGGACAAGTTTCATGGTGTTTTCACATTCTTATAATATCATTTTTACCTTAAACTACACTAATTACCACTAATCGCGATTAAAAACTTAATAAGTTACTATTCACCAAAAAAATATTTTAATCTCATTGAACCACATTTTACTTCTTAATGACAACCATGTATGTCGGATTTTCAAAATTCAATACACATTAGTGGTAAACTTTCATTTAACTGAAAAATCAGTTTGCTTGATTACCACTTAGTGGTTTCACTATTCATCAAAAATTGAAGTTTTTCAGAAAATTACCAAAAATTCACCCTAAGCTATATTTGATATTACGAATTCAAAAATGAAGTCCATTTTACAAAATTCAAATCATATAAGTAACATTAATTAATTTAATAATTAATTCCCGCTGCCAGAGCAAATAGCGTGTTTTTACAAAACAATAAGTATCAAAAGATTGACACCAGTTTAAGTCTAATTTCAAAGTGAAATTGACTTCAATGAACACCATTGGATTAAATGGTAAAAATATATTCATATTACACATTAAGACCAAATCAAAAGATAATCTAATCATATAAATAAATTAGATTAAAAAGCAGTTTTGATGTAAAATGCAGTATTTTTCACTATTCATAAAAAAAATGAACCTTGTCAGAAAAATACCAAAAATTCACACTAAGTAAATTTTGATGTCCCAATCATAAAGAATAAGTTTATTTTGACAAACATAGTTTATAAAATTGTCAAAATATAGATTCAAAAATGGTTTGCCATCAAAAGGCACTAAAACAATCTTTTAAGAATATTAGTGTATTCCATGCATAAGATTGTATTTATTTTCATTTTAAGCCTCTATAACACTATCTTAATCATTAATAGACATAGATAAAAATATATATTATTCATTACTTACTTGGGATGTTACATCCTTCCCCCCTTTAGAAAATTGCGTCCCCGCAATTTATTTACTTATCGAATAAATGGGGGTACTTATCCCTCATTGCATTTTCAGATTCCCATGTTGCCTCTTCAATCATGTGGTTTTTCCACAAAACCTTTACCTGCTTAATCACCTTATTCCGTAACACTTGCTCCCTGTGGTCAAGAATCTGGACTGGTTGTTCCTCATAAGATAGGTTCTCTTCCAGCTGAACTACCTCTGGACTCAAAACATGAGATGGATCTGGCATATACTTTCTCAACATCGAAACGTGAAAAACATTGTGTACCTGAGATAAACTCGGAGGTAAAGCCACTCGGTATGCAACTGATCCAACTCTCTCCAGAACTTCATATGGTCCAATAAACCTTGGACTTAACTTTCCTTTCTTACCAAATCTCATCACACTTTTCCAAGGAGAAACCTTGAGAAAAACATGATCACCTACCTCGAAAGATAGATCCTTCCTCCGGTTATCCGCATAACTCTTCTGCCTGCTCTGAGCTGTTCTCATGTGTTTCTGAATCAGCTGAACTTTTTCTGCCATCTCTTCTACCAATTCTGGTCCCATCAACTTCCTTTCACCCACTTCATCCCAGAAAGCTGGAGTTCGACACTGCTTCCCATATAATGCCTGAAATGGTGCCATATGTATACTGGAATGAAAACTGTTATTATATGAAAACTCAACCAAAGAAAGATGTTGGTCCCAACTTCCCTGATAATCCATAGAACAAGCTCGTAGCATATCCTCCAATGTCTGAATTGTTCGTTCTGACTGCCCATCTGATTGAGGATGAAAAGTTGTACTAAAATTTAATTCAGTACCCAACGACTTCTGAAGGCCTTTCCAAAAGTTAGAAGTAAACCTGGGATCACGATCTGATACAATGGAGAGAGGAACTCCATGTAACCTGACTATCTCTTTAAGATACAAACGGGAAAGTTGATCAAGAGAGAAATTATCTCGTATAGCAAGGAAATGAGCAGATTTGGTCAAGCGATCAATAATAACCCAGATTGCATTATTACCTCGAGATGTCCTCGGTAATCCCACAACAAAGTCCATGGATATATTCTCCCATTTCCACTCTGGCACTGGTAAAGGCTGAAGCACCCCTTTCGGTAACTTCCGCTCTACTTTAACCTGCTGACAAGTCAAACACTTCACAGTAAAATTAGCAATATCTCTTTTCATTCCATCCCACCAGTAATACTCCCGCAGATCTCTATACATCTTAGTACTGCCCGGATGAACTGAAAACGGAGAACTATGAGCTTCACATAACAACTCTCTCTTCAACTGTGAATCACAAGGCACACACAATCTCTTCCCAAATCTCAAAACACAATCACTATAAAAGTTGAATTTAGGCAACTTACCTTTCTGAACCAACTCCACCTTTTTCTGCAGCTCACTGTCTTGCTTCTGTGCTTTCTTGATTCTATCTGATAGAGAAGATCTCACTGATACCTGAAACAAAACAGAAGGACTTCCTGCACCAACAACTTCTATGCCAAATTTCATCAAATCCTTAACCAAAGGATCATGTTCCAAACGCAACATTGTTAATGAAGCATTACTTTTTCGACTCAAAGCATCAGCCACTTTATTTGCTTTTCCCGGATGGTAATGAATTGTACAATCATAATCCTTGATTAATTCCAGCCATCTCCTTTGTCTCATGTTTAACTCTTTCTGAGTGAATATATACTTTAAACTTTTGTGATCGGTATATATTTCACACTTTACTCCATACAAATGATGCCTCCAAATTTTTAAAGCAAAAACAACAGCAGCTAATTCCAAATCATGTGTAGGGTAATTTACCTCATGAGTTTTCAACTGTCGTGAAGCATAAGCAATTACCTGATCATTCTGCATTAGGACACAACCAAGTCCTTTCAATGAAGCATCACTTTATATAACAAACTCACCATTCCTGGAAGGTAGTGCCAAAACTGGAGCACTCACCAATCTTCTTTTCAATTCCTTTGATAATAGCCTGCCAAACCAAAGAAACTACGGATCTCTATTTGATGGACCGACATCTGCTGAATTAGTTGCAAAGGATTTCACCACCCCTTTCTGCTTGTAGTCTAACTGCTTCCCATCACTCAAGCTCTTTGTTGGACACTCATTTTCATAGTGACCCATCTCATTGCACTTATAACATTTCACTAACTGTAAATCAAATTTGTTCTTACCTTCACCTTGATCCTTTTCAGTGCAATCACGAGCCTTATGTCCCATCTTACCACATCAGTAGCACTTTCCAGAATTCAGAAGACATTCCCCAGCACGCCTTTTTCCACATTTATCACAAACTGGAAACTTAGTTCTCTTACCATCAGACTTTTTTGAAGAATTCTTACCTTTCTCCTGCCACCTCGGTCTCTTCTTCTGCTGGTTGTTATAGAAAACTTGGTCATCGGCAAACTCCATTTCCACCTTCTCAGCACATCGAACAAGCTTTTCATAACTTTTAAACTCACGAGAATCTAATGCCCTTTGATATTTTGGCTTTAATCCTGAGTAAAAATGATTGATTTTACTATCAAGGTCTCGGATAAAATTTGGAGCATACCTTGCCAATCGAGTGAACCTTTCTTCATAGGCAGCCACTGAGTCTTCCTCTTGCCTCAATTCCAAGAATTGCTTTTCCATCCTAAGTCGAACAGCCTTAGGAAAATACTTCTCAAGAAACATACCTTTGAATTCATCCAAGTCAAGAGCATCAATCTCATCGGCGTCCCTGATATTTTTAACCATAGACCACCACTGATCTGCTTCACCCTCCAAATGGTAAATAGCAAGACTAACCTTTTGATTGTCTGAACACCCCATGACATCAAAAATCTTCTCCAGTGCTTTAATCCACCCTTCAGCTAGCACAGGGTCAGATGATCCTCTGAATGATGGGGGATGTTGCCTCATGAAATGTTCCACCATTGACATGTTCCTCTGCGGTTGATCTGGATGATCTCGTGCATGGATACCACCACCATTTATCGCCTGAGTCAACTGCGCCATTACTGCAACAAACTGTTCAGTTCCAATTCCGACCATTTCTGGATGCTGATTCGGAAGGTTATTTCCTTCTGTATGCCTTCCTAGCACAGCTTCCCTGTTTCCTCTGCGGAAAACCATTCTGAACAAACATGTCTTAGATAAAGCAACATGGTAATATTTAAATGCTATATCATTTCAAAAAAATATTTTTGGATAATCATTTAATAGAATTCTAACTCCTAAAGTTATCTAAACCGACCTTTGATACCAACTATAAGGCCCCAGCCTTAAACCTTACTTAATCTTGAGTTATTACAAGATTACACATTGAGGATCTTTTCAGGTTTAGAGTTTTAGAGAATTAGATCATAAAACTTGCATTACATTCCACATATAAACAAAGTGGTTACATAAAGATAGTATTCTTCATTCCCATCAATGGAAACACATTTAAAATAAAACATGGATTATTTCTTGACACATCCTTGACTCTATCATCTTATCATGTACCTTTCCCTTGACCTGTGAAAAACATTTCAAAAACTTGGGATGAGCATAAAAACTCAGTATGGGTTATAAAAAACATGGAAAGGAAACATGAGTTCATATATACATAAGAATGAAATCATACTTTACCCATAAAACATAGGCACTTTAACATACCTCATAAAATCATGAATAAATCATAGAAATCATAATACATAAAGGTAACTTGAGGCATTCATAACATTCTTACGTAGGGAGTAACCCTCTTGGTTACGTTTGGAATACCCATCACAGTATATTCCCTAAAATCTATTCGGAGAAACCTTAACGTTTCACTCCTTCGCGTTACCCAATGCATTGGAGAGCTATAACAGGCTCACCCGCCCTTAGTTTATCACGGAACCACCCGTCTTCATAATAATGCCCAAGAACCATATCATAATCATATCACATAAAACATGCATAAAGGAAACATAAAATTTCCACATTTCAATCATGAGATATCAATACAACACATTGATATAAAAACATTATGAAAACCATTTTCAATACCAAAATAAAAGAAAAGTAAAACATGGTATTTATTTTTCTTTTAAAAAAGAAGGTATGGCTTGTAGAGGAAGTCGAAACTCAAATAACAGTCACGATGGCGGAGAAGTCGTTGTCGCCGCATACGTACGACAAAAACATTCCCTTTTGTCGTTTAGTAAATGATTCGTATAAAAAATATTCCTTTTGAATAAACTTAAAAGTCAAAGGGGATTATACACCGTATAAAAGAAAGTTGTGTATAAAACGAAATATGCCTCAATGAAAGGAGATTGAGACGAAGTCCCATACCTCGTATCCGACTTGACCCGACCGTTCTTTAATCTCCTGAATAATAAACTTGTGTTAATCTCTACTTGCTTATGAATCTTTTTCAAGTTCATTATTCCTTTTATACCATGTTATGAACATCATGTAATCATTTAAGTTAATAATGTTCATTTTGTCGGTATTTGGTTCTTTAGTCAAAAATAGACTTCTTATACTTACATGTTGTTAATTTGGTCAAAGGTTCATTATATCCAGAATGGTATTCATGATGTAGATATCATATATGTCATATATATCCAGTACATACATGCATTTATAATATTACATCACATTTATAGGTAAGAAATGAAATGCACCATTCATGGAGACGGTAAGCCGTACGTACGCATGAACGCTACTTCCATTTCTATTTCATATTTTCTGGAATGGAATCATAATGATATAAGAGTATATTATAATTCCAGTATAATAACATATATAATATCATTAACTTTATTCTTTACACATCCCACATATGGTATTAACGAATCAAATCACTTTTAGGGGGCGGTAGTCCGCACTTCCTAAAATGAAGATATCATGTTTTACCCATAATGGAAACCATAAAGGTAAGACAAAAATGAAAAATACAGAAGCATAAATAAAACATAAACATATTATATATCATATATAAAAATATTGACATCATAATGGCCACCTTTGAAGGTGTTAAATGAGTATTGAACAATCATCGTTTCGGGAGGAAGAATTTCACCATCCACAGAAACCGTATGTTCTTTAACCATTTGATGTAGTTGTGTGAGAGTGTAGCTCGAATAAATCTTATAACAACATCCTAGTATATTGAAGATACTGTTGTTGTTACAAAAGAAGTAAATAAAAAGAGTTTAGGGGGTTGGAGAAGCAAAATAAAACAAATGAACATGAGAGAATGAATTACCTTTAAAAGTGTAACTCCTTTTGATTTAAGACTAAAGGCTTCCTTTGAAAGGATTCTGCCCAAAGGGAGTAATCTAGGATGAGGAGAGGGATGTGGAGAGAGTAAATGGGCAGGTTTTGGCCGAGAAAAAGGCTTGAGGAGTGTGTTAAATGAGGTAGAGGTGGGGGCCTTTTATAAGAGGAGAGGAGGGGTACTTTTGGAAAGTAAGAAATATTACTTTATTTGAAAATGTGTTTCGGTTTTAAAAGGTCCCACATTGATAGAATTAGTGGATAAGGTGATAAGGCTTCGAAATCCACTCATCCAATTGGTTTTTGCCATGTGTAGTTTGTAGATGTTTCATTATCTTTCCATTTTAATTAAATCGTCAAATAATGATGTCATCGCTGCATCATTATTATGTCATAAATAATTTAATTTCTTTAATGTATAAAAATTATAAAAAAACTACTATGATATAGGAAATCTTTTTATCTTTCCAATGATTATTTATAATCAAAATTTGGACTTGTATAACCCCACTTAAAAATTGTTTTCGTAAAACATATTATGTTTGTGTCATTTTCACTTCAACATTAAATAAAAAGTAATTTATGTCATTTCCCAACAAAAGTGGATCCATGGGGTCCCCAAGTTGGCCCATGGCTTGTCTTGGTCGGCCATGACTCACCCAATAGGTGTAGGACAAGTGTCATGGTGTTTTCACATTCTTATAATATCATTTTTACCTTAAACTACACTAATTACCACTAATCGCGATTAAAAACTTAATAAGTTACTATTCACCAAAAAATTATTTTAATCTCATTGAACCACATTTTACTTCTTAATGACAACCATGTATGTCGGATTTTCAAAATTCAATACACATTAGTGGTAAACTTTCATTTAACTGAAAAATCAGTTTGCTTGATTACCACTTAGTGGTTTCACTATTCATCAAAAATTGAAGTTTTTCAGAAAATTACCAAAAATTCACCCTAAGCTATATTTGATATTCCGAATTCAAAAATGAAGTCCATTTTAAAAAATTCAAATCATATAAGTCACATTAATTAATTTAATAATTAATTCCCGCTGCCAGAGCAAATAGCGTGTTTTTACAAAACAATAAGTATCAAAAGATTGACACCAGTTTAAGTCTAATTTCAAAGTGAAATTGACTCCAATGACCACCATTGGATTAAATGGTAAAAATATATTCATATTACACATTAAGACCAAATCAAAAGATAATCTAATCATATAAATAAATTAGATTAAAAAGCAGTTTTGATGTAAAATGCAGTATTTTTCACTATTCATAAAAAAAATGAACCTTGTCAGAAAAATACCAAAAATTCACACAAAGTAAATTTTTATGTCCCAATCATAAAGAATAAGTTTATTTTTACAAACATAGTTTATAAAATTGTCAAAATATAGATTCAAAAATGGTTTGCCATCAAAAGGCACTAAAACAATCTTTTAAGAATATTAGTGTATTCCATGCATAAGATTGTATTTATTTTCATTTTAAGCCTCTATAACTCTATCTTAATCATTAATAGACATAGATAAAAATATATATTATTCATTACTTACTTGGGATGTTACAAAACCACTTCCAGTGCCGACTTGGAAGAGGGATGAGATTTCTATGGAATTTTTGGTTGGGTTTCCACATACCCAAATAAAGAATAATGTGAAATGGGTTTTGATTGATAGGATAATAAAATTGGATCATTTTATGCCCATTATTGATACAAAAAAAGTTGAGAAGATGGGAAATCTCTATGTGAGAGACATTGTTCATTTGCATGGAGTTCCATCTATCTCAGTCTCTGATAGGGATCCTCATTTTACTTCTCTCTTTTGGTGAGTCCTTTAGGAGGCATTGAGATCTTAGGTTCATTTGAGTATGGCATACCAACCACAAATGGATGGCCAAACAAAGAGGTCTATACAGAATCTTGAGGATATGCTTTGTGTCTATATCCTCAACTTTGGTGGAGCTTGGGATAACCATTTGGGGCTGGTTGACTTTTCTTATAATAATAGTTACCAGTCTATGATTTTAATGGCTCCATTTGAGGCCTTGTATGTTTGTCCTTTTAAATATTTATTATATTGGTTGGAGATTGGTGAAAGTTACTTGGTTAGACCAAGCTTGGTCCAAGAGATGACAACAAAGATTTGGTTGATTTATCAGAGTATGTTGATGGCACAGAACTAGTATAAATATTATGTTTATAATCATCAAAGACCATTGGATTTTTTAGTTGGTGACTAGGTTATCTTGAAAGTTTCACCCTGTTTGGTTCATCGATGACTTGGGAGGAAAGGGAATATTTCTACCAATTTAGTGGGACCTTTTGATGTTATTAAGAAGGTGGGAAAAGTGGATTTTCATTTATCACTTACACCACATGTCTTTAGCTTGACTAATCTTGAGGTTGAGCCTGATTTATCTATGACTGAGCACCCAATTAGTATAGTTGATTCTGAGACAAAGGTACTTCATGGGAGGGTGATACCATTGGTTTGTGTGCTATGGAAGCATGGTTCTGATTCGTATGAGACTTGTGAGAGGTAGGCATTGATGAGAGAGTAGTGTCCGCGTATTTTTTATATGGAAACTTCTTAACATGCTTCCTAGGGATAGAAAGTTTTTGTGGTGGGGAGGTTGTAACATCATGTTACTGGTTTTTAGGTACTCATTGGCCCTAATTTTTTCTTATTCTTTGTTTGGGGTTTGTCTCAAGATTTTTTGGGTGGGAAGTTGAAATTTTTTGAAGTATCTAGGCTATGCATGGTTGGCGCATAGTTTTTCCAAAACTGTGCACCCACCTAGTACAAACTCTGCAACCCTAGACAGTGGGGGTTCACATGGTTGGTGCACATTTTAACAAGATGTGTGCCCACCTAGTAGAAACTGTGCAGCCCATAAAAGGGGCACATAGTTAGGGTGCATGGTTTGACTAAACGTGTGACCATGCCCAGCAAACTATGCACACATGATAATTTTACTCTTAAAAAATTTTAAAAGAATTTTGAACCCCCATTTTAACTCCCACTCAACCCTAACTTGAGATATCTCGAATTCCTAGGTCTTGGAGGATCTTAATAAGCCTTTTTGGACCTATAAACCCCATATTTGATGAATTTAATTACTAGTGTAATATTGTATCCCTATTCGGTAAGTGGATCTCCTCTCTTTCATTCTCTCTCCCTCTCTCTTTCTTTCCTCTATATAGTTTGTTAAATCATCACATATTCGATGGATCTAAACTCTATTGTTTTTTATATTGAATCTAGTTTTTCTTTATTGATTTCAATTTCCATCATTCCTCATTGGAAAATCTCATTGCGGTTGTTGATTTTTGGTTCCGTGATTAAAGGTAGGTGGTTCCATTTGAGATTGGTCATTTGATTAAACCCTAGTTTTTTTTATTTGATTTAAATTTCTTTAAATTTAATTATAGAAAACCAATTTGAGATAAAATAGAATTTTTATTATAATTGGAATTTAATTTTGGGGGAAAACCCCCCAATTCCAATGGAATTAGAATTTGGGTCGTATTTTGGAAGTTGAAGAGATTTGAGAATTTATTTGAGAATTGATTTTAGAAAATGGATTAAATTCAATTGATGAAAACCTAAGATTGGTTTTGTATTTAAAAGTCATGAATTTGTGAAAAAATTCTATGTTTTTGTTTTGATATTGAATTTTAATTTGAAAAGGAAAAGTGAGAAATTGAATTATGAATGATGATTGTGAATTTGAAATGAAATGATTTTCCCTTTTTCAACTAATTGATTGAGCACATGAGAGCCTAGGTGGTTAGTGGGTTATTTTGGATAATAACACTGGGATGGTAATTCATTAGAAACATATTAATTATTAAAACTCTAAAAAAAATATAGTTAGGGAGATCTCATCCCATATGGGATGTTGATGAGTCTTATTCGGCCTAACCCTGAGAGAGGTGCATACGCATATTTCCTTGATCACTGATATGACAGTGTGTGGATCCTATAACTATAAACTATTGTATGGTAAGGAAGAATACCATGGTGTTTGTTGTGATTGTTTTGATTATAAATTACATTGATATATAACTATTTTATTCATGCCTAGTGATTTATATAAACTGTTTTATATAAATTGTTTGTTTAATCCATGTTTGAAATGTTTTCCATCCTATAAAAATAAGCATGTTTTGTTTTAAATATTCAAATGATGTATTATTTCATTAATTGTTTTATTTAAATTGAAATAATGATTTGTTTTATTATTATGGAATCTTTTTATCAAAAACTTGGTGAGGCCCTACTGGGTTTTATATCTCACACCCTACCTTTTCCTTCGCGTGTTTGTATATTTCCTTCTACTAGGTATGAACAAAGGGAAAGTTCCTCTTGGAGGAGGTGGATGTTCTTGATACTTTGGGATTATATTTTTGTGTCCTTTGGGACATCGAGTTTATCTTGTCTTCTTTTAAGTATTTTAATGATGTACTATTTTGGGTTTTTGACATGCCTGTTTGGTTTCTAGTGCTGTCTCCCATTGGAGTTTTGAGAATATTGATATGTATCTTTTATATTCCATTGTTTATATGGAAAACTCATTTCCACTTTTATCTTGTATAATGTCAGGTGCTATTCGCCAACCTGTGGGGATTGGGAACACCCTTCGGGCTATGTCAATGTCGACTCGATTAATAGGGTACCAAAGTATTTGGTCTTTTTGTGACAATAATTATCAATACATTGTAATTAATTTAACTTATTATGATAAAAAAAGTTTTCACACATAAAATTTATTTTTTAAAAATTTATTTTTAATCCCAAAAAATGAGATTTTTCTAAAATAAAGAATAATTTTGATTCCTATATAATGAATTATATTATTTAAAATTAATGGATAATTTAATTAATTTAGGATTAAATTCAAAATATAATATGGTTTTTAAATTACTTGATTTAATTAAATGAATTATTAGTTTTATAAAAATCAGAATCTTTCACTATTCACTTAAAAATAAATTTGATTAGAAAAATCAAAAAAATCACCGTAAGAAAATATCTACATTCCAATTTCAAATATTATAGTAATTTTCTAAAATAAAATATTCAAAAAAGGGATCAATTAAGGATAATTTTCACAATTAATATGTAATAAAAAACATTTTTGAAGAAAACATATTTTTGAAGCATAAAATGACTACGAAAAATTGAGTACTTATTTATTATACATGAATAAATACATTTATATTATAAAAATTCTTTATACATATATTCCATAATATGTTTATTCCTATTCATACCCCAAATTCAATGGATATGTTATAATGATCACATTTAAATAAAAAAAATTAGTATATCTATAGTGACCCATACTTTTCATAAATAGATATTTAATCTTATTAAATGAATATTAATTACATAAAATAATGATTTTTGCTAGAATCCTATCAATCTAGTGTCATTGGAAACATAGGTACATAGAAAACTACTTCATAAGTGAACTACATCATCTCTCACTATGTTCTTTATAACTAGAACCCTTATTAGACATATCACAGATAATACACTTCTTCATAAGCTAGGGAAAGGAAACATTGAAAAGGGTGCGTTCTGATGCTTAGTAAGGGTAAAAAGGGAGATATCAATCATCACATAAGAATAACATGAGATTTAGGGTATTAGAACATTGAAATAACATTTTAAAACCATACCCTGTATATCATAGATCATAAACATGAGTTATGGAATAAATATTGGTAGTTCATAAGACATGAATCATAAAATAATCAAAGAACATGATCCATGATTGAATAACATTGGCATAATATATATATTTTTGGAAAACAAATAAGCATAGAAAATAATTTCCTTAGTAGTCATGGATCATTTCTAAGACTATCATAGAGGAATGATTTCACTCACCAAACAATCATAGTTATAATGGTTCACTCCCAAGATCATCATAGTGGAAAAATTACCTTAATAAACTAGTTTAACTCCCCATTACCGTCATATTTATCTCATGAGATATCAATCTTTACTTGATTCATTAGAGGGCTATATAGTTTCAGTCCCACCCATCACATAATGAAAATCATATAGATGTGTCCCATAAGATCATAAAATATTAATAATATAATAACACATAGAAAGGAAATAGGATTAATAATCATTTCATCATGTTATATCCTATGGAAAAGAAATAGGTTTCATAAACATTTCATCAATTCATCGTATCATAACCCATGTAAAAGGTACTGTTTCATAGGCATTTAAATATGGAATAACATGTGGTAAATAAATAGGTTTCATAAAAAAAATTCATTATAACCATAAATTATAAAAAGAAATAATAAAGATGTTATCCTTGGATTAAATCCACAATGAATCTTAAGTAACATTAAAGGATGTCATCTTAGATGGAAAATGATTTTAAAATATCACTAAGAACATATCTTGAGTAAAATATATTTCTCTTTGAAATAAATTATTTAGAATCTAATAGTTTCCCAAATATTATGGAAAATATTTTCATTTAAATTAGCATTGAAATTTTTAAAAGTAAGCTTCAAATAATTGAGTGTTCATGATGGCAGAAAAAAAATCATGTCGTGTACCATAAAACAACGATTCCTTCCACATTTTTTGTAAAAAGTCAAAAGTATCTCATTAAGAAAATAAAAATAAGATTATTTTAAACCATTTTTAAAAAATTAAAAAATGGGTAAAAATTACTTTAAAAAATAATTATATAATAGTAAAAACATTCTTGAGATAATTTTTAGAAAAACATGGATATGGAAGAAAAAATATTTTTGACCGGAGGGAGAAATAATGTCAGTTTTACTTAAAAACATTACTTTGAAATTTTTAGTAAATAAAGTGAGGAAAATGAAATAAAAACATGTAATTTACAAAAATAAAAAAAAGGATAATAAATTTCATATTTTTTTTGAGAGGTGGATCATAATATTTAAACATCATAAACTTAATCATAAACAATCTTGATAAATAGAGAGACTATAATATACAAACTTACCCACTTTGGTAAATTTTTAATCATTATAACCATGAAAGATAAAACATTATATGGATATGTAAATATCATAATTTTCATGATTATAATCACAAAATACATTCATTGGTAGTACATACACCACACAAAAGAAACAAGTGGTTAATATGGCATGTGTCCCATGGAAATTAAAGTGAGGTGAAAACCTTAACCATAAGTCTCAAATTTCATTATACACATTTGAACCTCATTTATAATAAATATAGGTTTATTATAAATCTATTATATAAAAATAATAATTTATATTATACTGCATGTTATTTAATTATAATCTTTTATCACCTATTCATTAAAAATTATTTATTAATATCACTATTTCGAGTGATAACTGCTTCGTTTCTCATGTATGTTTTGGTTTAGTGGTTTTGGTCCTTATAATTTGATTATGGTTCCATAATAACTATAATGTTAATAATTATATAAACTTAATATATATTCATTATTTATGTATTTATATTAATCCATAAAATTTAGATATAAAAATGAATTGCACCATTCATGTGACGATAGGTTGTACATACTCATGGATGGTGTTTCCATTTTCTCAATGGATGGAATAAAATAAAGGTAAATATTAATTAAAATTAACAAAATAATTTTTATATAAAATATATTCATTAAATAAATCCTTATTACCATTCATTTCAAAATAATATGAAAAATGTATCACATTCTTTCATAGAGGTGGTAGTCCACACATACACACGAGTGGTGATATCATTTTCTAAAGGATTGGAAGGAAAGAAGATAGATGTGATATTATAATTCCAAAAGTATAATTATACCATAAATATTATATAAATATGTAAAATACATCATTATATCCATCCAATAGAAGTGGTTATAGAAAACAAATTACATCAGTTCATGAGACAGTAGTCCATCGTAAACAGGATTGATGGTTTTGTTTCCCATTTGATGGATGAGTATATGGATATAGGTTATGCAATTAACATAATAAAATTTAATTAGATGTAAGATACCTATTTAATTATATAAAAGTATTTTATGAATATTTTAAGGAGGTGTAATAATAAATAAAACAAAAATACATGTTTTTGGATTATACCTCTTCGGAGAATCACTTTAGGTTTACACCTAATGACTTCTTATGAGGGTTTAATAATAAAACCAAGGTATATATAATTAGGGAAGGTATTTGGTTAGGGATTGGTTATTCTAAATCTATTTGTAAGTATTAAGAGGATAGGATAGGGGATGCACTTTTATAAATGGGGGAGAGGACACACTTGGAATTTTTGAAAAGAAAAAGAAATATCCACATTTTACACATGTAACAAGGCTCCAAAATAGATAATTATCGAATATTAGATGATATAAGTTCTAAATATGTCTATAAAATAGTAATTTTACAATTATATAAGTTATTTTAACCCTTATATTTTTATTTTAACCCCTCCCCCACCCTCTCCTCCCCCTCCCCCTCATTAAACCCATTTTAACCTTAACCATGGTAATTAATTTTTACTACTTTTACTATTAATTATGAAAAAAAAATTAAGATGTAATTATTATATAATATTAATTATTATTTTTCTAAATATTTAATAAATTTTACCAAATTTAATTTACATAAGTGGCTGAATTTAATTTAAAATTAAACCCACAAACGTGATGAAAAGCGGTTTTCCAAAGAAAATTTTTTCGTAAGTGTAAAAAGTTTTTATATCAATGATCAATATGAAATTAATTAAATGGCATAAATTGAATTAATAATAATAAATTTTAATTTATTTTACTTTTAAAATATTTTAAAATAATATTGTACTTTTTAAATTCTTTAAAAAAATCCAGTTTTTAATAAAAATCATTATTTTTTTAACTATTCCTAAAAAAAATTACCTTTTAAAAAAATTATCAAAAAATAAATCTAATATAATTTTAACATGTTGATTCCAAAAATGAAATTATTTTTTTCAAATAAATTTTCTAAAATTTTAAAAAATAATTTTATTATTTGTTCACAAAATGAAAAGAAATCATTTTTTGAGAAAAAAATTTATTTTCAAAGCATATAAAGGCTTTACTAAAAATTAAGTACTTATCTATCAATATATTTTCCTTATCTAAAACCATTATACTTAATTTTAAAATTTTGTTTATTCTTATTCATACCACCAAATATAATGGCTATGTTAGAAATGTCACATTAAATATTAATATTTTAATAGTTTATCACAGTTCATTTAAACATAGTGTTGTGTGTGAAAAAACAATAGAAGGAACTAAATTTATTTTAAATATATATATTTCATAAAATATATAGTTGATAAATTATACCCCCTTAAAATTAATTTCACCCTCGATATTTTGTTACTCTGATACAGACACTGAGTATACTTGTACCTCATTATATCTTCAGGTTCCCATATAGCTTCTTCAAATTGGTAGTTTCACCATAAAACATTGACTGGGTGAGTGGTCTTTTTTCATATCACTTTCTATATATGATACAAAATCTCAATGGGTTGTTCTTCATAGTAAATATCATGATTCGGTGGTATGACCTCTGAGTTCAATACATATGAAGGATCGGGTATGTACTTCCCCATGAGTAATACATAGAACACATCTTGGACTTGAGAGAGGTTCAATGTAAGTGTTAAGAGATAAGAAACCATCCCTACTAGATCAAAAATCATGAAGGGTAAAATATACCTAGGTATCATCTTTTATTTCCCAAATATCATAACCTTCTTCTATGGATAAATTCTCAAAAAAATCCTTCTCACCAACTTCAAACTCCAGATCATGTTGACGATTTTCAGCATAACTTTTATTTCGACTCTGAGTAGCATTGATGTGTTATAAAATGGTTATAAATTTTTTCCAGAATTTCCTTAGCTATATTATCTCCCAATATATTCCTTTCTTCAACTACATCCCAACACATTTAGTTCTACACTTCTTTTCATAGAGAGATTCAGAAGGATCCATCTCAATGCTTGAGTGAAATCTATTATTGTAATAAATCTTGACTAGAGGAAGGTGTTGATCCTAGCAACCTTTAAGATCCATAGAACAATATCTCATAATATTCTCTAAGGTTTTAATTGTTCTCTCAAACTAACCATGTTTTTGAGAATGATACGCAGTGCTAAAAAAACTCCATATCTAGAGCCTATTGGAGACTTATCCAGAACTTTAAGATAAACCTTGAATCCCAACCAAATGCATTAGAATGTGGTACTCCATGTAACCTTAACACTTCCTTAATATATATCTTATTAATATGATCTAGATATAAATATTATTAGATAGTTATAAAGTGTGATGACTTCATAAGGTGACTGAATATAACCTATATAGAATTTTTCTCTTTAGATGTTTTGGGGAGCCTGATAACAAAATCCATAACAATGTTTTACCATTTCCATTATAGTATGTGTAATGTTTGTAAAATCCCCTTATACTTTTGTCTCTTAGTCTTAACTTTATATCATACAAATCATTAAGATACATACACAACAATATATCTCTTTATGCCATCCCACCATAAATACACTTTCAAATCTCTATACATCTTTTTACTTCCATGATGAATAGAGAACTGTGAACTATGAGCTTCCTCTAATTGGTCATTATTAAAATATGATATGTATTAAACACATTCATGTTTTCTAAACCTTATCATTACTTCATAATAAAGGTTAAACTCATGAACATCTCTCACCTTATTCTGCATCTCAACATCTTCCTTTTTTTCCTCTTTAATCTTCACTTGTATAGATAGTTGAACACTAATTTGAGAAAGATATGATTTCTCCAATTCCTTAAATATTTTCAGATTCATCCTTTATAAATCAAGAAATATTATATCTTTTTTTATCCTCATCATAGATAATCTAGCATGATCCTTTCAACTCAATGTGACATTCACATTGTTTGTATTCCCATGGTGGTAATGTATTAAGGATTCATAATCATTAATCAGCTCCAACCATCTTATTTAGAACATGTTCAGCTCTTTATGTTTGAATATATAAATTAAAATCTTATGATCAGTATATATATCACACCTTTCTCTATAAAGATAATGCATCTATATCTTTAATTCAAAAATTACCACAGATAACTTTAAATCATGAGTTGAGTAATTTTTCTCATGAATCATAAATTTTTGGGAGGCATAAGCTATCACAATATCATTCTACAAGATAATGCATCCTAGACCCTTATTTTATGCATACTATATATTACAAAACCTTATCTACTATAAGGTAAAGTAAGAACTTGTGCAGTGAATAACCTTCTCATCAGTTCCTTGAAATTTTCTTCACATTCATTTTTCTAAACGAATTTGGATACCTTATAAGTTAACTTGGTGAGTGGATTAGATAGCTGTGAGAAATTTTACCCAAAACATCAATAATATCCATCCAAACCAAGTGGAAATTAGATCTAAATCATAGCTTTTGGTTTATTCCAACATTCAATAACTTCTTTCATTTATGGATCCATGGATATACCCTATCTTGAGATTATATAACCTAAAAAAATAAAACATTTTATTTACAAAATTCACACTTTCTAAATTTCTCATACGACTTATCCTTCTATAGGGTCGTCATTATAATCCCAAAGTGATCTTAATTCACTTTATTTCTCTTTGAATATATAATAATATCATCTATAAAGACTACCACAAATTGATCAAGGTAATCTCTAAAGACTCTATTCATTAAATCCATGAAGATAGTGGATAAATTAGTAAGTCTAAATGGAATCATTATATATTTATAGTGTTTATAACTTATACAGAATGATTCTTGGTTATATCCTTATTCTTTACCCTCAATTAATGATATCTATAATGAATATCAATCTTGTAAATGTATTGATCTCCACCAAATTGGTCAAATAAGTCATCAATATGGGGTAGAGGATACTTGTTCTTGATTAGGTTCTTGTTAAGTTCCCAATAATCAATGCAGAGCCACATCGATCCATCTTTCTTATTAACAAAATGGATAGGTGAACCCCAAGGAAACACACTTGGATAAATAAATCCATTATCAAGATTCTCTTAGAGTTTCTTATTCAATTCTTGTATCCCAATCATTTCCATTCTATAGGGATTCTTTTAAATAGGTGTGGCACCAAGTATGAGTTTTATTAAGAACTCAACTTCATGATTCGGTAGAATAGTAAGAAAATATTATAAAAAATAGCAAGAAACTCTCAAATAATAGGAATATGATCAATTTTCTTTGTAATGACTCATATTTTACAAGTATTTTTTTAGATATTGTATGGATTATTTTTGAGACAAGGTGTTGAGACGGTATGCGATTCTAAGGCTCGATGTGCCCAGAATAAATGTTTGAAATATATTAAATAAAACGCACATGAAATTTTCCTAAAAAATGGAATAACATCTAAAAAGGTTCCCATATCATAAATCTAAGGTCATCATTGAGTTTAGAATGTGGGTTTTACCTTAGGCATAACACAACCTTTTTCAGCACTGGGTATTTGTGAAAAAATCATCATGGGCATAAAATGAATAAAATAATTAAATAAATTATTTTATTTTATTTTGTTGATGCAGTGACCTAACCTCTTATATAAGAATATGATTATGGGGGGATTCCTAGTTTTAACCACTAAAACCTAGAGAACCAAAGGACTATTAGAGAGTGTTGAAATATATTCTATTAGTGGATGATGACCAGATCAAAGATCGATGACTGATGTGAGGCGGAATTAGTGAATCTCAACAAAGATCACAGCATATCTCCATTATTCATCATCAATCGATCCAAATCGATATAGTTCATTGTATTTTTTTGGATTCTTTCATTGTTTTCTAATTCCATAACGAACACAGATCAATCAACCAACAGATTGATCCATGGATCATGCATATTATAGGATGATATAGTTTTAATTAGGAATTGGGATAATTTCTTCATAATTAATTATTATATCTTTATTCGTCACTCTAATGGAAATGAATCAAGGTTGACATGAACATCAACCAAGTTTTGTTCCTCAAGATTTTTCCTTGTGATTCTCTCCCTCGATTATTCATTCATCATAGGTGTTTTTTATTGGCCTGTGGTGTGACCCAAATGTTGAGGATTCGATCATTTCACACATGTTTCTTGGAAAAATGATCTGATATCATGGATCTGGAATCATTATGGCATTATTATCATGCGATGGTGGTAGAGGCATGTAGATCATATTGGATTGGAGACCCCAAATTCGATAGGGGCATGCAAACGATGATGGGAACCTACATCAGGCATTTCCTAAATGTTTTTGAAGGCCAAACTCTGGAGATCGACCATGGTGAGTCTTGGATAGATTATAACCATTGATTTTCGGCTAGATCAAGGGTGATTTACAATTTATAATTGGTGTGATCATACACATAAGGAAGAACTTGGATTTTTGGAAAAAACTAATCAAAACAGCATGTACTTTAGAGCTACACATCGTGTAGGGCCCTCCTAATAGTGGTTAGGGTTTCTGGATGAAGATAAGTATCACATGGTGTGTTCCCATGTCACGCTGCATTTGACCCCTCCCCAAAGGCTTATCATGTGCCTCACAGGGTACACAGACAAGGGTTGGAGTACATGGGCATGGTCACAACATGTACTCCTATATGGACATGGCCAGGATGGGCATACATGACCTAAGTCGTGTACTAGTACAGGGGCAGAAGTACATGGGTAATATCGTGTTGTGTAATTCTACATGAACACAGACATGGGCCGTTTACATGAGAGCAGGACCTAGGTTCGAAGTCACATGGTGTGTACTCCCACTACATGCCACATCCTCCTTAAACATTGGCTTGGATCCCTTATCCTCTGTATCTTGGACAAGTTTCATTAGGTTGTGTTCCCTATATCCATTCCTTTAGGGATAATATGGAATCACCTTCTACATATAGAATATTTATCCCTTCGGTGGTACTTCTTGGATAGAGTTGTTGGAATCCTTTCATGAGGCATGAAGTGATATCCTCTATCATCTTATTTCCCTAGGTGGAGTTCTTGGTATCATAGTGACCAACACTATGCAGGCACTAATACTCTACTTAGAAGTTTAATCTAGACCGAGTTATTGGTATACCCCATGGCCTTGGGATTGATTCTCATTTGTGTATCGTATCTCTTTAGACTTACATCATATACTTATAATGGCATTACCCAATGAGCACTACCTCTTGGATGGACATCATCGATGTTATCTAACTCGTGGAGTATGTTCTCCTAGATGAGTGGTTTTTTGAACCTTTGAGATTGAATCCTAATATGGAATTATTGTGGTGAATTTACCTTTATATTGTGTTTCTTTGTTGAGTATATCTCTATATTCTTGTTATATCTGTTGTAGACATATACATGTGTAGAGATAACTGTTATTATTCTTTTATATGCTTTGTGGTTTTGGGGGTGTCCTATTATGTATTGTTATACTCACCCCTACATAGGTTTTTCCCACACATGTAGTGTCTTATGGAGATGATCATCCTTTTGATAGAGACCCTGAGGGACCGGGACCAGACGATTCTTAGTGAGAACGGACAGACCGATGTATATTCTTGTAGTATCTTGATAGCAGTCTTCATATTTACTTTCAGGTTGGAATTGTTTTCATAAGCTTTGTGGTGGTGGTGTATTTGGACCTATTTACTTTTATTTACTTCATATCATACTCTAGTTTTGGGATTTAGATATATTCATGCATTTTTTCTTTTAGTTGTTTTGTAGTTCATCATTGTATGGGCTTAAAGATGTGTGTGTGTGTGTGTGTGCAGGTACTTAGGCTAAGTCCTCACATGTTAGTGGTATGCTTACTTGGTGCTAGTCACCATCCCATGGCTTATTGGAGGTTGGTTTGGGGAGTTTTGGAATGAGATCCATTAATAAGGGTCATGATAGAGTGGTATCAGAGTATAAGGTTCTACCCTAGGACTAGATTCCGTGAGATTGGATTGGGTAAATGGTGTTAAGTGTCTATAGTTTGGATTTCAGGATAAGGACTCTAGTGTTGGGTGGTGGTTGATGTATCCATACACCAAGACTCTAATAACTTTCCTTTCGACTCGGATCATGAGAACACTAGTTTCAGGGAAAACAATGGTGCATACATCATATAGTAATGGGTTGTAGTTTCCATTTCCTTATTGGGTTATCTCTCCGGATATACTCATTGATTATGCTGCATATTTTTTACTTTCAAGATGCATCCATGATGTATTCTAGATATGATTCTACATCATGATCATGAGGATGATCCCCTCAAAGATGAGGCATGGATAAAGGGACTAGTTCTAGTGATGTTACCTCTAGGCGGTGCACCAGTTATACCACCACCTATAGAGCAGTATATGGTATCCGCAATACCTATGGATAAGGTGCACAGGCTGAGTGCACTTCACGAGTTTCAGTGATAGAGGCCCCTCAAGCTCTAAGTAGATCTCGACCCATAGGCAGTTGAGGACTGGATTGAGGCGGTGACTTGAGTTTTCTATTTGGTCAAGACACTATCAGACTAGATGGTGGTCCTGGTAGTGGGACTTCCTTATGGCTCAGTAGGACGATGGTGGGGTTTGGTGAATCAGTCTTACGATGAGGAAAATATAGCAATGTAAGATTTTTAGAACCTTTTCATATATGAGTTCTCTCTAGCTATGTTGAGGGTTGTATATATCCAGGAGCTTCTACAACTTTAGTAGGGAAGAATGGTATTATATTAGTATTCATCTATGTTTACCAAACTATCCAGGTACTCGGTGGATATGGTTTGGGATCAGTTCTTCCGGGATCGGACCTTTGAGAAAAGACCGCATAGAGACATTTGAGCCAGTTTTATACCTATGTGTATTCCTACTTATGTTGGGGTTCTAGAGAGAGATTTGGTGATTGAGAGATTCCTAGATGAGCAGACACAGACAGTAGTTGTTGATAGTGGGAAAGTAAGAGCATAGACATTGGCGGTAGGGATCTAACATTAGTCTTAGGGACCTGAACATGTGAGAAATTTTGGAAAGAGGCCTCAGGATAGAGGGTCTACAGTTCAGGGCTCACATAATGGGTATAGTCAGTCTGAGGAGAGGTAGTGCTACTCTTATGATGGTATGGGACATATTTAATGAGATTGTCTGACCCTCTATACAGCTGATAGGGAGATGGTAGATGGACCTCCTAGGCAGAGGTGGTGGTAGGATAATACAGGTCTTCTAAGAAACGAACATGGTAGAGGAGTTGGGAGAGAATTTGGAGGTGGTATATGTTTTTAATTTTTACCACCATAGCCCCCAAGTGGTCCACACCAAACTTAAGGAGTTGGAGGATAGGGTGGGGGTAGTTTCAGGCGGTCGAGGCTTATAACCCAGAGGCTTCGGGAATGATACGAGGTATGATATGTGTCTTTTATAGATTATATGTAGTATTAATAGACATATATGTTGGTCCTTCCTTTATTTCCACCTATCTGGTTCAAGACTTAGAGATTCTGGTTGAGCCCTTGGCTCAACCCTTATGCTTGGAGACTCCTACTAGAGACAAATCAGTGATCACACACTTGTGCCGACATTGTGTCCTGACTCTTGGAGGTGAGAGTATTTGTTAGTATATATTTATGGAAATGATGAGGCCTTATAATTTCATCTTGGTTATGGACTAATTATATATATTTCATGCCTAGATTGACTATTTCAGGTGGAGGATGCAGTGTTTCCACAGTGATGAAACCAAGTTCTCCTTTATGGGTGAACAGGAAACTCAGACAGTACATGATGGACCATGAAAAGGATGGTGCAGACGATTACTCATCAGTTGGATAGCATGACCTTTGGTGCATTGTATGTTATGAGTTTTCAGTTCCATGTAGTGGTGGCGGAGTATGAGGACATCTTTCCTAAGGAAATTCTAGGCTTACCTCCCCATCGAGAGATAGACTTATGTATTGATCTACACCCTATTATGGCACTGATATTTATTCCATCATATTAGATGCCTCCTATAGAGCTTCACGAGCTGAGGGTGCAGTTGGAGGACTTATAGATGAAGGGATTTGTTATGCCCAATGTATCACTATGGTCATCCCCAGTTTTGTTCACCAAGAAGGCAGATGAGAGCATGAGGTTGAACTAGGTGATCATGAAGAATAATTATCCACTATCGAGGATTGATGACCTCTTTGACCAGTTGAGAGGTGAATTATGGTTCTCAAAGGTTGGCCTCAAGTCAGGCTATCACCAGTTGTGAGTACTGGACAAGGATTTACCAAATACAACTTTCAGATGTCACTATAGTCACTATGAGTACTTGGTAATTCCCTTTTTCATGAAAAATGCCCTAATAGTGTTCATGGGACTCATGAACCGGATCTTTCAACCTTTCTTAGACTGGTTCATAGTGGTCTTCATCGATAATATCCTATTGTACTCAGAATTCGAGTAGGATTATATGAGACACTTGAGGATGGTTCTGAACATACTCTGAAAGTACTAGATTTATAGAAATCTCTCAAAGTGACATTTCTAGATATAGGAGGTCCAATTTCTAGGATGTGTTATCTTAGCAGATTGAGTGGAAGTAAACCTATCCAAGGTTGAGCCAGTGTTATCTTGGGAGAAACCCAACAGCGTGATGGAGGTGTCGAGATTCCTTGGGTTAGCAGACTATTACCAGAGATTCATACTTGATCTCTCTAGGATATTAGCACTCATGATAGCTTTTACCAGAAAGGGTCATACTTTCATGTGGAAAGATAATTACTAATAAGTTTTTTAGGAGTTGAGGCAAAGATTGATGAACACTCCCATGTTACAATTACTAGAGGAGGGTGTTGAGTATATAGTGTTCTAAGATTCATCGGGAATCAAGATTTGTTGTGTTATGATGTATAGGCATATTGTAATTGAATATGTTTCACACTAGTTGATACCACATGATCATAACTATGCAACCCAAAATATTGAGTTGGTAGTAGTGGTCTTTTTACTAAATATATGGTGACACTACCTGATGGGAAAATAGTTTATCATCTATTCTGATCATAAGAGTCTCAAGTATATCTTCACTCATAAGGATATTAACTTAAGATTGAAACTATGGATAGAGTTTCTCCAAGATTATGAATTTAAAATTTTCCATAATCATGGGAAGGGGAATATGGTAGGATATTCTCTCATTAGGAGATCTTGTCTGCAGTTACTAAACGAGGCTTCAGAGCAGTTGGCCTCATTGTAGTTTTCCCTATGGATGGAGATGGAGAAGCTTACCTCTAGTATATGGTTGTTACCCCTCCTCTTTTACAACAATTCAGGGAGGCACAACTTGGGGATACTGACTATGAGACCCTACATACTTAGATATCCATTGTACATGCTTCTGATGGATTTTCTGAAGGTGGGAAGCATGTCATTCTTTTCAAAGGAAGAACAATGGTACTAGTGATTTTGTAGGAGGAGGTTCTGATAGAGTTTCATAAATATTCTTTGATGGTACATCCAGGTGTATAAAATATGTACCAAGACCTCCAACATCAGTTTTGGTGTCCAAAAATTAAGAATGGAGTTGTAGATTTTGTCTCACGATTCCTTACTGGTCAGTAAGTGAAGGTTGAACATCAAGTTCCATCAGGTTTAGCTCAACCCCTTGAGGTGCCGGAGTGGAAGTGGTATGGGATATCTATGGACTTCATGATAGGATTAATACATATGTCTAGGGTACATGATTTCATTTGGTTGATCATAGACCAGCTCACAAAGATAGCCCACTTCTATACTATTCAGGAGCAGGGTTCAGTAGAGATCTTGAGATGCCTCTACATACAAGATATAGTATGAATCTGTGGAGTTCCATCAATGATCATTTCAGACCATGATTCTAAATTTACATCTCATTTATGGAAGGGATTATAGAAGGCATTTGGGACTTATTTATGCTTGAGTATAACGTTTCACCCCCAAACTGACGGTTAAACTGAGTGGACTATTCAGGTTTTGGAGGACATGCTGCAAGATTTCATATTGGACTGTGGTTTTAGTTGGTAGGATCACCTACCAATAATGTAGTTTTTATACAACAATAGCTACCATTCCACTATCAGTATGGAACCATTCAAGTCTTTGTACATATGACCCTGTTGGTTACCACTTTGTTGGACTAACCCAGGAGATTCGGCACTCATGGGCCAGAGTTGGTTTGAGCCACTACGGAGAAGGTACAAATCATTTAGGAGTAGATTAAGAGTACACAAAGGTATTATAAGTCTTATAAAGACAGATGGTGGAGGCCTTTGTAGTTTGAGGAGGGATACCATGTGTTCCTAAGGGTTTCACCTTGATGTGGATTATGAAGATTTGGCTGGGGTGGTAAGTTGTCTCCAAGATTCATTAGCCCTTTCCAGATACTATGTAGAGTTTGCGAGGTGGTGTGCTACTTATATCTACCATCATAGTTAGACTAGGTACATGATGTCTCCCATGTTTCATAGATGAGGAGGTATGTGCATAATCCATTACATGTTATCAACTGGGGCAATATAGAAATTGAAGATGGAGCTACCTTTTTTGAGTACCCGATAGAGATCAAGGATCAGTAGGATAGGATCCTTTGTGGGTGAGAAATTCCTTTAGTTTTTGTCTAGTGGCATCACGGGAATCTTCAAGAGAAAACCTAGGAGCGAGAGGAACAAATACATGCTAAGTACCCACATCTCTTTGTGTAGCCACTGTTTTGGATTTTTGGGATGTAAGGCCCCAAGGTGGGAAGAATGTAATGAATTAGATTTTCTATGTATTATTTTTGGATATTGTATGGATTATTTTCAAGAATAGGTTCTAAGATAGTGTGTGATTCTAAGACCTATGTGCCTAGAATAAATGTTTGAAATATATTAAATATATTAAATAGCACATGAGTGCAGTTTTCCTAAAAAAGTGGAATAAATTCTAAATTGGGGTTTATATCAGAAATATGAGGGCACCATTGAGTTCAGAATGCAGTTTTTATCCTAGGTGATACATAATATTTATGGGCATAGGGAGTTTCTGAAAAAGTCGTTGTAGGCATAAAATGAAAAATAATTAAATAAATTATTTTATTTTATTTCTTTTATGCATCAACCTAACCTCTTCTATAAGTATATAGTTATGGTGGGATTACTAGGTTTAACTACTAAAACCTAAAGAACCAAAGGACTATTAGAGAGCATTGAAATAGATTTCTTTGGAGGATGATGATCGGATTGAAGATCGATAAACAGTGCAAGGAGAAATCAGAGGATCTTTCCAATGATCATGGTGCAACTCCATTATTCATCAATGATCGATCTAAATCAAGGTAGGATATTTTTTTTATTAGATTGTTTCCTCATTTTCTAATTCTATGATGAACGCAGATCAATCAACCAATAGATTGATCCTCAGATCGTACATATTATGGGATGTGATAGTCTTATTTAGGAATTGGGATAATTTATTCATGATTAATTATTATCTCTTAATTCATCATTCTAAGAAAAATAAATCAAGGTCAACAAAAACATTGATATATTTCCATTCCTCATGAGTGTTCCTTGTGATTTTCTCCCCCGATTCTTTATTTATCATGGTTGTTATTCATTGGCCTATGGTTTGACCCAAATATCAAGGAATTGATCATTTCACACCCATTTCTTAGCACAATGATCTGATATCCTAAATCTAGACTTGGTATAGTGCAAGGATCGTGCGATGGTGGTAGCAGCATATAGATCAAACCATATTAAAGACCCTTGATTCGAGTGGGGAATATGAATGGTGATAGGAACCTATGACAGGTGTTTCCCAAATGGTTTTGAATATAAGATTCTAAAGAGAAGACATGGTGAGGCCTGGTCAGAGTAGATCCATTATTTCTGGAATGATTGAGGCTGACTTTTAAGGCACAAGTAGTGCAAGCATATGTAGAAAAAGGAATCGGGATTTCTATAAAATTTTGACCAACATAGTGTGTACTTCGAATCTACACGTCATGTGGGGCCCTACTAATGGTGGCTAGGATTTTGGGATGATGGTAAGTATCACACAGCATGTGACCATATCACACGGTGTGTGACCCCTCCCTAGAGGCGCGATGTGTACCTTATAGGGTATACAAACACAGGATGGAGTACACAGACATGGGCATGTTGTGTACTCCTACATGTACATGGTCAGGTTGGGCATACATGGGCTAAGTTGTGTACTAGTACATGGGTAGAATTACATGGGTGGTAGCACACCATGCACTTATACGTGGAAAATGATGTGGACATGGCTGTTTACATGGGTAGAACCTGAGGTTGAAGGGACATGGTGTGTACTCCTACTACATATCATGTACTCCTTAAACATTGGCTTGGAGCCCTTTTCCTATGTATCTTGGATAAAAAAAATTAGGGTACATTCCCTGTATCCATTTCCTGAGGGTTCATATAGAATCTCCTCCTACAGATAGGACAATGATCCCTTCATCGGGACTTCTTGGATAAAGTTGTTGGAATCCTTCTGCGAGGCATGGAGTGAGATCCTCTATCATCTTCATTCCCTTGGTGGAATTCTTAGTATCTTCATGACTAACACTATATGGGTGTCGATCCTCTACTTAGCAGTTTAATCCAGATTGAGTTTTTGGTATACCTCATGGCCTTGGGAGTGATCCTCATATGTGTATTGTATCTCTTCAGATTTTCAGTGTGTACTTCTAATGGTCATAACTGACAAGCACTACCTCTCAAATGGATTTCATCAGTGTTATCTGACTCGTGTAGTGTTCTCTCCTAGGTGAGTGCTTTGTGGAACCTTCAAGTTGGAATCCTAGGTTGGCATTACGGTTGTGACTTTACCTTTAGAATGTGTGTCTTTGTTGAGTATATCTGGATATTCTTATTATATGTGTTGTAGATATATACCAATATAGATATGACTATTATTCTTCTGTTATATGCTTTTTGGTATTTAGGGTTTTCTACTAGGTCTTGTTATACTCACCCCTACATGGGCCTTGATTGCACGTGTCATGTCTTATGCAGACGATAAACCTTTTGATAGATTCCCTAAGGTACCAGGATTAGACAGTGCTTAATAAGACTGGATAGACTGGGGTTATTTATTATAATATATTTACAGTATTCCCCATCTTTACTTTCATGTTGGAATTTTTTTCAGACTCTTTGTGGTGGGCTTGTATTTGGCCCTGTTTACTTTCCTTTACTTCTCATTGTACTCTGGTGTTAGGATTTAGATGTATATATGCTTGGTTTATTTCAATTGTTTTATAATTCAGCACTATATGGGCTTGGAGATGTGTACATATGTACATGTACTTAAGCTAAGTCCTCCGATGTTATTGATATGCCTACTCAATGCTAGTCACCATCCCCTGGCCTATTAGAGGTGGGATTGGGTAGTCGCATCACGAGACCCATTGGGATGGGTCATGAAATTGACTTTCTCCCCAACCATCTTGGTTAAACACCACTTTTGAATGGGAATCAAAACCTTTATAATGGATGGGATTTCCATCATAAGTTCGTATTTATCATCGCAGTGATAGACGATCATATTTTGGTTTAGAATATCTAATATGAATTTCCTTCCTCGGTAATTGATGTGAGAATTATATATAGAAATAAATCTATGCCTCAGATAACATAAAATTCAACTAGAGGGAGAATAATAAAATTTTCAGGAATAATACTCCCATAAGCTTCAACTGGAGATGATTCGTATACTTGAGATGGGATAATCATACCATTAGGGGTTTTCACCACTAATTCAATATATAATTATTGGAGTGTCTTTTTGATACCCTTAGAAAATTCTTTAGATATGAAAGAGTGGGTAGATCTAGAATCAAATAAGACATTAGAAGTTCTAGAGTGGCTAGTAAGTGTACCTTTCACCACACAATTATCATACTGCTCTTTAGGAAATGTGATCACATGGGATTTCCCTTTGTCACTAGGCTTACAAGGTTGTTGACGTTGATCATTATCATTAACCATTAGATTTTATCACTAGTTAGCATAATTCCCCTACTCCTTTTGTTTAAATCATTGGACTGTTGGTGGTTCATTCTATGGAGCTTTCCCTCTATTTTCTTAATTACTATTGGGCAAAAATCCCTCAAGGTATCATTGAAGTATTTTCAAGGTGATTGTGTTTGTTGACAAAGTGGACATCTGTGTTGTGATTGTTGGAAAAAAAACCATGACGTACAAATTTATTGACAAAGGGGATTTCATGGTGGAATGTCGAGTTCAAGGGATGTGGTTAACGATCCATGTTTGATTCAAGAACTTTGACAAAGGAATTGATGATCTGGATGTGGTACAAAAAGAGCAGATACAAGGTAGCGCCGTTTTCCAGTGTTTTTCAAATTTTTGGGCCTGAAAATCGACAAATGGAGAAAAGTTGTTTTTAGCAAAGGTACTTACGTGCCATTGTCTTGAAGGAGATTAAACTTGTGTGCTATATGTTTTTCAAGATCAGAACATCAAAATATGGCAGAGGGATAAGGGGCGCCCAAGTTTTAGGGTTGGTCATGCAAGTGACTTGCGCGGAAGAGACTTGCGCACCGAAACTTGCGCGCTGAGGGGAGACTTGAACGCCATCGCGCAGGGTGTACAAATGCCTATAAATAGAGGTCGACCCCTCCTCATTCGGTAAGAGTTCAACACTTAGAAAAAATCAGAGCTCCTGTCGCGCAGGTGTGGTGGTCGCGCAAGTGGTGTGTGGTCGCGCAAGTAGAAGTTGCGCACCAGTTGATTGATGCATAGCCAGAGTAGTTTGCGTGAGAAAGGAAGGGAGTGCCCAAGTTTTGAGTTGAAGTAGGGGGTTTCATGCAAGTGGTTTGGTGACACTTTCACACCAAGTTTTGAAGAAGCATGATAGTTGGTGGTTGCACGCCAATATTTGTTTGGGCGTAAAAGGGTGTGAGTCACGCAAGTTTGGAGTTACAGAAGCTTGTGTCACGCAAGTGGTTGAGGTGGACTTGCATGCTAGTTATAACTTGTGTGTCGAGACTTGCACGCCATCTTAGAGAAGGGCTCCAGGTATGGTTAAAAAATAGCAGTGATTCGGGGCTGTGTGAAAGCTAGAAGATTTCCTGATACCTTCAGTGAAAAGTGAGATTCATCTACGGGTGAAAGTTGGACTTCAACAGAGCATCTACATACAACGGAGGATGTATTCATTAGTGATAATGAAGAGACATACATGTCTATAAACTGTGAGTGGATCCTTTACATAGTAGTGATAAAAGGAAAAGGAATAAGGTGATCATCTCCACTGGCAGTGAGCTAGAGAGAGAGAAATATGGAGTGACCCTTGGGAAAGCAGTGAGTTGACCCTAAACCTTGTAAAGGCAGTGATCCTGGGCATAGAAGTGATCTAGACCGAACCTCTTAAATAGAAATGTGCTTTATTGGATTTGGTACAGCAGCACATCATTGTTTTATGCTCCTTGTACGTAGACTAGTGAGGGTGAACCAAGTAAAAATCTCTGTGTCTGCCTGATTACTTCCCTACATTTCATTTAAAGCACCATCATCAGATAAAGAAGAAAAGAAGTGGTCATAATAAACACACAAGTGCAAACAAAGTGACCCTTATAATAAAGATGTCAAGATCCGGTGGGGTAGTAATAATTTTGAAAAAGAATATTCATACCCTGATTCACCCCCCTCTCAGGGTCTATAGGCCCCTATTGGTCCTAACAATTAGTATCAAAGGCAGGTTTCTTTTATCATATTTGTTTGCTCCGACTTGGTGTAGTCGATCTGTGTGGTTAAAGAATCAGTTTTCTCTTATCTCGGTGTGCCATGGAAAAGGGAAAAACATCAAAGAAGAATTAGAAGTCAGGTGATATCCCTTAGTGTGGAAGTGTTTATGAAAAAAGTGTGATTCAACTTAAAGAATCAAATATCTTACTGAAGGAAGGCCTGGATGAATATGATAGGGAAAAGATTAATTCACTCAATCATGATGTAGGAATGAGTGAAGTACTTGAACATCAAAGTGATACTGAAACAACTGATGATGGAGAAGTTTTAAGAAGGAGGCCACCAGTAGATGTTGTCAACATGACAAAGAAATTGGGTCAGAACTTGGATGAAGAAGTTAAATCTAAATATATCTAGATCCAAGTATTGGAAATTGAGGTCAATAAGCTAAGAGGCTTAAATCAAAGGCTTATTTATGTTGCTACTGACCTAAGGGATAAGAATGATTCTCAAGGTGAACAAATACAAAAGATGGATAGAATGAAAGGAAAACAAAAGGCTAATGATTATGAAGAGAATCAAAAGTCAGATGAAGTTCAAAATCTGAAATCCAAAAATGATGATCTAGCTACACAGTTGTCTGAAAAAGTTCAGAAGAATAAAAGGCTACAATAAGAGAATGCATATGTCTCTGAATCTATCTCTCAGGAAAAATTTAAAGTAAAGGATCAAATTGATATGGTAGAAAAGCTCACATGAGAACTGGAAGATGAGATGAGTTGTGGAAAGAATCTCAGAAGAGAACTCAATGCCCAACTTGAATCAAGGAATATGAATATTCAAAAGTTGTAAGAAGAGCTAGAATCAGTGAATAAGGAAGTGTAGAAATCCAAAGCTAGAGGAAAGCCTAAAATGAAGTATGCTTTGCACTTACTATTTGATTATCCTTTGATATGTGATGCTAAAATGAAAATCAAATTTGCTATTTATGAAAAGAGGTAAGAACAAATTTTCTCAGCTCAAATACCATACAGTTTGGGAAAAATTGGTATTGGATTTGATGAATTCCCTCTCGTGCATGAAAGAAAGAGAGTCGTGAATAGTTCCATAAGTGGAGAAAATCCTGTAGGTGCTGGAGACAGGCCTAAGAGGACAGTTACAAGAAGTAGTGTCGACATGTGCTATTTCTGCGGGATTCATGGTCATACATCAAGCTTCTATTCAGAGGCATAAGAATACATATCAGGCTGTGAAAATAGAAACATTACTAGATCTGAGAAGAAGAATATGTGTCATGAGAAATCATAAATAATATTCTCTCAGAGGAAATCATTCATTAGATTTTATTACTGTGGAAGAATGGGACACACCATGAGTATGTGTTAGGAAGCTCAAGAGCTCTGTGTCAGAAGAAGAACTCAAGGTGTATCAACATATCAACATAGAAATGACGAAATGAGATATGCCTTTGATGGAAAATATCCTATATGTTCAGATTATGGGCATTTGTCAAGCAATTGCAGCAAGAAGAACACAAAAAAGGAAAAGGAACTCTAAAGGAGATTCTCGACTCCAGTGATGCATAATGAGAAATTATACATTGGGAGAAAAAGTGGTAAGGTGAATAATAGTCTTAGAGCCTCAGGGGAATCACATGGAGCTGAATGAAAGGTGTATCAATCACCTTATCTGTCATACTCACAACAGATCTCAAGGAAAAAATGTGAACAAACCTGGAAGATTAAGGGGAGATTGACTCTAGCTGTGAGTAAGAAGAATGCACATTCAGTGGAGGACTCACCACTAGTGAAAAATAGTTTAGTGACTCAAGTATCTGATAAAAGAAAGATGAACAATGAATGTATTGAAAAATTTGAATGTTGTGTGCCACAACGAGAAGTGGAGGAAAGAGGAAGATCCCTACAATGGTGGAAGAATAAAGGGAAGATTCCAAAAAGAGAGATTCCTACCCAGAGACAGAATCAAGGGAAGTGGAATATTGGTGGTACATCAAAGACGGAAGTGTGTACCAGTGGGATTAAGCCCCAAATTGTGAAAAATCATAGGCCTACAGAATCTTCATATCAGAAAAAGACTCATCATGTAGGTAATGAATGCTTACTCATATGGCCAGAGCAGTTGAAGTTTGCAAGGCAGCTAGAAGAAGCAAGGAAAGAGTGTGATGCTCTGTAAGAAAGAATAAAAGGGTTGACCCATCAGGATCAACCACAATCCTCATCTTGAAGATTCTAGAATCTCCCCTCTCCCTATGTATATAAATGTTATTAACTGATGATTCATGTGTTTCAGGTTTTAGGGAGATACGATCCAAGGGTAAGTGGCATCTAAAGATGAATAGTGGAAAAGTGATATGCTTTAGAGTTTCAATTGACTCAAATCAGGTACCAGAGTTGAAGAAGAAAGAGATCCGCAGAGTGCAATAGGAAGTTTTTGTGTTATTAACTCTATATCTTGTTTCCTACACCGAGTTCCAACTCAGTAGGCTTAGAGGTTTAGTTAATGGCTCAATGCTAAGTGGAAGATGAGAATAAATGATGCAGGAGAAGAAGAATGTTTTTGGGTCTAAACAGTGGGCCTAACCCCCGAAAGTGTTGCATAACATAGGGGGAGAATTCAATAACAAAATCGGATGCAAGAGCCATCAAATAAATAATTGGATGACTCAGCTTAGGTGTTGCCTATCTAGGGAAGAAAGAAGCACATAGAGAAGCAGAAATAATCATGCATCTCATGTTCATCTATTTCATTCTAACAAATGGTATTAGATGACAGTTTTCAGGATACCAAGAAGCTGCAAGAGAGTATAAACCCTGTCTCAACAAGAAGCTTAGAAAAGCATATGAAATAAGTGAATCCACTGAACAATGAAAGCAACACAAGGGGAGCAGAAGTGATTGATGCTGATTCAGAAAAGAATCAGACGTGGGAGATTGTTTCGAGGCCAGTAGATAAGAATGTCATTGGGACTAAATGGGTCTATTGTAACAAGATGAATGAATATGGCACAGTGGTTCGAAACAAAGCATGACTAGTGTGCAAAGGATACTCCCAGATATAGGGAATAGATGTTGATGAGACATTTGTACCGGTTCCAAGGCTGGAGATAATCAGATTATTCCTAGCCATTGTAGTGCAACAGAAGTTCAAAGTATTCCAAATGGATTTCAAATCCATATTCTTGAATGGGTTTATGGAGGAGTAAGTGTATATTGAGAAGCCAGATGGTTTTCTCATTCATGAGGATGAGAACAAGGTTTGCAGACTGAAGAATGCATTGTATGGGATGAAACAAGCACCAAGAGCATGGTACTCAAGGCCTGATCAGTACTTGAAGAAGCTTGGTTTCCAGCGTGGGGGAGTTGATTACAATATATATTTCATCAACAACAGTAATCAAAGAATGATGGTGTTGGTTTATGTCGATGACATAATATTTTGTGGATCAGATGAAGCTCAGTGCAAACAGTTTTCTGAATTCATGAAAAATGAGTTTGAGATGTCAATGATTGGTGAGATAACATTTTTCCTTGGTTTACAGGTGACACAAGGCAGTAATGGCACTTTCATTTCTCAATCCAAATATGCCAAGGAGGTTCTGAGAAGGTTTGGAATGGATAATTCCCAGGAAATGAAGACTCTGGTTGCTACCTGGATGAAATTATCAAAAGATGACGGTGGAAGGGAAGTTAATATCACTGAATATAGGCAGATTATCGGTAGTTTACTATACCTAACAGCAACAAGACCTGATCTTGTTTTCGCCACATGCCAAGCAACACGTTACCAAAGCAATCCAAAAGAAATCTAGATGCTCGCAGTGAAAAGAATACTTCAGTATATCAAAGGCACCATGGATTTCAGTCTGATGTATAATGAAAAATATCAATCAGTGTTATTGGGTTACACAGATGCATATTGGGCCAGATCAGTAGATGGAAGAAAATCAACGTCAAGAGGTTCATTATATCTTGGTGTATTGTGTATTTCTTGGCTAAGAAAGAAGTAAGATTGCATTTCATTGAGCACCGTGGAGGCTGAGTATATTGCGGCCACTCAAGCATGCACACCGTTATTGTGGATGAAGCAGCAGCTTGAAGATATGGAAATTGAAGTGAAATCTCCGATCGGAATCCAATGTGATAAATCAAGTGCTATCAATCTTAGAAAAAATCCAGTCCATCACTCAAGGACAAATCACATTGAGATCAAATATCATTTCATCAAGGAGAAGGTGGAGCAAGGGCTTGTGAAGTTTGAGTATGTGCCTATAGATTTACAGGTTGCAAATATTCTGACAAAGGTCTTACCCAAGGAAGCGTTTGAAAGGCATCGATAGGCTCTGGGAGTTCAGTTGACTCCCCGCACTTGAAAGAGTGTGGATGTAGAACCCCCCTCTCCCCTAGGTATGATTTATTTTTCCCTAATGTTTTGATATGTGTTCTCTACTCTGTTATAGACTACAAAGGAGTGACCTTTGGGTTTTTTGACAAAGGGGGAGAAAATAGTGATTGTTCAAGGGGGAGATAGTGCAGCAATTTGATAAATCATAATTGATACAGGGAGAAGCTGATAGGTGGAGCAGCTAGATAGGGGGAGTTGAAGCTGTGCTGAAGAGGATTTGCAGCTGACATGAGTTAAAGTTGTGAGCAGATTAGGGGGGCGTTTTAAATCTGACAATGCTAGAAGTGATCGATCAAATAATAGATATCATGAAAGCTGAGGATTGTGATAAAAGCAAAAGAGTGGTGTTGGAATGTAGTAAGAATATTTCCAAAAATTGGTATCATTTTGGTGTCAACAGTGAGTTTCAGAGTTGAAGTGATTCATTGATGAACTTTTTATTTACTCTTGATTCTCATGCCAAACATTGCTCATATGGGCTTAGAGTATGTGTTGAGTAAATCCTTGATCGCTATCGGAATCGCAATAGGCAAATAGTGGTTGAATAATTAATGATGTATCTTTTTATGGAAGATTTGTCAACAAACCCAAAGGGGGAGATTGTTGGGAAAAAATCCCTCAAGGTATCATTGAATCATTTTCGAGGTGATTTTGTTTGTTGACAAAGTGGAGATCTGTGTTGTGATTGTTGACAAAGAAAACCATGACGTACAAATTTTTTGAAAAAGGGGATTTCATGGTGGCATGTCAATTTCAAGGGATGTGGTTAACGATCCATGTTTGATTCAATAACGTCAACAAAGGAATGGATGATATGGAGGTGGTACAAAAAGAGCAGATACAAGGTGGTGCCGTTTTCCAGTGTTTTCTAAATTTTTGGGCCTAAAAATTGACAAATGGAGAAAAGTGGTTTTTGGAAAAGGGACTTGCACGCCATTGTCTTGAAGGAGAGGAAACTTGTGTTCCATATGTTTTTCAAGATCAAAACATCATAATATGGCAGAGGGATAAGGGGTGGCCAAGTTTTAGGGTTGTTCGTGCAAGTGACTTGTGTAGTAGAGACTTGCGCGCTGAAACTTGCGCATCGAGGGGAGACTTGAACGCTGTCACTCAAAGTGTCCAAATGCCTATAAATAGAGTCCGACCCCTCCTCATTCAGTACAAGTTCAACACTTAGAAAAAATCAGATCTCCCGTCGCGTAGGTGTGGTGGTCGCGCAAGTGGTGTGTGGTCACGCAAGTAGAAGTTGCACGCCAGTTGATTGATGCATGGCCAGAGTGGTTTGGGAGAGAAAGGAAGGGCGTCATACAAGTTTTGAGTTGAAGTAGGGGGTGTCGTGCAAGTGGTTTGGTGACACTTGTGCGCCAAGTTTTGAAGAAGCATGATAGTTAGTGGTTGCGTGCCAATATTGGTTTGGGCGTAAAAGGGTGTGAATCGCGCAAGTTTGGAGTTGCAGAAGATTGTGTCGCACAAGCGTTTGAGGTGGAATTGCGCGCCAGTTATAACTTGTGTGTCGAGACTTGCGCGCCGTCTTAGAGAAGGGTGCTAGGTATGGTTGAAAAACAGTAGTGATTCAAGGCTGCGTGAAAACTGGAAGATTGCTCGATACCTTCGGTGCAAAGTGAGATTCATCTACGAGTGAAAGTTGGATTTCAACAGAGCATCTACATACAACAGAGGATGTATTCATTAGTGATAATGAAGAGACCTATAGGTCTATAAACTGTGAGTGGATCCTTTCCAGAGCAGTGAGCAAAGGAAGAGGAAGAAGGTGATCCTCTCCACCGGCAGTGAGCCAGAGAGAGAGAAACAAGGAGTGACTCTTGAGAAAGTAGTAAGCTAGCCCTAAACCTTGTAAAGGCAGTGATACTGGGAATAGAAGTGATCTTGCCCGAACCTTGTAAAAAGCAGTGTGATTTAGTGGATTTGGTATAGTGGCACATCACCGTTGTATGCTCCTTGGACCTAGCCCAGTGAGGGTGAACCAAGTAAAAATATATGTGTCTGCCTGCTTACTTCCCTACATTGCATTTAAAGAATCATCATCAGATAAATAAGAAAATAAGTGGTAATAATAAACACACAAGTGAAAAAAGTGACCCTTTTAATAAAGAGGTCAAGATCCAGTGGGGTAGGAAGAATTTTGAAAAAGAATATCCATACCCTGATTCACCCCCCCCCCCCCTCTCAGGGTATATAGGCCCCTATTGGTCCTAACAATTACTTAACTTATTCTCATCACTTTGGTATTTTATTTCCTTATGAACTTCCTTTACACGCTTAAAACATTTAAAAACCCCCTTAATACAATTTCCTACATGTTTCCTTCTACACTTGGATCATAAAGGAATTATCATATTCTTTTCTCCATGGTTCTTATAATTTCATTTTAATTTCATCTTTATTTTCTTATCAAAACCATGTGATTGATAGGTAACTCTAATATCCATTTCCACCTTAATAACACATTAAAAATTTTCTTTATAGTTCTTGAAGTCCCTTATGCCTAACACCCTTCAGAAACTTGGTTTTAAGCCACTGAAGAATGAATCAACCTGACTTTTTGGTTTAATGATAATACCAAAATTATACCTCATGAGTCTTGTAAAATTCACATCATAGGTTCCAAAAGATTCATCATCCTTTTATTTTAGCATAAGGAATTCCTTCTCTATTTTTGTACAAAGAATATGAGGAAAGTACTTATTGAAAAATAATCTCTTAAACTCATTCCAATCCGTGGATTCAATTTCATCTTATTGCCTTGTATTCTTAATAAGAGTCCACTGTTGATCCTCTTCACCTTCTAAAAAATAGATGAAAAAAATGAGTTTTTCATGCTCTGAACACTATAGAACAAAAAAATATATTTTCAATGGTACTGATCCATTACTTGGAAACTAGTGGATCAGTGAAAACAATAAAAGAAGGTAGACATTACCTCATGAAGGACTTACTATAACATTGTTCCCTTGGATGTTTAGTATGATTCATAGATTGAGAAAGTTATGTGAGCATAGAAAAAAATATTTTTTATTACAACTCCCATAAAATTTGGTTTCTTAGGGGAAAAATAATTTAATTGTCTATCATATTTGTCATTAACATGGTTCCTTTGGGTTTTATCAATTGATTGTAACAAAAAACATAGTGTAAGCAATAATAATAATAGTGGGAAACCACATAATCATGAAAACATCACTTATATGGTGTCTAAATGATAACACATTGTTTTAAATATATGAAAACTTAGGCTTGTCCTAGGTTATTCATGGTCACTATTTATTCAAATCCTTATTAATAGTTGATAAAGAGTTTTAATTTCCAAAAAATATCTCCCAGGACTGTCAAAGTAGGTGTGTATCAAGACCTATTGCCATGCACTGAGTGATGATCAATACAAATCCCAATGCATCATTTATGAAGTTATTACCCCCATGTATAATTATACTAGATCCACATACACTTTTAGTATATATAAAGGGATTTAATTTCCTAGAAACCACTCACTCCATCCTTCACAAAAATTCCATGATATTTTCTTATACTTAGACTTATCCTTAGGGTTCTCACAATATTTTTCTCATCCTAGTTTCCAAATGGTTAACTAAACCATACTATGATACCAACTATAGTGACCCATGCTTTTCATACATATATATTTCATCTTATTGGATGAATATTCATTACATAACATAACAATCCATGCCATTATTGTATCAGTCTAGTGCCTTCAGAAACATGGATACATAAACAAATGGTTCATAAGTGAACTACAACATCTCCCACTAAGTTCTTTATAAATATAACCTATCCTAGAAATATCATATATAATACTTTTCTTCATAACCTGGGGAAAGGAAACATAGGGAAATGTGACCTAATATGCTTAGTATGGGTAAAAAAGAAGAATATATCAATGATAATATAATCATAACATGATCATAAGGTTATGAGAACATGATAATAACATTTGAAAACCATACCATGTATATCATAGATCATAAAATTGAGTCATGGAATAAATATTGGTAGTTCATAAGACATAAATCGTAATAGAATCAAAGAACACTATCCATGAGAATATGACATTATCATAAGACAAAAATTTGTGGCATACACATAATAATAGAAAATCATTTACTTAGTAGTCAAGGTTTATTTCCAAGACAATCATTGTGGAATGAGTTCACTCCCCAAACCATAGTATTATTTAAGTTTCACTCTAAAGACTATCATATCAGAAAAAGTCCCTTACTTAACTAGGTTCACTCCCCATTCCATTCATATTTATCTCATGAGATATCAATATTTACCCAATGCATTAGAGGGATATATAATTTCAATCTCACTCATTACATAATGAAAATCATACATATGTGTGCTATAATATCATAAAACAATCATAATATAATAACCCATAAAAATAAATGGGTTTCATAAAAATTTCATCAATTCATCAAATCATAACCTGTGGAAAAGTTATGGGTTTCATGGGAATTTCAATATGGAATAACCTATGGAAAAGAAAAGGGTTTTATAAAAAAATAATCATAACTATAAACCATCAAAATAAATACTAAGGATGGTATCCTTGGATAATACCCCTAGTGAAGCATAAGTAACATCAAAGGATGTCATCTTATATGGAAAATGATTTTAAAATATCACTTAATACATTTCTTAAGTAAAATATCCTTTTCTCTTTGAAATAACTTATTTAAAATCACATAATTTTCCAAATAATATGGAAAACTTTTTATTTGAAAATAAAATTTAAAAAATTTAAAGTAATCTTTAGATGATTGAGTATCAATGATAGTGGAATTTTTTTTTCATTTCATGTATGATAAAACAATTATTTCTTTCACATTTTTTGGTAAAAGGTAAAAAGTGCCTCATTTATAGAATGAAAAGAAGATTAATTTTTAAACCATTTTTTAAACTTTAAAACAAGGGTAAAAAATACTTTAAATAATCATTGTATTATATTAAAAACATTCTTGAAAATATTTTTAGAAAAACATGGATATGGAAGATAAAGGATTTTCGACTAAAGGGAGAAATAAAGTCGATTTTCCTTGAAAATATTTTATTTTAATCTTGAGTACATAAAGAGAGGAAAACAAAATTAAAACATGTATTTTATATAAATAAATAGAATAAAATAAATTTCATGATTTTCATGAGAGTTAGATCAAATATTTCATCATTGGAAACTTAATTATAAACAATCCTGATAAACAATGAGACTGTAACATAAAACCTTTATCACTTTGATAATTTTTGAATCATAAGTCTCATGAAAGAAACAACCATATATGTATATGTATATCCCATAAATTTCATGATAATAATCATAAAATAAATTAATGGGTAGTATATACATCACACATAATAAACAAGTGGTGAATATGGCATGTGTCCTGTGGCAATAAAAGTGAGACGAAAATTCATTACCTCGAGTATTGACTTTCTTCATACACATTCAAACCTCCTGTATAATAAATATGTGTTTATTTTAAATATATTAAATAACCATACTCATATAAATCATAAAAAATATGATTTACTTACAACCTTTTATTACCTGTTCATTAATAATTATTTATTAAGATCAATTTTCTGGGTGATAACTACTTCATTTTTCATGTATAATTTTGTTCGGTAGTTTTAGTCATTGTAAATTTATCATGGTTCCATAATATACAGTATGATAATCATAATATAAATATAAATATATATTTAAAATTTATTTATTTATATTAATCCATAAATTTTAGATATAAAAAATGAATTACACCATTCGTGGAGATGGTAGGTCATACGTACACATGAATTTTGTTTCCATTTTATCGATGGATGGAAAAAAAGAAAGGTAAATATTAATTCAACTTTTTATCATCATTTAAATATCATATATATTAATTAAATGTATCTTTATTACAATCTATGTCAAAATAAAATGAAAAACATATCACATCGCTTCATGGAAGCAGTAGTCCATAGGTATGCATGAGTGATGTTAGCATTTCCAAAGGATTATAAGGTAAGAAGGTTGATGTGATATCATAATTACAGAAGTATAATATTTTCATAAATATAATATCCATATGTTAAATCCATCATTATATCCAGAAGTGATAAGTGGTGATGGAAAACAAATTACATCAGTTCAAGAGGTGGTAGTTCGTCATACACATGATCTATAGTTTTGTTTCCCATTTGATGGAATAGGAGGTGAATATAGGTTATTACATTAACATAATAAAATATCAGTATATATAAGATAATAATTTTATTATATAAGTATATTTAAAAAATATTTTAATGCGGTGGAAGAAGAAATAAATAAAAAACGCATGGTTTATGACTATACTTATTCTTTGGAGAACTTTGTTAGGTTTACACCTAAAACCTTCTTAAGATGGTTTTGTAATAAAACCAAGGCCTCTAGGAAATTTTAATGGAGTAATTAAGGGATTAAATTAGGGATTTTATAAACTAAAAGTCTTTTGATGTGTGAATAGAAGAGGAGAGGGGATGCCCTTTTATAATTGGGGGAGTGGAAACACTTATAATTTTAGAAAATAAAAATATATATCCACATTTTACACATTACAAAATGATAAAAATGGATAATTAACAAGAATATGATGATATAATATATAAATATGGAATTGTGACAGTTTTTAGGTCATTTTAACCCTTATCTTTTTTAGTTCAACCTCCTAATAAACATGTTTTAACCTTAATCGCGGTAATTAATTTTTACTATTTTTATTATTCATTATGACCAAAAATTAAGTTGACATTATTATATAATATTAAATATGATGATTAAAAATATTTAATTCATTTTTAAAAAATCAATTTCATATAATTGGATGAATTTAATTTAAAATTAAACCCATAAATGCGATAAAAAGGCGGCTTTCCAAAGATTTTTTTTCAAAAGTATAAAACATTTTTATAGCAAAATTCATCATGAAATTGATTCAAATGACCTAAATTAGAAAATAAATAATATAATTGAACTAATTTTAGTTCAAAACCATTTTAAAATAATGTGTGACTTTGTAGATTCTTTAAACGAAAAAGCAGTTTGAATAAAAAACAGAATTTTTCATTATTCATTGAAAATTTAATATTTTCAGAAGATTCTCAAAAATTATATCTAAGATAACTTTAAATTTTTTATTCCAAAAATTATTTTCATTTTTTAAAATAAATTTTCTAAAATTTTAAATAAATAATTTTTTTATTTGTTCACAAAAATAAATAAAATCATTTTTTAGAAAAAAATTATTTTTGAATCATATACAGATTTTACTAAAGATTAAGTACTTATCTATCAATATATTTTATTTATATAAAACCTTTATACTTAATTTTAAAAAATATATTTTTATTCATAATTCCAAATTTAATGGATTGGTTATAACTATCACATTAAATAATAATATTTTAATAGTTTTTCACAATTCATTTAAACTCTTTGTTTTGTGCAACATAAGCTATCAAAAAAATTAAATTTATTTCAAAAAATATATATCATAAAATATCATGTTGTTAAAATATCATTGTTTTATTAAAGCATGGTGTTTATTTTTAAACATGTTGTCGAACATAGTATTCTTTTTAAAATAAATTTTGGGGTGTTACATTATCCAACCTTAAATAAATTTCATCCTCAAAATTTTTTATCTTGGAAATCAAGGGTTCAATATTGTAAGATTCATTTGTGGAAAAATCACATCATAAAAAGGGATACATAAACTTCCTTTGAAAAGGGAATGTGGGAAACATAAAAGTTAAATGAAATAGAACATAATATGGTTCACAGATAAGTTGGTCATTAGTGAGAAGTGAAAATATGGTCATGGAGGAGAAATATAATGTCCAAATAATAATTTTGAGTGAGATAGATACTAGTCATGAGAACATTAATGACCACAAAACCCTAAATCACTAAGGGGATAAAATTACCTTCAATTCTTTAGAAATAATTATCAAAATGAAAACGTTTTCATTTTCAAGATAAATTTTCATAGAGTTAAGGTATTTCATTACCATGTAATATAATAAAATAAACTTACAATATTTCTTTAAATATATAAATTTATGGTCATCCTTTGTTTGTGTGTTTTAATTATTTTCCATCTCTTTTTATCCAATGTTTTAATAATGAACGAACAATATGAATTTTTAATTCCTGAAGCAATTAATTAAACTTCTAATAGATCATAAGACCAATAAAAGGATGATCAGTTATTCCTCTGATCTCTATACAGTTATTGAAATAAAAAATGATTAATAAATTTTAAGATAACTAATATGAATTAACTATCATTTGAAATATTATTTTCAAAAAAAATAATAAAAATACCCAACGATCTAGTTAATTATTTACTAAAATAGCTAAATTCCAAAACTCCTCAAAGCATTCTTAACCCATATTCAAAAATAAAAATTTCAAAATGCCACAAAATTCCTAAAATAAATATATCTTTAATCCCAAATCAACATAGTGTGTCTTGTACTGTCACATTTGAAACACATGAATGCATTGATCAAATATTCTAATAAAACATTCTAATAACCTGAATTAGTATAAAACCTCAATGAAAATATATATACTTCCAAAAATTAACTTTACCTTTATTCTTCAAATAAAATCATAGACTATATAATATATTTCATAAATCTAATAATGTGATAAACTTCATCATGGATAAATTAAATCACATTGTTCTAAAATAAATAATCAATTTAATGGTCGCAAATACTATAAAATTTACTTTATCAATATCGATAATCTATCAATCTCAACTAAACTTTTATTTTCTCAATATCAGGCACATATTAAGGGTTATATAACCCTTAATAATTTGTTTTCCATAAATATCCCTATACCACTAAATAACTTTTATAAGATATTAGTACCCTGTAATATATCCTTACAAATCCTCAAATCAACACTACTGAAAAACAATTCATATATGTTTCATGATTATTATAACCATAATATCATTGATAAAACACTTCTATAATAAAATTATTGAGTCACAATACATAAAGAAATCAATCATTTCACTTTAATTATTGGAATATCATAATCCCTTCCTTGGTCTAGGATTTAGACATTTGATTATAGAATTGACATAGATAATTCTCATGTTCCTTGCACATAAGACATTTAACTATAAATGGCACCATAGAATTCACTTTATTTCCCTCCATTGATATATTTATTTTTCATCAACAATTAGTTTCTTTATTTCCTTCTTTTATAAACATAAAACCTCTTCTCATTAATTTATGAAATTTCCCATGGAGCTTCTTCCCACATTCTCGACATGTAGGAAGTTGAATATTATTTCCTCCATGGTCTTTATGAAACTACAATTTTTTTTAGATTTTGGTCATTCATATACTAACTTAAGTTCATGTTATTAATCTTATATCAAAATATTTTGTTAGGCATAATCACAAGATTTTTTATTCCATCTCACATTTCATTTGGTTTCTCATGATTCAAATCATTACATCATCCACCACATTCATTGTTAACATAATTCCTCCTAGTTACAATTATTAATTAAAACTAAAGGTCATAGTATAAGAAATAATAATTATATATAGTAATTATATAATTATGAAAAATCATTCATAGGATATATAAATGATGGAACCTTATTTTTAATCTATGACACCTTAGGTTTAGCCTATATTTTCCATGGTTATTATATATTCAAATACATCTGAATGATTCATAAAGAAAATGTGAATTAACCCAATCATATCCTTAAGAGTTTATAGATAGGTTTTCAGTATTATGACCACTTATCATACACCAGTGATGATTGAGTTATTACCAAATCCACCCTTTTTATATTTATTAATGTTGGGTGCATCTATGTTATAGTTGCATTCAATTTCCAGTATCCAAATTGGGATGTATTTTCTAAGAGAACCAAAATACTTTGATTATAATAAATTGTGATTTTTTTACTTTACATAGTCTTATCTGAAGGGTTCTCAATATATTTTCCTCATCCTAGTATATAAAAATAAAAAAAAACCATTCTCTAATAACTACCAAGGCAACCCAAGAATTACATACATAAATATTAAATTTTACTATATGAATATTAATTACATATAATTACGATACATTAAATAACTGTAAAGTTTTAGTGTATTTGGGTACCTGTACATAAAAGATCTACATTATCACCCAATAAGTTATTTACAACTTGCACCATTCTTAGTCATATCATACTTAAAAATGTTTTTTATATCTAGGGGAAAGTAAAGATAATAAATGGTGAGATCTAATGCTTAGTAATGGTAATCAAGGGAGATACCAATAAATGAAAATTTTTAGTTGTAACATGAATATAAGTGTATGAGAACAAAATCTTAACATTTTAAAGTCATGCCTATCAATTTGTATATCACAATCAAGAGTCATGTAATAAAGCACAATAGTTCATAATACATGAATCATAAATTAAATTGAAGAACGTGATCCAAGAGAGAATAATAATGGCATAATATTATTTCATAAAAGAGTTTCATAATTCTTAGCATAATTATTATCATATAAATCTTATGCCAAGTCTACCCAAAATACATTATTCACATATTAATCTTCAGATAACCACCTGTGTACCTATGTTGGGATTGGGAAAATCTCTCATTTACCCTTTTTGGTCTTGGGATAACCCTATGTATACCCTTTGATCTCATAACACAATAACATTGAAAAAATGAATTAACGGGTGATTAAAAATCCACTTGTCATATAATCATAATCCATTCATATGTATTTCACATGATCATAATAAAATTTATGATTTCACCATAGATTAAACGGTTGAAAAAAATGGTTCTAATAAAAATTTCATCATCATAGTCATAAACCATAAAGATAAAGAATATAGATAGTATCATAGGATCATATCCTGAATGAAACATAGTTGACATGAAAGGATGTTATTGTATATTAATTTTTTTAAAGATCAATGTAATATTTGATGATTAAAATAAACTTTTAATTTTGAAATCACTTATTTAAAATATAAAAAAAAAAAAAAATATTATGGAAAAAAATTTCAGTAAAAATAACAATGAAATCTTGTAAAATAATCATTAAAAAAATATGTAGTCATGAAAGTGGGTAAAGTTGTTCGTGCAGTGTATGATAAACCAAAGATTCCAATCACACTGTTGGTGAAAAGTACCTCATTCATAAAACAAAATAATATTCCTTTTAAACCTTTATATAGAGAGTTAAAATTGGTGAAAATGACTTTATTCAATCATTGAGGAGTTTTGAAAACATTCCTTAATATATTTTAAATAAAATATTGACATTGAAGTGAAGGTTCCATAATGAATAGAAAAAAAGTATGGTTTCCTTAAAAACATTTCCTTAGAATATTTAGTATATAATGAGATCAAAATGAAAGGAAAATATATAATCCCTAGAATTAATAATTATATGAGAAAATACATGTGTTTTATGTAAGATAGATCATATAATTTTATCATATAAAATTTAAACATTATCAATCTCGATCAAAAGTGAGATTGTAACAAAAAATATTTTACTGCTTTTGTAAATTTGGATCATAGCCCTCTTTAAATTAAATATTAACTATAATGACTATAAATATATTCATGATATATCATATCAAGTGGAATTATATATACCATGTGAAATAAATAGGTGGTGAATATGGAATGTGTGTCATGGAAATAAAAGTGAGATGAGAAACCCTTACCACTTTGGTAACTTTTGAATCAAAACCCCATGGATGAAATAATTTGAATTTTAACTTCAAATACCATGAATTTAGAAGGATAAATGATATAAAATATCACAGGGGTAGTATATATACCGCATAAACATAAATAGGTGTATAACATAAATAATGTCTTATAAGAATATTGCAAAAAAAACCCTTAACTTATGTATGATTTGATTCATAAGTGCTTTAACCAAGTGTATAATAAATTTAGATTAATAATAATTATATACCTGAACCATTCAAATAATTATAATATCATATGTTTTCAACTTATAATATTCCAAAACTACAAAAAAAAACATATTAGTGGCGGTTTTTTATAAGGGGTTCTGCACAACCCCCTATAAATGCATTTTAGAGGGGGTTATGTACAACCCCTACCAATCATTGAATTTAGAGGGGATTCACAACCCCATATAAATTTTGTAGAATTTTTTCTTTATAATATTTGGTAGGATTTTAGAGGCAGTTGTGTCAAAACCACTACTAATTTAAAAATTAGTGGACTTATATGTTCTGTTGGATTTTAGAGATGCTATATATATTTATTATTCATTTGGATATTAGATATTATATATATATATATAACATGAAAATTGTTTTTTAAAGGAAATAGTGGGGGTTTAAAACCCCCTATAATCTCTTAAATTAGAGGGAGTTCATAAACTGGCGTTAATCTCTTAGATTAGAGGGGATTTTGAACCCCTTCTAATTTAAGAAATTAGAGGAGGTTGTGAACCCCCTTTAATTAACCCCCTCTAATTTATGATATTAGAGGGGTTTTTGATTCCCCTCTAATTTAAGAAATTAGAGGGGGTTTATGAACCACCGCTAATCCCTTTTATTAGAGGGGTTTTTAACCCCCCTCTAAATTTGTATTTACTTATTAAAATAAGTCTCATATAAATTCAAATTTTATAATATATATGTGTGGTTGTGCATGTGTGTGTGTGTGTGTTACAGAAACACATTATATAAATGTATTTAAATGCATTATAAACACACACACATATATATAAATTCATTATATAAATACTTTAAATAAATTCTTATACATATAAACAAAAATGTATACATATATAAATATTGGTATAAATAATATAAATGTAATTATAAATATATTTATCCAAATATATAAAATTTATATATGGTTTTATAAATACAGTACATTTATATTATTATTTATATTATACATATATTAAATTAAATATATTTTTATTGTATATTTATGTATAAATACATTTATATTATATTATGTATACAAATAAATATAATATATATATAATTAAAATTAAATATATTATATATTTATGTTATATATATATATATATTATAAATATTTTATTATATATAAATTTATATATATTATATAATTATTTTATATATATTTTAGTATACCATATTAATTATAAATTAATTTAGTAAATATATATATATATATCATTTAATTATATTATATATTTCCAATTATATGATTGTATTTAATTGTATTTACATGTATACATAAAAATAATTGTATAATTTTATGTACATCTATATATATTTATTTGTATAAATTTTATTTCATATAATATTAATTATATATAAAATAAAATCATAAATATATTATATAAATATATACATAAATATAATTTATTTAAAAAATAAATCATATAAAAACCCAAGTTTGTAGCTTTTATAATTTATATTATAATAATAATAAATATATTTTTAAATAATATGTTTATGCTTTTATATTATATATAATTAATATTATATGATATATAAATTATACAAATAATTATACATTAATGTGCACAATATTATACAACAATATTTATTGAAATACATATATATTATTATTCATAATAATAAATATATGTATTGAAATGCATTATATAAATATTTCTATAAATTGTATTTCATATATCATAAATTAAATAATTGTATATTTTTTATTCCATATATAATATTTTGTATAAATTGTATTTCATATATATGTATTTCATATAATATTAATTATATATTAATTATATATAATATTATACAATTTATACAAGTAAATATATTTTAATGTTTATAATAATAAATATATGTATTGAAATACATTATATGAATTTATTTTTAAAGACATTAAATAAATATATTAAATAAATACTTATATATATACTATATAAATAAACATGTACATAATATATAAATGTGTATTTAAGTCTATAAATAATTTACATAAATATATTTATAAATATATAAATATATGTGTATATACATAACATAAATAGAATTATAAAATATATTTAGTCAAATGTATGTAAATACACATATAAAACATATAGTTTATATAAATGTATAAATTAAATATAATATAAATACATAAACACATAATATAAATATATATATTTTAATTCATATAAATATATATGTAGGTTATTTATTCATATGTATTTAAATGTTTATTTGAATCAACTTACTAATACACACATATATATACATGTGCATATAAAACATCAAAAAACACTTACCTTAGAGGAAGAGGCGTTGGGATTTGTCATCAAGGTGAGGGGATTGAAACCCACTGCAAACATTTTACGAGGCTTGTGTGAAGGTGGGGTGGTGGGCGTCGGTCACACATTACACGGAACCTATATGGACATACACAGTACATGGGTGGGGGGTTGAAACGAGAAATGGAGGTAGCGATGCAAAGCGGGCCTGCGGCCCGCGGGCTTTGTGGGTATGGGGCGGATGTGGGGTGGGGTGGACCTAAAAATTTTAACCGTTTAGAGTGCGGTCCAATGCGGGTTAGGCCCACGCAGGTGCGGGCCAATGCGGGTTGAGCCCGCGTGGGTGCGAGCTTTCCCGCGGGCCTGATTTAAAAAAATATATATTATTTTTACAATATAGTTGCTTTAACATTTTAGTTTTTTTAATAAAAAATCACAGTTAAACGGTGAAATATGATTTTTCACCATAATAATCATATTAATTCACCATTTATTTACATGTGAATTTTAAATAGGCCTATATTTATTATTTTAATATGATATTATATTATTTATATAGTAATTATTAACCATATTCACATGGTGTGTCAACCCATCTCTCAAAAAATGGAACTCATCGCCCGGCGTATGGTTTCAATTATATAAGAGTTATTATAATCATAATATTTTTTAGGTCGATTTAATTTTGTTATTATTTAATTTTATTTTGTTATTAAGAGAATGAGATATAATCTCATGAAAACACTATTAATAGCTTCTCTGAAACTGATCATTACCTGGAGAGACTTCATTCATTCACAGGTTTAGTTGTTCACATCACCACACAACCAACATTATCATTCATCACCCATCACCCATCACTCACCTACTTTCTATCATAACAGTTCACCACCACATCGGTGTCACCGCATGCCACCATTAACCCACAAAAAATGTTACATCACATCCTTTAAAACTCTAGTTATTGTTAATTCACACTTCTCCCCACAATACCTTTAAGAATGATAAAATATACAGTATTTAAATGATTATAAATAGTATTTTTTTTTGTAAATGTGGGTAAGCCCGCAGGCAACCCGCGGGTTTATGTGGGGCGGGGCGGGTTTTAAATTTTTTGTTCGCATTATATTCAAGATTTTGCAGACAGACCCGCGTGGGCTCAAACCCGCACGGGCTTGGCCCGCCCCGCCCCGACCCGCCTGTTTCGCATTACTAACTAGAGGGGAGGGCGGGGATCACAAGGGAACTAGATGGCGGGTGGTGGGGGTTCAAATAGGGATTGTAGGGAGGGTGGGGAACTGGATGGTAGGTGGGGTTGTGTGGGGGTCTTTCACTTGTGAATTTGATTAAAAAAGAAAATAAATAGTTAGAGAAGGTTGATTGAAATTGTCACTAATTGAGTCTAATATGACTCAATTACAGGCGGTTCCAGAACCACCCCAAATATATGATACATTATTATCCCTGCTAATTTGACTTATACATTAGAGAGGGTTAAAACCCCCTTTAAAGTGATATTATGCAATAAAACTAGAAGGGGTTTTAATGGCCTCTAATATAACCCTTGATAAATTTGACATCACTTTACCAATGGTTTCTCAAAACTTCCTCTAACAACAATAGGATGGCACATTAGCAGCGGTTCCTCATAACCACTGCTAATGTGTTTAGAAGGATTTATAACCCCCTCTAAACTAAAAAATAACCCCCTCTAATTGGGTCATTTTTTTGTAGTGCAACACCCATTTATAAATATATTTTTTTATTGTTGTTGTTTCAGGGTGTTAACTATTTCATTTTTCATATAGGTTTCAGTTTAGTAGTTTCGGTCCTTGTACGTTGATCATGGTTCCATAATATCTAGAATATTTATTATCTCACAAGTATCATACTTAATCGTTATATATAATTTTATAACCATTCATATAAGGTAGTGATGGAAAATTAATTATATCGCTTTGGGGACATACTAGTCCATGTGTTTGCACAAGTGATATTTCCACTTTTCAATGGAGGGGATGAAAAAAAAGGTAAATAATAATACAAAATTAAGGAAATATTATTATATAGGAAATATCATATATATTCATTAAATATATCCTTATTATATTCCATGTAAATTAGAAATTAAAAACAAATCATATCACTTTGTGGAGGTGGTAGTCTACACGTATGCACAAACGACATTATCATTTTCCAATGAATTGGAAGGTAAGAAGGTAGAAAAGATAGTATAATTACAAAATCATAATTAGGACATAAATATCATATATAAATATTAAATCCATCGTAATAAAAATCCATGAATGAATGTGATGGAAAATGAATCATTTCACTACTTAGAGGTTGTAGTCCACACATACACACGAGAGATACTTTCATTTCCCATTTGATGGAAATGAGGTGGAAATTGGTTCTTCTATCACCAAAATAAAATCTGTGTATATTTATTAAACTAGATTCATCATTTTATTATGGAAACAGTAGGTTTATATAATGTGAAAGATGAAATAAAATTGAAAGATCACGATTAAGATTTATACCTCTTCTATGGGATACCTCCTTTGACTCACACCTTAATCATTGAAATATTCATCTTTGGAAAAAAAATATAGGATCTAGGATGAAATTAAGGGATCTATAATGTATTTTTGGTAGGTTTAGTCTAAACTGGAAAGCTCAAAATTTACGAATAATCTAGGAGAAGAGGTTCCCTTTTATAAGTGAGGGAGAGAACACACAAGGAATTATATAAAATATTTTAATAATACAATGTCATTTTCTTGTTCATGTGGCTCCCAATGTCCATGAATTTGAATATAAGATAATATAGGGTTGAAATATTTTTAACCAATAATAAATAGACATGTTTATTTTGAAATAATAATCCTATCTCTTAGCATAACCCATCGGTAAACCTATTTTAACCTTAACTATGGTAACATATTTTTACTATTTTTACTTTTAATTATGATCGAAAATGAAATTTGCCTCATTTAAAAATTTGGAAATGATTTTTCTTGATATGAAGCCCATTTTATCAATTTAAATATCTATAATTTTCAAAATTTAATTTTAAAATATGTAACGTCCCGAGTCCGGAGCCCCTCTACTGGTGCCCCGTACCCGGTTCACCACATGACCTCAAGCGCGTTTCCCTGAACGCCAGAGGCAGCCGACTAGTAGCGAGGGCCTTGGTGAGTCAGTGGGGAAACTATGCCCTTATTCAGTAAGGTATACGAGGTAAGAAACCCACAATAAACAGCGGAAGCAGCAACCAACATGCATAACAACATGAACCGAACAGTGGAAGCAATATAGATATATAACTATGATGAAAATGATGCAGCAGGTACAAGTATCTAAGGAAAACAGAAAACACAACAACGTTCTGAAATACAAATGAAACCAAGTGCAAAGGAAAACAAATAAATCTACTCAGCATCGCGAGCCACGGCTCGGTCCCATGCTCCCCAGCTCCTGGTGCAATCAAGATCCTGAAGTAGAAGGGCACTTGCCCTTGTCTATACCTGCAGCAACATAGTCTGCTTGGGCCCAAAAGCATGGCCCAAACAGGGTGTGAGATACAATCCCAGTAGGCAATCACCCAAAGATTTGTGCCTAACAGTCAATGAATACATGGCAGTACTAAAACAAGAAGCAGTAAACAGAAAGCACAAACAGCTACAAACCACAGTTCTAACAAGTATAACACACAAGTAAGCAGCCAGCAACAAGAAGAAAAACAGGTAACCCTCTGGGTAGCTCTCACAGTCTAAACCCTATGGTTCAACCTCTAAGTACTAGCAACCCTCTGGGAGGCACACACAGTCTCACCCCTCTGGTTCAGCTACGTAATTAAGCAGACTCTCTGGGGAAGCACTCACTGTCAATTCCCCTTATAGTCTCGTATCGTGCTAAAGGCTCTATGGGGAAGCACTCAATGTCAATTACCCATGTGGCCCGCGTCGTGGATCTACAGACTCTCTGGGGAAGCACTCAATGTCAATTCCCCCTATAGTCTCGCATCATAATTAAAAGACACTCTGGAGAAGCCCTTCCGTCAATTCTCCCTTTGGTCTACTACTCTAGGTTCTCACAGTCCTGAGTATAACTAAACATGCTCAACGCATGTGTATCATCCAAGTAAGCCTCAAGAACTACTTGGCTATCAACTAAGGCTCAACAATAATAAATAAACAACAGTTCCACTATCCTACGACTAGGCATGGCAATTGGAAAATGCCAAACAGGCAGAACAAGTATGTCAAAACAATCTGAGCACAAACAAACTACTCTAATCACAAGAAATAACCTCTACTAAAGCAATCAAGCAAAGCAGGCAAGCAACAAGGGCAAAATAGGAAACACGCAATACCCCGTTCAAGGGTATTGGTGGAAATTGCACAAAATATCCATCAACTTTCTACAGAAAGGCACAAACCACCTACCTCGATCCTAGGAGATCGATATACGTGAACCTTGACGACAGATTCCCCTTAGAACGATGTAGATCTGAGAAAATGCACAAAATGTTCATCCCATGATAACTTGAAAACAAGGAGGAATCAAGAAACAAGGCTCAAGAAGAAGGAAGAACTCACCGCTGCGATTCCAACACAATCGACCGTGCTCGAATCGGAGAACGGATGGTGAGGCGGAAGCTCGGAGAAGATTCGGTCGTACGGACGCTCCCAGTCGGTTGAAAACTGGAGAAGAAGAATAATATGGGGGTTAGGCGTGACCCCGGTCCGTTTAATGGAAAAAAAGTACACAGTGTGTACTTTTAGAGTACATGGCGTGTACTGGGTCCTTTCCGTACACCGCCAAAAATATCCTCCACATCACCCATACACACTGTGTGTGTGGCCCGGGCACGGCCAACACACGGCTTCGAGCTGGATCAGAGTACACGACGTGTACTCAAAAAGTACATGGCGTGTACTTTGAAAATTTCCAGAAAAACCATTTTTCTTAAAAACTCTAGAAAAAAGGAAAACATACCTGAACGAAGATCCAGGTTCTTACAAACTTCCCCCCTTAAAGAAATTTGTCCCCGAATTTCCCTAACGGGGTGGAGAATAAGAATCCCCGAACAGCTCCAGCCACTGTGATCGTACATCAGCCTCCCTCTCCCAGGTCTCGTCCTGTACTCGCCTGTGCTTCCATAAAACCCGTACCAGAGGAACAGACCGCCCGCGGAGAACCTTCGTACTACGATCAACAATATGGATAGGATGCTCCTCGAACGACGTATCTTATTCAAGCTCGACTTCCTCAGGCTGAAAGATGTGAGACGGTTCTGAAAAGTAACGTCGGAGCTGAGAGACGTGGAAGACGTCGTGTATGGCCCGATACCTATGAGGTAGCTGCAACCGATAGGCGACTAGCCCCACTCTCCCCAAAACCTCAAACGGCCCGACATACCATGGCGAAAGCTTACCCTGTCTTTGAATCCTTTTGTGTCCCAACCTCGGTGCGACACGTAGGAAAACCTGATCACCGACCTCGAACTCTAGAGGTCGTCTTCGCTGATCAGCATAAGACTTCTGCCGAGACTGTGCTGTAGCCATCCTCTTTCGAATCATCTCTATCTGCTCTGAAGTCTCCTGTACAGGACGAGGTTCCAGCAAAGCTGCCTCTCCTGCCACCAGCTAGCATAAGGGTGATCAGTATGGCCTACCGTACAAAGCCTCGTATGGCGTCATCTGAATGGTCTCCTGGAAACTGTTGTTGTAGGAGAACTCCACCAAAGGAATATGCTTCTCCCAAGAACTGTCAAAGTAAAGGATGCAAGCTCGGAGCATATCCTCAAGCACCTAGATCATGCGCTCGGACTGGCCATCAGTCTGGGGATGGTAAGTTGTACTCAAAAGTACATGTGTACCCAAGGCCTTCTGAAGTCCCTGCCAGAACCAAGAGGTGAAGCGCGCATCTCTGTATGAAACAATAGAGCGCGGAACTCCATGCAGATGCACAATCTCTCTGATGTAAAGTCATCCCAGATCATCGACACTGAAGGTCTCCTTGATCGGTAAGAAGTGAGCAACCTTCATAAGTCTGTCGACGAAAACCCAAACAACATCGTTTCCTCAAGGTGATCTCGGCAACCCGGTCACAAAGTCCATCGTGACATCGTTCCACTTCCACTCTGGAATGGGTAACTGCTGTAAAAGGTCTGTTGGTCGCTGATGCTCTTCTTTCACTTGCTGACAAGTAGAACATCTCATGACAAAAACAGCAACATCCTTCTTCAAACCTGGCCACCAGTACTGGCGATGAAGATCCCGATACATCTTGGTGACGCCAGGATGAACTGCCCAAACTGAGGAATGGAAATCCCGCATCAGCTCCTCGCGTATGTCTTCTGGAACCCATACGCGTCCTTGGAAACACAAGATCTCATCCTCGCCCACTGTCCATCCAGGAAGAGGGTCCTCTCCTGACACACTCTCCCGCAGGACTAAGCCTTCTGAGTCTGATAGCTACCTCATCCGTACCCGATCAAGTAGCGTGAAGGTAACAGCTACAGAAGATAGAAAAGTTGTCCCTGTCTGTTGTGCACCTCTAAATGCATCTCAGAGAACAGAGCCATCAGCTGCCACTCACTACTAGCCTCCTGAACTGCCTGAATCTGAGTTCTCCTTCTCAATGCATCTGCCACGGCGTTGCCCTTTCCCGGCGTATAGGCAAGCTCGAAGTCAAAAGACTGTAGATACTCAACCCACCTGCGCTGCCTCAAATTCAGATCATGCTGAGTGAAGATATACTTGAGACTCTTGTGGTCAGTGAAGACCACAAAGTGCTCTCCCAGAAGATAGTGTCTCCAACAGCGCAAGGCATGAACAACAGCTGCCAACTCCAGATCGTGCGTAGGGTAGTTCCTCTCATGTGGCCTCAGCTGCCGAGACCCATACGCAACAACTCCATCTCCCTGCATAAGCACAGCTCCCAGCCCTATACCCGAAGCATCACAGTAAACAGTGTAGCTCTTTCCTGGCTCTGGCAAGACTAGTATTGGTGCTGACGTCAACCTCCCTTTCAGATCCTGAAAGGCTGACTCACAAGAATCTGACCATAAGAACTTCTCCCCCTTCTTGGTCAGACCTGTCAAAGGCGCTGCTAAATGAGAAAAGTTCCGAATGAAGCGTCTGTAGTATCCAGCCAGCCCTAGGAAGCTCCGTACCTCAAAAACATTCTTCGGCTGCTCCCAGGAAACTATAGCTCTCACTTTCTCTGGGTCCACAGATACTCCTGCCTCTGAGATGACGTGACCCAAGAAGTGAATCTGATCCTTCCAGAAGTGGCACTTAGAGAGTTTAGCATAAAGCTGATGCTCTCTCAGTGTACTCAGAACGATCTCAAGATGTGCGGCATGGTCGTGTCGAGTGTGAGAGTACACCAAGATATCATCCACGAAGACCACGACGAAGGAATCCAAGTAAGGATGGAACACTCGGTTCATCAGTGCCATAAAAACTGCAGGTGTGTTCGTGAGTCCGAAGGGCATGACTGTATACTCGTAAAGACCGTACCTGCTCCTGAAGGCTGTCAGAGGTATATCTGATGGTCTAACGCGCAACTGATGATAACCGGACCTCAAGTCGATCTTCGAGAACACCCGGGCTCCTTGAAGCTGATCGAAAAGGTCATCAATCTGCGGCAATGGATATCGGTTCTTGATCGTCAACTGGTTCAGCTTTCAATAATCCACACAAAGCCGAAGGGTACCGTCTGCCTTCTTTGCAAACAGGATAGGAGAACCCCAAGGAGAAGTACAGGGTCGGATGAAACCCTTAGCCTGTAGCTCCTCCAACCGCTTCTTGAGCTCCTGCAACTCAGGTGTGGCCATCCTATAGGGAGGAATGGACACTGGTGTCGCTCCTGGCACGAGCTCAATAGAAAAGTCTACCTCACGCTCCGGAGGCAAACCTGAAAAGTCCTCTGGAAAGACATCCCGGAAGCGATCCACCACTGGAGGAAAGTCCAACTGTGGAGTCCCCTGATCATCCAGATAAATACTAGAAATCTGGGTCGTCACTCCTCCTAGCCCAAGATGCTCGAGTCCTGCCTGACTCGCCCGAACGTCTCATTCGCCTCTATGAAGGAAAGATTCACCCTCTGGTGAAATGAAACTGACTTTGCAGCGATAACAGTCGACAACTGCCTGAAAGGGAATCAACCAATCCATGCTAAGGATGACATCATATCCTGTCATCTCTAGGACATAGAGATCCCATAAGAAGCGATACCCTACGACCTCGAGAGGGCACTCTCTACACTGGCGTACACTAGATGTCCTCATTCCCAAAGGTGTGTCTAGTGTCAATGAGTCGGTAAAAGAAAAGATGCAGAGTCCAAGGCTCACCACAACGGAAACAAAGATAAAGCTATGCGTAGCACCAGTATAAAAAAGGTCTGAAGATAAAACTGAGGCTACTAAAATTGTACCTCGAACAGTAGAAGGGTCGGGATCCTGCTCATGATAAGTCTGCTCCATGGCGAAAGACTGGCCTGCACTGCGGCCCTGTACCCCTGACTGACCACTCTGAGTTGAACCTCCCTGCTGGTGCTGAGGGACTGGTGGCTGACCGCCACGGCCTCGACCTCCACCTCGGCCCGAACGGCTGGAAGAACTCCAGTTCCTTGACTGGTGCGATACTGGTGGGGCTGCTCCTGAAGGAGGAGTCATGGAAGAACCCCGGTCACCTGCTGCTGGTGAGAAAACCTAGAAGAAACGTTGAAGGTGACCCATCTTGCCGCAAGATTGGCACTCCACGGGGTCCCTCTAGCACTGCGGCCTCGTGTGCCCTAACCGGCCACACTGGTAGTAGTCGTAGAACACGCGCTGAAACTCCTCCCAAGTCATAGCCTGCTGCTGACCTGCCTGTGAGATCACGTCCCACCACCTCTTGGTGGAGTCTCGGAGCATGTAGGTGGTGAGCTTGACCCGCCTCTCTGGAGGCGTCTCCAGATGCTCGAATATAGTCAGCATGGCTTCCAGCCATGACTCTGCAGCCTGAGGTCCTCCCTCCCCCAAGAACATGGGAGGATGCTGTTGCTGAAAGACCCGCATCAAGTCTGCCATAGACGAGGCAGGAGGCGGTGCTCCCTGGAAGGCCTGCATCATCCTCATGAAACCTTCCCTGAATTGCGCATCAACGCCTACGACTGGTACAACAACCATTGCCAAGGCTGGCTCGGCTGGGGGATCGACAGGAAGTCCCTGATCAGCCTTATCTGGCGTCTGATCACTGCCTGACGACAGACGTACGACCGGAGGACGTCTCGGAGGCATAGCTCTGAAAGATCAAAAGCACACCTTAGATCAGGAAAACAAGGAGAAGGAATACAAGAGTACAAAACGGGAACATGGGAAGAAAACACACAAGATTGCAAAACACGACTACACGGCATGTATAAAACTACACGACGTGTCTTCTTAAACCACTGACATGGGCGTGTACTCCTGCCCTACAAGTCGTGTACACTTCAAACTACACGGCGTGTTGACCCCTACACACGGCGTGTACTAGAAAACTATTCCCCTGCCTGAGTCTCCTTACACGGCTAACCCACACGGTTCGACTCAACCCGATACTACACGGCGTGTTCGAAACAAACACGGTGTGCACTAGACAAGGCTTCGGCGGTCCGTGTTGTTGAGTACACGGCCGTCTAAACGGCTGGACCTTACACAACGTGCTCCGAACAAGCACGGCGTGCATAGGCGAAGGCGACATCGTCTTGTGTTGTTCGTGACACGGCCAGGTACCTGAGCAAGACTACACGGCGTGTTCCGAACAAACACGGCGTGTGGAAAAGAAGGTCACGTCGGCCCGTGTTGTTCGTGACATGGTCGGGCACCTGGACAGGACTACACGGTGTGTTCCCTACGGACACGGCGTGTTCTACCCGAGCTTCCCCGGCCCGTGTTGTTAGTGACACGGCCGGGTACACGACTCTGAACTCACACGGCGTGTACCACTGGTACATGGCGTGTTCCCAAAGTTACTCCCAAGACACCGTGTTCTTCCCACACGGTCAGTGACACGGCCTAAAAACTACACGGCGTGTATCTAAAAGTGCACGCCGTGTATTCTGGGTTTTTCTGGGCAGTAGCTCAGAAACTGCGCAGAATTCCAGAAACACTAAAACAAGGGAAAGGGTGCCAAATTCTGATCCGTGAGGGCCCATAACACCTCAAGAACCAAAATTCGGCGTTCATTTTTTTAAGCAAGAAACAAAACAAATATTTTTCTAACATGACAGCAGAGAATCTACCAAGCATCTATCACAACAGCATGCATAATTTACACAGAGCCTATCACAACAACATGCAATCGCTAATGCACCCTAGATGGCAGGACAAGAATGCATGACATGTGATTTCTACGAGTCCCTATATGATGCATGAGATGGCATACCCTCATCTCATCGGGTTGCGACAGAAATAGAACCAAAATATCAAAAACAATAATCGCACAAGTCATACGAATCACTCTAGGTGAAAACATACCAACCATAAAATATCAAAACCAGAAAACTGCAATTAACGAGGTAGTATGGCTTTTCCCTGTACACGGGTTAGCTACTCCCGAGCACAGCTTAATGTCAAGTACCAAATCCGTCATATCCCTGGCTAAGGTCTCCAAACAGTAAAGCAAGAGAAAAGAACCCCTATGATACCACTTTGTAACATCCCGAGTCCGTAGCCCCTCCACTGGTGCCCCGTACCCGGTTCGCCACATGACCTCAAGCGTATTTCCCCGAACGCCAGAGGCGGCCGACTAGCAGCGAGGGCCTTGGTGAGTCAGTGGGGAAACTATGCCCTCATTCGGTAAGGTATAGGAGGTAAGAAAACCACAATAAACAGCGAAAGCAGCAACCAACATGCATAACAACAAGAACCGAACAGCGGAAGCAATGTAGATATATAACTATGATGAAAATGATGCAGCAAGTACAAGTATCTAAGGAAAACAGCAAACACAACAATGTGCTGAAATACAACTGAAACCAAGTGCAAAAGAAAACAAAAAAAGCTCCTCAGCATCGCGAGCCACGGCTCGATCCCATGCTCCCCAGCTCCTGGTGCAATCAAGATCCTGAAGTAGAAGGGTGCTTGCCCTTGTCTATACCTGCAGCAACATAGTCTGCTTGGGCCCAAAAGCATGGCCCAAACAGGGTGTGAGATACAATCCCAGTAGGCAATCACCCAAAGATTTGTGGCTAACAGTCTATGAATACATGGCAGTACTAAAACAAGAAGCAGTAAACAAAAAGCACAAACAACTACAAACCACAGTTCTAACAAGTATAACACACAAGTAAGCAGCCAACAACAAGAAGAAAAATAGGTAACCCTCTGGGTAGCTCTCACAGTCTAAACCCTGTAGTTTAACCTCTAAGTACTAGCAACCCTCTGGGAGGCACACACAGTCTCACCCCTCTGGTTCAGCTACGTAATTAAGCAGACTCTCTGGGGAAGCACTCACCGTCAATTCCCCCTATAGTCTCGTATCGTGCTAAAGGCTCTCTAGGGAAGCACTCAACGTCAATTCTCCCTGTGGCCCGCATCGTGGATCTACAGACTCTCTGGGGAAGCACTCAACGTCAATCCCCCCTATAGTCTTGCATCGTAATTAAAAGACACTATGGAGAAGTCATTCCGTCAATTCTCCCTTTGGTCTACTACTCTAGGTTCTCACAGTCCTGAGTATAACTAAACATGCTCAACGCGTGTGTATCGTCCAAGTAAACCTCAAGAACTACTTGGCTATCAACTAAGGCTCAACAGCAATAAATAAACAACAATTCCACTATCCTACGACTAGGCATGGAAACTGGCAAACGCCAAACAGGCAGAACAAGTATGGCAAAACAATCTGAGCAAAAACAAACTACTCTAATCACAAGCAATAACCTCTACTAAAGCAATCAAGCAAAACAGGCAAGCAACAAGGGCAAAACATGAAACGCGCAATACCCCGTTCAAGGGTATTGGTGGAAATTGCACAAAATATCCATCAACTTTCTACGGAAAGACACAAACCACCTACCTCGATCCTAGGAGATCGATATACGTGAACCTCGACGACAGATTCCCCTTAGAACAACGTAGATCTGAGAAAACGCACAAAACCTTCATCCCGCGATAACTTGAAAACAAGGAGGAATCAAGAAACAAGGCTCAAGCAGAAGGAAGAACTCACCGCTGCGATTCCAACGCAATCGACCGTGCTCGAATGGGAGAACGGACGGCGAGGCGGAAGCTCGGAGAAGATTCGGCCGTACGGACGCTCCCGGTCGGTCGAAAACTGGAGAAGAAGACGAATATGGGGGTTAGGCGCGACCCCGGTCCGTTTAATGGAAAAAAAAAGTACAGGGCATGTACTTTTAGAGTACACGGCGTGTACTGGGTCCTTTCTGTACACTGCAAAAAACGGCCTCCACGTCACCCATACACACCGTGTGTGTGGCCCGGGCACGACCAGCACACGGCTTCGAGCCGGATCAGAGTACACGGCGTGTACTTTGAAAATTTCCAGAAAAACTATTTTTCTTAAAAACTCTAGAAAAAAGGAAAACATACCTGAACGAAGATCCGGGTTCTTACAAAATAAGCGAGCAAAATGCAAAGAAAACTGGTTTCTAAAAAAAATGCAATTTTAAGAAAAAATTGAGATTAATCTCACTCCATACCTAGAAACTACTATATGATGAATGTAAAAATATTTTATTCAATATATATTCTACAAATTTTATTATCATTATTAATCAATTTTCTTGATTTAATTTATTACGATAATAACACACTGCACACATTGAAATAATTTTAAGAAAAATGTGTTTTTAATCCCAAAAATAAACTTATACCAAAATAAATTATAATGTTGATTATATGGAAATTGATTAGATTATTTATAATTAAAGTAGAATTAAGTTATATTAATTTCAAATTCAAATAATAATGATACTTTTAAATTACTTTATTTAATGAAACAAATGAAAGTTTTACAGAAATCGGTATTTTTTCACTATTCACATAAAAATAAATCTTTTCAAAAAAAATTCAAAAAATCTCCCTAAGATAATATTGACGTGCTAATTAAAAAAATGATACTAATTTCATAAAAAAAATTAAAAAATGATAAATTAATTATAATGGCCACTCACAAAATGCAACAAAATCCATTTTGAAGAAAACATATTTTTGAATCATTAAATGAATTTACATAAAATTGAGTGCTTATATATTATGAAATAATATCTACATTTTCATTATAAAAAACATTTATAAATTTTATTGATAATGTGATTAATCTTATTCACACATACAATTTAATTACTATTTTACAATGGTCACATTTTAATAATATTTTTATGGAATATTGTTGTTCGCTTAATGTTCGGTGATTCGTGTTATGCCAACTATCAAGAATATAATTAATTTAAACTAATTTTTTATTTTGTTAAATATGAGCTATAAGAGAATTATTAGTTTTAGCTTGATAATATGTATGTTGGGTCATTACACAATCAGTTCTCCACCCCCCATGCTTGACGACAGTGGTTAGGGTGGTTCGCACACGACCCACCTATCCTCTGCTCCTACCGCACTGCTTCGCGCGACAAGAACCACTGCACCCTGGCAGCCTCTCGACCTCGCATCGCACACGACACAGGTGTTTAGGGTTTCTTGTTTCTTTACCTCAGCTTCTCCGGCACTGCATCCCACGACCCACATCTAATCCATCAACGCTGCGTGGACTGGAAACAGCTCAATATGGCATTCTGCCGCCAACTTGATTTCTTGTTTTGTAAAAAATGTGGAACAATGCTACATGGTGATACACCGACGCATGCAATTTGTCCTTTGTGTAAGGACAGACCAAGTATGGAAGGGATTTCGGGCAAGGGAATCAGTTATAAAATCACCAACGAGGAAATCAGAAGATACCTTAACCTGGAATCTGTGTTTGATGAGGACGAGTTCAGAGGAGTGGAGGTTAGAAGGCCAAGGGTAAATACCACCTGTCCTAAATGCCATCACGACATGGCGGAGTATGAAACCAGACAGACGAGATCAGCAGACGAAGGACAGACTGTCTTCTACACCTGTCTTAAATGCAGATACTCATGGATCGAGAATACTTGATCTCCAGTGGGGGCACTTATTCCTTGTTACCTGAGAATGCACCTGGTATTTTTTTTGTCTTTCTCTATTGCTGGAAGATAGTTAAGTCTTTATTCCTTTCATAAGGAGTTTTCGTAGGATATTCACGATTATGTGGAAGTGTGCCCCATGTGATGTCAATTTTTGGGAAATATTTATCGGTGAAATGTGTCATCAAATGGGGGTCCTCAGTGTGAGATTCACACAACATGGGTGTTTCACAATGTTTTTGAGTTGGGTGAGACATGGGCCTCCAGCATAGATGGCCTGAATGGATGATAAAGACAGGCCTTTCATGTTAGTTGGAAGTTTAACGGAACATGGAGTTGCACTTGACACAATCCTCTAGCTTAGATGTCTTGAATGGATCTCCTAGGTAGGCGTTTTTCACAAATTGGATGTTTCATGAAACCTAGTGTTGTGTGAGGCTAAATCTTATAGCACAATCTATGTTCATCCTTGAAGGGAGATGCATGAAAACATCTAAAAAATAATCTAATACATCAAAGGGATTACGTGAGGTGATTTGTGTCAGATTCTCACATGCGGGGATCCATGAGGCATTGGGATTGAGTGAATGCATAGATGTTTGGGTTTTTCACGCCAAGATCATAGACCTAGAATCCCAAAGGACCATCCCCTAGAATGGATGGTGAGGCAAGGTTTATAGACCTCAAGCACGTGTAGAATGGCTAGATTTCTCATTTCTTTTATTTTCATGTATGTTCACAGTTGTGTGGCACTCCAACTTCTCTTTGTGTAACTCCGAGTTGTACGATCCTTGAAATTCTCAAATATTTGCTCAGGTTGTCATTTTTCTTCCTGTATCATCCATGATTTCTTCTCAATCATTCATGGATTCATTCGTCGAACCAAAAAATTGCTTTTATGGTTTCTTGTTGTTTTTCTATTGCAATTAAGGTTTTTTTTATCATGTATAGAAGTGGTATGATGTTTGGGAGGAAGAGCAGTGGTTTTGTTTCAATGGTCATGGTTGAGTTATAGTGTTGATATAGTTGTGGTGGTTGGACAATCTATATAGAAAGAATGTTGTTTTGTGTCAAATTAGAGGCTGGACTTAGGGGTTAACATCATCACCACTGAAGGGCTATGAGGGTTTCCATGTGAGGGTGGGTTAGGATTGTTGGTGGTTCCCTACAAAGTATTTATGTAAGCACCATACATGGACATATCGGTGGACATAAAGATTCATTGTTAAATTTATAGTATGTATAAGTGGGTTGGTAAATCTGATTGTTTGTGGCGGTATTTGATGAAGATGAACTTCCAGCAGTAAAGGATGATTGAAATTAAAGGCTACTAATGGCCAAAATCACAACAACAGTAGGGGAATAACATGGAAACAATGGGAGGAGGAAGAGAACCTCAGTTAGGGGACTCGTTCGTCCTCAACCTATTCAAGCCAAAGGCCGATCTGCTCTAAGCAGCTTACTAAACTCATAAACTTCAGGATGTCCTCACCTTCACCATCCACCCTTATTTATAATCTCCCTCCCTAACCAACTAAGAATATTCCCTTGGGACTTGCAACATATTCCATATAATATGCCTCAGAATATTCCCCCTAACCAACCTCTCTCCAGTGTTGCGGAATCACCGGGAGACAGAACGACAGAAAACGAGAAAACGAAAGAAAGAAAAGCAACAATGAACACGGCGATTTACGTGGTTCGGAAAAAATCCCTACGTCCACGGGAGAGGCAGAATTTCACTATGATTCGGGAGCACAGAAATTACAGAGGATTTCGAACAACAAACCCTAGCCCGAAATGGGCTATAAAACAAATGGAGAAGACGATCACTATTCAAAAAAGTGGTCCGCGTCGCTACAGTGAACGGCGGCTGGCTTTGTCAAAAGCGCTACAGTAAAGTTGACCCCGAAGTCCGCACCGCTACAGTGTCTCTCAGTGTCGGTCGGTCAGCTCCGCTACAGTGGTCAGCATTGCTACAGTTCCGAAAATTTGGGCCGGGGACCTTCGGCCCCCGGACCCCCGGAGTAGGGGCGCGTTGCCCCCTGCAACCCCCAACGAGCTCACCGCGGAGCTCGACCCACGAAAGTTGCGGGCCACAAGCATTCGGCCCAACCGAATCGGGCAACACCAATCCAACATCCAGGTGGCATACATGGTCTCTATCACTGCCACCGTCCCGAAAAACTATCTTGTCCCCAAGGTGGTGGATTGCGTAGGCATGCCAGGCGATCTGCCATATCATCCGTGCTGCAAGGAACGGAGGACAAGGGGTGCTAGACAAACAGTGATGCTAGACAATCTTCCATATCCTCCGCTGCGGTCCTGTATAAAGCGCTTGTGCCGCATGTGTACGTCACACAATCTCCCAAGCACGTCGTCCGCCGTCATGGATCAAGGTTGGAGAGACGAAGGTTAGATCGTCTCTTAGCGTAATGCCTGACCTCCATCCATTGGGAGGGTCCCGTCGTGAGCGGGGCTGCAAGTGCAGCTGGTACCACCCGACTTTTGGGGTATAAAAATTGGAAGAACCCCCTTCATGAACCTGGAGACCCCATTCCGACACCTCGGGCAAGACATGTACAACTTGTGGTAAAATAACAAAAGCCCATGTATGAACTGGGTCAATCTGTTGCGGATCGTGCTCTAGCATTACGAACTTTGAAGTGTTCGGCTCCAAATTGGGGGTCAACTCTAGCATATAAGGGTGTGAGGTAGTGTCTTCCTGATTGTCGGCCAACCCTATGCTCCCGCTTTTCATTTCGTGGTTGGTAGGCTCCCTTGAATGCGCTACGGACAACTGCGTTGGTGTCGACGAGAAATCAGATGTAGGTGCAAGGGCTCTTCCAGCGGAGCTTCTAAAATCCTCAAGGAGCGCTTCTTTGAGTTGTGTTCAGGTGAACGCGGTTTGAAGTCCCTTGAAAAAAAAAACCAAAGTTCATACATACCTGTCATGCAAAGTCTCGCCATGGATATTTTCATTGCTTTCGGAGTGTTGCGACTTGAGAAGTGAGCCTCGACCTTCTGTATCCATGTTTTTGGATCGCGTCTAGAAAATTCTGGTATCATGAGGTGGCCAGAGTGCTTGTCCAGACATCTATCCAGACTCGCGAGGGACGACCGAAGCTCCTGCATTGGATTCGCCATTCTGAGTAAAAGTGGGAGTTGCTGTTTTTTCTTGCCACCAGTATTTCTCTTCCCGGACAGAAAAAGGGGCTGGCTTGTTGCTGCTGTTGTTTTTTTTCCCGTGCGTTTCCCTCTCGAGGCAGTAAATCGGGCCGTCCCTGTTAAGGCCGCTGGCTTACGTGGATGCAACGCCAGACAACTGACTCAGACGTGGGAGCGCCTGACAACAGGGGCGCCGTTGGGGGGAATGAGGTGCGGGAAGCAGCCGAGTTCGCCGCCGCGAGTCGTCGGAGTGCGCCTGGTGAAATCCTGTTGTGCGCTCAGTTCGCCTCGTCGGTAGTGTTACTGTACCAGTATGTTCTCCTCCCGCGCGAGCGGGATATCCAGGTATGCTCACCTCGGGCGCGAGCGGAAGGTTGAGCGCCGTCGGGAAAGTGAGTCGCATGTTGTGCTAAGCCACTGCTCCTGCGTCCCCGGGGTCGTCAGTGGTGGATGATGAGATGCGACAGGTTGCATGTTCGAGGGAGTCGACGAACCGTAGCGACACAGTCGTGCACCGCGGTGCAAGTAGGAGATGCTGCGACAGGGGATTCAAACGCACTGGTTGCAGAAATCCCAGTAGCAACGAGCTGTTGTCAATCGTGAAGGCCTGAGTGTCCTTTGGGTGTGCACGCTGCTGCTGGACGACAATGGATATGTGGATGTGAAACTGGACGCGATAGAGGAAGAAACAACGGAGTGCTCCGACAGCAGGGAGCAACGACAGGTACCAATTGATGAAGATGAACTTATTAAAGGCTACTAATGGCCAAAAATCACAGCAGCAGTAGGGGATGAACAAAGAAACAGTAAGAGGAGGAAGAAAATCTCAGGCAGGGGACTCACCCTCAACCTGCCCAAGTTCGATCTGCTTTAAGCAGCCTACTAAACTCATAAACACGAGGATGCCCTCACCTTCACCATCCACCCTTATTTATAACCTCCCTCCCTAACCAACTAATAATAGTCCTTTGGGGCCCACAACATATTCCATATAGTATGCCTCAAAATATTCTCCCCAACTAACTTCTCTCTAGGTGGCATACATGGTCTCTGTCAATATTAGTCATGCATGTTTCTGTAGCGGGTTTGGTTCCCATGTTGGTGTGGAAGCCGAATGATGTGATGGTTGGTGGAAATGTTTCACACATTGTCTCTTAATTTCACTATACTTATGTCTTAGGCCCCATTTCCCATTGACATTACTTATGAACTATTTATATATGATGTATTACTTGTTGATTTTTCACTTGTGCATTCATTTAGAGAGTTGTAGAATGGCCACATTCTTAAAAACCTATCCATTGCAAGTTAGGTAATTGGATTCATGTTTGGAATGTCTGAATTATTGAAGATTCATGCTAGATTATCAGTATAATTTACTCATCATATACTTTTATAACTAGATTTTGTAATTTATTCTCTAAATATATTTTGATACCCGATACACGAGTCTCTAGCCCCAAGATTACAAGGAGTGTTCCTAGTGTAGTATCATCCTGCCTCGGGCACAATTGGGTATCTAGTTCTAGGTCGCTACAAATGCTATCAGAGCAGTGAGAAGTTTACTGGGATTTCTATTCCAATTACATAGGAGGTAGGATAGTAAGTACTATAGAAGAAACCCATAAAAAGGTATTTTAAATCACATTATGGTGGAAGATCATGTTACTTGTGGATAACTAGGTACTTAGTTGGCATTATATGTTCGAGTGAGATATTCATATACTTGACACATGTTTGATGGAATTGATCTCATAATGTTTGTAAAGGGTTTAGCTAGGTTCCATTATTTTTATTTTTCCATACAACATAAGTGGATGTCAATAGTTTGCCACTGTAGGGAAACTTGATATACAATGTGCTTGGCCGTTTTTTATTATATTATAGAGTAAATTGGATGTTTTTATTAACTAAAACATCAACAATAAATAAATAGTTTTTTCATATTTATATAATATTGGGAAACAAGTTAATGTAAAGAAATAATTGTTTCTTTTTATTGAGATTGCTCTGCTAAAACCTATTGATAACTAGACTTTCATGTTTAATTTCTCCATGTCAAGCATGCTATTTATTTATTTTTTATTACACTGTTTAGAATGATATATAATTCATATATACTGTTATATGTAGATAATTTCATTCTTTTCTATCTATTCTTTCATACCCAACATAGAACATGTCAGGTCTTTATTAATTATAATATTACAGAGCTTGTTTCTTATATAAATACTGTTAGAATTTTTCAGGTAAGATATGATGAGAGAATGCTAGTCACTTATTTTTGGTTATATCAAAATTGAAACTATATCATTAGGTGTGAGTAATTATATGTAGTCATTTAGTGTTTTCATGTAATGGAAACTATTTTCTAATATTATGTTTTAAAAATTAAAGAAAATCTCTTAATTCAAACATGAGTAAAATAGATGTATATTTAAAAGGGGTGTTTAAAAATAGGGTGCTGTGTTCCTTTAAAATGGTATTCGATATAGCTTGTTCAACGGTTCTATTGATATAACAGTATAAAATATCGATGATTTTATTTATATTATTATGATTCATATGGATTTGGGCACTTTAAAAAATAAATTGAAATCTGCTCACTATTTGGATTAGAGAGGCTTCCCTTCTACAATGCATTGATATACAACTAATCTGGAAATTATGTCCATGTGATTATTGAAAATCATAGTACGATCTTTGATGTTAGATGGAAACCCATTAAAAAAACATCCAGTTTTATTAAAATCAACACTCTCATTCAGTTCAATTTATAACATGGTTACTAATACAACTATACTAAAAAATGAAAAAATCTCACTTCAAAACAATATAAATAGAATTGTAATCCTTTTCTATGGGTCATAAAGGTTTTCATAAAGCATACTCTTTGTACAGATTTGGAGCCCTTTCTAAGAGATGGGATAAAAGATGTAGACTTTTAAATGGAGCACAGTTTCTATAATTTCAAAATGTAGTGAAAATGAAATAAATATCAACAGTGATGCTCATTATAAATATACATCATTCAGATTTCCAAAACATTTAAAGCACAACCACCTAGAGTATTAGAGAAAAATATAAAAAATGATTCCTTTTATGTTGAGCATCACGATCAATTTTTATTATTGCAACTTGTTATATATATATATATGTATATGTATATGTAAATATATGTTTACAGTGTCATTTTCCATGAGTTATTAACTTAATATAGAAAAATGTGGTGTAATTCAGATAATTTATTTATGGTTTGGTAATTGGAAGAGCTATTGGGCCTTTTTAGTATGTTTATAGATATTACAGATAGTGTATGCCATGAATAGCGTGCTTGTGGCATGACTAGGTTGAAGAGAGATTGAGAGCTAAGTATCCCAGGAGTCGCTTACGCAAGTAGAGTATTGTGCCATGATGGACTATTAGAAGATAAGAATAATAAGAGTAACAATTTCCTCATGCCACAACATCATGGCGTGGCTGCGTATGATGAAGAATGGAAAATTCACACTCATTTCATATGAGTATTTATGGAAAATAATAATACCCATCCAAACTCATGTGGGAGTAATTATGAGCATCATAGAAGTCATTCGTGCGATGGCTCAGTGTGAACAAAGAATCAAGAAAAATGGTGATGTTTGTATGTAACTGTAAGACTCATTGAAGGGGATCATAAGAGTCTTCGAAGAATAATGCAATACACAATCAGATATTCATAAGACCCATTCCCAAGGACTGTAGCAGTTATTCATGGCCCGATGCATGCAATCATACAATGACCCAGGAATTGGGAAAATTTGTTTATGTCTTTCCGCATCAGGAGCCTGCATGTAAGATTCATCAATGAGGGATGAATGATATATTTAGAGCTTCCTTATAGAATTAATGTTTTTTTTACTTGGGCATCAAAGAATTCTGATGTCGTTTCATGAAATATAGAGTTGTTCTGATAGAGGTGTTCAAGCGTAGCGTTTAGAGGAGGCCTACATGAGACTGTGCCACTGCAGAAGGCAGTCACACCTCCCGCTTGATAAGACGATTCATGTAGTGAAGCATATATGAGCCGCAAGTGTGACCATTTCCTATTGTATCATGAAACATCATGTCAAACAAAGAAAATAAAAGACCCTATCCCAACTACACTGATCTCATGCCCTGATTAACCAGAATATTAAAGGATTGAAAAAAATAATGAAACTAGTCACACTCTGAGGGGATGTTCCATGTCGTGACATAAATGATAGAGGTAATAAAGGATGAACTATTGATATGTGCCCTACTGGTTCATATTATGTTCAAATTTGTCGTGTCATAAGCTATAAAAAGAGGACGCGTTGAGTTTGTAGGGGGTGGGGGATTTTAGATTTTCACACCTATTTTAGCTTTTCTTTTATTTTATCAATTCCGGTACTTTATATTTGGCAATTGTAATAACTAAAGTCATGTAATTTTTTTATATTGTTATTTTCTTTATTTAAGTTTTATTTTTCTCCAGATTACTATATTTGATGAATCACTGATGTGTGATAACTTTCTCCTATGTCATGCATGACTAGTCACAAAACGGGCGAGGGATAAAGAGTAGGACGTGAGGATTAATGTGCTGTTAACCAAATTCATTGATAGTGATTTTGATTAAGAGTTGTTTTAGATCTGAATTAAATCTTATTCCTTCACATGAATCTGATCAAGAGGAGTGTGGAACCTCAAATCAAATCAAGGAATCATGTTATGACTAGTAGCTCTCATTTTTCATTCACATGATGAGTATAGCGTAATGCATCTAGCTTAGCAGATTTCCCTAAAAGAGGTTTTTATAGGAATGAGTTCAAGATAACTATCCCCTTCTCTATAACTATATAAATTATGATCAAGCCCCACAACGGTATCAGAAATTTATAAGCTCTGAAGAGCTATGAGAACATAATAAAGGGTGGATTTAACAAAGAAAAAGAAAATTTATAATCAAATGCAGAAACACCTAGATACCCAACTAAGCCACAAACCCTAATACCTTTTAAACTATTCCCTTGGCATTGATATCAAGAATTATAGGCACACAATTAGTTCTGGCTGCAACAGTAGTTTCATCCTAGACCCCAGTAGCCAGTCCAGTGCAAAAAGTCTTTATCAAGGATCAGCTTCATACTTATATTCCAAAAGCAGATTAGTTGATTTCTATCTAGGAAACTGACATTATGAATCAGAAGTTTTTTCTTCAGGACGTTGAGCATCAAGGAGGTACATTGCTCAAACATTATTGAATCGGTTATCAGGTACACAACCCTGTTACACCGAAACACACCCAAAGTGGAGAAATTGGTTGAGATGCTGTGAAGAGGGTGAGAGCTAGAAAGCAGGTTACCCCATGAGGCTAAGAAGTTGGTGGAAATGAAAAATAGATGAAAGGGTCAAGGTGATATAGAAAAGGATAAATAGGTGGAGGAAATTGCTGGAAAAGAAGCTGAGAATGAAGAAAAACATATTATGGTGAAGAAGAATGAAATGAAGGAAGGTGGAGCTACAAAAAAAATCAAGAAAAAATATGATAGGAATGCTTAAAGAAGCCTACACCCTACTTGCCCCCTCTTCTACTCACGAAGAGGTTTCATCAATGGAATATGTAAGCTTCATACACAAAATATGTGTGCAACATCAAACAACTACATATCAATATTCCTTTTGTTAGGTGATTTCAAAAATGCAGGCATATGAAATTATTTTAAAGGTTATTTTTTAAAATAATAGCTATTTGGATGATTTGGTAGTGACTTACATTAGTGAAGAATTCTCAATTGTTATTCAAAAAAAGATCCAACCAAAGATGAAGGAATCGAGATAGTTTTCAATTCCACATACCATTCCCAATTAGGTAAAAAAATCTTATCTATTTTGAATGAGAATCTGAAGGCAGCCTAAATTATAGTCGCTCTAAACTGGGAAATAGATTTTCAGCTGATTTGCAATGCGAGTGAATTTTTCTATAGGATATATGCGGGGACAGCTTGTTCAAATATTTTGACTCATTTATTATGAAGGTCACATTCTCAATGGTTCTTAGATTAACTTCACTACTATGTAGAAGGTTCCTCCTACCATGGTATTTTATTATTAAGTTTTAGGATCATATTCCAGCTACTCTAACATAGTAATCTACACAAATCATGGTACCTTACGGTACTTCTTGAGCAGGAAAGATGTGAAACCATGGCTTATTTGGGGGATAATACTGTTGTAAAAATCTAAAATAATAATAATAAAATATAAGAATGAATCCGAGTATGTGGTGGAAGACCACCGGTAAAGGCTATAGATACGACGCATAAGAGAGGATTGTCTTGATATCACCAGTATGTTCCAAGCCGAAACACTTTATTATATTGATATGCAAGGCTGCCCATGACTTCCAATTATAGGAAATTATTTTTCCAATATGCTTCTTTATCCTCGCATATTGATTTAAAAACGAAATAGATTTTTTTTCTGGCACACATTATTAATTCTGGGATAATTTGCTTTTTTAAAAGAAATGTGGACATTGATGAATGTGCCCAAATGTAAGATGAAAAGTGTGATGGAATCATACCATTCCTTACCAACCGAATGATGCTACAGGCGTTACTGAACAGCGATACCATTCTTGTATCTATGGATTATATCTCCATAGTGGAAGTTGATGCTACCTGGAACAATACAACCAATGTGATCATGAAATTCATGATGACTTCTCGGGTTGAAATTCATTGATTACTCATTAGGGATTTGGGTTCACACTCCAATAGCCTCTTACTGTTGGGATTACTTGAGAAATTTGTATTTAGATATAACAAAATCACCTCATACCATCCACAAATCTTTGGGAATGTGGAGCTGTTCAATAGACATATTAAGAAGATAGATGATGCCCTATAGGAGTGTAAAAATATGTATAAGACAATGAATTGTATAATCCTGTTTAGGCACATCTATGTAAAACCAAGGCATCTATTGACGGTCCTTTAACAACCATCATATTCTGCCATCTAAAAGATGAGCATTGACTCATTGAATATCGGGATGAAAAGGCTGTTAGAGGTAGATGAGTAGGAGGAACATAGAGTTCTTGTTAATGAGAATATGATGATTTACACATAAAATTTCAATCCTTGTCATTTCTAATGCATCACGAAACAAACATATACCCCTAGAGACAAGTTATTGTTGTAGAACTCATGATTGATATTGTTTTCAAGGTAATTAATTCCATGATGGATGAATGGTGATAAGTCATTTTACATTATGCTATTGAGATCTAAAGGGTGAATAAACCAATATTCAAAGTCAATGTTCAATGGTTAAAGCTGTATGTGGAGCCTTTCTAAGAGTGGTATGTTCTTTCCATGAGGTTTGAGTATTATATTGAAAGTTATCTCTCTCAACATAAAATGCAGCATTGAGTGCCAGGCACCCCAAGTGTATTTTTTGAACTATATTTGCATATCATTTAGTTTGGACAATGTTGCGGAATCACCGGGAGACACAACGACAAGAAACGAGAAAACGAAAGAAAGAAAAGAAACAATGAACACGACGATTTACGTGGTTCGGGAAAAATCCCTACGTCCACGGGAGGCAGAATTTCACTATGATTCGGGAGCACAGAAATTACAGAGGATTTTTCGACATGAAACCCTAGCCCGAAATGGGCTATAAAACAAATGGAGAAGACGATCACTATTCGAAAAAGTGGTCCGCGTCGCTACAGTGAACGACGGCTGGCTTTGTCAAAAGCGCTATAGTAAAGTTGACCCCGAAGTCCGCACCGCTACAGTGTCTGTCGGTGTCGGTCGGTCAGCTCTGCTACAGCTCGACCCGCGAAAGCTGCGGGCCACAAGCATTCGGCCCAACCGGATCGGGCAACACCAATCCAACAGACAAGAGTTTTCAATTGCGAGAAACTCGATGTACACATCCCATATATCTGTTTTGGATCATCATGGCTAGAAAATTAGAGTGTGTATAGAATTTTGAGTGACAAGGGAAGTGTAATTCCTTGTGTTCAGATGGTTACATAATTCGGGGAGAATTTGGATTTTTCATTTTTGTTGATGGTTCGTTTTGAGGGAAGGGACTCAGAATGAAATTCCGTGAGTTTTTATATCTCAAAATATAGTTATTGAACAAGTAATAGGGCACAATTGGTGGTATAAGTGTTCAGAATAAAACTGGTGGCGGCTTGTGGGTGCTGAAATTTAACAAAATGATTCCAACTCCTTAGTGAGGCCCTACCAGTAAGCTGATGGGCTGGGCAGTAGCCTAAAACCCTATAGGGGCACACTGGTGGTGTTTTGAGATTTTTTATTGTTTTTTTAATTTCGGGGGCTTGTGGGTTTTAGACGGGAGATCATGAGGTGACATTTTTTGTTCCAATATCCCTCCTATTGCCTCTCCTTCGATCCTTCACATGATTTATGGGGCATTTGGATGATGATTCAAGGTAAGAACATCTATTCAATCGTGTTATAGTCTCCCCTTTTCTAGCCCTCTTATTTTAGGCATCTTCATTTAGGGATTTGGTGACAATTTCACCGAACATTGTGAAATCATCTAAGAATGATGGGGCTTTTCCTTGACATGTCTAGAGGGTGTCCATGGAGGATACTTTCAAGGTCTTATATGACATTTTGATTGAGGCATGTTTCCATATTATTTTTCTGAGTTTTTTTTTAAAACAGGTGAAATTGGAAATGGACTCGGGTGGTTAAATTGGGGCCTTTTCATTGATGTGGTTTGGGGTTGTGTTGGGTTTTGTTCGCACCTTATTGATCATGGTTTTGGCTCGAGAATGTAACATGGTAAAATTTTGGGCAATATTCTTATGTTGATTTTTTTTTAGTTAATTATAAAATTTTATAATTAATTATTTATTGATGTTTAGCGTGAGATAGGGCCTTGGGTGGATGGGTGATGGTCAGTTGAGTCGAAATAGAGTTGGATGAGCTTGGGCGGTGAGTTGTTGGGCTGTGATATCAAGGGGAAATGCTTCATATTGAGGTAGGCGGTCCTTGTGCATTTCTATAAGTTACTATGAAATTATTCCTGTTGCCTATGATGTACATGGTCTCGCCACCAAGGGAGATTAACTTGTTTAAAATTAAACGAAGTGATTAATTAAAATGTATTTCCTATGTATGACTTGGAGATTGTGTAAAGGGTCATGATGGAACCTTGTGCACAAACTAGGTTGTGTTAACCACTGATGGTTGAGGTTAAGATTATAAATTCAGGCCTTATGACACTTGAACAACGAGGGTTGTCATAGAAATGAACATAGAAATTGTTGTGGCTCTAGTGACAGGTGCCCTTAGTGACCTCTAGGTATAGGTGAGTGAATAATTGTGGTGTTTGGCCTATGTATATTCTATGTGAGACACATGAGATGCCATAGAATTATTGGGATAGTGGATATGATTATGGGGGCGTGCATTCATCCTTTGCTAAGACATGATGACTTGGGTGGGTAGATCCTAAGGAGACAAATGAATTAGATGTGTGTTTGGACCAACCTAGAGTGACTTGGAAAGCTGATGTGCTTGATAATATATTCCTTGTGAGTTTTTCCTAGGGATCTAACGAGGGCTTGATGATACCCGAACAATGTCGAGGGACGTTATTCCCTTCGAGTGATGAGTATCGACCCATGAGATGTGGTTGAGAAGAGGAACCATGAAGGGCGTCCTGAATATGATCAGACCTGGTTGACCTTTGTTAGTTCTTGAGTGACATGTCGACCTTAGTGAGAGAGTTTGAATGAGATGTTAGTAGAGATGATCACAAGTGTCACCTTAGAACCTTGATCAATGATGTAAGCTCGATGTGGCTGTGGTGCTATGGCATGAGATGATTTGTGTGGGATGCACTACCCACTAATGTATTTGAGAAATGTGGCATGCCTAGGATGTGCTCCTAGCTTCTGGCATTTGTGCTTGATACATGGCGGGGGAGATGCCTTGGAATATGTCCTTGGATTTGTGATCGCTCTTTTTGGTTCCCCCCCCCCACACACAAACACATATATTTATACACTGTTTTGGGATTCCTTGGGCTATATCCTTAGGTCTGGGAATACCCATTTAGGTACCCATATATACATATTGACATATATGGGCATGGGATGCATTGGGCGTAGTTCTTGGATCACTGGTGGATAATATGCCTTTAGATCTTGGGTGTGAGGTTCCCATCATGCATAGATATTGATAGTTGTCTTGGATCGCTTTGGATATGCTCCTTAGGATCATGGGCATGGGACATGACCCCCCACATGAAAGCTGACTTATATCGCCTTGTACATGCTTCTTAGGATTATTAATAGTAGACATGACCCCCCATATGATAGTTGATTTGGATCTCCATGGACATGCTCTATGAGATCATAGGTAGGGGGCAAGACTACCCACAATGAATGCGCTGCCATGGGCTATATACCTAGTATCAATCCATGAGATGTGGTTGAGAAGAGGAACCATAAAGGGCATACTGGATATGATTAGACCCGATTGACCTTTGTTGGTTCTCGAGTGACATGTTGACCCTAGTGAGAGGGTTTGAATGAGATGTTGGTAGAGACGATCACAAGTGTCACCTTAGAACCGTGATCAATGATGTAAGCCCGATGTGTCTGTGGTGCTATAACATGAGACGATTTGTGTGGGATGCACTACCCACCAAGATGTATTTGAGAATTGTGGCATGCCTAGGATGTGCTCCTAGCTTCTGGCATTCGTGCTTGATACATGGTGGGGGGATGCCTTGGAATATGTCCTTGGATTTGTGATTTTCCTTTTTGGTTCCCACACACTCACACTCACACACACATATACTTATACATTGTTTGGGATTCCTTGGACTATATCCTTGGGTCTGGGAATACCCATTCAGGTACCCATATATACATATTGACATATATGGGCATGGGATGCATTGGGCGTAGTTCTTGGATCACTGGTCGATAATATACATAGATGTTCATCTGTGGCTGCGAGATGCCTTTAACTAGATCTTGGGTTTGAGGTTCCCATTATGCATAAACATTGATAGTTGTCTTGGATCACCTTGGATATGCTCCTTAGGATCATGGGCATGGGACATGACCCCCCACATGAAAGCTGACTTATATTGCATTGTACATGCTCCTTAGGATTATTAGTAGTGGACATGACCCCCCATATGATAGTTGATTTGGATCTCCATAGACATGCTCTATGAGATCATAGGCAGGGGGCCAGACTCCCCACAGCGATTGCACTGCCATGGGCTATATCCCTAGAGTCGTGAGGATACTATTTGGGGCTTCCCAGGATTTAGAGCCCAGATAAAAAGGTTTTGGTTTTTGTGAGTTTTGTCTACAATGTTGCGAGGATTCCTATTTGGGGATTCTAATGATTTGGAGACCAAGGTATATTGGGTTGGAAAGATCAAATGATGTGCTCAAAGACATTCAGAACTGGCTGAAACGGGTATGGTCGATCCCATGTGTCACGTTTTAATCTAAGGATTGATGAGGTTAATTTATTTATGCTTTCAGAGATTATATTACTCATTCATCTGAGAATGCCACATTCACATATCACTACATTTACTAGTCATTTATGGGACTATGTTGGGGGTTCCTTAATGAGTTATGTACTCACACAGTGCTCAAGAAGCCGTGACAGTTGCGTGCCCAAGTAGCTTTTCAAAATTCACAAGTTCAGGTTGGGAATGGTATGAGATTCGATCATTCCGCTAGATGGATTGGATGATGTCCGGAGACGGAATAGGTGAGGCTTAGTGATATAGTAGACTATATTGCTAATTTATTTTATTTACGGTATATTTGATAGGTCTGGTAGGAGATCGATTTATATGATTGTGGTATTTTATTTACGATGCATTCCATTTTTATATTAATGGTTTTATTTATTTTTTCTATGTACTTTGATGTTTTTATTATTATTATAGATATTTGGTTATTTTTTATTACCACAAACACTGCTATGGAGGTACAATCCCCCCCATGATACTACCTTAGACCCCATTGCTGGCTAGGCTATGACATACTGGGAGGCGTTCCAGAGTTAATGAGATGCTCCGGTCTGGATACCGTTCGAAGTGAATCTCGATGGGACATTAAAGTGGTATTAGATCATTTCTTTTAACAACTTACTATTTTGGAAGATAGTAGACATGAGGTTGAAAAATGTGTTAGAGCTTGTCATGGATCTCATGCTAGTGTACCACATACGTTTCTGATAACAAGACTAAGATACTAGGGGCTTGGGATTATTGTTCTTGGTATTCAATTAGATAATTGGAAGATTTTGACATAGAGTGACTCAATTATATTTTGAGATTTATGAGGTTATGATTTATTATGGTTTTGGATCATGTCTCGTAGCAGAAAGAGGCGTCTTTATACTTCATATTCGATGTGTAGGATTCACATGTCATTCACATGCTTGCATGGTTTCTAACAAAGACAATGAGGGTTTAATTATTTAAAATGTCAGTAACAACATATATGATGTTTCCAATAGAACATCATATGACATTCTAGTCATTTGAATTACATTATTTTTATTTTGATGACTTATCAAGTGGATCTATAGTGAGATTCCCAATGAAAATGACTACGTAGTCCCTCTGTGTATGGGATGTATAGTGACCTCAGTATGTCGGTACATTTAATGACTTAGTGTGATAGCCCATGTGGGTTAATTTTATACATGTTTCAAAAAGAAAACATATTTGGTTGTTTAAGGTGTCAAAGACAAATCTATGTGGTGTTATCCTACATCGCTTGGTGATGAAATTCTACTTAACCAAATCACGTTTTGTGGTTACTCAACTCAGATCATGGTAGGGTGATGATATTAATTATAAATACTAATAGATAAGAATATGATCCTTGAGGTGGTGACTCCTGTATATGGAGGCCGGGTGAGGATTAGCCGGAGATCATGATTCTTGAGGGGGTTTCCCTGTATGTGGATACTCGGTGAGAATCAATTCATGTGATAGACCAATGGGATAACACATGATGCTAGATATGGATGAGAGACCCTACAATTAGTATTGGCATGTAAGATTCCATTTGTTTTTTGTTGAACCTAGTTTTATTATAAAGGGTATTTCTGAGTCCCACATCGGAATACTCCACCATGTAATCTATTTTACCAATCTATAAAAGAATATCTTCACCTCACATTGAGGTAAAGAGAATTCGCCACAACATGGTATTAGAGGGAAATTCTTAATAATTTCCCCCATTTCCTCCCTCGGTGTTTTCCGACCTCGCTTCCCTACGGCTCTCTCGGCACCACTCCCCCTTCCTTGGCTGTAGCCCTCGCTGTGCACGGCCCGCTTCCACCGCTGTCTCCCTCCCTCCCGCCTGAGGTCCTCCCCACCCAATCGAGCGACTTCCCTTACGCGATCAACCCTGCCCTTTGCGTGATGTCCCGACAAAGCTTGGCCCCCGCCCTCCTCACACGACACATCCCGACCGGCCTCCCTGTGGCTTCCCGGCAACGTCCGCCTAGGACTCCCTCCTGCGGCACGTCTCGACCCACCTCCGGCGCGGACGAACGACGCCACCTTTCACGTGGATTTCTGGCGACGATCGACACCGCCCTCCTGCGGTCTCCCGACGTCGATCAACCCCACCTCTCTTGAGCAGGTCTCTAGGCCCGCCTCCTCGGTATCTCGACCCTCCTGCCCTCCTTGGTGCTTTCAACCACTGCCTCTGACGCGGTCGCTCGCCCTCCAGCGGCTTCCCGGCTTCCTCCGGCCCCCAGCCTTCATCACGGCTCCCGGCCCCAGCCTTCGTCGCGGTCTCCCGACCCTGCCTGCTCCACAGTCTTCTGACCCTGCCCTACGTGTGACTTCCCAACGACAACCGGCACCTTCTTCCCACGACGATCACCCGACCTCACCTGCTCGCGACCTCCCAGACCCGCTTTCTGATGCGAAAACGTCGGGAGCAACCGAACAAAAAACACATATCACAGAAGAGTAAAAGAAAAAAAAAGAAACGAGAACACAAGGATTTACGTGGTTCGGGAATAATCCCTACGTCCACCGAGAGGTAGAAAATCACTATAATTCAGGAGCACAGTTTACAGGGGGTTTTCAGAGTTCTAACACACCTTCACAACCCTAGCTCGAAATGGTCTAATGTAGAGGACAAAACACTATTCCACCAACCATCGGAAAGTCTGCCGTGTTACTATGAAAGGTGGCTGGAAGTCCGCGTCGCTACTGTGAAAAGCGGCTACCCAAGTCAAAAGTGCTACAGTGTTTGCCGGCTAGAAGTCCAAGGAGCTACAATATTATTGACTCTGAAGTCCGCACTGCTATAATGCCTTGTTGATGTCAGTCGGTCAACTTTTCTACAGTGGTCAGAGTTGCTACAGGCCACAAGCATTCGCCCCAACCAGATTGGGCTACAACAATCCAACACTTTCCTTGGCGAGTCCCGACCCCGCCTCCTCGTGGCCCTTCCCGACTCGCCCTACTTGCGGCTTCCCAATGATCTCCTTGTCACCGCCCTACTTGGCGCTTCCCGGATCGCCTCCCGCGCTAGCCACCGTCACCACAACAGATCCCGCAACACAAATGACCAATTCCAGCGGTCTACTTCGCACACGACGCCCACCGACTTCGTCATGGTTGGCACTTCTGCCCACGGGACTCCAACACCACCTCCAGTCATTGGTGCTCCTGCAAGGCCGCCCCCTCGCCTCAGTTGTCAGCCTTCCCACACGGCAACCCCATGCTTTATCCCTCCATCCGTGCGCCTACCTGAGCAACTGTCTCATGCTGCATCACTGGTCTCGAGTACCCAATACAAACTAGCGCTCTCGTCGGAGGAGATATCATTTATACAATCTTATTGGGTTGCTTTGCTCCCTTCCTCTTCTCCAACCACCATTGTTCAGACTGGTGGCCCTACTGCGGGTATATCTCTTCGATCGACAGCTTGTATGTTTGACTCTGGTGCGTTTGAACATCTCACAGGGGATTCCAGTATGTTCACTACCTATCCTCCAATGGCCCGAAGGCCTTCATTTTTTATTGATTTTGATAATCCACCTTTCAAGGGGTGGGGTGAAACCCTTACAAGGTTCGTAGGCGTAAGTATTACATGGCTCGTAGGATTTAGGGGAATTCATTTGCCCGTAGGCTTCAAACATTTCATACAACCCATAATAACTACTTGGAACTGCTCCTCCCCAACATCTTCATCATGAAATCAGCTCTCCACCTTCGCATGACTGTTCGGCTAGACATTCCCATGCATGCACAAGCTTGTCCCGATGGCAAGTGTCATACCCTCTCATTCTTGCAATCCGTTTAGCTTATGCTGTGGTGAAAGCTCCCTGCTCATCCTTCTTGTAGAGCTTGTTCCTCATAGGTCGTCCGGTTTGCATATGCACTTAAGGTGGCCCGAAGGCCTTGAGGTGGCCCGAAGGCCTTACTGACCCGAAGGCCAAGGTGGCCTGAAGGCCTTAAAGGACTCAGGGACCAAATCGGTGGTCCGAAGGCCCAAACGGGGGCATATTCCCAGCTGCTACAGTGCCAAACAGTACCTGCTACAATTCCCGCTACAGTCCCGCCACAGTGCTTGCTACTGTACCTGCTACAGTACTGCACAGTTCTCGCTATAGTGCCCGCTACAGTGCCTGCTACAATGCGGCTCGGTCCCTGCTACAGTCCCTGCTACAGCCCCGCTACAGCCCCGCTACAGTGCTGGCACAGTCCCACTATAGTACCGACGCCTCTGCAATTACTGTTGCTAATGGATCAAAAATCCCCATTGTGAGATTTGACACATGCTCATTGACCCCATCTATTCACCTGGATTCAGTAGCTCATGTTCATGACAGTCTATTTAATCTTATCTCCATCAGTAAATTCACCAAAGATTTAAACTGTGTTGCTACTTTTACATCTTCTGGTGTTGTTTTTCAGGAGTGAACGATGAATCAGGAACTTGGTTGAGGTCATCCTCGAAATGAGGTGTACATCTTCGATACCCCACCATCTCTTGCTTGCTCATCCACCTCAGCCCGTGCCCTTAACCTACATTCTTGCCTTGGTCATCCACTGACTTTCGCCCTACATAAGCTTTTCCCCCAATTCAGTCCACACCTTTCATTCCATTGTGAATCCTACAAGTTTGCTAATCATCATTGGGTGACGTATGTTCCTCGACTGGAACCGCGTGCAGTAAATCTTGTCGACCTTGTTCATTCTGATGTATGAGATCCTTGTAGGGTTCTTAGCCAGTCCGAGTATAGTTATTATATATTCTTTATTGATGATTACTCACGCATGACATGACTTTACCTTCTTCGTGATCGGTCTGAATTTTTCTATACTTTTCAGACCTTTTATAATGAAATTCATACTCAATTCTCCACCTCCCTTAAATATTTCCACTCACATTGAGGTAAGGAGAATTCGTCACAATAATTTTGATATGGGAATAGAGAGGCTTTTCCCATGAGCTGTGACCGCCGTGAGTCACAGTATATGGGATCGATGTGAGAACCTAGTGGCATGTTGATGCGATTTATAATATTAGTGAGACATTGACTAGATATTTGTGAGGGTAACTTGTGAGAGGGGATAACCTAAGAATGAGAGTGCCTTATTGGTAAGAAGCAATGTTAGATGTTTGTGGTTGAGGTTTGTTCACTAATGGTGTTGTAGGATGTGTAGTTTAGGCATGTGGATACATTAAGTATGCTCAATGTAAAAGAGGTATGCATGGGGGATGTAATTTAGTTTGGGCATGTGTTGCCCCGTGGACGAGAGTACCCTTGGACGAGTTTGAGAAAGGAATTTGAATTTCTTCTACATTTGGGATGTTATGTGTATAGTGTTATTTTAGACGTTAAGGGTTCATTTTAGATAGAAGGATTAGTAGGATGCCTAACCTTGTTAAATCTGGATGCACTTAAGGGAGGCAGTGTGAGTGTCAGAAGATGCTTTAAATTCTGGAACAACATCAGTAGACGAGTTATCGTGTGATATGAATGGAATAGTGAAATTACCAATTTTAAAGAGGTGTGCTGAGGGTGCTACGGTTTCATGATTCTCAACTAAAGAGATTGAGAGTCAGGTTATATGATTAGGTGGTATGGGAGCATACACTCATTATGTTAGGATGAGATCAAGGTTGTGTGCATGATTATTCATGATTCTTGATGATTTATGGATCATTGAGCATCTATATATGGGTCAAGGACTAATGAGTTTGATGGGATATTAGCGGGCATGGAGGCTTGGGTTTTGGATGAAAATTTGAAAGGCCCCTAGGATGAGGTTCAATATCATTGATGGATTGAGTGCAGTGGTACAATCGATCCATATTGAAACTTGATGTGGTGTCAGGAGTTGCCAGCGGACGTGTGTTGCTCGGGAGGAGGAACATGGGTGTTTTTTATGATGGAACATGTAGATGTTGTGTCAAGGAGAGGTATAATTGATGCCATAGGGTAGGAAGTGCACCATTGTCCAATAGAGGGTGTGATAATCATTATGAATAAATTTTGACCTGATGACGTGGATAACATACTCGTGATTTGGGAATGACTTGTGAATGATGATTATGTTGGACCTCAAGTGTATGTGGCTTTTCTATTCTGCCATAGAGGCACAACAGTCATGTAGTACGTTTGCCCAAGCAATGAGACGGGTTGGTAGACGATCAATATGACAGTAGGATGCTGGTGTATAGTGAATTCAACATTATCATGATTCATTAGTGAATGATAGAGATGAGTTGAGGTGTGATGTTGAATAGAGTCCGAGTGTCGACATCAAGATCAAGGTGAACTTTGGAGATCTAGGAATGATTCAAATTGGTGATGCATCAGTGCTCGTGGTAGGGAACGATGCTGAATTTGGTCAGTTGAGGATTTAAACATGGAATTACATAGGGAGTCAGGTTCGATCATTGGTGGGAATGATTTGTGGATCACATGACGACTCATGTATTTTAAGGAATCATGATGGGGTGGTTGGATAATGCGTTAACATGTGAAACTGGATGTTTTCTAGATGGTCATTCGAAGGAGGTTTGACTGGTTCTTTTGCATATAATTGGATGTTGTGAGTTATAAACATTGGCAGGTGTGTAAAATTGAATGCAACAAATGTGTTTTATGAATTGATTAAGGATTTTCACGGAAAATCTAATATGTTCGAGCCTTGTGCTTGGGAGATAGAGGATTGTTTGATTCAGTTGGAAATTAAGAAGAGGTGCAGTACAGACATTTAACCAGAGTTTCTCAATGTCATAAAGTGCATTGATGTAGAGACCACACTAAGTAGATCATTGGATAATCAGAAATGCATTTTGATGGGTGATTATGGAGGTGGAGAGAGCCATATCTCAAAATTGTCCCTATTGGAGACAACCTATAGTGGGGAGTGCTAAAGGACTAAAGATGACTTGAGGGAATACACAATGGTTTCTCGACATACACTGTAGTGGATGTGAATTGTCTTTGTGTTTCATGTTATGGTTATAAGCGGTGACTTGGTTATTGATGAACATGGTGCCTCATGTTTGGAGTTGCATAGAAGAAGTTAGTTCAATATTCTGGAGTTGGATGCTGTGAATTGAGTGTATATTGGTGATAAAAATAGGTTGGTTTTGTTGATTAAATGGTGAACAAGGCTTCTTAAGGATGAGAAGTGTTATCATGGGGGGATTATAATACACCATGTTAGGTTGGATTATGAAATTCAAGGGGGTATTATTTTTTGTTTTTGTTTTGGTGGGTGGTTTTTTTAAGAGTTGTGACTCAGAATGAGATTCCAAGAGTTTAGACGTCTCAAAATAGTGTTTTTAGATGATGAACAACGTCTGGTTTGTGGTGTGGGTATTTGGGAGGAAGCTGGAGGAGGCCTGTGGTGGTCGGGATGTAGAAATTCAACAGAAGGCTACCGACTATCTAGTGGGGCCCTTCTTGCTAATTGATGGGCGGGGTAGTAGCCCAAAACCATTCTTGAGCTCACCGACCAGCCGATGGGCCACCGAAATGCTGGTGAGGCCCTACAGTAGGCCGATGTGGTTGTTAGTTTTTTTTAATGGGGGCAGTTTCATCTTATTGGTGTTGGGGGCCTTCGTGTTTCAGGTGGGCAGGGGTCTTAGGAGAGGCCCCCCACCTTCTCTCTCCATTGATAATCCATGAGGGGGATGTTTTTTGGTGTGTTGTGGAAAAGATTTGATGTACGATCATATTTTTAATCTTGTTATTATTTCCCCTTTGCTTTCCCTATGGTTTTAGTTGTTTTCGTTGAGGGATTTAACGAAAATTTTGTAAGATCATGGTGAAATCGTCCGAGCATTATGGGGCTTTGGCTCAACATGTATAGTGTCTTACGATGATGATTTCTTTATGCCACATGTCATTTTGATGAGGTATATTACCATATGATTTTTATTGGGTTTCTGATAGAATATGGTGAAATTGTCCATTGAATCAGTTTAATAAATTGGGGTTTGTTCTTACTATAGGTTTGGGGTTGTGTCGGGAGTGGTCCACACCTCGTTTCCCATGGTTTTGGAGAGAAGATGTTGGATTATGAGATTTTAGGCATTATGAATAAGTTGAATTATTTGATTAATTAATTATAAAATTTTATAATTAATTATTTTGTGAAGCTTAGAATGAGATGGGGCCTCGGGTGGATGGGATTGCTGGTTGTGCCGAGATGGACTTGGATGAGATCAAACAATGAGTTTCCAGTATGTGATATAATGGGGAAAGGATTTATATTGATGTAGGTTGTATTTAGGCACTGACCTATGGTATTATGAATTTATTTATGTTGTATATGATGTATGTGGTCTCACCACCAAAGGAGATGACCTACTTAAAATTAAATGAACTGTTTAATTAAAATATAATGTTAATGAATGAGTTGATTAAAGTTCCAGGGACCCTAATGGACCCGTGTGCATTGGATGGGTTTCCATGGCCACTGATGGTCGATGCCTTAAATATAAATTCATTCTTTGTGGCATATGATCTTTAAGGGGTCTAGTGGAAATAAACCTAGAAATTTTATCCACCTAAGTGAAAAGTTCTTTTATTGACCTATAGGAAGGTGTGAGAGGTGAATTGAGGTTGTTGTCCAAAGGATTGTGTATATGAGAACCTTGAGATGCCTTTGAGCCATTGGGCTAGTTGAGATGATCATGGGTTGAGAATTCCTCCTCTACCAAGTCAAGATGATCTTGGTGGGTATTTAATAGCGAGGTAGATGGATAGGATGGGTTTTCAGACTAACCTGAAGTAACTTGGAAAGATGATTAGATTGAAGCCACCTTTCTTTTAAGGCTTTCCTAGGCGGCCAGTGTTGCAGAAACGCCAGGAGCAACGAAGCAAAAAAAAAAAAAAACAGTTCACAAAAGAGTAAAAGAAAAAAAAAACAAAAGAAGAACACGAGATACAAAGATTTACGTGATTTGGAAAATGATCCCTACATCCATAGAGAGACAAAATTTCACTATAGTCGGGAGCCCAAATTACAGAGTTTTTCAGAGTTCTCTCACACAAAAACCTCAGCCCGAAATGGGCTAATAAGGAGGATGAAACATTATTCCACCAACCGCACAGAAATCCTGTTGTGCTATAGTGAATGACAGCTGTAAGTCCGCATCACAACATTGCCGCGTCCACCCAAGTCTAAAGTGCTACAGTGACCGATGACTGGAAGTCCACAGAGCTACAGTACCAGTGTCTCCAAAGTCTGACCTGCTACAGTAGTCATGCTAAAGTCCGCACTGCTACAGTGCCCTATCGGTGTCAGTCGGTTAGCTCTGCTACAGTCAGCTAGAGATGCTATCGTACCCCAAAATTTGCACTGGGGGGCTTCGGACCTCGGACCCCCGAAGCAGGGGCGCATTGCCCTTGCAACTCCTAATGAGCTCACTACGAAGCTTGACCCGCGGAGTTGCGGCCTTGTGCATAGTATGGGCCGAAAGCATTCGACCCAACAAACATCCAAGGAGGATTGGACTACACCAATCCAACAGTCAGTGAGGCCTTGATTAATTATTGATTGTGTTGTCGGATGTTATGCCCTAGTGATGGGTGTTAACCCATGCGACATTGTTTAGATAATAGGACCTATGAAGGGAGTTCTGACTATGATAAAAAATAGGGAACGTCGATGGGTTCCCTATTAACATGTTGACCCTAGTGAGAGGGTGTGTATGGTATGTGGATAGATATGATCATGGGTGTCACCTTATAACCCAAATCGATGATCTACACTCAATGTGGTTTTAGTGCTTTGACATGGGATGATTTGAGTGGGACTCACCGCCCATCAAGATGTATTTGTGCAAGATCTTGACCTTTTACTAGAGATGTATCAAGCTCATTTTCAGGTACTCTCTTGCCTTGTTTTGAGTGTATCTTTGTTGGGTTTTACTTTGGGGAGTTTTGGGGTGAAATTGGTGAATTTTAGGAAGAACAGGGGCAGTGCACGATTGACACACGATTTTCCCAAAGAGTGCGCCCAGTCCAACAAACCTTGCGAACCCAAACAGAGGGGATTCACACAGTTGGCACACGGTTTGCCAATATGTGTGCCCTCTTAGTAGTAACCGCGCCACACCCCTGGGAGGAGGCACACAGTTAGGCGCACAATTAGGGGTAAATCGTGCACCTCATACATGAAATCGTGCACGTAGAAATTTAAACTTCCGAAAAATTAAAATAAAACCCCAAACCCCTTGGTATTAATCCCTAATCACTTCCATTCAGACCTAAACCGATTCCTGCGAATTTTAGAGGCTCCCAGATGAGTTCCAAGACATTTTAACCTTCGTTCTTGGCAAATCGAAGATTCGTTGACTGATCTGCACCTCTCTCGATAATAGATCCTCATCCCATATGGTTTCCTCCCTTTCTACCATCTTTCTCTCATCCTTTAAAGGGATGATTTTCTCTGTTGGTAATGGATCTAGATCATGGTTTTCTTGGATATAATCCGTTTTATCTTGGATCTAGGTTTTAGATGTAGATCACGTTCTTCGTCGTGATCTTGACTATTCTGCTTTAATTGGGCATTTCCATTGATGAGCACTCTTCATCAATCTTAAGGTAGGTGGTCTAAATTTCAAATCCCATAATCATGATTTAATTACGTGTATGTAATTGTGAAATTTCAATTGCCATGATGGGGCAATTTCTTTGGGGATTGAATTGATTTAATTTAATTGTCATGTGATAATGAATTTGGTTAAATTTGGGGCAAATGGGTGGAGTTGGATTAATTAATTGGTTAATTAATTAATGGAATATTGTGATTGTGGAATTGATGGGATATTGGGATTGCGTAATTGGTTAATTAATGTTTTTATGAATTAATTGACGATGAGAATTATGAGATGATTAACTTGACCTTAATGGGTTAATGAGTTGTATGATTTAAATAACACAAAGCGGTTTAATGGTGAATTGCTCATGTTATTCCATGTGATTAAGATGTTGAACCATGATTGTTTGATAATTGTGATGCCATACATGATGTGAAGTGACAAATGGGGGCCAATGTCGATTAACCTTGATTGATGTGATATATGTGACATATGTGTGATTGATTGATATATGAGTGCGAGACACAGACTGATGCTCCAAATATTCATATGTGATTGACTAATATACGAGTGTGAGATACAGACCGATGCTCCAAATACCCATATGTGATTGACTGATATATGAGTGTGGGACACAGACTGATGCTCAAAATATCCATATGTGATTGACTGTTAAACGAGGTGCGAGATAGAGACTGATACTCCAAATACTCACGGGGTGCTAGACATGGTGTTATAGGCCCAAAATGCTGGCATTGGACCATGATTCCTAGTGGTCGTGATATTGAATTGAATTGAAATGGATGATGGAATCCCATATGTTATAATGAAATGCGAATTGAATGTGTTATAGTTCAAACTTTGTCACGAGCCGACACAGATATTGAGGGTTCATGTGTCCTTGGGGACCCGAGGGTTTATGTAGTTACATAAAGAATAATTGGATATGTAATTTTTTTCCTTATTGCAAGTATTTTATTATTTATACAATTGCATACACCATTATTGACTCAATATTGTTTTAGACGTCGTTGCTGGCCTACTAAGTTGTACTCACACCCTACTCGGGTTTCCTGATTGGTACCCAAATAGACTTCATGTTTGCAGGACAAGATAAGGGGGAAAACCTTATATTAGATGACTGATATGAGATGGAACATGGATGAGGGAACCAAACTTGGTATTGGGACCCGCTTGGGAGTTTCCAGTGTCTTTATTTTGGGTTTTGTATTTGACACTTGATACATATTTGACATGTCATATCTACTATTTTAGTTTTGGACATTGTATTCTTGTTTTGTTCATCATGTGATACTGATCTTATTCCGATTATGATTATATCTTTTGGCTATTGTTTATTTATTTTCGCTGTTGTGCTGATTTGATAAAAAGGGTATAGTCTCCCCATGATCGATATTAGACCGTCGCTGCTAGTCGGCAGCCTCTGGCGTAAGGGGAGGCACGCCTGAGGTCATGTAACCGATTGGCTTGGGGTACCAGTGTGTGGTGCCTGGGTCGAGACGCCACAAAGTGGTATCAGTTGAGGTTTTCTTTCCTTTTCTTTTGTCTTACTATTTGGGAAAGGTTGATAGGAGATTAGGAAGACATGAGCTTGTGCATGAGAGTAACTAACCCATGTACGGGGGAAAAACCTAAGTACTTAAGGTGAGATTGTTGTTATTGATGTGTGTTGTTACAGTTGAATGTTATTTCCTCTTGAGTGATACACTTGTTGTGTGATATGATTATTGTTTCTGAGCTTTTCTGAGATTTGACTCATGATCTGGTATGACACGAGAGTTGAGTATGCATGCATCATTCCAGGCACTCAGGAATTATTATGACATGCATCATTTTTAGGCATGCATGAAAAAACAGTTTCTGGGAAAGTTGTTGAAATTGAAATGTTCTTATTTGTTTGTGTAATTGAACTGAAAAGGGTGCCTAATATGATTTGAAAGTTGTAAAATGATGCAAGATGTGAATAAATGAGCGTCTAATGAGAAACTTGAATAATGAGAATGTGTTTACCCTTTGTTAACCATGACCTAGATGTAGGATGGTTCATGGTAGTGATAGTGCCTCAGTTTTGACCGTGTGGCGGGGTGTGGTGGATCACTTGTTATGGATTTATGTGAAACCCCATAATTGTGATAATGTTGTGTTATGTGTCCTAAGACGTGTGTTTGACATTGTAGAGAAATGTCTCTACGATGACACTTTGAGAGGACGACATGATGTTATGGCTGGAGATGATCTACCAGCAGTGGAACCTGAGGCACCAATGGTGTTGGGTGAGGAAGTCAGAGAGCAGTTTCATGATAACTTTGCTTGGTTTATGCAGTTTATGGAGAGATACCCAGGACAGGTTGTGAAGAGTATGTCTGATATGACACGGGAGTTATAGTTACAACACCCTCCGACTTTCACCAGAGAGGGTGGACTTGAGGCAACTGAGTTTTAGATCGAGTCTATCCATGTGATACTTGACCACTTAGAGAGTCCCGCTGAGAAGAGAGTCAAATTGGATTCTTATATGTTACGTGTTCAGGAGAAACGTTGGTGGGACATCCAGACTTAGGATGAGCATTTGGACAATGTGGAGTGTAATGACTTTCAGAAGAAGTTCTTGGAGCGCTTTTATCCTGAGACGCTCAGGCAGGAGATACTGAGTTTATGAGGTTGGCTCAGGGGTGTATGTCCGTGTTTGACTATGCCGGTCACTTTACTGACTTGCAGCGCTTTGCTCCAGTGCTGATAGGGGATGAGACAACTACGACAAGGCGTTTTTGGGATGAACTTAAATGTGAGATTAAGTCCCAGGTTAACATCTTTCAGCTGAAAAAGTTTTCAGAAGTGGTGAATCAGGCTCTTATTTCTGAGGGGAACTTGAAGGAGGCTTTTGGTGGAGGACATGTGGTTTATGCTGGATGGTCAGTAGGTACAACTTATGAGACCATGAATTGTCGTTATGAGAATGTTGACCAGAGCAGTGGAAAGTAAAATGACATGGGGGAAGGACCAGTTACTCAGGATCTTACTCAAGTGATTTTTCACCATTGTGGTAGGCTGGGTCACTTTCGTTGACATTGTCTCTGACCACTGGTAGAGTGCCGAGCTTGCAGAAAGATGTGACATTTACAATGGTTCTACAGGATCCCACGACAGATGGGTAATGATGGAGCAGCTTGGCAGAACCAAAGTGCGAGAAGAGGATCTTCTAGACCGTATCAGTCTGGTTGTTGGAGTTCTACTGGCCGTGTCGATAGAGGTAGTGGATGTGATACTTCGGGGTAAGAGTGCCTGTATCAGCCGAGTGGTACAACTCAGAGGACTCAGACCACATCACATGGAATAGGGGCAGAATAGTTGCATGCAGTTCATCCTACACTAGTGGATAACGAGGCTGGACCATCGACAGTTAGAAATACTATTCTTGTAGCTTCTATGCTAGATAGTGCCTTATTTGATACTGGTGCCTCTTATTCCTTTATATCTGCACAACTTGTGAATGGTTTGAGTCCGACGATGGAGTTTTTGAGCGGGGTTATGACGATAGATTCACCTTTGGGAGTAGGGTCGAGGGACATCTGTTTATCCAAGGGGTGTTCTCTTGAGGTTGGGGAGTATCATTTTCTATGGGATCTTTATATTCTTAACATGTTAAGGTTTTGATCTAATTTTTGGTATGGACTGGTTGACATCATACCGAGCCCACATAGATTGTTACCATAAGAGAGTGACTTTTACATCTCCTAAGGGTGACAATTACATTCATTGTGGAGAGTGAGATATCCAGGTGGGTCGTGCAGTGCCAGTTCATCAGCAACTGGGGGAACTCACCACCTGGGTTTCTAGTATGTTGTTGGATGATGAGGGTGTAAAGAATGATGTCTTTCCACCCATGGTGGACATGTTCCAGGACATGTTTCCTGGGGACTTCTCAGGGTTTCCATCTGAGAGAGATGTGAAATTTACGATCGAGCTCATGCCGGGGGCTGAGTCAGTTTCTATTCCACCATACAGAATGACACCAGAAGTTGAACCATATGACAGTGAAGAACTGATATCATCTTCAGCGTACCAACTACCTTTTTGACCAGTTGAAAGGAGCTTGTGTTTTCTCCAAGATCGACTTGAGATTAGAGTATCATCAGTTGAGAGTTTGACCTTTTGATATACCTCTGACTGCTTTTAGAAGCATGTATGACCTTTATGAGTTCGTCGTGATGCTGTTTGGATTGATGAATGCTCTAGCAGTGTTTAGGGCCTTGATGAACATAATATTTCACCCGTACCTGGATCAATTTGTGGTAGTATTTGTGGATGACATATTGGTGTATTCCAAGACTCGTGAAAATCATGTCCAACATCTTAGCATCATCCTAAGTACATTGAGAGAGCATTGACTATACTCCAAGCTATCTAAGTATCCGTTTTGGATTGATCAGGTACACTTCTTGGGTCACATTATTTTGGAGGAAGGTGTGTCAGTGGACCCAGAGAAGCTGCAGATAGTTGTTTCTTGGGAGCATCCCAAGAATGTTTTTGATATCCGCAGTATTATGAGATTAGTGGGTTATTATTAAAGGGTCATCTAGGAATTTTCCCATTTGGAAGCACCTATTTTATGCTTGACCAAGAAGGGGTTAAAGTTTGAATGGTCTGGAGCATGTGAGAATGCCTTCCAGGAGTTGAAGAAGCATTTGACTACGACACCAATCTTGATCCTACATGAGCCAGCTGAGGAGTATATGGTGTTTTATGACGCTTCTGGGATCAGGCTTGTAACAGTGTTGATGCAGGGAGATTGAGTTGTGGCATATGGGCCATGACAATTGATGCCACATGAATGGAACTACCTTACGCACGACCTCGAGTTAGGTGTAGTGGTTTATGCTTTGAAGTGTTGGCGACAATATCCGTTGGGTGAAAAGTTTACCATGTATACTTATCACAAGAGCTTAAAGTATATCTTTTCGCAACGATATTTGAATCTCTGTCAGTGGAGATAAGTTGAGTATGTTGGTATTCGACTTTGATCTAGCATATATGCCCGAGAAGGGAAACAATGTTGCTGACACTTTGAGCAGGAAAACACAGACTCAGACAGTTAAGGAGTCTACCTCTGAGTGGAAGGTGATGACTTTGCGGGTAGAGATGCATGTTGTGATTCAGGAATCCATGAGCAGATGACTCGTATCAGTTTTAGCGGAGTCTACACTTTTGAGTCGGATCACGAAAAGACAATATTAGGATCCAAAATGTTTATCCTCGAGGGAAAGCCTTGAAGGTGGCGAGTCACCTTCAGATTGGACCATATATGAGGATGAAATCATCTATGTCAGGAATCGGATTATTGCGCCTATGAGCATACAGGAGGAGCTGATGCATGAATTTCATGCCTCGAAGTGGGTGCTGCATCCAGGTGTGACCAAAATGTACCTTGACCTACAACGACAGTTTTGGTTGTCGAACATGAAAAAGGAGATAACAGAGTTCATGACACGATGCTACACCCGTAAACAGGTGAAGATTGAGCATCAACTACCTGGTGGTTTACTACAATCATTTCCAATTCCCAAATGAAAGTGGGACGACGTTACCATGAATTTTGTGGTGGGTCTCTCGAGGACGTCTTAAAAGAATGATGCTATTTGGGTGGTCGTGGAACGACTGATGAAAGTAGCACATTTCTTGGCTATATGTGAGACTTTCTTAGTGGATTAGTTGAGAGACTTGTACGTTTGGGAAATAGTCTATCTGCATGAGGTGCCATGAAGTATTATTTCAGACCATGACTCACTTTACTTTGTGATTATGGAAAGTCTTACAGAAGGCGCTTTGTACACATGTTTTACTGAGTATGATTTTCCACCCACAGACAGATGGGCAGTCAGAGCGTACTATTCAAGTTTTAGAGGATATGCTACAAGCGCGTATTCTTGACTTCAGTGGGTCTTGGGTGAATCACTTAGCGCTCGTTGTGTTCTCCTATAACAACATTTATCAGACGACTATTCAGATGACACCATATGATGCACTTTATGGTAGACCATGCAGATCCCCTCTATGTTGGATGGAGGCAGGTGAGTCAGAGCTGTTGGGACCGAGTCTCGTGTAGGAGACGTTGGAGCAGGTTTAGTTGATTCAGAAATGTATGACCACAAATTATAGTACACAAAAGTCATATGCTGATCAACGTTTACAACCCCTAGAGTTTGCAATGGGTGATCGCGTGTTCCTTCGGTTGTCACCTTGATTGGGTCACCATAGGATTCAAAGATAAGGCAAGTTGACATCCATGTTTGTTGTGCTGTTTGAGGTTGTGGAGAGAATCGGGCTGGTGGTGTACCAATTGGCTCTTCCATAGAGGTATAGTGCTATGCATATTGTTTTTCATGTGTCACAGCTTCAACGGTATCACCCTGACCCTTCTCATGTGATCGATGCAGATGATGTTGAGTTTGAGACTGATGTGTCCTTTGAGGAGCATCCGATACGTGTTGTGGATCACAATGAGAAAGTGTTGAGGGAAAAGACCGTGTCGATAGTTCGTATATTGTGGCAACATGGCCGTATTCAGGAGGAAACTTGAGAGAGAGGAGCAGATATACAGATTCAGTGGCCCGATCTTTTTGACTCAGAATCTCGAGATACTTAGGAGTACAACTCGAGGAAGAGCTGTTATAAGGTTGAGAGATTGTAAGATCCCGACCTTTTACTGGAGATGTATCAAGTGTTGCGGAAACGTCGAGAGTTGCCGCGACAGAAACAACGAAACACAGAAGAGTAAAAGGAAAAAAAAAGAATAAAGACACAAGAATTTACGTGGTTTGAGAATAATCCTTACGTCCACAGAGAGGCAGAAAATCACTATATTCAGGAGCACAATTACAGAGTGTTTCAGTAATAAACCCTAGCCAGAAATGAGTTACAAATGGAGAAGACAATCCACTGTTCCACCAACTGCACAGGAAGTCCGCATCGCTACAGTGAAAGGCGACCACCTAAGTCAAAGTGCTACAGTGGATGCCGGTTGAAAGTTCAAAAGGCTATTCTAAAGCTGACTCCAAAGTCCGCACTACTACAATGCTCTATCGGTGTTGGTCGGTTAGCTCTACTATAGTGTTTAGTCGGTGTTGGATCGGGCTACACCAATCCAACAATATCCCACTTGGAGCTTGATCCACTACGCAGCTCTGCTTCGATGCCACTGACTATGACAACTTACTTAATCTGAGTTCTTCCTCTTCTTCACTCACAAGTGCATGTGCTTTCCATTTACAACTTCAATTTCAACCTAACAATTCATGAAATACAAGATGTTTTCCTCTTGTGCTCCCATCGTGTCCTCCCTTCTTCTGCCTCTCATCCTCTATTCATCAGTGGAGACCAACAGAGGCACAACAGTGCCTCAACTTCTATATTACCATGGGCTTCGTCAACATGTCTGTCGGATTGTTGGTTCCACAAATCTTCTGCAAAGTCAGCAACCCATCCTGTATCAAACCTCTGATGAAATGGTACTTCAACTGAACGTGCTTCATCCGGGCATGAAACACCGGGTTCTTTGCAAGATGTATAGCACTCTGACTGTCACAATGCAATACATTCCCCTCTCTCTTTCTTCCCAATTCATCCAAGAAGTTCTTCAGCCAAACAATCTTCTTCCCAGCTTCTGTTACAACAATGTATTCCGTCTCTGGTGGATAAAGCCACCACCTTTTACAATTGTGATATCCAACTTACCGTAGTCCCTCCATAGGTAAATACATAACCCATGGTACTTCTCCTGCTATTGACGTCGCCTCTAAGGTTAGCATCCACATACCCCTGTAATGAATTTCCTTTACGAAAGCACAGAGATACCTCCTTTATGCTCTTAAAATATCTCAGTATCCACTTCACAGCTTCCCAATGTTGCTTTCTAGAGTTATCCACATACCTGTTTATAACTCCCACTGCATGAACGATGTCAGGTCGAGTATAGACCATGACATACATCAGGCTTCCAACAGCTGATGCATATGGAAATTTTTCCATGTACTCAACCTCTTCTTCCATCTTCGGTGATTGCTCCTTCGATAGTTTGAAATGGCTTGCCAGGGAAATAGATACTGCCTTTGCTTCCAGCATACTGAATCTTCTCAGAACCTTCCCAATGTAATTAGCCTGTGATAACATCAACGTTCCAGCTGTGCGGTATCTCTTGATCTTCATCCCCCAAATCTTTCCAACTTCTCCAAGATTTTTCATCTCAAACTCCTCAGCCAACTGCCCTTTCTCAGCCAACTACCCTTTCAGCTCATTAATCCTCTACATACATGATCCTACAATGAGCATGTCATCCACATACAGAAGTAATATAATATATTCATCACCAAAAGATTTTATGTAGCAACATTGATCCATGCCACATCTTTTGTATGCATTTTTAGCCATGAATGCATTAAACGTTTTGTTCCACTACCTTGGTGCCTGCTTCAACCCATACAAGCTCTTCTGGAGTTTGCACACCAGGTCTTCCTTCCCAGACTCTACATATCCCTCAGGCTGATGCATGTATATGTCCTCCTCCAGATCTTCATGAAGCAAAGCAGTCTTGACATCAAGCTACTCAAGATGCAAGTCTTCTGATGCCACAATGCTAAGAACCACCCGGATGGTGGTAAGCTTCACTATTGGTGATAATATTTCAGTGAAATCCACTCCCTCCTTCTGTTGGAAGCCTTTCACCACCAGCCTTTCCTTGAACCTCCTCTTCCCATCATGTTCTTCCTTGACCCGATATACCCATTTGTTCTGTAATGCTCTCTTTCATTGTGGTAGAGGTGTTAGCTCCCAAGTGTTATTATCATGCAATGAGGAAATCTCCTCCTTCATAGCCAACTTCCAATTGCTCGACTCCTTCAGCTACATTGCCTCTTCAAAACATTCTGGTTCTCCACCGTCAGTTAATAACAAATAATGCAAGGATGGTGAATACCTCTGCATAGGCCTTCTCACCCTTGTTGATCTTCTCAACTTCATTGTAGTAGTAGGTTCCACAAGTTCCGATGTCTCATGCTCAGATACACCTTCAAGCTCCACTTGCTCTTTGCACTCTGATTCAATTTTCACATTTTCATCTTCAGCTGCATGATAATCTTTGTACATGACATCTTCATTGAATATCACATTCTGGCTCCTGATGACCATCTTGTTGAGATCATCCCAAAAGCGATAACCAAAATCCTCAGCACCATAAACAATAAAGAAACATCTTTTGGATTTCGCATCAAGATTGTCCCTTGCAGCAGCATCAACATGTACATATGCCAAACAACCAAAGACTCGTAAATATGAGAGTCTCTCCTTCTTAACAAACCAGAGCTCCTTGGTTAGATGTTCTTACATAGGCACAGATGGACTCATGTTGATAAGATATGCTGCCATGTTCACTGCATCAACCCAGAAGGTTTTGGGAAACCCCGAGTGTAACCTCATACTCCTGGCATGTTCATTCAATGTCCTATTCATCCTCTCTGCCACGCCATTCTGTTGCGGTGTACCTGAAATAGTCTTCTCCCACCAAATTCTATTATTAGAACATAATTCTATGAACTCCTAACTGACATACTCTCCACCATTGTCAGACCTCAAACATTTCATCTTTGATCTCGGATCATTCTCCACCATGACCTTCCACTTTTGAAACATCTTAAACACATAAGATTTCCTTTTCAGAAAGTAAACCCATACATTCCTTGTTGAGTCATCGATGGATGTCACATAGTAATGTGACCCTTAGAGGGAGAGTACAGGTGCAGACCCCAAACATCAGTGTGCACCAGGTCCAGCTTTCCAGCCTTCGGTGTGTTGCCTCTTTTTGCAAATAATACCTTCTTCTACTTTCCAAGGATACAATCTTCACATAAGATAACTCCTAATAACTTCAACTCTGGTAGCAACCCTTTTGTTGCCAGCACCTTCATCCCCTTTTCACTCATGTGGCCTAACCTGTTGTGCCACAATTGTGAATCTCCTACAACTTTGAGTGATGCAACCATGTTTATGCAAGTTTCTGTCATGTTGTATAGGGTACCATTCTTTGCTCCCTGAGCTATGACTATAGCTCCTTTGGTGATCTTCCATGCACCACTAGTGAACGTGGTACTCAACCCTGCATCATCAAGTTGTTCGACAAAAATAAGATTTCTTCTTAAGCCAGAGATATACCTCACGTTTTCCAGAACCAGTAAACTCCCACTGTTGGTCTTGATATGTGCATCTTCTTTCCCCACAATCTGCAATGGCTCATCATCAGCAAGATGTACCTTGCTGAAATTTCCAGAAACGTAATTTTTCAGAAATCCCTTCTCCGATGTAGAATGGAAAGACGCCCCAAAGTCTAAAATCCAAGACTCCATCGGGCTATCCATGCTCAACAACAGCACATCATCAGTTCATTCAACCACCGTGTTTGCTCCACTGGTTTCAGGTCCCTTCCGTTTTTTCTCTGCACTCCTTCTTGACATGTCCTTTCTTTCCGCATGTCCAGCAGGTAGGACCAACCCCCTTTGCCTTGTCTTGACTTTTCTCTCTTGACCTTGATCGCCCTCTATGATTGTCTCGTTGTGGGTACCTTTCTCTTCCTTCAACGTTCAGAGCAGAACCAGATAATCTGCCTGATTCTCTTCTTCGGACATCCTCACTAAGGATTAGGTCCCGTATATCTTTCAGAACCAGTTTGGTATTCCCCGAGGTACTGCTCACAACTGTTACAGTTTCTTCCCAATTGTATGGTAAAAAGGATAATAAGATCAGTGCACATACCTCATCACCAAGATCAATTTTCACCGATGTCAGTTGACTTATGATGATGTTGAATTTGTTGATGTGGTATGAAACAATTCTCCCTTAATCCATTTTCAGGTTGAACAATCATTGCATCAAGTGCACCTTGTTTTCTGTAGAAGGATTCTCGTACATATTCGTGAGAGATTTCATTAGATCAATCATCGTCTTCTCCTTTATGATGTTGAACGCCACGTTTTTTTTCCAACGTAAGGTGCACAACGCCCAGAACCTGTCGATCCAGTAGCTTCCACTCCGATTGCTCCATGTCCATTGGCTTCAGATCCAGAAGCAACAAGTGCATCTTTTTTTGATAAAGATAATCCCTAATCTGCATCCTTCAGAAATGGAAATCAGTTCCATCGAAGTGATCGATCTCCACCTTCCCTTCATCTATAGCCATCATTGGAGAATCCCGAACTCAACCTCTGATACCAGTTGCTGTGGAAACGTCGAGAGTTGCAGCGACAGAAACAACGAAACACAAGAGTAAAAGGGGAAAAAGAATAAGGACACAAGGATTTACGTCGTTCGGGAATAATCCCTACATCCACAGAGAGGCAGAAAATCACTATATTCAGGAGCACAATTACCGAGTGTTTCAGTAAGAAACCCTAGCCCAAAATGGTCTACAAATGGAGAAGATGATCCACTGTTCCACCAACTGCACAGGAAGTCCGCGTTGCTACAGTGAAAGGTGGCCACCCAAGTCAAAAGTGCTACAGTGGCTACTGGTTGGAAGTTCAAAAGACTACAGTAAAGCTGACTCCAAAGTCTGCACTGCTACAATGCTCTGTCGGTGTCGGTCGGTCAGCTCTGCTACAATGCTCTTTCGGTGTCAGATCGGGCTACACCAATCCAACATAAAGCTTATTTTTAGGTACTCTCTTGCCTTGTTTTGAGTGTATCTTTTTTGGGTTTTACTTTAGGGAGTTTTGGGGTGAAATTGAAGAATTTTAGGAAGAGGGGCAGTGCAAGGTTGACGCACAGTTTTTCAAACCGTGCACTCTCCTAGTAGTAACTGTGCGACCCCTTGGGGGGGAGGTGCATGGTTAAACGCATGATTAGGGAAAACCATGTGCCCCGTATAGGAAACCATGCATATAGAAATTTAAACCCCCAAAAAATTAAAATAAAACCTCGAACCCCGGTATTAATCCCTAATCACCCCCACTCAGAACTAAACTGATTCCTATGAATTTTATATTGGATTTGGTGCAGCCTGATCCCCTTTGGATGTTTTTGGGCTGAATGATTCCAGCCCATACTGCACACCAGACCATCAACTCCGTGGGTTGAGCTCCACAGTGAGCTTGTTGGGGTTGTAGGGGGAAACGCGCCCCTACTCCAGGGGTCGAAGGCCACCGACCTAATTTTTTGAGGCATTGTAGCAACACTGACCACTGTAGTAGAGATGACCGACCAAAACCGATAGGGCACTGTAGCAGTGCGGACTTTGTCATGACTATTGTAGCATGTCAGACTTTGGAGTCAACAGTACTGTCGCTCCTTGGACTTCTAGCTGCCGATCACTGTAGAAGTTTTGACTTGGGTGACCGCGACACTGTAGCGACACGGACTTCCAGACACCTATCACTGTAGCGATGCAGACTTTCTGTGCGGTTGGTGGAATAATGGATCGTCTTCCTCCTTTTGTAGTCCATTATGGGCTAGGGTTTCTAGGTGAGAAACTCTGAGATACTCCTTGTAAATTGTGCTCCCGGATTTTTTTAGTGAAGTTATTCTGCCTCTCTGTGGGTGTAGGGATCATTTCCCGAACCACATAAATCTTTGTGTCCCATGTGTTTCTTTCTTCTGTATTTTCTTCATCTGAAAATCATTTCTATCACTACAACTCCCATCATTTCTGCAACATTTTAGAGGCTCTCGGACGAGTTCCAAGGTATTCTAACCCCTATTCTTGACAAATTGAAGATCTGTTGACAGATCTACACCTCTCCTGATAAGAGATTCTCATTCCGCATGGTTTCCTATCTCCCATCTTTATCTCATCCTTTGAAGGGATGTTTTTCTCTGTTAGTAATGGATCTAGATCTAGGTTTTCATGGATCTAATGCGTTTGATCTTGGATCTCGGTTTTAGATCTAGATCTTGTTCTTCGTCGTGATCTTGGTTGTTCCGCTTCAATTGGGGTTTTTTGTTGGAGAGCATTCATCATCAATCTTGAAGCAGGTGGTCTAAATTTCAAATCTCATAGTTTTGATTTAATTACGTGAATGTAATTGTGAAATTTCAATTTCCATGATGGGGAAATTTCTTTGGGGATTGAATTGATTTAATTTAATTTCCATGTGACAATTAATTTGGTTAAATTTGGGGCAATTGGAATTTGTGGAGTTGGATTAATTAATTAGTTAATTAATTAGTGGAATATTGTGATTTTGGAATTGATGGGATATTGGGTTATGCAATTGGTCAATTAACGTGATTATGAGATGGTTTGTTGGATTGATGTAGCCTGATCCTCTTTGGATGATGTTGGGTTGAATGCTTGTGGCCCATAATGCGCACTAGACCACAAATTTGTGGGTCAGCTCCATGGTGAGCTCATTGGGGGTTGTAGGGGGCAATGTTCCCCTGCTCCGGGGGTTCGGGGGATGAAGTTCGTCGACCCAAATTTTGGGAAACTGTAGTAACTATGACCACTATAGCAGATCTGACCGACCGACACCGACATGAAATTGTAGCAGTGAAGATCTTTGACATGACTACTGTAGTTCTGTGGACTTCCAACCGCTAGCCACTGCAACACTTTAGACTTGGGTGGCCACAACACTGTAGTGATATGGACTTCCATCCGTCTTTCACTGTAGCACATGAACTTTCTGACAGTTGTTGGAATAACGCTTCATCTCCTTTATTAGCCCATTTCGGGCTAGGGTTCTGTGTGTGCTTGAGAACCCTAAAACTCTCTGTAAAATGTGCTCTCAGATTATAGTGATATTCTGCCTCTCTGTGGGCATAGAGATTATTCCCGAACCACATAAATATCTGTGTCCAAGTTCTTCTTCTTCTTTTTTGTTTTTCCCTTTTACTCTTCCGTGAATCGTTTCTTTCTGTCGTTGCGACTCCCAACGTTTCCGCATCATGGTTGTCTTGACCTTAATGGATTAGTGAGTTATATGATTTAAATAACATAAAATGGTTTAATGGTGAATTGCTCATGTTATTTCATGTGATTAACATGTTGAACCATGATTGTTTGATAATTGTGATGGAATACATTATGTGAAGTGACAAAAAAGGGGGTTAATGTTGATTAATCTTTATTGATGTGATATATTTGATATATGTGTGACTGATTGATATACAAGTGTGAGACACAGACTGATTCTCCAAATACCCATATGTGATTGATTGATATACGAGTGTGAGACACAGACTGATGCTCCAAATACCCATATGTGATTGACTGTTAAACGAGGTGTGAGACATGCACTGATGCTCCAAATACTCACGAGGTGCTAGACATGGTGTTCTAGGCCCAAAATGTTGGCATTTGACCATGGTTCCAAGTATTCGTGATACTGAATTGAAATGAAATGGATAATGAAAGCCCATGTGTTATAATGAAATGTGAATTGAATGTGATATGGTTCAGACTCCAACATAGGTTGAAGCAGGTATTGAGGGTTCAGGTGTCCTCAGGAACCTGAGAGTTTATGTAGTTAAATAAAGAATAATTGAATATGAAAACTATTTTCCTTGTTGCTTGTATTTTATTCTTTATACAACCACATACACTATTATTGACTGAATATTGTTTTAGACGTCGTTGGTGGTGGCCTACTGAGTCGTACTCACACCCTACTTGGGCTGCCTGATCGGTACCCGAATAGAATTCATGTTTGTAGGATAAGATAAGGGTAGAGGCCCTGTGTTAGATGGTTGATATGAGATAGAGCATGGATGAGGGAACCAGACTTGGTATCGGGACCTGCTTAGGAGTTGTTAGTGTCTTTATTTTGGGTTTTGTATGTGACACTTGACACGTATTTGACATATCATATCTACTGCTTTAGTTTTGGATATTGTATTCCTATTTTGTTCATCATGTGATATTGGTCGTATTCTGGTTATGGTTACATATTTTTTTCTATTTATTTATTTATGCTGTTGTGCTGCTTTGATAAAGAGAGTATAGTCTCCCCATGATCAATATTAGACCCTTGCTATTAGTTGGCAGCCTCTGGCATACAGGGAGGCACGCCTGAGGTCATGTGACTGACCGACTTGGGGCACCTGTGTGTGGCACCCGGGTCGGGATGCCACAATTTGAGATACATGGGATTCCTAGGATGTTCTCTTAGGATATAACCCTTGTTCCTGATACATGATTTTGAGATTAAATGGATTATGTCATTGGATCTATGACGGTGACTTTGGATCACAACACACACACACATAGACACAATCACACACACACACATACATAATTGGGGAATGCCTTGGACATCATCCTTTATTCTGTGATTGCCTGTTCAGGTACCCATATATATATATAGATATTTATATTGATAACTACGGTGGAGGGTCTCTTTGGATGTAGTTCATGTATTTGGGGCACACATTATGAATATATGATCATCTATGGTTATAGTATTTCTCAATCTAGTCCCTGGGTATAGGATTCAAATTATGCATAAAAATTGATAGTTGGCATGGATATACTTGTACATTCTTATTTGGATCCTTGGTGGGTGATGCGACCCCCGTTTAACAGTTGACTTGGATCACCTTGGACATACTCCTTAGGATCATGGGTAGGGGATGAAACCCCCACTTGACAGTTGGCTTGGATCGCCTTAGTCATGCTCCTTGGTATCACATGTAGGGAACACGACCCCCCAATTGAGTTTGATCTATCATGGGATTTATCCCCCGAGCTGCGAGGATGTTGTTTTCGTCTTTTATGGATTTGGAGTTCGAATCATACTATAGGGTATTTTGTGGGTTTTATCCATAGATTTTGAAGGATTCCTATTTGGGGATTCCATGGATTTGGAGATCGTGTGACATTGGGTAAAAACGGTCATGCGATGTGCTCATATACATCAGACACTAGCCAATGCAGGTATGATCAATCCAAAGTGTCACATTAGAACATGATTAATGTGGTTATTTTTTTATGCTTCTACAGTTTATTTAATTTATTCAGCTATTCATATCACATGCACATATCATTTTATTTACTATTTATGTATGAGACTGCGTTGGTGGTGCCCTATTGAGTTATGTACACACACCTTTCTCTGGTAGCCATGGAACTTGGGTTCCCGATCAACTTTTAATTGTTCATAGGTCTAGGCTGGTCGAGGCTTGGGGTTAGTTCATTCAACTGGATGGCTTGGATGATGTTTGGATATAGATGAGGTGTGTCTCATTGTTGTAGTGGAGCCTACTATTTTTTTAAAAATTTATGGTATATGTTATCGGTCCATTGGACAATCAGTTTGTTTGACCGTGACTCTGTATGTATATTGTATTCCATTTCTTTATAGATAGTTCTATTTATTGCATCTTCATACTATGTTTTTATTATTATTGATGGGGATATTTTGTTATTATTTCTTACCACGAACTCTGATGTGGGGGGTATAGTCTACCCACGATAGTACCATGGGCCCCCACTACCAATCAGATGCCTTTGTCGTACATGGAGGTGCGAAGTACGAGCCGTAAGCATTCAGCCCAAACATCATCCTAAAATAGATCGGGCTACACTAATCCTACAATCTACCACTTGGAGCCTAATCTGTTATGCTGACCTACTTCAATTCCACTGACTAAGACAACTTACTTAATTTGAGCTCCTCTTCTTCACTTACTAGTGGCGTGCTTTCCATTCGCAACTTCAATTTCAAGCTGACGATTCATGAAATACCAGCTGTTTTCCTTTGTGCTCCCATTGTGTCTACCCTTATTCTACCTCTCATCCTTTGTTCATTAGTGGAGACCAACAGAGGCACAACAATGTCTCAACTTTTGTATTACCATTCGCTTCGTCAACATGTTTGCCAGATTTTTAGTTCCACAAATATTTTTTAGTGTCAGCAATCCATCCTGTATCAAACCTCTGACGAAATGATACTTCAACTGAATGTGCTTCGTTCGAGCATGTAACACTGGATTCTTTGCAAGATGTATAACACTTTGACTGTCACAGTGAAATGCATTCTCCTCTCGTTTTTTTCCCAAACTCATCCAAGAAGTTCTTCAGCCAAACCATCTCATTTCCAACTTTTGTTACAACCTCTATGGTGGATAAAGCCACCACCTTCTACAATTGTGATATCCAACTTACTACAGTTCCTCCACGGGTAAATACATAACCTGTGGTACTCCTGTTGTCGACGTCACCTCCAAGGTCAGCATCCACATACCCCTGCAATGAATTTCCTTTTCCAAAGCACAAAGATACCTCCTTGCTTCCCTTCAAATATCACAGTATCCACTTCACAACTTCCCAATATTGCTTTCCAGGGTTTTCCATGTACTTGCTCACATCTCCCACTGCATGAACAATGTCAGGTCGAGTGCAGAGCATGACATACATTGAGCTTCCAACAGCTAATGTGTATGTAACCTTAGCCATGTACTCAACCTCTTCTGCCGTCTTCAGTGATTTATCATTTGATAGTTTGAAATGACCCGCTAGGGGAATAAAGGCTGGCTTTGCTTCCAGCATACCGAATCTTCTCAAAACCTTCCCAATGTAGTCATTCCATGATAACATCAAGGTTTCATCTGCGCAGTCTCTCTTGATCTTCATCCCCAAAATCTTTCCAGCTTCTCCAAGATCTTTCATCTCGAACTCCTCAGTCAACTACATTTTCAACTCATTATTCCTCTTCATACATGATCATACAATGAACATGTCATCCATATATAGAAGTAGTATAATATATTCATCACCCATGGACTTGATGTAGAAACATTGATCCATGCCACATCATTTGTATGCTTTTTTATTCATCAATTTACCGAACTTCTTATTCCACTACCTGGGTACTTGCTTCAATCCATATAAGCTTTTTTGGAGTTTTCACACCAGGTCTTCCTTTCCAGACTCAACATATCCCTTTGGCTGCTGCATATAGATGTCCTCCAGATCTCTATGAAGGAAAGCCTTCTTCACATCAAGTTGATCAAGATATAGGTCTTCTGATGCCACAATGCTGAGAACCACCAGGATGGTGGTAAACTTTATTACTGGTGAGAATATTTCAGTGAAATACACTCCCTCATGTTGGAAGCCTTTAACCACCAGTCTTTCCTTGAACCTCCCCTTTCCATTATGTTCTTCCTTGACCCAGTACACCCTTTTGTTCTACAATACTTTCTTCCCTTGTGGCAGATGTGTCAACTCCCAAGTATTGTTGTCATGTAGTGAAGAAATTTCTTCCTTCATGGCCAATTCCCACTTGCTTGACTCCTTCAACTGTATTTCTTACTCAAAGCATTCTAGTTCTCCACCATCAATCAATAATAGATAATGTAAGGATGGTGAATATCTCTGCACAGAACTTCTCACCCTTGTTGATCTCCTCAAGTCCACTAGAGTAATAGGTTCCACCGATTCTAATGTCTCATGATCAGGTAAACCTTCAAGCTCCACTTTCTCTTTGCACTCTAATTCTTTATTCCCATTTTCATCTTCAGCAGTATGACGATCCTTTTACACAACACTTTCATTAAATACCACATTCTGGCTCCTGACGACCATCTTGTTGAGATCATCCCAGAAGCGGTAATCGAACTCTTCAGCACCATAACCAATAAAGAAACATCTTTTGGACATAGCATCAAGCTTGTCCCCTTGCATCAACATCAACATGTATATATTCCAAACAACCAAAGACTCGTAAATGTGAGAGTCTTACCTCCTTATCAGGCCAGAGCCCCTCGGGTAGACATTCTCCCATTGGTACAGATGAACTCCTATTAATGAGATATGCTGCCATGTTCACTGCATCAGCCTAGAAGGTCTTGGGTAACCCTGAATGCAGTCTCATGATCCAAACATGTTCATTTAGTGTCCTATTCATCTTTTCAGCTACACCATTTTGTCGTGGTGTTTCTGGGATAGCCTTCTCCCACCGAATTCCCTTATTTTCATAGAATTCTTTGAACTCATTACTATCATACTCTCCACCATTTTAAGACCTCAAACATTTAAGTTTTTCTCCTAACTTATTCTCCATCATGACCTTCCACTTCTGAAACATCTTAAACACATCATATTTTCTTTTCAGAAAGTAAACTCATACCTTCCTTACCGAGTCCTCAATAAATATCACATAATATTGTGACCCTCTAAGGGAATGTACTGGTGCAGACCCCCAAACATCAGTGTGCACCAGGTCCAACTTCCCAGGCTTCAGTGTTCTACCTCCTTTTATAAATGATACATTCCTTTTCTTTTTCAGGATGCAATTTTCACATAAGCCAACTTCCATCGACTTTAGCTCTACTAGCATCCCTTCTGCTGCCAACACCTTTATCCCCTTCTCACTCATATGTCCTATCTTGTAGTGCCACAATTGAGAATCCCCGATAGCATTTACGGATGCTACCATGTTCATGCAAGTCTCAGTCATGTTGTACGGAGTACCATTTTTTTCTCCCTGATCTATGATCATAACTCCCTTTATAATCTTCCAGGCACCACCAATAAACATGGTACTGAAGCCTGTATAATCAAGTTTCCCAAAAGAAATGATATTTCTTCTTAAACTAGGGATATACCTCACGTTTTTAGAACCAGAAAACTCTCACTATTGGTCTTGATTCGTGCATCTCCTTTCCCCACAATCTGCAAGGGTTCATCATCATCAAGATGTACCTTGTCAAAATTTTCAGAAACAAAATTGTTTAGGAAAACCTTATCCGATGTGGAATGAAAAGACACCCCTGAGTCTAAAATCCAAGACTCCATACGGCTATCCACGCTCAGCAGCAACACATAATCGGTTACTTCAGCCGCCGTGTTTGCTCCACCGGTTTTAGGTCCCTTCTATTTTTCTTTACACTCTTTCTTGATGTGTCATTTCTTCTCACAAATCCAGCAGGTAAGACCTATCCCATTTTCCTTGTCTACGATCTTTCCTCTTGACTTTGATCATTCTCTATGATTGTCTCTCTGTGCATATCTTCATTTTCCTTCAACATTGAGAGCAGAACCAGAGAATCTGCCTGATTCTCTTCTTCAAATATCCTCACTAAGGATCAGGTCTCGTACATCCTTCAGAACCAACTTGGTATTCCCCGAAGAACTGCTCACAACTATTACAGTCGCTTCACAACTGTCAGGTAATGAAGACAGTAAAACTAATGCATATACCTCATCACCAAGAGCAATGTACACCGATGTCAATTGACTTATGATGGCGTTGAATTCATTGATGTGATCTGCAACAATTCTCCCTTCAACTATTTTCAGGTTGAACAATCGCCACATCAAGTGCACTTTGTTTTCTGTAGAAGGCTTCTCATACATATTCGAGAGAGATTGCATCAATGAGAGAATGTCTACCATAGGAGCTCCTGTCTGGTAAAGTGGTAAGACTCTCACATTTACGAGTCTTTCGTAGTTTGACATATGTTCATATTGATGCTAATGTAAGGGACAAACTTGATGCTAAGTCCAAACCATGCTTCTTCATTAGCTATGGTGCTGATGAGTTTGGTTATTGCTTTTGGGATGATCTCAACAAGATGGTCATCAGGAGCCAGAATATAATATTTAATGAAGGTGTCACCTATAAGGATCTCCATGTAGATGAAGATGAAAATGAGAACATATAATCAGAGTGCAAAGAGCAAGTGGAGCTTGAAGGCGTACCAGAGCATGTGACACTCCTCCGGTGGAGTTGAGGAGATCAATAAGGGTGAGAAGGTCTGTGAAGAGGTATTCACCATCCTTACATTATCTGTTATTAACTGATGGTGGTGAACCAGAATGTTTTGAAGAGGCAATGCGGTTGAAAGAGACGAGCAAGTGGGAGTTGGTTATGAAGGAGGAGATTTCCTCATTGCATGATAACAACACTTGGGAGTTGACACCTCTACAAAAAGGAAAGAAAGTATTATAGAACAAATGGGTATACCGGGTCAAGGAAGAACATGATTACAAGAAGTGGTTCAAGGTACGACTGGCGGTGAAAGTTTTTCAACAGGAGGGAGTGGATTTCATTGAAATTTTCACCTGTAGTGAAGCTTACCACCATCCGGGTGGTTCTTTACATTGTGGCATCATAAGACCTATATCTTGAGCATCTTGATGTGAAAATGAATTTCTTTCACGGAGATATAGAGGATGAAATCTATATGTAGCAGCCAGAGGGATATGTTGAGTCTGGGAAGGAAGACATGGTGTGTAAACTCCAAAAGAGCTTGTATGGGTTGAAGCAGACACACGAGAAGTGGAACAAAAATTTTGATTCATTTATGTCTAAAAATGAATACAAATGATGTGACATGGATCAATATTTCTACATCAAGTCTTTTGATGATGAATATATTATACTACTTCTGTATGTGGATGACACGATCATTACAGGATCATGTATGCAGAGGATTGATGAGTTGAAAAGGCAGTTGGCTGAGGAGTTCGAGATGAAGGATCTTGGAGAAGTTGACAAGATTTTGGAGATGAAGATCAAGAGAGATCATGTAGCTGGAACCTTGATGTTATCACATGCAGACTACATTGGAAAGGTTTTGAGTAGATTCAGTATGTTGAAAGCAAAACCGATTTTTATTCCCATGACGAGCCATTTCAAATTATCAAAGGAACAATCACCGAAGACAACATAAGTGGTTGAGTAAATAACTAAGGTTCCATATGCATCAACTGCTAGAATTCTGATGTATGTCATGGTCTGTACTCGAACTGACATTGCTTGTGTAGTGGGAGTTGTGAGAAGGTATATGGATAGCCCTGGAAAGCGATATTGGGGAGTTGTGAAGTGGGTACTGAGGTATTTGAAGGGCAACGAGAAGGTATCTCTGTGATTTGGGAAAGGAAATTCATTACAGGGGTATGTGGATGCTGAACTTGGAGGTGACATCGATAGCAGGAGTACTACAAGTTATGTATTTACCTGTGAAGGAACTACAGTAAGCTAGATATCACAATTGAAGAAGGTGGTGGTTTTATCCACCACAAAGGCGGAATAGACTTCTGTAACAGAATCTGAGAAGGAGATGATTTGGCTGAAGAACTTCTTGGATGAGTTGAGAAGAAAACGAGATGAGAATGTACTATATAATGATAGACAGAGTGCTATACATCTTGTAAAGAACCCAATGTTTCATGCCCGGATAAAACACATTCAGTTGAAGTACCATTTTATCATAGGTTTGATACATGATGAGTTGTCGACATTATAGAAGATTTGTGGAACCAACAATTCGACATACATGTTGACAAAGCCAATGGTAATACAGGAGTTGAGGTACTTTTGTGCCTCTATTGGTCTCCACTGATGAATGGAGGATGAGAGGTAGAATATGGGAGAAAACTATGGAAGCACAAAAGGAAAATAGCTAGTATTTCATGAATCGTCATCTTGAAATTGAAGTTGTGAATGAAAAACACGCCACTAGTGAGTGAAGAAGAGGAGGAGTTCAGATTAAGTAAGTTATTTTAGTCAGTGACATCGAAGTAGATCAACATAGTGGATCAGGCTCCAAGTGGGAGATTGCTGGATTGATGTAGCCCGATCCTCTTTGGATATTGTAGCAGAGCTAATCGACCGACACCAGCAGAGCACTATAATAGTGCAGACTTTGGCACAACTATTGTAGCAGACCCGACTTTGGAGACAACATTACTGTAGCTCAGCGAACTTCCAGCCACCGGTCACTATAGCATCTTGGACTTGGGTGGCCGCGACACTGTAGCGATGTGAACTTCTAGCCGCCTTTCACTATAGCATAATGAACTTTCTGTGCAGTTGGTGAAATAGTACTTCATCTTCTCTATTAGCCCATTTCAGGCTATGGTTTCTGTGCATTAGAAATTATGAGAGATCTCCTTGTAATTGTGCTCCCAAAACTAGTGATATTTCTGCCTCTCCGTGGATGCAGGGATCATTTCTTAAACCATGTAAATATCTATGTCCTAATATCCTTTTCTCATTCTTCTATTTTTCCTTTTACTCTTCTGTGAATCTTTTATCGCTTCGTTGCTCCTGGAATTTCTTGCAACAAGAAACTGCTATATACTCGAACTCCACTGTAGAATCAACGACAATTGACTGCTTTAAACTCTTCCAGCTCACAAGTCCTCTGTTGAGACATAAAACATATCCTAACTACAACTTTAGATCATTTTTATCTGTTTGAAAACTAGCATCAGTACAACCCCTAATGACTATCTCTTCATCTCCTCCATACATCAGGAACATATTCTTAGTTCTTCTCAGATACTTAAGGATACCCTTAAAAGTTGATCAATACTGTTCTCCTAGATCAACATGATATTTACCTACTATGCTCAATGTATAGGCAATATCATGTCTAGTACATAACATTACATACATGATTGATTATATCACTGATGCATATGTGATCTTACTCATTCCCTCTTTCTCCTATCACGAATGATCTTGATCCCTAGAATATAGGCTGCTTCACCTAAGTCCTTTATGGAGAAACACTTGTTTAATCAGTCATTAACAAACTATAATACTGGTATATCGTTTCCAATAAGTAATGTGTCATCAACATATACTACTAGGATAACAACTGTATTCCCACTAAACCTCTTGTAAACACATGACCCACATTCGTTCTTAATGAAACCAAATTCTTTTATAGTTTAATTGAATTTAATGTTCCATAACCTAGATGCTTTCTTCAATCCATAAATGGATCTCTCCAACTTGCATATCCTTTTGACATCACCTGGATTCACAAACCCTTCCAGTTGTCTCATGTAGACAGCTCCTTGAAGGTTCCCAATAAGGAAAGATGTTTTGACATCCATCTGAAAAATTTCATAGTCATAGAGATCTATTATAATAAGTAGAATTTTAATGGATTTAAACATGAAACCGGTGAAAAGGTTTCATCATAGTAAATATATTGATGCCGTTTAAACCCTTTATCCACTAGCCTCACTTTATAGGCATTTACCTTACCTTCCTTGTCCAATTTCTCTTGAATACGCATTTACACCCTATGGGATTTACATCAACTAGCGCATTGATCAGAACCTAAAATTGGTTATGATACATGAAATCTATTATAGAATTCATGACTTATTGCCATCTTGCAGCTTCTGAGCTCTCTACTACCTCTTTGTAGGTGAGATGTCCATCATTGTCAACCAATAACGAGTCACTATCTTCAATGACTAGAAAACCATCTCTATGGTTCTCTTACCTCTATAGTGCTCCTACACATTACTTATGTTTCAAAAACTACTTCCACGAGGACCTGTGTAATCTGTTCCTGTACCAACTCTTGTGTATCTTGAGCATCAACTTCATCGAAGTCAATCTTGCTCCCACTATCCTTTTTGAGGATGTGCTCCCTCTCAAGAAAAACAATCTGTTTGACGATAATCACTTTCTTGTCTGAGGGGTTGTATAAGCAGTATCCCTTTGTTTCGTACTAGCTTGTTTCATGAGAAGACCTTAACAAACACATCACATCCCCATACACATGTATGAAACAAAACAAGTTTCTTTCTACTCCATAACTCGAATGAAATTTCATTTTCCGCTTTAGTCGGTACTCAGTTTAGTCTGTATGTCATATTTTGTAATGTATATCCCCAAAAGGATAATGGAAGATATGCATGACTCATCATTGATCTTACCATGTCTAACAAGATATATTCTCTCCTTTCACTAACACCATTCCACTATGGTGTGTAAGGTGGGGTGAGTTGAGATAGAATCCCAAACTCCCGTAGAAAGTTGATAAACTCTTGGTTAAGATATTCACCACCTTGATCTGATCGAAGATTCTTTATATTCTTTCTAAGTTGATTATCTACTTTATTTTTGAATTCTTTGAATTTGTCAGAGGATTCAAACTTATATCTCATCAATTAGACATATCCATATTAACTCAATTCATTAGTAAAAGTTATGAAGTAAGAATACCCACATCCAGCTTCTACTGGAAATGGTCCGCACATATCATTGTGTACCAATCCTAGAATCTCTGTGACCCTTTCACATTGTCCATCAAATGATGGTTTGGTCATTTTTTCTTGTAAACAAGCATGACATATTTTAAGTGGTTTGAACTCAAGAGTAAATAATCTTCTTGACAAATCTTTGTCAAACGCTTCTTATTTACATGACCAAGATGGTGATTTCATAGCTGAGTGTTATATGAGTTGTGTGAACATGATTCGTTATCTATTGTCAATACCTGGTTTTCATAATTTAATACATAAAGATCATTATTTAAATGTTTCATACCATAACATATATTGTCCTTATAAAAGAAATAACTTTTCTTTTCAAATTTGAAAATAAAACCATCTGTATTTAGGTAGGATATATAAATTATGTTCTTGGTAACAGTTGGTATATAATAATAATCTATTAAAACCTATATCATTCCTGTTGTCAATGAAAGGTGGTAGTCTCCAATGGTTAGAGTAGCCAACCTCACACCATTGGAAACTCACAAATCCACCTCTCTTACATTTTTTCGGAATCTACTTAGTTCATGCATTTGGATACAGACATGAGCACCACAAGTTGTATCTAATACCCAATTTGTAGATATTGAATGATTAAAATCAATAATGAACATACCTTTAGCTTCCCCCTTGCTTCTAGGTGTAGTTCCTCTTCTAGCGGCCTTGCTTGCCACATAAAAATCATACTGCCTCCTTTTCCTTGCCCTGCCTCTGGATGTTCTTCTTCTTAGAAGGATGATGTTCGATACTTTTAGACTTGTTATGAGTGTTGGGCCTCTTCGCTTTGTTCCTCCTTTTCTTATTCACCATAAGGATCGTGAGTTTGTCATGCCCCATGTCCTTATCCACTTGGTAAATCAGAGTAAGAAGTTTTGAAATACTCTTCTCATTATTTCTCATGTTATAATTAACAATAAAACTAAGGAAGGTCTTGAATAGTGAGAAAAGTATGAGACATGTGCGCAACTCATCTGAGAATTTAATCCCTAAGATGTCTAAGTGTTCAATGCAGCCAATAAGATTGACTACATGAGGTCTTGTTGGCATAAAATCTCCAAAATTAGTTGTAAATAGAGCATTGAAGATCTCGTCTCTCTTGTCTTTCGTTCTCTTGATAGAGACCCTGAAGGTGAGACACCATGCTATACACATCCACTTTATCATGTTGCTTCAGAAGCTCACTGATCATGAATGATAGCACGAAACAATGGACATCTGTTGAATCGTTCAAATGTTTCTCATAGAGAGATAATTCTTCTTCACTAGCCTCATTACCAACCACAATAGGAATAGGTTCTTCTAGCACATACAATTTTCTTTCATGATGTAAGATAACGTGTAAGTCCCTTTGCCACTCTTGGAAATTTGTGTTGGTGAGAAGGTTATCCTTATCAATTATGAATCATAGTGATACATTTGAAGTCATTTTTATTGATGTTTCTACAAATAAGATGAGTGTAGTTTTAGCACTTTATCTGATAAAATTTAGATAAATAAATAAATATTATATTTTTTAATCTCCCACTATTTTATCAAAACCCAATAGCCCTCACCACTGACTTTGGAATATCTTGTTTCTTGGACATTCTAGTGGAAAAGATCCATATTCCCCTTCTCATCACCCTAACTTTGGTCAGTCAAGCAATTTGAAGGGTTTTAGGTAGGTATTCTAAATTCCAACCACATTAACTCACAGTTCCTTGATCTATTGAGTGAACACTCCAATTCTGAAATCCTTAAATTGGATTTCCTCAACCTTTTCATCTTAGTTACACTAAGTCCTTCTTCGACAATCAACCCTTGATGTGAATTAAGTTAAGTCATCCCAAAACATCAAGTTAGAATTCCTCGATAATTGAATGCACCCCATCTTTGGCTGGTCAAGCACTTTGAACTATAGTTCAATTTTAACTGAAGTAGTGGAAGATTATACTGACTTAATATATATAATTGAGGGATTTTATCTTTTATGCGTAAATTTCCAATTATCATCTTTATTACATGATTGTTAATATTAAGTGGATTTACTTAAGTGATTAACCATGTCTTAGATAATGTTTATGCATAATCCAATTTATTTTAGTTCTATCTTGCATGCTAGTTAACTCATTAATGTGACTGTGAAAAACATCTATAATGAAATAACCATGTAACTTAATAGAAATAAAATAATAAAATGTTACGATCATGAGCTTTTACTAATGGTTATTTTATTGGTGGGTGATAAACTAACCGTCAACCCAGTGAAAAAACACCTTGAACCATTCACTAGTAGAATAAAAGCTTTTAGAAACCACCAAAAGCCGTCGCTAAAGGTCTATAGCGGCTGCCTAACGTCTGCCAAACGGTGGACGCTTTAGGCACGTCAGTGTTGCCTATAGCATCCTCTATTTGGTGGACGATATAGAGGAGATGGACATGGTTTATAGCGACTTCCAAATGGTAGTTGCTATAGACCTCCTCGGGTTCAGCTATAACGACTGTAATTTGGAAGTCGCTATAGCCCTCGTCAGATTCAACAATAGCGACTGCCGTTTGGCAGTTCCTATAGCTCAACCAAGTAAATCTTATAGCGACCACCAAATGGAGGGCGCTACAAGTTTTTATATTTTTTTTAAAAAATTCACAACAATATAAAAAAAACCACTATATTTCAAAAACACACAAAAAATATATTTCCAAAAATATCTAAACTTATGGGCACATAAATCTCTTCATCTCGTCATCTTTCAAGCTCCACATCCATCATAGAATGTAATTGCATGAAAAAATTTAATAAAAAAATCAGTACTGAAAAAAATATCCCAAAAAATAATTGAAATGCAATAACATATTTCAATTCAAGCTAGTACAATAGATCAGAGTTATTTGATTTTTAAAATATATTAATAATTTTGAATAACTTTTAAAAATTTTTAAATAGCTTATTCTATCATTCTAAGCAGACCATACTTCTGATTGATGTGTCATCTGCTCGTACACATCACCAATAATAATAAGTTGGTTTTCCTATGATTTCATTTCATTTCGATGTTGTTCGTTGTGCATTTGATTGTTAAACACATGTTTTGGTGTTTTATGACACAAAAGTGTGTTTTCCCTCACCGTTGCCACACATCACATCCGATTAATGTACTATCTACCCAACCATTTCACAATTTACTCACCGGTTGTTGTCATATGATTTCATGACATTCTGAGGTCGTTTGACTGGTTTTGACCACCCGACACATCTTTTTAAAGAGCGTCCAACCCTTAAAAACCACATATTCAGTCATACCATACACATTGCATGTCTGATTGATGTGTTTTATCCTCGTACACATCACAAATAATAATTAGATTTTTCCCTGTGATTTAAAGTCATTCCGAGGTTGTTTGCTATGGATCAGATCGTTAAACATTCATTTTGGTGTTTTGTGACACCAGAATTGCGTTTTACATCACCGTGGTCAGACAATTACTTTTATTGATGTATTGTATGATCAAACATTTTACAATTTAATCAAGATCTATTTCTGTCTGATTTCATGGCATTCCGAGATCGTTCGGCTGGTTTTGACCACCGGACACATCTTTTTAAACGACGCCAAACCCTTAAAAACACATATTCAGTCATACTGTAACATCACGTTATGTTTCAAGGTACTTTTGATGTTTCTAAGTACCTCTGTTGTGGAGTAGCAACTTGGGGTGTGTTTGGGTGAACTTTTAAAGAAATCTAAAGGACAGTGTGTTGTGCACGGTTTGCGCACGGTTTGACAAACCGTGTGACCAAACCGTGCCAACCTTGAAACCTGGACAGTAGCTTCTGCACGGGCGGCACATGATTTGTCTAACCGTGCGACCAAAATGTGCGAGAAGGGTGGCCGAGGCAGTAGCTCACTCACGGTTAGCGCACGGTTTGTCAAACCGTGCGACCAAACAGTGCAGCCACTTAAATGAGATCCTTAAATTGTGGATCTCGCTCGGATTTTCCTCTAAGTGCCTCGTTTTTCCTCCTAAGCGGCCCTAACTTGAGATTTGTCTTCTCTTAAGGTCAGAGAGGGTTCTCCCATCGTTTCAGAGGTGATCCATAGGCTCCTCTTGGTGAATCGAAGCCGGATTCTTGAGGTATGTGATCGTTCTTGATCGGTTTCTTAGATCTACTTAGATCTACTTCTCCTCTTCTCTCGATTTCTTAGATCTACACCCGTTATGGGTAGATCTAAGTGTGTGGTACCAAGTTTGATGAGTTTTGGTCTTGGTCTTGGTAGGATAAGAGATCTAAGGTGGGTTCTTGAAGAAGAAACCCGGTTTTCTTGAGCGTTCTCGACCATTGTGGTTTTGGTCAAAACCTTCAAGGTAGGTGGTTCCGTCCCGAATTGCCAAATTTATTATCAATGTATTTGCTTAATTTATTTCAATTATTGATTTAAATTCAATTTCTCAAGTTGCCTTCAATTAAATTGATGAAAAATCGATTCCATTGAATTGAGATATTTGAAATGGTTTTGGCATAGAAATTTGGGAAAACCCCAATTCCATTGAATTGGGTGTGTTAATGGAAAATTGGTCGATTTAAATTTTTTAATTTTAATTGTGGATTTGATGGAAATGTTTTCAATTAAATTGTTGAATTTAATTGTGGAAATGAAATGTGTAATGATGGAATTGGTTTTGAATGGATTTCAAACTTATGAAAATGGCTTAAAATGATTAGATAAGAACCCATTGGTTTTATCTTGTGAAAGAGACATGTTTTTGAATAAAACCTATTATGGTTTTAAATGGAATGAAGTTGGCACTTTTGAAATGGAAGAATGAGATTGATCATATTTTAAGCATTCTTAAAATAGTCCGCCCATCATGTAAGATCGCATGAAAGCCTTATGTAGTTAGTGAGTTATTTGGATACACTCTACGCTACGACAACGTTCTAAAACATACTTGTGGAGGGTCACATCCCCGACGGGTTGGTGACGAGTCTCCTTTGGCCAGTGTCATAGGGACGTGTGTATACACATTTTGCTGAGTTCACATAGAGAGTGCGGAATCCTATAACTGGTTAATACTATCATATCTTTTGGCAGATGACCATGTTGCTCACTTGTTTATTTATATTTGAGATATAAATGTATGCCAATGTTTTTGAACTGCTTACATGACTGTTGATTTTATATAAACTGTTTTATATAAATGTTTTATTTAAGCCATTGTTTTAGAAATATTCTATCATTGTAAAGCCTTTGCTTAAAGTAATTTTTCCATCATTTGAAAATGTATAGCATGTTTGTTAAAATATGATTTTGCGTTGCCAAACCTGTTTATTTAAAAATTGAAAAGATTTTCTTTGGATAATCTATATTTGGCATCTGTTACGGAATCTTTGGTGGTATCCTACTGGGTTTAGGCTCACACCCTACTTTTGCCTTCGGGTGTTTGTAGACTTTCTTCTTCCAGGATCGAGCAAAGGGAAGAGATCTCTTTGAGGTGGACCCAGTTATTGATCTCTGGTCTTGGAGAGTTGTGTCCTTAGTGACCTTGGGGCTGTTTTCCCATCTGTAGTACTTGGGTTGTAGTATTTTGGGCTTTTCATGCCTCTTTGTTTTCTGGTACATTACTCCCAGTGGAGTTTCTTCTTGTTACACATACTGTCTTGTTTCTTTTGCTTCCGTATTCTTGTGGCAGAATTGTTCCCTCTTGCATGTTGTGTGATGCCAGGTGCTAGTCGCCGACCCGTGGGGATCGGGAATGCCCTTTGGGCTATGTCAGGGCCGACTCGGTTACCGGGTTACCAGGGTACTCGGGCTGGTTCGTGACACGTACCACGCACAACACATGTCCAATTGATTTGACGTATCCTCATACACATTATGGATAATAATTAGACCGTTTTCTTGTGATTTCAAGTCATTCAGAGGTCATTTGATATGGATATGATGGCTAAACGTCTGTTTTGGTGTTTTATGACACCAGAATTGTGTTTTTCGTCACAGTGGTCAGACGATACCTCTGATTGACGTACCGTCTACCCAAACATTTTACAATTCACTCAACGGTTGTTATCATCTGATTTCATGGAATCCTAAGGTCGTTTGACTAGTTTTGACCACCCGATGTACCTTTTTAAACGACATCAAACCCTTAAAAAACACATATTCAGTCGTACCGCACACACCACACATCTGATTGATGTGCCCTATCCTCATACACATCACGAATAATAATTAGACCGTTGTTCTGTGGTTTCAAGTCATTCTGAGATCGTTTTCTATGGATCTGACCGTTAAACGTCCATTTTGTTGTTTTATGACATCGAAATTGCGTTTTCCATCACGACGGTCAAACGACACCTCTGATTATCATACCGTCTGCCCAACCATTTCAAAATTCACTCCATAGTTTTTTTCACCTCATTTCATGGAATTTTGAGGTTGTTCGACTAGTTTTGACCAACAAACGTACCTTTTTAAACGGTGCCAAACCCTTAAAAAACACATATTCAGTCGTACTGCACACACCGCATGTCCAATTGACGTGCCGTCTCCTCGTACATGTTACGAATAATAATTATACCATTTTATTGTGATTTCAAGTCATTTCGAGGTTGTTTGCTATGAATCTGACTATTAAACATCTATTTTGGTGTTTTATGACACCAGAATTGCGTTTTACTTCACGGCGGTCATACGACACCTCTGATTGACGTACCATTTCCCGACCATTTCACAATTCACTCATCAGTTGTTGTCATCTGATTTCATGACATTCCGAGGTCGTTCAGATGATTTTTACCACCCGACACACTTTTTTAAACGACGCCAAACCCTTAAAAAACATATATTCAGTCGTATCACACACACCGCACATCCGATTGATGTGTCGTCTCCTCCTACATGTCACGAATAATAATTAAACCATTTTCCTATGATTTCAAGTCATTCTGAGGTCGTTTTCTATGGTTCTGATCATTAAACATATGTTTTGTTGTTTTATGACATCGAAATTGTGTTTTTCATCACGACAGTCAAACAACACCTTCGATTAACGTACTGTCTTCCCAACCATTTCACAATTCACTTAGTGGTTGTTGCTTAAACGTCTGTTTTGGTGTTTTATGACACCAAAATTACGTTTTCTATCATGGTGGTCAGACGACACCTCTGATTGACGTACCGTCTGCCCGACCATTTCACAATTCACTCAACGGTTATTTTCGTCTGATTTCATGGCATTTTGAGGTCATTTGGCAGGTTTTGACTACCTGGCGTACCTTTCTAAACAACACCAAACCCTTAAAAAACACATATTTAGTCATACTGCGCACACTGCATGTCCGATTGACATGCCGTCTCCTCACACATGTCACGAATAATAATTAGACCATTGTCCTATGATTTCAATCATTCTGAGGTCGTTTGTTATGGATCTCACCGTTAAACATCCGTTTTGTTGTTTTATGACATCAGAATTGCGTTTTCCATCATGATGGTCAAATGACACCTCTGATTGACATACCATCTACCCAACCATTTCACAATTCACTTAGCAGTTGTTGTTATCTGATTTCATGGCATTCTGAGGTCGTCCGACTGGTTTTGACCACCTGACACATCTTTTAAAAGGGTACCAAACCCTTAAAAAACACATATTCAGTTGTACCATGCACACCACACATCCGATTAACGTGTCGTCTCCTTGTACACATCACGAATAATAATTATACCATTTTCTTGTGATTTCAAGTCATTCCGAGGTCGTTTATTATGCATTTGATTGTTAAACTTCCGTTTTGATGTTTTATGACACGATAAGTGCGTTTTCTGTCACCGCGGTCAGATGACACCTCCGATTGACGCACCATCTGCCTGAACATTTCACAATTTACACAACGGTTGTTGTCGTCTGATTTCATGACATTTCGAGGTCGTTCAACTGGTTTTGATCACCGGACGTACCTTTTTAAACAGCGCCAAACCCTTAAAAAACACATATTCAGTCGTACCATGTACATCGTATGTCTGATTGATGTTCCGTCTTCTCATACACATCATGAATAATAATTGGACCATTTTCTTGTGATTTCAAGTCATTCCGAGGTCATTTTCTATGGATCTGACCATTAAACGTCCGTTTTGTTGTTTTATGACATCAGAATTGCGTTTTCCTTCACAGAGGTCAAATGATACCTTCGATTGTCATACTATCTACCCAACTGTTTCACAATTCACTTAGCGGTTGTTGTAGTTTGATTTCATGGAATTCTGAGGTCATTCGGTTAGTTTTGACCACCAGACGCACTTTCTAAAAGAGCGCTAAACCCTTAAAAAACACATATTCAGTCGCACCGTACACACCGCACATCCGATTGACATTCTGTCTCCTCATTAATCTCACGAATAATAATTATACCATATTACTGTGATTTCAAGTCATTTAGAGGTTGTTTTCTATGCATCTGATTGTTAAACGTCCGTTTTGGTGTTTTATGACACGAAAAGTGCATTTTCCATCACTGCTGACAAACAACACCTCCGATTGACGTACCGTCTACCCGACCATTTCAAAATTCACTCAATGATTGTTTTCGTCTGATTTCATGGTATTCTGAGGCCGTTCGACAAGTTTTGACCATCAGACACCTTTTTAAACGGCTCCAAAGCCTTAAAAAACACATATTCAGTCGTACTGCGCACACCGCAAATCTGATTGATGTTTCATCTCCACTTACATGTCATGAATAATAATTACACTGTGTTTGGTAAAATTTTAGTAAAAGAAAAGAAATGATTTGATAATTTATAAAAGAAAAGAAATGGAAAGAAATGATTGTAATTTCTATCCTTGTGTTTGGATCAATAACTTAGTAAAAGAAAAGAAATCATTTGGATTTCTCTCTCTCATGTCTGGTGACAATTTTTAAAAGAAAAGAAAAGAAACTGTTTTGGTGCAAATGACACAAATAACCTTTGTTAAAAAATAACACATACACACCAGATTGATGGTAATCAAAATTATAAATTCAAAATTATTAATTCAAAATAATTATTAATTCAAAATAATTACTAATTCAAAAAATTTATTAATTCAAAATTATTAATTCAAAATATTTATTAATTCAAAATTATTTATATAAACAATTAATTCAAGATAATCATAATTATTTATGATCAAAATTATCTAAAATCAAAATTATTTATAAATTTTTTATGAATATTTATATAGACAATTAATTATTAATTCAAAATTATTTATAAATTATGTATATAAATTATATATATAAATTATTAAATCAGGATAATCAAAATTATTCATAATAAAAATTATCTGTAATAAAAATTATTTATAATTATTTATACACATAAAAAAAATTATTTATAATTATTTGTTATTATTACTTAAAATTATGTTGATGTTGTAAAAAAAATTATTTATAAATCGTGTTTAACAAAATATTTATATACATATGAAAATATGGTTATTATTAATAATCACAAAGATACCATTTATCTAAATATTAATTCAATAAAACATTAAATAAAATAAAATTTACGCTGGAGGATAATATAGGGAATTTTAAAAAAACCGTATACCCGGTTTCGTTTCCTTCCAAATCACCCCAATTTTGGGGTGATTTGAAACATTCAGTGTGAGAGAAATCCGTTTCCCTCCATTTCTCCACTAAGCGTTTCTCTCACTTCAATTTAACGCATCCAAACAGGTGAAATGAAAATCAGCGCTTCATTTCCTTTCGTTTCTCTCCAAATATCCTCCGCCAAACGAGGGCTTAGACCGTTTTTCTATGATTTCAAGTCATTCTGAGGCCGTTTTCTATGGATCTGACCGCTAAACATCCGTTTTGTTGTTTTATGACACCATAATTATGTTTTCCATCACGACGGTCAAACGACACCTTCGATTGACGTACCGTCTGCCTGACCATTTCACAATTCACTCAACGATTGCTGTTGTCTGATTTTAATGGCATTCTGAGGTCGTTCGGTTGGTTTTGACCACCCGACGTATCTTTTTAAATAGCGCCAAACCTTTAAAAAACACATATTAAGTCGTACCGCGCACACCGCACACTCGATTGATTCATTTGGAAGGATTTATGTGTATTTCATAAAGTAGGTGTCACTGATGATTGATGATTTAAATTTCACATTTGAGTAGCCGTTTACCTGAGGAGCTTGTGAGGTTTGTGTACACGCACACAATTTGAGTAGCCATTTAAGTATAAGGCATGTAAGTGTGACTCAAACACCTCATACTCTAGATTTCCTAGTGCTGTCTAGATTTTCCACAATTTCAAAATTGACATATCTTATGATATATTGATATCTCCATATTTATTTTTTTTCTCCCTGTCAATGGATACACTCACCCTTTCATCATGGTATTTAAATACTCTATGAAGAGAAACTACTTTATTTTATCAAGAAGTGATAGACTCTACCCTTGTCGTTCAATTATGTGGAAGTGAGCATATAAAAGAACAAAATTTAGGTAATAAAGAGGGACTTATTTATTCCTCTGAAGTAAGGCTAATTCTAAGAGTTTCCTATCAAACTGTACTTCTTAGTCCTTCCAATATCATCATTTTTCTTCCTATCATTAGCCTCAACAGATTTTGCGCTCATCTAATCCTTTTGAGCTATTTTATTTTATGAAGTAGTTTTCTTCACCTCAAAGTTAAAGAAAAATTCATTCCCGTGAACTTGTATCATTTTTTCCCATTATATCTTCTTGGGTTGATAAGATTTTCTTACAATCTTTTGTGACATTCCTAGACTAACCATACCATTCAGTTTATTTTTCTTTATCATTCATATTTGTATTTTTAGATAGCTTCTCATGAATTCCAATTTTTTATGTGTAACCTCTTGTTTTCCTTTTCCTTTTGCATATATCTATTCATTATATATTCTATTGACCATCATTAACTGGTCTAGCTAGATCTTTCAATTTGGCTAGCAGTATCAATGGACTGAATAATACTCCAATTTATAAGAGGTACAACCAAGGTATCAACCAACCACTCATTTGTAATGGGGTTCTCCAAAACCAGAAAATAAAACTTAAAAGAAAGATAAATCTTAATAAATTGAAGTGTTATGTAATATATCATGATTAAAAATCAAGTAAAATTTAAAAGAATGAATTAAATCATAAGAATTAAAACAATAAAACACAAACACTACTGGAAATCCCATTTTTACCAACGCTTATATCCCAATGGTTTTGATAAACCGTTGGGAATGGTTATGTATGCCAACGGTTTTCTTAAAACTGTTGGCATAGAGGCTTTTATGAAGATTTTTACCAACGGTTTATACAACCGTTGGTATATGGCTCCATTAAGAGACTTTTACCAACGGTTATACACTAACCGTTGGTATATGTTGGAATCTATACCAACGGTTTGTGTAAACCGTTGGTATAGGCCTTAGGTAAACATACATTCCCAACGGTTTTTAAAAACCGTTGGGAAAGTTTTCCCCTAAATCCAGTAGCCCCTTCGCTCGATTGCAGTCCCCCTCCGCTCTATTGCATCCCTAAATTGAAGCTCTCCCGATGCACTCTCGTTACCCAGTCTCCGAAACTCCATCCATCCTCTTCAATCAAACAATTTTTCTGTTCTACACTTCAAATCTGTAAGTTCTAATGTTCTTCATATATTTTTTTATTTTCTAATTTGATTTGACCTAAACGTCTCAGATCTCTCTATACAAGTACTCAGAAACTCGTTCCACTCATAGATCCATATTAAATCAAACAATTTTGTAGTTCTACACTCTAAATATGTAAGTACTACCTTAGTTTTAATGTTTTCCATCTATTATTTTTGTTTTCTGTTTTAATTTTGTATAAACTAGGTTGTGTTGTTTATGGCATGCGAATGTTAGTGATATTGAGGATGAATTGGATGTTGGTTGGGTGATGGATTGGAATTGTGATGTTTTTTGGATTAAGTTAATTTTCAATGAATTATTTGGGGATTTCCTCCCTTTAACAGAGCCCCCACTCCTCATGGACCCTAGACACCCCCCTCTTGGACCCTGGACAGTCCCCCCTCCTGGAACTTGGACGGCCTGGCCCCCCTCTTTCCTGAAACTTGGACATCCCCCCTCCTGGACCTTGGACAACCCCCCTCCACCCTCCTCCCAGGACCTTGTATAGTCCCCCCTCCTTCCTGGACCCTAGGAAGCCCCCCACCCTCCACCCTGGACACTGGATATCCCCCCTCCTCGATGGACCCTGGACAACCCCCCCTCCTTCCTAGACCATGGACAACCCCTTCTCCCCTTCTCCTTGACCCTGGACAGCCCCCGCCCCCCTTCCTGGACCCTGGACAGCCCCCCACCCCTCCTCCTAGACCTTGGACATCCCCCTCACCCCCTCCTCAACCACCAAATACCCCCCACTTCAAAACATTGACCACCAAACTTAGTCATGATGGATTTTCTCTAAAAAGATAGATTTATCCTCAAACCACCTCAATAATATCCTAAACAATGCTTATAATGTGGTTTTCACCACATAACATCCAATTGTATTCCAAGTCACTAGTGTATCCTCCCTTGGCTAGATTTTTCAAAAAGCGTTCAACCTTAAAGATCCAAATAAAAATAAATTGATATAAGACATTTTATAATGGATTAAAATTTCAAATTGGGATCCAATGAGGAATATTTGAGATATTATGCATCATGTCCATGAGTAAATCCATTTTTTATATATCCGATAAGTTATTTTTCACAATTTTCACACATTAATTGTTTGTAAAAATGGGACAAACATTTATAAAGGTTCTAATATATAAAAATAAATCTATTTGTGGATGAAGCTTAACCAATAATGTCTATCTTGTCTGCCTCTTCCATGATCATTGATGTGCACGTCCCATCTCCATCTGACCTCGCACGACGGGTGACTCAGCGTCTGACTGATGACGAGCGCCAGATTCTCTTACTTCCACACCAGATTCATGCCCACTACGCTCCTGAAGTGATCAATCCCACTCAGTGTCTGGCTGATGACGAGCGCCAGATTCTCTTACTTCCACACCAGATTCACGCCCGCTACGCTCCTGAAGTGATCAATCCCACTAAGCGTCCATGTGAGCTTGATGACATGGCCACCAGTTCTTGTAAGAGGCAGAGGAGTTCTGAGTTGATGGACCAAGACAATTGACCAGTGTCCATCCATTTGGTTGAAGACGTAAAACATAGCACTTCCTGGGAGGCAACCCATATTCTAGAGTTTCATCATTTTGATTTTTTTACTCTGTTTTAGGAAATAAACATGGCATGTATGCAACAATTTTTTAGCTGCTTCTGATCTGTATGTGCACTTGTCATTAATCTGCATGACTGCTTCTATTTTTTCTGATCCTTGGTGTTATTTTTTATGACATGATGCGGATATGTGCTGTCTATGTGTAGATTTTACAGGTACATAAGTATGTGTACTTTTCATTATTCCATTCTTTCATTTCTTCGGCCGATGGTACGAGGGAGGCTCGTACTAGAGGTAGACGAGCATCTCCGCGTACCCGACTAGACCCTTCCCCTCCGACCAAACGCATTAGGATTCTGTTGAAACATAAGGTAAACAATCCATGGGTAAAATTTTACGTGTATAAGTCAACCTCGCCTCAATAAAGGGCACGATGTGGCCAGGATCACTCAAACTGCCTCTCTTTTGTTCAAAATTGACTTATTTTTAAGTGAAATCATCAACTGACATATGGGAAACCGACCAAACGCCTTCGGATTGTGTTGAAACTTTAGGAAAACGATCCATGGGTCATATGTGACATGTAAAAGTTAACTTTGCCTCAATCCGATGCGCGGTGTGGCCGGTATCACTCTAAGTGTATGTATTTTGTTTAAAATGGACAATATTTTCTGTACATACACCAATCCAATAAAACAGCTTTTGATTGTGTTTATACTTTTTAACAATGATCCATGAATCATATGTGACATGTACGAGTCAACCCCGCCTCAATTCGAGACCCGGTGTGGCCAATACCACTCAAAGTGCCTCTGTTTTGTTAAAAATGGACTTAATTTTAAGTGAAATCAACAACTGACATAAGGAAAACTGACCAAACGCATTCGTATTCTGTTGAAACTTAAGGAAAAAGATCCATGAGTCAAATGTGACATGTATGAGTCAAATCCACCTCAATACAAGGTTCAGTGTGGCCGACACCACTCAAAATGCCTCTATTTTGTTAAAAATGGACTTAATTTTAAGTGAAATCAACAACTGACATACGATAAACCGACCAAACGCATTCATATTCTATTGATACTATAGGAAAACGATCTATAGGTCATATGTGACATGTACGAGTCAACCCCACCTCAATCCAAGGCACGGTGTGGACGGTACCATTCAAAATGTATCTTTTTTGTTCAAAATGACTTTAATTTTAAGTGAAAATAACAACTGACATACGGAAAACCGACCAAATGCATTACAAATCTGTTTAAACTTTAGGAAAATGATACATGGGTCATATGTGACGTGTACGAGTCAAACCCGCCTCAATCCAAGGCACGGTGTGGCCGGAACCACCCAAACTGTCCCTCTTTTGTTTAAAATGGACAATATTTTACGTACATACGTCAAACAGATCAAACGGATTCTTATTGTGTTGATACTTTTTTCACAACGATCCATGACTCATATGTGATGTGTACGAGTCAACCCCGCCTCAATTCGAGGCCCGGTGTGGCCGACACCACTCAAAGTGCCTCTGTTTTGTTAAAAATGGACTTAATTTTAAGTGAAATCAACAACTGACATACAACAAACCGACCAAACACATTTGGATTATATTGAAACTTAAGGAAAAAAATACATGAGTCAAATGTGATCTGTACGAGTTAACCCCGCCTCAATACGAGGCCTGGTGTGGCCGACACCACTCAAAGTGCCTCTTTTTTTTAAAATGTACTTAATTTTAAGTGAAAACAACAACTGTCATATGGAAAACTGACCAATCACCTACAGATTCTATTTAAACTTTAGGAAAACGATCCATGGGTCATATGTGATGTGTACGAGTCAATCCCACCTCAATCCGAGGCACTGTGGGGCCGAGACCGCCCAAATTGTCAGTCTTTTGTTGAAAATGGACTAAATTGTAAGTGAAAACAACAACTATCATACGGGAAACTGACCAAATGCATTCCAAATCTATTGAAACTTTAGCAAAAAGATCCATGGGTCATATGTCATGTGTAAGAGTCAATCCCTCCTCAATCCGAGGCGCGGTGTGGCCGACACCACCCAAACTGTCTCTCTTATGTTTAAAATGGACAATATTTTACGTACATACGTCAAACCGATCAAACGGATTCTGATTGTGTTGATACTTTTAAAAAACAATCCATGACTCATATGTGATGTGTAAGAGTCAACCCCGCCTCAATCCGAGGCCCGGTGTGGCCGACACCACTCAAAGTGCCTCTGTTTTGTTAAAAATGGACTTAATTTTAAGTGAAAACAACAACTGACATACGCCAAACCGACCAAACACATTCAAATTATATTGAAACTTAAGGAAAAAGATCCATGAGTCAAATGTGACCTGTACGAGTCAACCCTGCCTCAATCTGAGCTGCGGTGTGGCCGGGACAACTCAAACTGTCTCTCTTTTGTTCAAAATGGACTAAATTGTAAGTGAAATCAACAACTGACATAAGAGAAACCTACCAAACGCCTTCAGATTCTGTTGAAACTTTAGTAAAATGATTCATTGGTCATATGTTATGTGTATGAGTCAAACCCGCCTCAATCCGAGGCTCCGTGTGGACAGGACCACCCAAAATTACTCTCTTTTGTTCAAAATGGACAATATTTTATGTACATACGCCAAACCGATCAAACGGATTTTGATTGTGTTTAAACTTTAGTAAAATGATCCATTTTTCATATGTGACGTGTACGAGTCAGCCTCGCCTCAATCCGAGGCCCGGTGTGGCCGACACCACTCAAAGTGGTTCTCTTTTGTTTAAAATGGACTTAATTTTAAGTGAAAACAACAACTGACATACGTCAAACCAACCAAACGTCTTCATATTTTGTTGAAACTTTAGGAAAACGATCCATGGATCAGATGTGACGTGTTAGAGTCAACCTTGCCTCAATCCGAGCCACGGTGTGGCCGAGACCACTAAAATTGTCTCTCTTTTGTTGAAAATGGACTAAATTGTAAATGAAAACAACAACTGACATACGCCAAACCAACCAAACGACTTCTGATTCTACTGAAACTTTATGAAAACGATCCATGGGTCACATGTGATGTGTACGAGTCAACCCCGCCTCAATCCGAGTTCCGGTGTGACCGGGACCACTCAAACTGTCTCTCTTTTGTTCAAAATGGACTAAATTGCAAGTGAAATCAACAACTGACATACGGGAAACCGACCAAAAGATTCGGATTCTGTTGAAACTTTAGGAAAATAATACATGGGTCATATGTGACGTGTACAAGTCAACCGAACCTCAATCCGAGGCACCGTGGGGCCGGGACCACCCAAACTGCCTCTCTTTTGTTCCAAATGGACAATATTTTACGTACATAGGCCAAACCGATCAAATGGATTAATATTGTGTTAAAACTCTAGAAAAATGATCCTTGGCTCATATGTGACGTGTACGAGTTAACCCCGCCTCAATACGAGGCCCGATGTGGCCAAAACCACTCAAAGTGCCTCTTTTTTTTTTAAAATGTACTTAATTTTAAGTGAAAACAACAACTGACATAAAAAAAACTGACCAAACGCCTACGGATTCTATTGAAACTTTAGTAAAATGATCCATGGGTCATATGTGATGTGTACGAGTCAACCCTACCTCAATCGGAGGCCCGGTGTGGCTGAAACCACTCAATGTGCCTCTGCTTTGTTTAAAATGGACTTAATTTTAAGTGAAAACAACAACTGACATATGCCAAACCAACCAAACGCCTTCGGATTCTGTTGAAACATTCGTAAAATGATACATGAGTCATATTTGATGTGTACGAGTCAACCCCGCCTCAATCTGAGTCGCGGTGTGGCCAGGACCACTCAAACTATCTCTCTTTTGTTCAAAATGGACTAAATTGTAAGTGATATCAACAAATGACATACGAGAAACCTACCAAACACCTTCATATTCTGTTAAAACTTTAGGAAAACGATCCATGGGTCATATCTGATGTGTATGAGTCAACCTCGCCTCAATACAAGGCGCCGTGTGGCCGGGACCACCCAAACTACCTCTCTTTTGTTCAAAATGGACAATATTTTACGTACATACGCCAAACTGATCAAACGGATTCTGATTATGTTGAAACTTTAGGAAAATTATCCATGGATTATATGTGACATGTAAGAGTCAACCCCGCCTCAATCCGAAGCATGTTGTGGCCGACACCACTCAAAGTGCCTCTCTTTTGTTTAAAATGAACTTAATTTTTAGTGAAAACAACAACTGACATAAGCCAAACTGACCAAACACCTTCGGATTCTGTTGAAACTTTAGGAAAACTATCCATGGGTCATATGTGACATGTACGAGTCAACTCCTCCTCAATAAGAGCCGCGGTGTGGCTGGGACCACTCAAACAGTCTCTCTTTTGTTGAAAATGGACTAAATTGTAAATGAAATCAACAACTGTCATACGGGAAATCAACCAAACGCCTTCGGATTCTATTGAAACTTTAGGAAAACTATCCATGGGTAATATGTGATGTGTACAAGTCAATCCCGCCTCAATCCGAAGCGCGGTGTGGCCGACACCACCCAAATTGTCTCTCTTATGTTAAAAATGGACAATATTTTATGTACATATGCCAAACCGATCAAACGGATTCTGATTGTGTTGAAACTTTAGGAAAACGATCCATGGCTAATATGTGACATGTACGAGTCAACCCTGCCTCAATACGAGGCCCGGTGTGACCGTCACCACTCAAAGTGTCTCTCTTTTGTTTAAAATGGACTTAATTTTAAGTGAAAACAACAACTGACATACGCCAAACCAACCAAACGCCTTCTGATTCTATTGAAACTTTAGGAAAACTATCCATGGGTCATATTTGACGTTTAAGAGTCAACTCCGCCTCAATCCGAGCCGTGGTGTGGCCAGGACCACTCAAACTGTATCTCTTTTGTTAAAATGGACTAAATTGTAAGTGATATCAACAACTGACATACAGGAAACGGACAAAACACCTTCGGATTCTGTTGAAACTTTAGGAAAATGATCCATGGGTCATATGTGATGTGTAAGAGTCAACCCCACCTCAATTGGAGTCACCGTGGGGCCAGGACCACCCAAACTGCCTCTCTTTTGTTCAAAATGGACAATATTTTACGTACATACGCCAAACTGATCAAATAGATTCTGATTGTGTTGAAACTTTAGGAAAATGATTCATGGATCATATGTGACGTGTACCAGTCAACCCCGACTCAATCCGAGGCCTGGTGTGGTACTTATAGAGTCACAAGTGATGAGACTCCTAAGAAAATACCTTTTCACCATATATTAGAAAAGTGGTTGTCATATGAAGATTGAAATGGGTGGAAATAATATTTGAGTTATTGAAACTCTTATTCAACTATACTGGATGATTTTTGTCATATGAAGATCCAAATGGGGAATTATTCACCATGTCTCTAATCAAAGAGGTGGTCTTTTTTTTTGTTTTAAGTTTTCACTCTTTTAAGTGCTATTTTGTATGCAGGTGTATGCACAGGAGGGGCTGCTGTGCAACAATTCTGGAAATACACAATACCAACCGTTTACAACCGTTGGTATACTTTGAGAAGAATTATAACAACGGTTTGTAACCGTTGGTATAGTATTTTTTATTGAACATATGCCAACAGTTTCATTGAAACCGTTGGGAAAAAAACTATACCAACGGTTGTAAACCGTTGGTATAATATCAAAATCATAGAATTCCCAACGGTTTTAAACTGTTGGGTAAACCTATACCAACGGTTCAACAAGAACTGTTGGCAAATCAAGACATAGAGTGGGCTATACCAACGGTTTAGTTCAAACCGTTGGTATAGATCTTTCCCCATGCCTTACTTCCCTACGGTTTGGACAACCTTTGGTATAGAATATACCAACGATTTTCCAGCCTATACCAACGGTTTAGAACCATTGGTATATCCTCCATTTCTAGTAGTGAAAGGTGTAAATAGAACTAAATGTTTGAGAATAATTATTAATTCCTAATTCATGTATGATATTAAAATGGTAATGTAAATTACCTCATGCATGAGGTTCATCCTCATCTGGATCACCAATATCACTGTGATATCCACTAGATATATCAGGAGCCTACAATATATATAAATATTATGTATCTTAAACATATCAATAAAATTCAATATGAGTATAGTTTGTTTTATTTTTTTACCTATGGTGCCACTTGTGTACCATAAATAGGATGTTGCGTCGTCATTTCATTGATACGTGCTCACATCTGTGATAATCTCTCCTCATACCTTGCACGTAACTGCTGAAAACTCTCATCCGTATTGCGCTACATAGCCCGCATGACAACATCTATCTCAGTCTGTGTGTGCATCCCTGCATCTCTGTATGCACCCATCGCCTCTACTCTAACAACTGCACGTCCTAGGACACCACTTCCATAAGTTAAAGAATAACCATGACTGTCATGCCCCACAACACGTTGAAATATATCATCTCTATGCACAGTACTACGATGTTTCTTCTCTGGAAACTCTACTAACTGAGTGTCAAATTGAGCTTGTAGCATATACATAATGAATTAATGAACAAATATGAATAATTTATATGAAATAAAAATACATTTTTTACTAAATAATTTACTTACTATAACACCGACAACATCGGGATCACCCATCCTACGAGTCCTCACCCATATTGACATCCAATCGTCCGACTCACCTCACTGGTGTAACTATAATAAAGAGTTTCACCATGTTATACTCCAATATTTTTAATATATGAATGAATAGTGAATTCTAAACTTACATCATGTCTAAGTTGTGACACATGTCAAGTACCAAGTTTGGAAGGTGTGCCCTACATCGTCTGATTACGTGAATGGTGAGCAGACATAGTCTACATTCAACGTATTTAGTTAATAGACATATGAAAAATTAGCCATTTATAGATTAAAAGAAATAAATTTTACCATCGTCTCCTTACTCAACCAAATTGTAACCAAATCCTACCATTTTAAGGGAAGAATGCCCAGAGGGGCTCACTGTAGAATGTCTGTGTAAAGACCCGGAATTTCCATGTATTTTTTTAAATAAATGGGAATTTGACGAGTCTGCAAAAATTGACGGCGCGTGATTCCGAGGCCCGGAGTTCCTAGAATGAATTTCTGAACTTTTGTTTGGGTACGTTCAGTAAACATGAGAGGATTTTTCTAACTTTTGAACCGGTGCTCGGAATTGAAATCCGAGGGAACCGTTGAACTTACAGTGCCGGTATTCACTTAAGGAGACTTTCACCTCGATGACAGATGGTCGATGGTGAAAGTTAGTTTTTCAGTTCTTCGTGTAAGAATAAAATAAAAATAAAACTGTGTGACATTTTATTTTTATTTGCAACACCCATGTGGGTGTTGGGAGGTGGGGTCCACCGAAACTAAACCTCCATGTGGAATTTGAGAGGTGGAGACCACCCGAACCTAATCTCCCATGAGAGGTTATGGTGGTGGAGACCACCCAAGGCCTAAAACTCTTGAACTTCCCTCATTATAGAGAAAAACCTCTCAAACCCTCCTCATTAATGTGGAGGAGCCTCTTGACTTCCTCCACATTATTTGTGCCAACCCATCAAACAATTAATTATGCCAACCTATGTGTTTAATTATCCCAATTTTAATTATGCCAACATATTCTATAATGTTGGCTAATTCATTTTTGGTGGAATTGGGGGAAACTATTGGAAAAAGGGAGAGCTCTTGGGAGAAATCTCTCCAACGAAGAATGCTCTCCCAACGAAGAACGCTCCGCCAACGAAGAATGCCGACCTCCTTCAACCTTATTCCTCGGGACTTCTTCTGACGTGGGATGTCCTCATCTACGGTGAATCGACGATCGTACTACCTTCTTGCGCCAATGAAATCAAGCAAACAAGGTAGGTGTTTATTGATTATCACTTCCCATGTTCTCCCCTTCTAATTATTTTGTGGGATTTGGGAATAGAGATTGACGAGGGTTGTGGAAAATGATGTTTTAAAATATCTTCCTTACATGTTCATGATTCGTTCTTTATGAACCGCCTGCAACCACTCTAAACGCGGAGGGTGAGGGCCAAACGAACATTGCCCGACCCCTCCGTCATTCTTCTTTTATGTGTTCTTATAAATGGAGGAAGGCGAAGAAGGCAACGGCGCCGCCACCCGCGGACTCCGCAACCCGCGCCACCCTGCGATGCTTCTCCCTCCCGGCCGAACCGACCCCACGCCCGGCTGAGCCACCCACGGCCGTACTAAACCGCTGTGCCGCCCTGGACCGAACCCCCTTGCCACACCGCCGCCTTACCGAGGCGCCGCACCGCCACCGTCCACCACTCCGAGCCGCCACGCCGCCCCAGGCTGAACCCCCTCGTCGTGCCGCCGCTGTGCTGAGCCGCCGCACCACCGCCGTCCGCCGTGCTGAGCCGCCGCGCCGTTGTCGTCCGCCGAGCCACGCTGCCGTCAGATGAGCCGCTACCGCCGCCATGCCCTCACCGTGACCCTCTGAGCCACCCTCACCGCGGACCTCCGAGCCGCCCTCACTGCGGCCCTCCGAGCCGCCCTCGCTGCCCTCACTGTGGCCTTGCGATCCGCCCCGAGCCAGGCTGACCCGCGGCCGAGCCACCCTGAGCCGGGCCGGCCCGTGGCCGAGCCGTTCTGCGGCTGAGCGGCCCTCGCCGCACCCTCCGAGGCTAAGCCGCCTCCTCGGTCCCTCACGACCGTCGGACCGAGTCAGTCCGACCGGGTCGGACCAGACCCGGGCCCACTATGACCCTTTACTTTCTTTTGGCCATAACTTTGTCACCGGACGTCCATTTGATGAACCGTCAGTGGAACTAGAAATCTTGGAAGGAGTCAGTCCCTTTGAGTATACTCCACTGAGTTTTGGTTTGAGATGAGGAACTATCAGGTTGTATCGAGCACGAATCCAAACAGGCCCCCGAAACTAAAAGGCTAATAACTCACAGACTGAGCATCCGATTGACGCGCCGTCTGTTATGTTGAGACCCCTATGACTTGAAGGACCTTTGAGATACTTCTTCATGGGATTTCATGATAGTTATAGTATCAAAAAGTAGCTTGTGGAGCAGATCCTCCCAGAGACAAGCGAGCATAGTGTGGAGACCTAGTGGCTGGCTGAGACTTGATGACTACTGACCGTTTCGACTCGGGGTGACTCGACATTCCCAGTGGGGAGCGCCTTGGTGACATGGCAGACCCATAGTGGGGATCGACTTGGTGACACGACAGACCCACAATACTCTACATGAGGAGTACCTTAGCAGGCCTCGAGGGGGAGCGCCTTTGTGTGACGTGGCAGACCCACGGTGGGGAGCGCCTCTGTGTGACGCAAAAGACCCACAATAATCGACAGGAGGAGTACCTCAGCAGTACAAGGTTAGTGGGAAGCGCCTCTATGTGACGCGACAGACCCACTATACTCGATAGAGGAGGAGTTCTCCAGCAGCCGATGTGTTTGACATTGTAATGTTACTTGATACTACCCCTAGAATAAATCCTGGTTTGAGCTGAGTCAGAACCTCTTTGTTTTACTCATGATTGAGATATATTACTTGATAACTTAGGTATATGTATGAGCATATACCTAAGTAAGGTTATCTGTGGATTTCATACTTTGTGTTTATCCTTGATGGATTTTGTGAGACTAGAGGGTCTCGAGGTCCCACTGAGTATCGTTATACTCACCCCTGCACGGGCTATGCCTGTACTTTGTTGTGTTTGATGTAGATGACAGACAACGCTGAATGAGGACGAGAGTACGAGGTCTAGAAAGTACCTGGAGGTGGACCATACGGCGTGTCGGTACATGGAGGAGACAGACGGACGAAGAGTGTGGAGGAGGCGATCTGTACCTACCCTTCAGGTAGGAACCTCGGTGGATGACCCAACAACTAATTCTCCCTTTTCTTCAGTTGTATTGTATCATAGTTGTACTTGTACTTTCCAGTTGGGATTGTATTCTGGCCCCTTTTTCTTTCAGCACTCTTTTGTTATACAGTTTACTTGGTGTTTCGTATCCAGCTGAGTGCTTGTTTGTGTGTGTGTTTACAGGTTATAAAGGAAATGCTTTCCCAATTTTAGAGAATACGCCTTTGGTGCTAGTCATCAGCCCCTGGCCTATGGAAGGAGGGCTTGGGGAAGTCACAGACACATGCCTCAGAGGACGGGTCGTGACAGTCTGACACACCCACAGATTGTATCCAATGATCTCTATTCACCATTCCCTTATAATCCTTCCATATTTTTGGAATTTGTTGATACATACTACCTGAAACTCATTTGGACAAGATGTAAAATTATCCTGTTAAAAAAAATAGTCAGTAGATGCGATAATAATAAAAACAATATCATGAAAAATTAAACATTGAATTTACCTGAACCTCCCTCCATGATCTGTCAATCATATCCTGGTGGAAAGAAGTCTAATCATGAGTCGTCATATGGAATCTGTGTGGGTCTCGTATAATATGCCCAAACTGATGAATCAATACAGTTGCACCTTTTCCAACTGGATGAAATGTGTCATCAAATAACACATCCAATCAGGCTCCAGAGTTCCAGGATTAAACCCCTCTACCAGGACCGCTGCATCTGTTGTAAGACGCACTAGATCCTGATAAATAGAAATTCATAATGAAGTTACAATATAAATGAATTTTTAATTAAAAATTAGAAATAATTAAGGAAATATACACAGAAAATTAAAATAAATTAATTTAGAAAAATGAAAACATATACACCGACAACATTAGGTGAAACACTCTGACCACCCTATGACATACCTATTTTTTTAAAAAATTATAGTTAAATAAAGCAATTTTTATACATATATAACTCATAAATATTTTTACAAACATTAAATGGGAAAATAATTACAATATTTCACTAATCATACAAGTCTATCGTATCTCCTTAAACTATCTCTCTATCCCATTGTATATCTTTATCTCATATAACTACTGTTGTTTGGTCAAGTGTTTGATCAGGAAAGGCAAAAACCCCAGGTTCCTCTTGATCAATCAGAAAAACCCCTCTTTTAGACATTTTCACCACAACTTTCCAATCAGAATCAATGCCGACAAAGTAAACTTGCTTTGCCTATGATTTCAGTATGAAGGGATTGTTTCTTACTCCATTATCTTTATATAGAATATTGTTAAAGTTTACTGACATAAATTGGAACTTATCAACTTTCGTTCCACGAACCAGATCGACCCAATCACACCTTAACAATGTGTGTTTTAAGCCATGACCATAAATAACATCAATAATATCCCCCAGTAATCCATAATAATAACCTGTACCAAAAAATAAACAACCAACACCACTGTTTTGTGTGGATCAGTTCATGTCAACATTGCTAATACAAAATCATAATCCGTTAGCATCCAAAGACTTGTAGCGATGAGCTGTAATAAATGGGCCATCAGCTAGTTGGTTGATTTCTTCACTCACAGTATGAGTACTTAAATCACGCATCTTTTGAATATGAAAATTTCACACAGTTCAATGGATAAAAGATTGTGAAAATACAACTAAGTTTCACTATAAAAATATAAATCAATTATTTATACATACATGAGTCTTGAACCACTCATGAAATGTGTTGAAATGATGTTTTTGGATTTGATAGTTAGTTGCACGGGCCCTTTCACGTTTCAACTCAGCGATATGCATCCTAGATCACAATACAATGAAAGGTAAGTAATAAAATAAATATAGAAACATAAGACACATGAACTATGAAACTTAATGTATCAATAGCATAACCAATAGAGTGTTGAACAACACATATCAATGAGCTTGAACCCACTTATCGCTGTGCATATCAAATGTTATCCCTTCTCCAATTGGACCCTCATCATTTTGGGAGGATTTATCTAACTTTGTTTCAACCTCGTCAATATATGAAGCCCAAAAATTAGTACACCGATCCATTAAATATCCCTTAGAAATTGAAGCTTTCAGATGAGCTTTGTTGTGCACATACTGTTTCAATGTATTTAAGTATTGCTCTATTGGATACATCCACCTGAATTGCACGGGACCACTATCAATTAATTCACCAGTTAAATGCACAGTCAAGTGAACTATGAAATCAAAAAAAGATGGTATAAATAGTTTTTCTAGGTGACATAGTGCAAGTAAAATCTTATCCTATGAATTTTTCAAATCATTAATGCGATGATTCCTTGAACAGAGCTGGCTGAAAAAATTAGAAATTTCAATCAACTGCTCAACAACCTGGGTAGGTAAGCAATCACGAATTACTATAGTAATTAACTGTTGAAGAAAAATATGATTATTGTGACTTTAAAACCCCTGTAATGTCATGATCATCATATTGACACACTTGGAAATATTAGAGTAATAACCATCTGTCACCTTGACAGTCTTCAAAATCGATATAAATGTTTGTTTCTCTTTTTTACTCATCATGTACAGTGTAGCAAGAATGTATGCCCGATTACCATCACCCAACTGTAAATGTAAAGTTTTTCTCATTCCCATTTCTTGCAAATCACGTTGAGAATTAGAACTATCCTTTGATTTCCCCTTGATGCATAAAATGGTGCACAATATATTATCACATATATTTTTTTAAATGTACATCACATCCAAATTATGTCTTAAAATATTATATTTTCAATAAGGAAATTCAAAAAACCCCCCGTTTCTTCCAATCATGAGTGCGCTGTCTATTTGCAGTAGGAATAGAAGGCAATGTAGGAGCCAATAAATCTTGAAAATTATACATTGTACGAATGTTTTCTTGACCAAGTTGTGCACAAATTTGAACCCTAGACAGTATTTGTGGTGATGGGTCGTGCTCTCTATTTCCATCAAACAACACATGATCTTTTCTGAACCTGTGAAATGGAGGAAAAAAGTGTTAGTGACCAAGATATGCCCACTTTCTACAGTGCTTAAGCCATATAGATTTCTTAATTTTATTATAAAAATGGTAGATGAATTCTCCTTTTGTAATCCAACCTGATAAGTTAGCATACACTGGGAAATCATTAATTGTCCATAACAAAGTGGCCTGGAGTCTAAACATTTAATTATCTTCCAAGTAAAAAGTTATTATACCATCGACCTAAAATTCTTGCAGCTTATTAATAAAATGTTGCATATAAACATCAATTTTATGGCTTGGTCCTCTTGATCGATCAATTGGAGTTGACAATAAAAAAATGGTTGCTTCATACATACCCATGGGGGAAGGTTGTATAAAACCAACACCACTGGCCATGTGCTATGTGTCGCAATAACCGTGGACCTAAATGGGTTAAAACCATCTATTTCCAAACCCATCCGAACATTACAATCATCATGGGAAAAGTCTATGTGTCTTTGATCAAACACTTTCCATGCCAAAAAATATGCCAGGTGAGTTAATTTATCAACCTCTTTGTTTCTCTCTAAATACCAAGTCATCAATTTATAAATTTTAGCTGACACAAAGAATCTCTTTAGTCTCGATTTCAATGGGAAATAACGCATCTGCTTAGCGACAACTTGTTTCCCTTGATTCAAGACCCTGCCAGGAAGAATCTGAATACCTTGATTAATCTCATTGGCCTTCCACCTGAATGTATAGAAAACTATACAAGTATTTAATTACACATTATCTTTTCTGAATAATATAAAATTATTGTGGATCACATAAATGATATCGTATGTAAAACCAAGGTCATCAGTCAACTTGCGAGCTTGATAGAATGACTCTGGAATCTTCACTCCAACAGGGAGTACCTTCTTCAAGAATACCAACAACATGTCAAATAAGGTGTCTGACCATTGATTCAAGACCTTCAGGTGTAAAAATTCAATGATGAACGACAATTTACTGAATTTAGTTCATACATGATATAATTTAGTATGCACATCATCAATAATTTCAAATAATTTCAATGCTTCTCCATCTGCAGAAGAACATGGATTACTCCATCCAACGACGTCATTTACGACATTACTGTCTTTAGGCTGAAACTGACGCATCATATCATTGAGCATTATGTTCATTGGATCAACTGTTCTTGAATCAACATCCATATGAATACTTTCTGATTGGTGACATGAAACATACTCTTCTCCATGATGTGTCCATGTATTATAGTTTTTCAAAAACCCATTCAAAAATAGATGTTTTATAACACTTTTGTAACACCCCGACCCTCTAGACTGGAGCCGGTGCATTACTTGTGATATTGGAATGGTTCGAAGGAATGAAAAATCCCGAAGGAACAATCGGTTTAGTAGTCTTGAAGAAACTAGATACATATATGTAACACAAATTACATTGAAAAAGTTTACAAGATACAATACATAACAAAACTAAAAACTGCAACCGCATGAACTCAATAAATGGCCTTCTCTTCATCACCTGTTAAAGGTAAACAATGAAAGGGGTGAGCTCAAACACTCAGTAAGGGTTACAAATAGTGTAAGCATGAGTATAATAATTTTTTAATCATAATCAATCTAACATAATCAATATGGCATAGTGAATAAATGAAAAACTAATGCCATTAATAAAATGGGAATGAAACTGCATCCAAAGATTTTGTCATAGTGAAAACCTAATGGATAATAATAATAACTGAAAATGAATAAAGATAATTCTTATTAATTGGACGTCATGTATATGGAACATGAAACCATAATACCGTTGAAATGGTTTAGTTCTGTGTGTAGAAACCCGTCTGATTTTTGGAAACAAACTCGAAGCGTTTGTCGCCAACTGATTTGTCTCATGAGACCTACCGATGCATCGAGGGGATATAACGGGCCCCACTCACCACTTCATGTCCAAATAATTCTTTATACATTGATTCAATACAAGAGCAATATGCCTTTTCAATATCCTTAAAGAGTAGAGCATACAGATTCATCAATATTTCCATAATTAAAATAACTTTCAAAATAAACACCGTATTAAAATGGTATACGGTTTTGAAAACAAACATATCCATGATATGATATTATGAATATTTAATATAAATATAATTTTAAATGAAAATTGATCTCAAATGGGCAGTAGGTACACCACATAAGGATTATTAGGTTCACAATACAAAGTTTGTCACAATGAAATACTAGTTGAGACAAAGTCTCCTACCACAATGTAATCAGTCGAATCATATGACCAGAACTTAATAAAACTCAAATGAATAATTGAATAACATGAATATAAAAGGAATCACATTATTATATATCAAATTTCAGTACACATATACCACATACAAGAAATAAGTGGCGAACAATGAAAATCTCATAGAAATGAAAGTGATATGAGAAACCCCTTACAAACATTTCGGTATGGTAATGAGTGTTATTGCGAGAGATTAAAGAGAGGTAAAGGGGTATTCCATTATTTATATTTCACAAGGGAAGTATGATATAGGTAAAAAACATACCCCATCATTAGGAATTAAAAATAAAAGAGCACAACATATGGGAGATTCTTGAACAAAAGTGAGAGAGAGGATCCCTTACCTTACGCTCGAAGGTGTTCTTGTTTGTTCTTAACTTCCTGAATAATCAAATTTATCTTCATTAATTAATAATTTCAGAACCTCATAAAAATTTAATTGATATGGTATATCCTTATTAAGTTCATTAATGGCCTTTTTGATGGGTTTAAGAGATTCAATTTTATTGTTTTGGAAGCATTTTCTTACTTGGTTTCATGATTTTTTTACTTGTATTCATTAATGGGAGTTCATTTTAAATGTGGTTAAACATCCAGAATTTTTAATATATGTTATTAGTGAAATTAAATAGATATAAATTATCTTATAATTATTCTGGTTATATACCATGAGGATGACTCATTCGATGAGTTAAAATAAACTCTTGGATTTGGCTTGGCGGTTTTTTACACAATAAATTTGTTTTGTATTATTATTCCATATTATGAATGTGTAAAGATTCCAGAACATTAATCAAGATAAAATACATATATTACGACCTGTTTCAACCATTGAAAATGTTTCATGACTAGTATTGAATATAGTAATGCAAATTGAAAACCCGTCTTCCTTGAGTGTGATAAATTTACACATCTCGGACGCTGTTTGCATTTATTGTATAAAAGGAGGGGAAAAAGAGATATTATGATGAAATATTCCATTAGCATAATGAAAATAAATTAAATTTAAGGTACTGGAATTATCATGTCATTTGGATGAGGTGAGGTGGGAATAGAGAACAAAAGAATGGAACTTTGTAAAAGAAATTGAAAGAAAAGAGAAGGAAGGTTCACCTCTTGAGTACTCCTCCTTGAGAATCTTCTTAAGGCCTTTGTTTTTGTCCTTTTGGTGAGACCAGAAGGTCTTGGACATGGTGAGAGTTCTTAGGAAGAGTATTTGGCAAAATTTAGGCAAGGCTTGAAGCTTGAGTGGCGTGGGAGGAAGAGGGGGTGAGGGGTGGTTTATATAGTGGAGGGGAGAGGAGTTTTCTTAATTTTATAAACATTAATTTATTATTTCCTCTCAAGACAAACAATAGTGAGTATTCCATGACCAAGAACAGTAATATATGCATGTTAATTTGAACCATTTGGGCTTACATCAGTAGATCATCATCAATGACTCAATTAATCCATTATTTAGCATTTATTGTGAATTATCAGATTTTACTATTCATAAAAAATTCAAGTATTTCAGAAAAATCCCAAAAATTAACCCTAACTATTTTTCAATGTGTAGAATCCAAAAATGAAGTTCATTTTTTAAAAATAATTTTATAAATATGATTAAATAAATATTTAATTAAAATCCTTATTTAATCAAAAAATATACACTTAAAATTTTCATCTTCATTTTTAAGGTGCCTAAATTCATTTATACACTCAATGGTATAAATACCACTCTTAAGAGTCATATTACTATTCATAAGGTAAGTTACTATTCACAAGGGTAAATTACTATTCATAAGGGTAGGTTACTATTCACCGAAAATTGATTTGTCCTTATCAGACTCCAAATAACTTACTGATCGCAACTATATATGTCAGATTTTCAAAATTCACATCATAGAAGTGACAAAATTAGGTTTACTTGGTTAGTTTATGGATATCTACTATAAGTAACCATGTTTTGTTCCATATAGGCTCAATGATTCATGAAATATAGGATATAAATAGAATGTATTTAAGAGAAACATACGATGAAGTGTTTGGGGTGATACATTATTCCCTCCTTCAGAAATTTCTTCCTCGAAATTTTATATATGAAGCTCACTAAAAACATGTGGGTGATTATTTTTCATAGCATCCTCAGGCTCCCATGTTGCTTCCTCCATATTATGGTTTCTCCAAAGAACCTTTACTAGACGAGTTGTCCGATTTCTCAATACCTTCTCCCTTGTGTCAAGAATCCCAATAGGCTTTTCACAGTATGAAAAATCAGGTTCCAGTTCAATTTCTTCATAGGTGAGTACATGCATTGGGTCTGTCATGTATTTCTTCAACAATGACACATGGAACACATCATGGACTTTGGAGAGATTTGATGGGATCACTAGACGGTAAGCTACAACTCTAATTCTTTCCATAATTTCAAATGGTCCGATATACCTGGGGCTCAGTTTCCCTTTCTTACCAAACCTTAAGACACCCTTACATGGAGATACTTTCAGAAATACATGATCTCCCACCTGAAATTCCAAATCCTTTCTCTGATTATCATCATAACTCTTCTGTCTACTTTGGGATGCTTTAATATGAGCTTTTATTATCTTCACCTTTGCCGTGGTCTCTTCAATAAGTTCTGGGCCTATAAGTTTCCTCTCACTAACTTCGTCTTAACAAGTTGGAGTTCGACATCTCTTTCCATATAATGTTTCATATAGATCCATTTTAATACTAGAATGGAAACTATTATTGTAGGCAAATTCCACCAAAGGAAATTATTGATCCCACATACCTTGGAAGTAAAGAGAGAATGACCTTAGCATGTCTTCTAAAATTTGAATAGCGCTTTAAAACTTTCCATCAGTTTGGGGGTGATAAGCAGTACTCATATAAAGCTCAGTATTCAAATCCTTCTAGATACTTTTCTAGAATTTTGATGTAAACCGGAGATCTCGATCAGACACAATCGATAGAGGTGCACCATGAAGTCTTACAACTTCATTAATATAAAGTCTTTCCAAGCTCTCAAGCACAAAGTCCTCTCTTATAAGAAGGAAATGTGCTGATTTTGTGAGATGATCAACAATTACCCAAATTGCATCATTCCTTATAGGTGTACTTGGTAGTCAAGTGAAAAAATCCATCATAATGTTATCCCACTTACACATAGGAATAGGTAGAGGTTGCATCGCTCCTTTGGGATGTTGTCTCTCTGTCTTCACTTGTTGAAAAACTAGACATCTTGACACGTAGTCAGTAATTTCCCACTTCATATTATCCCACCAAAAATATTCCTCCAGATCTCTATACATCTTGGTGAAACCTGGGTGTATAGAGAAATTTGAGCTATGATATCGTCTAATAGTTTCCTTTTTAACTCAGGTACTGATGGAACACATAACATCTTCCCAAATTTAAAAACTCCTTCATACACGAAGTCAGCCAGCCTCCCATCCTTAACTACATTAGTTTTCTTGTGTAGATTCTCATCATCAGATTGAGAGCTTTTTATCTTCTCTAGTAAATATGGTTTAGCAATCATATGAAATAGGAGCGATGTTTCCCATTCCTTAACAATTCCCATATCTATCTTTAGTAGATCCATGAATATAGGATCTCTTTCAATCCTCATTTGATTCAAAAGGCCATGATCTTTCCTGCTTAATGCATCTGCCACCTTATTCACCTTTCCTGGGTGGTAATGCATTGAACAATCATAATATTTGAGTAACTCGAGCCATCTTCTTTGACTCATGTTGAGTTCTTTTTGTGTGAAAATGTATTCCAAACTCTTGTGGTCTGTATAAATCTCATATCTCTCTCTGTAGAGATAATGCCTCCATATTTTCAGAGCAAAGATTACGGCTTCTAACTCAAGATCATGAGTTGGATAATTTTTCTCATGTGTCTTCAACTATCTTGATGCATAAGCAATAACTTTATCATTTTACATAAGGATGCAACCCAGTCTATTCTTTGATGCATCACTGTATATTACAAATCCATCACTTCCAGATGGAAGAGTAAAAATTGGACCATTGACCAATCTTCTTTTCAATTATTTGAATCATTCTATACATTCTTTTTTCCACACAAAGTTAACTCCTTTACGTGTGAGCTTGGTTATCGAGTTAGCCAGTCGGAAAAAACTCTGAACAAAATGCCTATAGTAACCTGCTAAGCCAATAAAACTGTGTACCTCAGTTATGTTTGTTGGAGTGGGGAATTCTTGGATTTCCTTTATCTTTGCAGGATCAACTAGGATTCCATCCTTAGAGACAATATGTCCTAGAAAAGAAACTGATTGAAGCCAGAATTTGCATTTGCTAAACTTCCCATATAATTTATTTCTTCAAAGAGTTCTCAGAATAACTCACAAGTGATTCTCATGGTCTTCATACCTTTTTGAATATACAAGGATATCATCGATGAATACCACAACAAAGTTATCAAGATATTCCTTGAAAACTCTATTCAATAAATCCATGAAAATAGAGGGTTCATTTGTTAGACCAAAAGGCATCACTGTAAACTCTTAATGCCCATACCTGGTCCAAAATGATGACTTAGGAATATCTTCCTTCCTCACACGCAACTGATGATATCCGGATCGAAAGTTAATCTTTGAAAATTATTGAGCTCCATGAAGTTGATCAAATAAATCATCAATCCAGGGCAGAGGATACTTATTATTTATTGTAATAGCATTGATTTATCTGTAATCAATGCAAAGCCTCATGAATCCATCTTTCTTCTTGATAAAGAGGACAAGGGCTACCCATGGAGAAATACTAGGTTGAATAAATCCTTTTTCACTCAATTCCTCTTTTTGTTTATTTATCTCTACTAATTCCACAGTGGCCATTCTATAGGGATTCTTTGATATAGGTCTTGCATGAGGAATTAAATCAATAGAGAAATCAACTTCCCACCCTGGAGGATGTCCAGGTAAATCCTCTATAAATACATCAATGTACTCTTGCACTATGTGCAAATCTTCAATTTGAAAATTTCTTTCCTCGCCCATAAATATTGGTTTATCTTTCTCTCCAAGTATTGCATTCAGTAGAGCTACTGAGGGTGGTTCTAGATAAGAATCAGGTGGTGAAATTTCTTCCCTAAAGACAAGGGATTCTACACCATTTTCAAAAATTGTAACTTACTTTTTCTTACAATAAATCTTCACTTCATAATTTGATAGCCAATCCATACTGAGAATTATATGAAATTCAGTCATTGGTATGATGATAAGGTTAGAAACTAAATAACGTTTTTGTGTCTGGAGGGGGACTAGTCGACATACCTTTGTTGCAATGATACATCCCCTGAGAGTTTTGACTGGAAACTCCTTTATTAAATCAAAGTGGACATATCTAATTTTGTTGGAAAACTGAGAAGATATAAATGAATACAATGATCCAGAATCAAATAAAGTGTTGTCTAAGTTTGAGGAAACAATTAATGTACTTTCCACCATGTCATTAGGAATTTCAACCTCCGCGGTTGTAATTTCATAGGCTCTCCCTTGTTCTCTTGTCTTTTTTTTGAGGCATGTTTCCTTGGCGCTTAGGACATTCATTTGCATAGTGTACAATCTCTCTACAATTGTAGCATTGAATATCATTGAGTTGTTTCTTCCTCTTTCATTCATCAGATTGATGACCCTTTTCTCCACAGTTATAACAGACTCCCATGTCTTTCAAGCATTTCCCGAGATGATTCTTTCCACAGTTCTCACATAATGGGAATAGCTTTGTTCCCTTTCTCTTATTTGGTGCTTCTCCTTTTTCTTTGTTATCAGAGTAACGCTTCTTATCTTGGTTTCCTTTGAAAAGATTTGATCTAGAAAATTCCCTCTCTATTTTTATGGCACTTGATACAATTTCATCATATGATGAAAATGATTGAGAAGCTAGTGCCCTTTGAAGACTTGGCTTAATACCTTCAAAGAAATGATCAATATTGTTTGCCGAGTCACGTATGTAATATACGACATACCTGTCCAGCCTTGTGAAAGTAGCCTCATACTCTGCAACACTGTCTTCTTCCCTTTGTTTTAAGCTAAGGAATTTCATCTTCATTTCAGTTCGTTGCTCACGAGGGAAATATTTTTTGAAGAATATTTCCTTAAAAGTCCTCTATTCCATATCATCTATTTCTTCTTCCTCCATGGTATTCTGAATCAAGGAAAACCATTGATCAACTTCACCCTTGAGACAATATACTACCAGTACTACCTTTTCATTTTCATTGCATCTTAATGCCATGAATATCTTTTCAAGGGACTTGATCCATTGCTCAATGACCAATGGATTAGTAGTCCTGCTGAAAGATGGGGGATTCTGCCACATGAAATGATCCAACGCAGGTGTGGAATGGTTATTCGTTAAAACTTGAGTAAGTTGTCCCAATATGGTCATGATTTGATCTACTCTAAGGCTGATTGTGTTGACTTTATCAGTTGGGAGATCCCTACCTTGCCCATGAGTATTGATTCCCCTTATTATATTAGATTCCATTTCTAAATAATGGGATACACTAGATTAGTTTATGAATCTCAAATAGAAAATCACTCAACATAGATTGAAATTCTATGAATATCTAATCTTATAAACATGGTTTCTCTAAGGAAAAATTTACATTAAACTCCTTCATAATAGATTGTAAAGAAAATGTGAATTATCCTAAGCATATCCCCCATGAGTGTCGTAACCAAGAGTGTAACAAGGCCCATTGTTATGTACCATTTCCCTTTCGAGTCTAGCTCAAAGTGGTGTTTTTGGGTTTTACCCCTAGATACATCTGTGCCAAAGCCGCCTCTACCTGCTCGTATCCAGACATGGAAATATTGCTTAAAAAGATCTACATAATCAATTCCTTACCAAAATACTAGGATGTTCTTGTATGTTTATTCTTAAATACTACCTTAGGGATTTTTTCCCTACTATACATTTCCTACTCTAGTTTCCAAGTTTCCTACTAAACTTCCTTTGATACCAACTGTAACACCCTGACCCCTCTAGGTTGGAGCCAGTGCATTACTTGTGATATTGGAATGGTTAGAAGGAATGAAAAACCCCGAAGGAATGATCAGTTTAGTATTCTTGAAGAAACTAAATACATAGATGTAACACAAATTACATTGAAAAAGGTTACAAGATACAATACATAACAGTACTAAAAACTGCAACTACATGAACTTAATAAATGACCTTCTCTTCATCACCTATTGAAGGTAAACAATGAAAGGGGTGAGATCAAATGCTCAATAAGGATTACAAATAGCAGAAGAATGAGTATAATAACAAGTGAATCACAATCAATCTGACATAATCAATATGGCATAGTGAATAAATGAAAAACTAATGCCATTAATAAACTGAGAATGAAACTGCATCCAAAGATTTTGTCATAGTGAAAACCTCATGGATAATAATAATAATAGATAATGAATAAAGAGATTGATTATTAATTGAATGTCATGTATCTAGAACATGAAACCATAATACCGTTGAAACAGTTTAGTTCTGTGGGTAGAAACCCGTCTTATTTTTAGAAACAAACTCGAAGGGTTTGTCGTCAACTGATTTGTCTCATGAGACCTACCGATGCATCGAGGAGATATAGAGGCCCCCACCTACCACTGCATGTCCAAATAATTCTTTATACATTGATTCAATACAATATCAATATGCCTTTTCAATATCTGTATAGAGTAGAGTATACAGATTCATCAATACTTCCATAATTAAAATAACTTTCAAAATAAACACTATATGTAAAATGGTATACGATTTAGACAATAAACATATACATGATATGAGATTATAGATATTTAATAAAATATAATTTCAAATGAAAAGTGATCTCAAATGGGCAGTAGGTACACCACATAAGGATTATTAGGTGCACAATACAAGGTTAGTCACAATGAAATAATAGTTGATACAAAGTCTCTTACCATAATGTAATCGGTCGAATCATATGACTATAACTTAATAACCCTAAAATTAATCATTGAATAACATGAATATAAATATAATCATGTTATTATATATCAAATTTCAGTACACATATACCACATACAAGAAATAAGCGGAGAACAATGAAAATATCACAGAAATGAAAGTGAGATGAGAAACCCCTTACAAACATTTCGGTATGGTAACGAGTGTTATTTTCGAGGGATTAATGAGAGGTAAAGGGGTATTCTATTATTTATATGTCATAGGGTAAGTATGGTATAGGTGAAAAAACATACCCCATCATTAGGAATTAAAAATAAAAGAGCACAACATATAGGAGATTCTTGAACAAAAGTGAGAGAGAAGATCCCTTACCTTACGCTCGAAGGTGTTCTTGTTTGTTCTTAATGACCTTAATAATCAAATTTAGCTTCATTAATTAATAATTCCAGAACCTCATAAATATGTAATTTATATGGTATAACCTTATTAAGTTCATTAATGGCCTTTTTTATGGGTTTAAGAGATTCAATTTTATTGTTTTGGAAACATTTTCTTACTTGGTTTCATGATTTGTTTACTTGTATTCATTAATGGAAGTTCATTTTAAATGTAGATAAACATACAGAATTGTTAATATATGATATTAGTGATATTAAAGAGATACAAATTATCTTATAATGATTCTGTTATATACCATGAGGATGACTCATTCGATGAGTTAAAATAAATGCTTGGATTTGGCTTGGCGGTTTTGTGCACAATAAATTTGTTTTGTATTATTCTTACATATTATGAATGTGTAAAGATTCCAGAACATTAATAAAGAAAAAATAAATATATTATGACCTTTTTCAACCATTGAAAAGGTTTTATGACCAGTATTGAAGATATTAATGCAAATTGAAAACCCATCTTCCTTGAGTGTGATAAATTTAAACATCTCAGATGGTGTTTGCATTTATTGTATAAAAGGAGGGGAAAAAGAGATATTATGATGAAATATTCCATTAGCACAATGAAAATACAGTAAATGTAAGGTAATGGAATTATCATGGAATTTGGATGAGGGGATGTGATAAGAGAGAACAAAATAATGGAACTTTGTAAAAGAAATTGAAAGAAAAGAGAAGGAAGGTTCACCTCTTGAGTACTCCTCCTTGAGAATCTCCTTAAGGCCTTTGTTTTTGGCCTTTTGGTGAGACCATAAGGCCTTGGATGTGAGGAGAGGTCTTGGGAAGAGTATTTGGTAGAATTTAGTCAAGGATTGAATCTTGAGTGGTGTGGGAGGAAGAGGAGGTCAGGGGTGGTTTATATAGTTGAGGGGAGAGGAGTTTTCTTAATTTTATAATCATTAATTTATTATTTCCTCTCAAGAAAACCAATAGTGAGTATTCCATGACAAAGAACTATAATATATGCATTTGAATTCGAACAAATTGGGCTTACATTAGCAGATCCTCATCAATGAATCAATTAATCCATTATTTAGAATTTATTGTGAATTATCGGATTTTACTATTCATAAAAAATTCTAGTATTTTAGAAAAATACCAAAAATTCACCCTAACTATTTTTCAATGTGTAGAATCAAAAAATGAAGTCCATTTTTAAAAAATAGTTTTCTAAATATGATTAATTAAATATTTAATTAAAATAATTATTTAATCAAAAAATATAAACACTTAAAATTTTCATCTTCATTTTTAAGGTTCCTAAATTCATTTATACACTCAATGGTATGGATACCATTACTAAGTGTCATATTACTATTTATAAGGGTAAGTTACTATTTATAAGGGTAAGTTACTATTATAAGGGTATGTTACTATTCACTGAAAATTGATTTTCCTTATCAGACTCCAAATAACTTACTAATCGCAACCATGTATGTCAGATTTTCGAAATTCACATCATAGAAGTGAAAAAATTAGGTTTACTTGGTTAGGTTATGGATATATACTATAAGTAACCATGTTTTGTTCCATATAGGCTCATTTATTCATGAAATATAGGCTATAACTAGAATGTATTTAAGAGAAACATACCATGAAGTGTTTGGGATGCTACAACTTTCTCATTTGAAGCTATATCTATTTGCACATTTTCTGCATGGACAACTAATCAAATCGATTTGAAATCTATTAGTGAAATCCATAAATCTCTTAATACCCTCATAATATTCAGCAGAAAACCTATTTTCATATCAATCCAGATCTTATCAATATCTGTATTTAATATAAAGAAAATAATTGAAATATCTTATTTAAATACTAAAAAAATTCATATCATTAAAACTTACGAACCAATGAGTTCAAAGCTATTTTTAAGGACAAATAAATTAAGTGGATTGGTTTTGGTGATATTGTGACATCTCTTTATATATTGTGATCTACTTCAACAAGGAGGAAAAAATTGCTACAACTGGTGTGATTCCATTATAAAAAACATGTGAGAGAAGATCAGATCACTTGTGTAATATTATAATCCTTCACCCATGTAATATGGTGAACATAGTTCTAGGATAATACCTAGAACCCTTTGATATGTGAAAATTAAATATTCATTTATTATTCTTCCATGTATTATGTGGTAAAAATATAGTGGATTTTTTTGTGTTTTATTGTCAAGTTCAAGTTTGCAGATCACCTATGTGGTGGTGTAGGTAGATGTCCAAGATTAATGCTGTTATGTGCACTAATGTTGGTGTCTGGATGGTATGTTGTAAATAAAGTATATTCGTAGCTGACTCCATCATTAAAAATGATTATGTTATGTGTAATATGGGTGGTGGGTGTTATAAGAGACTTCTTAAAGTGACAGGAGTTCATGACAATATTTATTTTCAAAGTAAATGTGTTGTAGAACAATAAATATATATAACAAGCGGCGATTGAAGACCAAACTGTGTTGAGACAAGTATTGTGAACAATCTGACATGCTTTCACTGATTCCATATTAAAAAGGGAGAAAATTTTACTCTTGAAATATAACATAGTTCACTGATAAAGTCTATATCACACTTCAAACTTGACATGGATAGTTAAGTTAGGGAACAATGAATTGTATGTTCAAGATATTTTAGAAAAGTGTATGTAATACAACATGATGAACTTCATAATAACTTCTTGAAATTAGTATATTTATGTGCTCTCAACCTTGGTCTATCAATATATTAGAATAATAATCACTAATATATTTCCATCTTCTTTTTGCATACCTTCAGGTAAAAAATCCTCCAGTCTATCGTTTATAGGTTTCTACTTCACATTCAACGATACAAGAACCCCTGGTTCTGAAATCCTAATTTTATTGTCTCTCTTAATACTAATTTTCATGAATGATCTACTGGATTACGGAAGTCAAAGAATGACTTAACTACGGGGGACTCGACCGCGGGTAAAGGGGGGAAACTGGATTGCATATCCATGACGGCGCAGAGACTCGATGACAGGGGTTCGAAGGCCAGGCTTGACAGGGGTGGGATGACTCGACAAAGCGTGGGAGGGTTCTATGGTGGGGCGTGATGGTCCGGGAGGGGTCAATGAAGGTAGAACGAGAGGTCTTAATGGAGGGGTACAGTGGGGCTGGGAGGGATTGACGACAACGAGCCTATCTGAAGGCACTGCATGGAGGCGGGGGTGGGGGTCGCGGGGTCACGGGGGGGGGGGGGGGGGTCGTAGGGTCACGGGGGTGTCTCGGGGTCATGGGAGGGTGAATGAGGGGAGATGATCGTGGGAGGGTTAATGAGGGGGAGAGGGAAAATTAGGGTGAGGGGGAAAAATAAAATGATCGCCAAATGGCGGTCACCCAAACTACCGCACCTCAAAAGATTAAATTTCTACTAGTGATTTATGGTTCATGTTGTAGCTTTCCAACTATCCGCCTATGTATCTCTCATGGATTGGTTTCACCTTGGCTCCAAATTTCAACCGCCTCCACTAACTTGGGAGCTCCATCCACAAAATATGTTTTTACTCACAAGAAAGTGAAGGGAACCAAATGATTGGTGAAGAGATTTACATAAAAGAAACCATGGACACACATTCCCTTACATAATGATAGGATAGATGACACACAAGCCAACTATTTAATTTAATAATAAATTAAAATAAAATAATCAGATACAAAGGTTTGGTATAGACTCATGATCATTCAAATGCATGCAATCAATTACACATTTAATAAAATTAGCATTCAATTCTAATCGTTCTTATTTAAGATAAATCATGCTTGAATCAATTAATTATATTATTTAATTAATCAATTCTTTTATCTTAATTCTTATCCAATTTTTCTTAAGATCCTCATTCATCATAATTTTAAACAAATTCAATAAATTTATTTAAAATTAACTTTGTACAAAAATGTACATTGGAGGTTACATTGTCATGAACCAAGCCAGGATGCCAACCAATCTGACACCCGAACCAGTTCATGGCATGGCCCGAAGGGCATTCTGTATCCACACGGGCTAACAATGAGTGCCTGGGTACCAATAATAAGCTTTTGGAACTATTTTAACCATTTAGATAAACATAAATAACCAAGAAATATAGACATTTCAATAATGAATAACCCAAAACCAAACAAGGTATAATAATTTCTAGATTTAAGGTTCTACAACTTTAAAAAATAGAAAAAATAATACAATGGAAGAGAAACCACAAAACATCCCAAAAACCTCTGTGAAACATGAGGGGCATCACCCTCAAGCCACCACCACCACACCTACAAGACCAGATTCTTCTAGCTCTAGTTTGTCTATATTGCTACAGTGCCTTATTGGTGTTGGTCGGCCAGTTCTGTTACAGTGTTCAGAGTTGCTATAGTGCCTGAAAAATTTGGGCCGGGAGCCTTCGCCCCCCAGACCCCTCGAAGTAGGGAAACGTTTCCCCTATAACCCCCAATGAGATCACCGTGGAGTTCATCCCACAAAATTTGAATCTTGGTGTGTAGTATGATCCAGAAGCATTCAACCCAAAAATATCATCCAGAACGGATCAGGCTACACAAATCCAATAAAAGACACTTCCAAGAAACACGAAAATAAATCACACACAAAAACATAGCCATTTTTCTTTATAAAATCCATTTCCATCACATAATCATGTAAAAATACTTTCATAACACATTTCTCACCACATAATAAATTCATAAAGCACATTTATAATGAAAATAAACCATATCAAAAGCATCTAAAAATGTTAAGGCATGGAACCACCTACCTCACCCTTGAGGACTTCTTGAAAATTGGTGTGAAACCACAACCACACCCCCACAAGACCCTAATAAGGAAAGATCAACCAACCACCACCAATATTGAACCCTAAAAATCTAGATTAAACCCTCAATAGGTCACCCAACCCGCTGGAAAATGGGAACTCAAGAAGGAGTCAAGAAGAACCCTTGAAAAGAGGGGAAACTAAGGGAGAAATAACTTACTTGATGTTTCTTTGATGAATCCACACCAAATCCACCAAAAGAAGGGAGTACAAGGGAGCCAAGAGTAGGAGGAGGAGGCGCCTAGGGATGGAGAGGTTGAAAGGGGCAAGCAATGGGGGATTTGGGGTCAAATACTGAGAGAACACAAATGTTATTTTCATATTTTTAATGACCTAGAAAATTCGCACAATTTTCCAAACCGTGCAGCAACCATGTACCCCTTACTACCTAAGATGAACATACCGCACGGTTAGACCACATGGTTTATAAACCTCTCGCTATCCATGTGGTTTTCCACTATCCAAAAATGCCAAATGGACACACTGTTACCTGGGCAAGGGTGCACAATTTTTCAAACCGTGCACCAACCATGCGCCACCTACTCTTGACAAAAAAATTCCCATTTTTTTTTTCAGAAAAACACAAAGGAAACCCCAGGGGAAATATCTAGACAAAAAATAAATAGAAAATTACCTAAAAAATTGAACCTTGAAAAACCCAAATCTCAAGAGAAAAAACCAAGACCCAAAATTGAACCAGAACCAAGGATGAAAAAAAACCTTGAGTGTGACAATTCTCCCTAACATAACGTTTTTCAGCCTCAGAAATCCACAACAAGGATTGATTTGAAAAAAATGACCAATACTCCTCCATAGCTCTAGAAAATTCCCAAAAAACATCAAACAAGGAGAAATAAATAACACTATGAATGGAAACACAAATTCACAAGATTTAACTTGGGAGGCCAGAATGGAATCCCCACCATATGCCTTGCCTCCAGATAGACATAACACCTTCGATTGATCAATAAAAAGAAAATGAATTCTCACAACCACATAACCCAATCTCTAAAGACAATAACACCCAAGATACTACCAAGTGAAACCCATACCCCATACGTGAAACAAACAAACAAACTCCAACCACTTTTTTAAAGGGTTTCAGAAAACTCAAACCACAAATTTTACAATTCTTGATTTCAACAAGACTGTTAAGCGCACTCTAAAACTTCCATGCTTACTCAGAAAAGAAACTCAGAGACAACATATCCCAATGAAACTTCTCATTGCCAAAATGCACCAGAGATTGAACCATGTTATCAAAATGGGAGGCTCGAATAGACTCCCCACCATGAAAAATTAACTAACACCGACCAACACCCGAAGGAACCACAATGAGACCCACGGTCGGTCTCCCCACCTTTCGGACCGATTAGCTTAAAAACAACTAGAGAACTTCCACACTAACAAAAAACCACCACCATAAAGGAAAGGGAGGGGAAAACCAATAAAAGGAACACCGAAACGGATTCAAAAGGGTTATCCACACTAGGATAACCAATCAAAAACTTGAATTCCAGAAGGAACCAACACTAGAATTCAAGAAAATTAGATAACCTCGCATCCTTATAACCAAGGTGGAACTCTTACAACCACACAGATCGTAATGAAGAACAAGGACTTCATGCCATTTCCCTTAAAATGGAACCTTTCCATGACAAAGGAGCTACAAAAGAGAATCTTAAAATGTCCCCATCTAACACTGGAGACCAAGCGAGATCAAGGTCCCCCCTCTTGATTCCTGAATATGCGCTAGCTTCACTATGGGGATTATTTCTAGAGAACTGATATTTGAAGCATCTCCTACCTCGCAGTCAGGAGTTGAAGATCCTCGGTCAGAACTCCTTTTGGTTTCATGAGTGAACACACCACACTCCAGGAAGAACCAAAAGAACACAACATTCCACAAGAGTCACTCCAACATGGAACTTTCACCAATATAGGGACCTAGAAGATGCACACGTATCATCCTATTTCATCTTGGATGAGTAATAATGGAAAAAAGATGCCCAAAGAACACACCTTCACTTAAAACAACAAAATTAATAATTTTTGAAAGAAAAAATGATTCCATTAAAATAGATGCTCTCAAAAGATTCCACAACATTCACTTTTATATTTTTTAGAAAATATGACACCACAAACACCACCAAACATGACCATAACAACCAATAAAAGCATTAAAAAGGAAAGGACTTTAAATTGAGCACTAAACATCACACCACTCCTGCAAATAGGCATGGGTGTCTCTTTCAAAGGGGTGGATCTAATTCCATGATGCTTCTTGGAAACATGTCGACAAAACCATTGTAAGTGACCTGGGTGTCCATAGGCACAATAGGTCTTCGAAGTATTCAGGCACGATGACTCCCCATGAACAAACTTTCCACACTTATAGCACAACAGAATCCTATGTCCAAAAGAAGCTAATGAATGATCTATAACCCTTCTAATACCACAGAAAGCGCCAACAACTTTAGGCTGCTTTCTATCCCTTGATTTCTCTTCACCACTCCCAAACCAAACTTTCAAGCATAAAGGTGGAAAACTTCACCTTTTACGAGTCAAAAAATTCAAGAAAACTAAAGTTTCTTTAATTTTTCCACATCCACTCCTTCTCTTCAAGAGGACCCACTTGACCACAAAAGATAGGAGGATTTAATTTCTGAAACTCAAGAAGAGAGTATATGGGTTGATCAACTGGAGGGTCTGCCAATGGTGAACTACCCATGAATGCACTTTGAACATCCATCGAATATTCGAGGGGGGGGGGTGTACACTAGCTAATCAAGAAAACCAGGGACCCAAAAATACTAATCCATCGACCAAAACTCACCGTAAAAAACTCCGAACAAAAAAAAGGGAACCAAATTGAATGCTTCTCAATTTTTTTTTGAAAAGAACCCACTAACCATTATTTCAAAACCATCTCATTGAAAAGGATTAAACTTGAGACATTGATCAAACACGAAGAGTTATCAAACTCAAAACACCTTGGCAACAACATTCCAAAATCACAACGAGGAAAACCACACTACTCTTGGTTATTAAAACAATACACATTCTTTTGAAAGTACTTTTGAAAATAAAACAAGCGTGGTGGGTGGAACACTCACCAATGGTATTCCATGAAGATTAAAACATGCATATTATCATGCCAAACTAGGCACCCACAACTCATTTCATCAACCATCAGCATTTCCACACATATCCATGCATGTGGTCACTCATGAAAATACCAAAGGTCAAAAAAAGCTTTTCCACTTTCCAAAACAACACATGAAACCCACGTTTTCAAATTCTCAATTTAATTCCCATTTAAAAAATTCATAAAACTTTTCAAAAAATTTCTCACCACTTAGTTAAAAATCATGTTCAAATCCCACACATCAAATCACTTCATCTTTTCTAAAATCATAATTCTGTTGATTCCATTCAAAAATCCAATTCATCCCATTTTAAAACATTTTTTAGCAGCAAAACAAATCACATTCCATCGAAAACCATTTGATTAAAACTAATTTCTTCTTATTTGAAACAAATTTACAAAACGCTATTGAAAATAAAATCTGTTTTCCAAATAATCAATTTTGATAAATCAAAAGTTTTGATTATTGAAATCCGATCTCGATAATCTCATCCCAATTTACTCAAAAATCATTTTATAAAAATCCACTTTCTTAAAGCTTCCTTAAAAATGATATTGAAAACTTATTTTAAATATTTCCAAAACCGAACCATTACCATTTAAAAAAATAGTTTTCAAAATTCCAATATAAGGGTTTTCAAAACAATTTTCAGAATCCAAGAATACACAAAACAATTTACAAGGAGAAACTGGTGTCGATGGGTGACTTTTCCATATGGTTCGTGGCCATATGCCAATCACACCACCATCACAGAGAGTATTCTAAGAAAATGTCCCCAGCTCCACATGGATTACCAGGCCCTGCAAGCTCACTAAGACCACTATCCTAACTCCCATTTCATATCCCAAAACCAAACAACTCACAAAAACCAAAGAAACCAAATAAAAATGAACTTCCCATGGTGACTCGAGTCTCTTCATGAGATGTACTGGCCAGACACCATACTCACAACCAAAACCCCAAGCCCAAACAATCCTATCTCAGATCTCCCCAGAATCTTCCCCAAATGATGTGTCCCAAAAATTTTGTGACCTCATCTGATACCATTTTTTCACGAACCAATTCGGGATGCCATCCAATATGACACCCGATCTAGTTCATGGCATGGCCTGAAGGGTGTTCCCGATCCCCATGGGTTGACAACTAATGCCTGGGTACCTAAAATAATATTTGGGATTGATTTCCACCATTTATATAAACATAAATAAACAATAAAGATATATATTTCAATAATGAATAACCCAAAACCAAACAAGGAAAAATAATTTCCAGATTTAAGGTTCTAAAAATTTAACTAAAGCCCAAAATACTAAAATGGCAGGGAAACCACCAAAAGTCCCAAAAAACTTTGTGAAACATGAGAGGTATCACCCTCAAGCCACCACCACCTCACCTTCCACAAGTTGAACACTAGAAACAGGATCCACTACATCACCACGACACATCTTGCCTTTACCTGGGCCATACATAACAAAGTCTACAAACACCTGAAGGTGTATGAAAGGTGTGAACTAATGCCTAGTATGATTCCACCCAAAAGAAAATCTTCCATGCTATAACATTAATAGAAAAATAAACATGCAAATTTGTACAAAAGCCTTTGAAACATTTTCAAGAAAAACCTTTTAAGAAAAACCATTCTCAAGGAAACATTTTCAAGAAAAACCATTTCTCCACAAACTTTCTTTAAAATTAAGCACACACACAAGGTCCATTTTATGACAAAATATGGAAGCACATCACATAAGCATTATGTCACAATTGAGAACCATGGGTGAATCCCTAAGGGTTTCTAGTACAAGTGGATCTCTATAAACCTCATACTTTGCTGAAACATGGTATAAAACCATAACCAATAGCTTTCTCATACACGAGCCACTAGGAGGGAACATCCCATGGGCCTAGAAGTCTTAAATCATATCATATGTTTAGTTAGTGTTGTAAATGTCAATCCAGCTAAGTGAATCTGTGATTTTCCACTTCCAAGTCAACTAGCATCAATCCACTAGTAGAATCTGGGCTTACCACTTCCAAATCATTAGCGTACTAGCTCTAGTTTTCCCACATAGGTACTTGAGATTCCCCTGTGCTCAATGCTCATTTCACATGTCACACTAATATATATTTTAACATGTCATCACACAGAAACCACCATTTTCCATAAACAACCCACTTTCCATTTTACACAACAAAACCATTGGAAAACACTTTTCACACCTCTTGCAAATCTCATAAAACCCATTTGGCACATTACCATAAAAGCACATAATAAATTCAACCATTTCCATGGGAAAAACCTTTCCAAATCAACACAAAAGCTAAGTTTCCATTTTTAAAACATACTTCTCATCATTTACACAATTCAAACATCACATTTAAAGGTGCACAATAAAATCCAATGAACCAAAACAATTAATTTCCTTTTGAAAACCCATTTTTAACACATTCTCACCTAAAGTGTCTTTGAAAACACAATTTGAAACCTTCAAATAACCATAAAAACACTTCCATGAAACACCATAATAAATCACACACAAAACATAGCCATTTTCCTTTATAAAAACCATTTCCATCACATAATCATGTTAAAATAATTTCGTAACACATTTCACACCACACAATAAATTCATAGAGAACATTTATAAAGACAATAAATCACATCAAAATCATTTAAAAATTTTAAGGCATCGAACCACCTACCTCGTCCTTTGATACTTTCATAAAATTGGTGCGAAGTCACAACCACACCACCACATGACTCCAACAAGGAAACATCAACCAAACACCACCAAGATTGAACCCTAAAAATAAATATTCAACCCTAAATAGGTCACCCAAACCAATGGAAAATGAGAACTCAAGGAGGGGAGAAGAACCCTAGAAAAGAAGGGAAACCAATGGATAAATCATTTGACGTTTCTTTGATGAATACACACTAAATCCACCAAAAGTAGGGAGTAAAAGGGAGACAAGAGGATTAGGAGGCACTGCCTAGGGTTAGAGAGGTCGAAATCGGTGAGAAATGGTGGATTTGGGGTAAAATCCCAAGAGAACACAAAGGTCATTTTCAAAATTTTAATGACTTGGATGAGTCGTACTATTTTCCCTCATGGTTTTCCAAACTATGCAGCAACCATACACCCCTTATTGCCTAAGAGAAACATGCTGCATGGTTATCCCACACGATTTACAAATCGTGCGCTAATCATGCAGTTAGCCACTGTCCAAAAATTCCAAATGGCCGCACGATTACCTGGACAAGGGTGCATGGTTTCCAAAACTATGCGCCAACCATGTACCATATGCTTTTAACCCCAAAATTCCCATTTTTCTCAAAAAAAAAACAAAGAAAAAACAATGGGAAATTTCTAAACCAAAAATAAATAGACAATTACCTAAAAAATTGAACCCTAACACACCTAAATCTCGAGATAAAAAACTGAGACCCATAATTGAACCAGAACCAAGGATGCAAACAAAAATCTGGGTGTGACATACACGGTGAGTACCTGTTCGAACTACCCAATGTGTATTATACTCGTATACTGTTTAATGTTGCATCATGTGACATACATGAATTATCATGCAATTTCATGGTGTGTTCTATCAACTTAATGACCACACATGAAACATGGTATTTACGTAGTGTGTTATGATTAAATGCACGTAGAGTAATGTATATAATATGACTTATACATGATATGTAGATCCAAACATTACAGAAAAATTAACTAGATATTTTTATATATAAAACCTATCACATGACGTGTACTATCAACTTATTGACCACTTGGAACACATGTTGATAAGTTTTTCACAATATACTAAATTAATTTTTAATTCTACATAATTTTGTAAAAGTAATCGACATGTATATTTCATTTTACACGATGTGTATTATTCTCACCGTCTATTCGCGGCACACGTCTAGGGACTCGGTGTGTAACTGTGCCATAGAAAATTTGGAGTGAATGGCGTGTGGTGTCTGAGTTACATGACCACCAGTCATGTAGGCTGTGTAAGAAGATACACAGCCCGTGTGTGACTAAAGAACTACACGTCATGTATAAAAGTTACACAATTTGTACTCTATCTGACCATGTTCCAGGATGACCCGATCAAAACATGGTGTGTAATTAAATTCACCACGTGTAATAAATTCACATGCCTTGAATTAATTCTGAATTAATTCATGGTGCATTAAACACTAGTACATGGTGTGTACCTCTAGGTTATATGGTGTGTACTCTTTTTTTGTCCGTCTAGACTCTTTGGTACCTCCGGATGAGATCTTATAATTTATTTCATTCATAAAATTAATCGATTTAATTATATTTATGAGAAAAAAAGAGGACGAAAATAGATATCACAATTCTGGTTAAAGAACGATTAAAATGGAATTGAAAACTATGTGTAAATCAATAAATGGACTTTAAATGATTATAAATAATTATGCGACCATTATGATACAAATTTTATGTTTCGTGCGCATCAGAAGCATTGGATGGTGCATACCCAACTCTGCTTTTTTGCCATAATCGATGATTTATCCAAGATTTACATAATGATAAACATCGTGATCAACATAATTGAATCAAATAATATGGATAATGGATAAACATCAAAACCAAAGTGCATGATCGTCAAATATTGTTTACAATTAATTTACATAGTTAAAGAATTACCTTGTGAGAAAATATTTCTTCCTTGATGGATCTGACGACATCTCTACATCGTACCATCGTTGCATTGTTGGAATCAATATTAGATTTCCTTTTTGGGGTTATTACTCCTAGGTTTAACTTTGATAGATCCACATCCACTCATAGTATCCATAAATATATTTTATTTCATGGAAACCACTCACTCTATATTTTTCCAAAATTTAGTGGTGTTTTCCTATGTTTAGTCTTATCCAAAAGGCTTTCAATGAGGTTTTCTAACCCTAATCCCCCAAAATAACTAATTTCTTATGATACCTACTATGACAACCCATATTTTTTTTACAATTTATTTCTTGACTTATTATAAGAATATTCATAGAATACAATCCAAAATGACCAAGATTCCTAGTGTTTTTGTGTAATTAGATACATATCACAATAACTTTAAACATGGATACATTAAAATTAATTAAAACTATAAAAAATCCCTTAAATTTCCATTGATATTCTAAAATTGTATGAGATAACCTAAGGACGTACATAAGAAATGAGCGAGCTATAAATCTTATTAAGGGAATGTTAAAATAATGAAATGATGAAAGTAATCAATGTGAGTAAGGAGTAATATCAAGGTGTCATAAAAGGGTGAAAATCATAAACATGAACATTGAAGCATGATGTAAGATGATGAAATCAAGACAACATAAGAATTTGATAACAACATAAAACATAACATCATAAGTTTAAGTCAAGTCTAACTATCGAGACATCATAACATAGTGTATTTAGGCTAACCGCATGTGCACCATACATGGTATCTTATGAGATAAAAATATTACCCAATATATTACAGGTATATACAATTCTAGGCCCACCCATCACATTTATATTATGTACATCCATTGGTATGTCACATGAATCATACAACATAAAAACGTATTTCATCAATTTTAATCCCATGATTAAGAAGTTAAGGTTATATATATAGGTTTCCCCAATCAATGAAGGAAAAGTACATCTAGTTTAATACCCTTGAGTGGAAATGGGTAAGGGTATTCACATTACAAATTTTTTTCATGGAAAATCACAAGATAATCTTGTCCACATAATGATTGTACATAAATTCCCATGAAAGGGTTTAATGAGAGTGAAAGGTGGCCTCTCATTAACTGAGAATCATATGGATAGTAAAGGGATACGTAAATACACATTAAAACATGGAAAATTAGAAATAAAAAAATCTTATTATAAAAAATTTACTTGATTAAAAAGGGAAGATGAGAGAATAACTTATCTTGATAGGGTTCCTCTAAATGCTTATGAGGAGCTTCTTAAGAGCTTAGGAACACTTGAGGAGGGATTTAGAGAGGGAGAGAGAGGAACATCATGATAAATGGGGTTTGAGTGAAGTTTAATGAGAGGTTTGTAACACCTTGAGATATTATTATTTTTTATAAATAAATTTTATTTCTTTGATATCTTGTGTTACACACAACACTAAGTTTAAATGAATTACGATAAACTATTAAAATATTATTATTTAATGTGACAGTTATAATCTAACCGTTAAATTTGGTAGTATGAATAGGAATAATCACATTTTTAAAATTTTTATAAATGTTTTACATAAATAAAATATATTGATATACAAGTACTTAATTTTAAGTAAAGTCATTATATGCTTCAAAAATACATTTTCCTCAAAAAATGATTGTATTGATTTTTGTGAAAAAATAATAATTTTTTTTCCAGTTTTAGAAAATTTATTTGCAAAAATGAAATTTATTTTTTGAATCAACATGTTAAAATTATAATAGAGTTAATTTTTGAGAATTTTCTAAAAAGATAATTTTTTCGATGAATAGTGATAAATAATGATTTTTATTAAAAATAGACTTTTTTTAAATCATTTACAATGTCCCATATTGTTTTCAAATGGTTTAAAAGTAAAATTATTTCAATTATATTATTATTAATCTAATTTAGGTCATTAAAATACATTTCATGTTGATCTTTGATAGAAAAACCTTTTTCACTTATGAAAACATTTTTTTGGAAAACCACTTTTTTATAACATATGTTAGTTTAATTTTAAATTAAATTATACCAAATATGTGATTTGAATTTGATAAAATAGATTCTAAATTTGGAATCATAATAATTAAAATTATATAATAATTCCATCTTAGTTTTATTCATGATGAATAGTAAAAAAAGTAAAAACTAATTATTGCGGTTAAGATTACAACAGATTTATCGGGGGTTAAACTAAAATGAAAAGGGTTAAAATGAACTGAAAAATAATATAATTCATATTTTATGGAAATATTTAGACCTTATATCATCTAAAGTTCCAAAATGATCTTTTTTGGGAGCCTTTTGGCATGTGTAAAATGTGGATATAACTTTTTCTTTTGAAAAATTCCAAGTGTGTCCTATCCCCCACTTATAAAAGGGAATCCCCACTCCTCTCCTATTCACACCTCCAAAGCCTTTTTATTCTGTCACTACCTACCCAAATATCTTATTTACATTCCTGCCCACATCCTATAGTTCTTATTTTGATTAGGAAACCATCCTAAGAAGGATTTAGTTGTAAACCTAAAATGTCTCTCTGAAGTAGAGGTATAGTCCTAAATCATGTGTTTTTGTTTTATTTATTTTTCCACCTCCTTCAAATATTCTTAAAATATACTGATATAATAAAATAAAAATCTTAAATATACTAATATATTATTATGTTAATGTCATAACCTCTATCAACCTCATCTTCTATCAAATGAGAAACAAAATCGTCGATCGTATATACGACATACTACTGCCTCACGAACCAATGTAATTTTTTGTCCATCACCACTTATGATGGATAGGTATAATGATATATTTAACCTATGAATATGATATTTATGAAATAATTATACTTCTATAATTATAATATCACATCTACCTTCTTACCTTCCAATCTATTGGAAAGTGATAACATCGCTCGTGCATGCATGTGTACTACTACCTCCACGAATTGATGTAATACATTTTTCATTTTATTTTGACATTAATGGTAATAATGATAGATTTAATAAATATAAATTTTATATATGATACAAAAAATTATTCTGTAATGGTTAATTAAAATTTGTCTTTCTTTTATTCTATCCTTTGAGAAAATGCAAACAATTTTCATGCGTATGTACATCATACCATCTCTATGAATATTGTAATTAATTTTCCTATGTATAACTATTATGGAAGACTATAAGTATGTACATAATGAATATTTATAATATTTATATAATTATTAATAGTTTTGGGATGATGGAAACAAAATAAAAGTATTAAGACCAAAACTACTGAACCAAAATATACATGAAACATGAAGTAGTTATCACCCGAAACATTTATTTTAACAGAGAATTGTTAATAAATAGGTGGTAAAAGGTTATAAGTATAACGCCTTGACCCCAGTTACCCAGAGTCGGTGCATTATTACATAACATTGGCATGATCACAAAAAATAAAGTCTCGAAAGACTCATTAGTTTAGTAGCCTTGGAAACACTAGATACATTCATAAGTCTTACATTACATCATAAAGTGAAAAACTACAACAACATAGTATCCATAGTCCACACTCATATCCCCTTAGACTATCCCTACAGGTCAGTCATAAAATACTTCTTCACATCCTGGGAAAAATAAAACATAGAAAGGGGTGAGCTCAGATGCTCAGTAAGGATAACAATATAGCAGAAACTTTCATAAATAATCATAAGCATTTAAGGCAATTTATAACTAAAACAAAATCCTTTTAAACTTGAACTTAAACATAAAATGTCAAAAATAAAATGAAATAATGTCATTTACTTATTCACATGGATATTCTACTAGTCGAATAATCACATGCAATATCAATAACCACTTTCATAATGATGGAATGCATAATGCCAGATTATCATAACCACATAGTCAAGGCCTTGTGCCAAGACTAAAAATAAGATTTTATCAAGGACTTGTTCCAAGACACTAGTTTGTCTCATGAGACCTACCGATGCATCGAGGAGCTATATTGGGCTCCACCTGTCACTTACTAAGTCCAATGAATTCCTCATATGAACAGGTTTAAATAGAACATAAACATTCTTATTAAAACTAGCATACGAAATGTCAATAATTTCTCCATAAACCATGAATGGTATAAAAATAACACATCCATAGTAAAAAATATCACAAAACCTTCAATAAAATATGGAAGTTTTGTATTATAATAAATTAACTTCAAATAAGCTTAAAATCCATCAAAGGATGTTGACATAGATGAAATTAATTCTATTTGAGAGAAATATCTCTTTTTTTGAAATCATTTAAAAGTCACATAATTATAAAAGAAAACATTTACTTTGAAAATATTATTATAAGATTTTAAGGGAAGCTCAACAATTTTATAATGGCGGAAAATATCCGCACCCGCTGTATAAGTTAAAAAGACATTCTTACCTTAATTTTGTCGAAAAGGTTTAAAAGGACCTTGTATGGAAAAAGATGGAAAGATTCCTTTCAAACCATTTTATAAAAATTCAAAAAATGGTATAAATGACTTTAACCCATAGTATAGTAAATATTAATAATGTTTTGGAATACATTTTTAAGAAACATGGATGTGGATGATAAATAGGTCCCTGTAGATAATTACGTATAAACAACCTCGGATAATGAAGAGATTGTGAAATAAAAACTTACCTTGTACTTTTCCTTGGTAGAGGATATGTTAACCTCCCGTATAATGGTGAAATAATTGTTATTAAATTATACAATAATCATATACATTAATATGATATCATATTTGATCTTTTAATATTGCTTCGTTAATAATATCTTAGTATTATCGTTGTTTTGGGTGTTAACAGATTCGTTTTCCTCTATATTCTTTATTTTGTGAGTCTTATTTGTTATGGATGGGATGCATAGTATTCATATCCAGAATTATATCAAGTCTTTAAATATTATATTTAATCATCAAATGAAAATTAGTCTTGAATGGATTTGATGGGGAATGAATCTCATCGCGTTTGTGGAGACGGTAATCCGTACGTATGCACGAGCGACAATATCATTATTTTGATATTAAAATATTATATAATTGGATGGTATATCATATATACAGAATCATTATCATGTTATATTTATTATTTACATCAATTAAACATAATTATTATACCCATTCAAATAATAATGTATTGAATAACAATTACACCACGAAGTGGAGACGACAAGCCGTACGTACGCACGTATGGTGACATGTCATTAAAAGGATGGATAGAATAATGAATTTGGTTGTACCATATTTATAATAAAATCAAATTATATATAATATACTGGAGTTATTATTTTATAATGGAAACAACAAAGAGAAAGGAAGAAGAAAGGAACTTGAAAGAGGTGGTGAGATATTTACCTCTTCTTCGGGTTCTTCCTTTTGATTTGATCAAAATGGATCCTTAGGTTGGATTTCTGACTAAAGGAAGGCCTCTAGGATGAAGGGAGGACAGTTGAGAGGGTATTTGGGTAGAGTTTGGCCGATCCAAATGGCTTTGAAGGTGTGAATTAGAGAGAAGGGGTAGTTCCCTTTTATAAGAGGGGTGAGGGGCACCTTAGGAAAAGCTAGAAATATTATTTTATAATAAAATAATTTTAGGTTTCTAATGGATAAAAAATGGATTATTTAAAGTCTAAGGTGGGGATGGGTCGAAAACCACTCAACCAAAAGGTTTTATACAGGTTTGGGTCACTATATTAACTTTATATTTTAGATTTAACTCTTAGTTAAATAGTTTGACATTTATCATGTCTATTTGTATTTTTATATTATATAGTTAATAAACATACTATATACTTCCAAGAGAACCCCAAGTGATTAATTAATAATATAAATATAATTATATAAGTCCTTTGGCCGAACCTTATATTTTTAGGAATAGAATATCAATTAATAATATAATATTTGTTTTAAAAACTCTTTTTTGTCAATTTTGACACTATTTGGTATTTTGTTTTTGATAAATTCATAACAGCATTATTACTTCAAAAAAAATTTATCTAACCAACCATAATATTTCATATTAACCTATAAAATTAGTTTAATTCATAAAAAGTCCCAAATTACATTTATTTGGATATTTATAATATCAATTATTTTAATATTTCATTAATTAGGTAATTATTGCATCATCATTTTGTCATAAATAATTTAAATTATTTATTGTATAAAAAAATATAAATAAAATACCATTATGTAGGAAATAGTTTTATATTTCTAATGAATATTTGTAGTCTAATTTATCTTATGTATAACCCTATATTAATTTTTTTTAGTTATTAAACTTTGATTTTAACTCTTTTAACTCTTCTTTAAATAAAATAATAATAAGTGTCATAATCTAATCCAATTGGACCTAAAAGATAATATTTTATTCCTAAGGTTGTTTTTAGTCGAATTATTCTTATCCAATAGAATTAGGACATGTGTTAGAGTAATAATAATATCATTTTTACCCTTAATTACCCTATTTACTTTTAACAGTGGTAAATAAAAGTAAAAAGTTACTATTCACCAAAAAATATTTTTATCTTATTGAACCACATTTTACTCCTTGATATTAAACGTGTCTCTCGGATTTTCGAAATTCCATTCACAGAAGTGGTAAAATTAAGTTTTATGTGAATTTACAACTTCTCCTAGGAGTTGGGTAAAAGACGGTGAAAAGTTCAATAAAATTTTTATATATCTAAAATTATTATAAACTAACTTCAATGAATTACATTGAACTTATATAGGTATTATGTATATATTTTTACCTAAAATAAATTTAAATAAAATAAATAATTATTTAAATAAAAATTCGGTTTTAAACTATAACTCCATGTTTTTCACTATTCATCAAAAATTGAAAGTTTTCAGAAAAATACCAAAAATTCACCCTAAGCTAATTTCAATATTATGAATCCAAAAATGAAGTCCATTTTTAAAGATAAAATTTATAAAATTTCAAAAAGTGGGTATTCCTATTCATAACAGCTACTTTGATTGGTTGTGGTGCGTGTTAGAACTTGAAGTTGCGTACGACACATGCTACTGCATTATTCAATGTATTATTCAAAGAGAAACGTACCGTGGAAGTTTGGGGTGTTACATTATCCCCTCCTTCAAATAATTACTTCCTCAAAATTTCTAGAATATTACTACGTAAAAATACTTGGGTGGTTCTCCATCATAAGTTCCTCAGGTTCCCACATTGCCTTTTCCATCTTATGGTTTCTCTATAAAACTTTTACCAGACGAGTTATCTGGTTTCTCACCACTTGTTCTCTGGTATCAAGAATCCTGATGGGCTCTTCGCAATAAGACATATCGGGTTCCCGTTCTACTTCCTCATAAGTGAGTACATGCATTGGGTCATGCATGTATTTTCTCAACAGTTATACATGGAGCACATTGTGAACTTTGGAGAGACTTGGAAGCATTGCCAACCGGTAAGCTACAGCCCCAATTCATTCTAGAATTTCGAAAGGTCCGATGTATCTAGGACTCAATTTTCCTTTCTTATCGAAATGTATTACACCCTTCCATGGAGATACCTTCAAGAAAACATGGTCTCATACCTGAAATTCCAAATCCTTTCTTCAGTTATCGACATAGCTCTTCTGCCTACTTTGATATGATTTGATGTGGGTTTGGATAACCTTCACCTTTTCCATCGTTTCCTTCACAAGTTCTGGGCCTAAGAGTTTTCTTTTACCAATATCATCCCAACAGGTTGGTGTGCGACATCTCTTTCCATATAATGCTTCATATGGTGCCATCTGAATACTTGAATGGAAGCTATTGTTATAGGAAAATTCTACCAAAGGTAAATATTGATCCCACATACCTTGAAAGTTAAGTGATCATGATCTCAACATGTCTTCTAAGGTTTGAATTGTCTGTTTTGATTGTCCATCAGTTTTTGGGTGGTAGGCAGTGCTCAAACGAAGTTCAGTATCCAAGGCCTTCTGAAGAATTTTCCAAAATCTTGATGTAATACATTGATCATGATCCAAAACAATCGATAGGGGTACTCCATGAAGTCTTATAAATTCATTAATATATAGCCTTGTTAGACGTTCAAGTGGTAGATCTTCACTTATAGTAAGAAAATGTGCTGACTTAGTAAGACGATCATCAATGACCCATATTAAATTGTTCCTTCTAGGAGTATTTGGAAGTCCCATGACAAATTCCATCATGATATTATCCCATTTCCAATCAAGTATGGGAAGAGGTTGCATGAATCCTATGGGATATTGCCTTCCAGCTTTCACTTGTTGACAAACCATAAATCTTGACACAAAATCAGCAATCTTCTTCTTCATGTTGTCCCACCAAAAATGTTCCTTCAAATCTCTATACATTTTTATGCTCCCAGGGTGTATAGAGAAATTGGAGCTATGAGAATCATCTAACAATTCCCTTTTCAGATCAGGTATATCGGGAACACAAAGTCTCTTCCCAAATTTCAAAATTCTATCTTCATACACAAAGTCACTCAATCTCCCATTATTCACTGATTTAATCTTCTTTTGAAACTCTTCATCATCGGTATGAGAACTCTTAATCCTTTCTAGCAAAGATGGTTTGGAAACCATTTGAAAAAGTATTGATGTTTCACCTTCCATGGTTATTCCCAGGTCTATATTCACTAGATCCATGAAAATAGGATCCCTTTCAATTCTCATCTTGTTCAAAACTCCATGATCCTTTCTACTCAAAGCATCTGCCACCTTATTTTCTTTCCTCGGGTGGTAGTGTATCGTGCAATCATAATCCTTGAGTAGTTCTAGCCATATCCTTTGCCTCATGTTGAGTTCTTTCTGTGATAAAATATACTTCAAACTCTTGTGATCAATATAAATCTCACATTTTTCACCATATAGATAGTGTCTCAATATATTCAAATAAAATATTATAGTTTCTAACTCAAGATCATGAGTAGGATAGTTTTGCTCATGAATTTTTCTTTGTCGTGATGCATAGGCAATAACCCTATCATTCTGCATAAGAACACAACCAAGTCCTTTATTTGAAGCATTACTATAAATAACAAACCCATTATTCCCCGATGGTAGAGTCAAGATAGGATAATTTACTAATCTTATATCTAGTTCTTAAAAACATTCTTCACACTCTTTTTTTCAAACAAATTTATCCCCTTTTCATGTGAGCTTTGTTAATGGGTTAGCCAACCAGGAAAAATTCTGGATGAAACATCGATAATAACCTACTAAACCAATAAAACTATGTACCTAATTTATAATCTTCGGTTCTTTCCATTCTTGGATTGCTCTTTTCTTAGAAGGATCAATGAAGATTCCATCCTTAGAGACAATATGGCCAAGAAAAGAAATCTCCTGAAGCCAGAATTCACACTTGCTAAACTTCCCATATAATTCATGTCTTCTAAGTGTCTTTAGGATAATGCGCAAGTGATTTTCAGGATCTTAGTAGATTTTGGAGTATACTAAGATATCATTAATAAATACTACTATAAAATCATCAAGATATTCCTTGAAAACTCTGTTCATTAGATCCATGAAGACAAAAGGTGAATTAGTCAATCCAAAAGGCATTACTGTAAATTCGTAATGCCCGTACCTAGTTTGAAATGCTGTCTTTGGAATGTCTTCCTTCTTCACACACAACTGATGGTATCCAGATCGAAGATAAATCTTTGAAAAGTATTGAGCTCCATGTAGTTGGTCAAATAAATCATCAATGCGAGGTAGGGGATACTTTTTCTTTATTGTTATAGCATTGATATCCCTGTAGTCAATGCACAACCTCATAGATACATGTTTCTTCTTAACAAAAGGATAGGGGCTCCCCATAGAGAAACACTAGGGTGAATAAATACCTTATTAATCAATTCCTCAAGCTGTTTCTTTAGTTCCACTAATTCCATAGTTTCCATTATATAAGGGGTCTTCAATATGGGCCTTGATCTAGGAATTAAATCAATGGAAAACTCAATTTATCGTTCTGGAGGATGTCCAGGTAAATCTTCGGGAAACACATCAACATATTCTTTCACAATAAGTACATCCTCTATTTGAACATTAATTTCCTCACCCATATTTATTTCATTATCTTCCTCCCCAATAATTGAATTTAGTTGAGCTAATGGGGGTGGATCTAGATAAGAATTAGGTGGTGACGATTCTGCTCTAAAGATAAGGCGTTCTTTATCATCATCATCAAAAATTATAACCTCATTCTTCTTAAAATAAATCTTCACATCATGGTCTGAAATCTAATCCATACAGAGGATTATATCAAATTAAATCATGGGTATGACCATGAGATCAACAGATAAAGAACATTTATATGCTCTAATGGGGACTGATTCACAAAACTTTGTTGCAATGATACTTCCCTTAGGAGTTTTAACAGACAACTCCCTTGTTAAATAAAATTGGAAATATCTAATTTTCTTAGAAAAATGGGAAGATATGAAACAATTATATGATCCAGAATCAAATAAATCATTTGCTAAACCTTAGGAAACCATTAAATTACCTACCACCATGTCTTTTGGAGCTTCTACCTCTGCAGTAGTGATATCATAAGATTGGCCTTGATCCCTTGTCCTTTTCTAAGGTAAGTTCCCTTGATGCTTAGGACATTAATTTTCATAATGTCCCATCTCCCTGCAATTGTAGCAATGAACATCAATAGCTTCTTTCTTCCCCTTGCAATCACGAGCTTGGTGGCCTTTTTCACCACACTTGTAACGGACTCCCATTCCCTTCAAACAAGTACCGGGGTGTTTCTTCCCACATTTACTACAGGATGGATATTCAAATTTTCCCTTCTTCCCCTTATTTCCATTTACAGAGTGTTCAAAAGATCTCTTCTTCTCTTTCTTTGCTTTAAAGTCATAAGACTTATAGAATTCCTTTTCTGTCTTGATAGAACATGAGACAATATCTTCGTATGACAAGAAGGATTGTGAGACTAATGCTTGATGGAGAAACGATTTTAACACATCAAATAAATGATCAATATTACTTCTTGGGTTACATATATAATCTACAGCATGCCTTGCTAACCTTGTAAAGTTAGACTCATACTTTGCAACATTCTCGTCCTCCTTTTTCCTCAGACTCAGAAATTGACTTTCCATATCTGCTCGATGGTCACAAGGAAATTATTTCTCTAAGAAAATATCTTTAAAATCACTCCATTCCATATTTGATACTTCATCATCTTCCTTTGTGTTTTGAATCAATGACCACCATTGATCAGCATCTCCGGTGAGGCGATAAACTGCCATGATAACTTTTTACCTTTCACTACTCCCCAAGGCATGGAATATTTTCTCTAAAGAATTTATCCACTGATCATACACTAATGGATTTGTACTCTCATTGAATGTTGGTGGTTGTTTCCTCATGAAGCAGTCTAACATTGATCCTCCATGTTGTGGATCAGGGTGCTCCATATGGGTAAGGTTATTATTCATAACCTGTGTGAGTTGTCCCAGTATAGTGATAAGCTGATCAACACCCGTTATATCACCAGCTCCACTATAATTATCTTGAGCAGGAGGGAAATCCCTACATGGAGTGAGTGCATTTATATAGTTTCCATTCCTTCCAGTAGGTTCCATTTTTAAACAATGTCATAAACTAGATTAGTTTATGAATCGAAATACATAATTCAAAACTTGTAAAACACTTAACATAAATTGAACAATTTATGGATTTAATTCATAATAATAAAAATGATTTCTTTGAGGAAGTATATACCCATAAACCCTTCATAATGGTTTGCAAAGAAAATGAGAATTATTCTAAGCATATCCCCGGGGAGTGTCGTAACCAAGAGTGCAGCAAGACCTGTTGTCGTGCACCAGTTCCCATTCGAGTCTAGATCAAAGCGGTGTTTTTGGGTTTTACCCCTAGGTACATCTGTGCTAGAGCCGCCTCTACCTGCTCATATCCAAATAGGGATGTATTGCTCGGAAAACTCACAAAATATCTATAATACCAAAATTCTAGGAAGTTCTTCTATACTAATCCTCAAAGTCCATATTAGGTCTATGTGCTCTAATCAGAGTTTATCTAAATCTAGATTCCAAGGTTTGTACTAAATATCCTTATGATACCAACTGTAACGCCCCAACCCCAGTTACCCAGAGTTGGTGCATTATTACATAACATTTTCATGATAAAAAAGATCAAGTCTTGAAATACCTATTAGTTTAGTAGCCTTGGAAACACTAGATACATTCATAAGTCTTACATTACATCATAAAGTGAAAAACTACAACAACATAGTCTCCATAGTCCACACTCATATCCTCTCAGACTATCCCTGCAGGTCAGTCATAAAATACTTCTTCACATCCTAGGAAAAATAAAACATAGAAAGGGGTGAGCTCAGATGCTCAGTAAGGATAAAAATACAGCGAAAACTTTCATAAATAAGCATAAACATTTAAGGAATTGTATAACTAAAACAAAAGCCTTTTAAACTTAAACTTCAATATAACATGTCAAAAATAAAATGAAATAATTCCATTTACTTATTCACATGGATATTATACTAGTCGAATAATCACATGCAATATCAATAACCACTTTCATAATGATGGAATGCATAATGCTAGACTATCATAACCACATAGTTAATGCCTTGTGCCAAGACTACAAATAAGATGTTTTCAAGGCCTTGTGCCAAGACACTAGTTTGTCTCATGAGACCTACCTATGCATCAGGGAGCTATAACAGGCTCCACCCGTCACTTACTAAGTCCAATGCATTCCTTATATGAACAGGTTTAATCATAACATAAACATTTGTATTAAAACTAGCATACGAAATGTCAATAATTTCTCCATAAACCATGAATGGTATAAAAATAACACATCCACATCCAAACATATCACAAAATCTTCAATACAATATGGAATTTTTGTATCATAATAAATCAACTTCAAATAATCTTAAAATCCATCAAAAGATATTGACATAGATGAAATCAAAACTATTTGAGAGAAATATCTCTTTTTTTAAAATCATTTAAAAGTCAAATAATTATAAAAGAAAAAATTTAATATGAAAATATTCTTATAATCTTGTAAGGGATGCTTCGATGATTTTATAACGGCGAAAAATAGCCAGACGCACAGTATAAGTTAAAAAGACATTCTTACCTTAATTTTGTCAAAAAGGTTAAAAAGGACCTTGTTTGGAAAATGATGGAAAGATTCCTTTCAAATTTTTTTATAAAAAGTCAAACAAGGGTATAAATGAATTTAACCCATAGACTAGTAAATAGTAAAAATGTTTAGGAATACATTTTTAAGAAACATGGATGTGGATGATAAAGAGATACCAGTAGATAATTACGTATAAACAACCTCGGATAATGAAGAGATTGTGAAGTAAAACCTTACCTTGTACTTTTACTTGGTCAAGGGTAGGTTAAACTCCTGTATAATCATGAAATAATTGTTATTAAATTATACAAGAATCATATACATTAATATGATATCATATATGATCTTTTAATATTGATTCATTAATAATATCTTAGTATTATCGTTGTTTCGGGTGTTAACAGATTCGTTTTCCTCTATATTCTCTGTTTTGTGAGTAATATTTGTTATGAATGGGATGTATATTATTTATATCCAGAATGATATCAAGTCTTTAAATATTACATTTAATCTTCAAATGAAAATTATTCTTGAATGGATACGATGGGGAATGAATCTCATCGCGTTCGTGGAGACGGTAATCCGTACGTATGCACGTGAGACAATATCATTATTTTGATATTAAAATAATATATAATTGGATGTTATATCATATATAAAGAATCATTATCATGTTATATTTATTATTTACATCAATTACACATCATTATTATACCCATTAAAATAATAATGTATTGAATAACAATTATACCACGACGTGGAGACAGTAAGCCGTACGTACGCACGTATGGTGACATGTCATTCAAAGGATAGATAGAATAATGAATTTGGTTGTACCATATTTATAATAACATCACATTATATAGAAGATACTGGAGTTATTACTTTATCATGGAAACAACAAAGAGAAAGGAAGAAGAAAGGAATTTGAAAGAGGTGGTGAGATATTTACCTCTTATTCGGGTTCTTTCTTTTGATTTGATCAAAAGGGCTCCTTAGATTGGCTTTATGACTAAAGGAAGTCCTCTAGGATGAAGGGAGGACAGTTGAGAGGGTATTTGGGCAGATTTTTGCCGATCCAAATGGCTTTGAAGGTGTGAATTAGAGAGAAGGGTTAGTTCCCTTTTATAAGAGGGGGAGGGGAACCTTAGGAAAAGCTAGAAATATTATTTTATAATAAAATAATTTTAGGTTTCTAATGGATAAAAAATGGATTATTTAAAGTCTAAGGTGGGGATGGGTCTAAAACCACTCAACCAATAGGTTTTATATAGGTTTGGGTCACTATATTAACTTTATATTTTATATTTAACTCTTAGTTAAATAGTTTGACATTTACCATGTCTCTTTGTATTTTTATATTTTATAGTTAATAAACTTACTATATACTTCCAAGAGAACCCCAAGTGGTTTATTAATGATACAACTATAATTATATAAGACCTTTGATGTAACCTTATATTTTTAGAAATATAATATCAATTAATAATATAATATTTGTTTTAAAAACTCTTTTATGTCAATTTTGACACTATTTGGTATTTTGTTTTCGCTAAATTTATAACATCATTATTACTTCGAAAAAAATTCATATAACAAACCCTAACATGTCATATTAACATATAAAATTAGTGTAATTCATAAAAAGTCTCAAATTACATTTATTTGGATATTTATAATATCAATTATTTTAATATTTCATTAATTAGGTAATTACTACATCATCATTGTGTCATAAATAATTTAAATTTTTTATCGTATAAAAAATATAAATAAAATACCATTATGTAGGAAATATTTTTTATATTTCTAATTAATATTTATAGTAGAATTTATCTTATGTATAACTCTATATTAAAAATGTTTTAGTTATTAAACTTTGATTTTAACTCTTTTAACTCTTCTTTAAATAAAATAATAATAAGTGTCCTAATCTAATCCAAGTGGACCTAAAGGATTATATTTTATTCCTAAGGTTGTTTTTAGTTGAATTATACTTATCCAATATAATTAGGACATGTATTAGGGTAATAATAATATCATTTTTACCCTTAATTACCCTATTTACTTTTAACCGTGGTAAATAAAAGTAAAAAGTTACTATTCACCAAAAATTATTTTTATCTTATTGAACCACATTTTACTCCTTGATATTAACCGTATCTCTTGAATTTTCGAAATTCCATTCACAGGAGTTGTAAAATTAAGTCTTATGTGAATTTGCAACTTCTCATAGGAGTTGGGTAAAAGACGGTGAAAAGTTCAATAAATTTTTTATATTTCTAAAATTATTATAAATTGACTCCAATGAATTACATTGAAATTATATAGGTATTATGTATCTATTTTTACCTAAAATAAATTTAAATAAAATAAATAATTATTTAAATAAAAATTTGGTTTTAAACTATAACTCCATGTTTTTCACTATTCATCAAAAATTGAAAGTTTTCAGAAAAATACCAAAAATTCACCCTAAGCTAATTTCAATTTTCCGAATCCAAAAATGAAGTCCATTTTGAAAGATAAAATTTATAAAATTTCAAAAAGTGGGTATTACTATTCATAATGGCTACTTTGATTGGTTGTGGTGTGTGTTAGAACTCGAAGTTGCGTACAACACACGCTACTGCATTATTCAATGTATTATTCAAAGAGAAGCGTACCATGAAAGTTTGGGGTGTTACAATAAGTAAATAAATTTTGATATGATACATATGAGTATGGTTGTATAATATATTTATAATAAATCCATATTTATTATTCAGTAGGTTTGAATATGTATAAAGAAAGTTAAGACTTGAGGTAAGATATTTTCATCTCACTTTTATTTTTGTGGGACACATGCCATATTCACTATTTTTTTCTTTTGTGTGCTATATATATATTGTCCATGGTTGTATTTTATTATTCTTTTTATGAATTTTATGGAGATTTTAATATCAATATATGGTTCTTTTTTTCTTTTGGATTATGATTCAAAAGTTATCAAAGTGGTAGTCATTTTATATTATAATATCATTATTTATTAGGATTGTTTGTGATTATGTTTTTAGTGATAAAATATTATGATATATATATCAAGAAAAACATTAATTTTCTTATCCTATGGTTTTTTCAGAGAATACATGTTTACCTTTCATTTTTCTCTCTTTAAGTACTCGAGATACCAAAAGGATATTTTTTTTGAAAAATCAACTTTATTTCTCTCTTTAGTCGAAAAATCCTTATTCTTCCTTGTCCAAGTTTTTTAATTTTTTTTTTAATTTTTTTTACTATTCTCCAATATTTTTTGAAGAATTTTTTCCCATGTTTAGTTTTTTACAAAATGGTTTGAATGTAATTTTCTTATCATTTTCCAAACAAGGCTCTTTTGAATTTTTACCAAAAGTGCGAAAGGAATATTTTTTTTAATGTGTATAGCATGAATAGTATTTCGAACCATCATGACCACTAAATGATTTAAATATTAACTTATAAGTTTCCAATTTTATTTTAAAATAAAGTGTTTTCTTTATTATTTGGGAAATATTTATAGTTTAAAGAATTGATTTCAAAATCGAAAGAGTATTTTCCTCAAGAATATTATAATGATATTTTTAGGGAATTTCAATTCTTCCATGACAATAATATTTTGTGTTTATTAGGTTTTACTGGAGATATGATCCAATAATACCATCGTTATTATTTCTTTGGATGATTTATGATTATGAAAATATATGTTTATGAAACCCATTTTTCTATGATGAATTGATAAAATGTTTATGAAAGATGATTTATCTACACAGGTTATGATATGATGATATGATGAATAATTAATTATTTTATAGAAAACATATATATGGTTTTCATTATGTGTTGGGTGAGCCCAAAATTATACATCCCTCCAATGAATTGAAAAAATATTAATATCTCATGAGATAAATTGGACCAGAATGAGGAGTGGATCCTGTTTAGTAAGGTAATTTGTCTACGATGATAGTATTGAGAGTGAAACTGGACTACTATGATGGTTTTAGGAGTGAACCAATTACACTAAAATAATATTAGAAATGAGCCTTGAATAATAAAGAAATGATTTTATATGATTATGTGTATACTAGAATTTAATTTCTTATGCCAGTGTTATGCTTCCATGACTCATGTTCTTTGGTTACTTTATGATTCATGTCTTATGAACTACCAATATTTATTCCATAACTGAAGTTTATGATCTATGATATGCATGATATAGTTTTCAAATGTTATTCTCATGTTATCATACCTTTATGTTCATGTTATGTTGATATCTCCCATGTTTATCCTTACTAAGCATCCGAGTTTATCCTTTCTTATGTTTCCTTTACCTAGATTATAAAGAAATGTATTATGCATGACAAGTTAAGAAGGGTGCTAGTTATAAGAACATAGTGTGAGATTTTGTAGTTCACTTATGAACCATTTGTTTATGTGTCCATGTTTCCAAAGATACCAGACCTAAATGATTCTGGTATGGATCATTATATTAGAAAATGAATATTTGTCTAATGATATGAAATATCTATGTATGAAAAGTGTGGGTCGCTATAGTTGGTATCAGAGCATGATTTAGTTAACCTTTGGAAACTAGGATGAGAAATCTCTTGTGAGAACCATAATGATAATTCTAAGTATAGAAAAATATCCCAGAATCTTATTAAAGGATAGAGAAAAGGGTTTACAAGAAATTACATCCTTATTTGGATACTACAAGTGGATGTGGCTCTAGTATAATTGTACCTAGGGTTAATAACTTTGAAAATGGAATATTGGTCTTTGACTCGATCGTCACCTGGTTCATGAAAACATTCCTTATTGCACAGCTAGTTTGAAACTCATAGGGGATATGTTTTGGAAATCCACAAACTCTATGAACCATCATGAAGGATTTCAATAAATGATGACCATGAATGACCTAGGTTAAGCTTAAGGTGTCATAGATTGTAAAGAAGGTATCGGGATTTAGACATCCTATAAATGATGTTTTCATGATTATTTATTTTTCCACCATAACTATTATTCATTACACTATTATTTTTTATTTTAATAAATGGATAGAACCTGAAGGAATCATGTTAATGTTGAATGTGACAATCAATGTAATGATTTTTATCCTAAAAAACCAAATGTTATGGAAGTTATAATGAAAAATCTCACTAATATGCTCAAAAAACTTTCTTAAGATATGAATCATGTTGAACTTCCAAACAAGAAAAGGAGGGAACAAAGTTCTATTGATTCCTTCATGGGGGGTGGGGAAGGATATTCATGTATAAGTTGTTCTTGAGTTGTTTTTTTTTCTCTTTGCCTCCCCCCATAAAACTTGCTATAAGCTCTATTTGGTATTGTAATTCTTCTTAAAACATAGCTAATTTTTCTCCCATATTTTTCATTTCCTAAGTTTGATCCTCTACTTGTTTTTTTCTCAAAATATGTTCGGGGTGTCACCCTAAAACCCGTACCTCTGACATGGCCATACTTTTCTGGCTGCTTCAAGGCAACTGAAAGTATTTCTACATCCGGTGTGGGTGTTGTTGATTCTTGTGACTATGTTAGATATAAAATATAGGAAAATAAGTAATCATTGTTATGTAATAGATATTTAAATCAATTTTTTTTATTATTTCATACTTACACATGTTTCCCACACACACCTCCTTTCATAGTACATGGCGTGGGATGGAAGTGGATGCGGATTTAGACTTTTAAAGATTCATATAAACAAAATAACATAGTTATTGTGTTTTTTTATGTTACATAAAAGTATTATGGTAGATTTAAAATACGTACCGAATATTTTTCAAGTGATGCGTACCCTATCCTTGCTTTACAGTAGGGGTACACTGGTTTTGATGCCCGTTATTTATTTTCATCACCCAGTTTCTATTTCATAAATAAAACACTATCAATAAAAGTTATGAATACACGTACCGTCAAACAATGTATTACCAGACACAATGTACCTTAAAAGACTGCTTCGTACGATGACCATTAAACGCACCCCAAAATGCTTGGGTTATCAGGTGTGCATAAATAAGAGGTAAGTGCAGTTTTATTTTCCTTTCAGCATATTTATGATGATATTTCATTAAAAGTGTGCAAAAACCCCTATGAATCCTTCCAGTAACCCTTAAGACATAGACATTTTTTTAATTCATCTACTATAAATGCACTTTTCAAGAGATGATGAAGTGTAAGTCGATGTTTCATTATTTAATTTTTAGTAAATTAAAAAAACGATATCATAATATTACCATAATATCTCCCTACATAAGTGTCTTAATCTCAACCACAACATGGCGCCATGAAGTTACATCCATCGCCACACATTGCCGAATGGAGACTCCAATGTAACTAATGAACATGGAATTGTTGGGGTCAACATGTTGGTCCCACTTATTCCATCCAATCTTGTATTTGATGACTTTATCTTTAGCCTTAATGATTTTTTCTAATACCTTAAAGCTATGAAAATCCTATTTTTTCTACGTCACTAGTGTTTCATCACCTTTCATTTCCTCAGATCCATCGTCATCAATATGTTCCTTCAGATCTGGAGGGCTATCATCAGCATGTGTAGATGATGGTTGTACCTCTGCACTAAGAGCAGAAATAGGTTGAGAAACCTATTGTTCATCTGCACTACGAGTAGTAGTATGTTGAGAAACCTACAGTGCCTAGGGATTGGGAGCATCATCACATGCAGAATTCATTATCTACAAAAGTGGTTTAATATTTAATTTATATAACATAAAATCAATAATGAACAAATATTAACATATGGAAACAGGTTGAGAAACCTGTTTTTCATTTTTACTACAAGCAACAACAGGTTTAGAAACCTATTGTGCTTGAGGATTGAGAGAATCATTATGTGAAGAAGTAATTATCTTCAAAAGTGGTTTAACATTTAATTTAGATAACATAAAAGCAGCAACAAATCGACATTAACATGAGGAAATATGATTTATATTAGAAAAAATATAACCTAATTATTGAACTCTTTTTTTAAAGGTTGAAGGGATTTGAACCCACTATCAACTATACAAATCTTTTCATTGTGGTCTCCTATGACATAAAAAACACCATCTACACTAAGATCGCTGCAAAATTATTGTTACGTCCCAATGAAAGAGTCATCCTCCATTGAATTTTCTTCTGACTCTTCAGTAGTTTTGGTCAATAAAAGAACAATTGACCCGTTTTGATTTGAAGGATCTGGAACAAAAAATACTTGTACTGCCTATGATTCCATTATAAATAGTTTGTCTTTGTACCCTTTCTTACTGAAATCAACTTTCACAAATCCCAACTCAACTATTTTAACAGAACTTCTGTTATAAACCTAATCACATTGAAAAATAGGCACTGGGAATGTAGTATAATCCAACTCCCATATTTTTTTGATGATGCCAAAGTATGACATATTCGTGTAAATTGGATTTCTGTCCTTAGCACCAGAAACATGCTTTGCTTCAACCACAAGTGTAACTCCACTATTCTGTCTGGTACTGTCTTCATCATGTTCATTAGTATAGAATGTATAACCATTAATTAGATAAGTATTTTAAGATAATACATAAACACTTGGTCCTTCGGCTATCCATCTAAGTCATTCTGAAATTGAGTATAGATTTTCATTTGACTCCTTAAAAATATAGTCTTGAAACCATCCTATAAACTATTGATTATGTTTATTTGATTTTAATTTTTTAACCCTTGATGGATTAGAATGACTAAGAATTTATTTGTGGGTTTCAACATATGAGTCAACATCCAAACTGTTATGTAAAACATAAAGGTGGGCCTGCTCCCAATCTATAATTTTGATTATGATGACCTCCTTTCTAGAAATTCCTTCACCTGAAAGTTAACTAGTGTAAAGAGACTTCATTAAACCAATACTTGGAACACTAGACATGTATTCGGTATAGAATTCAATAGATTCGTCAAAAATATATTGCTTCGCAATACAACCCTATGGATGACTTCGATTTTTTACATACCCTTTTAAAACCTTCATATACCATTCAATGGGCTACATCCATCTATAGTGCACATGAACACATAACCAAATCTCTCTTACCAAGTGAATCATCAAATAAACCATCATATACCATTGATTTTTTACCTTGTTCACAGACGGGACACCCAAGATTTCCTTTAATTCTATATCCTAAGAAAATTACATAAGTAGAAAATTCATTTATCATCCCATACAACATGACTCTCAATGTAAAATCTTCATTTCTGTAAGCATCTTACACCGTAACACCTGAATCCCAAAATAATTTAAAATCCTTGATAAATGGATCCAAATAAATAGCAATATCATTACCTGGTTATTTTGGTCCTGATATAAGCATAGATACCATGATGTGTTTTTTTTCATGCATAACCATAGTGGAAAGTTATAATTTACCAACATAATCAGCCATGTACTATGAGTGCTACTTTTAAAACCAAAATAATGCACTCCATCTCTAGATAACACAAGACAAAGGTTTCTCAGCTCATTTCCAAAGTCAAGATAATCATGATCAATTCTCTTCTACAAAGGAGATTCTTCTGAATACCATAGTTTTCTATATTTATTTCTTATTTCTGCATGCCATGTCAATTGCTCTGTAGTCTCCTCACTTCTATATAGGCTTCTAAACCTTGTAATGATTGGAAAGTACCATTCAACTTTCATAGGACCAGATTCATCTTTCTTGTACTGGGAAGCACCACACTTTGGGAATTCTCTAAGTGATTTTTGGTCCTTGAAAAATAGTATACAATCATTTGGGAAAGCCTGTATTCTTCTAGAGATCATACCCATCGAGTGTAGCATTCGTTTGGAATAATATACTCGGCTCAAGAGCTCATTATCTTTTGGGAGCATGTCATTCAAGAGATCAAGTAATTCTATAAAACTGGAAGCACTCCATTCATTGCCTAATTTCAAATTATATAGCTTCAGTATGACTTTCAATGCTATATATTTAGTGAAACCATCATACAATGGAATCTTTTCACAACTCTTTAACTGTTAAAACAATTTTGGGAAATCACAAAGTTCATCTTCAACTATACTTGTCATTTAATTAATACGATCTTCATCATCATGCACATCCATAATCATGTCCTTGATACAGTCTTCTTCATTTTCCATGCTTATAATCATATCAAATGATCCATAAATTGCAGTATTATCCCAATCACTAGCTACATTCTCTTTTTTCCTGTGTTAATTCCAACATTTTTAACTTTGATATATTCTATGATAGATCAAGTGTTCTTCCAACTCCTCTGGAATAACTTTTCTTGAATAACAATAGCATAAATATAGACAAAGGATTTGAGTAGGATCATATGCACGATTTTTTGAAAACTTGATAAACTCTTTCACTCCATCTTCATACTCTTTTGTTAGACGATTCGAATCCATCCATTCTTTATTCATATCTATCCTATTTGATTTAGTGATATTAATATTTAACAAAATAAATACAAAAAATTTTGATATAAAAATTAACCAAGGATAAAAAAGTTAGACTTTAAATCTCCTTTGAAAAATATTTATAATATCATAGTTGAAATCCCATTAAAAAACCAACCATTTACACAAATTCCTCTTTAAAATAACAATTTTTTTTAAAATAAACTAATTAGATAATGTCCCCTGGTTAATTTCATGAACAAGTTATAGTATTGACACTTTTCGAGGCTCATGGATGGAAATTGGGATCTATTTCAGCATGAATACATTCTAAGTCGGTGGATAGTTTCATTAGTGAAGTCCTTAGTTGTTCCAATAGCTTCGAGATTGTTATAGCGTGTTTTGTTTTAATTTTTGATGTGGTTTATTTTATGTTTAAATTTAAATTATTATATATATTTATATGTATATTTTATAATGATTCTCATTCACTTTATTACTTGGTTTATTTTTAAAATAATGATGGTTTTCAAAGTAAATGAAATATGATTAGCTTTTCCTCATGAAAAATATAGAAAATATATTTTCTAAATGGAATTTCAGGCTATAATTTTAATTTTGGATTATAAAATAAATTACATAGATTCATATAGATATTCTACTGGGTAATAGAACACCCCATAAATATACACCCATGTGTGAATGTAGGTTTTTTTATCTGATATAGGTAAAGATAAGGAATCATCCTCTTTTAGTGGTATTTCTTAGTCACCTTCTTCTTTCCTCGGTGATAGTGATGCTTAAGTGGTGACCTCCGATCACATAGAGATAATAAATTTGGTTCATAATAATTAATGAAAATAATTTCTTTTCCAAACAAACATATATATATCATTTTTTGGTCAGAACGTTAAAATAGTTTTCTAATTCTACAATATGCTCTACCTTGAACCAATACAAGGATGGATTCAGTCCATTTTCTCTATAAATTCTATAAGGGTGTTCATCATTCCTCTCAGTAACACTTAAATGTCACCTCTATAATTAATTTTGATGTATACATCAGTCGCCTATTGAGGGATGACCATGGGTTTCCCTTCAGTATCCTTGAAGCACTCCTCTACATTTATAGAGAGTAAGTTATCATTTATTCACTTAGTTCATAAATCCATGCTTATCATTTTATGGTTATATGACTACAAATCATTGAGGGTGGGATCCGTTCACCACACCTAAGGGGATCTCACTCACTAATGGGGGTGGATCTCACCTCACTTACTAAATTGTGCATCACCACATTGTATTATCATTAGTATATAATATATATTGAGGTAGGTACCATTTGATCTCACATCTACCATAGAATAATATCATTAAATACCTATTTATATACTAAGTATAATCTCACTTTACCAGTTGGGGGTGAGTAAAAGACAGTCTCCATTATTGGAAATTCTCTAGATGATAAGGACGTGTCTATGAGATTCATTGGAATCTACAACTCCAAAACATATGGTGTAGGAAGAGTAACCCATTTCAATGACATCTAGGATAAGGGTCTATCAAGACAGTACACAAATCACACTCCAAAATACACCTATTGATGCCTAACCATGATCATCCATTAGACATATATTTCCCCATCTTTAAATTAAAATACTTTACTCTTGATAAGAACAAACTAAAGGTAGTGATTATGGGAGTGTATCAATGCATCATTCATCTCTAACTACTCTTTCACCATTGAAACTTCCACTGAACAACTCCCTAGTTGGAAATTAGGACTATAATAAGTGGGTCTATAATGTCGATGTTATATTCTATTTGGAGGTTCATCCATGGAACCATTATAGTTTTCTTTAGTTAAAACACTAACTAACTCCCATATAAAGGGTGCATCTTCACTAATAATACTCAACCATCAATGCTCACTTGGGGGAAAAAATCATAGGATTTTTTTCATGAAAACAAAACCATTACTTGAAATAACTTCCTTTGATGTCTCTACCCAAACCACTAATATTGAAAAATTATACATTAAAACATGACCAGTGAATACCTTTCTAGGTCCATGGGCCTCGATGCATACTTAGACACGATCTAGATTCCTTATAAAGGGTCTATTATCCTTAGATAAATCACCATCCTAAACAAGGGATCAAAATCAAACCACAATAATGTAGTCATATCATGAGTTTTAGAAAAAAATCATCCACTAATGGATCACTGTGTTATGTAGGGATCTTAATGAAAAAATGGCAGCTTGGGAGTGAGAGTCTAAAATAGATGAAAGAAAAAGTCATAATCTCTAACCAAACCACTTTTTCCTAAGGATCATGCTTTCCTTAAAAATCCATGATACCTCTATTAGTAGAAATCATAAAATATATCTAGAATATGGGTAGTCTTATCCAACTCAACAAGATATACCATCTTCTTTACAAGAAAGTATTTACTAATAATGGAGGGGATATGAAGAAATTCAGATTATGGGTCAAAAAGATATCTCAACTGAGTCTCAAAAACCCCTCAACGCTCACTAATTTGTAGTAAGAGGTCCAAATACAAGAGTATGATCATATTTGATCTATCTTTTCACATAATCTATCTATCATTTTTTATCACACTTTATTTGATAGGATAAACTCATGAGGATTAGAGTATATCTATATAAGAAGAAATAGGAAGGATAGGAAAGATCATAACTGATCACTATATGACGCATTTACCAAATTTATTTTACCTTGTAATCAATGTATTAGAGATATGGGATAACTAAAAGGTTACCATAGTCCTAGATAAATGATATGTTGGCTACCAGACCTTTGTTGGTCTCCTTGGTCTAATAATGAAACTCAAAACCTCTAAAAAAATATTTCCCTAAATTCTCATACCACTATTCACATGATTAAAAACTCCAAACTCAACCCCTAGTAATAAATAGATACGATTGTGTTGAACTCTATTAGCTATGTGTGGGGGATCAATACCTCATTTGTGTTGAGGGAGTACTGACCCCATGCTCGATTTGGGAGATGTGTGCTCTATGTGTGTGGGGGAGTGCCAAACTTCATGAAGAATATTGGGGACCTACACCCTACCATCATCACATAACCATGGGAAAACCCTACCCCATGAATGATTTGATCAACATACACAATCCCCATATTCATTCCTACAAAACTAAGATGATTAAATTGAATGAATCACCTCACATCCCACCTATGATGTTGAAGAGAATCTCACCACTTCATTCTATATAGAAAATGAACATGATGTATTCACGCACCTAAATATGGGTCATGAACTAGGTGATACAAAAACCCATGAAGGTTAGAAAAATAACATGGAATGTATTTTAAGGGTACATAGTGTATATCCCCTCAGCAATAGTATTGTCATGTATTGCCTCTTCACATGGCATGTGAAGTCAATGTACATAGCTTTCACTATGATGTGTAGAAATTATGAGACCAATAGGTACTTGAAATGTATCCCTAATACATAGATCCATGTAATCTTGGGGTACATGGAATTTTTGAGGTGATACATAGTGTGTGATTCCCATGTGATTACTTAGTGTGTACTATTATATAGTAAAGACATGTAATCCCTGACTAAACAATGTGTCTTTGTGGACACATGTTATTTATTCTATGGATATCACCTTTGGTGTGTACTACTACCCGAGTCATGTCACATAGGCATACATGGAATGTACTCAGACTACACTTCATGTGGCTATTTATGTACTCAACCTACCAACTTAATCTCATGCATGTGGAAGTTAATTTTATATATACTACATGGTGTGTGAATCCATACTGTATGTTGTGTGATAATTATAATTTCCTAAAACCCTATCACCACATCTAAGGAGGTACATAACAGGTGTTCCTTTGAATTGAACATTGTGGAGTCATGTTCTTCACCCATATTCCTATATTCATCCACATTTCAATACTTTTACACCATAAATCGCCAAAAATCACATCATAGTTCACCTCATTGCTATCCAGGACCCTTGAGGGTCTTTACTGCTAATATACTCTTCCTAGTCACACTCCCTCATAGTTTATTTCTCATCTATTGATCAAATACATGCCAAATATCCACTCTAAAATCACCTTGTGTGCATTGAACATTATCCCACTTTCCCAACATCACCTCTTCATACCATTGTTCATTCATAATCCACACCCACACCTCAATCCATAATCTGTGATGAAGTCTTACGATACGAACAATTATAAGCGATCAAGAAGAATAATGGAGTAGGTAGAATCATGATTGATGATAACCTGTCCACTCAAAGTTATCATCAAGGGATCATTTGATGATTGATACTAAGGTAATAAATTGAGTATCTAAGAATATTCCATGCAATGATGTTAGGTACTCCAAAAAATCACTTGGAAGGGATGAGTCTCCATTAAAATGATTATTTGAAATATCTTAACCATAAAAGAATCTTTGAGAATGCATGTGGTTGTGAAATAAACAATTCATCGCATGAAGAATACAAATTCATAAATTTCATTGAAAAAATATGAATTATGAGGTACAAATCAAAATAAAATCCATACCACAATGCGAATTCGGTTTGTGGCGGTGGAGGAGTCAGTGTCTGAGGAGGAGGAGGAAGGAGAGGAGGGAGAAGAGGAGGGGGAGAGGAGGAGGTGGTGACAACAACAGAGATAGTGACACAGTGGCGACAACTAAGGAGGAGGAGGATGGAGGAGAGGAGGCTGTGGCAGTGGCAGTAGTAGAGACAACGATGACAACAGCGGAAGTAGGGATCGACTTCCGTGAGAGCTTGAGGGTGCGAGGAAGGAGGAGAAAGTTAGGGTTAATTTATAAAATCCAGTGACACTTTTATCAGTGCTAGATAAAAAGTGCTGATAAAAGTATGTTTTATCATCATTAAAATTGAAAGCGGTGATAAAACTTGCCTTTATCAGCGCTTTTTTTGCACTAATAAATGCTTACATTTATCAACACTTTTTTTGCACTAATAAATGCCTATATTTATCAGTTCTAATAAAAGTATGTTTTATCAATGCTACAGTTGAAAGATCTGATAAAACATTCCTTTATCAGCACTTTTTTAGCATTGATAAATGCCGATCTTTATCAGTGCTAAAAAAGTACTGATAAATGGATGTTTTATCAGTGTTTTTTAATTACCTCTGATAAAACACACCATTTATTCATAATTATATGGTGTTTTTGTATAAATTATAATGAAATATATATAATTTTATAATTTAAATTATAATTAAATATATATAAATATAAATTTATATATTATTTTTAATTTTAATTTAATAAGTATTTAAATATATATATATATATATATATGTCTGTGTCTGTGTATATATTCATTAAAGACATACATTTATAAATTAATATATTCAAAAGGTATTCATAAATATATATTTATCATTTAAAAAAAATAATTTGTAATTTTATAATTATTTAAACATATTTATATTTAATTATTTATATATAATTATAAATATATATAATATATTTAAAAAATAAATAATAATATATAACTAAATATTTATATTTTTAAATATAATAAATACATTTATTGTTTATCTAAATATATTTATCATGATTTTAAGTATTTATGAGAAGATAAAGCTTCATATATATAGTAAATGAATGAATCCACTAAGTATATATAGTACTATGGTATATATGGCCAACATTAGGGTAAAAAATGAACATATATTCATGAGAAGAACGTATACATCAATTGACACATTCATTTGGAAACATATATATATATATATATATTTTCAATAAGTATTTGTATATATATATATATATTAAAAAGTATTTATATGTAATATTATAAACATATAGTATAATAAATATATAATAAAGTTATAATAAAACTAATTAACATAATAAACATAAATAAAACATAAAAATAATAAACATAATAAATATATGCATTTTTTATTTAATGTATACATATAAACATTATTTTTGAATACAATTAAAATATTTTTATATAAATTAATAATATTTTATATTAAAAACTTTTATGAGCGCTATTATTAGCGCTGATAAAGGCACATTTTTATCAGCGCTTTTTTGTTAGCACTGATAAAGGGGGGACTTTATCAACACTAATATTAGCGATGATAAAGGGTAGATTTATTAGCATTTTTTTCTAGAGATGATAAAAGTCCCCCTTTTATCAGTGCTTTTTGATTAGCACTGATAAAACCCATGAACTTCCCTTCCCCACATTTTTGGTAGTGGATCTATTATGTCAAAACAGTACACACTTCTTGAAGCTAACCCAGATACTCTTACCAGAATTGATGGTACTAGATATGTTTTAAATTAAAAAGTTGTTAATATTTTACATTGTGCTATTAACAAAAGTGTTTTTAGTCACGTGTCTTCTTGTAATAAAACTCATGAAATTTGGAAGATTCTACTAGTCACTCACCTTGGCTCTGAAAAATTGATCCAAACCAAGATTTTAATGCTTCATGCTAAGTTCCCAGACATTAAGATGGGTGAAGATGAAACAATAAACCAAATGTTCCATAGATTCAAAAGCAATGTGAATGGAATTAATTCACTTGGAGAAGTTCTAGAAAATCTAGTACCTGTTGAAAGAGTCCTATAAGCATTACCAAAGAAATGGAATTCTAAGAAGGTTTCTATTTATGAAATAAAGAACTTAAAAGAGTACACACTTGATGAATTGATTGGATCACTACTCCAATATGAACTCGAACTGAAGATCATACCTGATGAGGAGACAAAAAAAAGAAAAGGTGTAGTTTTTAAATCTATGAATGTTATTTCTACTGACTCTTCTGATTTTGATCTACATGATATTGAAAAATAAGATATGGCTCATATTTTGACTGGAGTTTAAAAAATAAAAAAAAAATAAAGGTTTAAAGAATTGGTTTAGAAGAAACCATAAAAAAGAAGAATATAAGGGAGATAAGAAAGGTGTTATGAATTATAATACTTTAGATGTAAATTGTTATGAGTGTAGGAAGAAAGGGTATATCAAACTTGATTTTCCTAAACTAAAGAATAAAGACAATATAAAAATAATAAAAAAGGTATTGACCACTAGTTTTAGTTATACATAAGAATCTGATTCAAGTGAACAATCTAGAAATTAAAAAGAATATGCTAACTAATGCTTCATAGAATCACTGAATAAGGTGAGTAATTCTTTTTTTATTATAAATATTTTGATTCTGTGATTATGAAAAACTGAATGTTTTTGAATTAAATAAATAAATTGAAATATTAAAAAAATATATTTTCCAAGATATTGATTTATATAACAAGATTAAAGAAAACAATAAGAAACTTGTTTCTGAAAATAAAATAATTTTACGAAAGAATGAAAAACTAAGTAACACTGCTTCTACTTATCATTCAAAAGTTTATGAAAATTTAAAATCTGCTCAAGATTTGAATAAAAATTTAAAAAAGGAAGTTGAATGTCTTAAAAAAAGTTTATCTACTTTTATTCAAGGTCATGAAAATTATCACAAGATGATGTATTTGAAAAAAAAACTGATAAAAATAAATATGGTTTTGGTTATGAAAAGAGATTACCCCAAATGTATAAAACTCATTTTGTTAAAAGTAAAAATGGATGTACTTATACTGTTACTTGTTTTAAATGTGTAATTAAAGGTCATTATGCTAATAAATCTTATATTAGATATAAATAATCCTTATTATTTACAAAAAATAATATTTCAAAATCTTTATTATCTAGAGTACCTTATAATACATGTTTAAATTTGAAATGGGTGCCTAAAAATTGTATAAGTAATCCTATTGGACCCAAATTAGCATGGGTACCAAAATTTTCAAGTAATTGATTTTTGTAGGAAAAATTATTTGGATATATCAAGAATGAAATATGGTACATGGGAAATGAATTCTATAGGTATATGACCGGAGACCCATCAAAGTTTACCACTTAAAACACATGTGATGGAGGCACTGTTACTTTTGGAGACAATTCCAAGAGAAAAAGTTACTGGTTTTGGTAAAGTTAGTATTTCAAATTCTACTTTTATTTTTAAAGTTTTATATATTGAAGGCTTAAAACATAATTTAATTATTATATCAAAATTATGTGATGCTAGAATAAAAGTTAAATTTTAAAATGATAAATGTTTAGTTTTTAAAGTTAATTATTTATTATTTTATGCTAAATGAAAAGATAATATTTATACTATTGATTTTTCTAAACTAAATATTCAACATGCAAAGTGTTTTAATGCTATACAGAATGACAACATCCTTTGTAATCAATACTTAGGTCATGTTCATTTCATATTATTTCATAAGCTCACAAAACATGAAAATGTGTTACAATTACCTTCCTTGAAGCAATAAAATCTTAATGTATGTGATGCTTGGATGAAAGAGAAGAAACACAAAAATTTATTTTAGACCCATCAATAAGATAAGTAATAATAGAACTTTAAAATTAGTACATATTTATTTATTTTTCCACACTCAAATTTCCAGCCTTGATGAAAAGAAATATACTTTAGTTATTATTGATGATTATTGTAGATTTACTTGGGTATAATTTCTTTCTCATAAAAATGATACTTTAAATATATTTATAGATTTTTTTAAATTAGTTCAAAATGAAAAAGGCTGTATGATTATTTATATTCATAGTGATAAAGGAGGTGAATTTCATAATTTAGATGTTGAAAAATTTTATGAAAATAATAGTTATTTTCATAATTTCTATACTCCTAGAACAACATAGCAAAATGGTGTTATAGAATGGAAAAATAGAACTCTTATTGAAATGGATTGAACTATGTTAAGTGAATATCTTTTGGCTAGATATTTTTGGGCTGAGACCATTTTTTTTCATGTTATTGTTCAAATATAATTCTTATTAGAACTTTGTTAAATAAAAATCCTTCTGAATTATTCAAAATTAAAAAGCCTAAATTTGGTTACTTGAGAGTTTTTGGTTGTAAAGTTTTTTATTTTAAATTCAAAGGGTAATTTAGATAAATTTGATGATAAAAGTGATGAAGGTATTTTTCTTGGTAATTCTAATAATAGTAGAGTTTATAGAGTTTATGATAAAAGAAATATAATTATTGAGGAATATTTTAATGTTATGTTTGATGAAAATAATGTTTAATTAAATTCTGTTTATAATGCTATTGATGAAGAGTTTAGAGACTTTAATTTCAGTGAATAAATTGCTCAAGATAAGAATGAATCAATTTAGGGGGACCATACTCCTTCTAAAATAGATCCAAAATCCTAGAATATTTGCAAATATAATCCTATTTAAAATTTAATTGGAAATGTTGATTCTGGTGTTAAAACCAGAAATTCTATTTTCAATTTTTGTGTCAGTTCTGCTTTTATTTCTGATTTTTTTCGTTTTAATTTTAATTATGTTTTGAAAGATACAAACTAGATTGTTTATATGCAAGATTAATTAATCAATTTATTAGAAATAATTTTTTTACTTTAGTATAACTGCCTAAGGATAAACAGGTAATTGAAACTAAGTGGATATTTAGAAACAACCTGGATGAATCTGGACAAATTTTCAAAAATAAATCCATGCTTGTTTCTAAAGGATACTCTCAAGAAGAAGGTATAGACTTTGAAGATTCTTTTTCACCAATTGCTAAGTTAAAGGTAATTATAATTTTATTGGATTTTTCTTGTTTTCAAGGTTTTAAATTATATAAAAAAGATGTAAAAAGTGATTTCTTAAATGGTTTTATAATTAAAGAAGTTTATGTTTCTCAACCCCTAGTTTTGAAAGTGAAACATTTTCTAACCATGATTTTAAATTATCTAAAGCTTTGTATGGTATCAAACAAGAACCTCATGATTGGTATGAAAGGATTTCTTTGTTTTTATTAACTAATGATTTCAAAAAAGGCAATTTTGATACAATAATTTTTATTAAAATAACTTATGATGATATTTTAGTTATTCAAATTTATATTGATCATATAGTTTTTAGATCATCTAGTGAAATACTATGTAATTAATTTTTTTCTTTGATGTCTTCTGAATTTGACATGAGTTTAATGGAAGAATTAAAATGCTTTCTTGGACTCAAATTTTTGAAAGAAAAGATGAAAATTTTCTTAATCAGTCTAAGTATTTTAAAGAGTTAGTTAAAATATTTGGTATTGATTATGTTAAATCTATGAAAACTCTTATGGGTACTAATTGTAAATTGGATATTGATGATTCTAATAAATATGCTGATTTAAAATTTTATATAGGCATGATAAGCATCTTTCTATATTTAACTGTATCTAGACCTGACATCATTTTTAGTGTTTGTTTATGTACTAGATTTCAAGTAGATCCTAAAGAAATTCATATTTAAGACATAAATAGAATAATTAGATATGTTAAAGGAACTATTGATTATAGTTTATTTTATCCAAAATATAAATGTTTTGATTTAACATCTTATTCTGATTATGATTTTAGAGGATATAGAATTGATAGAAAAAGCACATCAGGTATGTGTTATTTTTTGGGAAGAATTTTAATTTCCTACTCATCTAAGAAGCAATTATCAGTTTCTTTATCTACTGTAGAAGATGAGTATATCTATACTTCTAGTAGTTGTGCACAACATTTAATGATTAAGTAAACTTTAGGTGATGTTGGTGTCTATATTGATAAACTACCTATTTATTGTGACAATACTTCTGTAATTTTTGTTTGTAAAACCCACTTATAGTATTCTAGAACAAATCATATTGATCTTAGATTTCATTTTATTATAGATTATACAAACAAGGGTGATATTGTTTTAGAATTTATACCTTCTAAAAATCAGCTAGAAGATATTTTACAAAGCCTTTAGAATCTTCTCATTTTGAAAAAAACTAAATTTAAACTTAGTATGTTGTAATTTTAATTTTTTATTATTTTATATTTATTTAGGGGGAATTTGTTTTTACTTTTTGTTTATTTACAAAAAGGGGAGTGATATTTTGGGAATAAATGGGGAAAAATAAATGGGGAAAAATAAATGGGGAAAAATAAATTAGTTTTATTTTTTTTAAAATTTGTTTTAATTGTTCAAAAGTTTTGGTTTTATAATAAAGAAAAAATGGGGAGATTGTTTGTGCATGTGAATTCTATTTTGTTTGATTATTTATTTGATTACAAGTGATTATTCATTTAAAAAAATTTCTGTATTTTTATGATTTATAAAACTAAAATGTATGTATTTATGTTATTATTATCATGTTGGATATATAATATATTTATCTACATTTTATTATTTTATTAGGAAGTTTGAAAATGTATTTTTATTACTCTAAAAATTCAATTAAGTTGATGCTATAGTTTTAGAAACTCTAAAGTTTTTAGTTTTAAAACATTTATGAATTTATTATACTAAAACTTCTAAAGATATCATATTTTTATGAAAATTGATTTTTTATAAATACAACATGTTTATATTGATTTCATTAGTTTACATCGAAGTCCAAAAAGGTTGTTTGAATGGTGATTAAATTTTTTGAAGTTCTGCTTTGATTTTTTAGAACTATTATTTTCCATAATGTTTTTGGTTCTGTTTTTCTATGATATTTGGAACAATAGATGATGGTTTTATTTTATTTTTGATTAATTGTAAAGATAATAAGTTTTTATACAAATAATACTTCTTTACCAAAGTCTGAATCTGATGTTAAGAGCCTTTAAAAATTCATTTAATTTTGTTAAAGTATGTTGTCTAGTTTTTCAGAAAGTATGGGAACCCTACTTTCATAATAGTGTAAAGTATGGTTCATCAACCCTAAATTAATATTAATCATCCCTACACTATATTACTATTCATTAATAGTTAAAAGTATTGTTCATCAATCCTATGTCACTGTTCATCATCCCTACGCTACGTTACTGTTCATTTCGTAAAGTATGGATAATCAAACCTATACTACGTTACTGTTCATACCATACGCTACATTACTATTCATCATCCCTATTCTATGTTTTTTTTCATTGTCCCTACATTGCATCATTATTAATTTCTAAAGGTACTATTTGTTTCATGATTTTTTTTTTCTGAAAATTGATTTTTTGTATATATATGGATTATTTTCAAAGGTTTTTTTGCTAGATAAATTCTCATTAAATCTAAGGATTTTTATCAAAGATATTTTAATGTTTTTGGTGCTATATAAAAAGAGAAAAATTAATAAATTATTTAAACATTTTTTTTCAATAAAGACAGTGGTTTTACGTTTATTTAAATTCAAATATCTTAATTTACTTTCATTTTTTGCTACTAGTTTTCAGGAACAGTTTTGACTATAAAGAAAATTAAATGGATTTAAACAGGTATTTTAAATCATTAAAAACTGCTATTATTTTGGATATTTTATTGGAAGAATTATTTAAATTATTTTGAATTCTTTTATTAGAGATTTATTCTATAGGAATAAGGAGACAACAATGCTATGTTTTTTATGAAGATATTTATGAAAGCTCTTGACTCAATTTATTATGAATATACGAAGGAAGCAGAGTTGCTGCAACTATTGAATATTTATTCTCTATATATATAATTATATCTTGCATGTTAAAAGAGACATGATAATAATTCTCAAAATACATAGGCTAACATATTTGATACTCTATTTTTAAAAAAGATAATGTGCTGTGAACTTTGAATCTTCTATGCATTTGCAACATCCTGCGACACTATTTCATCACCTGCTTGATATCTCAAGTAATGAATCTTTTTTGATTTGAATATAATTACCTTGACAAGACATTTTTATCAAATACTAAATAACCAATACCTGTGATTTCACTATTTATCCTCTCTTGTCTAGTTCTAAGTCTGTAACACTTTTTCCCATCTCTCTCACACACTTTATTTTTCCATTTATGCTTTTACTCAAAAAATCATTATTTGTTATTCTATTTTCTCAGGTTGTGACTCTTAGATTCTAAAGTGAGGATCTAAGAGTTATAACTCCCTGTATCTAAAGTTAGGACTATTTGGGTTGTGACTCCCAGTGTCTAAAGTTAGGTTTTAAGGGTTGTGACTCCCCATACAAAAGTCAGTGTCATGGTTATCCTTCCACTAGAAAAGGATTTGGTAATTGGGTTATGATTCCACCTTAAAAATCATTTTTAGTGCACACGTATCTCTCACCAAGCAGAGATGTATAAGAGTAGAGTAAGCCCACTTCAGACCGAACTAGTATAAAAAATCCTTGTGTTCTTTAATTGTTTCCACTACTAATTAACCTCAATAATTATCTTTGATAATCATTTTAATCAATCAATTTATTTGTTTAAATTTGTAATCTGGTCTATTCACCCCCTATAGACCATCTTCCATTACCCTATTTGACCTAATAGTTATCTCATAATGTTTGTAAAGGGCTCATTTAGGTTCCATTATTTTTATTTTTCCATACAACAAAAGTGGTGGTCAATAGTTAGCCACTGTAGGGAATCTTTATATACAACATGCTTGCCCATGTTTTATTATGTTATAGAGTAAATTGGATGTTTTTATTAACTAAAAAATCAACAATAAATAAATAGTTTTTCATATTTTTATAATATTAAAAATAAGTTAATGTAAACAAATAATTGTTTCCTTTTATTGAGATTCCTATGCTAAAACCTTTTGATAATTACAATTTCATGTTAAATTTCTCCATATCAAGCATGCTATTTATTTATTTTTTATTACACTATATAGAATGATATAAAATTTATATATAGTATTATATGTATATAATCTCATTCTTTTCTATCTATTATTTCATACCCAACATGGAACATGTTGGGTATTTATTAATTATAGTATTATAGAGTTTGTTTCTTATATAACATTGCTAAAATATGGTTAGAATTTTTGAGGTAAGATATGATGAAAGAATACTAGTCACTTATTTTTGGTTATATCAAAATTGAAACAATATCATTAGGTGTGAGTAATTATATTTAGTCCATTAGGGTTCTCATGTGATGAAGATTATTTTCTAATATTATGTTTTGAAAATTAAAGAAAATATATTAATTAAATCATGATTAAAATAGATGTATATTTAAAAGGGGTGTTTAAAAATAGTGTTTTGTGATACTTTAAAATGGTATTCGATATAGCTGGTTAAATGGTTATATTGATATAAAAGTATAAAATATTGATGATTTTATTTATATTATTATGATTCATATGGATTTGGGTTTAAAAATAAATTTAAATCTACTCAATATTTGGATTAGAGTGACTTCCAATCATATGACATACACCCCTTCTACAATGTATTGATATAAAACTAATATGAAAATTATGTCCATGTGATTATTGAAAATTATATTAAAACCTTTGATGTTAGATGGAAACCCATTGAAAAAACATCCAGTTTTATGAAAATCAATAATTTCATTTAGTTCAATTTATAACATGGTTACTATTACAACCATGCTAAAAAAATGAAAAAATATCACTTCAAAACAATATAAATAAAAGTGAAATAATTTTCTATGGGTCTTAAAGGTTTTCATAAATCATACTATTTGTACAGATTTGAAGCCCTTTCTAAGATATGGGATAAAAATGTATACTTTAAATGTATCATAGTTTCTATAATTTCAAAATTTAGTGAAAATGAAATAAATATCAACAATGATGCTCATTATAAATATACATAATTCAGATTTTCAAATCATTTAAAGTACAACCACCTACAGAATCAGAGAAAAATATAAATAATGATTCCTTTTATGTTGGGAATCAAAATCAATTTTTATTATTGATACTTGTTAAATATATATATATGTAAATATATCTTTATAATGTCATTTTCCATTATTTATTAACTTAATATAGAAAAATGTGGTGTAATTCAAATAATTTATTTATGGTTTGGTAATTAGAAGAGCTACTGGGACTTTTTAGTACTTTTATAGATATTATAGATAATGTATTCCATGAATAGAATTATTGTTCCATGACTAGGTTTAAGAGAGATTGAGAGTTAAGGATCCCAGGAGTTTCTTACGCAAGTAGAGTATTGTGCCATGATGGACTATTAGAGGATAAGAATAATAAGAGTAATAATTTCCTCACGCCACAACAATTGTATCATGGAATGGATGCATATGATGAAAAATGGAAAATTATGACTCATTCCATATGATTATTTATGGAAAATAAAAATAATCATCTAAACTCATGTTGGAGTAATTATGAGAATCGTAGAAGTCATTCATGCCATGAAGGATGATGTCTCAGTGTGATCAAATAATCAAGAAAAATGGTGATGTTTGTATGAAACTGTAAGACTCATTGAAGGGGATTATAAGAGTCATTTAAGAATAATGTAATAAACAATAAAATATTCACAAGACCCATTACCAAGTACTGTAGTATTTATTCATGCCTCAATGCATGCAATCATGAAATGACCTAGGAATTGAAAAACTTTGGTTATGTATTTCTACATTAGGAGCCTACATGTAAGATTCATCAGTAAGGGATGAATGATATATTTAGATATTTCCTATAGAATTAATGTTTTTTTCTTATACATCAAATAATTCTGATGTCGTTCCATGAAATACATTATTTTTCTGATAGAGGTGTTCAAACATAGTGCTTAGAGGAGGCCTACATGAGACTATGCCACTATCAGAGACAGTCACACCTCCTGCTAGATAAGAAAATTCATGGTGAAGAATATATGAGACTAAGGGGGACCTTTTCCTATTTTATCAAGAAAAATCATGTCAAACAAAGAAAATAAAATACCCTATCCCAACTATACAGATCTCATTCCATGATTAACCTGAATATTCAAGTACTGAAATTTTACAATCTATGAAGAGAACAATACATACCCTATGGGAACAAAATAAAGGGGGGATTAAACAAAGAGAAAGAAAACTTATAATCAAAATGCAAAAACACCTAGATACCCAAATAATCCAAAAACCCAAATACCTTTTAAACTATTCACTTTAACTCGATATCAAAAATTATCAGCACACAATTAGTTCTGGATGAAATAGTAGTTTCATCCTAGACCCCATTAGCCAGCCCAGTGCAAAAAGTCTTTATTGTGGTTCTGATTCATACTTATATTCCAAAATAGGATTAGTTGATTTATATCTTAGAAATTGACATGATGAATCAAAAGTTTTTTCTTCAGGATGTTGAGCATCAAGGAGGTACATTGCTCAAACATGATTGGACTGGTTATCAAGTACATAACCCTGTTACACTAAAACACGCCCAAAGGTGGGGAAATGGGTTGGGATGATATAAAAATGGTGAGGTCTAGAAAGAAGGTTACCCCATGAGGTTAAGAAGTTGGTGGAAATGTAAAATAGATTAAAGGGTCAATGTGATTTAGAAAAGGATAAATAGGTGGAGGAAATTTTTGGAAAAAGTTTAGAATGAAGAAAAACCTATTATGGTGAAGAATAATGAAGTAAAGAAAGGTGTATCTACAAAAAAAATCAAGAAAAAATATGATAAGAATTATTAAAGTATCCAACATCCTACTTACCCCCTCTTCTATTCATGAAGAGGATTCATCAATGGAATATGTAAGCTCTATACACAAAATATGAGTGCATTATAAAGTAGAAACATATCAATATTCCTTTTTTAGGTGATTTAAATAATACCAGAATATGAAATTATTTTAAGGGTTATTTTTTTTAAAACAATAGTAATTTGGATGATTTGTTAGTTACTTATATTAGTGAATAATTCTCAGTTATTCAAAAAAAGATCCAACCAAAGATTAGGTAATGAAGATACTTTTCAATTCCACATACCATTTTTCAATTAAGTAAAAAATATTCTCTATTTTGAATGGGAATCGAAAGGCCGCCCAAATTATAGTCACTCTAAACTAGGTAATATATTTTTAGCTGATTTTCTATGCGAGTGTTTTTTCTATAGGATATATGTGGGGACAACCTGTTCAAATATTTTGACTCATTTATTATGAAATTCACATTCTCAATGGTTCCTAGATTAACTTCACTACTATGTTTAAGGTTCCTCTTACCATGTTAATTTATTATTATATTTTAGGATCATATTCCATCTAGACCAACATAGTTATCTACATAAATCATGTTACCTTATGGTACTTCTTGATTAAGAAATATGTAAAACAATGACTTATTTAGGGGATAATACTATTTTAAAAATCTAAAATAATAATAAAAAATAAGAATGAATCATAGAATGTAGTGGATGACTATAGGTAAAGGCTATAGATACAACGTATAAAATAGGCTTGTCTTGAAATAAACAATATGTTCTAAGAGGAAACACTTTATTATATTGATATGCAAGGCTTCCCATGATTTTCAATTATAGGAAATTTTTTTCCAATATGATTCTTTTATCCTCTTATATTGATTTAAAAAAGAAATATTTTTTTTTCTGGAACACATTATTAATTCTGGGATGATTTTCTTTTTTAAAAGAAATGTGGACATTTATGAACTTGGTGTTGTGTTCCCAAACCTAAGATGAAAAGTTTGATGGAATCATATCATTCCTCACCAACTAAATAATGATACAGACTGGATTAAACAATGATAAAATCATGTCATGTTTATTTTCTTGGGCTACACTACACATATATTCTAAATAAATTATGAAAAGTTGTGAATGATGATAGAAAATGGGCTATATTGGAAGAAGAAACATGATGAAATAACACTCTCTTATTACAGTTTATTTATTCCAAGTGTGGGGAATTGATATCACACGGCCTTACTCAAATTCATTTGAAAAAACATACATTCTTGTATCTATAGATTATATCTCCAAATGTTACCTGGAACAATACAACCAATGTGTTCATAAAATTCATAATGAAAAACAACATTTCTCAGGTTGAAATATGCTGATTACTCATTATGGATTTAGGTGCACACTCTAATAGTCTCTTACTATTGGGATAAATTGATAAATTTGTATTTATATATAATAAAATCACCTCATACCATCCAAAAATCTTTGGGAATGTGGAGCTGTTCAGTATACATATTAAGATGATTTTGGAGAAGACATGAAAAACAAGTAGCAATTAATGTTGTTAGAAGATAGATGATGCACTATAAGAGTGTAAAAATATATATAAGATGATTAATTGTATAATACCATTTAGGAACATCTATGTAAAACCAAGGCATCTATTGATGGTCCTTTCCATTGTATTCTTCTATCTAAAAGATGAGCACTCACTCATTGAATATCAGGATAAAAAGGATATTAGATTTCTTACTAATGTAAATATGATTATCTACACACAAAATTCCAATCATTGTCATTTCTAATACATCAATTGTAAAACATATAACCCTAGAGATAAGGTATTATTATAGAACTCATGATTGACATTGTTTCCAAGGTAATTAATTCCATGATGTATGAATGGTGATAAAATTCATTATAAATTATTTTATTTATATCTAAAGGGTGAATAAAATAATATTCAAATTCGTTGTTAAATGGTTAAAGCTGCATGTGAAGCCTTTCCAAGAGTGGTATGATCTTTCCATGGGGACTTAGTATTGTATTTAAAGTTATATCTATCTCGTAATATAAAATGTAGCATTGACTCCTAGGTACCTAGGTGTATTTTTTGAAATATATTTGCATCTCATTTAGTTTGGTTAAGAGTTTTCAATTGTGATAAACTCAGTGTACACATCCCATATATCTATATTAGATCATCATGGGTAGAATATTAGAGCATGTATAGAATTTTGAGTAACAAGGGAATTGTAATTACCTGTGTTCAGACGAGTCACATGATTCAAGAAGAATTTGGATTTTTCTTTTTTATTGATGGTTTGTTTCAAGGTAAGGGACTCCGAATGAAATTTTGTGAGTTTTTATGTCTCAAAATATAGTTTTTGAACAAGTAATAGGGCACAATTCATGGTATAAGTGTTCAAAATAAAGACAGTGGGGGCTTGTGGTTCCTAGGTTGCTAAAATTTAACATTAGGATTCCAAATCCATGGTGAGGCCTTACCAGTAAGCCGATGGACTGGGTATTATCCTAAAACCCTATAGAGGAACACTAATCATTTGGTGGTGTTCTGGGATTTTTTTACTATTTTTTAATTTCAGGGGCTTGTGGGTTTTAGATGGATGGGGAGATCGTGAGGTAACATTTTTTGTTCAAATATCACTCCCATTTCCTATACTTTCATATTACTTGGTAATGATTTATATGGAATTTGGATGAAGATTCAAGGTAAGAAAATCTATTCAATCACATTCTAGTTTCCCCTTTTCTTTCCCTCTAATTTTAGGCATTTTCATTTAGGGATTTGGTGACAATTTTACCAGAGCATTGTGAAATCATCTAAGAATGACAGGGTTTTTTTCTTAACATGGATAGAGGGTTTCCATGGGGGATAATTTCAAGGTCTTATATAAATTTTTTATTGAGGTATGTTTCCATGTTATTTTTATATGTTTTTTTTAAATATATGAAATTGGAAATGGACTCGGGTGGTTAAACTGGGGATTTTTTATTGCTGAGGTTTGGGGTTGTGTTGGGAGTTGTTTTCAACCTATCGATCATAGTTTTGGCTAGATAATGTCACCTGGTAAAATTTTGGGCAATATTCTTATGTTTAATTATTTTTAGTTAATTATAAAATTTTATAATTAATTATTTATTGACGTTTATCATGAGATAGGGCATCAGGTGGATGGATTATGGTCAGTTGAGTCAAGATAGAGTTGGATGAGATTGGGTGGTGAGTTTTTGGGCTGTGATATCAAGGGTAAAGGATTCGTATTGAGGTAGGAGGTCCCTGTGCATTTCCATAAGTTACTATGAAATTATTCCTACTGCTTGTGATGTATGTAGTGTCTCCATAAGGGAGATTAACTTGTTTAAAATTAAATGAAGTGATTAATTAAAATGTATTTCCTATGTATGACATGAAAAATTTTTCAATGGTCATGATGGAACCTTATGCGCATATTAGGTTGCGTTAACCATTGATGGTTGAGGTTATGATAATAATTCCAGGGCTTAGGACACTAACCATGAGGGGTGTCATAGAAATGAACATAGAAATTGTTGTGGCTCTAGTTACAAGTTCCCTTAGTGACCTCTATGTAGAGGTGAGTGATTAATTTAGGTGTTTGGCCTATTTATAATCCATGTGAGAAACATGATATGAAATAGAATTTGTGGGATAGTGGATATGATTATGGGGTGTGAATTCATCCCTTTCTAAGACATGATGGCTTGGGTGGGTAGATCCCGAGGAGACAGATTATTTAGATGTGTTTTTGGACTAACCTAGAGTGGCTTCGAAAATGAATGAGCTTGATAATATCTTCCTTGAGAGTTTTTTCTAGGAAGCTATCGAGGGATTGATGATACTCAAACAATGTTTAGGGATGTTATTCCCCCTGAGTGACGAGTATTGATCCATGATATGTGGTTGAGATAAGAGGAACCATGAAGGGAATCTTGGATATGATCAAACTTGGTTTACCTTTTTTGGTTCTCGAGTGACATGTTGACCCTAGTTAGAGGGTTTTAATGGGATGTTGGTAGAGATAATCATAGGTGTCACCTTATAACATTGATCAATTATGTAAGCCCGATGTGGCTGTGGTGCTATAACATGGGACGATTTTCATGGGATTCAGTACCTACCAAGATGTATTTGAGAAATGTCGAATGTTTAGGATCTGCTTCTAGATTTTGGAATTCGTGCCTAGTATATGGTGGGGGTGCCTTAGAATATGTCCTTGGATTTTTGATTTCCCTTTTTGGTTCCCCCCCCACACAAACACATATAGTTATACATTGTTTTGGGATTTTTTGGACTATATCCTTGCATTTGGGAATACCCATTTAGGTATCCATATACACATATTTACATATATGGGCATGGGATGCATTGGGTGTAGTTCTTGGATCACTGGTGGATAGTATACATAGATTATTATATATGGATGCGAGATTCCTTTAACTAGATATTGGGTTTGAGGTTACTATTATGAATAAATATTGATAGTTGTCTTGGATCGCCTTGGATATGCTCCTTAGGATCATGGGCATGGGACATGACCCCTCACATGAAAGCTAACTTATATCACTTTGTACATGCTCCTTAGGATTATTTGTATTGGACATGACCCCCATATGATAATTGATTTGGATCTATATAGAAATGATATATGAGATCATAGGTACGGGAAAAAATCCCCATAGTGATTGCGCTACCATGTAATATATCCATAGAGTTGTGAGGATACTGTTTGGGTATTCTAGGGATTTAGAGACCAGATAAAAAGGTTTAGGTTTTTGTGAGTTTTGTATAAAATTTTGTGAGGATTACTACTTGGGGATTCCATTTATTTGGATACTGAGGTATATTGGGTTGGAAATATCAAACGATATGCTCAAAGACATCCATAACTGGTCGAAACAGGTATGATCGATCTTATGTGTCACATTTTAATCCGAGGATTGATGAGGTTAATTTATTTATGATTCCATAGATTATATTATCCATTCATTTGAGAATGACACATTCAAATATTATTACATGTACGAGTTATTTATGGGACTTTGTTGGGGGTTACCTAAGGAGTTATGTACTCACACAATGCTCTGAAAGTCCTGATAGTTTCATACCCAAGTAGTTTTTCAAAATTCACAAGTTCCGGTTGTGAATGGTCTGAGATTTGATCATTCGCCTAGATGGATTAGAATATGTTCAGAGATAAAATAGGCTAGGATTAGTTATATAGTAGAGTATACCACTTATTTCTTTTATTTATGGTATATTTGATAGGCCCAATGGGAGATCAGTTTATATGACTTCAGGATTTTATTTATGATATATTCCATTTTTATATTAATAGTTCTATTTATTTATTCTGTGCATAATGATTTTTATTATTATTATAGATATTTGGTTATTTTTTATTACCACAAACACTATTATGGAGGTATAGTCCCTCTATGATACTACCTTATAACCCCACTTTTAGTCAGCAGACCATGACATACTGGGAGGCATTCTAGAGTTGATGAGATGCTCCGGTCTGGTTACTATTTGGATTGAATCTCTATGGGACATTAAAGTGGTGTTAGATAATTTCTTTTAACAACTTATTATTTATGGATATAGTATACATGATGTTGAACAATGTGTTAGAGCTTGTCAGGGATCTCATGCTAGTGTATCACATACAACTTTTCTGATAATAAGTCTAAGATACTAGGGGCTTGTGATTATTTTTCTTGGTATTCAACTGGATAGATGTAAGATTTTTACATAGTGAATCAATAATATTTTTAGATTTATGAGGTTATGATTTATTTTGATTTTGTCTCATGTCACATACCATAAATAGGTGTCTTTATACATTATATTCTATGTGTAGGATTCACATGTCATTCACATGGTTGCATGGTTTATAACAAAGAAAATGGGGGTTTAGTTATTTAAAATGTCACTAAAAACATATATGACGTATCCAATAAAACATTATATGATATTCTAGTTATCCAAATCACATTATATTTTTATTTTGATGTCTGATCAAGTGGATCTATAATGATATTCCCAATGAAAATGACTATGTGGTATTTTTGTGTATGGAATGTATATTGACCCCAGTATGTTGGTACATTCATTTGATGACTTAGTGTGATATCCCATGTGGGTTAATTTTATACTTGTTTCAAAAAATAAAACATTTTAGGTTGTTTAAGTTTGAAAACAGAAACCTATATGGTGTTATCTTACATTACTCGGTGATGACATTCTAGTTGACCAAATCATGTGTTGTGGTTACTCAACTCGGACCATGGTAGGGTGAAGAAATTAATTATAAATAATAATATATGAGAATATGATCCTTGAGGTGGTGACTCCTATATATGGAGACCAGGTGAGGACCAACCAGAGACCATGATTCTCAAGGGGGTTTCCTTGTATGTGGATACTTGGTGAGAATCAATTCACGTCATAGACTGGTGGGATAACACATGATGCTAGATACAGTTGAGAGACACTACATTTAGTATTGGCATGTAAGATTCCCTATGATTTTGATATGGTAATAGATAGGCATTTAACATGATAATGACTACTGTGATTCATGGTATATGGGATTGGTGTGAGGACCCAATGGCCTTTTGATGCGATTTATAATATTAGTGATACGTTGACTAGATATTTGTGAGGGTAACATGTGAGAGGGGAAAACCCAAGAATGAGAGTGCTTTATTGGTAAGAAGCAAGGTGGGATACTTTTGGTTGAGGTTTGTGTACTAATGGTGTCATAGGATATGTAGTTTAGGAATGGGGATACATTAAGGATGCTCAATGTAGGAGATGAATCCATGGGGGATGTAACTTATTTTGGGCACGAGTTGCCCTGTGGATGAGAGTACCCTTGGATGGGTTTGAGAAAGGAATTTTAATTCCTTCTACATTTGGGATGTTATGTGTATAGTGTTATTTTAGGCATCAAGGATTAATTTTAGATATAAGGATCAGTAGGATTCCCAGCCTTGTTAACTCTGGATGCACTTAAGGGAGTGTGGTGTGAGTGTCAGAAGATGCTTTAAATTTTGGAACAACATTGGTCGATGAGTTATCATGTGATATGAATGGAATATCAAAATTACCAATTTTAAATAGTAGTGTTGAGGGTGCTATGATTTCATGATTCTCAACTAAATATATTGAGATTTGGGCTATATTATCAGGTGGTATGGGGGAATACAATCGTTATATTAGGATGAGATCAAGGTTGTGTGCATGATTATTCATGATTCTTGGGTATGTGTGGATTATTGAGAATCCATATATGGATCGAGGATTGATGAGTTTGATGGGATATTAGAGGGAATAGAGTCCTGTGTTTTGGATGAAAATTTTAAAGGTCCCTAGGATGAGGTGGTTCACGCCCAAATTTACCCAAGAGAAGAAGGGTAGAACGGTCCTTGTAGTGTAGCTTGGGTTGTCGATTCCACAGAGACCTAAGAAGATACCTAAGATACACAACCTAAGGGATGTATTTTTGGCTATGAATTGGACAACTTGGATTGATTTTGGATGGGTTTTAATGATATCTAAAAGATTTAAGTGGATTCAATTTAAAATAATGAGTTGATCCTAGGTTATCACTCGGGGTGGATTGGACGTATTTTCTTTTTAATGATTTCAATTTCTTAAATTTGAGATGGGTTCATTTAAGGAGATAAAACAACATCATCACTTACTGGTTTAATTCCTACACCCTCTAATACTAATCACCTATACACTTGAATGATCAAAGTTTTGAGCACTTCAAGGTAAAGGATCGTATTAGTACTTGAAGTGTGTGGCCTTAAATTCAACAAGGACGATGGAGTTTAAAAATCATCAAATAAAAATCCCAATTAAAAAAGTGATTATACATTAATTAGGTGATAAATAAAATCCAATCCAGCCCCTTTCTACTCCCTTGGATCAACCCATAAGTGGGTTATCCCTCCATTGATCCCATGGTTTCAATGGAAGCGGAAAGTAGACTCATAAGGGAGGAAATGGAGAAGTAAAGAAAACAACAAAAATAAAATGATCACTCCACCGTTGTGTGAATAATTTCACAAGGGTTGGTGTGAATAAATTCACAACTTGATCCAACGGTATCAAAGTGATATTAAGAACAACATAATAAGAGTAGAAGAAGAACTTTTATTAAGAAACTAAAGTGAATTGAACAACTTACATGTGAAAGACAAAATTGAGGCAACAAAAATGCAGCATAACATTACAGTTGAACAAAGCATCCAAGATTCTCAACTCCTTCACCACCACTGCCTTAAATAGGCATTTTGGGAGCCTTGGGTAGAGCCTTCAACATTACAAGTCATCCCACTTGAGTATGGTAGGCCTAGGGTGGTGGAAAGTTTGTGGAATTTGGAATTTTCCACATTTGACCCGAGGTGGCATCCAGATTTCATCCACCGAACAGACGCGTTTGGATGACCTTCTAGATGGCAGAATCATGGTGGTCCATAGAAGAAGAAAATGTATCTTCGGATGTCTTATAACCTCCTGTAAAATTTGGGCCCATTTGGAGTTGTGTATTCCGAGATATGATCAAATTGGTAGACAGGTTTTCTAGGACTTAGAATCTAGCCCAGAATTTTATCTCTAACTTGGGCCGCCTAAATGAGAAACATGAAGGCCGAATTAGCATTAACTCCTGAAGAGTGATTTGTTCCTGTATATGTCTTCTAGTATCTCACGAAATTTGGGATTAATTGGGCCTGTATGTTGGGCCCCACAGTCACATCAGTGGGATGGTGTCCAATCTGCCTTCTCCAGAATTGCTTCCTTTCATTGCCAAATATCTCCATCATCCTCCATGAATTCTCCATTGATCCCTGAATCAAACATGTTCATATTTAAGTGTAGATAAATTTACAAAAATATCAAATTAAAATATGTAAAATTCAATTCTTTAAAATCAGATGAATCATTGGGTACTTTAAATGATGTTAAAAAATGTACCACATAATAGTGCATTTTAAGAAGGTATTACAATCATAATGTGAAATGGTGTTCAAAGTGTAAAATTCACTAAAATGGCGTTTATTAATAAAAAAGAACATGAAAATTATGTATATTAACAATGAATATTAGCCTCATTTAGTGGCTAATCACACCCCCCAACTTGAGTTTTGCTAGTCCCGAGCAAAATATATCTCATCAAAAATGAAATTCGAATTCCCTTTTCTAAAAACATTTTAATACACAATGATCACCAAAAAACCTTATACCAAACAATCATGAAACCCATAAAAATATTTTAATACAAGATATTTTCATAAGAAGATCCCAATCCCAAGCCCATTCCTTTGATCAAATCCATCATCATACTTCATCCAACTCAATTAGGTGTAATGATGTGTTGTGAATCACAATAGATATGGGGGTTCATTTTCATTCAAGGGGGAAATCATGGAAGCACTAGGTGGAATCACATTTAATCCTAATATGAGTATTCTTCATCCCTCTTTTTTTTTGATTTTTTTTTGCAATATTGCTATAGTAATTGAGATTGCAATTAATCAAATTAACCCATGTAGCAAGACTTTGCCGATGACTCCCAGACTCAAAGGCCTTAGGGCACCAAGTGAAGCCCACATACTCGGGCATCGTCTCGAGTTAACTTAATCAAAAACAAAGTCATATTACCATAAATAGAGATAGATTGAAAAACTCAGGGCTAGACAACTCTGGAGTCACGATCCCCAAGTGCCGAAAGCCTCGCATTTTATCAATCCATTGCTCTACATGCAAATTTTTATTTTTATTTTTTTATTTTTTTATTTTTTAATAATTTATTTTTTAATAATTTTTTTTTGAATACTCATATTATTCATAAAAATAAAACCATCCTATGCTATTTATTATGGCACCCCAAAAATTCAAATTAGTACCCCACAGTCTAGAGGACGTGCATTGTGGCATTTTTTTTATTTGGATGAAAATATAAACGATGAAATATCACATTGGACAACCACACTTTCCAAAATCTATGCTCATGAAATTATACAAGGATTAAAATCAGAATCAGGGCATGCTAAATTATTTGATATTCAGTTTCAAAGTGTGCAATGTGTATTACCATGTTCAAAGTTAAAGGAATTTTTCCTTCCATTTACTTTTTTTTTTCAAATCATTCAATTTTTGTTTTTGACACAAAAGCATTTTTTTTATTTTATCTCCCCCCCAACTTAAAACAACACTGTCCCCAGTGTTTGAAGAAATGAAAAATTAGAAGGAGTAGAGGCAGGGAATAAAAATTTAAAAAGGAAATTGAAAATGAGGATTATGGAATGAAGTCACCTGGTGGTTGAAGTTTGAAGTTCTTGCCGCTCGAATTTATTCCTTTGATATCCATGTCGCTTGCAAAGTTCCCTAGTGGAAAAAGGAAAAACAAAACAAACAACACAAACAAAACAAACAATATATATATATATATATTTATATAATAAAGGAAGTAAAATATAAGAATATATATAAAAATTATAGAATAAGGTAGCACAAGAAGCCGCAGGTCAGTGGTAAGCGCGCGCCCCTGTCTCCCTTCGGTCCCGGGTTCGAGTCGCCGCGGCTTCGCCGGTTGTGACGGGGTTTGCCCCACGGCCTATGGCGTGGACTTTTTTTTTTGTATTATTATATTTTTATTTTTTTTCTTAACCTATTGAATAATAAAAACAAAATAAACTGATGATACATTGTCTTCTTTTTAAATTTCTGGGTAAGGTATTACTCAAGGATCACACCACGTGACACGGATGAATATGGTGCTCCTCTTTCGTACCCATCCATACTCATAATAGAAGAACAGGTCAAAAGTCTATTTTGTTATTTTTAAATATAAAAATGATTAAGTAATCTTATTTGAAAAATAAAGATGATTCAGAAAGATTAGAAACATAAAAACCACGGGTTGCCTCCCGTGCAGCGCTTTGTTTAACGTTGTTAGCCCGACATAGATCCCAAATTTATCAATTTTTTTCCTGGTTCATAGATTGGATCAATTAACTCAACATCTATTTCCTGTTTATTGAATGATTCAATGAATGTTTTTAACCTTTGACCATTGACCTTGAAAATGTGACCACTTGTGGGATCTTGAATCTCTACTGCCCCATGGGGGAATACATGATGCACTATGAATGGTCCTGACCATCTAGACCTTAACTTTCCCAGATGTAAATGAAGTGTTGAACTATACAAGAGCACAAGTTTTCCCGGTTCAAAATGTTTGACCTTGATATTCCTAGATTGGTAGGCTTAAACTCTAGCTTTATTGATCCTTGAATTTTCATAAGCCTCCATCCTTAGTTCCTCCAGTTCATTGAGATCTAATTTCCTTTTTGTTCCGGCCAATGAGAGGTCATAATCCATTTTCTTAATTGCCCAAAAGGCCTTATGTTCAATCTCCACTGGCAAATGGCATGCTTTGCCATAAACCAACCTATATGGGGACATTCCTTAAATGGTTTTATATGCAGTTCTATAGGCCCAAAGAGCATCTAAGAGTTTCTCAGACCAATCTTTCCTAGAGGGGTTGATGGTTTTTTAAAGAATTTGCTTAATTTCACGATTGGCTAACTCAGCTTGACCATTGGTCTGTGGGTGGTAAGCAGTGGACACTTTGTGAGAAATTCCATATTTTTCCATGAGTGATGAGAATGGACGATTGCAAAAATGAGTTCCACGATCACTTATGATAGCCCTAGGAATTCCAAATCTAGAGAATATGTTTTCTTTTAGGAATCTAATCACAGTTTGATGATCATTGGATTTTGTGGGAATGGCCTCAACCCATTTTGAGACATAATCAACAGCTAAGAGTATGTAGAGGTATCCCCGAGAGTTTGGGAAGGGACCCATGAAATCAATTCCTCAACAGTAAAAGATTTCAACCACTAAGATGGGAGTGAGTGGCATTTGATTCCTTTTTGTGATGGACCCTACTTGTTGACACCTAGGACAACTTTGACAATATGTGTAGGAGTCCCTTGAAAGGGTGGGCCAGAAAAGACCACATTGAAGAATCTTAGCAGATGTTTTCTTAGAGGAAAAGTGACCTCCACATGCCTCACTGTGACAGAATTTAAGGATGGACTCTTGTTCAGATTCTGGAACACACCTCCTAATGACTTGGTCAGGGCAGAACTTATAGAGGTAAGGATCATCAAACACATAGTGTCTAACATCAGAAAGAAATTTCCTTCGAGCTTGAGTCCGTAAGAATTTGGGAATGACTCCTGTCACTAAGAAATTTTCTATGTCAGCATACCAAGGGCAGTCACTCACAGAGTATAGGTGTTCATCAGGAAACGATTCAGACACAGAGAGGTGATTTGAGTTGTCTTTGAATTCCATCCTAGAGAGGTGATCAGTTACAACATTTTCAACTCCCTTTTTATCCTTGATTGTGAGGTCAAATTATTGTAAGAGGAGGACCCACCTAATCAGTCTAGCCTTAGCATCTTGTTTTTGGAAGAGGTATTTTAGTGCAGAATGGTCAGTGAACACAGTGATGGGTGATCCTAAGAGGTAGGACCTAAACTTCTCTAAGGCAAACACAATAGCAAGTAACTCCTTTTCAGTGGTGGTGTAGTTGATTTTGGCATCATTTAAGGATTTGCTTGCATAAGCAATGACATAAGGAGTTTTATCACAATGTTGTCCTAACACAGCTCCAACAGCAAAGTCACTGGCATCACACATAAGTTCAAAAGGAAGGTTCCAATTTGGAGATTTCATAATGGGAGGAGAGGTGAGAGAGGATTTGAGGGTTGAGAATGAACCCTCACAGCTTTCTGTCCAAACAAATGGAGCATCCTTTACTAAGAGAGCACAAAGGGGACGAGATATTGAACGAAAGTCCTTGATGAATCTTCTATAGAAACCAGCATGTCCTAAGAAAGACCTCACTTCCTTGACAGTTTTGGGTGATGGAAGGTGACGAATGATGTCAACCTTTGCTTTATCAACTTCAATCCCCCTACTTGAGACCATATGGCCTAGAACAAGTCCCTCTTTAACCATGAAATGGCATTTTTCCCAGTTTAGGACCAGATTTTTTTCTTCACATCTTGACAAGACTCTCCCCACATTCTGCAGACATCCCTCAAAAGTATCCCCAAACACAGAGAAGTCATCCATGAAGACCTCAAGAAAATCCCCTACCATGTCTGAGAAGATTCCCATCATGCACCGCTGGAAGGTTCCAGGGGCATTGCATAACCCGAAGGGCATGCGTTTGAAGGCAAAGGTACCGAAAGGACATGTGAATGTAGTCTTCCCTTGATCCTCTAGGGAGACCTCAATTTGATTGTACCCTAAGTACCCATCTAAGAAACAGTATAAGGCATGACCTGCCACTCTCTCAAGGACTTGGTCAATGAATGGTAAGGGGAAATTATCCTTCTTGGTGAATGAGTTTAGTTTCCTATAGTCAATGCAGACCCTCCATCCACTACTCACCCTTGTTGGAAAAATCTCTCCATCCTCATTGGTTATCACTGTGATTCCAGCCTTTTTTGGAACCACTTGGAATGGGCTCACCCATTCACTCTCAGCTATGGGATATATGATACCAGCTTTCAACAATTTCAGAAGTTCCTTCCTTACTACCTCCATGAGATTAGGATTGAGTCGCCGTTGAGGTTGACGACATGACTTTGAATCAGATTCCAGAACAATCCTATGAGTCCTGATAAGTGGGCTAATCCCAGGAATATCAGAAAGGGTCCAACCAATGGCTTTCTTATGCTTCCTAAGGACATATAGAAGCATCCTCTCATGATTGGCTTCAATAGAAGAAGAAATGACAATAGGATGTGTTTTATTTTCCCCTAGGAAGGAATACTTTAGTGCAGCAGGAAGTTCCTTCAATTCAAGATCAGGTTGGTTCAAAATTTCAGCAGAAGATTGGGACATTGGATCAAGATCAATTTCTTTTTTTAGAGGTTCAGATAGGATTGATTCCTCACATGTAGAGGTTTCAGCTACTAGATTGGCTTGATCAGATTTAGGGAAAAAATTTAGAGGGGTCTCTATGAAATTGGTTTCTTGAAAGGGTTCACTGATTGTTGGACCTAAGACTTCATCATTAGAGCAATTTGAAAATGATTCAAGCCAAGGAGATAAACTTCCTTCATATGAACAAAGGAAATCAATCTCATTCTGACTTAAACATTCATCAAATATTCCTTGATCTTCCATGGATTCATTATCAATGCTTCCTATCCTGTTTACTTCATGAATATCCTCGTCATCCCCTATTTGTGAGCTTGCAATATAGATGTTCAATTATAGACTCATGTTCCCAAAGGTGATGGTCATGTTCCCATTTCGGACTCGGATAACAGAGTTGATTGTTGCAAGGAAAGGACGGCCAAGGATGATTGGGGTTTGTTCCTTATTTCCTAAGTTTGGATGGTTGTCAAGGACAATGAAATCAGCAGGGTAGATGAAGTTTTCAACCTTTACCAAAAAATCCTTTAAAATCCCCTTTGGAACCCTAATGCTACGATCAGCAAGTTGAAGTGTGACAGATGTGGGTTGGAGTTCTTCTAGGCCTAACTGGCAGTACACAGCATATGGGATGAGATTGACACTAGCACCTAGGTCACACAAGGCCTTGACAACTTTGCTCTCTCCTAGTTCAACATTAATGTAAGGGAAACCCGGGTCTTTAAACTTAGGAGGAATGGTCCCTTGAATGGTGGTACTCACATTAGCAGCCAAAAGGACTTGGTTTTTATGTGAAAATTTTCTTTTAAAAGTGCACAAGTCCTTAAGGTACTTTGAGTAGGCAGGTATGGTTTGGATTGCATCGAGAAGTGGTATGTTCAACTTGACTTGTGAAAATATTTCTCTTAACGTTTCACTCAGTTCAGGATTGGGTTTCCCCCTCATGCGTTGAGGAAATGGTGCAGGTTGTGGGGTTGTTTGTTGAAGAGTTGTTTCTTTCACATTATTATCAGTTTCCTCAGTTTGATCTTGTGGTTCATTTAAATTTTCATCCAAGTTTGAATCTTCAGGTGGGTTCTGAATTAGTTGTTCAGGTTTCTCAATTGATTTCCCACTTCTTAAAACAGTCACAGCCTTTAGTTGTTCATGAGTTGTTTGAGCACAACTTGAATCTCACCTTGAAGTTGAGGATGGCACCGCCTGAGTAGGTATGGGTGCCTTTCCTGTTTTGATGGTTTGAAGTTCTTGTTTTAGCGAAGAGACTTCTGAGTTCATCCTCTCCATTTGTTTGCACAGTTGTTCTAGTAGGCTTTGTGGAACAGTTTGGGTTGGTGCTTGAGTAGGTTGGTTTATCCCAGGGGGATATTTTGGAGGTGGGATGGTTTGTTGAAAATGGACTGGTGGTTGTTGGTATTGGATAGGTTGGGTTTGAAACTGATTATGGGTTTGGTAGTTCTGTTGACGGTAAGGATTTTGCCCTTGTGGTTGGCTATGTTGTTGGTTATCCTTCCATCGGAAGCCTGAGTGGTCATTGTACCTTGGATTGAAGGTGTTTTGGTATTGGGGCTTTTGAAAGTTTAGGGCATTGACTTCCGCTGGGGGTCCTCCTAGAAGAACATCTTTGATGGATGGAATGGTTGGGCAGTTGTCTGTTTTATGGTCATGTTTGTCACAAATTGTGCAAACAAGGTCTACATTTTGGATTTCATGGACTTTCCTAAGGTCTATCTCTTCAACCTTCCTAGAGAGTGCTGCGAGTTTAGCCCCAAGGCTTTCCTCTTCTCTAAGTGTATGAATTCGAGTGGTTCTTTGTGGCTTTTCAGAATAAGGTGAAGTTCCCCAAGTTTGGTTTTGTTCAGCCAGACTTTCTAGATACTCGTAAGCATCATTTGAGGCCTTGTTTTTAAAAGTTCCATTACACATCATGTCAATGAATTGTTTATTACCCGGACCTAACCCTTAATATAAAATTCTCACTTGTTCAGGTATGGAAAACCCATGGTGTGGAACCATGTTTAGGGTGTCTTTGAACCTCTCCCATGTTTCATAGAATGACTCTCCCTCTTTTTCAAAAAAGTTTTGGATGCTCTTTTTAAGTGCAATTGTTTTGTGATGAGGGAAGTAGTTTTTGTATAATTCTCTTTGCAGTTGGTCCCAAGAGTGGATTGATGTAGGTCTCAAGTTGTTTAGCCAATTTTTAGCTCGATCCTTTAATGAAAAAGGAAATAGCCTCATCTTAGCGGATTCTAGTTGATGTGGGGGACACATGGTTTCAACAATGTCGTTGAACTCTTTGACATAAAGGTATGGCATTTCTGACTCCATCCCATGAAAGGTTGAAAGGTGGTTTAGGACATGGGGTTTGAATATGTAGTTGGTGTCTCCTATGGAATTGTGTCTAATGCATGAGGGGGCATTGGTCCAAGCTGGAGTGAGGTAGTCGTTCATGGTTTGATCAACTACATTCCCTAAGTTTGGAGCTTCTTGGTTTTGGTTTCCCATTTGATTCCCCCCAGGGTTTACAATTTGATTTTGTGGATGACCCTCCATTGGACTTGTTTCAAGTTCTGACTTTGGGATTTCAAGAATATTTGAATCTGATTTAAACAATCCCTTAGGTGCACTTGACTCCCCTATCCTAGGACTTTCCACCCTAACTAGTCTGTTTGAGAAATCGCAGGTGTAGGCGGACATGCGCAAAAAAAAAAAACGAGAAAGGGACAAGATAAGAGATCTTGGGTGAGAGTAGAAGAATGGAGGTGAGGAAAGAAGGTTTTTTTTGGATCTAAGGTACTTACTTGGTCCCCGGAAACGACGCCAAAATTTGGTTCACGCCCAAATTTACCCAAGAGAAGAAGGGTAGAACGGTCCTTGTAGTGTAGCTTGGGTTGTCGATTCCACAGAGACCTAAGAAGATACCTAAGATACACAACCTAAGGGATGGATTTTTGGCTATGAAGTGGCCAACTTGGATTGATTTTGGATGGGTTTTAATGATATCTAAAAGATTTAAGTGGATTCAATTTAAAATAATGAGTTGATCCTAGGTTATCACTCGGGGTGGATTGGACGCATTTTCTTTTTAATGATTTCAATTTCTTAAATTTGAGATGGGTTTATTTAAGGAGATAAAACAACATCATCACTTACTGGTTTAATGCCTACACCCTCTAATACTAATCAACTATACACTTGAAGGATCGAAGTTTTGAGCACTTCAAGGTAAAGGATCGTATTAGTACTTGAAGTGTGTGGCCTTAAATTCAACAAGGACGATGGAGTTTAAAAATCATCAAATAAAAATCCCAATTAAAGAAGTGATTATACATTAATTAGGTGATAAATAACATCCAATCCAGCTCCTTTCTACTCCCTTGGATCAACCCATAAGTGGGTTATACCTCCATTGATCCCATGGTTTCAATGGAAGCGGAAAGTAGACTCATAAGGGAGGAAATGGAGAAGTAAAGAAAAAAATAAAAAATAAAATGATCACTCCACCGTTGTGTGAATAATTTCACAAGGGTTGGTGTGAATAAATTCACACCTTGATCCAACGGTTTAAAAGTGATATTAAGAACAACATAATAAGAGTAGAAGAAGAACTTTTATTAAGAAACTAAAGTGAATTGAACAACTTACATGTGAAAGAAAAAATTGAGGCAACAAAAATGCAGCATAACATTACAATTGAACAAAGCATCCAAGATTCTCAACTCATTCACCAAAACTGCCTTAAATAGGCATTTTTGGAGCCTTGGGTCGAGCCTTCAACAGTACAAGTCATCCCACTTGAGTATGGTAGGCCTAGGGTGGTGGAAAGTTTGTGGAATTTGGAATTTTCCACATTTGACCCGAGGTGGCAGCCAGATTTCATCCACCGAACAGACGCGTTTGGATGACCTTCTAGATGGCCGAATCAGGGTGGTACATAGAAGAAGAAAATCGATCTACGGATGTATTATAACCGCCTGTAAAATTTGAGACCATTTGGAGTTTTGTATTCCGAGATATGATCAAATTGGTGGACTGTTTTTCTGGGACTCAGAATCTGGCCCATAATTTTATCTCTAACTTGGGCCGCCTAAATGAGAAACATGGAGGCCGAATTAGCATTAACTCCTGAAGAGTGATTTGTTCCTGTACATGTCTTATAGTATCCCACGAAAGTTGGGATTAATTGGGCCTGTATGTTGGGCCCCACAGTCTCATCAGTGGGCTGGTGTCCAATCTTCCTTCACCAGAATTGCTTCCTTTCATTGCCAAATATCTCCATCATCCTCCATGAATTCTCCATTGATCCCTGAATCAAACATGTTCATATTTAAGTGTAGATCAATTTCCAAAAATATCAAATTAAAATATGTAAAATTAAATTCTTTAAAATCAGATGAATCATTGGGTACTTTAAATGATGTTAAAAAATGTACCACATAATAGTGCATTTTAAGAAGGTATTACAATCATAATGTGAAATGGTGTTCAAAGTGTAAAATGAACTAAAATGGTGTTTATGAATAACAAAGAAAATGAAAATTATGTATATTAACAATTAATATTAGCCTCATTTAGTGGATAATCACACCCCCCAACTTGAGTTTTGCTAGTCCCGAGCAAAATATATCTCATCAAAAATGAAATTCGAATTCCCTTTTCTAAAAACATTTTAATACACAATGATCACCAAAAAACCTTATACCAAACAATCATGAAAACCATCAAAATATTTTAATACAAGATATTTTTATAAGCAGATCCCAATCCCAAGCCCATTCCTTTGATCAAATCCATCATCATACTTCATCCAACTCAATTAGGTGTAATGATGTGTTGTGAATCACAATAGATATGGGGGTTCATTTTCATTCAAGGGGGAAATCATGGAAGCGCTAGGTGGAATCACATTTAATCCTAATATGAGTATTCTTCATCCCTCTTTTTTTTGATTTTTTTTGCAATATTGCTATAGTAATTGAGATTGCAATTAATCAAATTAACCCATGTAGCAAGACTTTGCCGATGACTCCCAGACTCAAAGGCCTTAGGGCACCAAGTGAAGCCCACATACTCGGGCATCATCTCGAGTTAACTTAATCAAAAACAAAGTCATATTAACATAAATAGAGATAGATTGAAAAACTCAGGTCTAGAAAACTCTGGATTCACGATCCCCAAGTGCCGAAAGCCTCGCATTTTATCAATCCATTGCTCTACACACAAATTTTTATTTTTATTTTTTTATTTTTTTATTTTTTAATAATTTATTTTTTAATAATTTTTTTTGAATACTCATATTATTCATAAAAATAAAACCATCCTATGCTATTTATTATGGGACCCCAAAAATTCAAATTAGTACCCCACAGTCTAGAGGACGTGCATTGTGGCATTTTTTTTATTTGGATTAAAATATAAACGATGAAATATCACATTGGACAACCACACTTTCCAAAATCTATGCTCATGAAATTATACAAGTATTAAAATCAGAATCAGGGCATGCTAAATTATTTGATATTCAGTTTCAAAGTGTGCAATGTGTATTACCATGTTCAAAGTTAAAGGAATTTTTCCTTCCATTTACTTTTTTTTTTCAAATCATTCAATTTTTGTTTTTGACACAAAAGCATTTTTTTTTATTTTATCTCCCCCCAACTTAAAACAACATTGTCCCCAGTGTTTGAAGAAATGAAAAATTAGAAGGAGTAGAGGTAGGGAATAAAAATTTAAAAAGGAAATTGAAAATGAGGATTATGGAATGAAGTCACCTGGTGGTTGAAGTTTGAAGTTCTTGCCGCTCGAATTTATTCCTTTGATATCCATGTCGCTTGCAAAGTTCCCTAGTGGAAAAAGGAAAAACAAAACAAACAAAACAAACAAAACAAACAATATATATATATATTTATATAATAAAGGAAGTAAAATATAAGAATATATATAAAAATTATAGAATAAGGTAGCACAAGAAGCCGCAGGTCAGTGGTAAGCGCGCGCCCCTGTCTCCCTTCGGTCCCGGGTTCGAGTCCCCGCGGCTTCGCCGGTTGTGACGGGGTTTGCCCCACGGCCTATGGCGTGGACTTTTTTTTTGTATTATTATATTTTTATTTTTTTTCTTAACCTATTGAATAATAAAAACAAAATAAACTGATGATACATTGTCTTATTTTTAAATTTCTGGGTAAGGTATTACTCAAGGATCACACCACGTGACACAGATGAATATGGTGCTCCTCTTTCGTACCCATCCATACTCATAATAGAAGAACAGGTCAAAAGTCTATTTTGTTATTTTTAAATATAAAAATGATTAAGTAATCTTATTTGAAAAATAAAGATGATTCATAAAGATTAGAAACATAAAAACCACGGGTTGCCTCCCGTGCAGCGCTTTGTTTAACGTCGTTAGCCCGACATAGATCCCAAATTTATCAATTTTTTTCCTGGTTCATAGATTGGATCAATTAACTCAACATCTATTTCCTATTTATTGAATGATTCAACGAATGTTTTTAACCTTTGACCATTGACCTTGAAAATGTGACCACTTGTGGGATCTTGAATCTCTACTTCCCCATGGGGGAATACATGATGAACTATGAATGGTCCTGACCATCTAGACCTTAACTTTCCCAGATGTAAATGAAGTTTTGAACTATACAAGAGCAAAAGTTTTCCCGGTTCAAAATGTTTGACCTTGATATTCCTAGATTGGTAGGCTTGAACTCTAGCTTTATTGATCCTTGAATTTTCATAAGCCTCCATCCTTAGTTCCTCCAGTTCATTGAGATCTAATTTCCTTTTTGTTCCGGCCAATGAGAGGTCATAATCCATTTTTTTAATTTCCCAAAAGGCCTTATGTTCAATCTCCACTGGAAAATGGCAAGATTTTCCATAAACCAACCTATATGGGGACATTCCTAAAATGGTTTTATATGCAGTTCTATAGGCCCAAAGAGCATCTAAGAGTTTCTCAGACCAATCTTTCCTAGAGGGGTTGGCGGTTTTTTCAAGAATTTGCTTAATTTCACGATTGGCTAACTCAGCTTGACCATTGGTCTGTGGGTGGTAAGCAGTGGACACTTTGTGAGAAATTCCATATTTTTCCATGAGTGATGAGAATGGACGATTGCAAAAATGAGTTCCACGATCACTTATGATAGCCCTAGGAATTCCAAATCTAGAGAATATGTTTTCTTTTAGGAATCTAATCACAGTTTGATGATCATTGGATTTTGTGGGAATGGCCTCAACCCATTTTGAGACATAATCAACAGCTAAGAGTATGTAGAGGTATCCCCGAGAGTTTGGGAAGGGACCCATGAAATCAATTCCCCAACAGTCAAAGATTTCAACCACTAAGATGGGAGTGAGTGGAATTTGATTCCTTTTTGTGATGGACCCTACTTGTTGACACCTAGGACAGCTTTGACAATATGTGTAGGAGTCCCTTGAAAGGGTGGGCCAGAAAAGACCACATTGAAGAATCTTAGAAGATGTTTTCTTAGAGGAAAAGTGACCTCCACATGCCTCACTGTGACAGAATTTAAGGATGGACTCTTGTTCAGATTCTGGAACACACCTCCTAATGACTTGGTCAGGGCAGAACTTATAGAGGTAAGGATCATCAAACACATAGTGTCTAACATCAGAAAGAAATTTCCTTCGAGCTTGAGTCCCTAAGAATTTTGGAATGACTCCTGTCACTAAGAAATTTGCTATGTCAGCATACCAAGGGCAGTCACTCACAGAGTATAGGTTTTCATCAGGAAACGAATCAGACACAGAGAGGTGATTTGAGTTGTCTTTGAATTCCATCCTAGAGAGGTGATCAGTTACAACATTTTCAACTCCCTTTTTATCCTTGATTGTGAGGTCAAATTCTTGTAATAGGAGGACCCACCTAATCAGTCTAGCCTTAGCATCTTGTTTTTGGAAGAGGTATTTTAGTGCATAATGGTCAGTGAACACAGTGATGGGTGATCCTAAGAGGTAGGACCTAAACTTCTCTAAGGCAAACAAAATAGCAAGTAACTCCTTTTCAGTGGTGGTGTAGTTGATTTGGGCATCATTTAAGGATTTTCTTGCATAAGCAATGACATAAGGAGTTTTATCACAACGTTGTCCTAACACAGCTCCAACAGCAAAGTCACTGGCATCACACATAAGTTCAAAAGGAAGGTTCCAATTTGGAGATTTCATAATGGGAGGAGAGGTGAGAGAGGATTTGAGGGTTGAGAATGAACCCTCACAGCTTTCTGTCCAAACAAATGGAGCATCCTTTACTAAGAGAGCACAAAGGGGACGGGATATTGAACTAAAGTCCTTGATGAATCTTCTATAGAAACCAGCATGTCCTAAGAAAGACCTCACTTCCTTGACAGTTTTGGGTGATGGAAGGTGACGAATGATGTCAACCTTTGCTTTATCAACTTCAATCCCCCTACTTGAGACCAGATGGCCAAGAACAAGTCCCTCTTTAACCATGAAATGGCATTTTTCCCAGTTTAGGACCAGATTTTTTTCTTCACATCTTGACAAGACTCTCTCCACATTCTACAGACATCCCTCAAAAGTATCCCCAAACACAGAGAAGTCATCCATGAAGACCTCAAGAAAATCCCCTACCATGTCTGAGAAGATTCCCATCATGCACCGCTGGAAGGTTCCAGGGGCATTGCATAACCCGAAGGGCATGCGTTTGAAGGCAAAGGTACCGAAAGGACATGTGAATGTAGTATTCCCTTGATCCTCTAGGGAGACCTCAATTTGATTGTACCATGAGTACCCATCTAAGAAACAGTAGAAGGCATGACCTGCCACTCTCTCAAGGACTTGGTCAATGAATGGTAAGGGGAAATGATCCTTCTTGGTGAATGAGTTTAGTTTCCTATAGTCAATGCAGACCCTCCATCCACTACTCACCCTTGTTGGAAAGATCTCTCCATCCTCATTGGTTATCACTGTGATTCCAGCCTTTTTTGGAACCACTTGGATTGGGCTCACCCATTCACTCTCAGCTATGGGATATATGATACCAGCTTTCAACAATTTCAGAAGTTCCTTCCTTACTACCTCCATGAAATTAGGATTGAGTCGCCGTTGAGGTTGACGACATGGCTTTGAATCAGATTCCAGAACAATCCTATGAGTCCTGATAAGTGGGCTAATCCCAGGAATATCAGAAAGGGTCCAACCAATGGATTTCTTATGCTTCCTAAGGACATCTAGAAGCATCCTCTCATGATTGGCTTCAAGAGAAGAATAAATGACAATAGGATGTGTTTGATTTTCCCCTAGGAAGGAATACTTTAGTGCAGCAGGAAGTTCCTTCAATTCAAGATCAGGTTGGTTCAAAATTTCAGCAGAAGATTGGGACATTGGATCAAGATCAATTTCTTTTTTTAGAGGTTCAGATAGGATTGATTCCTCACATGTAGAGGTTTCAGCTACTAGATTGGCTTGATCAGATTTAGGGAAGGAATTTAGAGGGGTCTCTATGAAATTGGTTTCATGAAAGGTTTCACTGATTGTTGGACCTAAGACTTCATCATAAGAGCAATTTGAAAATGATTCAAGCCAAGGAGATAAACTTCCTTCATATGAACAAAGGAAATCAATCTCATTCTGACTTAAACATTCATCAAATATTCCTTGATGTTCCATGGATTCATTATCAATGATTCTTATCCTGTTTACTTCATGAATATCCTCATCATCCCCTATTTGTGAGCTTGCATTATAGATTTTCAAGTCTAGACTCATGTTCCCAAAGGTGATGGTCATGTTCCCATTTCGGACTCGGATAACAGAGTTGATTGTTGCAAGGAAAGGACGACCAAGGATGATTGGGGTTTGTTCCTTGTTTCCTAAGTTTGGATGGTTGTCAAGGACAATGAAATCAGTAGGGTAGATGAAGTTTTCAACCTTTACCAAAACATCCTTTAAAATCCCCTTTGGAATCCTAATGCTACAATCAACAAGTTGAAGTGTGACAGATGTGGGTTGGAGTTCTTCTAGGCCTAACTGGCAGTACACAACATATGGGATGAGATTGACACTAGCACCTAGGTCACACAAGGCCTTGACAACTTTGCTCTCTCCTAGTTCAACATTAATGTAAGGGAAACCCGGGTCTTTCAACTTAGGAGGAATGGTCCCTTGAATGGTGGTACTCACATTAGCAGCCAAAAGGACTTGGTTTTTATGTGAAAATTTTCTTTTAAAAGTGCACAAGTCCTTAAGGTACTTTGAGTAGGCAGGTATGGTTTGGATTGCATCGAGAAGGGGTATGTTCAACTTGACTTGTGAAAATATTTCTCTCAACGTTTCACTCAGTTCAGGATTGGGTTTCCCCCTCATGCGTTGAGGAAATGGTGCAGGTTGTGGGGTTGTTTGTTGAAGAGTTGTTTCTTTCACATTATTATCAGTTTCCTCAGTTTTATCTTGTGGTTCATTTAAATTTTCATCCAAGTTTGAATCTTCAGGTGGGTTCTGAATTAGTTGTTCAGGTTTCTCAATTGATTTCCCACTTCTTAAAACAGTCACAGCCTTTAGTTGTTCATGAGTTGTTTGAGCACAACTTGAATCTCCCCTTGAAGTTGAGGATGGCACCGCCTGAGTAGGCATGGGTGCCTTTCCTGTTTTGATGGTTTGAATTTCTTGTTTTAGGGAAGAGACTTCTGAGTTCATCCTCTCCATTTGTTTGCACAGTTGTTCTAGTAGGCTTTGTGGAACAGTTTGGGTTGGTGCTTGAGTAGGTTGGTTTATCCCAGGGGGATATTTTGGAGGTGGGATGGTTTGTTGAAAATGGACTGGTGGTTGTTGGTATTGGATAGGTTGGGTTTGAAACTGATTATGGGTTTGGTAGTTCTGTTGAGGGTAAGGATTTTGCCCTTGTGGTTGGATATGTTGTTGGTTATCCTTCCATCGGAAGCCTGAGTGGTCATTGTACCTTGGATTGAAGGTGTTTTGGTATTGGGGCTTTTGAAAGTTTAGGGCATTGACTTCCGCTGGGTTTCCTCCTAGAAGAACATCCTTGATGGATGGAATGGTTGGTCAGTTGTCTGTTTTATGGTCATGTTTGTCACAAATTGTGCAAACAAGGTCTACATTTTGGATTTCATGGACTTTCCTAAGGTCTATCTCTTCAACATTCCTAGAGAGTGCTGCGAGTTTAGCCCTAAGGCTTTCCTCTTCTCTAAGTGTATGAATTACAGTGGTTCTTTGTGGCATTTCAGAATAAGGTGAAGTTCCCCAAGTTTGGTTTTGTTCAACCAGACTTTCCAGATACTCGTAAGCATCATTTGGGGCCTTGTTTTTAAAAGTTCCATTACACATCATGTCAATGAATTGTTTATTACCCGAACCCAACCCTTAATAGAAAATTCTCACTTGTTCAGGTATGGAAAACCCATGGTGTGGAACCATGTTTAGGGTGTCTTTGAACCTCTCCCATGTTTCATAGAACGACTCTCCATCTTTTTCAAAAAAGTTTTGGATGCTCTTTTTAAGTGCAATTGTTTTGTGATGAGGGAAGTATTTTTTGTAGAATTCGCTTTGCAGTTGGTCCCAAGAGTGGATTGATGTAGGTCTCAAGTTGTTTAGCCAATTTTTAGCTCGATCCTTTAATGAAAAAGGAAATAGCCTCATCTTAGCGGATTCTAGTTGATGTGGGGGACACATGGTTTCAACAATGTTGTTGAACTCTTTGACATGAAGGTATGGCATTTCTGACTCCATCCCATGAAAGGTTGGAAGGTGGTTTAGGACATGGGGTTTGAATATGTAGTTGGTGTCTCCTATGGAATTGTGTCTAATGCATGAGGGGGCATTGGTCCAAGCTGGAGTGAGGTAGTCGTTCATGGTTTGATCAACTACATTCCCTAAGTTTGGAGCTTCTTGGTTTTGGTTTCCCATTTGATTCCCCCCAGGGTTTACAATTTGATTTTGTGGATGACCCTCCATTGGACTTGTTTCAAGTTCTGACTTTGGGATTTCAAGAATATTTGAATCTGATTTAAACAATCCCTTAGGTGCACTTGACTCCCCTATCCTAGGACTTTCCACCCTAACTAGTCTGTTTGAGAAATCGCGGGTGTAGGCGGACATGCGCCAAAAAAAAAACGAGAAAGGGACAAGATAAGAGATCTTGGGTGAGAGTAGAAGAATGGAGGTGCGGAAAGAAGGTTTTTTTTGGATCTAAGGTACTTACTTGGTCCCCAGAAACGGTTCCAAAATTTGGTTCACGCCCAAATTTACCCAAGAGAAGAAGGGTAGAACGGTCCTTGTAGTGTAGCTTGGGTTGTCGATTCCACAGAGACCTAAGAAGATACCTAAGATACACAACCTAAGGGATGAATTTTTGGCTATGAAGTGGCCAACTTGGATTGATTTTGGATGGGTTTTAATGATATCTAAAAGATTTAAGTGGATTCAATTTAAAATAATTAGTTGATCCTAGGTTATCACTCGGGGTGGATTGGACGTATTTTCTTTTTAATGATTTCAATTTCTTAAATTTGAGATGGGTTCATTTAAGGAGATAAAACAACATCATCACTTACTGGTTTAATGCCTACACCCTCTAATACTAATCACCTATACACTTGAAGGATCAAAGTTTTGAGCACTTCAAGGTAAAGGATCGTATTAGTACTTGAAGTGTGTGGCCTTAAATTCAACAAGGACGATGGAGTTTAAAAATCATCAAATAAAAATCCCAATTAAAGAAGTGATTATACATTAATTAGGTGATAAATAACATCCAATCCAGCCCCTTGATACTCCCTTGGATCAACCCATAAGTGGGTTAGCCCTCCATTGATCCCATGGTTTCAATGGAAGCGGAAAGTAGACTCATAAGGGAGGAAATGGAGAAGTAAAGAAAACAACAAAAATAAAATGATCACTCCACCGTTGTGTGAATAATTTCACAAGGGTTGGTGTGAATAAATTCACACCTTGATCCAACGGTATCAAAGTGATATTAAGAACAACATAATAAGAGTAGAAGAAGAACTTTTATTAAGAAACTAAAGTGAATTGAACAACTTACATGTGAAAGACAAAATTGAGGCAACAAAAATGCAGCATAACATTACAATTGAACAAAGCATCCAAGATTCTCAAATCCTTCACCACCACTGCCTTAAATAGGCATTTTGGGAGCCTTGGGTAGAGCCTTCAACAGTACAAGTCATCCCACTTGAGTATGGTAGGCCTAGGGTGGTGGAAAGTTTGTGGAATTTGGAATTTTCCACATTTGACCCGAGGTGGCATCCAGATTTCATCCACCGAACAGACGCATTTAGATGACCTTCTAGATGGCCGAATCAGGGTGGGCCATAGAAGCAGAAAATGGAGCTCCGGATGTCTTCTAACCGCCTGTAAAATTTGGGCCCATTTGGAGTTGTGTATTCCGGGATATAATCAAATTGGTGGACTGTTTTTCTGGGACTCAGAATCTGGACCATAATTTTATCTCTAACTTGGGACGCCTAAATGAGAAACATGGAGGCCGAATTAGCATTAACTCCTGAAGAGTGATTTGTTTCTGTACATGTCTTCTAGTTGCCCACGAAATTTGGGATTAATTGGGCCTGTATGTTGGGCCCCACAGTCTCATCAGTGGGCTGGTGTCCAATCTGCCTTCTCCAGAATTGCTTTCTTTCATTGCCAAATATCTCCATCATCCTCCATGAATTATCCATTGATCCCTGAATCAAACATGTTCATATTTAAGTGTAGATAAATTTCCAAAAATATCAAATTAAAATATCTAAAATTCAATTCTTTAAAATCAGATGAATCATTGGGTACTTTAAATGATGTTCAAAAAATGTACCACATAATAGTGCATTTTAAGAAGGTATTACAATCATAATGTGAAATGGTGTTCAAAGTGTAAAATGCACTAAAATGGTGTTTATGAATAACAAATAACATGAAAATTATGTATATTAACAATGAATATTATCCTCATTTAGTGGCTAATCATGAGGTATAGAATCATTGATGGATTGAGTGCAGTGGTACAATTGATCTATGTTGAAACTTGATGTGGTGTCTGGAGATGATAGGGGATGTGTGTTTCTCAGGAGGAGGAACATGGGTGTTTTTATGATAGAACATGTAGATTTTGTGCTCTAGGATAGGTATAATTTATTCCATAGGGTAGGGAGTGCACCATTGTACATTCATACAAGCAAAGAGATGGGTTGGTGGATGTTCTGTGTGGCAGTAGGTTGCTGATGTTGGGAGAAGTTTGAGAGTCAACATAATGATCAAAATGAACTTTGGAGATATAATAATGATTCAAATTTGTGATTAATCAGTTATTGTGGTATGGAAAAAGATTACAAGAGTTTAGAAGCCTCAAAATAGTGTTTTTAGATGATGAACAAAGCCTGATTATTGGTGCAGATATTGGGGAGGAAATTGGAGGGGGATTATGGTGGATGAGATGCATAAATTCAGCATAAGGCTACCAGCTATCTAATTATGCCCTTATTACTAATTGATGGGTTGGTTAGTATCCCAAAACCATTCTTGGTCTCATTATCCAGCCGATGGACCACCGAAATGCTAGCGCGACCCTACAGTAAGTCGATGTTGTTGTTAGTTTTTTTAATGGGGGAAGTTCCGTCTTCTTGGTGTCAAGGGCCTTCGTGTTTTAGGCAGGAAAGGGTCTTAAGAGATTCCATTTCTTGTATAAATCTCCCTCACCTTCCCTCTCCATTTATCATCCATGAGGGGGATTATTTTTGGTGTGTTGTGGAAAATATTCAATGTACAATCATATTTTTAATCTTTTTATTATTTCCCCTTTTCTTTTCCTATGGGTTTGGTTGTTTTTATTTAGGGTTTTGGTGAAGATTTCATAAGATCATAGTGAAATTGTTCAATAATTATGGGGATTTAGATTAGTGACACACAATTCAAGACCCACTAGTAATTGTCTTAGGAACCTTGTTCAATGTTCACGTGTTGAGCACCCAAATCACTGTAATAAAACAAGTGAATGTGGTGCAAAAATAGTGAAAATGAGAAGGATGAGGGGGGATGGTCAAGATAGAACCCAAAGAGAACTTTTCCTTAATAACTCTAGCAAAAAATGATGGCCAATATTTTGATAATTCAATAATTAATGAAGAACACAAAGGTTACAAGCAAAAATAACCATGATAAGTCAAGAATTAAGAAAGAACACAATGGTTGCAAGAAAAACTCACCATAATAACATTAACTTCCTTCATGATGTACAAAGAGTACAAGGGGTGGCTATTATATCCAAGGAGTGATAAAAAATTCTAACACCTAGTTTCCACAAGTCAAAAAGCCTAAATGATTCTTTTTACAATTTTGAAACATGCCCATGAATTTAAGAGACAAGTAGCACACCCATTTTGTAAAGTAAGAAAACTATCCCACCACTTTTGACTTTAAAGATTCCATGGTGGGGTGGGATTAAAATTCATATAAGACCTTGGGTTGGGTCTTTAAAATCATATTTTGGCTTTAATTAATGTAAATATAGGCTCGAATGCTTCCCCCAAGAAAGGGTGTTGGGCCTCCTCATAGAATTCCATGATCAACCCATTTAAGGCCTCCTTCATTATCTTGGTCCGCTCCCTTGTAATTGGGACACCAATTCATCACAATGAGTTGATAATATGAAATCATATATACGTTTTTCTATCATTTAGTTAAGTATTTTTAATGATTTATTCAATAATACACTTGGCATGTGCTGAATTTTATAGAAAACAGGCTTCTGAAGTTTTGAAGGAGAAAATGATGAAAAAGAGCTGAATTCTCCTATTACACATCATGAAACCTAATTAAAAGGAATGTAGTAGGGTTTCACATCATCCTAAAAGTTGTGAAGCAATTCATGATGAAAATACATGTGAAGAATCCATTACACATCATGAGTGGACACTACATGTCACGAACCCTTTGAACATAGAATCCACTCTGAAGATATAAATGGAAAGAAGGTATATGTCATGAATCTAGGATACTTGACATGAGATGAGTCAAATATTCAAATCTCATATGAGATACATGCGACATACACATATATTCAAAATATACAGAGAATTACATAGATCGACATTACACGATGTGAATCCCATTACATGTCATGTAAGTTTTTACCTATAAATAAATCGGCAGTGCAATAGATTTGAGAGAGCTTATAGAAAATATAAATTATGTGTTTTCATCCCTATCTCATTCCCATATATTCCCCTTTTGTTCCCTTATCCCTAAACTCTAAATTTCTTTGTCTCTTTCATTATTTTGTTTTAATATAAGAATTGTGGATTCTTTTCATCATCGCCTTCATTCCCTTTTTACATCATCACCTTTGTTGATCATCTATCATTGATGAACTTGTGTTTAATACATTTCCATTTCAAGTAATCAATTACTTATGATTTAAATTTCTTAACCCTGATTGCATGCTCATTCCCATTAACAGTTTAAATTATTGCATGATTGTGAACTATTTAAATTCAACCGTTATTATCATGTTGAGTACAATGTTAATTCTTCATTTTTTTGTGTTCGATTCTAACATGAGTGGATAAACCACCTAGGGTAGGGATCAAGAGTAGGGGTATCTAAATTTAATAAATCTTTAATTCTTTAACTTAGTAACCTTAAGAATTAGTAATCATGATAAAATTTCTTTATATATCCAATTCATTTGAACATCCCTGATCATGATATATTTAAGTGAAGGACCCTATATTGGTTGGAGTATTTTAGGCTATGAAAAATAGCCTAAAATAATTTCTGCCTTATAAATTAGTCTTAATGCATCTAGGTTGTCATTTTATTCCAATCAAGGAATAGTTACCTCTTAGGTAGAACTAGTTGATTTGACTATACTCAACTAGAGACCTATGATTTATTCACAGACTAAACCTTAGGATCCTACAAAGTTGGAATTAAGATCATATGTTCTACAGATCCCAAAAATTGATCTTGATCCCTCTATTATTCCTAAAGTAAACCATCAACTCTCTAGATTTAGTATTCCCAAACTGAAGCATTTAGAAAGGACTCCTACACCAACAGGTCCCAAGCTATAGGTTTCCAGTGTTAGATTCTTTTCTCTATGGGATTGACCCTATAATTTATATATACTACACCCCAGTAGTAAGAGAAGTTTGAGAAAATAATACAATTTTAATTTGACTAAATCCCACGTGAATTTAACGATATGTGCGGGCATGTCAAATTTTGGTGTCGTTTTCCGGGAAATGGTAATACTGTGATTCGCACAGTCAAACCTCTATCAATAGACCCAAGATTACCTTTCCCTCACCCCTTTTATTTATTTCTCCTTTTCAAAGATGCCATTTCTCCTCTTCTCTAGCATCATAGTGTATGTACTAAGGTCCTTCGACTTATTCGAAGAGGATTAAGATAAAATAATAGTTAGCCTTTGATCTTGAGATCGAACAATACCTCTTTGCATGTTTCCAGTCAACCATGGATGACCACAAAAACCAAGAAGGACCCAACACGTCGAACCCTTAGAACAGACAATAAGTGATTTCTGGAGAGAAACCGATGCAGCATGAAAGAACCATCATGGATTATGAATTTCCATAAATACATGATTCCAAACCAAGCATAGTGAACCCTCATATCCAAGACCATACTTTTGAAATCAAACTTGGACTTATTCACATGATCTAGAACATGAAGCAGTTTAGTAGATTGAAAAGTGAAGATCCTCACGATCACATCAGTAAATTCCTAGAAGTATGAGATACCTTTCGCAACTAGGGAGTATCATTAGATGATATCATACATCACTCCTTCACATTATCTCCGTGATATATAGACAAATATTGGCTCAAGAGTCAATATCTCAAGTCAATCGTGACTTGGGATGATCTAGCCAAGAAGTTTCTAGATAAATACTTCCCACTGATTCAGACTTGGAAACTCTGAAATGACATCAAAAACTTCACCCAGACAGATGGAGAGTCCACATGGAAATCTTGGGACAGTTACAAGGAACTGATGAGCAAGTGCCCACACCATGGACTAAACATGTGGAGTCAAATCCGAACATTTTACCAAGGTCTCCAACCAGCCACACGAACAGTCGTTGATGCTGCCACTAATGGAGGATTGATGATCAAGACACATGAAGATATAAGATCCATTTTAGATGAAGTCTCACACAATAAAAACCTGTGTCAAATTGATCATGGACCATCTCAGTGTGGTATCCACCAAGTGGATGAGAACACCGGACTAGCAGCGTAAGTTGAAGGGCTCACAAAGAAGCTAGAATCATTCCAGCTGCCTGCTACACAACCCCCTAATACTCCTATAACGGAAACACAATCATATGAAAAGTTTATATCAATATTTAAAGGTAGGGGTTGAAGAGAAACAACCTAAAGATTGTAATTATATTAATTACAATTTGCAGAACCCACCATTTCAACAGCAGCAGTATTACTATCAGCAGAGGCCTGCCCAACAAGCACCTCAAAAAAATCAAGGCTATTAGTAATAATGAAGTGGTAAAACATTATTTTGAAACCAAGGACCATCAGGGTATCCCCCCATGGACCCTGTGCTAAGAACTCAATAACAAGTGCAATGATAACCTTTTCCCCAAAGAGCACAATAGTAGTTTCAGCCAGCTCAACCAAGACCTCAACAACAACCTGCTCCTCTCCAAGGTAACTTATAGAACCTCCTAGATAATTTTGTTAAAAAATAATACTCGCAAATGACTACTTAGGAGATGAATATGCAGAACCAATGGGATACCTTGTGTAATCTCAAAGTTCAAATGGGCCAGATCTCAAAGACTTTTTCTGACAGATTACCAGGTACTCAACCTAGTAATACAGAGGCATACCCAAGGGGAGAAGCTAAGACTGTAGTATTGAGAAGTGGAATGATTTTGGACTTTCAACAACCAGGTGGAATAAAGGAAAGATAAACTAAATAACTTAAGAAGAAACCACCAATATAATACGAAAAAGATTATGAGACTGCGCCAGTTATATCTCAAGAAGTATTACTAGCTTTAGATACCCAAACACCTGAGCAACCAAAAGAAACATTTTATGTTTCCCCACCACCATAAAATCCACCTCTCTATTTTCTGTAAAGATAAAGACAAGGAATACATGAGGCATAATAAAATAAGTTCCTAGAAATGTCCAAGAAACTGCATATCAACATACCATTTGCAGATTCTATTTCTTAAATACCAAAGTATTCCAAATTCTTTAATGATATGATATCAAAAAAAATTAAAAATAGAATATCTTGGTGTCATCTCATTGAATGAAGAATGATCTTCTGTTTTTAGTAGAAAATACTACCCATGATGAGATACCCTATAATTTTTTCAATTCATGTGCTATTGGAGAATTTAAATTTGGAAGACCTTTGTGCGATCTTAGAGAAAGAATTAGCTTCATTCCAATGAGTGTATTTTACAAGTTGGGAATCTAAGAGCTCAAAAAAACTTGAGTAGAACTAAAAATTGAAAATAGATAAGTGAAATATCCTAGAGTAATATTTTAAGATGTTATAGTCAAAGTTTGAAAATTTATCTTTCCAGCAGAATTCCTTATTTTGGACATGGAAGAAGAAGGTGAAATCCCTATTATTCTCAGAAGACCATTCTTTTCCATAGTAAAGTCTCTAATTGATGTGAATCAAGGAAAAAATAATTGATAGTCTTCAACCTCATTAAAGTTTCTAAACAATCAGTAGATTCCATTGATTGCAATGCTATCTTTCTTACTCAAGAAAGAAGCCAATACATGGGCATAGAAGAATAAAGTGAAGATTCATTCTCAGATTCCAAAGAAGAGTATGATTTTGAGGAAGTGAGATTCAATGAACCTCTCACAAGGGATGCATTCCCTCCCTTCACCCCCTTAGTTATTCAACCACCAACACTAGAGTTGAATCCTTTACCCATTACCCTTAAGTATTCATACTTAGAAGATTCAACCTCACTGCCAGTAATCATCAACTCTGAACTATCTCAGGCATAAGAAGGAATATTGGTCGAAGCCTTAAAGATACAAAAGAAGTCAATTTCCTAGGGAGTAGTAGACATCAAATGAATTAGTCCGACTGTATGCACTCACAATATTCTACTCGAAGAAGATGTAAAACCGAAATGCCAACCTCAAAGGTGGCTCACACCACTAATGAAAGAAGTTATTAAAAAGGAAGTACTAAAGTTGTTGGATATAGAAATAATATTTTCCATATATGATAGTGAATGGGTGAGCCCTCTACAAGTAGTTCCCAAGAATAGTGGACCTATAGTGTAAAAGACTAATGAAAATGAATTGATCTCAACATGCACCATCACTGGATGAAGAGTTTGCGTGGATTACAGAATTTTGAATGAAGCAATAGGAAAAGATCATTTTCCTTTACCCTTCATGGATAAAATATTAAAAAGACTTATAGGACATGAATTCTACTATTTCTTGGATGGATATTTAGGATATAATCAGATTATAGTCAACCCATATAATTACTTGAAGACCACATTCACCTATCCATTTGTTACCTTTTCCAACATGCACATGTCATTCAGCATGTGTAATGATCCAACAATGTTTCAAAGATGAATGATTCATATTTTACATGATATATAAGAGGAATTATTATAAATCTTTATAGATGAATTATTATTTTATGGAAGATATTTTGAAGTCTACCTAATTAATATGGAGTTAGTCCTGTGACACTGTGAAGAAAAATGTCTAGTCTTGAATTAAAAAAATGTCATTTTATGGTTCAAGGAGACATAGTACTCAGACATAAAATTTCTAGAGAAGGCATAGAAGTCGATCTATCCAAAATCAAGGCCATCAAGGGTTTAACCAAACCTTCAACATTTAAGGCCATAAGTGTTGGATTGGTGTAGCCTGATCTGGTTTGGATAATGTTTGGGTTGAATGCTTGAGGCCTGTACTATACACCAGGCCGCAACTTCCATGGGTCTATCTCCACAATGATCTCATTTTGGGTTGTAGGGGGAAAAGTGTCCCTGCTCCGGGGGTCCGGGTGCCGAAGGCCCCCAATCCAATTTTTAGGGTACTGTAGAAAAGCTAACCACTATAGCAGAGATGACTGACTGACACCGACAGAGTACTATAATGATGCAGACTTCTAGCCTCCATTCACTGTAGCTCTTTGGACTTCTAGATAGTAGACACTATATCACTTTTGACTTGGGTGGCCACCTTTCAATGTAGTGAGGAAAACTTCCTATGCAGTTGGTTGAACAATGGATCATATTTTCCTTTTTAGCCCATTTTGGGCTAGGGTTCCTTGTTAGAAACTATGATAAATCTCCATATAAATCTTTCTCTTGACATTTAGTGAGATTCTACCTCGCTGTAGATATAGGGATTATTCCAAAACCACATAAATCCTTGTGTTCTAATTTTATTTTTTCCGTTTTACTCTTCTATGAATTTTTTCTTTCTGTCATTGCGACTCCCTATGTTTCAAAATAAATATGAAGCTTTATGGGCCATGTTGGATTCTACAGGTGCTTTCTAAAAGACTTTGAAAAAGTTTCCTGCACATTGACACAAATTTTGTCAAAGGAATTTTATTTTGAATTCACTGAAGAATATTAGAGGGAATTTAAAACTTTGAATAAAATCTTAATAGTAGCATCTATAATCATTTCACCAAACTGGGACAAGGAATTGGAATTGATGTGTGATGCCAGTGAATTTGTTGTTAATTCTATTTTAAGACAATGCATCACTCACATATTCTATCTTATCTACTATGCTAGTCACACACTGAATGAATCCCAAGTCAACTACACAACTACATAGAAATAACTCTTAGCATTTATGTATGGATTTGAGAAATTCCATTCCTATCTGGTCTTATCCAAGGTGATTGTGCACACTGATCATGTTGCCTTGAGGTATCTAATGAAAAAAAAGGATGCCAAGACAATGGTGATAAGGTGGATCCTCCTGCTACAAGAATTTTATATTGTGATCTAGGACACCAAAGGCATGGAAAATTTGATCGCTGATCATTTATCCCGACTTCCTCTACCACTAATCAAGGATGATGATGATACTGACATCAAATTTTATTTCCCTGATGAAACCCTTTTATGCATTAAAGTTAAACCATGGTTTTCTGATATTTCTAATTATATTTCTATGATATTTTTGCATGAAGACCTCTCACATCATCAAAAGAAAATATTTTTAGCTGAAACAAAACATTACTACTGAGATGAACCACTCTTTTTCAAGAATTGAACTGATGGATTATTTGGAAATTACATCCCCAAGAATGAAATCCCAAATGTGATAGAAATGTGTCATACATCACTGAAAAGAGGAAATCATGGGCCCAAGTGCACTATAGCATAAATTCTGCAAAGTGGACTCTTCTAGCCCCATGCTACACCAAGACGTAAGAGAATTATTTCAAAGCTGTGATAGGTTCCAGTGAACTAGGATCATTGGGAAAAGGAATTAAATGCCTCAAAACCCAATCATGGAATTCAAAATATTTGATGTATGAGGAATAGAATTCATGAGACCATTTTACAATTCACATGGAAAGTTGGCATTGACTACATCTCAAAATGGGTAGAAGCTGAGGTAACATCACATGACACAACAAAAGTAGTCATGAATTTTCTGAAAAGAATGTGTTCTCAAGATTTGGATTTCCAAGATTACTCATCAGTGATTGAGGAACACATTTCACCAACCAATTTGTGAAATAATTTCTTGGAATGTATGGAATCCAGTACAACAAAAAAACTCTCTAACACCCAAAAAAGTGGGAAAGTGGAATTATCAAATAGGGAGATCAAAAAAATATTGGAAAAGACAATGAACACAAGTCAAAATGACTGGAGTTTGAAACTAGATGATGCACTATGAGCATACCACGCTTCATAAAAAACACCCATAGGTAAAACACCATTTATACTAGTTTATAGGAAACCATGTCATCTTCTAGTTGAACTAGAGCATCACTCTTACTGGGCAATCAAGAAGCCAAATTTAGATTCTGAGAAAGATGGGGAAGCTCAGATGCTACAGTTGACTGTGTTGGAAGAAATCATGAAGGATGCCTATGATAATGACAATATTTACAAAGAAAGAACTAATAAATGGAATGATCAATGCATTGAAAAGAGTATATTTTTCCTAGGGAATAAGTTCCTCTTATTAAACTCCATATTAAGATTGTTCCCTAGTAAGCTGAAATCATGATGTTCCAACCCCTTTGAAGTCATTCATGTTTTCCCTTATGAGACCATTGAAATATAAAGGGAGGGTGGACCACCATTCAAAGTGAACAACCAAATATTGAAAATCTTTCAATAACCCTTTCATGAAGGCTAAGTCATCAGACTTAAGTTTAATTGATCCTTAGTTGAGTCAATATCTCAACATTAAAGGAAGTACTGACTGGGAGGAAACCTAGGGTAGGTTATCTTAGCTTAGAATAGATTAGTATAACCTTATGAAATATTAGAATATACCAGGATCTAGAGGCTAGAAGTTGAATTTTTTTTAGCTACAACAGTCAACTACATGTTGCGTAACTAAAGTATATGACATGTACCTCTTCCGCTCATAAATTCAACAAAAACCAGAAGTACACAATGTGAAACCTTGTTACACATTGTGTAACATACTATGCTAGTTTTAAAAAAAACAAGTCATGAACCTAAGTTCATGACCCAAAAAACCACCTACCTCCTGACCTTCCTCCTCCACCCCATAGAAAACCACCCGCCACCCACCACCCCTTCCCTCAACCTCCTCCCCCTTCCCAACTACCTGAGACCCCCCAAACCCTTCCCATTCACTCTCCCTCCTCCTCCCTTCCCTTCCTCTTGCTCGGTCGCATGCACCACCTGCCACACCCCTCCCTCATCCTCCTTCTACCTCAACCATACCAACACACACCCCTCTCCCTCCAAACCTCACCCGCACCCCTAAGCCTCAATCCTGTGATGGATATAACTGAGGCATTACATCCGGAACCTTCTAAGTCGTCATTAGACCATGATGAGTAGCTGCCAACCAAGTGATCACGCAACACCACACCTCCCACACCTTATTCACCACCTGTAGCAGCCTGTGATACACCCAAGAAGAATCCTCATCAAGCACCCAGGATTCATCCAGTGATGATATCCTCTATCTTCACCCCGTCCTGTGATTCTCCAACCTGAAGCACTTTGTTAACCTCACCAGGTTGCATGATAAGCCTATACAGACAAACAAGACCTTAGACTTACTTATTTTTTTCCCACCTGAACATCAGTAATGAAATACTTGACCTCCTCAAGACACTATATTTGGAATGAATCATTTAGGTACGTGAGGAGAAATTTAATGAGTTTTTTTCTAAAGTTTTTGTCTATATTTGAGGTGGAAATAGATAGCCTCCATTTCCACCTAGGTGGTCGGCCACATGAGCTTTCATTCTTTGAGTTTGACATTAGCATTTATATTTATATAGAGGAGTTTTCCACATCAGAGGTCTTTCTGACACTTCATCTAGAGCTAACCCGATCCGATTTGAGGCGCCTTTGGCAGATGATGACATGGGATCCTTAGATACCACATGACCCTCGTATCACCAAATCCACCCAATTATTTAGCCCATCCTTGTGAATACTTCATTGTGCCTTGAAACATGCATGGTTGTCCAAGGCAGAGTCACATGGGAGCGTGATCTAGGTAGATGTTCTCATCTTGGAAGTAGCCATGGGAGGCCCAACCGTCAACATGGATACACAGTTCGCCTATTACTACAAGGCTCATACCCAGTAGACCAGAGGCACCTTGATGGGTAGATCATTCGTCACACACCTTACTCGATATCTCAGAATTTTTGATGCAGCTATTCCACTTACCTTCCTGGGACCCATTGAGATCATTGATTTCCTGATGCTTCAAAATTCAAATCTTTTCATTAGGGAGGATGCTGTTTACCAATGGGAACTAGGCATTCATCAGGCAACATATGTAGTAGACATTCCAACAGCAGCAGACCCACTAGCTGATCCATCCACCACTTCCCCACCTCCACCACCCACCCATATTTCTTCCCCTACCACTACCTCATATACTACCCCTGCACCCACCCATCCCACATTGCTAGATCTTTGGGCTATGTAGTTATGCATCTTAGAAAACCTATGCCGGATCTCTACCCATATGAACCTTACTTTCACTGAGCCTTCTAATTTCACCACTCCACCACTAGCAGCCCCTAGCAGTCCTTCCTCTTCTACCATTCCCACACCACCTAAATCCCATCCCAACCTACCCACAGATATCACTGAATCTACTGCCCAGCAGAACTACCAATCTAAACAGGCTCGGCAGGGCAAGGGACCGACCACCGCTACTTCCACAGAGGTTCCCTTCATCGATCTAGATACCAGATCCATGACCCCACTTCGAATCATCACATCTCTACCACTCACCCCATCCCATCTATCTAGAACCATGACTCCACCCTCTGTCGCTGATCCACCTGCCTCTACTGAATCCATTACTAATGATATGGCCAGATAGCCACCATCACCACCAGATGGCGGGTTGATGATGGAGGAGATTTTTGGTTATGATGAATGACCTTAGTAATTCATTTTTATCATTTTTATTTATGGACTTTTGTATGATAAGACATGCTATTTTCATAGTTTCATCTGAATATGACCACATTTTATACTGCTTTACTAATTTATATATATGAGAATTTATTTTTGCGTCACTTTTTACTTGGCTTGATTTTCATATTTTCAAATTTATAATATCCATGTCTAGATCCTCTGTTTCATCTATGATTGTTGATGGGCCGGTAACACCATATGTTTTGGTACGAGTAACTCAGTGTATGGACAAAATAGAACGCCAACTTTAGGAACTCTCACTGGAGATTCATGCGCCACAAAAACCACCTCGATCTATATTACCGTTCCTTCCACATATGATTCATGATCAAACTGATCCTTAAGTCATCAATCCTATCAAGAGACCCCATGGGTTGGAAGAAACTGCCACATGCAATTGTAGATTATAGAGGAGAAAATGATCTGATGTACCTCACTATAGGATATTTTGGTTCATATGACTAGCTGATGATGTTACTATTAGCGATTTATGGGAGTAAACCCATAGTTCATCACTTTTCTAGATTGATTCATCATTCTAGAGTCTTTTTCTTTTCATTTTGAGTCCCTTTTAAGATCTATTGTTAAAATATGCTACCTTCAAATAAAAATTGGTTACCATTTCTTATCATATTGTGCACCTTCCTATTATTATGATTATCAATGTTTTTAACCTATGGACTGATGTTTTATCTACTGCAGGATTTGTTTACTAACTAGTTTTGTTGGTGAACCAGCTTTAACATTATAATAAAAAAAGTTCCCTCACAACATACCACTACTTACAGGGATCTCTCAATTCCCTATGTATTTAATTTTTCAATTTCCATTTCATTTTTTGAGCCTTATTTTCTATAACACTCCAAAAAATAATTCCATGTACAATGTAGATACAATCTCTTTCTAAGTGCGGGGGATTTTTTCATGAGTTTCATTTTTGATACATTTTATTTTTTTACCTGTTCTCATTTATCTAGGAGTCATTTTTTAAAATTGGAAGCATTATTTATACATGAAAAACATTATTCACATTTAAATAAAAGAAAAAGTTAAAATTTTAATTGTTAGAAACCATATTTTGTATCTATTTATATTATTAGAATGATTGATGAGCTGAGAAATTTAATTCAAATTAATTTTTTTGAAATTATGGTTAATTGAATTACTACTTGGTTTTATACCCTTAGTGATTTCCAATTTCTATTATTATTTTTATTAACTGAGAGGATTCTAAGCCTACAATTGCATATTCTTTCTGAGCATATTTCTTGAGTAACAACTGAGACATGTAAACCTATCAGAACATGCATTGAGATATTATTGAGACTATGAATGAACAAATAAAATTTTTTTAAAATGAATGAGGCAATATTTGTGGAGACACTTTTTCCTGAGAACCACCTTGCATATTTCCTTCATTAAGCCTATGGTTATCATGAATTAACTTTTAGGATGTAGTTATTTCAAGAAGATTATCCCTTCCTTCTATGATTTTTGTATAATGCATGAATTTACTTTGAACAAGTGTGGGGGATTATTTCAGACAACAAAGGATGATTCTACTGTAGAGATGTATTGTGTTACTCATCAGACTATTCGGTTGTGATCTATTTATAATTTGTATCATTTCAATTTTATTATGTTCCTTTGTAAAATACCAAAGAAAAGAAAAATTGACATGGGTAATGTATTAGGAAGGTCAAAAATCACTATTTCTAGACTGATAAATCTCTTGAATAATCATATGTGGTTAGGGGATGAATGTGAGATCTGACCTAGACATGACTTTCAAAAAATTAAAATTCAAAAGATAAAGGAAATGAACAAGATACTCTTCTTGAACTTACTTGACATATACATGGATCCAAACTAAGATGTTAGAAGTGTGGACTTGATTAGCTTGGAGGAGTCATTTTATTTCACTTATCACGACATTTATGCATCATAATTCAGAGCTAAACCTCATTTTTGAGCTTTATTTTCACTATTTACCCACCTACCCATAGCCTCAGAGTCATTAGAACCCAATTGTTGAAGCCCTCATGATTAATTTTGTACTTATCCTTACAAAGTGGAGATGATAGAACCAATGCAAGCCTATGGTTAGGAGCATGTACTCAGGGTATAAGCATAACTCTAATTTCATTTTACCTTGAGTGATGAGAGAAAATTAATTGTGAGGTAAATTTAAAATGGGTATAGAATTAAAGAAATAGTTAAGAGATTATAATTAAAAGATTTGAATTTTTTTAAAGAACTGAGCTATGAGGCATGACCGATTTTTCTATATAGGGATGATTTTGGAGACTTACCTTTTCTGATTACACTTAGTTTTATTTTCCTAAACATAATGAATGTTTCTTGTTTAAATTTTTTTTAAAATTTTTAAATCACTATCGATACCTTTTAGCTTGAGGAAAAAAAATTATTAAGTTTTGGGGAATTTGATAATATGAAATCATATATAATTTTTACTGTCATTTACTTAAGTATTTTTAATGATTTATTTGATAATACACTTGGTATGTGATGAATTTTATAGAAAACATTCTTTTGATGTTTCAAAGTAGAAAATGAAAAAAAGAACAAAATTCACATATTAGATGTCATGAAACCTCGTTAGATGTTGTGTATTAGGGTTTCACAGTATCTGACAAGTCGTGAAGCAAGTTGTGATGAAAATACATGTGAAGAAGCCGTTACACTTCGTGAGTGCACACTACACATCATGAACCCTTTGAACACATAATCCGCTCTAAAGATATAGATGGAAAGAAGGTAAACATCATGAATCTAGGATACATGATGTGAGACCAGTCAAATATTCAAATATCAGATGAGATACGTGAAAGATACATATAGATTCAAAATCCATAGGGAATTACATGAATCTACATTACATGACATGAATCCCATTACCTGTCGTGTAAGTTTTTTCCTATAAATAAAGTGGAAGTGCAGCGAATTTGAGAGAACTTCTAGAGAAGATAAATTCCATGTTTTTCATTTTACTCTCATTCCCTTCTGTTCCCTCAACCCTAAACTCTAAATTTCTTCATCTCATTCATTATTTTGTTTTAATACAAGCATCTTGAATTGGTTAATCATCACATTCATTCACTTTTTTCATCATCATATTAGTTCATCACTAATCGTTGATGAAATCATGTTGAATCTATTTCCATTTCAATTAAGTAATTATTTGAGATTTACATTTCTTAACCCCAATTGAAAGATCTTCCCCATTAATGATTTAAATTATTGAATGATTGTGAACTGTTTAAATTCAATCATTCTTAGAATATTGAGTACAATATTAATTCTTAATTTGATTATATTCTATCCTACCATGAGTAGATAAACCACCCAGGATTGGGATAAATCGTAGGAGTATCTGAATTTAATTAATCTTCAATTCTTTAACTTGGTAACCTTAATAATTAGTAATTAGGATAAAAGATATTTGTCTATCCAATCCATTTGAACATCCCTGACCACAAGATATTTAGGTGAATGACCCTATCATGGTTGGATTATTTTAGGCTACAACCAATATCTTGAATACTTTCTACCTTATATTCTAGGATTAATGCATCTAGGTTCTAACTATTTCTTGATCAAGGAATATTTACCTCTTAGGCAGAACTAGTTGATTTGACCATAGTCAACAAGCGACATCTTCTTGTTTCATAGCCTAAAACTTAAGATCCTACAAAGTTGGAATTAAGATCATCTATTCTATAGATCCCCAAAATTTATACTAATCTATATCTTATTCATGAATCAAACCATCAACTGTCTAGATTTAACATTCCCAAACTGAACCATTTAGAAAGGACTCCTACACCAACATGTCTCAAGCCATAGGTTTCCATTTCCAGCTTCTTTTACCTATGGGATCGACCCCATAATTTTGCTATAATATTCCCTAGTAGAAAGTAAAGTTTGTGAAAACAATACAATTCCAATCTTATCATAGCCCATTCAAATTCAACGATGCATGCGGGTGCATCACATGTCTTGTACAATCATGTGCCTTCTTCCCTATTCATTAAGGCCGCCTTCAACCCCTTGATGCCCATTCATGCCATGATTCTAATCATCTCCTCCCTCCTTCCATGTTTATGCTTAATGATGTAAGGAAACGTTTCAATTAATTCAAGACATATTTCATGCCACCTATTTAACTTTCCTTGTTACTTAATAAATTTTAGTCTTTTGTGATCTGAATGAATCAAAAATTCCCTTGTCCATAAGTAATGTTTCCAATTTTCTAAAGTTCCTTTGAGGGAATAAAATTCTTTGTTATAGGTAGAGTAATTAAATGTAGCCCCATTAATCTTATCACTAAATTAGGTGATAGACTTATAGTCTTGCATTAAAATAGCCCCAATTTCTATTCTAGTGGCATCACATTCAACCTCAAACACTTTAGAAAATTTGGGTAAAATTAAGAGAGGTGAATTGATTAACTTACCTTTGATTGTGGAGAAGGCATATTCTTGAGAATTTTACCACTTTGAGATCACTCCTTTCTTGATCAACTCATTCAACGGTGTTGAAAATGGTCGAAAATTACCTCACAAACCTTCGGTAAAATCTCACAAGTCCATGGAAGCTCCACACCTCATTGACATTATTTGGTGTTGGCCAATCCAGAATCACCTTCAAATTCTCTTCATCAACCCTCATACCATTATATCCTACCACAAAACCAAGGAAATCAACCTAATTTAAATAAAATGTACATTTTTCTATGTTTTCAAACAACCTATTTTTCCTAAGAGTCTCAAAACCATGTTTCAAATGTTCATTATGTTCATAAAGGATATTAGAAAAAACAAGGATTTAATCAAAATAAACAACCACAAATTTCCCAATGAATGGATGGAAACCATGATTCATTAAGTTCATGAATGTACTTGGGGAATTAGTTATACAAAAAGGCATAACTATACATTAATACAACCCAAAATTAGTTTTAAATGTGGTTCCCATTCATCTCCCTCTTTCTTTCTAATTTGATGGTATCCACTCCTTAGGTAAATTGTAGTAAACAAACATGAACCATGGAGTTCATCAAGCATATCATCCAAACAAGATATGAGATAACAAAACATTACCATGATTTTTTTGATAGATCGACAATCAACACACATTCTCTACTTACCATCTTTTTTGGGACAAGAATTACTAGCATCACGTAAGGACTCAAGCTCTCTCTGAAAAATACCTTAGAAATTCTTCCACTTGTCATTGGATTTCTCGAGTTTCCTCTAGGTTATCCCAATAAGTCAACCAATTGGTAAGTGTTTCTCATGGGAGGAAGTCAATGTGGTACTCAATACCCCACAAGGGAGGTAAGCCATCGAGAATTTCCTCTGGAAACACATCACCAAATTCCTACAAAAGGGACACAACACTAGAAGGTATTGATGGGTTAAGAGAGTTAGTAGTAAAACATTCTCCCTTAAATAGAAGAATGAGAGTTTCCTCCCCCTATAAATCTCTATCTACATCTCTTTTTCTTGAAAATAAACTCACTTTTCTCTCAACACTCTTGCTTTGAAACTTATTTTCACTCTTATTTTCAACTCTTTTCTTTCCCTCATTTTTTTGATGTCAATCATCACTCCTTTTTCACTCATGATTTTTTCCACTCTTATCATTCTCTATATTTCTCTCTCTCTTTCCTTTTTCTATATTCTCACAATCTCTCTCAATTCTCACTTGGTATTCACAGTCTTGAAAAGGCCTCAATGGGGTAAGAACAACCCTCATCCCATTATACTCAGAAAAATAATAGTTGGTACTTGCATCATGTGTGACCCTCCTATCAAATTTCCATGGCCTGCCTAACAAAATACGAATTGAATGCATTGAAACAACATCACACATCACCTTGTATTCACACTTCCCAATAGAAAATGGAACCAGTGCTTGATTAGTCACTTTGAAATCCCCACTATTATTTAACCATTGTAATCTATAAGACCTAGGGTGTCTGGTCGTAGCTAATCCCAATTTATCAACCATCAAACCACTTGATACATTTCTATAACTACCCCATCAATAATCATACCAAATAGACTATGTCAAAATTGGTATTTAGTGGCGGTTTAAATCGCCGCTAAATCATTCTGTAGCGGTTTTGGAAAATCGTCGATAAATCATGTGTCAACAATCAATTAGAGGCAATTTAAACCGTCTCTAAACAATTTAGCGACAATTTTTTTATTTTTTTTATTTTCATAAATAATTTTTTTTATATTTTTATTTTCATAATTTTTTAATTAATTAATTAAGTAATTAATTTTTTAATTCTTTATTGGGTAAGATTTGAACCCCTTACCTCTTGATTACTATCCAAAAACTTTATCACTCTATTAATCTCTTCATGTGGAGAATAAATTGAATTTAATATACTTATATATATATATATTAATTGAAGAAACAAAGAATACATAACAAATAGATACAAACTAAATAAATATTAATAAATAATGATTAATAAATAATAAATAATCTATAATTAATAATTAATAATTAATAATTAATAAGTAATTATTATTATTTAATAATTACAAATTACAAATTACAAATTAATAAATACAATATAAATGAATAATAAATATTTATTTCCTTACTTTTTTTATGTTTAAAAATACATTTATATGTAAATATGTATTTATAAAAGTGATTTATTATAAGTAAATATAATAAAGTATGAATATATTTAATTATAAATAAAACTAAATTGTAAAAAATGATAAAATTTTAAAACCATAATATCAATATGAATGTAGTATCTAAAAATAAAATCAGTCCCCACTAAAAAATGGCAAAAAGACCCCCTTAAACAAGGCTGAAAATCCATCAAATGTTAAAAAATTTGGGTACTCCGAGTAAAAACTTAGTTTTTGAGGACTTCTAGGCCTTTTTGGGCCTTGAAAAACGTGATATATGTTTACTTCTATCACTAGGGGTGTAGATCTCATCATATGCTTTGATTTGATATGTGGTAGATCCCAAACAGACACCCAGGTCAAAAGTTATGGCTATTTAAAGTTTGAGTTTGATTTCTAACTTTTCTTAAAACTGTAATAAATTTTATTCTTTTAATTATTACGAAGTTTAAATCTAATTTAATTTCAGATCATTTCATAAGCTTCGATTTGACTGGTTGTGGAGCTAAAACCGACTCTTGGATCAAATGATATGGTCATTTGATGCTGAAGTCTGAATTTTAACTTATTGAAGATTCATTTTCACATTAAAATCATTATTAACTAATAATTATAAACATTTATTAATTGAAACATTATAATTAATTTAATTTAAAAATAATAAACTATATATTATAGTAAATGATAAATAATAAATAATAAATATTAATTAATAATTAAATAATTTATTAATTTGTTTCCTTCAATTTTGCAGCGGTTTTGAAAGAACCGCCGCTATTTCGTGGTGGGTTTTTTTAAACAAATACCTCTAAAAATAAATTTATTTTTTTTAAAAATTATAAAAAATATTTTAAAAAAATTTAACAGCGGTTTTTAAAAACCGCTAAAAAACCGCTGATAAATTTTATCTTGAAAAACCTTTAGTGGTGGTTTTGAAAACTGTTGAAAAAAATCCACCACTAAATCACTATTTTCCTATAGTGATACCTTATCTTTAATGAGGCATCTATTATAAAAATGTTCTCCCTTTTCTCTTGATCATGTTCTCCTTTGGGTTGAGCGCTCAAAGATCGCCTTGCTACAAGAATTTTTCCATGCACAGGGCTTTCTATTTCTATATCTGAAGACTCCTCAAGTGGTGGCATTTCATCTTCGCTTGAGCTATCACTAAGAAAATTTACATCATCCAAAATAATCATTGTCTTCTTGTTTGGGCATTGTGAGAAAAAATGTCTAAATCCTTGACATTTAAAACATTTGATATCATGTGATTTAGAAACAAGATTACCCTTTGTTTTACCTTTGGATTCCAGAAAGAATGGTTTTGGTTTGGTCACCTCCTTTAAATCCATTTTGTGTTCCCTTACATGTTCTTGTGGTTTGTAATCCTTGAACTTGAAATAATATTTTTAATCCTTACAAAAATATGTAAGGCGCATACTTTCTGCCTTTACTTTCCTCTTTGCCTTAATATCCATGTGAAGAAGATCCTCCATGTCCAAGTAGTGGTGTATGTCCAATATGTATCGAATTTCATGGTTCAGTCCATTCACAAACCTTTACATGGTGGCCTCTTTATCCTCATTAATATTCACCCAAATCATGATGATATCCATCTCTTTGCGGCACTCCTCAACACTCATGGATCCTTGTTTCAAACCCTACAACTTGAGGAATAAATCATGATAATAGTGACTAGAAATGAACCTCTTATGCATTACCAATTCCATCTCCTACAAAGTGTGAATAGGTCTTTCTACACTTCATTGTCAACTCACTTATAGTTGTTCCCACCAAATACTAGCATAGTCGGTGAATTCCACGACCATAAAATTTTCCTTGTGTTCCTCTAAATGGTTGTGACAACCAAAAACATGTTTGTCCTTTCATCCCCATTCCAAGTTTTGGGATCATTCTTACCTTGGAATGAAGGGAGACTCAACCTTAATTCTATAAGATCATTATCATGCCTCCATTGTAACAACCCGAGTCTGGAGCCCCTCCACTGGTGCCCCGTACCCAGTTTTCCACATGACCTCAAGCGCATCTCCCCAAATGCCAGAGGCTGCCGACTAGCAGCGAGGGCCTTGGTGAGTCGGTGGGGAAACTATGCCCTCATTCAGTAAGGTATACAAGGTAAGAAAACAACAATAAACAGCAGAAGCAGTAAACAACATGCATAACAACAGAAACCAACAGCTGAAGCAATGTAGATATACAACTATGATGAAAATGATGCAGCAGGTACAAGTATATGAGGAAAACAGAAAACACAACAATGTGATGAAATACAACTGAAACCAAGTGAAAAAGAAGATCAAAGTAATCTCCTCAGCATCGCGAGCCACGACTCGGTCCCATGCTCCCCAGCTCCTGATGCAGTCAAGATCCTGAAGTAAAAGGGCGCTTTCCCTTATCTATACCTGCAGTAACATAGTCTTCTTGGGCCTAAAAGAATGGCCCAAACAGGGTGTGAGATTCAATCCCAGTAGGACATCACCAAAAGATTTGTGTCTAACAGTCAATGAATACATGGCAGTAATAAAACAAGAAGCAGTAAACAGAAAAGCACAAGCAACTACAATCCAAAGTTCTAACAAGTAAAATACACAAGTAAGAAACCATCAATAATAAGAAAACAGGTAACCCTCTAGGTAGCTCTCACAGCCTAACCCCTATGGTTCAACCTATAGTACTAGAAACCCTCTGGGAGGCACACACAATCTCACCCCTCTGGTTCAGCTACATAATTAAGTAGACTCTCTGGGGAAGCACTCACCATAAATCCCCCCTATAGTCTCGTATCATGCTAAAGGCTCTCTGGGGAAGCACTCAACGTCAATTCCCCCTGTGGCCCGTGTCGTGGATCTACAGACTCTCTGGGGAAGCACTCAACGTCAATTCCCCCTATAGTCTCACATCGTAATTAAAAGAAACTCTGGAGAAGCCCTTCCATCAATTCTCCCTTTGGTCTACTACTCTAGGTTCTCACAGTCCTAAGTATAACTAATCATGCTCAGCGCATGCGTATCGTCCAAGTAAACCTCAAGAACTACTTGGCTATCAACTAAGGCTCAACAACATGACAAGGTAGCAGTTCCACTGTCCTATGACTAAGCATGGTAACTGGAAAAACGCCAAATAGGCAGAACAATCATAAAAAACATCCAAAGTATAGTAAATCTACCATAATCACAGGAAAAACATATACTCTAGTAATCAAGCAAAGCAGGAAATACAAAAATGGAAAAACAGGAACACGCAATACCCCGTTCAAGGGTATTGGTGTAAATTTTACAAAATACTCATCAAATTTCTACAGAAAGGCACAAACCACCTACCTCGATCCAAGGAGATCGATATACGCGAACCTCGACGACAGATTCCTCTTAGAACAACATAGATCTGAGAAAAAACACAAAACGTTCATCCCACAATAACTTGGAAATGAGGAGGAATCAAGAAACAAGGCTAAAATAGAAGGAAGAACTCACCGCTGCGATTCCAACACAATCAACCGTGCTCGAATCGGAGAACGGACGACGATGCGAGAGCCTGTCGAAGATATGGCCATATGCTCACTCTCGGACGGATTAAAACTGGAGAAGAAGATGGTTTTGGGGGTTAGGCGCGACCCCAGTCCGTTTAACGAGAAAAAAGAAAGTACATGACGTGTACTTCTTGAATACACGACGTGTACTTCAATTTTCTGTACTCCAAATTAATCGGCCTCCACCTCAGCCTTAAACACCATGTGTGTGGCCTAGACATGGCCAACACATGGCTTTGAGCCGAAACAGAGTACACGGCGTGTACTCCGAAAGTACACAACGTGTACTTCTGAAATTTCCAGAAAATTTATTTTCCTTAAAAACTCCAGAAAAAGGGAAAACATACCTGAATGAAGATCCGGGTTCTTACATCCATGGTGGTTAATTTATCATAATTGGTGACTCATTAAAATTAGAGAAATCCTCCTTTTCTTCAACGACCTGCCTCTTTGGCGGTGCTCTAGAATTGGAAGGGGATTGCAGTTCATCCATCCTCACATCCATCCTTTGGAATTGTTCTTGTACAGGCCTCATGAACAAACTAATGTCCAATTCATTTTTGTTACTCACCTTGGACATTTAGGAATCCTATGATAAAAAGTGAAGAGAAAGAAAAATGGAACTCACACATTCCCTCACATTTTTACACTCAAAATTAATATGTTTGATCCTATTTAACTCAAATTGGATTTTTTGACAAAATGTAACACTCTTGCCTTTTACCACTCAACTTTCTTCCTATAGCATTCTTACCCAATTTCAAAAATCTAAAGGTTTATTGAAATGTGTAAATCTTGAACTAGAATTAAAAGACAAAATTAAAAATTGATTCAAGATGAAAAACGTGGGAAGGGGAAGAAAATGGATGAAGAAAAATGATAATGGGACATAGAATTCAAAATGTTGCATTTTTTGAGCCTTTTTTTTTGACTTTTGGGATCTTTTTTTTTGAATAAATGTAGTAGTAAAAAGATTAATTTTAAATATTTAAATGTAGGGGAAGTAATAATTTGTAACAAAAATGGAATCAAATTGAGATTTTCATGGTTTTAAAATTGCAGAATTTGTTACAAAATGTGAACCCAATTTATCTCACGAGTTATATATTTGATTTCAATGATTCCAAATGGAGAATAAATATGAGCTTCTCAACTAAAATAATGATATACTATACGTTTAAAATGATGAAGAAAAGAAATCCATAGGTGAAGTATAAAATGGACCAGAATTGATATCAGCCTATTTCAAAGAGAAATGAATAAGAAATAAATGATAAGAAAGGTTGAACCTAATTTCTTGCAATTAGACTCTAATACCAAATGATATGCAATGAAATACCCACTAGGAAGTGTACTAGGAACCTTGCTCAATGTTAATGTGTTGAACACCTGGATTGCTGTAAGAAAACAAGTGAATATGGTGTACGAATAGTGAAAATGAGAAGGATGGGGGGGTGGTCAAGGTAGAACCCAAATGTGGAGACCTGATCACGATGCAGATGTTGGGGAGGGGCAGTTTCAAGTAGTCATAGTTTGTATGATTTCATTAAGACCCATGGGTCCTTTAATGTCTCCAATCCTACAGGAAATATAATCTCTAACACTATGAGCCTTGTAGGGGTTCTCCCTCATCCCTTGAAAGGGGGGTTATCAAAAATCAATAAAAAAAAGAAGACCTTCAGGACATTCGGTTGGTCAGTCAAAAATTAAGAAAGAACACAAAGTTTTCAAGAAAAACTTACCATAATAACATTACCTTCATTCATGATGTCCAAAGAGTACAAGGTGGTGGATATTTATAGCTAAAGAGTGATACAAAATCTTAACACCTTGTTTCCACAAGTAAAAAATCCTTAATTATTCTTTTTATAATTTTGGAACATTCCCATGACTTTAAGAGACAAGTAGCACACCCCTTTTGAAAAGTAAAGACAACTGACCCGCCACTTTTGATTTTGAAGATTCCATGGTGGGGTGGGCTTAAAATGCAAAACACACCTTAGGTTGGGTCTTTACAAACATTTCTAGGCCTTAATTAATGTAAATATAGGCCTGAATGATTACCCCAAGCAAGGGTGTTGGTCCAACTCTTGGAATTCCATGATTAACACATTTAAGTCCTCTTTCATTCTCTTGGTTGGATCCCTTATCATTGAGCCACCAATTCCTTGCAACGGGTCTTGTGAAATCATGTACATTCTAACCTCCTCATCAAGTCCACCTTCAACACCTCGATGCCCATTCACACCATGATCGTCAACAATCAACATGTATAAATGGTTTCATATGAGGATTATTTCTTTCTACCGCATTTAATTTTGATTGAGGTATGTTACCCTGTGATTTTTTATTGATTTTCTAATAGAATATGGTGAAATGTTTCATTGAATAGAGTTAATAAATTAGGGCTTGTTCTTACTATACGTTTGGGGTTGTCTCAGGGGTGGTCCAAACCCTATTTCCCATGGTTTTGGAGAGAAGATGTTGGATTATAAAATTTAGGCATTATGGCTAGGTTGAATTATTTGATTAATTAATTTTAAAATTTTATAATTAATTATTTTGTGATCATTATAATGAGATAGGGCCTCAGGTGGATTGATGATGGTTGGTTGAGCCGAGATGGACTTGGATGAGATCCGACAGTGAGTTTTAAGTATGCGATATAATGGAGAAAGGATCTATATTGATGTAGGTTGCGTTTAGGCACTGAACTATGATATTATTAATTTATTTATGTTGTATATGATGTACGTTGGATTAATACCCGAAAATATGACCTTATTAGAATTAAATGAACTGTTTAATTAAAAATGTAATGTTAATGAATGAGTTGAATAAAGTTATAGGGATCCTAATAGACCTGTGTGCACTGGATGAGTTTCCATGGCTGTTGATGGCCAAGGCCTTAAATATAAATTCATTATTTATGACACATGATCCTTAAGGTGTCTATTGGAAATAAACCTTGAAATTTATTTTCCTAAGTGAAAAGTTATTTTATTGACCTGTAGGAAGGTGTGAGTGATGAATTGAGGTGGTTGTCTAATGAATTGTGTATATGATAACCTTGATATTCCTTTGAGACATTAGGTTAGTTGAGATAATCATGGGCTGAGAATTTCTCCCCTACTAAGTCAATATGACCTTGATGGGTATTTAATGGTGAGGTAGATGGATATGATGGGTGTTCAAACTAACCTGAAGTGACTTGGAAAGGGGATGAGATTGAGCCAACTTTCTTTTAAGGCTTTCCTAGGTGGCCAGTAAGGCCTTGATGAATTGTTGATTGTGTTGTGGGATGTTATTCCATCTGAGCGATGGATGTTAACCCATGATACATTGTTGAGATAATAGGACTTATGAAGGGAGTCCTGGCTGTGATAAAAAATAGGGAATGCCGATTTTTCCCTAATAACATATTGACCCTAGTGAGAGGGTGTGAATTATATGTGGATAGATATGATTATGGGTGTCACCTTATAACTCAAATCTATAATCTACACCCAGTGTGGTTTTTGTGCTTTGGCATTGGATTATTTGAGTGGGACTCACTACCCATCAAGATGTATTTGAGATACATGATATTCCTTGGATGTTCTCTTAGGATATAACCTTTGTTCCTAATACATAGTTTTAAGATGAAATGGATAACATAATTGGATCTATTATGGTGATTTTGGATCACAACACACACACACAGACATAGTCACACACACACACACATAGTTGGGGAATGCCTTGGACACAATACTTTATTATGTGATTTCCTATTCAGGTACCCATATATATATATATATATATTTATATTGATAACTATGGTGGAGGGTCTCTATGGATGTAGTTCATGTATTTAGGGCACACATTATGAGTACATGATCATCTATGGTTATGGGATTTCTCAATCTAGTCCCTGGGTATAAGATTCGAATTATGTATAAAAATTGGTAGTTGACATGGATAGACTTGTGCATTATAATTGGGATTGTTATTGGGGGATTCCACCCCTACTTAATAGTTTATTTGGATCACCTTGGACATACTCCTTAGGATCATGGGTAGGGGATAAAAACCCCACTTGATAGTTGGATTAGATCACCTTGGTCATTATCCTTGGTATCATAAGTAGGGATCAAGACCCCCAATTGAGTTTGACCTATCATGGGATTTATCCCTAGAGTCATGAGGATGTTGTTTTCAACTTCCATGGATTTGAAGTTTAGAACATACTATGAGGTCTGTTGTGGGTTTTATCCATATATTTTGAAGGATTCCTATTTGGGGATTCCATGTATTTAGAGATCGCATGAAATTGGGTAAAAACAGCCATGTGACATTCTCATATACATCAGACACTATCCAATTAAAGTATGATCAATCCAAAGTGTCATATTAGAACATGATGATTAACGAGGTTATTTTTTATGATTATATAGTTTATTTAATTTATTCATCTATATATATCACATTCACATATCACTTAATATTTATGTATGAGACCACATTGGTGGTTCCATACTAAGTTATGTACACACACCCTTATCAGGTTTCCATGGAACTTGAGTTCCTGAGCAGCTCTTAACTGTTCATAGGTTCAGGTTGGTAGAGGCTTGAGGTTAGATTATTCAGTTGGATGGTTGGATGATTCTAGGATATAGATGAGGTGTGTCTTATTGTTGTAGTGGATCCTACTATTTATTTCTTTTAATTATGGTATATATTATCGATCCATTGGGAAGTCATTTTGTTTGACTATGACTCTATATGTATAGTTTATTCCATTTATTTATAGATCTATTTATTTCATCTTCATACTCTGATTTTTATTATTGGTGGGGATATTTTTTCATTATTTATTACTATGAAATATGATGTGGTAGGTATATTGTAACGCCCCAAGCTTCCACAGTACGCTTCTCTTTGAATAATACATTAAATAATGCAGTAGTGTGTGTTGTACGCAACTTCGAGTTCCAACACACACCACAACCAATCAAAGTAGCTGTTATGAATAGTAATACCCACTTTTTGAAATTTTATAAATTTTATCTTTCAAAATGGACTTCATTTTTCAATTCGGAATATCGAAAATAGCTTAGGGTGAATTTTTGGTATTTTTCTGAAAACTTTCAATTTTTGATGAATAGTGAAAAACACTGAGTTATAGTTTAAAACCGAATTTTTATTTAAATAATTATTTATTTTATTTAAATTTATTTTAAGTAAAAATAGATAAATAATACCTATATAAGTTCAATGTAATTCATTGGAGTCAGTTTATAATAATTTTAGATATATAAAATTTTTATTGAACTTTTCACCGTCTTTTACCCAACTCCTAGGAGAAGTTGCAAATTCACATAAAACTTAATTTTACCACTTTTGTGAATGGAATTTATAAAATCTGAGAGAAAAGGTTAATATCAAGGAGTAAAATTTGGTTCAATAAGATAAAAATAATTTTATGTGAATAGTAACTTTTTTACTTTTATTTACCACGGTTAAAAGTAAATAGGGTAATTAAGGGTAAAAATGACATTATTATTACCCTAACACATGTAATAATTCTATTGGATAAGTATAATTCGACCAAAAACAACCTTAGGAATAAAATATGATCCTTTAGGTCCACTTGGATTAGATTAGGACACTTATTATTATTTTATTTAAAGAAGAGTTAAAAGAGTTAAAATCAAATTTTAATAACTATTTTTTTTTAATATAGGGTTATACATAAGATAAATTAGATTATAAATATTAATTAGAAAGATAAAAAGATTTACCACATAATGGTATTTTATTTATATTTTTTATATAATAAATAATTTAAATTATTTATGATACAATGATGATATAGTAATTACCTAATTAATGAAATATTAAAATAATTGATATTATAAATATCCAAATAAATGTAATTTGAGACTTTTTATGAATTCCACTAATTTTATAGGTTAATATTACATGTTAGGGTTAGTTAGATGAATTTTTTTTCGAAGTAATAATGCTGTTATAAATTTAGAAAAAACAAAATACCAAATAGTGTTAAAATTTACATAAAAGAGTTTTTAAAACAAATATTATATTATTAATTGATATTCTATTCCTAAAAATATAAGGTTTGGAAAAAGGACTTATATAATGATAGTTGTATCATTAATGAACCACTTGAGGTTCTCTTGGAAGTATATAGTAAGTTTATTAACTATATAATATAAAAATAAAAAGCGATATGGTAAATGTCAAACTATTTAAATAAGAGTTAAATCTAAAATATAAAGTTAATATAGTGACCAAAACCGGTCTAAAACCTATTGGTTGAGTGGTTTTCGACCCATAACCACCTTATAATTTATATAATCCATTTTGGAGCCATTAGAAACCGAAAATGTTTTTATTATAAAATAATATTTATAGCTTTTCCTAAGGTGCCCCTCACCCCTCTTATAAAAGGGCACTCCCCCTTATCTCTAATTCACACCTTCAAAGCCATTTGGATCGGCCAGAATCTACCCAAATACCCTCTCAACTATACTACCTTAATCCTAGAGGCCTTCCTTTAGCCAGAAATCCAATCTAAAGATCCCTTTTGATCAAATCAAAAGGACGAACCTGAAGAAGTGCTAAATATCTCACCACCTCTTTCAAGTTCCTTTCTTCTTCCTTTATCTTTATTGTTTCCATTATAAAATAATAAATCCAGTATCTTATATATAATGTGATGTTATTATAAATATGGTATAACCAAATTCATTATTCTATCCATCATTTGAATGACATGTCGCCATACGTGCGTACGTACGACTTACCATCTCCACGTCGTGGTGTAATTGTTATTCAATACATTATTATTTGAATGGGTATAATAATGATGTGTAATTGATTTAAATAATAAATATAAAATTATAATTATTATTTATATATGATATAACATCCAATTATATATTATTTTAATATCAAAATAATGATATTGTCGCTCGTGCGTACGTACGGATTACCGTCTCCACGAACGCGATGAGATTCATTCCCCATCGTATCCATTAAAGAATAATTTTCATTTGATGATTAAATTTAATATTTAAAGACTTGATATCATTCTAGATATTAATAATATACATCCCATCCATAACAAATATTACTCACAAAACAAAGAATATAAAGGAAAACGAATCCGTTAACACCTGAAACAACGATAATACTAAGATATTATTAACGAAAAAATATTAAAAGATCATATATGATATCATATTAATGTATATGATTCTTTTATAATTTAATAAAAATTATTTCACCATTATAAAGGAGTTTAACCTACCCTCGACTGAGGAAAAGTACAAGGTAAGGTTTTCTTTAACAATCTCTTCATTATCCGAGGTTGTTTATACGTAATTATATATTGGGACCTCTTTATCATCCACATCCATGTTTCTTAAAAATGTATTCCAATTTTTTTTTACTATTTACTAGACTATGGGTTAAAGTAATTTATACCATTGTTTTACTTTTTATAAAATGGTTTGAAAGGAATCTGTCCGTCATTTTCCAAACAAGGTCCTTTTTAACCTTTTCGACAAAATTAAGGTAAGAATGTCTTTTTAACTTATACGGTGGGTATGGATATTTTATGCCATTACAAAATCTACAAAGCTTCCCTTAAAATATTATAAGAATATTTTCAAAGTAAATGTTTTATTTTATAATTATGTGACTTTTAAATGATTTCAAAAAAAGAGATATTTCTCTCAAATAGTTTTGATTTCATCTATGTCAACATCCTTTGATGGATTTTAATCTTATTTGAAGTTGATTTATTATGATACAAAACTTCCATATTGTATTAAAGGTTTTGTGATATTTTTGATTGTGTATGTTTTATTTTTATACCGTTCATGGTTTATGGAGAAAATATTGACATTTCGTATGCTAGTTTTAATACGAATGTTTATGTTATGTTTAAACCTGTTCATATGAGGAATGCATTGGACTTAGTAAGTGACTGGTGGAGACCGCTATAGCTCCTCGATGCATCGGTAGGTCTCATGAGACAAACTAGTGTCTTGGCACAAGGCCTTGATAAAATATTATTTGTAGTCTTGGCACAAGGCCTTGACTATGTGGTTATGATAGTATGAATTATGCATTCCATCATTATGAAAGTGGTTATTGATATTGCATGTGATTATTAGACTAGTAGAATATCCATATGAATAATTAAATGGAATTATTTCATTTTATTTTTGACATGTTATACTGAAGTTCAAGTTTAAAAGGCTTTTTGTTTTAGTTATACATTGCCTTAAATTTTTATGGTTATTTATGAAAGTTTCCGCTATATTGTTATCCTTACTGAGCATCTGAGCTCACCCGTTTCTATGTTTTATTTTTCTCAGGATGTGAAGAAGTATTTTATGACTGGACTTCAGGGATAGTCTGAGAGGATATGAGTGTGGACTATGGAGACTATGTTGTTGTATTTTTTCACTTTATGATGTAATGTAAGACTTATGAATGTATCTAGTGTTTCCAAGGCTACTAAACTAATAAGTCTTTTGAGAATTGATCTTTTGTGATCATGATAATGTTATGTAATAATGCACCAACTCTGGGTAACTGGGGTCGGGGTGTTAAAGTTGGTATCATAGGAAGTTTAGTACAAACCTTGGAAGTATGATTTAGATAAACTCTGATTAGAGAACATAGACCTAAGATGGACTTTTAGGATTAGTATAGAAGAACTTCCTAGAATTTTGGTATTGTAGAGATTTTGTGAGTTTTCTGAGAAATACATCCCTGTATGGATACAATCAGGTAGAGGCGGCTTTGGCACAAATGTACCTAGGGGTAAAACTCGAAAACACCACTTTGAGCTAGACTCGAACTTGAACTGGTGCACGACAACAGGCCTTACTGCACTCTTGGTTACGACACTCCCAGGGGATATGATTATGATAATTTTCATTTTCTTTACAAACAATTATGAAGGTTTTATGAGTATATAGTTTCTCAAAGAAATCATTTTTATGATTATGGATTATATCCATAAACTGTTCAATTTATGTTAAGTGTTTTACAAGTTTGGAATTATGTATTTCGATTCATAAACTAATCTAGTTTATGACATTGTTTAGAAATGGAACCTAGTGGAAGGAATGAAAACCGTATCAATGCATGAAATCCATGTAGGGATTTCCCTCCTTCTCAAGATAATTATTCTGGAGCTGGTGATACAACTGATGCTGATCAGCTTATCACTATACTAGGACAACTCACACAGGTTATTAATAATAACCTTACCCGTATGGAGCACCCTGATCCACAACGTGGAGGATCAATGTTATACCCACTACTCGAAATTCCATCTTTCCCAACGGTTTTAAACCATTGGGATATCCACTGAAACCGTTGGGATAGTTATTCCCAATGGTTTCACAAAGCGTTGGTATGTGAGGCGTGGCAATAGATCTATACCAACGGTTCCTAGAAAACCGTTGGCATATATGGTCTAAAATTAATCTATACCAATAGTTTTACTTAAACCATTGGTATATATATTTACCAATGGTTCATAAACCATTGGTACTGGTGAGTATACCAACGGTTTTCAGACCGTTGGTCTACATTTTATTCCAACCCGTAGTATACCAACGGTTTCAGAACCTTTGGCATACCTGTATACCAACGGTTTCAAAACTGTTGGTATACTCTATCCTGTGTACCAAAAGTTTCAGAACCATTGGCATACTCTCAGAACCGTAGCTCTGTATACCAAAGGATTTCAGAATCATTGGTATACATCTTATATCCCCAAAACTGGACATCCTGCATGTAAATAGCCTGCATCATGCATGTGGACAGCCTGCATCATGCATGTGGACAACCTACATCTATTTTGTGGTTTTGGAAATGATAGGGGCATTTAAAGTTTGATATGTGTCTAACCTTTTGGGGGAGTGATCTCTAAAAGGTAAGAATGTATTTAGAAAGAGCTGCTAAAAGGGATAAGCTGTGAATTCAGCAATGTGTTGGGTTGTCAAAATCTGAAATTTGTTTACAGGAAACTAAAAATATGAAATATGTTTACAAAATCAGGAATTTGTGAACTGTTTTTGTAACCTGTGAACTGCTCTAAAAGTTTTTAGAGCATGGTTATAGGAAATATGAAATTGGTTTAGAAAATAAAGAACTTGTGAACTGTTTTTATAACCTGTGAACTGCTCTAAAACGTTTTCGATCATGGTTGCAGAAAATCTAAAATATGTTTACAAAATCAAAAAACTTGTTAACTATTTTTGTAAAATGTGAACTACTCCAAAAGTATTATAAGAATGGTTGAATGAATATTTTATTTATAGGTTCAATGAATTATTTTGAGATTGAAGAAGTATTGATTCCCTACTCATCTCTCATGATATTTCAAAGTGGTTTCAAGAGATTCAATGTTTGTGAAGGTATGAATGTAAATCACTATCATTGAGTTGTGTCGGCCACACTGTGCAGCAGATTAAGGCGGGTTTGACTCATACACATCACATATCACCCATGGATCATTGTATTAAAGTTTCAACATAATCCAAATGCTTTTGGTCGGTTTTCCATATGTCAGTTGTTGTTTTCACTTAAAATGATGTCCATTTTAAACAAAAGAGAGACACTTTGAGTGGTGTCAGCCACACCGTGCCACATATGAGGCAAGGTTGACTTTTAAATGTCAAAAATTACCCATGTATTGTTTTCCTAAAGTATCAAAACAATCCAAATTCATCTGGTTGGTTTTCTGTATGCCAGTTGTTGTTTTCACTTAAAATCCTGTCCATTTCTAATAAAATTGAGATGGTTTGAGTGGTACTGGCCACACCGGCCCTCATATTGAGGCGGGGTTGACTCGTACAAGTCACATATGACCCATGGATCATTTTCCTAAAGTTTCAACAGAATTATAATTCCTTTGGTCGGTTTTCCGTATGTCAGTTGTTGCATTCACTTAAAATGATGTACTTTTGAAACAAAAGAGAGACACTTTTAGTGGTGCCGGCCTCACCACCCCTCGGATTGAGTTGGGGTTGACTTTTACACATCACATATGACCCATGGATCTTTGTCCTAAAATTTCAATAGAATCAGAATGCGTTTGTTCGGTTTTCCGTATGTCAATTGTTGTTTTCACTTAAAATGATGTTCATTTTAAACAAAATAGGGACACTTTGAGTGGTGTCAGCCACACCGTTCTTCGGATTGAGGTGGGGTTGACTCATAAACATCAAATATGACCCATGTACCGTTTTTCTAATGTTTCAATAGAATCCAAATGCGTTTGGTCCTTTTTTCGTATGTCAGTTGTTGTCTTCACTTAAAATGATGTCCATTTTAAACAAAAGACAGATACTTTGAGTGGTGTCGGCTGCACCATGCCTTGGATTGAGGTGGGGTTGACTTGTACATTTCAAAAATGACCCATGGATAGTTTTAATAAAGTATAAAAACAATTATAATGCATTTGGTATGTTTTCCCTATGTCAGTTGTTGTTTACACTTAAAATCTTGTCCATTTCAAATAAAAGTGAGACAGTTTGAGTGGTGCCGGCCACACCGGACCTCAGATTGAGGTAGGATTGAGTCATACAAGTCACATATGACCCATGGATCGTTTTTCTATTGTTTCAACAGAATCCTAATGCATTTGGTCGGTTTTCCATATGTCAGTTGTTGTATTCACTTAAAATGATGTCCTTTTGAAACAAAAGAGAGACACTTTGAGTGGTTACGACCACACCACACCTCTGATTGAGACAGGGTTAACTCTTACACATCACATATGACCCATGGATCGTTTTCCTAAATTTTCAATAGAATTCGAATGCGTTTGGTTGGTTTTCTGTATGTAGATAGTTGTTCTCACTTAAAATGATGTTCATTTTAAAAAAAGAGAGACACTTTGAGTGGTTATGGCCACACCGCACTTCATATTGAGGCGGTATTGACTCTTAAACGTCACATATGACCCATGGATCGTTTTCCTAATGTTTCAACATAATTCAAAAGCGTTTGATATGTTTTTCGTATGTCAGTTGCTGTTTTCACTTAAAATGATGCCCATTTTAAACCAAAGAGAGAAACTTTGAGTGGTGTCGGCCAAACCATGCCTCAGATTGAGGAGGAGTTGACTCATACAAGTCACATATGACCCATGGATCGTTTTCCTAAAGTTTCAACAGAATCCGAATGCTTTTGGTTGGTTTTCCATATGTCAGTTGTTGTATTCACTTAAAATGATGTCCTTTTGAAACAAAAGAGAGAAACTTTTAGTGGTTCTGGCCACACCATGCATTTTATTGAGGATGGGTTGACTTTTAAACGTCACATATTACCCATGGATCATTATCCTAAATTTTCAACAGAATCGGAATGCGTTTGGTCAGTTTTCCGTATATCAATTGTTGTTTTGACTTAAAATGATGTTCATTTTAAACAAAAGAGAGACACTTTGAGTTTTGTTTGGCCACACCATGCATCGTATTAGGGATGGGTTGACTCGTACATGTCACATATAACCCATGGATCGTTTTCTTAAAGTTTAAATAGAATCTGAATGCGTTTTGTCGGTTTTCCGTATGTCACTTGTTGTTTTCACTTAAAATGATGTCATTTTTAAACAAAATAGATACAATTTGAGTGGTGTCGGCCACACCACGCCTTGTATTGAGGTAGGGATGACTCGTAAACATAAAAATGACCCATGGATCATTTTACTAAAGTATCAACAAAATCCAAATGTGTTTGGTCAGTTTTCCGTATGCTAGTTGTTGTTTTCACTTAAAATCCTGTCCATTTCAAATAAAATTGAGAAAATTTGAGTGGTTCCGGCCACACCGACCCTCAAATTAAGGTGAGGTTGAATTTTAAAAGTCACATATGACCCATGGATTTTTTTCCTAAAGTTTCAACAGAATTCGAATTCCTTTGGTTTGTTTTCTGTATGCCAGTTGTTGTATTCACTTAAAATGATGTCCTTTTGAAACAAAAGAGAGACACTTTTAGTGGTGCCAGCCACAGCACACCTCATATTGAGGCAGTGTTGACTCTTACACATTAAATATGACCCATGGATCATTGTACTAAATTTTCAACATAATCCAAATGCGTTTGGTTAGTTTTTCGTATGTCAATTGCTGTTTTCATTTAAAATGATGTTTATTTTAAACAAAGGAGAGAAACTTTGAGTTGTGTCGGCCACACTATGCATCATATTGAAGCATGGTTGACTCTTAGAAGTCACATATGACCCATGGATCGTTTTCCTAAAGTTTCAATAGAATCCGAATGCCTTTGGTCGGTTTTCTGTATGTCAGTTGTTGTATTCACTTAAAATGATGTCCTTTTGAAACAAAAGAGAGACACTTTGAGTGGTGACAGCCACACTGCACCTCAGATTGAGGTTAAGTTGACTCATACACGTCACATATGACCCATGTATCATTGTCCTAAATTTTCAATAGAATCCGAATGCATTTGGTCGGTTTTCCATATATCAATTGTTGTTTTCACTTAAACTGATGTTCATTTTAAACAAAAGAGAGACACTTTGAATGGTGTCATCCACACCGTGCTTATAATTGAGGCGGGGTTGATTTTTACATGTCACATATTACCCATGTATCATTTTCCTAAAGTTTCAATAGAATACGAATGCGTTTAGTCATTTTTCTGTATGTTAGTTGTTGTTTTCACTTAAAATGATGTCCATTTTAAACAAAAGGCAGACACTTTGAGTGGTGTCAGCCACACCGTGCCTCGGATTGAGGCGGGGTTGACTCTTACACATCAAAAATGACCCATGTATCATTGTATTAAAGTATCAACACAATCCGAATGCATTTGGTCATTTTTCTGTATGCCAGTTGTTGTTTTCACTTAAAATCCTGTCCATTTCAAATAAAAGCGAGATTGTTTGAGTGGTTCCGGACACACCGACCCTTGAATTGAGGCGGGGTTGACACATAAAAGTCACATATGACCCGTGGATCGTTTTCCTAAAGTTTCAACAGAATCCAAATGCCTTTGTTTAGTTTTCCGTATGTCAGTTGTTTTATTCACTTAAAATGATGTCTTTTTGAAACAAAAGAGAGACACTTTGAGTGGTGTCAGCCACACCACACCTCAGATTGAGGCGAGGTTGACTCATACACATCACATATGACCCATGGATCTTTGTACTGAATTTTCAATAGAATCTGAATGCGTTTGATTAGTTTTCCGTATGTCGATTATTGTTTTCACTTAAAATGATTTTCATTTTAAACAAAAGAGAGACACTTTGAGTGGTGTTGGCTAAAACACAACTAGGATTGAGGTGGGGTTGACTCATACACATAAAAAATTACCAATTTATTGTTTTCCTAAAGTATCAACACAATCCGAATGCATTTGGTCAATTTTCCATATGCCAATTGTTGTTTTAACTTAAAATCATTCCCATTTCAAATAAAATTGAGACGGTTTGAGTGGTGTATGCCACGCCAACTCTCGGATTGAGGCGGGGTTGAGTTTTAAAAGTCACATATGACCCATGGATCATTTTTCTAAAGTTTCAATAGAATTCTAATGCCTTTGGTCGGTTTTCCGTATGTCAGTTGTTGTATTTACTTAAATTGATGTCCTTTTGAAACAAAAGAGAGACACTTTTAGTGGTTCCGGCCACACTACACCTCAGATTTAGGAAAGGTTGACTCATACATGTCACATATGACCCATGGATCATTGTCCTAAATTTTCAACAGAATCCGAATGCATTTGGTCAGTTTTCCGTATGTTAATTATTGTTTTCACTTAAAATGATGTTCATTTTAAACAAAAGAGAGACACTTTGAGTTGTGTCAGCCACACCATGCGTCAGATTGAGGATGGTTTGACTCGTACACGTCACATATAACCCATGGATCGTTGTATTAAAGTTTCAACAGAATTTGAATGCGTTTGGTTGGTTTTCCGTATGTCTGTAGTTGTTTTCACTTAAAAGGATGTCCATTTTAAACAAAAGAGATACACTTTGAGTGGTGTCGGCCACACCACACATTGGATTGAGGCAGGGTTGATCTTTACATGTCAAAAATGACCCATGGATCATTTTCATAAAGTATCAACACAATCCGAATGCATTAGGTCAGTTTTCCGTATGCATGTTGTTGTTTTTAATTAAAATCCTGTCCATTTCAAATAAAAGTGAGACAGTTTGAATGGTGCCGGCCACACCAGCCCTCTAATTGAGGAATGGTTGACTTTTACAAGTCACATATGACCCATGGATCGTTTTACTAAGGTTTCAACAGAATATTAATTCCTTTGATCAGTTTTCTGTATGTCAGTTGTTGTATTCACTTAAAATGATGTCCTTTTGAAACAAAAGAGAGACACTTTTAGTGGTTCCGGCCAAACCGCACCTCGGATTGAGGCGGGGTTGACTCGTACACGTCACATATGACCAATGGATCGTTGTCCTAAATTTTCAACAGTATCCGAATGCATTTGGTCGGTTTTACGTATGTCGATTGTTGTTTTCACTTAAAATGTTGTCCATTTCAAATAAAAGTGAGACACTTTGAGCGGTACCGGCCACACCGTGCCTCTTTTTGAGGTGGGGTTGACTCGTAAAAGTCACACATGACCCATGGATCGTTTTACTAAAGTTTCAACAGGATCCAAATGCCTTTGGTCAGTTTTCCATATGTCAGTTGTTGTATTCACTTAAAATGGTGTCCTTTTGAAACAAAAGAGAGACACTTTGAGAGGTGACGGCCACACCGTACCTCGGATTGAGCCGGGGTTGACTCATACACATCACATATGACCCATGGATCATTTTCCTAAATTTTCAATAGAATACGAATGCATTTGGTCAGTTTTCCATATGTTGATTGTTGTTTTCATTTAAAATGTTGTCCATTTCAAATAAAAGTGAGACACTTTGAGTGGTACCAGCCACACCGTGCCTCGGTTTGAGGCGGAGTTGACTTGTACATGTCACTTGGAAATTTTGAGTGCCATAAAGTGCAGATTGATGATCCGGGTGAGTCTAATCCTCTTCTTGATTCCTCTTTTCGATTAGGGTTTTCACTGTTCTCTCATCTTCTTCTGAAGCTCTAAAACCCTCTTTTCCATTGGGATTTAGGGTGAATCTTGAAGAGAGCTTAGATTGGGATCTAGGGTTTAGGGAGGAGGGTTGGGGGGGCTGTCCGGGGGGCTGTCTAGGGTCTAGGGAGTAGGGTGGGGGGGTTGTCCAGGGGGCTGTCTGGGGTCCAGGGAGGAGGATGGGGGGGTGTCTGGGGTCCAGGAAGGAGGGTGGGTAATGTATCTAAAACTCTATCTAGGTATCATACATCGAATTTTGATAAGACTATGAACCCCCATGGGGTGTCGTCTTGGAGTAGGGCCAAATCATGGCATTACTGCAGCATGACCGCGGCGTGACCGCAACGTGTTGGCCCAGTCCAACAACATCCGCGGGGCAGCATCCTCCGGCCAGGAGCGAAGGGAGCAGGAGGAGGTGGGGCAACATTCTGGTTGTCGACTCCCTCCCCATTAACTATGAGTGGGTAATGTATCTAAAACTCTATCTAGGTATCATACATCAAATTCCGATAGGACTGCGAACCGCCACAAGGTGTCATCCTGGAGGAGGGCCAAATCACGGCATTACCGCGACGTGACTGCGACGTGACCACGACATGTTGGCCCGGTCCAACGACATCCGTGGGGCAGCATCTTCTGGCCAGGAGTGAAGGGAGCAGGAGGAAGCATGGAAACATTACGATCGTCGCCTCCCTCCACATTAACTATGGGTGAGTAATGTATCTAAAACTATATCTAGGTATCATACATCAAATTCTGACAGAACTGTGAACCTCCACGGGGTGTCATCCTGGAGAAGGGCCAAATCATGGCATGAACGCGGCGTAACCATGGTGTGACCATGGAGTGACCGCGGTGTGACCAAGGCATGACCATAGCATGCCCGCGGTGTGACCCCGGCGTGACTACGGCGTGACCCCGACGTGACCGCAACGTGACCACGACGTGTTGGCCTGGTCCAGCGACATCTGCGAGGCAACATCTTCCAGCCAGGAGCGAAGGGAGTGGGGGGAAGTGGGGAAAAATTCCAATCATCCCCTCCATCACCATTAACTATGGGTGGGTAATCTATCTAAAACTCTATCTTGGTATCATACATCGAATTCTGATAGGACTACGAACCACCACGGGGTGTCGTCCTGGAGTAGGGCCAAATCACGGCGTGACCGCGGCGTGACCACGGCGTGACCGCGGCATGACTGCGGCGTGACCGCGGCATGACCGCGGCATGTTGGCCCTATCCAGCAACATCCGTGGGGCAGCTTCTTCCATCTTGGATTCTAAATAAATCCTATGTAGTTATCCTTCACATTATAGAAACTGATCTTATATTATAAAAAACAGACTCTTGATTCAGGATTGTGGTATGACAAAGATATATATTTTATATTCGTTGTTTTTAAAAGTGGTTTTATTATAAAAACATGACTTTATTTATCAAATGAAACAATTATATTAAATAAAACTTATTCGAGATATGCAATTCAATATAATTAAGCAGAATTAAGAAAGAAGCTAAATTTAATTTAAAGCTTTCTTAAATTAAAGAGGCTACGAGAGGGACTCTACCTCAAGGTGGAACCAAGCCGTCCACTTTTTCTCTTGGAGCTTTCTAACTAAAAGTTGCTACTCCCCCACTGGGTATACGCACCTCCACAAACATGCAAGGACACCTAGCCCCTATGTACACACCCGCATGGCCATGAGCATGTGCAAGGGAATCCTTACACATATGCTTATATGCATATACCAGTCTCCACTCACCTGTGTATGCATTTTTATATATATACATGGGCAGAACTAGCCTCATACGTGTATAATCATTGCCCTGGTTGACTATACACGTAACGGGGGTACCCATATACATATACTTACTTACCTATGCACACGCAGGCGAGTCACCCTTGACTTGGTGACTCGAAACCAATGAACAGGGATCAACGCACTACACAAAGGATATTAAGAACCTTAAAACACATAAAGGATGCTACATAACCAGAGAAAAACCAACCAACATCATTAAATCCTTACCTCGATTGGCGAGAACCAAATCCACCTTAACCAACACAAAATGATCCAAAGCCCTACCAAAAACATAATATGAAGTCAGAAACATTGAAATCCACAAAATATATGAGGTACGAGACAAGTATTAATCATATAATCTAACCTCAGATCAAAGCTGGCGGACTGAAAAAATCTGAACCCATTTTGGCCTCCTTCGTAGAATATAACTACTCCCTCTCCATAGAAACCAATAAAAGACCTAAGTGGCCAATGTGATAAAGAAAATAAAATAAAAACTAAACTAAAACATACCTATATCCTGTGACTATACATGTCACTGCCCAACATATAAGAACCACAATGCCACATGGGTCAAATCATGTTCCTGAAGCAAGGGGGAAACAAATCCATATTTCAAAATGATACTATCAAAAAGTAAATTCCTATTAATTAACAATTAATCTTCCTATAAATGGTATATAATTATTTTGGCTTGAGTTTCATCTTAGTTTGGTTTTGTTCAATACAAGTTTGTTTGGGAAATTTCATGGCTACACCATTACTAAAGGGTCAAGATAGGTTGTGGTGTAAAGTTATTGTGGAATGGAAGGATGAAAACATTATTAGAAGTGATTACAACTAATATTCAATGACCAAAACTTCCTAGATGATCTTAAACAAGCTAGATCATGAGATCTCTTAGATATTGAGTTGGAAAAATTGTTAGTGATTTAATATGAATCAACATTCACTAATCTAGTAAGTATATGTCAAATCATATGATTAATATAAGGCTTAAGGCATGAAGATTTGTGATGAAGCTATGACTAATGATGTGATCATGGACCGGTCTTCTGATTTTTATCACCTATATATTTGTGGTTAGTATGATGTATTTGGAAAATATAGGATTTACATGAAAATGGAAGGGGAGTTATTTAATTCCTCATTTAGGTGGAGGGAATACATCATTTAGCAGTTAGAAGATGAAGTATAAGCACCTCCATGGGTGATCAATCATTACTTAAATTAATTGTTTCTTTAAATAAGAATTCTCATGTATATAAAGACAGTATGAAGAGCCTCGATAGACCCTTAAACACTAACTTGATTATTCAATCATAGATTTCCAAGGGATTGATTATAACTATGTTCCATGGGAGTCATGGAGTCTAAGGAAGGTAAATGAAAGTAAATAGATTAACATAGTAGACCTATAGATATGGTGTTCACAAGACGCCAAGGTTTAGATAAAATTCTTTAGTGATTATATAGAAATGAAATCACCCTGTCACTAGGTCTCCAAGTGGATAAGATATCGATTGGGATATGAGTGGTCTAACATATGTCTTATAATTTGGATGATATGTGTATGGACTGGATGATGGTTTAGATCAAGGAAAATATTCCTAAGAGGATTGGGCCTTATGGTGATAGATGTGGAAATTGTACGTTTAGTGTTTGATGAGGAAATAATTATGAGGATGGATTGGGCCTTATCTAGGTATCATACATCGAATTCCGATAGGACTGCAAACCGTCATGGGGTGTCGTCCTGGAGTAGGGCCAAATCACGATGTGACCGCGGCGTGACCGCAGCGTGATCATGGCGTGAATGCGACGTGACTGCAGCATGTTGGCCCAGTCCAGCAACATTCACGGGGTAACATCTTTCGGTTAGGATTCTAAATAAATCCTATGTAGTTTTCCTTCACATTATAGAAACCGATCTTATGTTATAAAAAACAGACTCTTGATTCGGGATTGTGGTATGATAAAGATATATATTTTATATTCATTGTTTTTAAAAGTGGTTTTATTATAAAAACATGACTTTATTTATCAAATTAAACAATTATATTAAAGAAAACTTATTCAAGATATGAAATTCAATATAATTAAGAAGAATTAAGAAATAAGATAAATTCAATTTAAATATTTCTTAAATTAAAGAGGCTACGAGAGGGACTCTACCTCAAGGTGGAACCAAGCCATCCACTTCAGCTCTTGGAGCTTTCTAACTAAAAGCTGCTGATCCCCCACTGGGTATACACACCTTAACACACATGCAAGGATACCTAGCCCCTATGCACACACCCGCATGGCCATGAGCATGTGCAAGGGGATCCTTACACATATGCTTATATTCATATACCAGTCTCCACTCACCTGCGTATGCATTTTCATATATATACATGGGAACACCTAGCCCCATACATGGATAATCATTTCCATGGTTGACTATACATGTAACGGGCGGAACCCACATACATATACTTACTTACCTATGCACACGTTGGCGAGTCACCCTTGACTTGGTGACTCGAAACCAACGAGCAGGGATCAACGCACTACACAAAGGATTTTAAGAACCTTAAAACATATAAAGGACCCTACATAAGTAGAGAAAAACCAACCAACAACATTAAAGCCTTACCTCGATTGGTGAGAACCAAATCCACCCAAACTAACAAAAAACGATCCAACGCCCTACCAAAAACATAATATGGAGTCAAAAAAATTGAATCCCTAAAATATATGAGGTGTGAGAAAATTAGTAATCATAGAATCTTACCTCAGATCAAATTTGGCGGACTGAAACAATCTGAACCCCTTCTGGCCTCCTTCGTAGAATATAACTACTCCCTGTCCATAGAAACCAGTAAAAGACCTAAGTGGCCAATGCGATAAAGAAAATAAAATAAAAACTAAACTAAAACATACCTGTATCCTATGACTATACATGTCACTTCCCAACATATAAGAACCACAATGCCATATGGGTCAAATCATGTTCCTGAAGCAAGGGGGAAACAAATCCATATTTCAAAATGATACTATCAAAAAGTACATTCCTATTAATTAACAATTAATCTTCCTATAAATGGTATATAATTAGTTTGGATCTAGTTTTAGCTTAGTTTGGTTTTGTTCAATATAAGTTTGTTTGGGAAATTACATGGATACACCATTACTAAAGGGTCAAGATAGGTTGCAGTGTAAAGTTTTTGTGGAATGGATGAATGAAAACATTATTAGAAGTGATTCAAACTAATATTCAATGACCAAAACTTCCTAGATGAGCTTAAACAAGCTAGATCTTGAGATCTCTTATATATTGAGTAGGAAAAATTGTTAGTGATTGAATATGAATCAACAATCACTAATCTGGTAAGTATATGTCAAATCATATGATTAATATAAGGCTTAAGGAATGGAGATTTGTGATGAAGCTATGACTAATGCTGTGATCATGGACCTGTCTTCTGATTTTTCTCACCTATATATTTGTGGTTAGTATGATGTCTTTGAAAAATATAGGTTTTACATGAACATGGAAGGATAGTTATTTAATTCCTCATTCAGGTGGAGGGAATACATCATTTAGCAGTTAGAAGATGAAGTATAAGAACCTCCATGGGTGATCAACCATTACTTAAATTAATTGTTTCTTTAAAAAAGAATTCTTATGTATATAAAGACAGTATTAAGAGCCTCAATAGACCCTTAAACACTAACTTGATTATTCGATCATAGATTTACAAGGGATTGATTATAACTATGTTCCATGGGAGTCATGCAGTCTAAGGACGGTAAATGAAAGTAAATAGATTAACATAGTAGACCTATAGATATGGTGTTCACAAGCCTCCAAGGTTTAGATAAAATTCTTTAGTGATTATATGGAAATGAAATTACCCTATCACTAGGTCTCCAAGTGGATAAGATATCGATTGGGATATGAGTGGTCTAACATATGTCTTATAATTTGGATGATATGTGTATAGACTGGATGAGGGTTTATATCAAGTAAAATATTCCTAAGAGAATTTGGACTTATGGTGATAGATGTGGAAATTTTATGTCTAGTGTTTGATGAGGAAATAATTATGAGGATGGATTGGGCCTTATCTAGGTATCATACATCGAATTCTGACAGGACAATGAACCTCCGCTGGGTTTCGTCCTGAAGCAGGGCCAAATCACGGCGTGACCGCAGTGTGACCGCGGCGTGACCGCGGCCTGACCACGGAATGACTACGGTGGCGTGTTGTCCCGGTCCATCGACATCCGTGGGGAAGCATCTTCCGGCCAGGAGCGAAGGGAGCAGGAGGAGGCAGGGAAAAATTTCGACCGTCGCCTCCCTCAAGGGGGAAACAATTCCATTTAAGAACCACACCGCCCCATGGGTCAAATCATGTTCCTGCAAGCAAGGGGGAAACAATTCTATTTAATAATATCTTCATTTTTCATTACGTTATTTATATAGAATGTTGTTGGAAACACCATACTAGTACACTTATCCATTGAATATGCACCTATGCTACATTAGTTGAGTTGAAGATTGTGCACATAACCCTGCTAGAACCCTGCCGCGTCGCATCACGATCCGAGATTGAATACAAAACCATGCGTATATTTAAGCAGTCAAACATCAAAAAATCCCAAACCAAAATTAAGAAACAATTCTAATAGGAGAGGAGGTATTGAAGGAATTATTGGGCCTTATCTAAGGTTCTATGTTGTTTGGTTCGCCAGTTCCATCATATTCTGTAACAAATGGGGCCAATGATTAAAATGGATAGAAAATAATGACATAGAATAATTTATTAGATAAAATAGTTTTTTGGAAGTTTTTTTAATGAGGGAATGAAATGATAGATAATGACATCCCGAGTAATCCAATGTTCTATTTCTTTTACCCTCTAAATTAGAGTTGTAAACAACCTTGAGTGCTTGCAATCTAATTGGACTCGCTCGACAAATACTTGAATTCGGTTCGGATTTTTTCAAGCTCAAGCTGCGAGTAGTGAAGCTTAATTCAGTGTTATAATAACACAATCAAGTTGGTTAAAAAGGCTAATCGAACATCTAATATTTTAACATGTTATTTTTATTCAATATATGTGTATTTAATTTTAAGCTCGAGCTCTAATTCAAGCATGATCTTGTAATTAAAATTCTGATAAAACATCTTAATCAAAACAAGTTGAGCCTAATTGAGTAGCTCGATCAAGCTCGAGGTCGAGCTGGTAAATTAATGCTTGATCGAGAATTGAGTATAATAAATCCATTTCATTTCACCATAACTCAAACATTCAATTAAGTTCTATTCCATTGTATAAAATCTCTCAAACATAAATGAAGGTAAGATGGGATTCATGGAGATATACCCATAAACAACATCCAGCTATCTCTTTGACACGTGAGGCATCTATCCACAACATCCCTGGTGAGTTTAGAGGGTTCTCTCCCACAAGGAACACTGTTGAGTTTCTGTAGCATCCTGGAGCTCTGCACACATTATCCCATCTTCAGGGACACCTATCGTGGCCAATAATGATCATTGAAGATATAACATAAATGATATTTGTGGATTAAAAAACACTAAAACAACAACAAATTCATTTTTTTATAGAGGAAAAAATGTAGATACCAAAAATATAGGGAAAAAGTAGACATTTCACCCATTACAGTAGTACCAATAGAAGAAGAAGCTCCACAAAGCCAAGGTTGAGACCTCCCAATCAGCTAAAGCTGAAAGCCACCCATATTCGACTCCACTGTATCTACTCTAGCTATTGGGGGGCAGGGGTCGGCCCCAAAAATATTATTACCCAGGTGGTAGGAGAAGGAGATGAGAGAGGGGGACGTCCCATGGGGTGTTCGGCCATGGGGGGTCTCACGCATGACTGGAGAGGGGGATGGGGGATGTCGGAGGAGGAGATTGAGCTCGGATGTCACCAAGAGAGGGAGACGAGAGGGGAACGTCATCGGGATCCGAGAGGGGAGGGGGACGTCATATTTGGAGAAGGAGCCAAGAGGGGAAGGGTAACATCGCCAAAGGAGAGGGAGGGGGGCCAGGAGGCTAAGGCGGAGGCGGAGGCCGGGAGGCGTAGGCAAAGGCAGGGAGGAGGTCGAGGTCGGGGAGGGGAGGAGCGTGCGGGGATGAAATGTCTTGAGAAAGGGATCCCTAATTTGGGTCTAATATTTCCCAATGGTTAATAAAAACCATGGGTAACACATATCTTTCCCAACAGTTGTCTTAAACCATTGGGAAAACCCACAATAAAATATCCTTTGCCAATGGTTCTAGTAAACCATTGGCATAGGTTATTTTTCCCAACGGGTTTTCTAAACCGTTGGGAACAAAGTGTTGGTATATACTCTATTTACAGTAGTGACCACTTCATGAGGAAACAACAACCAACATTCAATGGGAGTACAAATCCATTAGTGGCTGACTAGTGGATAAATTCCTTAGATAAAATATTCCATGCCTTGGGGAGTAGTGAAAAGGAAAAAGTTATCATGGCAGTTTACCGCCTCACTAGAGATGCTGATCAATGGTGGTCATTGATTCAAAACACAAAGGAATATGATGAAGTATAAAATATATAAGGTAGGGAGTTTAAAGAGATTTTATTAGAGAAATACTTTCCTTGTGACCATCGAGAAGATATGGAAAGGCAATTTCGGAGTCTGAGGCAAAAGGAGGACGAAAATGTTGCAAAGTATGAGTCTAACTTTACAAGGTTATCAAGGCATGCTACAGAGTATATACGTAACCCAAGAAGTAATATTGATCATTTATTTTATGGGTTAAAACCATTTTTTCATCGATCATTAGTCTCACAATCCTTCTCGTCGTAAGAAGATATTGTCTCATGTACTATCAAGACAGAAAAGGAATTCTCTAAGTCTTATGACTTTAAAGCCAATAAAGAGAAGAAGAGATCTACTGAACACTTTGGAAATATAAATAAGGGGAAGAAGGGAAAAGTTGAATATCTATCCTGTAGTAAATGTGGGAAGAAACACCTCGGTACTTTCTTGAAGGGAATGAGAGTCTGTTACAAGTGTGGTGAAAAAGGACACCAAGCTCATGATTGCAAGGGGAAGAAAGAAGATACCTATGTTTAATGATACAATTGAAGGGAGATTGGAAATTATGAAAATTAATGTCCTAAGAGTCAAGGGAAATTACCTTAGAAAAGGCCAAGAGATCAAGGCAAAGATTATGCTATCACTACTGCTAAGGTAGAAGCTACAAAAGTCGTGGTGGCAGGTAATTTAATGGTTTCCTCAAGTTTAGAAAATGATTTATTTGATTCTGGATCATCGCATTGTTTCATATATTCCCAGTTTTCTAAGAAAATTAGATATTTCCAATTTGATTTAACAAGGGAGTTGTCAGTTAAAACTCCTAAGGGAAGTATCATTGCAACTAAGTTTTGTGAATCAATCCCCATTAGAGCATATAAATGTTCTTTTTCTGTTGATCTCATAATTATACCCATGATTGAATTTGATATAATCCTCGGTATGGATTGGCTTTCGGACCATGATGTGAAGATTTATTGTAAGAAGAAGGAGGTTACAATTTTTGATGATGATGATAAAGAACACCTTATCTTTAGAGAAGAATCTTCACCACCTAATTCTTATCTTGATCCAACTAAATTCAATTATTATGGAGGAAGAGAATGAAATAACTGTTGGTGAGTAATGGAATGTTCAAATAGAGGATGTACCTACTGTGAAAGAATATGTTGATGTGTTTCCCAAAGAGTTATCTAGACATCCTCCAGAACAAGAAATTAAGTTTTACATTGATTTAATTCCTGGATCAAGGCCCATATCGAAGACCCCTTATAAAATGGAAACTATGGAATTAGTGTAACTAAAGAAATAACTAGATTAATTGAGTAATAAGGGATTTATTCTCCCTAGTGTTTATCCATGTGGAGCCCCTCTTCTTTTTGTTGAGAAGAAAGATGGATCTATGAGTTTGTGCATTGACTATAGGGAGATCAATGATATAACAATAAAGAACAAGTATCCCCTACCTCACATTGATGATTTATTTGACCAACTGTATGGAGCTCAATACTTTTCAAATATTGACCTTTGATCTGGATACCATCAGTTGTGTGTGAAGAAGGAAGACATTCTGAAGACAGTATTTCAAACTAGGTATGGGCATTACGAGTTTACAGTAATTCCTTTAGGATTGACTAATTCACCTTCTGTCTTCATGGATCTAATGAACATAGTTTTCAAGGAATATCTCGATGATTTTATAGTAGTATATATTAATGATATCTTGGTATACTCCAAAAGCTATGAAGATCATGAAAATCACTTGCACATTATCCTGAAGACTCTTAGAATACATGAATTAGATGGGAAGTTTAGCAAGTGTGAATTCTGGCTTCATGAGATTTCTTTTCTTGTCCATATTGTCTCTAAGGATGGAATCTCCTTTGATCCTTATAAGACAAGAGCAATCCAAGAATGGCCAGCACTGACGAGTATAACTAAGGTACATAGTTTTGTTGTCTTAGCAGGTTATTATCGACGTTTCATCCATAATTTTGCCCGATTGGATAACCCATTAACAAATCCCACAAGAAAAGGGGTTAAATTTGTTTGTAAAAAAGAGTGTGAAGAATTTTTTGAAGAACTGAAGAGAAGATTAGTCAATGCTCTTATCTTGACTCTACCATCGGAAAATGATGGGTTTGTTATTTATAGTGATGCTTCAAAGAAAGGACTTGGTTATGTCCTTATGTAGAATTATAGGGCTATTTCCTATGCATCACGACAGCTAAAAATTCATGAGAGAAACTATCCTACTCATGATCTTGAGTTAGCAGCTATAATATTTTCTTTAAAGATATGGAGACACTATCTATATGGTGAAAAATGTGAGATTTATACTAATCACAAGAGTTTGAAGTATATTTTCTCACAGAAAGAACTCAACATGAGGCAAAGGAGATGGATTGAACTTCTCAAGGATTATGATTACACGATACACTACCACCCGAGGAATGAAAATAAGGTGGTATATTCTTTGAGAAGAAAGGATCATGGAGTTTTGAACAAGATGAGAATTTAAAGGGATCCTATTTTCATGGATCTAGTGAAGATGGACATGAGAATAACCATGGAAGGTGAAACATCAATGATTTTTCAAATAGTTGCCAAACCATCTTTATAAGAAAGGATTAAGAGTTCTCAGACCGATGATGAAGAGTTTCAAAATAAGATTAAAGCTATGAATGATGGTAGATTGAGTGACTTTGTGTGTGAAGATGGAATTTTGAAATTTGGGAAGAGACTTTGTGTTCCCGATATACCTGATCTGAAAAGGGAATTGTTAGATGATGATCATAGCTCCAATTTCTCTATACACCCTGGAAGCACCAAAATGTATAGATATTTTAAGGATCATTTTTGGTGGGACAACATGAAGAGGGAGATTGCTGATTTTGTGTCAAGATGTATGGTTTGTCAACAAGTGAAAGCTGGAAGGCAACGACCTAGAGGAGTCATGCAGCCTCTTCCCATACCTTAGTGAAAATGGGATAATATCACGGTGGAATTTATCATGGGACTACCAAAAACTCCTATAAGGAACGATGCAATATGGGTCATTATTGATCGTCTTACCAAGTCAGCACATTTTCTTGCTATAAGAGAAGATCTACCACTTGAAAGTCTAGAAAGGAAATATATTAATGAAGTAATAAGACTTAATGGAATACCCCTATCAATTATTTCTGATCATGATCCATGTTTTATATAAAGATTTTAGAAAATTATTCAGAAGGCCTTGGATACTGAACTTCGTTTGAGCACTGCCTACCACCCCGAAACTGATGGACAATCAGAACGAACAATTCAAACCTTATAAGACATGTTGAGATCATGCTCACTTGACTTTCAGGGTATGTGGGATCAATATTTACCTTTGGTAGAATTTTCCTATAACAATATCTTCCATTCAAGTATTCAGATGGCACCATATGAAGCGTTATACAGAAAGAGATGTCGTACACCAACCTGTTGGGATGATGTTGGTGAAAGAAAACTCGTAGGCCCAAAACTTGTGGAGCAAATGATGGAAAAGGTGAAGGTTATCCAAACCCACATCAAACAGCTCAAAGTAGGCATAAGAGCTATGCCGATAACTGAAGAAAGGATTTGGAATTTCATGTAGGAGATCATGTTTTCTTGAAGGTATCTCCATGGAAGGGTGTTATACGTTTCGGTAAGATGGGAAAATTGAGTCCTAGGTACATCAGACCTTTCAAAATTCTAGAATGAATTGGGGCTGTAGATTACCGGTTGGCAATGCTGCCAAGTCTCTCCAAAGTTCACGATGTGTTCCACGTATCACTGTTGAGAAAATACATGCCTGAACCAACGCATGTACTCACTTATGAGGAAGTAGAACTAGAACCCGATCTGTCTTATTGAGAAGAGTCCGTCAGAATTCTTGATACCAGAGAACAATTGTTGAGAAACTGAACGAATCGTCTGGTAAAAGTTCTATAGAGAAACCATAAGATGAAAGTGACAACGTGGGAACCCGAGGAACTTATGGTGGAGAACCACCCAAGTATTTTTACGCAGTAATATTATAGAAATTTCTAGGATGAAATTATTTGAAGGAGGGGAGAATGTAACACCCCAAGCTTCCAAGGTACGCTTCTCTTTGAATAATACATTGAATAATGCAGTAGCGTGTGTTGTACACAACTTCGAGTTCTAACACACACCACAACCAATCAAAGTAGTCATTATGAATAGTAATTCCCACTTTTTGAAATTTTATAAATTTTATCTTTCAAAATGGACTTCATTTTTGGATTTGAAATATCGAAATTATCTTAGGGTGAATTTTTGGTATTTTTCTGAAAACTTTCAATTTTTGATGAATAGTGAAAACCATTGAGTTATAGTTTAAAACCAAATTTTTATTTAAATAATTATTTATTTTATTTAAATTTATTTTAGGTCAAAATAGATACATAATACCTATATAAGTTCAATGTAATTCATTGGAGTTAGTTTATAATAATTTTAGACATATAAATATTTTATTGAACTTTTCACCGTCGTTTACCGAACTCATAGGAGAAGTTTCAAATTCACATAAAACTTAATTTTACCACTTCTATGAATGGAATTTTAAAAATTTGAGAGAAACAGTTAATATCAAGGAGTAAAATGTGGTTTAATAAGATAAAAATAATTTTTGGTGAATAGTAACTTTTTACTTTTATTTACCACGGTTAAAAGTAAACAGGGTAATTAAGGGTAAAAATGATATTATTATTACCCTAACACATGTCCTAATTCTATTGAATAAGTATAATTCAACAAAAAAAAACCTTAGGAATAAAATATGATCCTTTAGGTTCACTTGGATTAGATTAGGACACTTATTATTATTTTATTTAAAGAAGAGTTAAAAGAGTTAAAATTAAAGTTTAATAACTAAAATATTTTTAATATAGGGTTAAACATAAGATTAATTAGACTATAATATTCATTAGAAATCTAAAAATATTTCCTACATAATGGTATTTTATTTATATTTTTTATACAATAAATAATTTAAATTATTTATGACACAATGATGATGTAGTAATTACCTAATTATTGAAGTATTAAAATAATTGATATTATAAATATCCAAATAAATATAATTTGAGACTTTTTATGAATTAAACTAATTTTATAGGTTAATATGACATGTTAAGGTTGGTTAGATGATTTTTTTTGAATTAATAATGCTGTTATGAATTTAGCAAAAACAAAATACCAAATAGTGTCAAAATTGACATAAAAGAGTTTTTAAAACAAATATTATATTATTAATTGATATTATATTCTTAAAAATATAAGGTTCGGCCAAAGGACTTATATAATGATATTTTTATCATTAATTAACCACTTGGGGTTCTCTTGGAAGTATATAGTATGTTTATTAACTATATAATATTAAAATACAAAGAGACAAGGTAAATGTCAAACTATTTAACTAAGAGTTAAATCTAAAATATAAAGTTAATATAGTGACCCAAACCTGTATAAAACCTGTTGGTTGAGTGGTTTTATACCCACACCCACCTTAGACTATAAATAATCCATTTTGGATCCATTAGAAACTGAAAATTATTTTATTATAAAATAATATTCCTAGCTTTTCCTAAGGTGCCCCTCACCCCTATTATAAAAGGGCACCCCCCTTCTCTCTAATTCACACATTCAAAGCCATTTTTCTCGGCCAACCTCTGCCCAAATACCCTATCAATTTTCCTAACTTCATCCTAGAGGCCTTCCTTGAGTCATAAATCCAACCTAATGGTCCATATTGATCAAATCAAAAGGAAGAACCCGAAGAAGAGGTAAATATCTCACCACCTCTTTCAAGTTCCTTTATTCTTCCTTTCTATTTGTTGTTTCCATTCTAAAATAATAAATCCAATATCTTATATATACTATGATGTTATTATAAATATGGTACAACCAAATTCATTATGCTATCCATCCTTTGAATGACATGTCACCATACGTGCGTACGTACGACTTACCGTCTCCACGTCGTGGTGTAATTGTTATTCAATACATTATTATTTTAATGGGTATAATAATGATGTGTAATTGGTGTAAATAATAAATATAACAAGATAATGATTCTTTATATATGATATAACATCCAATTATATATTATTTTAATATCAAAATAATGATATTGTCCCTTGTGCGTACGTACGGATTACCGTCTCCACGAACGTGATGAGATTCATTCCCCATCGTATCCATTCAAGAATAATTTTCATTTGATGATTAAATTTAATATTTAAAGAATTGATATCATTCTGGATATGAATAAAATACATCCTATCCATAACAAATATGACTCACAAAACAAATAATATAAAGGAAAACGAATCCGTTAACACCCGAAACAACAATAATATGAAGATATTATTAACGAAGAAATATTAAAAGATCATATACGATATCATATTAATGTATATGATTATTGTATAATTTAATAACAATTATTTCACCAATATAAAGGCGGTTAACCTACCCTCAAACAAGGAAAAGTACAAGGTAATGTTTTATTTTACAATCTCTTCATTATCTGAGGTTATTTATACGTAATTATCTACTGGGACCTCTTTATCATTCACATCCATGTTTCTTAAAAATGTATTCCAATTTTTTTTAATATTTACTAGATTATGGGTTAAATTCATTTATACCCTTGTTTGAATTTTTATAAAATGTTTTGAAAGGAATCTTTCCGTCATTTTCCAAACAAGGTCCTTTTTAACCTTTTAGACAAAATTAAGGTACGAATGTCTTTTTAACTTATATAGCGAGTGAGGCTATTTTACACCGTTATAAAATCACCAAAGATTCCATTACAATCTTATAAGAATATTTTTAAATTAAATGTTTTCTTTTATAATTATGTGACTTTTAAATGATTTCAAAAAAAGATATATTTCTCTCAAATAGTTTTTATTTCATCTATGTCAACATCCTTTGATGGATTTTAAGCTTATTTGAAGTTGATTTATTATGATACAAAACTTCCATATTGTATTGAAGGTTTTGTTATATGTTTGACTGTGGATGTGTTATTTTTATACCATTCATGGTTTATGGAGAAATTATTGACATTTCGTATGCTAGTTTTAATAAGAATGTTTATGTTATGTTTAAACCTGTTCATATGAGGAATGCATTGAACTTAGTAAGTGACGGGTGGAGATTACTATAGATCATCGATGCATTAGTAGGTCTCATGAGACAAACTAGTGTCTTGGAACAAGGACTTGATAAAATCTTATTTGAAGTCTTGGCACAAGGCCTTGACTATGTGGTTATGATAGTCTGGCATTATGCATTCCATCATTATGAAGGTGGTTATTGATATTGAATGTGATTATTCAACTACTAGAATATCCATGTGAATAAGTATATGGAATTATTTCATTTTATTTTTGACATGTTATTCTGAAGTTCAAGTTTAAAAGGCTTTTTTTAGTTATACATTGACTTAAATGTTTATGATTATTTATGAAAGTTTCTGCTATATTGTTATCCTTACTGAGCATCTGAGCTCACCCCTTTCTATGTTTTTTCCAGGATGTGAAGAAGTATTTTATGACTGAACTACAGGGATAGTCTGAGGGGATATGAGTGTGGACTATGGAGACTATATTGTTGTAGTTTTTCAATTTATGATGTAATGTAAGACTTATGAATGTATCTATTGTTTCGAAGGCTACTAAACTAATCGGTCTTTCGAGACATGATCTTTTGTGATCATGACAATGTTATGTAATAATGCACTGACTCTGGGTAACTGGGGTCGTGGAGTTACATATATTCTACCCACAATAGTACCTTGGGACCCCACTACTAATCAGAAGCCTTTGTCCTACATTGAGGCGCTTAAAGTCATGGGATGCTCTAGTACAATTATTAAGGAAATGAATTACAAAAATCACATCGAGAAACCATCAAGATGTACCATAACATATAGTGGGGTAGTTAATGTGTTGGGATAAAAGGAGTAGAACCTACAAATACATTATTTTCATGGGAATCCCATCATGTCGTGACTCTAGTTTCCAAGTGAAAAAAAAATCAAATCATGAATATTTTATCATGACATGAATTTAGATACTCATGAAATGAAAAATTTATAGGAAAACCTAGAAATAATTCCCTAAAAAGATACCAGATCACCGCGACACAATGAAAAGATCATGGATCACCCATTACTTTGGACTGAACATGAATTCTCCTTGATTTATACATTCATTATTCCTAGTACGATAGAGGAAATAAAATTGTGATGAATTTCAGTGGTTCAAATAGTCACAATTCTAACCATAAACTCACTATGTCCTATCATTCCCCCCTGGTTAAATTTTTTTATTACTAATACCACTCCACCATACTTTCACTAAACCCAAATCCATCATCATTTTCCTACCACCTTTTAACCCTTTAAAAAATTGTTACTGAAATGCTAAGAGTCACAAAAAAGAGGTTTGCATATGAAGAAAATACAGAACAAAAGAAAAAGAAAAATATGAACATCGACACAATGATTTACATGTTTTGGGAATAATTCCTACATCCATGGAGAGGCATACTCACTTAAATATTAATTTAGGAGCACAAATATAGGGCGATCATAGTTTCACACACAACACCCAAAAACATAGCTCAAATGAGCTAATAAATAAGATGAATTACTATGCCACAAACCACACAGTAATTCCACTGTGCTATAGTGAATATTGGTTGAAAGTTTTCACTAATACAGTGCTGCGACCATATAAGTCCAAGATACTATAGTGGCCGGTGGCTAGAAGTACAATGATCTATAGTATCAATGTCTCCAAATTATGAGCTGCTACAATGGCCGGTGGATAGAAGTCCAAGGACCTACAGTATCACTATCTCCAAAGCCTGAGCTACTATAGTAGCCATTCCAAAGTCTGCACTGCTATAGTTCCCTATCGGTGTCACCTGGTAAACTATGCTACAGTCAGTCCGAGTTTCTACAGTCCCCCAAAAAATGTCCTAGGGGCCTTCATCCCCTACACCCATAGAGCAGGGGCATATTATCCCCTCGAATCACAAAAAATCTCACCATAGAGCTCAACTTGTGAAAGTTGCAGTTTGGTGTTCAGTATGGGCCTCAACCATTCATCCCAACATCATCCAAAACAAATTGGGTTAGAACAATCCAAAAAACACCCTATTCAATATTTTCACTCCTTCATTGTGTTTATCATGACTCAGTTCAAGTCCATTTTTTCAAAACCCCATTCCAAATTCCCACCCCACTAAACATGAGTCAATGAGATGAGAATATACATCCATGAGACATAAAATTTGACCACCCATATATTTTATTTAATAAATTATTATATATAGATCAACAAAATAAAATCCAAAAATATTAAGAAGTCTAGTTTCTTTGGGTAATTAGATACATGTCACAATAATATGCTATAGGGATATAGCATTAATTAAAACTCCACAACATGCCCTTAGAATTCCAATTATCTTTTAAAATTACATGGGATAACCTGAGGACTTTGCAGGTTTCGAGCACAGTGGAAGTGTCGAATGGGGCATGCCCAAACCTGCCTTTCGTCATGATTAATGAAACATGAGATTTACACAATGATAAACACCATGATAAATGTAATTAAATCATAGAATATAGATAATGTATACATTCTAGAACCAAAATTCATGATCATCACATATTATTTATAATCAATTTATGAAATTAAATAAATAATTTTAAAGAAATTATTTCTTTATTGATGGATCTGACAACGTCTCTACATTGCACCACTATTGTGTTATAGCAATCAAGAATAGATTATATCTAGTGGTGATCCACATGTGTTCCATGAACCCCTTAACGTCACCGAAGGAATATCTAGGTGCTAGCATGACAAATCCTAACACTTGCATCATTCTCCTTTGATCACCCCAAGAACCACTTCGAGGAAGGGTTCTCTTCAATCTCTCTTTACTTGAGAGTGGTGGTGGAGTAGGATCACTCTTTGTTCTTGAGATAATTCTTAGAGAGTGAGATCTATAGGGATTTGAGAGGATTCTCTGCAAATCTCATTGTGCACAACACAAATGAATTGGATCTCTTAAGAAAATAATATAATTGGGTTTATATATCACTAGGGTTAGAAAATAATAACTTCCCATATGCCCTTATTATTTCTGTAATCCCTATGGAACACCATATTTATAATAATAATAATAATAATAATAATAATAATAATAATAATAATAATATTATTATTATTATTTCTTGACATTTGCTAAACACACAAATTAAATTAATTATTAATTATTCAAATAACATTCAATATATATTATTTCTCATTGGAACATTAAACTCGGTCCTCCATTCTTCTATAATATTTATCGGGCCTTGAATAATGGATATTTATTTAATAAATAAACATCACTACATTATTCACCAATAAATAAATAAATATTATAAACTAAATATAAAATAAATATTTATTAAATATTATTCTCACATAATATTCTCTTGAAAAACTGGTGACAGAATATATGTGATCAACTAAACATGAATAATTCTTTAACCATGCTCTATAATAATATTTATTCAAAATTTTAAATAATAAATAATAAAATATAATTTAACTAAGATTTTGGATACACTTAGTGTGTGACCCTTTAGGCCTCTTTATCAGTGACATTAGACAGAGGAGCCTAAAGCCCAAGGTTAGCATCTAGAAACACGCTAAGAAACCCATAGATAAATAAGTTAATGTCGTAATAATATAATAACTCATACGGTCACTTACTTTGTAATATAATCCCTTTATCACGACATCTCTAATTAAGTAGGTTTCATGCTAGTGCCATCAATCTATGTGTTCAATTTCTCTTTATTTGACTTTTCAAAAATCAAAATTTCCTATAGAACACCATGGATATGGATTTATTTAGGTTATACTGTTTCCATTAAAGGTCCTGAGATATCAACTTCTGTTAGAGAAAATAATGGAAAAATTCTTTCTCACATTATTCATTGATGAAATATTACTCGTAACGCACCCAATATATCCTACCTCGCTACGAACATATGTCATCATGATTTTCGACAGTAAATCAATGTACGTGACTTATAACACTCATTAATAATAATCTTAAATTCTAAGGATCAAAACACACATCCGCAGATAGGAACATCCAATGACACATGTAAATGTGTATTTTTTATTAGTGGATATTGTTCTCATAATATCCTACACTGGATATTACCAAGGTCATACACCATGAGAATGTGCCTCAAAGTCCTATGAGTCTCCACCCCCAATATACTGTATCATTTTTTTCACTCAAATGATTCCATATGGCTATAGAACATATATTTAAGAATACTATCTAGAACCTCTAGGTTCTCATCATAGTGAGAAACTACTATGACCTTTCAGTGTGAAAATTACTCTTAGAACATTATCACATACAATATAACGCATAATAACAATCATGATGTGACAAAGAGTTTATTAATATTCAAAAAAATAAATACAAGTCATCATAAAGTACACATAAGTTGGTTCTAGGTCATCAACTTCAACAGACTCCCACTTGCACTAGAGCTAATTGATAACGACCTACAGCCCACTAGATCTCACATGATACTCATGCTTCTATTAAGATAGGACTTTAATAAAGGGGTCCACCACATTTTCTTTCATGAAAACTCTGCTTACTTCAACTTCACCCTTCTTAGGAAAATCCCTCAAGAGGTGATACTTTCAGAGTATGTGCTTTGTCCGTTGGTGTGATCATGAATCTTTTTCAAGAGTCACTGCTACTGTCTTATCACAATACACTATGATAGAGTATTTACTATTAGGTACTACATGAATCTTCTGGAAAAAGTTTCATATGCAATCAAATTCATTAGCTTCATAAAAAGCTTCTATATACTCAGACTCCACTATAGAATCAATGAAAACTGACTACTTTGAACTCTTCCAACTCACAACTCCTCTGTCGAGACATAAAAAATTTCTTGACAATTACTTTAGATCATTCTGATCTGTTTAAAAACTAGTATTAGTATAACACTTGATGACTAGCTTCACGTATCCTCCATAAACAAATAATACATCCTTAGTTATTCTCAGATACTTAAGTATAGCCCTAACAGCAGACCAATTATCTTCTCCTAGATTAGCTTGATATGTTCCTACCATGCTCAATGTATAGACAATATCCAGTCTAGTACATAACATGACATACATGATTGATCATATTGCTGAAGTGTATATGATCTTACTCATTATCTCTTTCTCCTATTGTGTTTGAGGACACATTTTCTTAGAAATGTGTATACCATGTGACACTAGATCCAATCCTCTCTTGTATTGTTCCATACTAAATCTGTTTAGTATCTGGTCAATGTACATACTTTGACTTAGTCCAAACAACCTCTTGGATCTTTCACAGATGATCTTAATCCCTAGAATATAGGCTGCTTCACCTAAGTACTACATGGAGAAACACTTGTTTAATTAGTCCTTAATAGACTGTAAGATTGGTACATTATTTCAAATAAGTAATATTCTATCAACATATACTACTAGGATAACAACTGCATTCCCACTAAACCTCTTGTAAACAGATGACTCAAATTCATTCTTAATGAAACCAAATTCTTTTATAGATTCATTAAATTGAATATTCCTTGACCTAGATTATTTCTTCAATCTATAAATGGGTCTCTACAACTTGTATATCCTTTTGACATCACTTGGAGTCACAAACCCTTCTATTTGTGTCATGTATACATATCCCTGAATTTTACCATTAAGGAAAGATGTTTTAACATACATCTACCAAATTTCATAGTCATTGTAAGCTAGTACAACAAGTAGAATTATGATGGATTTAGACATGAAAACTATAAATGAGATTTCATCATAGTCAAATACATGACTTTTTTTGAACCCTTTAGCCATTATCCTTGATTTATAGGTATTTTCCTTACCTTCCATGTCTATTTTTCTCTTGAATACCCATTTTCACCCTATGATATTTACATCAACTGGCGCAATGAATAGAACCCAAACATGGTTTTGATACATGAAATCCATTTCAAAATTCAGGGATTCTTTCTATCTTTTAACTTATGAGATCTCTACTTCCTTTTTGTAAGATATAGGTTCATCATTGTCAACCAATAACGAGTCATTATCTTTGGGGACTAGAAAACCATATCTATCTGGTTCTCATACCTCTCTAGTGCTTTTACATAGTACTTTTATTTCAGGAACTACTTCCACAGGGACCTGTGGAATCTATTCTTATACCAACTCTTGTGTATCTTGATCATCAAATTCATCGAAGTCAATATTTCTCCCACTATCCTTTTTGAGGATGTGCTAACTCTCAATAAAGACATCTTGTATAGAAATAGTCACTTTCTTGTCTGAGGGGTTGTATAAGTAGTATCCCTTTTCTTTGTGCTAGTTTTTTCCCAAGAAGACCTTAACAAATGCATCAAATTTTCATAAACATGTATGTGACAAAACATGTTTCCTTCCACTCCATTAATCAAAGGGATCTTCATTTTCCAATTTAGTTGGTACTTAGTTTAGTGTGCATGTCGCAGTTTGTAATGCATATCCCCCAAAGGATAATGTAAGATATGCATGACTCATCATTGACCTTACCAAAGGCATCATTCCTCCTTTCATTAATACCATTACATTATGGCGTTTAAGGTGTATTGAGTTGAGATAGAACCCCAAACCCCAATGGAAATTTGATAAACTCTTGGTTAAGATATTCATCACCTCGATCCAATCGAAGCTTCTTTATTTTCTTGAAAATCTGATTTTCTACTTCATTATTGAATTCTTTGAATTTTTTAAAGGACCCAAACTTATAACTCATCAAGTAGACATAACTGTATCTACTCAATTCATCAGTAAAGGTGTTGAAGTAAGAATACCCACTTTCAACTTCTACTAGAAATGGTCCACACACATCAGTGTGTACCAATACTATAAGCTTTGTGACCTTTTTTACCTATCCACCAAATAGAATTTTAGTCTTTTTTAATTGTAAACAATAATTACATCTTTCATGTAGTTTTAGCTCAAGAGTATAACTAACCATTTTGATAGATATTTGTCAAACGATTCTCATTTAAATGACCAATATAGTGATTCCATAGCTGTGTGTTATACGAGTCATGTGAACATGATTCATTATCTATTTTCAATACTTGGTTTTCTTAATTTGACACATAAATACTGTTATTTAAATGTTCCATACCCTAACATATATTGTCTTTATAAAATAAATAACTTTTATTTTCAAATTTGAAAATAAACTCATTTTTATATAGGAAAGATATAGAAATTATGTTCTTGGTAACAATTGGTACATAATAAAAATATATTAAAAACAATACTATTACTGTTGGAAATGAAAGGTGGTATTCTCTAATAGATAGATCAACCAGGATCCCACCATTGGAATCTCACAAATCCAACTCTCTTACAATCTTTCAAAATCTACTTAATTCCTGCATTTGGATATTGATGTGAGCACCACAATATATATCTAACACCAATGTGTATATATTGAAAGATTACAATCAATAACGAACACACCTTTAGATTCCCCTTTCTTCTGGATGCAGTTCCTCATCTAGTGGTCTTTCTCACCACATGAAAAACATACTACCTCCTTTTCCTTACCCTGACTTTGGATCTTCCTCTTCTTGGAAGGACAATGCTTAGGACTTTTAGACTTGTTATGAGTCTTGGGCCTCTTAAATTTTTTATTCCTTTTATTATTCACCATAAGGACTGTGCGTTTATCATGACCCATGTCCTTATCCACTTGTCAAATCAGATTAAGAAGTTCTGAAAGACTCTTCTCATTATTTATCATATTATAATTAACAATAAAACCATAGAATGTCTTTTATAGTAAGAAATGTATTATATCTATGCGCAAATCATATGAGAATTTAATCCTTAAGATGTTTAAGAGTTCAATGTTGCCAAAAAGCTTGAAAACATGAGGCCTAGATGGCACATACTCTTCAAACCTAGTTGTAAACAGAGCATTGGAAATATCTTATCTCTCATCTCATTTTCTCTTGATATAGATCCCAAAGGTGAGACATCATGCTATACACATCCATGTCCTCATGTTACTTCAAAAGCTCATTGGTCTTGGATGATAACATGAAACAATGAACATCTATGGAATCGTTCAAATGTTTCTCATAGAGAGATAACTCTTTCTCACTAGCCTCATTACCAGGTGCATTAGGAATAGGTTCTTCCAGCACATAAAATTTCCTTTCATGGAATAGGATAATGGGTAAACACCTTTTTCACTCTTAGAAATTTGTATCAGTGAGAAGGTTTTCCTTCTTAGTTATGGATCATAGTGATATGTTTAAAGTTATTTTTGTTGTTGTTTATATAAATAATATGAGTATAGTTTTAATAATTTATCTGATAAAATTTAGACAAATAAATAAATATTATATTTATTAATCTCCCACTATTTTATCAAAAACCAATATCCCTAACCATTGGATTCAAAATATCTAGTTGCTTGAAAATTCTAGTGGAAAGTATCTATATTCCCCTTCTCATCACCCTGACTTTGTTTGGTCAAGAAATTTGAATGGTTTTAGGTAGGCATTCTAAATTACAACTGCATTAACTCACAGTTCCTCAATATTTTGAGTGGACTCCAAAATCCTGAATTCCATAAATCATATTTCCTCAACATTTTCCTCTAAGTTACACCAAGTATTTCTTTGAAAGTCAACCCTTGATGTGAATTAAGTTAATTCATCCCAAAACTTTAAGTTATAATTCTCTAATAATTGAAAGCACCCCAACTTTGGTTGGTTAATCACTTTAAACTATGGTTTGATTTTAACTGAAGTAGTAGAAGGCTATACCAAGTTAATATATATAATTGAGGGATTTTATATTTTATGTGTAAATTTCCAATCATTTTATTTATTATATTCTTGTTAATTTTAAGTGGATTTACTTATGTGATTAACCATTTATTAGATAATGTTTATGTATAATCCATTTTATTTTAGTTTTATCTTGCATTCTTGTTAACTAATTAATGTGATCACGAGAAACATCGATAAAAGAATAACCATGAAACTTTATAGAAATAAAATAATAAAATGATATGATCATGATATTTTTCTAATGGTTAGTTTATCTAGAGTATGGTAAACTAATCGTTTACCCAAGGGAAAAACACTTTGAACCATGTGTGGTTTGTTTTGCAACTTTATACTTATCCAACTATGTATCTCACTTGGATTAGTTTTATCTTGAATCTAAAATTTAACTACCTCCACTAACTTGGGAGGTCTATCTGTAACATACGCTTTTACTCACACGTAGGCAATGGGAGCCAAATAATTGGTTAGGGGGTTTACATAAAAGAAACCATGGACACTCATGCCCTTACATAATGATAGGAGGGGTGACACACTAGCTGATGTAGAAACATTTGGAGTCGCAATGACATAATAAGTTTGTGGATGAATTTTTTTTTGAAAAAAAGAAGAAGAATCACACATGACACAAATATTTACATGGTTTGGGAAATGATCCCTATGTACACAGATAGGTAGATGTTTCACTAGTTTTGGGAGCACAAAAATTACAGGGTTCTCAAGTACATCCAAAACCCTACCCCGAAATGGGATAATAAAGAGGATGAAGTACTATTCCACTAACCATATAGGAAGTCCACTTTGATATAGTGAAAGGTGGAAAGATTTCTGCATCACTATAGTGCTGCAACCACCCAAGTCCAAGATTCTACAGTGGTCGGTGGATGGATGTTCGTGTCGCTATAGTAGTGTTGACTCCAAAGTTGGACCTGCTATAGTAGTCATGCCAAAAGTCGACACTATTATAGTTCCATATTAGTTTCGATCATTCATCTCTACTGTATTGGTTAGAGTTGCTTCAGTGCCCCAAAATTTTTACTGGGGACCTTCAACCCCCAGAGTAGGGGTGTCTTTCCCCCAGTAACCCTCAACGAGCTCACCACAAAGCTCGACACACAATGTTGTAACCTAGTGCATAGTATGGGTCAAAGGAATATGGCCCAACCATCATCCAGAACAGATCGAGATACACATATCAAACACTATCCAACTATTAAATATAATAATAAATTAAAAAAAACAAATCACCTAAAAAGGTCTGGTATAGAATCAAGATCATCCACATGCATGAAACTAATTACACATTTAATAAAATTAACATTCAATTCTAATCATTGTTGTTTAAGATAAATCAAACTCGAATCAGTTAATTATATTCTTTAATTAATAAATTATTTTATCATAATTCTAATCCAATTTTTTTTGAGATTATCATCCATCATAATTTTAAACAAATTAAATAAATTTATTTAAAATTAACCATCTACAAAAATATACCTTGGAGGTTACACGGTGAGTACCCGTCTAAACTACACAATGTGTATTGTAATCTTATATTGTTTATTATTACGACATGTGACATACACAACTTATCACATAATTTTATGCTATGTTATAAACATAATGAACACATGGAACACATTATATTTACGTAGTGTGTTATGCTTCAATGCACATAGATTAATAATTGTAATATGACTTATACATGATACGTAGATCCTAAAATTACACAGAAATTAATTAGACATTTTTATATATAAAACCTATCACATGGAGTGTACTATGAATTTAATGTTCACATGGAATACATGTTTATATGGTTTTCACAGTATAATAAATTAATTTTTAGTTATACATAACTTGGTAAAAGTACATGGCATGTATATTGTAGTTTACATGACATGTATTATTCTCACTGTCTATCCGTGACACACACCTAGGGACTTGCCCCTTGAGTCACCAATTACACTATTCATGGAACTAATGGAAATGACTTAGGACTTAGGTGAGGCATTTAGAAAGCAACCTAACTTTGATTATGGTTATTTGAATGGTAATTCAGATTCTATTGAGGAGACTAGTCCTCCAGTACTGGATACAGATGATACGCCTATTGAGAGAGAGGCATAAGGGGATTATTATCCTATTTCAACATTGATTCAGTTGGATGGTCATCATTTTTCTGCAACCACTTCATCAAATTCCAAGGCTCAATCACATCATAAGTTGATATAGGAGTGTATTCGTGTCTTGATTACTGAGACCCATATGGTGACATTATTCCATTAAGGGGAGTGGCTTCAAAAATTATTTCATGATCTAGGGGCGGACGATTTCAATGACCAGCCTCTGTACGCAATTATGCATAGGATCATCTTAACCTAAAGATACTTGGAAACATAAGAAAGGGTATTGCATGACCTCAAATATGAGGCCTCCCTTTCCAAACAAATGAGGGAGGCAGCGGAGGCACTGGATCATGGTCACCGATTGTTGTTTGAACTACAAGCCCAGATGGATGCTTGGATGGTATAGATATGGAGTCATGAATAAATTATTGATCATATGAATTCCAATATTTAAACATCATTGACCTCATTGGACACTACTCGGAGGAGGTTCTAAGAATTGACTACTCTGGTCGAAGTTCTCCACCTTGAGGAAGAGGCGGAAGAAGCGGGTAAGGCAACACTCCAACACTCAATTGACGCCTCCCACCAAACTCTTACCGGCTTGGCTAGCGCTACCAAACATATTTTTTTATGACTCAATTTTTTAAATTTCATACCATAATTTTTCACTAAACTTAATTTTTTTATGTTTCATAGAGACTCCCAAATATAGATATTCCTCTCTTTTTTTCATACTATGAATGGATGAGTTTTTTTGAGATTACTATACAATTTTCTTCCTTGTATGATATATCAATATTATTTTGATTTTCTACCAACACCCATACCTTGATCTATATTTAATGATCTTGAATGCCTGAAATTGGATGTTGAAATCTTGACAGATTTACTTTTGAGGAACACTCATGAAGGCTCACCCCATACAGAGTTTTGTATCAGTAATATGTTCCAGCTATCTCGAGATCTCATGATGTGTAGAAGGATAATATAGGTAGGATATATGTCTTATAAAATTAGTGATTTGCATATGTTAGGAGATAAGGTCAACCGTAATAAGGCCATGTAGGGGCTTCATGATGATTTCCATGCACTTTATTTTAAGGCCTTTTAGTTTAGAGCTTCTATTGCTTTAGTTTAAGGTTTTTTAGCTCAGAACATCTATTTATTTAGTTTAATATTTTTTAGCTCAGACCATATATTGATTTAGTTTAAGTTATTTTAGCTTAGACCATCCATTTATTTAGTTGAAGGTATTTTAGCTCGGACCATCTATCTCTTTAGTTTAAGGTCTTTTAGCTCATACCATTTGTTTCTTTAGTTTAAGTTATTTTATCTCAAACTATTTGTTTATTTAGTTTAAGGTCTTTAAACTCAAACCATATGTTTCTTTATTTTAAGGTCTTCTAACTTGGACCATCTATTTCTTTAGTTTAAGGTATTTTAGCTTGGACCATCTATTTCTTTAGTTTAAGGTATTTTATCTTGAACCATCTGTCTGAGCATGGGATACAGTTCACACATGCCATGAGTGACCAAAAATACTATGAGGTGCTAGATCATACAGTGCACACATGCCATGAGTGACCAAAAAATACTATGAGGTGCTAGAACCTACCCTGGTGGTACTGAGGATCATGAGGATTGGAATGCCCTTTTTTCAGAGTGAAAAACTTGTTTTATGGCCATAGGTGCATATGCAGGAACCATGGTCATGTATTCATAGTCAAATAGAGGGGTCCCTTGAAGCTGGGTATCTTTTCCAAGGGCTATGGAAGATCTATAGAGGTAATATTTATGAGGTTGAAATACTAGGGATAAAAAAAATGCTTCCATAGTTGGGGTATGGATGATGTAAATCATAACTTGGGAGTTTTTTTCCATGAATATGAGATGGTGTAGACATTCAGGGTATGTCCCTTGAAATTTTAAAATACCAGGTTCCACTATAGTGCTGCAAAGGCTCACAAGGATTGAAGCTCATTTCTATCATGGAGAAGATGCATTCAATTTGCGGGTCAAGGCCCTTATGCTTCAGTATAATGGAAAATAAAATATTATATCCAATTATTTATGAGGGTTATGGAATATTTTTGAATACTCAAATTTCTATATGATGAAGTTGGATATGGGAAGAAAGCTATCCAGGAATGGTTTTGGAAACCTAGGGAAGGTAGATCTTAAAATGAATCTCGAACTCTATTCCATTTGGTTTTGAATCATGTGACGTGGGCCATAAAAGGCTAGGAAATGAAGTGTCAAATTCCATATTTTAGAAATGGTATAAAACATAGTGGTGTAATTTCAAGGATATTGAATCCTCTTGGATAGTTTGGTAAGGGGACCGTAAATCATAATTTAGAGTGATAAAATATAGAGAATGGAATGGCATAGTCATACAGGGAGTAGTTCAGACACACTAGGGTGTTTAGTGATACCATGATGATGTCAGGGTTCATGATAATTAGAATTTCCTTTTTCAGAGTGACATATTTGTTTAACGGACATATGCACACATGTAGAATCCATGTACATTCATGCATAGTCAATCAAAGGGTCCTTGAATCCAGATATCCTTTATAAGGTCCATGGAAGGTTATGATGATTCATGGCACCCCAACTCACGAAGTTTGGTTTTCAGGAGATTTAAAATACAAGGTGGGTTTGAATTACCTAAAGGTTGTGTCACCGCATAGCGAACATATTTTCAAAAAAAGGAGGTGTGAAAAATATTTCCCTAACTTTTTCCTGGACCAGTGGGTCCAGCGGGCATAGCCTGGATTTTACTAGGGTTATAGACCCTATGATATTTTCACATTTTATGTTTGCACCATAATTTTTTCCTAAACTCCGAGGATGAAGAGTTTAGCAGTCATAGACTCGAATTTTTCTCAGGTCTCCCTTTGTGGGGTTTTGGGATGTCAAGTTTTGTGTCTCTTTTGTTTGTAGTTTAAGGTCTTGATATTTGAACCACTATGTGGTAGAGTTTAAGTTTGTACAGATTTGACCAAAGAATAGATATTTTAGGCTCATTACTTGCATGGACCTAACATGGAGGTTGTGACACAAGAGGCTAATTAGGATACCCATGGATAATATCGCTCCAACATCTTCTTAATTATTGAAGGGAAATGACATAAATCATGACTTGAGTTTCTTAGGTCATGAGTAATGACATGGGACAATCATATAAGGAGTAGTTCATACACACTAGGGTGTTGAGTTCTTCTGTGATGATGTCAGGGCTCCTGAGAATTGAAATTTCCTTTTTCAGAGTAACTCATTTGGTTGAGGGCCATATGCGTATGTACAGGAGCCACGGGCATGCATGCATAGTCAAGAAAAGGGTGCCTGAAGATGGGTATCCTTTCCAAGGGACATGGATGGTTGAAGGAGGCCTAAGACACTGAATAAATGAATTATGGTATATGGATTTGAGGTGATCTTATAGAATGGTGGAAGCACCTCATACTCTGGTTGACTAAGGTAAGTCTCTTGCAGTCTTTTGATGAAGAGTGAAAAATAAGATATGGACTACACAGTTTATTTTCATTTAGTGGGGAAGTGTTTTCATCCATGTAGTTTAACATCATGTGGTGAGTACATCATGCCATGAATTTTATAGTCATTCATTAAGGACATACTTCTATACAGTTTGACATCACGCGGTAAGGACATGCTTTCATGCAGTTTAACGTCATGTGTTAAGGACATGCTTTCGTGTAGTTTAATTTCATGTGGTAAGGACATGATTCTGTGAAGTTTAGAATCATGTGGTAAGGATATAGGAACCAATGTAAAAGGTGGTAATTTTGTATATGGTCCCAAATAAGGTAAATTGGGTGTCACTACATATCCCATGAAAATGAGAATCAATATACTTGTAGTTCTGGGTGGCTGTACAATTTAATGTCCTGTGGTGAGGACGATGTAATGCAGTTTAATGTCAAATAGTAAGGACATATGCAGATAGTTTAGGGTAATGTGTACAAGACCGTAAGGTGGAGTTACTAATACAAGGGTGTGCGGTATGGTTCCATGAAGCAATCCAACATGAATGAGGACCAAAAAGGTATCAACCACACCACAAACCTTTCCAAGAAGTCTCAGGACAAAGGGACAAAATGGTTTATAGCTACAGATTGGACCGAAGATAAAATGTCTAGACATCACTATGCTTATCATGAAGATTAGAATCAGTCCACACGTAGTTTTGGAAAAGGAAATACTTTACGCAGGTCTGAACCATACATAGAGGTGGGCATTATTTCTATTGAAAGTTATAGTTGGGCCTAGGATTGGAGATCTAGGAATCACTACGTATCCTGTATGATCCGAAATCAATCTACACGTAGTTCTCAATGTTCCATGTAGTTTAACATCATGCAGATAGGATAAAGGTGAATCAACATGAATTGGTGGGAACATCACAGTTGGTCCCAAAGATATAATCCTAGGACTCACTACATATCTCATGGGGATGAGAATAAAACCACATTTAGTTCATGGAGGACCATTCAGTTTAATGTCATGTGATAAGGACATCGACCATACAGTTTAACATCATGTGGTGAGGGATTATGACATGCCTCATATGGTCTTTCACTCAAGACTGTAATGGATCCTTTGTTTACCTCTATTCCTTTCTTGTGAGGGTAAGTACCTACCGTAATTTTTAAGCTCATGTGAGATATGCTTGGTGTAAGAAATAAGGAGCGACACTAGTTCCCCTACAGTGTAAAGACAAAAGAGGGGTATAACACAAGAATGATTTATGATGCAGTGGATGGACCAAGATATAGGATCAGGGTATCCCTATATATCTCATTGGGAATGATAATCAATACGCACGTAGTTCTAGAGAAACTATGAAGTTTAATGTTATGCGATAAGAACATTGATCGTGCAGTTTAACGTCATGCAGTGAGGACGAGATGTTCCATGCAATTAACATCATGCAATGAGGATTAATGATGGGGATTACTCTTATGTGGATGCCCATTTTCATAATAGCTTATACAATGTACTTCTTGATAAATATCACATTGCTGGGATGTGTGAAACACTCCCATCTATGGTGGCCAGTGAATATGCTCCATTATGATAGACCTTATGTATGATGTAAGGTACTTACCACCTGGGCTCCAATTTTGGGGGATTATTTATTGGTATCATCAGGGTTCTGAGAGACAACACCATTTCTCTCGGAAGGAATGAGCGGAGGAAAACCTTTTTATTAAAATACCATCTAATATGATTTTGGTGGAATTTGAGGTTGTGTAGAATGTGCAACCTCTTCTCATCTAGCCATTCCAACTCATCCATCCATTTCTACAATTTTCCATCATCTGAGATTTTTTCACAAATGTATATTCAGAGTGAGGGTATATATACCTCTATGGGATACACTGCCTCAGTCCTATACACCGGTGAGTATGGCATTGCTTGTGTAGTATTACGCGTGGTGGTATCGTAGGCCCACAAATCATGGAGGATTTAATCTGGACAAGAATTCTTATCCTTTTTCACCATCTTCTAGAGAATGTTTGATAAGTTATTATTAAAGGCCTCTATCTTTCCATTTTCCACTTTATGATAGTGGGAGAAGTGATTGGACATGGTGTTATACTCCTGGTAAAGCTTCTTCAACTTTGTGGAACAAAAGATGGTGCCATTGTCTATCAACATTGTGTGAGGGACTCTGAACCTGGTGATGATATGGGAATTCATGAAGTTGATGATATTATTTGTCCCGAATTTCTTAAGGGGTATTGCCTCATCCCATTTGGAAATGAAGTTGGTGGCAGTAAAGATATACTTGAACTAATTAGCGGTGGATGGAGGATATGGCGCCACAACATCCATCCCAAAAAATGAAAAATGGCTAGGAATATTTAGAGGAATGCAACAATTATGGGGGTTGATGGATGAAGTTTTCATGGATCTGGCATGCATGAAATTTCTTGGTGAATTCCATACAGTCTTGTATCATGGTTTTCTAGTAATATCCCAATATGTTGATTTGATGGGAGAGCCTGATTCCAGATTTATGGGCACTACAAGAGCCTACATGGACTTCCTCCATGATAGAGATAAATTCTCCTTTTACTATTAAACTAAGGATAATTCCATCAAAGATGCAATTATGGAGTATTTTATAAAAATTTGGGCCATCCTGCTGAGTGAAGTTTACTTCCTGGTGCCGAATGTATTCCCTTACGAAACGATCTGCTGGGAGAGTCCCATCTAGAAGATAGCCTATTATGGGTTCCATCCATCCATGGGTGGTCATTGGTTTATCACGCTCTGGTGTGGTCCTGACCGGGTTTTTCTCTTCCATATCACATACGACGATTGATGACACTATTATTTGATGTGTAATATGGAAGGTTTCTTCCTCCTGACCAGGGTTGACCAAGACAGTAGATGCATTGTCCAGCATGTCAGTGCAAGAATTCTGTGATTGGGGGACATATTGCAGTGTAGGATCAAAGGGTAATTCCACCATTTTCCCCCTAACATAGCTAGTGAGGGTGTCCAATTCCTCTTTTTATGGAATATCTTCAACTGACCTACTTTATCACTAACTCCAAATCCCCTTTGATGTTCAGGTAGGATATGTGCAGCTGTAGGGATAGTTGCAATCCATCTATGAGGGATTGGTATTCTGCCTCATTATTTGTGCAGCCTTCAGATAGTGAGAAAGAGTAGGAAAAAAACTGTTCTATTTGGGGATACATATACAATCCCTTAACCAACTTAGTTTAGTTTCAAGTTCTCCATTCTGGTACTTACATGACTATGGGAGGCACCATCAAAGTACACCTCCCATGTTTTGGGAGAGTCATGGGCAAAAAATACCTCTTCCTTAGGTAGCTCAGTGTCTTCTGGTGTGTTTTTTGGGTAGGGTGTGCTATGAAGAAATATGCCAGGGATTTCCCTTTCAATGACTTCTGAGATATGAAATGAATGTCGTATTACTGCAGAATAACCACCCATCGATCCAAAATATGGGGAGTCCAATGATGAACTTAATAAGGTCAATAATAAAGATCATATGGACCATATGGTGATGCAAGTAATGCCTCATCCTTTTCACTACAAAGATGAGTGCAAGGTAGTTCTTTTTGACATCAAAATATATAGTCTCAGTACCTAGCATGGTTCTAATAAGGCTGTAGAGACCATTCTTTCTTCCCAAATCATTCTTATACGTGATAAGGGAGCCTAATGAGAGTTTCATAGCAGCCGCATATAAGATGAGTTCCCTCCCTTCCACCAGAGGAATTAAAACTGGTGGGTAAAAAAATAATTTCTTGAGAATTTCAAAGGATTTTTGACATTAATTATCCCATTTTTAGGAGACTTACTTATTTATTAACCTCATAAAGGGGAGATATTTTCTGGCTAGGTTGTATATGAATAACCAAATATATGCGAGGTGCCCTCGGAGTCCCCTTAGTTTTTTCAGGTTCCTGGGGGGTGACATTACCAAAATAGCACTAGTCTTCTCTAGGTTAACCTAAATGCCACATTATCATACCACAAGGCCAAGGAACTTACTTGATGTTACCCCAAAATAACATTTAAGTGGATTCATCTTTAGACTATGTTGTTGCAACTTTCCAAATATTTCTCAGAGACCTGTGAAGTGATTACATAACTATTGGGATTTAAAAACCAGGTTGCCAACAAAAAATTCAACTATCCTTACCAATAATGGATTGAATATTTGATACATGGTGTGATGATATGTGTCATCCACATTCTTTAATCCCAAGGGCATGACCTGATAGAATAAGATCCCTTGAGATCCTTTGAAGGTAGTAACTTCTTCATCCTTGGGGGACATCTTGATTTTATTGTACCTTAATTACCTGACCTTGAAGGAAAGGGCCTGAAATCTAGTAGTTGCATCAATCAAGAGTTCTGTGATTGGTAATGGGAAATTGTCCTTTGGGAAATGATGATTAAGGTCTCTAAAGTCAATGTGGACCCTAATATGATCATTCTTCTTCTTGAAAAGTATGATTTTGGAAATCTATATCAGGTATTTAACTTCTCGGAAAAAGTTGTCTTTGATCAACTTTTCGACTTCTACCTCTACATTGGTGTCCTGAGAGGGGTGCATCCTCCTATATGCTTTCTTGAATCCCTGATTCTCATCGGACAGTCTGAGATGATGCATAGCCACATCTAGATTCAGTACTGTCATTTCTGTGTAATTCCAGGCGAAAAAACATCAATGATGCTTTAGAAATTCAATACATATCATACTCTTTGAGAGGTGTGGTAGGTGAAGATGGCAGTTTGGGGGCCTCTCTGTCAGTATCAGGGTGAGAGAGACCATTATAGGATATATCACCATCCCCTTCTATATGGGTTGCTGCAGAGAGATGCTGGAGATGATTGTAATTGATGATAGGATTTGTTTTGACCTATGGGTTCAGATTTTCTACCTCAACCATGTTTATAGGGAGCACATAATCACCATCAAGTATGCTTTAGGGATTGATATGGGTGGTTCTTAAGACATTAGGAGCTGCAATCCATATATCATCATCCACTGATGGTTTCTTGCCTCCCTTATTGTAGAAATATTATTTAGAATATATGGATTTGCAAGCTTCAAAGGGGGATCTATCAATATGTATCATGCCAAACCTTCCATTGAAGGGGTACTTCAGACATTGATGGAATATTGATGGTATCGCGAGGTGGTTATGGAGCCAAGGCCTTCCAAGTAGAACATTATATGAAATATCTTTCTAGATAACCATGAACTCGAAATTATATGTGAGATCACCAAATTGGGCTTCAATTTTGATCTTCCCTAGGGGTCTTTTCCCATGCTTGTCATATCCTTAGATGGTAAAATTTGTATGGGGTAGGTACCCTTCATCGTACCCCAATCATCAGAGGGTCTATATTGGGATAAGATTGATCCTTGATCCATTATCAATCAACACCCTTTGGACATTAACATTATTGAGTCTTACCCAAATGTATAAGGGTATGATGTGCCCCAGGATGGCCTCCTCCTGATCTTGATTAGTGAATGAGATGTCAACATGGCATCTTAAGGACATAGTATCCACTCAATATACCTTGGTAGCATCGACTTCTATCTCAAATTATTCTAGGATATGGAGGTCTTCGATGAGCGCCTCCCTGAGTTATTTTAAAAGATAGAGTGCATCCAGGATCAAGATCTTGGTTGAGACTGTAAATAGCTATTTCAAAATATCATACTTTTATGCTAGAGGCCGACACTTCCTGATATGGGGTTTCTCCTGGGCATGTGGTTCAAGGGATCGAGCACCTGAGGCAGATGGACCTAGTGCTTGTGCTGAGGTTGAGGGAACATCCACTGCCAATGGTACACATCACATTATCCTTCCCCATTGTCTTGATTGATGAGATTGAATTGCCTCTAAGTATTCATGCAAGACAATCAGACGCGGGTGACTGCTGGAGGGATCTGAGGCACCTCCTCAACTCCTTTAATCATACTGGAGTGCCTACCCTTGAGTCTCGACTACATATATTTCCTCCATGGAGACTTGACTAGAATATTGAGTCCACCCATGTCTGCACTGCCCTCTATATTCTTGGCTCCAGTGCATGGATCCTCCCATTCCTCGATTATATGAGGGAAAAACATATTTTGGGGATTACTCCTCATCATAGAAGGAGTCTGTCAAATGTATTGTGTTGGCAGAACCAAAGAAGAGATCCTTGTTTGATAAGGATTCCATTTGGTGGGGTGGTTCCCTTATTTCTAATGTCATAGGGAAGAAACCAGTGAGGTTTAATGCATACTTCGAAGAAGAATATAACTATTCCTATTCTGTTTCATTCTGTCACTGGTGGTCACACCCAACTTCGGGAGGTGCATATGATGCCTCTTTCTTGGGTGGTGGAGCTGCTGCTGGCCTGCGTAACTATGCTCTCAAAGTGGTATGGGCTTAATCAACTATCTTTCGAACCTTCCAATTATCAAATATTAGTGCACCTCTGGCCGAGACCTCCTACCAATCATTGTATTCTTCTGGTTGGACCATGTTTTTTCAAGCCAATTGCTCTAGGTAATTATCCATCACCACTTGTCCAAAATCGATCTTTCCTTGAAGTACGTCTTTGAAGATGAAACAATTCTAGATATGATGACCCAAACTTCTATGGAAAGAAAAGTAATCAGGCCGGTCAATGAGGTTGACCTCACTGGGATTCTTGGGTTGAGGAAGTGTGATCAGTTTACTGTTCGTGGATGATAAGAAATAACAGGGGACCTGTTCATTCCATAACTATTACACCTTATTCATCCAATCTTTAAATTTAGAACGTCCCTAGTTTTTATGTGCTTTTGGAAGAGGGTGATTCTGTGGTTTTCACTGCTTGATAGGAGGTACTGGGTGGTTTGGGGCCCACCTAGTCATATGGATAGGTGCTGCTACTAGATTGAGAGTGAAAACTACACCTTCCATTATGGATTCCTTTTTTACCTATGTTTCGGGCATGAGTCGAGCTTTTGATTGGATATGTTGAATGGAATCCTCTAAATTTTAGGCTGTTTCAATTTTTTTTAGAATCTGTTAGGGTATTTCATTGGAATTTGGGGCGTATGTAACTCATCCCTAATTTTTTTAGCACAGAGTTCTAGAAACTACTCTTATGAGAGAGGGATGCATAGTGGGTAGGTCAAACCCTTCCACCTTTCTATGAAATCATACACCCTATCATTTTCATGATATTTTTATTTTTTCAGGTCGATGATAATTATATTCCTATGTGTAGAACTGAATTGGTAAAGGAAATGATTATGGATGTCTTCCCATATTGATAGAGATCCTGTCAGAAAACTGCTATACCAAATGAAGGATGGCCCTGCCAGAGTCTGTATAAAACACATCAGCTTGGTTGCCTCTTGTTGATCTCAAGGGCCCATCATCAACCCACATCGATACATGAAGTGTGTCAGATTTTTCTTGAGGTCACCCACACCGTCATAGGTGGAGAAAGTAGGATTACCAAAGTTGGGAAGAGGTGGGGTATCATCACCCCTTTTGGGATATGGATTAATTTCAGGTTTAATAGGCACATGCCACCCTTCCATGGCATCCATTCGAGTAGCCATGGGCTTGATGAAATTATAGAGCTCTGATGGAACTGCTTCCTGGATCATCTCATGCCTGTGGGGAGCCGGCGAGGGTTGATGAGGTGGAACCGTTTTTATTTTCTACTGATTTTTAATTCACCACAAGACTGAATGGTTATCATGGAGGGAAAGAGGATATTGCCGCAAAAGAGGGAAGTCATAATCATTTTTGACTTCCTCATATATGTGGTTTGGATTCTTATACCCAGATCCAATATGAAATTTAGAATCTACCCTTGATGATGGGTCAACTATGGGAGGGATAACATTTTTCTCTACCTAGAGATGATACCCTATGTGGATATTACCCCCGAGTAACTCATCATTAAGTTGTAGAAGAGATTTAATTTCACTCTCATATTATGAAAATCAATCCTCCAGGGAAATAGCCTTTCTCATCCTAGGAGGTGATCAATATGTGGATGTACCCTTCCCCTTGGAAGCATTTTTTTGATGTGGTGGGAACTCAATATTCAGAATTTCCATGTTTTGGAGCCGTCTATGGTTCCGGGTGCACATAACCTCATTCAGTGCATTCAATTCACCCTCTACCCAAGGCATGTTTTCTATTTCATGACCTTCTATATTTGTGTTATGATAATTATCTTCTATGTTCATAGTGATGAAACTCACAGAGGCATATCAGGCAATGGTGTTCATTCCATTTATTTCAGTGCAGTAGGATGATTCAACACAACCTTCATCAGGGTCATTATTTGAACCCTTGGACTTATATGGCCATTTTTGATTACAACCCTGGTGGGGATTAACCATCCTCATTGTGAATTCCTTCCTCTTTGTTCTATAAATAGTGATCCTAAGGGAGTTCCCAGTCGGGGTTGCTGAACGGACCCCAACTAGCAGATGTGTGTTTCACGTTAGGTGGGATGTTGATAGTTGATTCATTTCTCCCAATATGGAGAAGAATGATTCCCTCTACTGTGGTGATGATGATGAAAATGTCCCTAACCCTGTGGGGTGGGGGTCATTAAAGTCCACAATTGGCACTAATTGGTTCAATTTTTGAGGATCTAATGGCTCCGATAGGGGATTCAATGACTCGTGGGATGGATATGAAGATATAAATTCCCCCATATCAGTGGGGTGGGGTTATTCTAGGATCACCAATGATGTTTACAGGGCCCTATTAGGGGATGATGAACTTGGGGTTGGATTTTGAGATATAAATTTCCCCAAACCAATGTGATGGGGTTCTCTTGAAGCTGCTGCTGATGAATCCCAAACTCTCTTAGGAATTGGAAATCTGAGAGGTGGAGGCGGTGGAAGATATTACCTCTACTCGGTGGGATGGTTATGATTCTGTATGGCTGATATCATAGATGCAATAGTGGCCTACTTGATGTGGCACAATTGTGGTCGCATAGGAGTTGGGTGCGATAGAGACCCATGATGAGAGTCATTTCTCACGATAAGTTTTATGAGCGATCACAACTTCAGTATCCATGTTTGAAATGTATTCTTATTGTTTTGAGGGGCCCAGTTTGAAGTAATATTGGATATCCTTTTTATTTTTCCGTAATGTCTGGACACTATTTAATTATAGTAATTCTATTATAGTTACCAAGTGGCCCAAGATTTTTCATGGTCCATTGATCTTTCTAGAGGCTACAACATTACAGGATGCCATATCTAAAGGTATATACTATTCCAAGGGAGTGACAAAGTGTAATTCTCTATACTTTCCCCATCCTCGAATGTGGATGCCTGACATATTTTCAAAGATCAGTTTCTAAAGCGTCATAATGCAATGGTGGAAAGAGTGTTGTAGATTTGCGCTGTACTTTTCTAGTTTTGGATCCTGGGCCATGAGGATAGCAGCTACATAGAGATGGAAATAGAGTATATTTATTGTTTGATGGCAACAATCGTATATAGGATAAGGGATATATCAATCCTTTAGTAACAAATGAGTAGCTCACATATTATAGTATAGATAAGAAATGAAATCCTTTTCTAGCTCATATGGGATCTCATAGCTGAAAGTAGTGAGGGGCCAGAACATTATTGGTTGGTTGTTTCTAGATAAATATATCCATATGTCCATGTCGGCCTCTTATTCATCAAACTTACATGCCTCCATCCAATCAGACCATAGAGGATGGATCTGATGGTCTCCTGCTAACGGGAATGGGGTGCTACTGGAAGTTCATGGGGAACTATATACAGTTGAACCTGATGATTTGAGCACCTCTCTATATGAAGGATTCATAGTTTGGAACACCTCTATATATGAAGGTTTCTAGGAAAGGGGATGACTTCCTTGTCCATGGGAGATATCACCATGGGAAGGTTGACCATGGTGGATCTTAGGAGTAGAGTCCCTGTGATCCATTTCCACACTACCACAAGGAGGAATATCGTGCTAATGAACACCTTCTGCTTATGATTCGATAGAAGAGATGTTGGAACCTTGTGGTGTTTTGAATGTGTCTCAAACAACCTCAAGGACACTGACATTGAGCAGATTAGGGATATGGGCCATGTTCTGTATTGTGGTCAGAATATGACGACCTGAATTTTGGAGTCGTGTAAGGGTATACGCCTATTGTATGAAGATTTATAGAACTTGTATATAACTATCTATTGTGGAAGGTATATGAACCTATTACTGAGAAAATGTCAAAATATTCCGACGACCTGTCTCATTATTGATAGTAATGTGAGCCTATCTCAAGGTGTATTCCATTCTCACTTAGCGAGTCTTTTTCAAGATGGGATTATGAGCCTAATCTTGATACTTTGGGATTTGATGTCAGTCTTTCTTAGTAGGAATATGAGACTACCCTGAGGTATGTTCCACTCTCACTAGGTTGGCCCTGATAGGATTAAGAATATAATCCTAGTTTGAATATGCATTCCCCCCCATCAAAATATGCTGACGGACCTCCAAAATGGGAGAATAAATATGAGCCTTCCCTTGTGTTAACTTGTAATGATGCAAAAATAGTCATTCATCAATGGAAGTATGAATATGCACCTCACTTTGATGATCTATTGAAATATTCTAGATAGATCCATTGATAGAAATATGAGCCTGCCCTGAGGCTTGTTCCATTCCCACTTGGTCGTTCTTGACCAGAACAAGGATATATTCCTGATCCTGGGCCTTTGGAGTATGCCACTAGACTTCTTTGATAGGAATGCGCCCCTATCCCAAGGCATGTGCCACTCTCACTTGGTTGGCCCCAGTTGGAATGATGATATGAGCCTGATCCAATGCCTCTCCCTTCATCAGAATATGCCAATAATCTTTCTGAGCGGGAGTAAGAGTGTGCTCTTACTCTAGTACAACCACTTGTTTGTGATTATCAGAGTGTTTTTCCATCCTAGATATATATATAGGAGTGTTTACCTATCCCTTCATCTACAATAGTGTTGTAATATGCCAGCAGAGTTCTTCAGTTATTTCTAAAATGTATTGGCATTTTAGAAAAGTGTGTGTAGAAAAATGAGTCTGCACATTTTATATCTCTATGATGAGATGGAATATGTATTCTATTGAAGAGGGGATATTAACCCACTTATGTACTCATTGTTCCATTAGAGTATGATTATGGGATTCATATACGGGGGTAGGAATATGATCCTCCCCCATGCTTACTACAAGAATATGCCTGCAAACTTGTTCAGAGCGAGTAGGGATATGAGTCTACTGGTTGGTCCCTTCCTGAATACGAAGGAAGTCATCATTAGTAGGATTGGGGATATACAACCTATCCTGGATATCTGACACCTTTATCCTCTGATGATTTTTCCTTAAAACCCATGCATGGGCATCATAGGGTGTTGTGTATCAGATGGTACCCTCAGTAGGTGACTGAGGGGTACAAGTGGAATGGTGTCGGTTAAAGTAGTTAGTGGGAACCCTCCTAGGTAGCTCTTAAACCTGAAAGTATCCATATATGGATTCCTGTTCCACCTTCCTCATATATAGAAGGTGGAAATTATCTCACTCTAGGGATAATCTCCCAAAGCTGTTGGTTGTGGTGACGAGAGCCACAGGTTTAGCAACATCCTTTCCCAGGCGACACAGACTCACTGACCATCGCATTTAGAGAATTTCACAAGCAGGCTAAATGGTTGGTATAGTACCATATCAATGGTACTCCCAAACCATTATATTCACTACCTTACATTAGAGTCACCATGTAGGTGCGACTATTTTATAAGCTGCAAAAGTTGTAGTTGTAGACGGTTTGCTGGAATGAATGATTGATGATGAAGACATCATCTAAAATTAAGCTATTGAAGTAGTATATACAATTACATAGATTAAAAATAACAAGGTTACCAATTAGTTAAATATAGTAGGAATAATATTATCAATCATATATGCATGGTAAAATCATTTGTTCTTTTATTCTCAATTCATCTATTCTAATCATTTGGACTTATCAAAACGAGGATGAACTTATGAGAACTCTAGTTATAGTGGATAATTTTTAAGATTAAGCTGGTCTTATTGTTTTTTTGTATAGGGTTTGAAAAAAAAATTGTCCAGACACATTATAACCCAATATTTTTTTTCATTGGAGAGATTCATGTTGACATTGTTTCATCGGGTTTTCGATGGGAAGCATAGAATGGGATATCCTTGGATGGTTTGATTGAGGGTTATTTTATATCCTCACTCAATCATGCACATCAAGTCTGAAATTCATTCCATCTTACCTAGATACTCCCAATAGTCCCCTTATCCATAGCTTGGTATAGACCTGATTTCCAAAGACTGGTGGTCATCTGGGTTTCCAGGCCCAACGACTATTGGATAATCACATTGGTTGAGATAATGGGAGGTCGGGATCATCAAACCCTTTTGGGAGGAATTGTTTCCTACCCTGAGACTCTCTTATGGATTTAATATATGTTTGTGATTCTATTCATAATCCCAATACGTGACCAGTTACCCTAACGAAATGACTATAGGTTAATTCTTTTTTATATTCAAAAGACTGGGATCTATTGGGTGAGTCTATCTATATGTATTTGAGGTTCATCATCATTATATAGTAATATGAGGTTGCTTATATGATTAATACATGGAACTAAGTGCTTAAGAACATACTCTCATATGAGGAGGTGATTAATATTCTAAGGATATGATTGGGCCATTATGAAGCATCTTATGTATCCAGGTTATTATAAGTATCAAAACCCAGATAGTTCATTTAAACCATGCAGTTTAATGTCATGTGGAAGGCCTTATATGGGTCCTCTAGGAAACCTTAAACCTTGGGTCCTAGAGGTACTTCCTACGTATCTCGAATATTGTGAGAATTAGAGTTTTCATAGTTAATTTCTTTAAGAATTATATATTGGGGTTTCCTGTGTCATTATAGAGACTCGTGGTGTAGATGAAATTATTACCACAACTCCCTAAGCTCACGTGAGCCATGATCGGTGTGAGAAACAAGGGGTAGAAAGTAACTGATGTTATTTCTTTGAGAAAGGGACTTAGATATTAGGATCACCCTGAATTATCAATATGGGTCTCAAACCTCAGAGAGAGTTAGCCTATGTACCCTGAGTATAGAAGGAATCAGATTTGTTGTAGTTCCCTTTATGTTTGGGCTTACACACTAAGGTTTCCCTAGATGGTGGAGATTTATGATGCTAGTGAGGTGATCATTGCATCCCCCTATGACCATGTGATCCATGATTGGGGTGAGAAATAAGGAGGAGCATATAATTAGCCTCATGGTGTATGGGTATGATAATTGTATATTAGAACAATCCTTTGGGTGTTTGGCATAAAGATCAGGCCTTAAGATGATGTCCTACATATACCGGTTATGGCGGGAATCAGTGTTCTTGTAGTTCATATGTCTCAGGGCTTACACACTAAGGTTTCCCTATACTATTATAGGGGTTTAAATGGTATATGATATGACCATTGAAACTCCCTAATCCCACATGAGCCATGGTAATTTTTGAGAAACAAGGGATAATAAGTAATCAATGTCATTTCTTTAGAAAAGGGACTCATATGATGTTCCCTCCATGGATAATTAATATGGAGCTCAGACCTCAGAGGGAGGTGGCCTACATATCCTAAAGATGGAAAGAATTAGACTCATTGTATTTCCCTTTATGTTGAGTCTTACACACTAAGGATTTCCTATTTATTGAGTCTTACATGTCAAGGACATATAACATTATCAAATTCTAGGATACCCTAAGATCCATCACATGAACTAGATTGACACACATATAAGGTGTTGCGAGAGCAAGTGTGGCATAGTCTGAGGGGTGTCGTGTATCTTGGATGACACCTCTAGGAGTCATTGTGAGACCTAGATGACATGTCTGGAGGGAGTCGTGAGTCTTGTTTGACTTTCCAGGAGGGCGTCACAAGAGTTTGGTTGTCATATCCGGATGTTTTCATAGGACTCAGATGACATGAGCGAACACTGTTATTTGAGTCTGGAGATGTGTCCGAGGGACATTGTATGTATTGGGTGATAGACCCAAAGGTTTCACAAGATTGAAGTGGCACCTGCGAGGGCACTGTATAATGTGCACTAACATGTCTAGAGGACTTTGTGTGTCCCAGATGACATGTCAAAGGGGTGTTGAAAAATCTAGAAAACGTGTCCTGGTGCTGTCGCATGTCTTTAGATGACGCACACGGAGTGTATGAGGGGTATTGAGGATGACTTTTGATTAATCATTATACCATTGATCTTGGTTATGACCCTTGTATTGTGAATGCATTGGTTTCATTCAGTTCCAGTTTGTCTTGGGTCTCGCGTGATCTAGTAGGCTTTTGGAATGGTATTCACACAACCTACCAAAGAACCTTCATGTGATCTATGAATTGTCACAAAGATATATTTATTCCTAGAACATTATTACTTCAGCTTCCTACCGGTATATTAACTGACAGAAAGCTAGCCGGTCGCATGATCACTATGAGAAGTCTATAGAGGTCGAAAGATGAATCCTAAAGAGTCTAGGCATCAAGAATCCAACATGAATAGTAGTAATACTTTTTTTTATGATGGTGTAGGGGATTTACAGGCCTCTCCACCCCAGACAATTGACGGTTTGTGTGGAGTATATAGCATGAGTCCAGGCTGAAGCCAGCGGAGGGGCCTAGTGCCACATGGTTTCATGAGTCTCCACCGAGGACTGCTTCAGGAGAATCACCTGGTTTTCAATGATCGTTAGTCTCTTCTATTATCAGATTATTACTGATTATTGGAGACTTTTTTGATCATGCAGTCATTTTGAAGGAATTTCATGCTGTCATGTTGACATGTATGAGGGTGTTTGTAAGATCCAAGTTCCTACGAGAAGACACTTGTGAGACCTTGGGTGACTTGTCCTGGGGTCTCACGGGATAGCATTGTGGGTACGCTGGGTGCATTTCATGCCTTTCAGTGACCATGAGTACCTCTAAACTCCTCCATTTTGATCCCCTTTTTTTGATGTAACAAAGGTTGGGAGTCATGCAATATTTCATGTGTGTTGACGAGGGAATTTATTCTATTTTTCAGAGATGCTTCACATGAACAATATGGGTCAAACAGGGGTGTGTGACCATTCCATGGATGAATATGTCCATTCATCCTTATAGGATCATAAATTTTCCTAGAAATGTGTGAGGAATTTTGTGCAGCAAGGATGAAAAGACACGATTATTTCACAAGGCGAGGAAGATGTGTCTTTGAGGACTCGCGGTGCCTTGAGGGTCATCAGGGGTGTGTCATATGTCTTTAAATGATCCCAAACCTATATAGCCTCCTCCCTTTCTATCTGCCTTGTTTTATTTTACAAGGGTTATGGATCATGCAAGTTGGCATGTGTAATATCTAGTATTTTTACTCAATTTTTGTGTGATGACTTGATTAACTAATATGGATCATATGGAGAGTGTGGAATCATGAATTGGAAAGGTCTATCTGCCTATCCTTAGAGTTTCGTGGAGTTGTATGGAAACACCCTGAGGACTTCCATGTGGTAAGGATGACAAGGCAGAGGGCTTCCATGAGGTTTTGGGGAGTCTCAAATATCACTCCGGGTGTGTGTCACATGTCTTTCAGTGACCAAAAACCCTTCTCACCTCCTAACCTTTATATCCTTTATTTTATGTGGCAAAGTATTAGAGGTCATGAGAGATTGACTATATATCACCAACGGATTTTATTATTCCCAATGATGATTTTCTGCATGATCTTGATGAACACTAGGGGTATATTCTTTGATAATTTAATAACTATTTATTTTCGAAGAATTCTGGGTGGTTTGTCAGAAACTTTCCAATGAAAAACCATACGGCCGGGGGGTGCACATTTGATTGTATGGGGGGGGGGGGTAGCTTCTTAAGAGCATGAAATTTTGTTGAAGGGGGATATTCAAGACTTTCTATGGATAATGCACTATGCACAGGGCCTTTGCATGACCTTTAAATGGTTACGTGATCATGAGTCTCTTAGAGGCTTCACAAATCTTTGACCATACTCTTCTTCCTTTCTTTCACGTGGAAAATAATACCCACATACAAGTATTTATTCCTTTGTGATTTTTCCAATTCTTATTTTGTGGGTGTCAATAATCACTTCTAATCCAAGAACAACCCAAATGAATTTATCAATAACAATATTAAATTCATAAAATTATAGTAATAACTACCTCAACAGGATAGCAACCTAGCTTCCTTCAACAAAGATGAACAGAAACCAAGAGAATAGACTTCAAAAGACAAGACAATCCAAGAAAATGAAAAGAATTGATATAAAATGATATCCAATCATAAATCCAAACACAACCATGGACAAAACCACATTTTTAACAAAAAACAATGAAGAAATTGAAGGATTACATACACCGAGAGAAGCAACACTACCACAATGATGACCAATCACTGAAAAAAGTGATTTGAAAGGGAAGTAGTTGCCCAAAATCACCTAGGGAGAGCCTATAGGTTTAGAGAAAGGAAGACTTTAATGAATGAAATAAGAATACACCCATGTGGGGAACTAAAATCCTATTTCTTGATGATTACATGATGTGTAATCCAATTACATGGTGTGTAATCCATGAACCTCATATATGCTAACAAACCTATATAATTTTTAATAAAAAAACAAATATTTTCCATTATATAATGTGAACTTGTTGCATAGAATATAAATCCTACACACCCTATGTCTAGTTCATGAATTCTATCTATAATCCATTACACACGGTGTGTACTCCCATTACATGGCATGTGATTTCCTAGAGAACCACAATAACTATAGGTTTAAGCTGAAAAATCCCAACAAATCCCTGACTTCACCATTATAGGTATCTTCCCAATTTATTTTCATTGTTATTCATCCAATGAAAAAGGAAAACAAAAACAAAATTTAAAGCATAACTAACAAAAAGGTAATGGGGAATTACAATCTCCCCACCATAAATGATTTGTACACCTAGAAAACCCTCAAGATCCTAGATCAGAAAAAAGAGAAGGCCAATACTACCTCGTAAATGACTCCCACTCCCATGTCTCATGGATATACTTTATGCACTTCCATAGTACCCATACAAGGGGGATCATTTTACCAAATTTTACCTTATTTTGGAGATCCATAATCTGAATTGGATTCTCATACAAAGTGGTATCGAGCTCAAGATCAACATCCTCACATCTAATCACATGGGAAGGATATGGTATATGCCTCATAAATTGAGAAATATGAAACATGACATGGATAAATTTCAAACCAGATGGTATGTGAAACTAATAGTCCACCCTCCCTACTTGTAAAATGATCTCAAAGGGTTCCCACAAACCTTAGTGAAAAATTATCCTACGTACCAAACCGATAGTGTCCCAAGCAATTTTAAACTTTGAGGAAGACCCAATCTCCAAGATCAAACTCTAGATGCTAATGATGAAAACCTATATAATATTTCATATTACTTTGATCCATGATCAAACTCCTTTGAATAAACTACACTATTTCTTTCATCTCTTAAAAAACACTCAGTCCAACCAAGTACAACTCTCACAACTCTTCCCAACACAAGGGAGATTTATATGGAAGCCCATAAAAAGCCTCAAAAGGTGCCACATTTATTAAATCATGATAACTATTGTTATAGGAAAATTAAACCAAATAAAAATTCTTTTCCAAATATCCTCCAAAATAAAGAACACAAGACCAAAGCATATCTTTTAGAACCTGGATAGTCTTCTCTATCTATCCATCCATCTGCTGATGCTAATCCATGCTCAATCTAATATGGGAACCCATTACCTCCTAAAAAACTTTCTAGAAACTTCATGTGGACCTAATATCCCTATTATATATTACTCTAGAGGGAACCCTATGAAATATCACAATCTAATGGACATATAAGTCCCTAAGAAATTTCACTTCCATTGTCTTTCGGATAGGTAGGAAATGCACTGGTTTCCTGATTCGATCAATAATCACCCAAATTTTATTCTTCTTAATAGGAGTCCATGGAAAACCAATGATGAAGTCCATGGATATATAATCTCAATTTCATATCAGAATGGTTAAGGGATCCAAAAAACACCATATGTCATTGGTGTTCTGCCTTAATTCTTTAAAAAGTGAGATTTCATGAAACAAAATCTATAATTTTACATATCATTCCCTTCCACCAATGTCGACATCTCAAATAATGATACATCTTGGTAGAACCTAGGTGTATGGACCAAAAAGAACAATGTACACTATCCAAAAAATCCTACCTTAGGGTAAACAGAACAACCAACCTATTATAAAATCACAAATCTCTATTGGGATACCGAGCCACTCACCTAAGGTCTACCCAATATAAAGGATTTAACTAAAACTCTGGAACTTAGTGTTTATCACCTTTTCAATCTGAACTCACTCACCAAAAGATGATTTATCCTTCATTGAATACAAGAAAACCTGTACACTAACCTCTTCCACTTCCAAGCTCTTCTCAACAAACAAACTCATTTGAAACATCTCCTTAATTGATTATTTCATGGATTGTGTTAGTAATTTTTTACTCAATGCATCAGGAAAAACATTTCATTTCTCAAGGGTATAAGAAATATAAAAATAAAAAATCTAAATATACTCTACCAAGTGTCTCCATCTCAAATTTAGATTCCTCTGAGTAAAAATATATTTTAGGCTCTTATGACCAGAATATATTGTAAACTTCTCCCCAAATAAATATTGATGCCACATTTTGAGTGCATGCATAACTGCTTCCATATTAATATCATGGGTAGGGTATTTCTTCTCATGAGGGCATAACAGGTGTGATACATAATCCACCACTTGTTTCCCTTGCACCAAGACACATCCCAAACCCACAACAGAAGCATTGTAGAAGACATCATAACCTGATCCTAGTTCCAAAAGAATCAAAACTGGTTATTAAGTCTACATCACCTTCAACTACTCAAAATAACTATTACACATTTCATTCCATTCAAACTTTACAACCTTACAGGTTAGAGTTGTAATTGAATATGCAAGCATGGATAAGTCATGAACAAACCATATATAGTAACCAACCAAACCCAAGAATATCTAGATCTTAAAAATATTTCTGGGATTCTCTTAGGACATAACTACATTTTCCTTTTCAATATTTACGTATATACCCATATTATATATCACATTTCCTAGAAACTTTACTTCCCAGATCCAAAACTCACATTTGAAAAGCCTAACACATAGAATATTTTCATTCAAGGCATAAATAATGATACCCAAATGGTCCATGTGATCCTCATATGACTTAGAAAACACAAAAATATCATCCATGTACATACCAACAAAAGATTCCATAAACCAATGAAATATATTATTCATAAAATCTATAAGCACCATAGGAGCATTTGTGAGACTGAATGGAATAACCAAAAGCTCAAAATTACCATATAGACTCCTAAAAATTATCTTGGGTATATCTAATTCTAGGAATCTCAACTGGTGGTAACTTGAACATAGTTCAATATTAGAAAACCAATGAACCCCTATTAGCTGATCAAAGAGATCATTAATCCATAAAAAAAGATATTTTCTCTTAATGGTCACTTGATCCAACTTTCAATAATCGATACAAAGTCTGAGTCTCCCATATATCTTCTTAGAAAAGAGGAAAATAGAATCCGATAATGAAATTATAGGATGAATAAATCCTTTATCCTCTAGGCCCTCAAGCTGGAACTTATGTTCCACTAATGCAACATGTGTCATATGATAAGATGGAATAGAATAAGCATCATGCTAGGGAGTAGGTCTACAGTAAAACTAACCTCTCTATATGGTGGTAAAATAGAAAAACCATACTAAAAGACCTTAGGGGATGAAAACACAACTTTAATAATTCAAACACCCAACACAGTTCAATTGTATCGAGAAACATTTCTGACAACTAGCAAGAGATTACCCCATTATAAGGAACAACATGTCTTTCCCTTCTAGATCTAGAGTCTCACTCACCCTGGAAAATATGATTGAACAAATATGTAGATATGAAATGAACCCGGTGGAGATAATAGTATATCTAGAACATAACACTAATCATCCAATCCATACCAATAATCATATTAAACATTTCAAGATCAAGCACTAAAATTCCCACTCCACCTCAAAGTTGGCAATCATTACTCAACACACAAGACATCTGAAGCATTTTTATAACCTATTTCCCAAAGGAGTGGAAAGACACAAAAATAATGGAATAAAATCATAAAAAATTCCCCGTAAAATTAATTTTATGATATGAAATAATGATCACACTTTTATAAAATAAATATAGCACCATAGAAGATGAGATAAATAGAGTACCTATAACAATAGTTGTCCATGGTTTAGATTCCTCTGGAGTATACTCCACTATATAAATTTGTCTAGTATTATCCATATGAACATATCCCTTTGCCTAAATATTATACCCAACACCCTTAGAAACATCCACAAAAACCTATGCACCCTTGGTGAGAGTGGATCTTTCCCTACTTATCTTAGATATCTTTTCACAAAAGCATTGTAGATGGACTGATCATCCACAAAGATGAAAAGTATTAGGATATTCCACATGGTTATTCTTTGAATGACCTCACCATCTACACTAGTAGTATAAAACCTACTACTTCAATGTATAGTCCCCTAAAAATAGTCCTAGAGAAGACTGAACACCCTTAAACTTCCTTTTCTAGGTATAAGATACACCTTGGATAACCACTGAACCAACTAAAGCTCCACCCAAACCTTTATTCCCAACTATGTATGCCTTATCAAATTATTCCTTTTCAACCACATCCACAAATTTGGTAAGGAACATGAGTATCAAATTTGAAAAAATATCAGGCCTCGGTCCTAAATCAAACCTCATATCCTTCTGGTACTCATTAGTGACAAGCTATAGTGCCAGATGCATGAACTCAAAAAATGGGTAGAATAATCCATAATGGTACACTCCCTATGATCTAAGGTCAGAAACTCCTAGATATTCACCACACACAATTTATTCAGGTAAAACTATTGGTTAAATATTTTTTGTAAGGAAGACTAGGTAAGGTCCTCATACAACATATCTTGCACAATAGAGTCGCACCATCTCCTTCTCAGTCCCTTGATAATATACGTGAAAAAACACACATTATAGTCTTTAAGATTTTTCAATAAGTTGATGATCCTTTCTATCAACTATATACAATCCTTAGATTTTAGGGGTCCTTTTTCACCATGAACTATGGGTGGATGCTTCTTAGAAAATTATGAGCCATGATCCACCACACATCCTGGGTTCCCAACACCCACTTGAACCAAATTATGAACAGTGAAGATAATAGCTTCTACCAAAGTAGGTTCCACTGGAGGATTCTTCTATTGAACATGTCACATAACTTTCTATATCATATTTGGAAGATCTATTCTCAGATACATTGTCTAACAAAAGACAAAAAACAAATAGTCATGATAAAATTCCAAAATCATAGGAACAACTTCAGGTATTGATATCAAAGATTTAGAACATTTAGAATTTAAAGAAACCATGAAATTACATACATAAAAATGAAAATGTAAATTTAAATGAAATTCCCAAACATTCCATTCAAATGGTCTCAAACTCCAAGTCTCAAACCTGGTAAAAGTCTCTAACCACCCATGGTAACTCAGTTTTAGTCATAGAAGTGATCTGGCAAGGCCCCCCTTTGCACTTACTATTTGAATTCTGATGGTCCTATATTCTTTCAACCTAAGGAAAAGAACCAAACTCAAGCAGTGTTAAAACATTTTAGGATGAATAACCTCCTTTTGATAACAAATTGTAATGAACCAACCTTGGTCAACTAGACTACCCACCCAAACTGGACCATCACATAATATAAGTAAAACAGGACAACATAAACCAGTAATAAATATTAGAAAAAAAAATACATGAAACAATATTTAAAAGAGTAAAATGATGACATAACCCAAAGACATACAATCCAAGCCAAAATAGGCTAAAACAGAAAGTAATTCAAATTCTCATGTGACCAAAAGTCACCTACAAAACAATTTGAACCAAAAGAGAATAAAAAAATAGAAACCAATATGCTATAAGATGCTCTTTCAATTAACTTAATCATGTAATACAACATCTAAAAATTACTAAATACATAAGTATGTTGTGATACAATTCCCAATAAGACACCACCACAGTTTCTCTATAAGGTATAATATCAAGAATTCAATATTTATAGCTAAAAAAATAGTTTGAAAAATAATTTTCATAAATCCAAACCATTTATAAATCATTTTACCTTTTTATTACTTTTTTTTCATAAAAATCTATAATATTATCAAAACAAAAATATTATAAGTAGAAGTGATAAAACAATAAAGTATATCCATACATCATGACTTAAACATATAAAAACATATCTATAAAATAACCTATCACACGAAGCTATGTGATACAAACACATTTAAAATATGGTGAGAAAAAATACATGATAAAAATGATCATGCAATAAATAACCATAAATGAAAAAGCACCTCACATATTGGGATATATCCTTTGTAAAACTGTGTACTAGAAACTAAAAATAAAATCATAAAAAAGAACAACATTGGATCCCATTGATATTGAGTTCTACTAATCAATATCACAACTGATATCAAGTCTTGTCAGTCGATATCATAAAATGTTACTGCTTAGTGGTTTCATACACACAATAAGGCTACCCGTGTACCTTTTACAACATTCCCAAGGTTCCCAATGTAATTTTTTCAAATTTTATTTCAAAACCATGCTCAAAATTTCATAAAACATTTTCAAATCCAAGACAATCTGATTCAAAGCTTGAAATACCATTTCCATATCAAACAAATTCATTTTCAAAACAAAACCCCCTTTTTAGAAACATTTTATTTTCTAAGAAATAACATGTAACCATATATTAATTCTAATAAAATAACAACCCAAATGAATTTATCAAGAACAATATGAAATTTATCAAATTAACCCACTGTATAGAAAGACCTACCTCAACATGGTAGAAACCTAGCTATCTTTGACAACAATGACCAGAAACCAAGAGAAAGACCTTCAAAAGACAATGCATTACATAAAAATGAATAGGATCAATAGAAAATGCTATTCAATAACAAATATGAACAAAAGTGTATCCAAAACCATACCAGTAACCAAAACCAAAGAAGAACCATATGAATTATGTCACAAACTAGATCTTGTCGCCACTAACACCGACATTGAATCCAGAACATGATAAGGAAAAAAGGGTGTTCCCTATCCCCACGAGATCGTACAAGTTCCCAGGTATCAATAATTTAGGTTTGGAAATGATTTACCCAAGTATGAAAGCATAAAACATTAATAACAATCAATAATAAGAATCTGAAATTTTCATACCAAACAAGTTTTAACAAAATAAGATCTGAATAAATGGATTTAAATAAATTAAAATAGATTCAAATAAAAATAAATACATCAGTAATACATCCACAAAGACTCCACACAACAAAGGGTCATCACCCCCGAGTTGTCTCTACAACGTCGCACCGCAGGAGGGGTCTAACAACCCGAACCGCCTTCACCAGAGGCTTTGCCTTTACTTGAGTCAAACATAACCAAGTATACCTACACAAAAGTTGTGTAAGTAGGGTGTGATCCTAATACCATTAGTATACCACATAAATATTCTAAATAGTATTCAATATAAGGTAAAAAATCAAGCAGGTTTAATATGTAAAGAAAAGTGGTGATAAATTCCAAGAAATTAGACTTTCAATTGAAACCAGTTTTTAAACTAAAAATTTCAGAAAGTTAAAAAAAATTAAACATTACATGTGAGATATTGTAAATTACATCCAGAAAAACCCTAATACAAGGTTAAATACCAAAAATAAGATGATCACCAAAACTGGGAACACCCCTAGGTAACTGGATAGTCTCAAGCCCTATGTACCTCATACCTTGGTGTAAAGTATCCAAGTCACAATTCTTTCTCATAAATGAGACACTAATAGGTAATATACCCATAACCTAGTGGTCCCAAAAAATCATCCACATAGTTTAGTTAGAGTTGTCTTTATCCATTTTCTCAGTGAAAGAGGGACAAAACCCATCTGGTTCACTAGCCATACTAGTACATATCCACCCACCTAGGTACCTGGGCTTCCCCTTTTGTGCTCAAACAATTTCAGCAAGAAAAAAACATTAATTTTCATATAAAAACACCACTAATTGTCACATAAAAACAATAAAGTATCTATACACATTTGATACCACTTAAAACACACCATAAAACATTTTGATTTTGAATAGAACAACTTCTCAAAATCGCACATTATGTTGCACCCAAAACTCTTTGAAATATCCTCTTTGAAAACTATGTGAACTTTTTTAAGTTAAAAAAAGAAGAATTAAACTTAAATAACCTTCAATGAAACCAAAAATTTAGTTATGGGTCATCCCCATATGAACCAAGAAGCTATATCTTTTAAAACCCCCATTTTTCACACAAACGTGGCACTTAAAGTCCATTGGCTTCACAAAAACCATTTAAAAAAACTTTTTTAGGAACAAAAAAAGAAGATAAATATTAAAAACATGATTTTAATACCTAATATAGTTCAATAAAATCAAATAGGTAATTATAGGGAATCCCCAAATGAACCAATAAAAGATTTATATGAAAACCCCCCAATTTCACCTAAATTTGGCACTTAAAATTCACTTGCTTTACAAACACCACTAAAACCAATTTTTGCAGTAATAATAAAATTTAATAAACATGAAAAATATAATAAACACAAAATATAGGTCACAAATATTTCATACACAATGTAATCACCTACCAAAATAATAAAAACCCTTGAATCTTTGTATAAAAATCAAACCGCACCACCGCCGCACCAAAAGGGACTTATATCAAGCCTAAAAACAAAGAATAGACCAAGAAATCCAGAATAAAACCCTAGGTTCAAAACCATAGTTTATGGACATTAGGAACCTCAAGGATAAGGGAATAAACCCTAATTAAATCGAATGAAACCCTAAGCAATTTGAAAGAATAATGAAGGAGACCCACTTACTTGAGGGATCTTGAATAAATATCTCCAAATATACCAGAATATGAATTTGAAAAAAATCCAAAAATAAAATTGAGGTTTGAATAATGAAGATAAGGTCATGTAGGAACTATAATGCGGGAAAAGAGTAAGAATTTAAAGAGTTGTGAAGGAAATAAGTTACTTATTCAAATCTAGATGATTTGAGAAGTCCTATGAAGTTCTGCCCTAATTTGCGATGTATACGAGCTCCAAAGAGGGAGGAAAGATAATGGCCACGCATATGAGTTCCGTGGGATTGGGTTAAACTTTTAATCACTAAAAAATAATAAATTTTTTATAAGTTATTAAATATTTTTTTTAAAATTGGAAATGGGATTCCAAGCTAGCCCAATTCCTTAAATAAAAACCCAAATCCACCATTATTATGGATTTATAAAAGATCCAAATTGAAATGGTGGTTTTAATAGGCCAGGGGAGGTCATTTAGGAATTTTAATAGATGAATAATGTTGAAAATTAAGGAGTTATAAAAGAAACAAAATTTATTTTTAAATCTGGAAATGAGCTCACGGTTGGGCCCAAATTTTGAAAATGCACCACTTCCACCAAAATTCATAGGAAACCCCCAAAACAAAGAAATAATGGAAATTAAATGATAAATACCTTTAAAATAACTTATTTATGTGATATATTACATACTCTAAGATAATATACCTTACCAAAATGATGATAAATCATTGAATAAATCCATTCATAAGGGAAGGAGTCACCCAAAATCACCTAGGGAGAACCTCTAGGTCAAGAGAAAGGAATATTACAATGAATGAAGTAATAAAAAACTTGTACAACACCCTAAAATCAAATTTTGTGATGATTACACTAAGTGTAATCTCATTACACATAATGTAATCAACAAATATCATATACACTGAAAAACTCATTTCCTTTTTAATAAAAAACTGATATTTTCTATTACATGACATGGACCTATTACATGGTGTGAAAATCCTTCAATCCATGTGTACAATTCATGAATTTCATATATATCCATTACAAAAAGTGTAATCCCATTACACATCATGTAATTTACCAACTAATAGAAAAAAATGTAGGTATAATATGAAAAATTCTAACAAATCCATGACTACACCATTATATGTATCCTACCAATTTATTTTTAACATTATTCATCCAACAAAAAAATAAACCAAAAACAAGGTTAAAACATAACTTTTAGAAAGGTAATGGGGAGTTACACTCATACTTACATATTAATTTCTAAAAACATAACTTAGTATATAAGCGTTACTTCCCACATAATAATAAATAGGTTTTTCTCTAGTTTTATTGATTTTGAGAAATTCTTTGACCAATGGGATTGAAAATATGATAAAATTTAATTTCATGATATTTTTCCATTTTATAAGCATGATTTAATCCTTTTATATAAATCATAATGATTATGATCGTTTTTTAATGCTTAAAGAACTAAATTAAACCACTCACAGATCACAAGATCTATAAAATAATGAAAAGTTATTTATCTTATTATTATTAGTTAATCAATTGTTAAAATGGTTAGCACAAATTAAGATAATATCTGATATGGATAAATTTTCATATAAATATATATTAAATTTATCTCTAAATCATCAAAAATAACACCCATGGTTAAAAATAATACATTTTATAAGTAACTAACTCTAAAATTATTAAAAATTTTCCTTGATAAGTTGAAACCTCAAAAATCAAAAACAATTTGACATATATTATTCAGAAATAAATTGTACATCAATCTATAAACAACATTGATCACTGAAAAATTCACAAACCAAAAAATTATATCCCTAAATCATATAATCTTCAAAACATGGTAATCTTTAAAATAAATAACCTTGATCTCCATAAATACATAATATAATCTTATATTCTTCCAAAAGATAACTCAACCTTTATTCTTTAAATAAAAAACCATTTTATTCAAAAATATTTCTATTTTCCTTATTCATATAATTTTCCCAATATAGTGAACTTATACAAAAATTACATTAATTACCTAGTCATCAAATCACTATTTAATCCCATGGTTATCTAAACAATAAAACATATATTCCAAAAATATAATTACCCTTTTATCCAATTAACCATAATTTCCATACCATCAAAAAATGTATTAAATCTAAAGGTTATAAATTCATTTAAACTTATTTCCCAAAAATATAATAACATTATTACTCAAATAACCTTTCCACTAAAACACATACTAATTTTTTTATTCCCATAAATGTCTCCCAAAATATCCTTAATCATATTAAACCCAAATCACATAAAACCTCAAAAGGTGTAATTATGACTTTAAACTTATGATTAATCTTAGATTTATTAATCGATGAATATATATAAAAATCTTAAAATATCCTCATCTGAATCAGCATATCCACTAAAATTATCTAAACATTTCCTTTGATATAATTTTTACACCTTATAACTTAAGCAACCCATAATAACGTGATTTATATTAAGGATTTCACTTTCATACATTTCAAGGATCTTTTTGGTTTAGAGTTTTAGGGAATTTGAAAAAAAATTATTACATATCAAACCCTTACTCTATAAAGTGGACACTTCAACTCAATGTATATTTTGATCCATAAAAATATGATTCTAAAATTTAAAATCACGTTTCATTAAAAAGATGAATTCTAGTGAGAAAATTATTATTACTTATAGAATATACATAAAATAATTGATATATCTATTCTTGGTCTCTAATGGAAAGTAAAATATAATAAAGGTTGATATTAGATACTCAGTAAGGGAAATAATACAATTGAATTTTTCATAGAATAAGTAAAGCATGAATAATATGGAAGAGATATACAATAATATAATATTATATATAAATAATATCATAAAAGTGGAATATCTCCATGGATGACATAAAAACATAAATAATCACATGGCTAATAATAACTAATTTTATAATGATGAGATTCATAATTTAAGACATCATAATTATATCATTAAGACTTTGCACCAAGACATCATAAGTAATTCGGTAGTGATGCACCAAATACTCAGGCTAGTTTGTCTTGTTAGACCTTATAATGAATCAAGGGACTATAACAGACCCTACCCATCAATAACTATTAATAATACATTCATCATATATAAAGGGGTGAGTAATTAATAAAATATATAATCTGATTAAATATTTTTATTCGAGAAAAAGAATATGAAATTTCAATATGTTTCCTCAGTCAAAAAAGACCATATTGATCATAATAAATACAAAGTAATACAGTGTATTGTTTTATTAGATTATATCCCTAGTAAATCATAATTTTCATCAAAGGATGTTGACATAGATAAAAATACTTTTAAATGATCACTTAAACATTATTTTGAGAAAAATGATCTTTTAATTTTGAAATCACTATTTAAATTAAAAAAAATACAAAATATAAAGAAGAAAATTTTACTTGAAAATAACCCTAGAAAATAATAAAATAATGTTATAATTAAAGAGTACTCATGATGGAGGGGATAAGTGATTAATCCATATATGTTAAAAACATTATTTTTTCACATAGTAAGAATATTCTAGAATTTTTTTGGAAAACACAAACATGGAAGAAAATTTTCTTCGACCAAAGAGAAAATAAGGTCATAATTTCCTAATATACATTTTATTGATCATATTAAGCACCGAAGTGTGGTAAATAAAAGTAAAATATGTAAAATTCATATATAACTAGAGAAAAGTTAAATATATAGAGTTTAAAATAGAAATAACTTCCAATTTCCTTCAATGTAAATTTAAACATAGATAATCCTAAATAAAAATGAGATTATAGAATAAACCATTACCACTTTTGAAACTTTTGAATAAAAAAACTCTTGAGATAAAAAAATTTCAAATGAAAATTTTAATATCATAAATATAATGAGATCCATGATATAAAATATCTAAGGGGAAATATAAACACCACACAAAACAAACAAGTAGTGAATATGGAATATGTCTCACAGGAAAAAAGTGTGATGAGAAACCCTTACAAAGATTATAATTCATCCCACATATAAAATAATTATAAGTCATTACCCACATAATATTAGAGTAATATAGACAATGAAGAAGTAATATAACTCAGTGAAAAGAAATTGATTTAATAATTCCATTATAGTTTTTGTAATATATTAATAAAAATCATACAAAATAGCAAAACTTAGATTGTATCACCCAAAGATTTTAACATATTATTACCTTTAAATAATTAAATGTGTTCGCTAGTTTTCTCCACATGAAAAATCGAACTTAAAATAAAACTTGATATATTTAGATAAAATATAAATATTAAATTATGATCATTAAATCCTAGCCATTGAATTAATGGGAATAATTATGAATAACTAATATATGAATTTTTTATAGAAATAAAATAATTGATACTTTTAATATGTATGAAATAAAATTAGTATTACTCAATAAACTAAGAAAATTATTTACACTTAAAAATATATTTTAATAAAATTGGAGTTCCTTTAAGAAACTAATTATATTATGATTGGATAACACTAAAATATATTGATAATATGATTAATATATAACCAATAAATTAATTTTTGATTGATAATAAATAGTAATAAATAATAGTAATCATTTTAAAAAATATTTTCCAATATGAAATGTTTTCTACTATATTTTAGAATTTTATTTAAAAATTGTATTATAAAATTTTATAAATTAAAATTGAAAAATGAATATAATTTTTTGACTAATCATAATAATACTTATTTAAGATTGATTTTTTATATGTTTCTAAAAAATGGGTTTTATGTGCGTAAATTTTAAAATTTATTTTCCTTAATAATATTAATGTTATTTGATAAAATGGAATTTATATTTAAAATTAATAGGAAGAATTTTTTTATCCATTTTAATTTTATTTTTATTTATTTAGGATAATGATTAATTACTAAGGTAAAAGTTAAATGGTTTTTTTCAATGAATTAATTTTATAAGAGTTTCATAAAATTTATATAAATAAATTCAATTAATATTCTTTAAAATATGACTCTAATATGATATTTAAATACATTAAAATATATAAAAACTTCTTCAATTAATAATTAATAGTAAAAAAGGATAAAAAATATAATATATAAAAATACATTTTACAATAAAAACAGTTTTTCCTATATCAAATATTTTAATTTAAAAGTTAATTTTATCATATTTAGTAATTAAATTTAGTTAAATGGATCCGAAATTCTAATTCAATGAATCAAAATTTAGTATTAAGGGTTATCATATATTTTTAGTTTTTTTATAAAAGTGGTGGCATGAATTGGTCTCCCAATTCATTCCAAGAAAAGAATTTATTAAAGTCAAAAGAAACAATACAGACACGAGGTGTAAAGAGCTTACACCAGTTGGGATTTAGGGGAATACAAGCCAAGATTTAAAGAAATGAAACAAGAAAAAGAACAACATCGTTAGTGAGCACCTTCAATAGTAGTCTCAGAAGTTGTAGGAAGGTCGAGACTCCCATGAAATCTTTGAAAACTTTATAGCCTCCCAACATGAGTTCACCTGATAGAACCACTAATTCCTTTTCATTCAAACCCATACAGTCAGCCTCCCCTCTCATATCACTGCTCATGCGTTGAGACCTCCAACCTCCTTTTCTGATCTTTATTGTTTTATGGATAGCTTTGACATTTGGATCACCTAACCATTTTCCAACTACATGCTTAAATGATCCAACTTTTCCTTCACTCTTTATATCTAGAGTGAAGTTTAATGTAACTAATGCCACATTCAATTTCCTAATCAAATCTTATAGAATATTTGAGAACCAGTGTTTTGTTCTTGTTGCTGAATTTTCAAAAATTTTCAGAAAAGGAAAAAATGATTAGCATAATTGATAAAACCCACACAACCCCTGTGATCAACCAAAAAATTGAGAAGTGTTGGGAACACCAACTACATAACCCACTTATGGTTCGGGTCAGTGAGTCCAGAATGGCTTAAGAAATATCCATATCAAAAAACAGAACCCAACATAGGAAGACTTTCCACCCCAAATGATCCATCAGAGAAGAACACCAAGCTACAAAACCGAAGCTGTTATCAACTAGTTCATGATCTCCAAAGAAAAAAAGGCTGTACTGGCAATGGGTATGCCACCAAGGGGATGCAAGCCCGTAGAACTATACTTCTATCAACGATTCATCAGAAGAAACAACAATATTTTTCAAAAATCTCAAATAGAGAAAAGGAGTCACGGAAAAGATCATTCCCATGGAATATCCCTAAAATTGAAGTCAGGATCTTTCTTGTATTCTTCCACCATTATCATGAATATTCGTTTTCTGATTTCAAGATATTTAACCTCAGAAATTTTATTATTAAAATATTTATGGTGTGAAATTTTATCTTTCTCATCCATTCAATCATCAACTTCTTCTCTAACAAGATCTTCAATCAAGTAAGCTTCTCTGAAAACATGGTACCTGTTTCTTTCATCATCTTCCTCCCCATTCTCCATGAATAAATTCGAATGGTCCTCCACAGTTTGGTTCGTTAGAGGTTAGAACTTCCTAGAGGTGTCAAAAGACCTTGTAACTATAGTTTTTTCAATATTAGAGTAGTACATATGTTTCCAAGTTTTTTTGGGGTTTGGGGTAATGTACCCATAATAATCCATCATCTGTTTTTTTCCTTTCCTAGAACATGAATCAAAGTATGCTTCCTCAATTTGACAATTTTGATCCTCACCCTCTTGGATAGAGTCAGAGAGGTCAGTATCATGTACATCCTTCAAGGATTTAGGAGATCCACCATGATCATCCCGACCCCCACCTTATTTGTGTCATTATGAGCACCTTGGACAACATCAACAAGACCTTGAAAGATTTTATATTGAGATCCATTCTCAACATTGGCAATGAATTGTGGCTGAGCTTTAATAGACTTTTCAACAACTTCTCTTTTCCCATTCAGTGAGTCCTTATTTCTAAATAGCTCAACAAGAGCCATCGCTTCCTTAATATCTCCAGTGAAACATGTATCCCCAAACATTTCTCTACCTAACGGTCTTAACAATCATGTAATTATATTATTATCCCTTACCTAACATTCTATTCCAATTATTTGTCCCTCTTTTTTATTTATAAAAGGAGATCACTTCATCCCACTTCAATCCACACCTATAGTTTAAAATTTCCATGAAACACTACCCAATTTAATTCTTATATAGTCCCTATACATGTTTAGATACCCCTATCAAAATCAAATTTCCTCAAGTCCTTTATTTATAAATGATACTTTAAGAGAAGATCCAAATTCTCAATGTAAGTATTACTTACCCTATTATTTTTATTCTTTATCCTTTCTATACATCCTCCTACAAACCCATTCTAAAAATATGTATACAAATACATAAGTGTAAATATATATATATATATATATATATTACTATATTTATGGTATAGCCATTATATATTCCCCTCACATTCAATTTAAAAAATGAAAACATTTTTCATGTGTGGATGCAGACTAGCGCCTTCATGAACAACACATTTCATTTTTCATTGAAACCATTGAAAGATGGTTATAGAAATGGTTTTATTGAATAGATATGTTATTTAGGTCATAATATATATTTTATAAATATAAATTAATCATTATATAATTAATATTAAAAATAATAGATTATTCTAATATTAACCATCTTAAACAAGCATATTAAGAGGAAAATCATTTTATTCATACTAGGTAATATTTCAATATCCATTAAGTATTCTTATAATTATGTAAAATTTTAATATATCACACTAATAAACACTAAATAATATCATTATGATTGTAGTATAATGATATTACAACTAAACCACATCATAATTATCCATTAATCACAGTGGGTTCTTTTTTGGGCCAGTTTACCCACCTACTTGAACAATAATATGAATTTATATCTTGAATTAATATAATAAATTATTTAATAGTGTAATATGATATAAATAATTAAATATTTTCTTTTTTAGGTAAGGTTATATTGACCTTTAAATTATTAATTAATAAAAAACCTTTCATTCTCTAAGAATCACTGAAACTAGATCATCATCAATGTCATCTTCATGGTTTGTAACCAAAACTACCATGGAATGAAATTATAACTATATAAATATCATATAAAATCTATTATTTTTCCTTATATGATCTAATAATGATTTAATTTTGAAAAATAATAGATATGGACACCACTTTTACAAAATATTTCAAAGCAATATAGATTACTGACACTCGGTGTTGAAAATCAGTAAAAACTAACTAATATATATTTATATATATTTATAAAATGATTATATTAAGGTGTATATATGTTTATATTTATAAATAAGGTTCTTGGGTATATATATAATTAAATAAATTTAATTATTTATGAAATTTGGGGCAAGTTCGTAATGAATCAAGACCGAGGTAAGGGTTTTCATCTAAAATTCCTCTCTTGGAGACATGTTTGGAATTATGTACCTAATATCATTTATGTAGTGCCTATACTGAATATTTAAGATATCATATAATTAATTATAATTTAATTGTGGTATTTTAATTTCAATTACAATCTGACACTTTCAGGGTTCTTTTATTAAAATGTTACTCAAGCCATTAGGGCTTTCTTGGTCTCAATTCTGGTTCATTGAGATATGTTATATTTTATACACTATGTTTGCTTTGTATGGTGTTATATTGATTTAAAATCACTTTAATGTTCTATAAATTACTTCCATGTGAATAATCTGATAAAACTATCCAAATCATGTTTTTTCTTCAAATATCATTTGACTCAAGTGTTTCCCCAATCGTAAGAGTTTTTTTATAGCTCAATTTTTATTAATTGAGTTACAATCATTAACTTGATATTATTTTATATAAGTTGGGAAAATTCTTTCCATAGATATAATTATGTGGTATTATTGGCACGCGCGTCACAACGCGTGAAAATTTGCAAATTTTTATAACCGAATGGCTACTGTAAAAGTGGCGAGCAGGGTCGAACCACATAGAGCATGAAATCTAGTTCACTAAAAATATTTCGTTGGATGGTGTTTAGACAAACAAGGGAAAGGGATTGAAGGAATACCTATTTGTGAGTTTTCCTTTTTCTTCTTCTTTATAATTATACTAAAAGATGAGAAGACAAAAGGTAAAAAAAAAGAAAATTGCAAATGAAAATGATGATGGACTCGAAATCAACAAAATGTGTCGGGGCTGCTGATGTAGTAATTAAATTGTTACGCAGCCGTGCAAGGTATTCTTTAGGATGATTAATTATTTATTTTGTTTAATTATCACCAGTTCCGAAAATATAACCATTTTTTAGATGCTCAATTTTAATTTACCAATTTTATTTAATGTCCCGTTCTCTGGTGTCATAAATAAATTAGAAAACTCGTTCAAGCCCCGAACTACATGGCGAAATGACACAACCTGTTTCTCACAAAGTTGTGTCACTAATTTGCACCTACCATCAGTCAACACGGTTTACCTTCTCAGACCGCCGCGTCGACTTATAATTAAAATGGCCAGTTTTAATTTTAGCAATTAATTCAGTGCAAAAATAATTTAGACAGATAAATATTCAATTAAAATGAATTTAATTGACAATTAATCATTAAATAGTACATTTCATGGAATGCGCAATAATTTAATCATTCAACCAACATCTCGACACTAAGAAAATTACCCTGACATCACAACTAAAAACGCGGTAATAGAATGATATGTCATGAAAAATAAAACTGCGTTACAAACAATGAACATGTCCGTCCTCACTCTCGCCGCATGCAATAACTGTCTGATCACACCTCGGCACGTGATGATGTCGCACACCGGCTTCACGACCGTTAGAATAAAGGATGATGGCGAAGTAGTGGATGTTGGTCCGCTGCGACGACTGCGGTGGCTGCTCGAACGATCAGTGACCGGTGCGCGACTACGGGTTGACTCCTCGGATGGTGGTGAGAGCGAGGTGATGAGAACTTGCCTTGGATTCTTCGTGTACCTACTGCACCCTGCGGAGGGATATGGAGAAGTAGGGTCGGCCGAGAGGAGAGGGAGAGGGGTAGCGGGGGCTGGCCGGGGCCTTGTAGGAGAGGCCGACCGCTGGTCCGACCGAGAGAGGGAGAGGAGGGAGCTGGTCTGGCCGAGAGAGGGAGAGGGCAGCTGGCGAGGGAGGCGGGGTGGTACACGGCTGGCGAGGGAGGCGGGCGGTTGGCGAGGGAGGCGGGCGGCGAGGGCAGCTAGAGGAGGCGGGCGGCTGGCGAGGGAGGCGGGCGGCGAGGGCGGCTAGAGAGAACCGAGAGGAAGCAGGGTCCGGGGGTTAGAGGAGATAAGGTGGGGCCAGCGGGAGAAAAGGGAGAGGGTGAGGGGAGAGCGGGTCAAGGGGGGGGGGGGGTGAGGGAAAAGGGGGGGGGGGAAACAAAATTCAAATTTTAAAATAAAAATAAAATAATAAAAATAACTAATAAAAATAAATTAGTATAAATAGAATTATATTTATATTTATAATTAATTAATAAACTAAAAGTAATATTAGAATAATATGAAATTTTAATAAAATAAAATTCTAAAAAAATCAAAATAAATAACTAATGTTCATATAATACTAACTGAAAACTATAAAAACAAATAAAATATTTAAAATACTACAAAAAGAACCTAAAAGCACAAGAATGGTTAGAAAATTAATTGAAACTAAACGAAAATAAATAAATAAAATGTTAGTAAGATCCATGTACATCAATTATCTCATTGTTTATATTTTTATGTCATTAAACACCTTTTAAATGTTTTATTATTCACATAGTGTGTTTTCCGTAAGGGATATTTATAACACAAATATAATTTAATTGAGTTATAATGATTTATATTGAACTTTTATTATCCATGTTTGTGTTCTACCACCCTAATATTTAATTGAATAATATATTAAAATACTCTTTGGGAAAATTATGGTTTAATTCAAATATTTTTTTTATTCTTCTTACAATGTAAGTTTTAAACAAAGGTATTTTTAAAATAATAAAACGGGTTTTCCTTTCACTTTAATATGTTTTGTATTCTTCTACAAATTTATCCAAGATAAAAATTATGTCATTTAAATGCTATATTGTTGGAAATTATTTTTAAAATTTAATTTTTTCAAAATGATTCACTTCACCTATTCAAAATCTACCTTTGAATGTGGTATGCAAATTTTCATTTTATTCCAAAGTTAAAAAGATTCTAAAATATCTTTTAGGATTTCTTTTTCACTTCCATTTTTTGTTTTCAAAATGATTTACCCTAATGAAGTTTATTTTTCATGATTTATCCTAATATATATATATATATATATATGTTATCATTTGTGGGATTGAACTCATGGTACCAAACATTTAGATTCTTGATCCCTTATTTTGTGATATTGTTAAAAGAATTATTTTTTCAATGATGGTTTCATATATGTCAATATCATTCTATGTTTCCTTTATTACACAAGGTTTATATTTTTTTTGAAACCATCCACCATATTTATTTGGATGGATTATTCTCAATTTATTCTCATATTCAATTAGTTGTATACTTATTACTCTATACAGTGTGAACATTTTTTTTCATAGTTCAGATTGGATGATTTTCACTTCTAAGTAATGATATTATATTGACAAGGGGAAAAGTATTGGAATTTCATATGTTTCTATTCTATTATAAATGATTATTCAAAAGTTGACTATGAATTTTTAACAATCCACCTTCTTTCTCTAGATGGGTTATGATCATGTTATCTCTTTTATTGAAATGGTCAGGGTATTGATATTCTTGATGATTATTAGCTACTAACATAGGTTTTTTTGTTTTATTATATGGATATCCTTGTTTTGTTAAGTTAAAATTTCCCTTTTGAATGGTATGAAAATTATTTTTGACTCTTATCATGAATGCATTGGACTTTATCAGGTGATGGGAGGGGCCCAAAATTATATATCCCCTCAATTAATTGACATGTCTTATGAGACAAAACATGATGGGTTTTGGTGTATAAATCTTTCCATAATAGAATAGTGTCCTAGAACAAGGCCTTAGCTGCATGTTTTTGATGTATTGAATTATGTATTCATTTAGTATGAGATCAATATTATTTATATCCATGATTTCATTTATTATCATAGATATATAATGCTCTCGGTTTCAAGTTAATTATGGATTTATATTTTTTACTCATTCCATAAAATCTATTCCATGTTTATGACATGGTTTCATTAGTTTTATGTTTTTACATAATGAGTGTTTGATCTCACTCCTATTATGGATAAAATTAGTACATGTGACATGTTTATAATTATAACACATTTGAATTAATTTATGGGAGATTTTGAAGATTCATTTTGGATTAAGTAGTTTCATATAGTCGAAAAAATCTCTCTTGATACAAAAAACATGAGTATTGTTAGTTTATGTTTTTTCCTAATTCTACAATGCTCTAAAACTAAAAAGATCCTCAAAATGAAAGATATTTAGAAATCATTTTTTATTTTTTAATTAAGTATGGTTATATCTAAGTTGTTATAGATTGTATCAACGCGAGTATGTAAATTATGTATTTATGAAACTTTATCTGGGAGTGTATATATGGGGAATCACAATTGGTATCAAAGGAATGGTTTATAACAATTTAAAGGATGTTATATATGTTGAGGATAATTTAAGGATTTTTAAGTTAAGGATAGTCAAATTAAAAATGTATAGCTAACCCTTTGGAATAGTAACAGATTTAACTATAAAGAAATAATGCACATTTTATTCATGGAATAAGACGATAGAACTTTAGTGAAAATCCTAGGAATAAGTCTAATTATAGGATGCCATCCTAAAGTTTTTGTAAATTCTTGAGTATCTAATTTTCCTAGAAATTACAACCTTATCTAGATACTATCAAGTGGATGTCACAATACCACAGATGCATCAATGGGTAATCACCATGAAAAAGGATGATTGAGAATTAACCTGATCTTCAATTTAGTGCATGGTGAATGGGCCTAAGATTTCACATCGAGATGGAAACTATCAAGGGATGTTATTTGGTTAATAAAATTCTCATTACATGCTAGTATTAAGTATTTATTATGTTAATGTATTCGGTTAAGAAGTACAAGAGAACCTAACTTTAAGTATAGTTGATTGAACTTAAAGAATCAAAGGAATAAATGAAGGATTTATTATAGAATAAATATTAGGATTTAGTTTTCATATTCACATGATATTTAACTCAAATTTTATTGATAAACATTTTTAATAGTATTTGGTAGAAATGGGATTATGAAAATAAAAATAAGAAAGTTATGAACTTAGAAACCACTATATATTATAACTAAATAAAGGAGCATACTTTAATGGTTGAGAATATTATTATTTTCTGATTATGATGGAAAAGAAGAGTTCCCTAGTCATACCTAAGGCCATGATATTTATATTTTAATAATATTAAAACTCTTATCTATTATAATTACTGAGTAATATCTCTCAATGGAATTCTCGTATTTCCTAATTTTTTTGAGGATTATATGAAACATCTAAGGATAGTTCTTCATTAGTTTAACTTTAAAGGTATATAAACCCATATTTATTAGTATTAATAACCTTGAAAAGTTATTTTTATGAGAAGGTTATATTTTTTGTGATAAATATTGGAGAAAACGTTATTTATGGATGGATAACTCTTAGATTTAATAGATTCATAAATTTTAGGTAATAAAGGGACGATTAATTTTGATAAATGTGAGTGAGAATGTGTAACACCCTAAGGTTTTACAAATAAATTTAATGAAATGAATGAAACATTGAGTCTCTTTATAGTAGCACTTTGTTTTAAGGAGATATTTATAAACAATACATTAAACTTAATCTTTCCACTTCTATGTTTTGAATTTTGAAAAATAGACATCTACGATTGTGATCAGTAAGTTATTTAGAGTCTGATAGAACCAACTTGTTTTTTTTGTGAATAGTAACATACCCTTATGAATAGTAATATGAATAGTAATAAGAACCTTATGAATATTAAATCATATTATTATTTTATTTTCTTAATGTTATAAGATAATGAGATCTTTATTAATTTTTCAAGGTGATATAAAATCAGTTATAGTTTTAAAATTGTTATTTTTGGAATAAAGCCGGAATTTATTTATAAATTAAATTAATCATATTTAAAAAATTATTTTCAAAAAATGGAGTTAATTTTTGAATTTTACACTTCAAAAAATTGTTATGGTTAATTTTTGGGATTTTTCTGAAATACTAGAATTTTTGTCGAATAGTGAAATACAATAATTAACAAAATTTGCTAAATAAATGATTTTTTGCATCATTATTGTGTCATGGATGATGTAAATGGACATTTTTTAGAACTCATATGAACTTATTACTATTTTGGGTCACATAAATTAAGAATACTCATATTCTTTAGCAAAAATTTTAAACTAATGATTAAAATAATGTAAAACCCCACCTCTCCTCCACTATAAATACCACCCTCACCCCCTCTTCCTCTCACACCACTCAAGCCTTGAGCCTTGTATTTGTTATAACAAATACTATTAAAAAACCCCTTAACCACGTCCTATATTTTCTGGTCTCACCAAAATGCCAAAACCAAGGGCCTTAAGGAGGATCTCAAGGAGAAGAGATCAAGAGGTAAATATCCTCTTTCATTTTCTTGTGTTTTCTTTTCAGTTCTTTTCTTTTCTTATACCATCTTCTTCTAACCTTATCCAAGAGGAATTAAATATATATTATTATATATATTATGTATTTTAATCATGTTTATGACAAAATTCATCATCATTCTTCCTCTTCTCTTCCTCTTATTCTAAAAATAAAAACACCGTCCGTGATGTATCGATTTACCAACATCGTGGACCATGTGTGTTCAATTTCCTTTAATTCCTTAAAAACTAGTTATAAAATAATTTTAATGATTTAAAAATATTTTAAAGTTTATTATATATCCTATTTAATTTTATAGAGTTAACATATAGACATAATATTATGTTATATAATGAAACTAGTTCCTGATTATCAAAGAACCACCTAAATGATCTAAACTAATATCACTAAAGATTTATCTAATGATTCATCATAATAACATATGAATAAAATTATTTATAGAATAATTTAATATTATGGAAACATATTAATACAATTTCATTACACTTATGTAATTTCATTTCCATACGGTAAGAAAATCAAATACAAACCAACCATAGAAATCTTGTAAAGAACGCACCCAAAACAATGGAAGGGGAAAAATACTAATAATTAAAGGGTGAAATGATGTTATGAAATGATCATATAAGGTGTCATAAACATGAATATGTTTTATAATATATCAATATAACTATTTTAACCAATATACAGTAGGTTTAAACACGTTTTAACTAAGACTAACCTGAGGTAAGGGAATTCTTAACCCAATTTCCATTGTTTGGGATAACCTTTCACTTCATTGATTATATGGTACTAGGAATATTTGTGTAATAAGTTTTTGTTTATATCATGTTTTATTATGTGTATTTACATTTTATAAACATAATTCTTTCATTATATTAATTCTCAATTCAATTATATTATATTTGTAAGGGACATTCCTTTAAAAATCCTCTTCTAAAATTCTATTTTACAAAATTCAAATGAAATGATTTTGTGAAATTATTCATGTATTATGATTATGTTATTGATATTGGGAATTATTTATGATTAATTTTGGGACCTATATCACCATCCAATTCATTGGGTATGTTTATGTTTGAGGTCGAACATATAGTCACTCCAACTGTAACTGTGATGGTTACACAATAATGTAGCCGTGAGGGTTACATTGTAAGGTAGCCCAGGGGGTTCAAAATAATAATGTAGCTGATAGGTTTACAAGATTATGTAAATAATTCCCCAATATACCTTTATGGTTCGATTTATAATCTTATGTTTTGTTTAAATCTCATGGAAATCTCATGTTTCACAAAGTAAGTATATATGGGTGACACGTATGCCTTTTTGAAAATAATTTCTTATATTTACAAGTATTCATGGACTAATGTTTTATTTAATTATTTTCATATCATTTAATGAGTTTTTTATTCTAATAATAAGTTTTTAAATGATTTTAATAGGTTATAAGGATGTGTAAGACAAAGAAGGAATCCAAGTTAAATGTTATGAATATTTTTCAAAGAAAACATGTTTTATTAGAAAAGTTTTATATTTTGGAAGAAATGGATACTAATTTTGTGGTATCCGATGTATATAAATGTGGAATGTTATGTATGTATTATATCCAAATTCTATAAAACTCTAAACTTGAAAATATCCTTAATGTGAAAGGAAGTTATTTCTTGACTAAAATTCAATATTATGTAATGTAATAGGGCCGGGTCCTTATAGATAGTGTTTATAGCCTTGGAATTGATTATTGATTTAAATAAAAAGTAATCCATGATATTTTTTGTGATGTTTATCTAATTTTTGGGATTAGGATATATATTTATATATATTAGTTTGTAACTTTATCAACTTGTACTTGAATAAAAGAGTAAACTTTTGAAGGAATATATGGTCTCATTATAGTTTAATGTATTAGACATTAAAATGGATTTGGTAATGGTAAATTATTGAGAATATATGATTAGGGTATATAAATACTTGACTAAATAATTTTATGAATGGATAATGTTTTTTTAAGAAAGATAAGTAACTTAATAAAGCCTAAAAGAGTAAGGTAGATGTCATAATTGAAGTTATATCTTGAATAATTAATATGTTAAGAATATCGTAACCCTTTCTCTTCAATGAGTAATAATTAAAATTGTGATGAAAAAATTTATTTAACATGGGGAGAATGTAACATTCTGATATATTAATATATTATTACCTTTAAATAATTCAATGTGTTTTATATCCTTCTCAACATGAAACATTTATTAAATGAAACTATGATATATATATATATATATATATAATATAAATATTTAAGTATGATAATTAAAACCTACCCATTGAATTAGTAAGAATGAGTATGAGTAACCTATTTATGAAATATTTATAAAATGAAAATAGCAGACACTATTGATATGAATTATATTTAATCAGTATACCCAAAACAACAAAGAAAATAATTTTATGTTTAAAAATATATTTTTCTAAACTTTGGGTTTTTTTCATGAAACTTAGTATATTATGATTAGATAATACACCACCTTTAAAGTATGGTTATAGAAATGGATTGAGTGAATATATATGTTATTTATGTTAGGTTTTTTAACCTGTTCATATAAATTAGGCAGTATATAATTAATATTTGAAATAAGAAATCATTGTCAAATTAATTATCTAAAATAAGCATACTAAGAAGAAAATATATTTATTCATACTGTGTAATATTTTCAGACCACTTACATATCCTTATATTTCCTTAAAATCTTAATATATCACACTAATGAATAATAATTAAGGTCATTATGATTTTAGTATAATGATATTACTACTAAAACACCTCATAATCAACCATTAATACTGATAGGTTCATTTTTGGGCCGATTTAACTACCTACTTGAACAATACTATGTATTATATCCTGGATGTCACAAACCAGCCAAGACACCCTAGTACTTTGATACCTAATCCAGTCTTGACTTAGCCAAAATGGAATTCCTAGTCACCACAGGTTGGTTACTTTTACCTGGTTTCATAAATGAATCATAAGGAATAATTTTACAATAAAAAAACATAAGAAAAAACATACAAGTTATTATACTCAACACTTGTTACAGAGAAGGAACCAAAAAATAGGTAAATGAAACCTAGAACAATACATAATCAAGGACATAAAATCTACCAAGATAAAATCTTTGACATCCCAAGTAATAGGTAGATCACAACTCCACCAGTCACCACCATCACTCTGAGTCTAAAGGATCAATAAAATCAACCACATCTAACTGGCTCTTTCCCTTTTATTGGACCTAGAAAAAGATAATCTACAAATTCTTTAATGGAAAGATAGGGTGTGTGATAAACATCCCAGTAGGGTATCACCAAGTAATCTATAAACAATACCACAACAATAAAACATTTATGATTTCTATTTAAATAAAAACAGGTCATGGAATGGCATTTACATATTAAAAAAAACAAGATTTAAATTAAAAAAGATATAAGATATATCAAAACATGCTTAAATGAATAGTTTATATAAAATAGTTTATATAAAAATTGTGGAATGAATAAAATAGTTCAATAATTAGTGGAATGTAATCATAAAATAAAAACATATCATAGAACCATGTAACTAAACCTACAATATGTTTATTTTAGGTAATAAGATCCTCACACTTCTAAATCAACGATTTCAGCTCAACTTGTGCACAAATCCCTCATCTCAAGCCTTTATAACTCAACTAGCCATCGAGGAAATCATGTCGCAATAAGTTTATGTCAGTGTTGACATCATCAATATATTTATAGGGGTTATATCCTAGCATTATTATCATAATTACCCACAAACTAACCATGCTACCTTGTTCTTTAATCAATTAATTAGTCATTCAATCATTGGAAAATCAATCATTTCAAATAATTTCATAAAATAATTTCACACTTTTAGTTTTCAACATTCCTTTCTAATTTCAAAACTTAATAATGTGTTTTTCATCAATTCATGGATATTATAAAAAATATTTCAATTTATTCCATTTTTATCAATAATGAACATTAAATCATTTCTTTTTTCTCAAATCAACCAATCAATCAAATTTCTCAACTAAATCCATTGTTCACATATCTGTCCCATAATTTAAATTTCAATGAAATTGGGGTTTTTTTAAAATTTCCATTACCTTTCAAAATAAAACATCAATCATATCAATTATAGTTTTTTAAATCCTTTAAAATATCATTTTAAACTAGTCAAGAAAAGTAGGGTTTCAGTTGAAGGGTAAATCTTTAGGGAATCACCAACCTTTAAACACATGATTAAAACAAAACAACACCTACAACGGGATCCACCAATGAATAATGAAGGCATAGAAGATCAAAAAATATACCTAGATTAAATATCCATCAAAAGGGATATTATATCCATAAAAACATGATGATATATCACTCTCTAAAGAAGATAAAAAAATAGATCGGGAGAAAACAAAAGTGAGGAGATCCACTTAGCCAAAGGAGATTGAACACAATCACATGATATTTAATCCACAAATAAAAAGGGTTGAAGGATTAAATTAAACCTATTTAGAGCCTTAGAAGACTAATTAATTAGTTTAGGGTATGATGGGGGTGATTAGAGGTTAAATCAGGGGGTTTGGAATTTTTAAAACAATATCGAGGGGTTTAAAATCCCACATGAATGGTTTGATAGATGGGGTGCATTGTTAAACAAACCATACAACCTAACCATGGAACCATATAATTTGGGGTGCATGGTTTCCCCTAGGTGGGTGAATAATTTGGGAAACCATGTTACAGCAATTCATATCCTATTTTTTAGGGTGCACAGTTTTCACTAGTGGGCACACAGTTTGGGAAAACTGTGTGACTACCATGTACTTCCCAAAAAGATCCCAAAATTTTCCAAATTTCACCCAATACCCAAAGAAAAGAAAAATATAAAGGTTAATTTAAAAAAGACTCAATAAGTACCTGAAAGAAGGTAATATGATGTTACAAACTCCCCCCATAAAAAATTTATATCCCCAAAATTTCTATCATGAAGATTTTATATCCAAGAGATGAGGCCACTGATCTCACACTAGTACCTCACAGTCCCAAGTCTCATGAAAATAAAAACCATGTTTATATAGGACACAAACCAAAGGTATCATCTTCAAATGAAGAATATTTGTCTCAGAATCAACAATCCTGACTGGATGCGTAGTCGTGGATAAATCGGGTTCAATATCATGATCTTCCCAGCTCATGACATGAGAAGGGTCAGAAAGATACTTCCTAAGCTACGATACATTAAAAATATTATGGATTTAATTAAACTATGGTTTATGTTATAAATATTAATATACTTTACTTACCTTCTCAAAAATCTCATAAGGACCTAGAAACCTTTGTGTAGGTTTTCTCTGCTTCCTAAGACATCAGTAACCCAACCTAGGTGAAACTCTCCAGAAAACTTAGTCACCAACTAAAAACTACAACGGTCATAAATGATGATTAACATAAGATTTATATTGACTCTATGCCTTTACCATTATTTTAAAAATAAAATGAACCCTTTTCATTATCTCTTGGACCAAACTTGGTCCAACCAAGGAATCTACACCAATCTCCAACAACTCATTGGATATCTACAAGTTTGGACATATATAGACTTAAAAGGATCCATTCTCATAGAATACTGGTAACTATTATTTTATGAAAACTCAAATATTCCCAAATGGTCATCCTAATACCCACCAAAGATGATAATTGAATCACATAACATGTATTCCAAGATCTGTATACCTTATTATGTCTAGCCATTCATCTGGGGATGATATGCCATACTCAATCTAACATGGGATCCCAGTGCCTCCTAGAGGCCTCTCTATAAATGAAATGTGAAATAGGGATACCTATCAAAAAAATAATAATATATGGAACCTAATAAAAATAGGCAATCTCTTTCACATATATATTTCCCAAATCACCATCTTTAGTTGTATCTTGAATGGGTATAAAGTGAGATGATTTGGTCAGCCTATCGATCAAAAACCATCTAAAATTATTATTATGAAGGGTATGTGAAAACCCAACCATGAAATCCATATAAATGTCATCCCAAATTCAATTCAACACTAGAATTTCTTGATGAAATCCCACAAGTTTTTGGTTCTCATCTTTGACCTGTTGGAAAGTATAACAATGAGGTAAAAAGTCACCGATGTCTCATCTCATACTCGACCACTAAAATCTACGCCACATGTCATAGAACATATTTTTTGTTCCACACCCAATAGTAATTATAAAAATCCAACATCATATACTTTCTCATGAGAAATGGTATAATTTATCAGTTTTGGAAATGTAGGATTCACTCTTTAGTGAATAACCACTCACAAATGGTCTCCCTGTCATAAATAGAGTCCCTAATTACATAGTATTCATAATAAATATATTTCTATAGAATAATCATATTGATAAGGGTGGAATTCAACAAAAAAATATTCAAAGACACCCTATGTATCATCCCCTCAGACTTCTAAATGTAACTGAGCAAAGAGAGCCAACAAATTCAACTATTCTAAGCATTCTTTCACAATATTGGTCAAATGTTTCCCACTCAAAGCATCATCAATGATATTCCCATTATTGGGGGTATAGGTAAGGTAAAAATCAATGGACTATACTCCAACCAATTCCTCTATTATTGGTTCAAATATTTTTTACGATATGATATAACTCAAACTTTTGGGGTTAGAATAAATGGTAAACCTTTCTCTGAATATGTAATGATAGAAACTCTTAAGATCATGCATCATGATTTTGAGTTTCATATCATTGGTTGGGTAGTTATTATCATGTGACCTAGGCTTCTTAGAACAATATTACACCATGTGATCACCATGCATAAGAATACATCCCAAACCTGAACCTAATGTGTCACAAAATACCACATTTCCCTACCCTACCTCTAGAAGTGTCAACACTGTAAAAAAGTAAATATACATTTAAAATCATCTGATGAAATCTAAAATTTTACATCCTATATAAAATCTAATTCTTTTAGAGTGATATCAGTCATAAAAGTATCCATATTTGAGAAATATTTAATGAAACTATAGTAATACACAGCCAAACCAAAGAATCTCATACCTTAAAACAATTACATGGATTCTCCAATGTCATAAAATATTTATCATTATTTGGATCAATTTAAATACTATGTTATGAGGCCATGTTTTCCAATAAATTCACTTCTCAAATCCATAAATTAAATTCTAAATAATTCTTATAAAGGTAGTGATTTCTCAACATTTCCATAAATGCTCTTAGATGATACACATGATCCTTCTCTTTTTTGGAGTAAACCAAGACATAGTCTACAAATACTACCATGAATGAGTCAAGGTTCTCAAGGAATATCATTTTCATCAGTGACATAAAAAATAAAGGAGTATTTTCCAGACCAAAAGGCATAAAAAGTTACTAAAAATGGACATACCAACTCCTAAAGGCAGTCCACATGATGTCAGATTCTTTTATCCTCAACCTGTGATAACCAGATAAAAGATCAATATTTGATAACCACTTCACCACTTTTAACTAATGAAACAAATCATCAATACATGGGAATGCATATTTTTTCTTTACCATGAATCAATTGAGTTTCTGGTAATCGACACATAGGAAAAGCGTCTTATAATATTTCTTAACAAAGAGAATAGGTTCCTCCCAAGGTGACACACTCGGTCATATGAAACCTTTCTCTATTAGATCATACAATTGATATTTCAACTCTATCAACTCTAATAGTGTTATATGTTATAGATTAGACACTAACTAAGTACCATGTACCAAATCAAAAGAGAACTCCACATCTCTTATCAATGGAAAACCAGAAAATTCAGAAGGAAACACATTGTGAAACTCAACAAAAACTAGAGGGATATCATCACAAAAATATTATTTATCCAGATTAAAAGAAAACAAATATATTTCTCTTACCATATACATAAAAAGTGATCCATCACTACTTGACCTCAAGTTACCATTCTCTTTGAAAAACATGAAACACCCCATTGAGCATAGTAAAAGAGACTCATCGAATATATCAGTCAATTTAGGACATATTAGAGATGATTAAATCCATCATAAAAATGATGTAAAGAGGGTTCATGTTGTGAACCAAAAAAATTATATGTAATCTCAATATCTAATGGAGATAAAATACAAACAAGTCACTGAAGAACATACTATCTCTTCATTCCAAGGGGTTTAATAATATCCATCACATAAGACAAGAGCTATGTAGGGTTATTTAGATGGTTCAAAATATGATTCAATATAAAAAAGTGATATGAACCAGTATATAATAAATAAATCACTAAATATGAAGCTATAGTGATGGTACCTCACACATTCACTGGACATGCATCAACTTCCTATAGAGACTCTTCCACTATATAGAGAAGCTTCATTTTGGATTCCTGGGTATAGAACCCCATAGTTATTGAAGTATCTAATTTCACTATTTTACTTTTAGGTTATGATGATCCCATTCCACTGCACTAAGAAAGAATGATATTTCATGAATTCTATAGGTGACCTGGGAGACTACAATAACTATAGATATTAGGTGCCTCAGTGAAAACTAGCCTCAAATGCCCAACCTTGACACACTTTAATAAAGTTAGAGGGAAACTTACAAGAACTTTAAGAGGTCCATATGATTCCTTAAATTAAGATCCACCATGAGAATAATCACTCTTTATCTTTCATTTAAATGAACTCATAGATTTTTTAGTGGGAGAAGAAGGAAATTCCTTCAACCATGACTTACCAACTAAATCATGTTTATCCATCAATGATATATTTAGTACATCATCATAAGAAGTGATATTTAATATGAATACTTGATATTAGATGATATCATGATGAACTATCTCTAAATTTTGAGCCTTCATCTTCTCATTCATTACCACTTTAGGAGAAAACTAAAAAATGTCAGAAAAAAGGTTTACATATTGTGTCATAGTCTTGTCACCCAGATAGAGGTTAAGAAACACCATAAATTTATCCAACACTATCAAATATAGATATAATAGATCAATAAAAATAACTCTAAAGTATTTCCACTCCAATCACTCATGATTCTCCACTATTATGATAGAATCCCACCATATTCTTCTAGGCCCTTCGACCTTAAAAGTAGCATACTTCACTTTAATCAAATTGAGAATTTACAAGAACTCAAAAAGAATTTCTACCCTTTTCAAACAATCCTCATCCTATTGAGTATTATTAGATACTTTAAAATATTGTAGAATCTAGTGAAGAAACTCTTGATAATGATTTTGAGATTCATCCCTTGGTGGTTAAATTTTTGGAGCCTAAATGGGAAGAGGTACATGCACCTTTCCCAAATCACGGACAATACACACCACTATATTCACAAGATTTTGTTCCACTAGAGAGTTTTAATAGTGTGGTTCCCTAAAAGTTTCCTCTTATGGACCATTAAAATGTATTCTTGTGGTCATGATGTTACACACATTGACATACAACACTAAAACATCCGCAACAATACAAAGATCACCAACCCAATAAAAAGTTATAAAAATATTCAATTACTCAAATAAATTTGAAAAATACTAGAATAATATATAAAATTCCTCAAGGATAATCTTCCCTAACACCCATTGTCTCATAAGGCACGATATGATGAGAGACGGAAAAAACTCACTCGAAAATACTTGTTAGGTCTTTATAAGGATAAGTACTTCCTACTAGGACATCCGAACTGCATACTAACTTCTATAAAAGATGAAAAACCTATTATAATTCCACTTTTTCAAAACAAAAACCCAAAAAACCTAGTATTATGATACCCTATCTAGTTTTCACATAGCCTGAAGGGAATTCCTGATCCCAAAGGGTTGGAAAATAACACCTTGCATCATACAAAAATAACATGGGAATTATTTTTCTAAAAAATAGTTGAATAAAAAACATACAAGTAGTATTCTCAACATTACTCATGTAGAAATTACTAGAAAGAAACGGGTAAAAACCCCAAAAATAATACATAATCAAAGAAATTTTTTTCCCATGATGGAAGCTCAAATATCCCAAGTAACAGGTAGATCAAAAACCTACTGGCCGCCACCATGACTCTGAGTCAAAAGGATCAAGAACATATACCACCACCAAGTTTTTTTTCCATTTTCATAGACCTATAAAAATACTATCTATAAATGAACAATGGAAAAATTAGGGTGTGACCTAAATAGCCTAGTACGGTCTCACCAAGTGTTATAAAAAAATAAAATAATAATAAACCACTTATGATTTCTATTTAATAAAAACAAGGCATGGAATGGAATTTACATATTAAAAAAACATTATTTAAATTACAAAATATGGTATACATATTAAAATATGATTAAATGAATTGTTTTTATAAAATATTTATGAATAAGATATTTTAATAATTAGGGGAATTTAATCATTATATTAAAAAACATCATAGAACCATGTAACAAGCCTTTTGGTAATCATTTTTAGGTAATAAGATCCTCACAATACTCAATCAATGATCTCATATCAATGTGTACACACATCCCATATATTATACCATCAGGACTCAACTCCCCATCAAGGAAATCATACCACAATAAGTTTATGTCAGTGTTTTCATCATCAATCCATTTATAAGGGGTAAGATACTAATGTGCTTATACTAATTACCCATGAACTACATGAGATAAAATTTTCTTAAATCAATAAATCATTCATTAAATCATGGGAAAATCAATCATTTCAAATCAATTAAAAATAAAATTTCCTAATTTTAGTTTTCCATATGAATTTATCATTTCAAAACAAAATCATAGTTTTTTCATCTATTCATTCATCTTTAAGATCATCTATAAATTTAAGGAAATATTCTCAATAATAAAAATTCAATAATTTCATTTTATCAAATCAATAATTTAATGTAATTTATCTACTCAAACTATTATTCAAAAATCCATTCCATAATTTCAATTTCATTGAAATTGGGGTTTTTTTGATAATTTCCATTCCATTTAAAAATAAATTATAAATAACCTCAAATAAAAGTTTTTAAATCATAAATTGATTTTAAATAAATAAATTTAATTAGGTTTTAAATTTAAGGTTAAATATTTATGGAACCACCTACCTTTGAATTTCTAATCAAAACAACACAACACTAGTAGCGAGATCTGCTAATGAAGAACGAAGGAGTAGGATATAAAGATAATCAACCTAGAATAAAGTTATATAAAAATGGATATTATATCCATTAATAAGATTAATATATATCACTTTCTATGTAGTAGAGAAAAATATATATGGAGAAACAAAAAGAGAGGATAACCACTTACCCATACAAGATCGAACATAATCATCAGAGCTTTAATCTATAAAGAAAAGGGATTGGAGGAGTCAATTAAACACCTTGAGATACTCAAAGGAACAATGAATTGATTTAGGTTACAATGAGGGTGATTAGAGGTTTAAATGATGGTATCATTATTTTTTTAAAAAAAATGGGTGTTCAAAATCTCATGTGCAAGGTTTGCTAGAGGGGGGCACACAGTTGGGATAACGGTCTAAGAAACCGTGTGCCAAACCTGATCCAACCATTCAAAACATACTATTTAGGGTGAATGGTTTTCACTATGGGTAATATGGTTTGGTAAAACTATGTAATAACCATTCACTTCCCAAAACTCCCACAAAATTTCAAATTTCTCCCAAAACACCCTAATATAAGGCCCTACTAAAGGGGAATCAAAACAACATTCAAGAAGTACCTAAAAGAAGGTAAAAATTTGTTATAATGGATGAATATGAGAAATTATTTAATGATATAATATGATATAAATATATAAATATATAAATAGTGCACTTTTTTGTAACATTATATTAACATTTAACTCATTATTTCAGGAAACACCTTTTGTTAATTAAGAATCACAAAAACATGATCATCACATATGTCATCTTAATGGTATGAAAAAAAAACTACCATGGAATGAAATTATAATTTTATAATTATCATGTAACATATATTCTGGTATCTTATATGATATATTTATGATGGAGTTTGAAAAAATAATAGTTACCAACACCACTTTTACGAAAATAGTTCAAATCGATAAAGATTTCTTTCACCCAGTGTTGAAAATAGAAATAAACTAATATATATATATATATAACTAATATAAGTAGAATTATAAATGTTTATATTTATTAATGATTTTATTTGGTATTTATTAAATTAAATTTATTTAATTATTCCATACATTTGGTGCAAGTGTAGAACAAATCAGGATTGAGGTAAGGGTTTTCATCTCAAATTCCTCTCTTTGAGACATGTTTAGAAACCTAGTATAATTTATGTGGTTTATATAAAAACTAATAAATATATCATATCATGAATTATATTTTAATAATGTTTTTTATGTTCAATGAAAACAACACACTTTGAAGGGGTTATGATTAAAATGGTTCCCAATCCACACATGTTTTCTTTGTCTCAGTTCCGATTCTTTGAGACATGTTATATATTATGAACCATGCTTCCTTTATATGGTGGTATATTAATTTAATATACCTAGAATTTTATATACATTATTTAATTTTAATTAATGGGATAGACAGGAAAAAAGTACTTTCTTTTTGAAAATAGATTTTAACTTAATTATTACCCCAGTCATATGAGTTTTTGGTAACTCAATTTTTGTTCATTGAGTTATGATGATTCACTTGAAATTATTTCATATAATTTTGGTTCATTATTACCTTTGATTATATTATATGGTATTATTTAATTATTTAAATTTTCACTATATAACCCCCGTTTCAAATGTTCCATGTTTCAGGGAGTATGTTTCCTGTAAGGGTTATTGATAACTCAAATCACCTTTCTTTGAGTTATATTGTTTCATCTTGAACTTTGATGCTCCATGCTTTGGTTCACTAAATATAATATTTTTTATATGGTATTTTTTATTTTAGTTTTTAAACATTTATTTTTTCATAAAAATAAATGTTTTGTTTCTCTTCTTATAATATGATAGTTGAAAAAAGATAGTTTGAAAATAAAAAACGGGTTATTCCTTCCAATTTCACATGTTTTTTCTTCCTCTCTGTAATTCTTAAATATAAAATTTATTTTCTTTAAGGGATATAATATTTGATATTAGTTATAAATTTAAATATTTTCTATATATTTAAGGTCACATTTTCAAAATTTACCTTTATAAGAGACATGTAAATTTTCATTTTACTTTAATGTTAAAATATTTTCTAAAATATCTTTTAAGTTTTCATTTCCAGTTCCCTTCTTGTTTTCAAAAGTATTTACCCCAATGGAGTTTATGTTTCATGATTTATCTTATAAGTTATATATGTTATCATTTTTTTTGTCAAACTCAGGGTATCAAACAATTCGAATATTGATCCATTATTTTGTGATATCATTCGAAGAATTATTTTTTCAAGGATTTTTTCCATCTATGTCAACATCCTTCTATGTTTTCTTTGTAACACTGGGGTTATGTTATTTTTAATAAATAAAAATTATTTATCTAGATGGATTATGGTCAATTTATTCTAGTATCAACATAGTTGTATACTAATTTATCTATATGGTGCGAACATCACATTTTTTTATAATTTATATTGGATGATATTCACCTAGAATGAATGTAATTTTATTAACATGGGGAAAGTGTTGGCCTTATATATATTTTTATTATAATATGTAAGATTATTAAAAAGTTTAATATGTATTCTTTGACCATCTATCTTCTTTATATATATGGGTTATGATCAAGTTATCCATTTTACTGACACTAGGAAAAGTGTTGATATACTTGATGATTATTGACTGCTAACATGACTTGATTATATATTAACGTTATGAAACATTTATTTTATGGATAATCATGTTTTATTTTGTAAGATATTCCTTATGGAATGGTATGAAGCACCTTATTGACTCTTATGACTCTTGAATTTGAATAAATTTATTGATGGATGGGTCTTAGAATTATATATACACTTGATGCATAGATGGGTATATGGATAAAAAACAATTTGGGTTTTGTCTATAACTCTCCTCATAACAAGATAATGTCCTATAACATGGCCTCGATAGTATGTCATTTATGTTTGAAATTACTCATTCAATTAATATATTTTTATTACTATTTATATCTTTTTTACTTTATGTTCATAAATATTTCATTCTATCTGTTTCAAGGTGATTATGGCTACAAGTTGTTTATTTATTATTTCCATAATATTTATGCCATGTTTATGCCATGATTTTATTATTTGTATGTTTTCCATTATAGATCATTTGAGCTCACTATATTTTATGTTTTAATTTACATAGGTTTTGAAAAAAGTGGTATAAATTAAATGTTTATAAGGATATCACATGTGAAATAATTTATGGGATATATTGAAGATTCATTATGAATTAATTAGTTTTTTTATTATGGAAAAAATGACTACATGATACAAAGAACATGGGTTTTTTTAGTTTATATTTTTATTAATTATATAAATCTATAAAAATTAAAGGATCATAAAAATGTAAGGTATTTAATAATATTTTTTGATTTTATAATTAAGTAAGATTACATATAGGCTTTTATATATAACATCAAATTGAATATGCAAAGTATTTATTTATGAAACAAGATCTTGTTTTGATGGTATAGGGTGTCACATAGATGGATTTGAAAATCCAAATAATATTTATCAAAAGTGTCATAAAATAAATTCATGGGTGTCATATAAACCACACAAAAGAAATAATTGGTGAATATGTCATATGTATCATAGAAATAAAAGTGAGATGAGAAACCATTACCCTGAGTATAACTCACCAAGTATGTAATTTATCTTAAGTATAATAAAAAAATATTAATTTTATAATTTATTAATAAATTTTTTCATGTTAATTATATTATAATTATTCCTTTTATTTCATTTATTATTAATACTTATTTAACTACTAAATAAGTTAAGTTTACATTGAATGTTTTGAGGAAGTTAGATTCATAATATCAAAAACAAATTGGTAGTTTGACCATGGTAAAAGGGGTTTTGGTTCAATCATTTCAAGAATATTAATCATGAAATAATTATAATTTTAATACATTAAATAAAATTTTATTATAATCCATGAAAGTATGAAATGAAAAATGAATCACATTGCTTCATATAGGTGGTAGTCCATAGATACAAATGAGAGACGTTATCATTTTTAATGGGTGGAAGGGTAAGAAGGTAAGTAATATCATATCTTTTAAGAATCTTAATTATTCTATGAATTTAATATATATTAATTAAATTCATTATAATAACACGTTTTCTAAGGAAATAATGAAAAATTTAACACATCATTTGTGGATGTAGTAGTATACACATACACACGAGTGATGTTTATATTTATCATAGGATTTAAAATGAGATGAATATGGTTTTTTATATCATCATAATAAAATTTAAATACAATTAGAATAATTATTTTATTATATTAGAATTTTTAGGACATAATTTAGGGATGTAGAATAAGAAATAAAATGAAAAAACTTGGTTAAGAGTAATGCCAAATCATGGAAAATCCTCCATTGGTTTACACCTTAATCCATCATAAGATAGATTTAGGGGAATAAAAAAAGATATATAAGATGTATATAGAATATATAAATGTATTTATTTATATATATTTTTAAATAAATGTCTCATTAGGTGTGATGAATATAAGACATGAAGTATGCTTTTTTAAGTGAGGTGGGTCACAATCTTGTAAATAAATGAAATATTAATTTATAATATGTTTTTGACTCATTTAAAATGGATCCAAAGTGATATATATTATAATATAATGAGGATAACATATAAATAAATTCAATAAATTAAATTTTTATATGTTTATGTGCCATTTTAAACCTTATAATTTTGATTAATCACTTGTTAACCATGATTAACCTTAACTATTGTAACACATTTTTCAATATTTAAGCATCATAAGAGTAATTTTGAAAATTAAAAGTGTAATATACATGAAAATTCATGATATTATTGATCATGTTACCTCAATTGGAGTCAATATAGGTATTTTATAGTTTTATACTAATTTAAAAATAAATTTAAAAAATTAAATAACATTTAAAGTCATTTTTGAACTAGTCCAAAAATTTGACTTTAATGACCTCAAGTTAACAATGTAATTATAATATAAAATATTTAACCATCACTTATACAATATAATTATTCAATAAATTTATGTATCACCATAATTCATCCAAAAAATATTACTTTTATTTTTTCTAAAATTATTTTATTTTTCTACTCCTTTTAAAAGTGTTGTGTCGGCATTCCATAAGAGTTCATGATGATTATAACATCAATTAAAAAACTATGTCATAAATATAAATTATTATTAATCAATTTTATCATCAATATTAATTAATATATCATTTTAATATATATAAAAATTAGGACAACATAATAAGTGTGAGAGAGTGAAATTTTGTACATTCTTAGTAATTAAAATAATATAAAAGTTAAAATCATAAGAAAGTTGCATAAAATTTATATATTTTAAATGATATGGAGATTATGGAAAAAATAAAGGCATAAAATTATATTAATGAAAGTTTATTAGATATATAGAAACCTTATCCTTTACTTTCAACATGGATTAACCCATTTCCCCTTTTACCGTGGTGATAAACTTTTGTCATGGTCACTACTGATTATGAATAAAAATAAAATGGATCATATTACCTAATTTTAGTGTTATAATTATAAATATTAAATATGGTTTATAATATTTAATTAATATAATTGATAACAATTAATTTTAATATAAGTGCGTGAAGAAAAATGAAAAACAATTTATAGAAAAATAAAAGTTATAAGATTAAAAATGTTTTTATACCAAAATAAAGTATAATGTTGATTACCAGTGTATTAATTGGATTATGTCTAATAAGATTAATCTTATGTGGCTTTAAAACAAATATAAAACTAATTTTAAAATTGAAATTACTTTGATTAAAAGTAAATAGATGATAGTTTTTTCAAAATTGGTATTTTAACTATTCATCCAAAAATCAACCTTTTTAGAAAAATTCCAAGAATTTATCATAATATTATTCTAAAATGACAATTTAAAAAATTATTCCCAATTTATAAAATAAAATTCCTAATAGTTTAATAAATTAATCATGATATACAAGCATAAAAATTAATAAAAACAAATTTTGAAGAAAATACATTTTTGAAGTATAAAATGAATTTACACTCATTACTTATAATATAACCAAATTTAAATAAATTATATTCAATTTTTAGGATATATCATCTAAAAATTTAACTATAATAATTTATCAATAGTTATTAATTTAATCTATTAAGTTAAAAATACATTACGAACATATAAATAGTTTTAAGAAAAATATATCTTTTAAGTATAAAAGATTTTATGTTCATTTATCATCAATTGATAATACATATATGATTGATTATTCAGTTTATTAAGAATAAAATTTATACATATATTTCATAATATAGTTAATGTTATTCATACTCATCAATCTAATGACTATGTTATAACAGTCATATTAAAATAATAATATTTAAATTGTATATCATGGTTCATTTAAGTTTTTTGTTGCATGTGGTAAATTATATTGAATGTAGTATTATTTGTTGGAGAATTATATGATGAAATATTTGGGTTTTACTTTTTTACTCAATACTAATAAAAGATACCCCAGAAAATTTCAATGTAAATTCATGAATGATTTTTAAATATTGTATGAGGAAATAATTTATAGACCAATAATTATTTCACCATAATGTATAATTCCATTCAAAATTATTTCAGATAAAAGTGAATTTTTAATTGGAGTGGATTTATGAAATCTTATAGAAAATAATTAGTATGTGATCTACTTTTCAAGATTACCACTGAATAATGATTGATTGAACATTACTATTATTTAAAAGTAGTTATTGTGTTTTTTTATTTGTTATGTAGTACTTATGGTAATATCTTATAGGATCATGAGTGATTCTATATGTAGGTCACACAGGGATGAAGTATTTTAATTAAAAAAAGGATTTAAAACAAAAACTAATTTTTTTTCCTTATTACATTTCTAAAAAATGAATAATGGGTGAAGATTTTTATAAAAATATAATTTTAGATCAGTTATATATGATATAAAAAACCCAAAACATTATTTTAGTTTCTAACAAATAAATATTGGATATTTAGAAACTATTTATTTATATTAAAAAAATGGGTTTTTCATGAAACACCTTGATATTTTATGATATATTTTTTATCAAATAAATTTAATTTCATGACATCTTTCGGAACATGCAACCCTAAGTCTAAATGAACTATAATATAGTGTTCTATTATAATCTATCTATTAAATTGGTGGATTGAATAGGAATAACTAAAATTTTTAAATTATGGATATTTTTTTAGATAAATAAAATATATTGATAAATAAGTAGTTAATTTCTAGGAAAGTATTTATATACTTAACAAATACATTTTTTCTCAAAAATTGTTTTTATTTATTTTTGTTATAAATTAATATAATTAATTTTTTTTTATTTGAAAAAAAATATTTTACAAAATGAACATAATTTTTGAAATCAGAATGTCAAAATTATCTTAGAGTTAATATTTGAGATTTTTTATAAATGATTGAGTTTTAAATAAATATTGAAAAATATATTGTTTTTTTTAAAACTTATCTTTTCATTTTAGGAATTTAAAAATTTTCCTTTTGTAATAAAATTATTTAAAAATAAAATTATTTCATTTATATTTTTAATAATACAGTTAATGTTATTGATATTAATGTTATTTTTTTATTTTGGTATAAAAACATTTTATACTTAGGAAATCATTTTTTCTGGAAGACTACTTTTCATCATGTTTTGCGAGTAAAATTTTAAATTAAATTCTGGATATTATATCAATTGAATTTTATAAAAAGGATTCAATACTTGGAATCTTCATAATTAATATTTGGTAAAAATTTAAACTTAATTTTTGGTTTTAATGAATAGTAAAAATAGTAACAATATGTTATATGGTTAATGTGAAAACATGATTACTATAGTGGTTAAACATAGAGATAAGAGTAGGTTTTACAATTAAAATTATCTAAATCCTTTTATATTTCCATATTTTTACCTAATATAATCCCAACTTCTAGTACCTATCCATTTGGAATCATTTTTATTGAGAATGAAATTATTTATATTTTAGTATTTTAATAAATTCCAAGTGTGTCCTCTCCCCCACTTAGAAAAGGACAACCCGTCTTTATCTTATTTACACTAAGTTAAGCCATCTAGATTGACAAAACACTTCCCAATTTTCTTGAAAACTTCTCTATACATTAATTATAGGGTCTGGTCTTATTAAATTACCATTCAAAGAGTCCTTAAGAAGGGATCTAAAGTAGGAAAATTGAAGGAGAGGTAATCATCCTACTCGATCTCTTGAAAATTATTTATTATTACATATTATCTAAATATATATTTTTTGACATAAAATTATAAATTAAGTATAATAATATATTAAAATATTATTCTTATTATGGGACCACCATTATTGTCCCTCATTTCCATTGAATGGTATCTGAAATTATCGCTCATGCGCATGTGTGAACTATCACCTCCACGTAGCGATACAATTAATATTACATCACCATATTCCATGAATGGTTATTAAGATATAGTTAATGATTAAATATTATATTAATGACATAATTATTCTTCTAGAATAATTTTTACATACCGAAGTTCACTCCTGTGTAACTGAACCTAGTTGGGAACATAGCCTAAAGTTCACCTCCCTATATGCTAGAGGCTTATAATTTATAGTGAGGGACTAGGGTGTGTCCATGGGGAGACTATGACCTTAGGTCACAGTGGAACACAATGATGAAAAAATATGAATAAATAATAGAATCATAAAAATAATGAATAAGGAAATGAAAAATAACATAATAATCAAAGTGATAAATAATCATCAAAATATGTAAATTGAATCTTATACAAATGATGATTTCATGTCTCTATAAAAAGGGGAAATAGGAAAACATGGTAGTATAAAGATAGTAAAATACGTGATTTACAACATAACCAAAATGAAAAAAAACTATCCAATCATTTTGTATAAGGACCCAGCCTTAAACATTACTTATTGTTGAATTAAATGAATAATTCACATTGAGGATCTTTTCAGGTTTAGAGTTTTATAGAATTGGGACATAACTATTACATCTCAAAAATTAAAAAGTAGACACTTCTACTAAGTTTCCATAAATAAAAAAAAACTCTTAAAAGAAACATGTCTAGTTCCATGTTTTAGATAACATGTCTTTCCTTGATCCCATCCTTGACCCTATTCAGCTTTAAGTCCTGTGTAAAACATTTCAAAAACTTGGGATGAGCATAAAAATCTCAGTAAGGGATATAAAAATATGGAAAGGAAACATGGGTACATGTATACATAAGAATCAATGAAATCATACTTTACTCATAAAACATAAGTACTTTAACATACCTCATCAAATCATGAATAAAACATAGAAATCATAAGGCATAAAGGTAACTTGAGGCATTCATAACATTCTTACGTAGGGATTAACCCTCTTAGTTACGTTTGGAATACCCATCACAGTATATCCCTTAAATCTCTTCGGAGAAACCTTAAAGTTTAACTCCTTCGCATTACCCAATGCATTGGAGATCTATATCGGGATCACCCACCCTTAGTTTATCACGGAACCACCCGTCTTCATAATAATGCCCAAGAACCATAACATAATCATATCACATAAAACATGCATAAAGGAAACATAACATTTCCACTTTTCAATCACAAGATATCAATACAAAATATTGATATAAAAACATTATTAAAACCATTTTCAATACCAAAATAAAACATGGTATTTATTTTTCATTTAAAAAAAGGTATGGCTTTTAGAGGAAGCCGAAACTCAAATAATGGTCATTGTGGCGAAGAAGTCGTTGTTGCCGCATACGTACGACAAAAAAAACATTCACTTTTGTCGTTTAGTAAAATGCTTTGTATAAAAAATATTCCTTTTGTATAAACGTAAAAGTAAAAGGGCTTTATACACCATATAAAAGAAGGTTGTGTATAAAGAAAAATATGCCTCAATGAAAGGAGATTGAGACGAAGTCCCATACAAAGACGATATCTTTGGATTAAGGATAAATAAATTACATAATTATGTGTGACAAATGAATACAAAAAATATAAGTGGATATTAAGTGTAAAACAATTAGAGGTTATTCACAAATATCCATATAACGACATATTCAAGGAGTAAAAATTTATCCCAAAGAATTAGAATTGGTTTAAGAAGTTCCCTTGCAAAAATTCGACAGCCTAACAACGTCATTTCAAAATTCAGAAAATGAGTTGATGAGAGATAAAAAGGGTATCTCATCACTTGGAAATAAAATTTACATCAATAAGGATATAGAATAACATATCCTAACATAATAGTATGTGAATTAAAAGACATAACAAAAGAAGTATTTTAAAAAGAGGAGCGTGAAAGGTTCCCTTACTGACTTGGGTAACTTTCGAAATGTACACCCCATTGAAGAAGGGTCGTACAATGGATATGTAAATACCCATAAATGAAATTATATTACACAAAGAGTATAATAATGGGAAGTACATACACCACTCAAAGGAACTGGTGGCAAATGTAGCATAAATCTCACAGGAATAAAATTGAGATGAAAAATCCCTTACGAAAACTTGGCAGCCTAACTGCACCACTTAAAACTTACAAAAATGGATTGATCAGATCAAATAGGGTATCTCATAATATTAAAATAAAATGTAAAGAAAGAGTAATATAAAATAACATCCCCCAACATAACAAATAGGAGCTTAAAATAAGTGACATAAATGAGAGTACTTAAAAAGAAATAGGGAGGTTGGATATCTTACGAAAATTCAGCAGCCTAACAGCGCCACTCAAAACTTCCAAAATGGATTGATGAGAGAAAATAGGGTATCTCATCATATGAAAATAAAAAGTATAGTAAGATTAATATAAAATAACATCCCAATCATAAGAAATATGAGCTTAAAAGGAATGACATAAAAGAGTGTACTTAAAAAGAAAGAGAGGAGTAGGATCCCTTACCTCGTGTTTGACATGACTCGATCATTCTTTAATCTCCTGAATAATAAAATTTGGTCAATTTATAATTTATTAAGGACCTCCTTTAAGTATTATTATTCAGTTCATATCACATATTATAATGTTATAATAATTGGTTAATAATGTGAGTTCATGTCAGACGTTTTTGTCAATGTTTGGTACATGAGTCAAAAATGAACTTGTTGGAAAAGAATTTTCCATGTAGTTATAGGTACCTCATCTCCAGAATAGTATTGATGTTTTAAATATCATATATATCCAGTATATATTCATTTTATACTATTCCATACCATTTTGAGATAAAAAATGAAAAGCACCGTTCATGGAGACGGTAGGCCGTACGTACGCATGAACGCTACTTTCATTTTTTTATCATATTAATGGAATTAAAGTTAAAAGGGAGAGATATATATTATAATTAAAGAATGATATCCATCATTTAGATGTAATATATGAAATATATATCCATTATATATATGTACTTATAATATTACATAACATTTGAAGATAAGAAATGAAATGTACCGTTCATGGAGATGGTAAGCCGTACGTACGCATGAACACTAATTTCATTTCTTTGGCAGATTAATGGAATTAAAACTAGATGAGAGATATATATTTATTATAATTACAGTAGAATATATATGTTATATAGATCACATATGTTCATTAATTTTATTCTTTATACATTCCATGTATTGCATGAACGAGTCACATCACTTGAGGGGGCGGTAGTCCACACTTCCTCGTATGAAATTATCGCATTTTCACAACATGAAAATCATAAAGGAATGTTTTAAATATAGAATTCAGAAGCATATATAAAATATAAATACCATATATATCATATATAAAATATAGTGACATCATAATGGCCACCAAAAAATGTGTTAAGAGAAGATTGAACAATCATCGTTTCGTGAGGCAGAAATTCACCATCCACAGAAACAGTATGTTCAATAACCATTAGAAGAAGGTGTGTGTAAGTGTATCTATAATAATTAACATAAAAAACATCATAGTATATTGAAGATACTGGTGTTGTTACAAAATAAAGGAATAAAAATAGTTTATAGGGTTGGAGAAGCAAAATAAAACACAAGAACACAAGGGAAGGCATTACCTTTAAACCGGGTAACTCTTTTTGATTTGAGCTCAAAGGCTTCCTTGGAAAGGATTCTGCCCAAAGGTGAGGATTAAATGACTAATAGAGGTATTTGGAGAGATGAAATATGCAGGGGTTGGCTGAGTCAAATGCTTGAGAGGTGTGTGTAAGGTGGTAGAGGTGGGCGCCTTTTATAAGAGGAGAGGAGGGGCACTCTTGGAAAGTTATAAAATGTTACTTTATTTTCAAATGCGTTTCGTATTTTAAAGGTCCTTCATTGATTTATTTCGAGGATACAGTGATAAGGGTTCTAAATCCACCCATCCAATAGGTTTTTGACATGTGTAGGTCTTATATTTTACATTATCTTTTCATTTTATTTAAATCGTTAAATAATGAGGTAATCGCTGCATCATCATGGTGTCATAAATAATTTAATTTATTTAGTGTCTAAAAATTATAAAAAAAATATCATAATGTAGGAAATATTTTTATATTTCTAAATAATATTTATAGTAAAAAATATTACTTGTATAACCCCATGTAAAAATTGTTTTAGTAAAATAACACATGTTTGTGACATTTTAATTTTAACTTTAAATAAAAAGGTTTTAATGTCATTTTGCTACCAAAGTGGCTCCATGGGGTCCCCAAGTTGACCCATGGATTTTCTTGGTCGTCCATGACTCATACAATAAGGTTAGTACATGTTTCATGGTCATTTAATATTATTAAAACATTATTTTTACCTTAAACTACACTAATTACCTCTAATCGCGATTAAGACTTAAAAGTTACTATTCAACAAAAAATTATTTTAACCTAATTGAACCACATTTTAATTCATAATGACAACCATGTATGTAGGATTTTTGAAAATAAAATCACAGAAGTGGCAAAGTCTCATTTAAACAAAAAATCAGTTTTTTAACTACCACTTAGTGGTTTCACTATTCATCAAAAATTGAAGTTTTTCAGAAAAATACCAAAAATTCACCCAAAGCTATATTTGATATTCCGAATTCATAAATGATGTATATTTTAAAAAATTCAAAACATATAATTTGAATTAATTAATTTAATAATTAATTCCCGCTGTCAAAATAAATATCGTGTTTTTAAGAAACAATATCTATTAAAAGATTGACACTAGTTTAAGTCCAATTTCGAAGTGAAATTAATTCCAATGACCACTATTGGATTAAATGGTAAAAAAATATTCTAATTTTACTTTAAAACCAATTCAAAATATAATATAATCATATAATTAAATTAGATTAAAAAGTGGGTTTGAATTAAAATGCAACATTTTTCACTATTCATTAAAAAATGAACTTTATCGGAAAAATACCAAAAATTTACACAAAGTAAATTTTGATGTCCTGATTCTAAATAAGAATTTTATTTTGTCAAATATAACACATACAATTCTCAAAAAGTGGATTTAAAAGAGGTTCTCCATCAAAAGGCGGTTAATCGACTTTTTAAGGAATATTAGAATGTTTACGCTTAAAATTGAATTCATTCGCATTTTTAATCCTCTAATATTTATTGTAAAAAGTAAAAATATTTGACAAACATATATAATAATTTTTTCTTTAGTTTTGTTCATTTCTGTCATTACAACGGCTAGGTGTTAACTACCATTTAAAATAAAATTATTTTATTATTAGAGTGCAACGTATGATTTCAAAGGAACTCGTTGTTACGTATTGGGTACGCCATCGAGCATAGAATTCCCTTTAAAGTAATATTAATATTTTATTCACAAATATAGATAAATATAAAAATTTCATATTATTTATTTACCTGGGGTGTTACATTTTGAGAATTGTCTTAGTCTTCTGCCACCCAACTCCAATCCTAAAGTAAGAAGTTAGGTGTTCAAAGTGGGATGCTTCCCTTTGTACACACCTATGATCATATATTATTCTGGGTTGATCGCAGCGTCTCAGATAGTGTGTGAGATAAATATTAGTAGGCCACCACTAATAAAATCTATACAAATCATGTTTCTGAATATAAACTATAACAGTGTGCATGCATATCAAAAGTAAAATAGTACAAAATAATTAACCAATACCTTATTCATCCTCAGTTGGTGTCTATGAAAAATTTAATTCTTAAATTAAATAATTATTGTTTAGGATTATAAAAAGGACTCCATATAAAAGTTATTGTATTATTATAATGGATAATGATAATAATAGATGATACAAGGTGAAATTAAGGAATAATTATCCTTATAAGGTTGATCTAACTCATGGTACATAACTAAAAATTATGGCTTAAGGTACTAAGTGTAATCCAATAGAAACCCCCAAGGAATTCCACTGAAAGAGTTTCTAACTATGTGTATGGATAATTTCTACAATAATCCTTGGAAAAACATGACTAGACCCAAAGATAATGATCTAAGGCATCACATGTCCATAAATGTCAAGTTGAATCCAAGGAGTGTATATGTGGAATTTTAATTTATGGAGAGAAAGTAAATGGAACCTATGGACTTTTGATATGAATCCACTAATAGAAAACTACCATGTTCCATAGTGGGTATCTCCCTTGGAAATATGATCAATGAATTATAATGGTGTCCTTTGGGAGCTCTAGGCATTCCCCTAGGAATCCAAGCTAGGCTCAAGTTTGACCATTCTTATAAATATGAAAAATGACCATATGAAATAGGAACCTTATACACATTTAATTTATATATATCAAAATTCATTTTAGGCCATTTAAAAATCCTTCAAAAATTAAAATCATTAGGTTGATTCCATTACCTTTCATCTAAAGGGACAAGGTCAATAAGAAAATAAAACCAACATCCAATTCAATTATAATTTATCAAGGATAATTGATATCTATAATTAAATAATTTCCATTTAATGTATTAAATATATATTAATTATTAATAAATAATCACCTTATCAAAGGTCAAGAAAAACACACCCTAATAGTGTCATGGGTAATCCCATTATGGGTCACTAAAGGCATAACAATGAACATACCCTACTTGGGGTGGTTAAAATTTAGTTCACAACCTCTAGTGATGTAAAATGATGTCATTAATTCCATATGATACACATTAAATGATTTAAATTAAATGTATATAAATTTTAGAAGCAATGCCTAGTGGAACTGGCATCCGTATAATGGAAATAGTTTATAAAAAGTTAGATCTTGAGGGAAAAGTCATAGACCACCTAATATATTCCTATATCATATGAATAATCTAGTATCGACCCTTAGTTTGAAATGTTTTTAAAGAAAATGAAAGAATATACGAATTACCTAAACATGGGGCATAAGAGTTCACACTAAAATAGTGACAAAGACGACTTGATAAATGAGAGAAGGAAAGAAGTGGATCGAATCACTTACTAAGAGGGATCCAATGAGATGAATGGTGGTTATATCTTGTATAAAATGAAATATATACTTTAAATCCAAGATTTAGGCCTTTGAAGAATCTAAAATAGGAGAAAAATGAGGGTTGATGTCTGATGGAGTGGGAAATGAAAAGGGAGGAGGGGTTATAAAGAAAGAGGGGAAAACAGTAAAGTATCCCAATTTTATAGAGACACATGATTTTTCCAAACGATTGGAAAAACCATGTTCCAACCATGAATCAGCTACTATCCAAGGAAAATGGTCTGTATGGTTGGGGATCACAGTTTTTCTCATCTTGCTCTACCTATGCATCCCCCTGTTCTTAGGGAACACACCCTACATGGGTTGCAATGCACGAATATAAAATCCATGCATAACCTATTAACTCCCATATTTAGACCCCTCTGGCACTCCAAATGGTTTATTTAACCATACATACTAGTTGGTATGGTTTATACTAACCAGGTTTCCCTGTTTTTTCCTCCAAAATTCGAGGATCTAGGGTCTGAACAGCCCCCAAACACCCTCATTTTATTCTATAGCCTTACTATGAATTCATATAAGTATAAAACCACGAAATTAAACAAAAATTAAAAGGTTCTATACCTTGATGAAAATTAGGGTTCTTAAAATTATAATATCATATCTACCATCTTGCCTTACAATCCCTCAGAAAATGATAACATCACTTATGCGTATGAATCTACTACCACCTCCACAAAGCAATGTGATTTTTTTTCATTTATTCTTTACATAGATGGAAATAAGGAAAGATTTAATAATTATATATAATATATATAATAAAATAATTATTATTAAAAGGTGAATTATTATTTATCTTTCTTTCATTCCATCTGTCAAAAGGTGAAAGTAGTGTTCCTATAGATGTACAACCTAGCTTCTCAATGAAAAATGTAATTCATTTTTATATACCTACATTTTAGGGATGAATATAACATATATGTATATATAATGAGTATATATAATATTTATATCATGGTTAAAATTATTGAGATGATAAAACCATGATAAATGTATAAGGACCAGAACTACTATACCATAATTCTTATGAAAAATGAAATAGTTAACACTTGAAAATGATGATTTTAATAATAAATTGTTAATAAATGGGTGTTGAAATGTTATAAATGGATAATATATGATATTATAAGTATATAAATGAATATTTTATAGAATAATAATAAATTAAAATTTATTATACATGCGGTTAGAGTACTTTTGAATAAATTTGAAATTGAGTTAAGGATTTTAATTTCACTTATATTTCTATGAGACACATGCCATATTCACCACTTGTTTCTATTATGTAGTGCATATATTTCCCATGAATTTATTTTATGATTTTTATCTTGAAAATTATAGGGATATTAATATCCTTGTAATAATCTATCTTTCATGAGTATTTTATTTGAAAGTTACCAACATGGTAAGAGATCAATGTTATAATCACATTGCTTAACTGGATTGTTTATGATTAAGTTTCAGATGATGAAATTTTATGAAAAATATCTCAAAATTCCAATGAATTTTATTATAATTTGGTTATTTTTATAGATAATTTTTTTATTTAATTTTCCTATATTTACATACTCAAGAGACAAAAAGAATAATTTTAAGGAAAATTTTATTTATTTCCCTCTTCAGTTGAAAATATTTTTTCTTCCACAGCCACATTTTTTCAAAAAAATTTCATGAATTCTTTTAGTATTCTCTTATAATTGATTAATTTAATTTTTAATTATAGTTTATTATACAAAAGATAGTTTTAAAAGAATATTCATTTCATTTTTTGAATGAGACACTTTTGACTTTCTACCGAAAATATGAAAGGGATATTTGGTTTAATGTACTCAAAATGAATGGAATTTTATGTTTTCATGAAAGCTAAATAATTTTAATCACACTTTACATGTTTCCAATGATATTTTCAAATAAATTTTTTTCATTAACATTTTGGAAAATTTTTAAATTTAAAATAAGTGATTTCTAAGTGAAATGGATGTTTTTCTCAAGAAATATTCCACTAATCTTTTAAAGGAATTTTTCATCTATGATAGCATAATTTTATGTTACTTATGATTTAATGGATATATGATCTAATGATACCATCCAGATTAATTGTTTGGATATCTTATGATTTTTATGATTTAAGGACGATTCTATGAAATTTATTTATTTCCCATATGTTAATTAAGTTATGATAAAACCTTTTTGAAATCTTTTTCTTTTCCATGGGTTATTCTATAATAAAACAATGAAATGATAATTAAACCTATATCATTTCCACATGTTTTAATTTGATAAATTTTTTATGATCTTGTGGAACACATATGCATGATTTTAATTATGTAATGGGTGTGTCTTGAATTATAAATCCCTCTAATGCATTGGGTAAGTATGGATATCTCATTAGATAATAAGTACTGCAATTGGGAGTGAATCTAGTTTAGTAACAGAGTTTGTCCACTATAATAGTCTTGGGAGTGAACCTTGATTAAGGATATGATGGAATGAGGAGTAAACCTAATCCAATATTATAGTATTGGCTGTGATCCTTGTCTAAGAAAATTATTTTATATTCTTATGGGTACGTGAAAGACATATGTCTTATGAAAATTTTATTATCTCATAGATCATGTTCATTAATTCCATTATGATTCATATCCTATAAACTACAAACAATTATTCCATGAATCATGATTATTATCTATGATATGTTAGGTATGGTTTAAAATGTTAATCTTATGTGGCCATTCCCTTATTCTCATGTTATGGTTATGTGATCACTGATATCTCTCTTATTTAACCTTAACGAACCTCTGAGCTCACCTTTTCCTATGTTTCCTTTCCTTGGGTTTTAAAGAAAGGTTTTAAGTATGATATGTCTAAGAAGGGTGATCATTGCAAATAACTTAGTAGGAGATTATATAGATCTATTATAATATATTTTTTACGTATCTGTGTTTCTAAAGACACTATAACTATACGATTCTAGCATGGATCATAATATCATGTATTGAATACTCATCTAATGAATTAAATATTTTCAATCTTGGGTAAAATAACTAAGTGTTTAAAGGTATAATTATCATCCACTATAGAATTGCTAATGTATTATTTGATTCCAGATCTACCCATTATTTTGTATCTGAATAATTTTCTAAGGGTATCATAATACCACCTCAATGATTACATATTGAATTATTAGTGAAAAATCTTAATGGTATGATGATCAAATCTCATGTATTTTATTATTATCTATTTTTTTATTGGAATGTACTTCCTTTAAATATAATTATCCCCCTATTGTTGAATTTTATTCTAAATTATGCATGAATTTTTATTTCTTTACATAAATACCACATAAATTTTGAGAATGGTAAGTCATAGTTGATATTCCAATTCAAATTATGATATTATATCAATGTGATGATAAATATGAACTTACAATTAAAATTACATCCATTATATGGGTCTTGATTCTTATTCAAAAGGGATTTTATCTCAAATTGTTGTTGAGAAACTCAACATCAAAGATATTCTAATTATGGTGGAGTTTTTAAATATATTTCTAGAATATTTAACTATATTTACATCAAATAGTGGGGTTGATTTTTCAAAAAAACTCATATATGGTGCTAAACCTATTTCAAATTATTGTTATAGAATGGCCTCAATTAAGATGCTGGAATTAAAGAAGATACTTTAGGAGAGTCTTAACAAGTGGTTCATTCAAACAAATATGATACCTTATTGTGAACCTATTTTATTTGTTAAATAATAATGATGGATCAAAGTGAATCTGCATTTATTATTGGAAAATAAATAAGATCACAATAAATAATTGGAGTTCTAAAGGATCTATGAATAGTTGAGAAGGGTAGGGGGTTGAATAATTTTTTTTCTTTTTAAAAATCTAAAACTTTGTGAAACTTAACCCATATAATTTCTTGAAGTTTCTTCCTTATCAACTTTTAATAACCTCAAATTCTTGAATATATAGAAAAGTAAAAAATTCACACAATATTTACAAGGTTCTCCTTTAGTGTGAGAAACTACATCCTTATTATAGACACTCCTATGGGTCTATAGAAATTAACTAATATGGAGAAGTGAAAACAATATATGTCAAATCCCATTGGACACCTTCTATATCCTAATAGTAATGATTATACTAACTCCCATTGGTTTAAAAAAATTTATTGAAAAAATTGAGCCACATGAAAATGAAGATCTTTGAAACCTTTTTCTCCATAAAAGGACTTTTCGAAGGTTGAGTCCAATGTAACTACATACGATATCATCAATCCAATTAACCCTATCCAATGTACCCTTTTCAATATTCTATTTTAGAAAAAACATAATTATATTATTATTTAAAAAATATATATTCTAAAACTTTTGATAAAAAACTCATTTTTATACACCTCGGTCAGGTATGAAAAACGTTCTACAATCCAATGTTCTGAATGAACCATCTTTTCAGGAAAAAATATTAGTGTAACACCCTAAAATTTTTGTGAAATATTTTTCTTTTTAGAATTAATTTTATCTATTTAATATTTTTCATTTCACACAATACTAAAAATAGTTTTTTTATATTAAAGAACTTTGATTGGATTGTGTTATACACAAAACCAAGTTATCATGCACTACACACAACATAATGTTTAACGTGCTCTATGCAGAACACCGAGGTTATCATGCATTACACATAATATTGACTTTTATCAGTGGATTTCAAACATGCAAGACCAAGTTTTACCAAACAATAATATATTATTAAAATGTTATTATTTAATATAATAAGGTATAACTGAGGTGTTAAATTTAAATTTATGAATATTATTAACTAATTTATAAAAATATACTTTTTACACAAATATAATATAAATTCATAGGTTACAAAATGATTATAAATGAATATGAGAACCTGTTAAATATAATGGACAATATTATTACGGTCACAAAGCTATTTTTACCTAATTAATTAAATTATTTACTATTAGTGAGTGGTATTAATGTAATATATGTGTTATATATTTAATAATTTTTTTATATTAATCTAATTGATTTTATAGACATAATATAAGAACAAACCCAATTTTATGCAAAAAAATATTTTTTATAAAGGTTGTTTTACCACCTTTTAATGGAAAACCCATTTCAAATAAAATTTTGGAACATTTATAGATTTAATATGTCAAAGTAAACTTCATATTTGTATGAGAAACACAAAAACTAGGTTAGGATAAATTTTTGGTATTTTTTTGTAAGGTTTCATTTTTTATGAATAGTTTAAAATACTGAATTTTAATTCAAAACTTACTTTTCATAAAATTCATTTATAAGGTTAAATTATATTTTAAAATGGGTTTGAAGTTTAATTAGATAATATTTTTATAAATTAATCCAATTTAGGTCATTAGAACCAATTTCATATTGAAATTTCATATAAAAACATAGAAAAATTCTGATCATTATTAATTAAAAACCTGCATCGTCATCCCACCAGAGGGATTAATTTTAAATTAATTTCAACCAATTTTGTGAGAAGAATTTTTAAAAATTGATTCCATATTTGGAATAATAATAATTTTTAATTTCTAATAAGTTAAACTTAGTTTTCGACAAAAAATATTAGTGAAAGTGATTAAAATTAATTACAACCTCCAAATAAATTTTTTATTATTTTCATAGAAGACACTTTAGGGTAGTAGGAACCGACCAAATACACCATTCAGTGGGATATTCAAAATTAAAAATACCAAAAATCATACAAAATCAATTCAAAATCTTTCAAATCACGTGATCCACCTGAGAATCCATGGCACCAACGCGTCAACACCACCATCATCAGCACATCACTATCTTTAGTAGTACTTCAACTTCCATTTACATTATCAATGAAGGAAACCACCACCGGATTTTCATCCCATCACCAAAGTAAAACAAAATGCATCCTTCAACTATTCTCGTCGTTGACCTTCAACTGGAGGACCATCAAAGACCATCGACCCACCGTAAAACTTTATCACTTTTACATTGTCTTCCAAACATCACAAAAAACAACCACACTATCATTGCTTCGCCTTCAACATAACAAAACCAATAAAAAAAAATACCAAAACCAAATACACAAAATCATAGAAGAAAATAGATTAAAGCCGTGCCTAGAGGATCAACATCTGCCAGCCACACATCCCAAAGAATCAATGTAACCACCGCTCTAGATACGACTATGAAAGGTGACGAGGAATGCGAGGCCAGAGAAGGGCTTGGAGAGGAACTAGACTCTAAACACCAGCATCATCGAAGGAGCAGAAAACTAGAAGAAGTATAACAAAAACATGCTGGATCTGGTAGCACCAAGAGACATGCCGACTGCCGATCCACATAACCCAAAGCCTCTTTGTTACCACTTATTCTACTACAGCCAGGAGAGGCTTATAGGAACTTGAGGCCAGAGCAAGTATTGAGTGCCTGAGGTATCCATAGGAAGAAACCATCGATGGGAAGACCAAAATAGTCAAAGTATAATATCCACAACATCGAGCGAGAAATCCCAAAGAGAAAGGAAATTCCATGAAGAAGAAGAATGAAGATAAGGGAATCACTAGAAAAGAGAAAGTCCAAAGTGGAGATCCATCTCCACTAAGGAGGGCTCCAGAAACTCTAGGAGGAGATCTGAGAGAGGATAGGGGAGCTGGGCGATTGGGGTGCCATTTAAAATTAATTATAATGGTTAAAAGAAAAAGTAGGTTAATAAAGTAATAAACCTTAAATTTAAGAGCCAAAACGACCTAGAAACTTATCCAAAAACCATTTTATATAAATTATTCAACCATTAACCTTACATTATTTATTTTGGTTGATTTTTTTGGCATTTTTTAAGTAAAAATGTGGGTATACCTAACTTGTTTTAAAAAATACCAAGTGTGTCCTTTCTCTTCCCTATAAAAGGCCACCAACTCTCACACTTCTTCACAACTGTCAAACCACTTAGATTAGATGAAGATCTTCCCAATAAAATTATTAACACACCTCAATTCCTCTATGAATAATCCATTTTGGAGGAAAAAAATCTAAGTAATCCATTTGGAACAAACCAAAAGGAGTTACCCGATTAAGAGGTATTGTGTTATATCAAGATCCTTTCTTTTATTTTGTTTCTATACCACCTACACTCTCTTTATTCCATGAATGTATTAAAAAAAATTATAATAAATATACTATGATGTTTTTATTATAAGATTTTGACGTATACTTACACACACATCCATCTAATGGGTAACTAACATACTGTTTATATGTAAAGATAACTACCGCCTCACTGAACAATGATTGTTCATTTATTTTTTTACTGCCTATCATAGTGGAAATTATAATGGAAACTCTATTTATATATTTCATTAATTAAATTTATTATTTCTTTAATCTTATATATTTTTTTTTACAATACATACCTTTTTTTACTTTTCATTTGGTGTAAATATAATAATTTCATTTGAGGAAGTGTGGATTACCACCCCCTCAAAGCGATGTGATTCATTCACACACTACATAGAATGTATTAAGGAATGGTTTAGTGAACTTATATGATATATATTATATAATAATGATACTATAATAATTATATATATACATATATAGATACTTATATGTCATTTTTTTCTTTCTTTTAATACGATAATAAAAACGAAAATAACGTTCATGCGTTCGTAAGGATTACTGTCTCCATGAACGGTGTAGTCAATTTCATAGTTATATATTTTATATATTATTATAATAAAAAATATAATGTATATAAATTATATTTATATCATTTCTTACATTCTTAAAATCATGATATAAGTATAAGGACCAAATATATAACAATAATACACATGCGAAGAACAAAGTGAATATTACCCGAAGTGAAACATTATCCTAGGTTTGTTAACAAGAGGGTAATATAAGAACATAATGAAACCATATATGGTATTAGATATAATAATAATATTATGTAAAATATTTATAATAAACTTATATTTATTATACATGAATTTTTTATGAGTACGAAGAGATTCAAGACACAAGGTAAGGGGATTTCATCTCATTTTTTATTTCCATGAGATATATGATTTATTCACGAACCATTAATTTTGTGTGGTGTATATAATTACCATGAATGTGTTATATTATTAGTATTCTTAAATTTATGTTTAACCCTTTTATGACCTTTATGTCATGGGGTTAAAGTTTCCAAAGTTACCAAATCGGTAAATTTATTTTGTCTTAATTTTCCTTCTTTGAGACACATGCCATGTTATACGCCTATATTTTTATATGAGGTGTATAAACTACCTTTTAATTTTTTTATCAATAATATCTTTATTTTCATGATATTTTAATCTCTATGTAATTTCATTTTTTTATATGGGGATTATGATTCAAAGTTACCATGTGGTAAGAGTTTATTGAAACAATCTCACAATTTATCGAGATTGTTGATGATCATATTTTTATTCATAAAATCATATGATAAATATTTCAAGATCACTCTTTAATTTTCTTCTCCCCTAGTTATTCATGATATATTCCTGTATTGGTACCATGTTTCTACTCTTTGATACATAATATAGTTAAGAACAATTTTCAAGAAAGTCTTACTTTACCCCCTCTTGGGTCAGAAATCTATGTTCTTTCAAAATAATGTTTTCTAAAAAGGGTTTCCAAGAATATTATACTATTATCCTATAATAATTAAATGAAATTTTGTCCCTTTTTTATTTTACAAAAATCTTTTAAAAGGAATATCATTATCATTTTTTTTTCAATACACTTTTATAAACTTTTTACCATGGAAAATGAATTATCTTTTTACCTCATATGACATATATCGATTTACCTTTGATCATTTCTGTGAAGCTTCCTTTTCATTTTAAAATGATAATTTTTAATAAAAAATTTTTAAAATGTTTTAAAAATTTATTTAAAAGTTTTCCAGGTATTTTTCAAGGAATTGTTTTTTCAATTGGTTTTTATGATTCTTTTATAAGTTTTTTTAAAAAACATTTTTCAATTTTTTTTCAAGATTACTTTCTATGTTTTAAATGAAAATTGTTTTCAAAATGTTTTCAAGGATTCCTTTATAAGTTTCAAAGTAAAATTATTTTCAAAATGTTTTCAAATTTACCTTTATAAGTTTTCAAAAAAAAATTTTTAAATGGTTTAAATATTTCTTTATAAGTTTTCAAAGTATTTTCAAAGAAATAGTTTTCAAAATGTTTTCAAGATTATTTTATAATTTTTCAAGGGAAACAGTTTTAAAAAATTTTTACATTTAAAAAAATTATTTTTCATTAATAAAGGATATTTTCCTCAAGAAATGATTTCAAAATATCTTTACAATTTATTTTCCATCTAAGATGAAAACTATTAATGTTACTCATGCTTTTCTAGTAAATGATCTAAAGGTTCCATTCACATTCTTTCTCTAAATAGGTTATTCTTGAGGTCATGGTCTTTATGAAACTCGTTTCTCTTTAATGGGTTATATGTTTATGAAATAAATTTATCTTTAATAGGTTATATATTTATGAAATCCGTTTCTCTTCATTGGGGTATGATTTCTTTGAAATGATTATGAAACCTGTATCCTTTTCCAAATTTTATGCAATGATTACATGTTTATGATACCCATTTCATTTCATGGGTTATGATATGATTGTTTATGATTTTATGAAACATGTATGTATGATTTCATTATGAGATGTACGATACCTATATCTCACTTCAATGAATTATGTAACGATAGAGGACTCATGAGTATATATGTTATGCTTGAACCTGATTTCATGTTGACAATATTATGAATAAACCTGATTACATGTTCACAATATTATTCATGGACCTGGATTCATGTCCATATGTTTATGCATGAACCTTATTACATGTTCACAATGTTATGAGTGAACCTTATTACGTGTTCACAATATTATGAATGGACCTAGTTGTATGCCCATAAGTTTATGTGTGAACCTGATTACATGTTCATAATTTTACCTAGTTTTATGTCCATAAGGTTATGTGTGAACCTGATTACATGTTCAGAATGTTTTTCATGGACTTAGTTTCATGTCCATTAGTTGATGTCAGGGCCTGATTTCATGTCCCTAACTTAATTAGTGAACTTGTTTCTACTTATACATGTTGAAAACATTATAAATTTTTTTCCTAACACAAATTTGATGGCTTATTCCTATGTTATTATTTCATGAATTATGATCTTAATTTTCTTATGATCTAGGTCTTATGAAGCTCCAATATTTTTTATGATATTTAATTTTTAGGGTTTGATCTTCAAATGTTATTGTCAAGTTCTATACCTTTTTTTTCATTTTATTCTTACACATTTACTTTATTTACCCTTACTGAGAATCTGAGCTCACCCCTTTCGTATGTTTCCTTTCCCAAAATTATGAATAAAGGTTTTTAGAAGAAGTAGTAAATGTGGATATTTTTATGGTATTTGTTGAAGATATGTCACCAGGATAGAAGATTTTGTTTTCAAGTTTCCAAAGACACTAAACTATTACGGTCCTCCAACATGTATTTTTGTAAGGTAATGATTATTCATCTAAAATGAGGTAATATCCATGTATGCTAAGCTTGGGTCTCTATAGTTGGTATTAAATTTAGGTTTAGTCAACCTTTGGAAACTAGGATGACAAAAAACTAGTGATATACCAAGGTCTATTTCTAAGGATATGTCTAGGGATGTCTCTAAGGATTAGTATAAGGATGAGTTAACGTATACGAAAATGTCTGGGAATTTTGTTAAAGGATAGAGTGAGTGTTTTCCTATAAATACATCCCTATCTAGATACTACAAGTGGATATTGATCTGGAACAAATTTACCTTAGGGTAACAACTCTGAAAATTTGTTTAGAGCCTGAATCGGGGTAATCTAGTACCCGACAATAGGTCTTGCTGCACACCTAGTTTGACACTCCTAGGGGATATGCTTTGGGAAATAACAAACTCTTAACAAACCATAATAAAGTATTTAAATAGAGGATGAATATTAATAAACTAGGATAAACATAATATTTCCTAGATTAATGAAGTATGAGCCATGATTTAGGCACCCTATAAGTAATTTTTCATGATTATATAGCATCTCAATACGATTAATGTTTATAAGACTATGATTTCAGGTTTTATTCAATGGATAGAACTAGAAGAACATAATTAACATTTAATTATTTAGATGTGGAAGGTATGATAATTATGTGAATCCATTTCCCAAGAAGAAATATTATAAAGAGAACCATGAAGGTGGCACGATATTTATGAAGATAAATAGACCACAAATGACTTTTGAATGGTATGTGATGTTTTTCCAGTATTTTTTACATTAAAAATATTAATAATGATTATATTGAGGTTGATGAACCTTAATACATGATTAATATTTCATATTCTAGGAAAGAGTTATTAAGGAAAAAGTTGATTAAGCCCAAGTAACAGTTTGGGTATAATGTTAGATGAATGAAGTATTTATGTTTTGAACTTGAATAGACCGAAGGCCTTTTTTTGTTGATTTTTGATAACCTCCCTTTCAAGGGATGAGGTATAAACTTTACAAGGATTATAGGCTTAAGATATTACATATCCCGTAGTCTTAAAATACATTACATAACCAAAAGGTCTTAGGAAATTCAACCAAACTATAACTACAAGGAAATGCCCCTCCCCAGTATCTGCATCATGATGTAGCCCTCCACCTTCACATGGCCATTTGATTAATCTTCCCGTGCAAGCATAGGCTGGTCCCGATGGCATTTCCATTCCCTATCATTCTTCCAAATCCATTAGTTCAACTTTGGTGAGTGCGCCTGCTCTGAATCCTCCTTTGGGGATTCTTCTTTTTTGTAGAGTATGTCTAGGGAAACTACATTGATCATGTGGCCTGAAGGCCTTGAGGTGGCCCAAAGGCCTTAAAGGTGGCTCGAAGGCCTTACTGACCCGAAGGCCTGGGTGTCCCGAAGGCCTTAAGGACTCCAAATACAAACCGGTGGCCCAAGATTAATAGTTCTGGATGCTATAGTACCTGCTACAGTACCTACACAGTACCCACATAGTACCTACTACAATACCTGCTATAGTACCCAGAATTATGCCTCTGACTAGTTTTGAACCTGGGTCTCATGGATGTACTTAGAGATACCTCACCAACTGGGTTGAGGCTCATGTTCTATTTTTTTTGGAATTTAGATATTATGTTATATGAATAATGAAATATATAATTATTTTTAGTATAAGTTTTCATTAAGAATTTAAAAGGATATGTTGAATGGTATTGAATATATATAAAAGTGATTTCATGGAAAGATGATATTTTTATTAAGGTAAGTAACCCTTAATTAATGTTTTATGTTGAGATAATGATTTTTGAATAAATATATACTAGGTATGAATAAGTAAATTAGAAATTATGGATTTCCCTCTAAGTGATTATTGAAAAAGTAGTATATGTCATCAAGGATGAAGTTTAATTTTTTTTATTTAAGGAATATATACAATATGATTTGGAATAAAGAAGAATGCTTGTTTTCCAAAATGATTTATGGTAATTTAGTTTATTAAGATGTTTCAAGGGAATATAAAATGTGGGTATTAACGTGTTTGGAATGTGAAAATGAAGAAAAACTTTGGGATATATGGGGGATAAATGTTAATTTAAACTCATATCATTCTTTCTAAAGATTTAGATTTTAATCTTTCAGATGGGTTATAAGGTTAACCATTTATGGAAAGTTTAATTTAATATTAAGATAAATTTAATAAGATTAAAATGTAATCTATCGATATGAGTATTAATTCATATTGGATATCCAACTCTAAAAACTTTATGTTTATGATAACCGATGACAAATAGAATAGAATATCATTGATCTAATGATATATTATTACTTTAGGAATGAAAAATTCACATTATTTTTAATAGAAAGAGGTGAAGTGGATCAATGAACAACAAAGGGCGACATTTTACTAAAATAATGCAAGTATATATTTTCATGAAAATTCCTCAACTTTAGGAAAAATGATACTCAATCCAAAAACATTGTCCTAGTACCTTCGTTTTGATGAATCAGAAGGTCCCATAGGTCATCGTATATTTATGGCTTTGTGATTTTAACATTTTCCCAACCACATTATCTATTACTCTCCCTCAGAACTTGATGGTTATATTTCTCTTCCACGTACATGTTTTCACTTAACACCTATGATATCCTATGTGGAAACCCAACTATGTGTTACTTTAGGTAGCCATTATGGATCAAACTTTCCTTTTTAGAGGAATTTTTAGTGTTCATTATTATGATGTGGGTTTCTATTAAAGGAAACTAAATGTATTAAAAATTTGATAACCCAGAAGAATTTCTAGGGAGAAATTAATTTTAAGGGGGGTATAATGTAACACCCTGAGATTTTATGAAATATATTTTTTGAATTAATTTTATCTATTTGATTTTTTTCATTTCACGCAACACTAAAAATAGTTTTTTTATATTAAATCACTATGATTGGATTGAGTTATACACAACAACAAGTTATCATGCACTACACACAACCTAAATCTTAACGTGCTCTAGATGGAACACCGCGGTTAGTGTACATTACACACAATATTTACTTTCCTTTATAGCTTGAGTAAGACACAAGACCGAGTTTTATCGAACAATAATATATTATTAAAATGTTATTATTTAATATAATAAGATATAAGAAATCCATTAAATTAGTATTTATGAATATTATTAGCTAATTTATGAAAATATATTATTTACACAAATATAAGATAAATTCAAATGTTACCGAATGATTTGAAATGAATTAGAAAACCAATTGAATATAAAAGAAAATACTATTATGGTCACAAATCTATTTTACCCTAATTAATGAAATTATTTTAAATTAGTGAGTGATATTATTTTAATATATATGTTATATATTCAATCAAATATTTATGATTTTCATCCTATATATTCGATAGACATAATATAATAACAAACCCAATTTTACACACAAAAACCTATATTTTTATAAAGATGTTTTACCGCCTTTTAATGGAAAACCAATTTTAAATACAATTTATAGAACATTTATAGATTTAATATTTAAAAATAAAATTCATATTTTGAAAAGAAACATAAAAATTAGGTTAGGATATTTTTTTGGTATTTTTCTGTATGGTTTCTTTTTTTAGGAATAATTAAAAATACCGAATTTTAATTCAAAATTGATTTTTCCTATAATTAATTTATAAGGTTAAATTATATTTTAAAACGGTTTAAAATTTTAATTAGATAATATTTTTATTAATTAATACAATTTAGGTCACTAAAACGAATTTCACATTGAAATTGGATATAAAAGCATAGTAAACTTTTGATCATTTTTACTTTAAAAATCCATAGTGTGGTCCTGTCAGTGAGATTAATTTTAAATTAATTTCTTCAATTTTTTTGATTAAAATTCATAAAAATGGATTAAATATTTATAATCATCATAATTTATAATTTATAATAAGGTTAACTTAGTTTTTGACCAAAAATATTAGTGAAGGTGATTAAAATTAATTACAATGGTTAAGAGAAAAATTAGGTTAATAAGGCACCAAACATTAAAATTAAAACCCAAAATGACCTATAAACTTTTCCAAAATTAATTTTATGGACATTATTAGTCCATTAACATTACATTATTTAGTTTTTTCATATTTATTACTTTTTTTATGTAAAAATGTGAGTACACCTAACTTGTTTTAAAAAATGCCAAGTGTGACCTTTCCCTTCCCTATAAAAGGCCACCACCTCTCCATATCCTTCAAACCTCGCAAAACACTTAGTTTAATATAGAATATAAATAATAAAATTAAAAAATACACCCCTTACTCCTTTAATCATCCCTTTGGGAAGAATAAAATCCATGGAATCCTTTTGACACAAGCCAAAAGGAGTTACCCTATTAAGAGGTAACATCTTCTCTTAGCTCATTTCCTTTATTTTATTTCTCTAACCCATAAAATCTATTTATTACATGATTTTATAAAAAAACCAGTATCCTAAATATAATAGGCTGTGTTTATTATAAGGGTTAGACCTCAAATTACACACACATGCATCTAATGATCAACGAACATACTGTTTATGTGTACAATGAACTACCGCCTCACTAAATGACGATTGTTCATTTTTCATTTACCGCCACTCAGGGTAGAAATTATGATGTAAAATATATTCATATATGTCATATATTATATTTATTATTCCTTTAATCTTATTTATTAATTTTACAACACATACCTTTTTTACTTTCTGTTTGGTGTAAATACGATAATTTCGTTTGAGGAAGTGTGTAATACCACCCATTAAAGTGATGTGATTCATACGCACACTACACAGAATGTATTAAAGATGGGTTTAGTGAAATTATATGATATATATGATATAATAATTATACTTTAATAATGATAATGATACATATATAGATATTTCATTTTCTTTCATTCTTTCAATATACAATAAAAATAGAAACAACGTTCATCGTACGTACAACTTACCATCTCCATGAATGGTGTATTCCATTTCATAATTATAAATTATTTAGATTATTATAATAAAAATATATTTTATATAAATGATATTTATATCATGTTTTATATTATGGAAATCATGATAAATTATAATGACCAAAGATATAACAAATTAAGACACATGCGAAGAACAAAACGAATATTAACCGAAGTGAAAACTTAATATAGGATTTTTTACAAGCGAGTAATATAAGGTATTAATAAAACCATATATGATATTAGATGTAATAATATTATTTTTTAAAATATTTATAATAATATTAAATTTATTATAAAGGAATCCTGTACGAGTATGAAGAGAGTCAATACACAAGGTATGGAGATTTCATCTCACTTTGTTGGAACTATAACAGTACTGTAGTGGGAACAGTAGTAGTACTGTAGCAGGCACTGTAGCAGGAACTATGCAGAACTGTAGCATGTACTATAGCAGGAATAATATTAGGCATTGTTTGGCATTGTAGCATCCAAGAATATTCCCCCGTTTGGGCCTTCGAGCCACCGATTTGGTCCCTGAGTCCTTTAAGGCCTTTGGGCCACCTAGGCCTTTGGGTTAGTAAGGCCTTCGGGCCACCTCAAGTCCTTCAGGCCACCTTAAGTGTAGATGAAAACCATATAACCTACAAGGAAAAAACTTCAAAAGGAGGAGAAGAAAAGAGCCTTCACCATAGAAGAAGTTAAATAGATTGCAAGAATGAGATGGTATAGCACCTGCCATTGGGACAAGCCTGTGCATGCACAAGAAAGCCTAGTCGAATATCCATGCAAAGGTGGAGAGCTTATTTCACGATGAAGATGTTGGGGAGGAGAAGTTCTAAGTAGTTAGTTTGGTTGTATTTAATATTTTAAGACTACGGGAAATGAATTCCTCTAAGGCCTGTGGGCCATGTAATACTTATGCCTACGTACCTTGTAAGGGTTCCACATCACCCCTTAAAAGGTGTATTATCAAAAAATCAATAAAAAAATGAAGGCTTTCGGGCCATTGGAGGATTATATACTACCCATGAATGTGTTATATGATTATTATTTTTAAATTTATGGGTATTTATATAAATATTTTATGATCTTAGTTTCATGGGGTTTAAGTTTCAAAAGTTACAAAATAAGTAAATTTATTTTGTCTCAATTTGTTTTCATTGAGAAACATGCCATGTTATACACCAATATTTTTATATGATTTGTGTAAAATACCTTTGAAATTTCATATCATGAATCTCCTTATTTTCATGATATTTTAAGGTATATTTAATTAAATTCTCCTATATGGGAATTATGATTCAAAGTTACCATGTGGTAAGACTTTATTGAAACAATATCATTGTTTATCGAAATTATTTATGATCACATTTTTATTGATAAAATCACATGATCTATCTTTCAAAATAACTCATGAATTTAATTCTACCATGGTTATTCAAGATATATTCATGTATTATTACCAATTTTCTACTATCTGCTACATAATATAGCTAAGAAAGTTTTTTAAGAAATCATGACTTTACCCTCTATTTGGTTGGAAATATATGTTCATTCAAAACCATGTTTTCTAAAAAGGGTTACCAAGAATATTCTACTATTCTTACATAATCATTAAAATTAATTTTCTCCTTTTTTTCCTTTACTAATGTTTTCAAAGGAATATTATTGTCATTTTCTAGTCAATTCACTTTTCTAAATTTTTTACCACATAAAATGAATGTTCTTTTTTACCTCGTATGACATGTACATATTTACCCACCTTCATTTATATGAATCTTCATTTTAATTTTTAAAAGGTTAATTTTAAAGAAAATGATTTTAAAATGATTTAAATATTTATTTATAAGTTTTGAAGGTATTTTTCAAGAGATTTTTTTAAAATATTGTTAAGCCTCTTTTATAAGTTTTTAAGGAAAATGATTATCAATATGTTTTCAATATTACTTTATATGTTTTCAAGGAAAATTGTTTTTAAAATGTTTACAACTCTAACTTTATAAAATTTCAAAGGAAAAATGTTTTTTAAAATGTTTTAAATATTTCTTTATAAGTATTCATAGTATTTTAAAAGAAATATTTTTCAAAATGTTTTCAATATTCTTTTATAAGTTTTCAAGAAAAATGGTTTTCAAAAGGTTTTGCATTTTTCAAAAAGTATTTTTCATTAAAAAAGGATATTTTCCTCAAGAAATGTTTTTAAAAAATATTTCCAAGTTATTTTCCATCTAATATGACAATTGTTGATGTTACTCATGTTTTTTCTTGGAAATGATCTCATGGTTCCATTCATATTATTTTTATGAATGGGTTATACTTGATGTCATGGTCTTTATGAAACCCATTTCTATTACACATGTATATATTTATGAAATAAATTTATCTTTCATGGGTTATATGTTTATGAAATCCATTTCTCTTCTATGGGTTATGATTTGGATGAAATGATTATGAAACTAGTATCATTTCCCATAAGTTATGATATTATTACATGTTTATGATACATATTTCATTTCATGGTTTATGATATGATTTTTTTTTGATTTTGTGTCACATGTATGTGTTAATTAATTATGAGATGGGTGAGACATATATATCCCTCCAATACATTGGGTAATAATGGAGGACTCATGAGTATATATGTTATGCATGAACCTGATTTCATGTTCACAATGTTATGCATGAACCTGATTACATGTTCAGAATGTTATGAATGGACCTATATGCATGTAAATAAGTTTGTGAATGAACCTAATTACATGTTCCTAATGTTATGAGTGAACCTTGTTACATGGTCAAAATATTATGTATGGACCTGGTTGCATGTCTATAAGTTTATGCATGAACCTGATTACTTGTTCAAAATGTTATCTGTGAACTTGATTACATGTTCAAAATTTTATACATGGACTTGGTTAGGTTATTCATAAACATGATTACATGTTAAAAATAGTATGCATAGACCTAGTTTCAGGTCTATAAGTTGATGCGTGGGCCTAATTTCATGTCCCTAACTTAATGAGTGAACCTATTTCTACTTATACATGTTCACAATGCTTTAAAAAATGGGCATACTAAATATTCCCTATCTTATTCTTATGTTACTTCCATGAATTATGTTTTTAATTCTATTATGATCCATATATTATGAACTAAAACTATTTATTATGATATCTAATTTGTAGGGTATGATCTTCATATGTTATGCTTAAGTTCCATACCCTTTTGTTCATGTTATGTTTACACATTTCCTTTATTTACCCTTACTAATAATATGAGATCACACCTTTCTTATGTTTCATTTCCCAATGTAATGAAGAATTTTTATAGGTATAATTACAAAAGGTGGAGACATTTATTAGAGTTATTGAAGATCTTTCACCGGGATAAGATATTTTGTTTCCAATTTTCCATAGACACTAAACTATTATGGTTCTTGGGCATGTATTTTTGTAATGTACAAAATATTTATCTAAAATGATTTAATATCCACTTATGCTAAGCCTGGGTTGATATATTTGGTATCAAAGGAATGTTTATTAAACCTTTGGAAACTCATATTAGAAAAATTTAGTGATATCCCTAGTAATATTTCTAAGGATATGTCTATGTATTTGTCTAATGATAAGTATAAGAATGAGTTAATATATAAGAGAATGTCCTGGAATTTTGGTAATGTATAGAGTGAGTGGTTCCTAGAAATATATCCCTTTATGGATATTATAAGTGGATGTGGCTATAGAACAAATGTACCTAGTGGTAATAACTCCGACAAGAGGTTCTAGGCCTAACTCAGGGTAATTCTATACACTATAATGGGCCTTTCTGCACACCTAGTTTGACACTCTCAAGGGATATGCTTTGGGAAATCACAAAAATATTTAAGAGCTATCATGAAGTATTTAAATATAGGATCACTATAAATAACCTAGGATAAACCTTATTTGTCATAGATTAAAGATGTAGGAGCCATGATTTGGGCACCCTGTAATTAAATTTTCATGATTATATGGTATCCCAATATGATCAATGTTTCTCACACTATGATTTCTGGTTTTAATCAATGGATATAATTAGAAGGAACATGGTTAACATTAAATGTTTTATATGCGTAAATTATGAGAATAATTTGAATCCATTTCCCAAGTGAAAATATCACAAATTTAATAAAGAAGGTGGTATGAGTATTGGTTATACTTCTGAAGATAAAGATACCTCAGATGAAATGTTAAAGGGATGTGATTTTCTTACAAATTGTTTTACATTAAACATAAAAATAATGATTATATTGAGGTTGTGGAACCTTAATACATGATTCTTATTTAATATTCTAGGAAATAGGTATTATGGAATAAGTTGATGAAGCATGAGTAATGGTTTAAGAATAATGTTGGATGAATATAGTATTTATGTTTTAGAATTCAGAGATTATGTTATATGAATCATGAAATATAAAATTATTTTCAATTTATGTTTTCATTAAGGATTTAAAAGTACATGTTTAATGGTTATTAAGACATAGAAAAGTTATTTCTTGGAAGGGTGATATTTTGATTAAAGTAAGGTAACCCTTAATTAATGCCTAACGTTTAGATAATGAAGTTTGGATAAAGATATTCTAGATATGAATAAGTAAATTAGATAGTACAAATTACCTTTGAAATTATTATTGAAAAAGTGGTCTATAAAATCAAGGATGAAGTTTACAACATTTTTTAGATTTAAAGAATATATTCAATATAATTTGGAATAAGTAATCATTCATACTTTCCAAAAGAAATTATGCTAATTTAGGTTATTAATATGCTTCAAGGGAATATACGATGAGGGTATTCTCATGTTTGTAATGTGAAAATCCATAGCAACTCTGTGATATATGGGGGATCAATGTTAATATGACTTCATGTCATTCTTTCTAAAGATTTGGATTTTCATCTTTTATAAGGGTTATAAGGTTAACCATTTATGGGAATTTTAAGTTAAAATTCACATGAAGTCAGTAAGATTAAAATGTTATCTATTCATATGAGGATTTATTAATATTGGATAAACTACTTTAACAACTTTATGTTGATGAAAAACAATAAAAAATGGGATGTAATATCATGGATCTCATGATCTATTTGTACTTTAGGAATGAAAAGTCACCTTACTTTTTATAGAAAGAGGTGAAGTGGATCAATGAACAACAAACGGTGATGTTTTCCAAAAATCACTCAAGTATATCTTTTAATGAAAATTATTCAACTTTATGAAAGAGGAACTTCAATCCAAAAATATTGTCCTAGTACCTTAATTTCGGATGGATTAGAAGGTCCCTTAAGTCATTACGGATTTATGGATTTGTGATTTTTATCTTTCTCATGACATTATTCTCTATCGATCTCCATGAAACCATAATGGTTAGATTTCTCTTCATATCCATGTTTTCACTATCCACCTACGATCTTCTATGTGGAAACCCAACTATGTGCTACTCTGGGTAACCATTATGGATCCAACTTCTTTTTAAAGGAAGTTTTAGTGTTAATTTTTATGATGTGAGTTTCTATTAAAGGAAATTAAAAATATTAAGACTTTGATAACCCAAATGAATTTTGAGGAAAAATTCAGTTGGGGGGGGGGTGGTTGAATTTAACACCCCAATATTTTGTGATATATATTTTTTCAAATTAATTTTATCTATTTGATATTGTACATTTCACACAACGCTAAAAATAGTTTTTTTATATCAAAGCACTATGATTGAATTGAATTATATGCAACAAAAATTTATTGTGAACTACACACAACATAAATATTAACCTTCTCTACATGGAATACCAAGTTTATCATGCATTACATGCAATATCAACTTTCTTCGATGGCTTTCATAATAGATAAGACCGAGTTTTACAGAACAATAATACATTATTAAAATTTTATTATTTAATATAATTAGATATAAATGAGCTGTTAAATTTGAGTTTATGAATAGTATTAAATAATTTATGAAAATATATTTTTTACATAAATATAAGATAAATTCATAGGTTACCAAATTATTAGAAATGAATATGAAAACTGATTGAATATAAAGGAAAATGTTATTATGGTCACAAAGATGTTTAAACCTAATTAATTAAATTATTTAAAATTATTAATTTATATTAATGAAATATAAATTTTTTTATTCAATAAAATATTTTTGATATTCATCCAATATATTTTATAGACATAAGATAGGAAACATTCCAATTTTATGCACAAAACCAATATTTTTTATAAAGGTGGTTTGGCCACCTTTTAATAGAGAACCCATTTTTAAATAAATTATTTAGAACATTTATAAATTTAATATGTAAAAATAAACTTCATATTTATAAAAAAACATAAAAATTAGGTTATCATAAAATTTTGGTGTTTTTCTATAAGTTTTCATTTTTTATGAATAGTTAAAATTACTGAATTTTAATTCAAAACTACCTTTTCACCTAATTAATTTATAAGGATAAATTATATTTTAATTTTTTTAAAAATAATAATTAGATAATATTTTTATCAATTAATCTAATTTAGGTCATTGGAACCAATTTTACATCGAAATTAGATATACAAACTTAGGAAACTTTTGATCATTTTTACTTTGAAAACCCGCAATGTCGTCCCGTCAGCAGGATTAATTTTAAATTAATTTCCACCACTTTTGTGATTATAATTTGGAGAAATATAATCTATATTTGTAATTAGAATAATTTATAATTTCTAATAATTTCAATCTAGTTTTTGACCAAAAATATTAGTGAAAATGATTAAAATTAATTGCACCGTTTAAGAGAAAAATTATGTTTATAAAGTACTAAACTTTATATTTAAGACCCTAAATTACCTAGGAACTTGTCCAAAACCCATTGTATAGAAATTATTTTTCCATTCAAATTAAATTATTTATTTTTGTTGGTTTTTATGATTTTTTAAGGTAGAAACATGGATACACCTAACTTGTTTTAAAAAAAATTCCAAGTGTGTCCTTTACCTTTCCTAAAAAAGGCCACCACCTCTCCTTATTATTCACACCTCTAAAACTAATTAGTTTTGGACAGTATCATACCAATAAACATACTAAAACCCCTCCCTTACTCCTTGAACCCTACCTTTTTTAATAAAGCAATCCAAGGAATCCTTTTGGCACAAAACAAAAGGAGTTACCTGATTAAGAGACAACGTCTTGTCTCAAGATCATTTATTTTATTTTATTTCTACACCCCCTAAATTCTCTTTATTACATGATTGTATAAAAATATAAGTATCCTCAATATTATAGTAAGTTATTAATCTAAGTTTTCTAATGAAACCAATGATGTAATTTTCTGGAAATGGAGTATGGTTTGTGTTTGTTGTCAATCCACCCATGGAAGATTATGGAGTTTACATGGAAATGGATATAATAGTTTAATATGAAAACAATATTGAAGTTGGAGTTGTTTCCTAGTGTTTTTCACAATTTTGGGGTCCAAAATTTTGAGTTTCGATAACATCAAAAAAGTGGATTTGTTTGAATGACTTATGTAAATATGGAATATGTATGAGTTTTTCAATGATGGGATTCACAAATTGTGCTTCATAAATGATAAAATAAAGCTGATAGTGATATAATAGATAGAGAAAAGCATAAAAAACATCAAAGAATTAGAGCATCACAAATGGTGAGGGTTATCTCTATGATTACCAGAATTAGAGCATCATGACACAATGGTTTGAAAAAAATCTTCAAGATTCTGACAAGCATCGAAAATAGCAAATTTCCATGGAGATTCATGATAGAAGGAGCTACATGATTTTTTTTTTGAAAGATCCAGAAAATCTATGAAGTGGCAGTGGAGAATTAGGAATAACTGAGCCTATAAATATGAGGCTACCCCCTTCACTAGACATGATTTTTTCATGGAAAATATAGAAATGCTCTGATTTTGTGAAGCTAAGGGAGCTTCAAAAATTTATATTCTTATGCGAGCTTGAGAATCATGAAAAGACTATTAGTCTTTAATGATTCCAATTCTTTTGATTACAATGTGCTTAAAAATGAGGGGGTATTCTATGTTGACTCAACGAGCTTCACAAAGGTAGTTTTTTCGCCAAAAGTCAGGGGGTGATTCGTGAAGGTAGTTTGTTCCATGAAGGCAGAGAGATTCATGAAGGAAACAAGCTTCATGAAGGAGCTTCGCAAAAGGTAGTTTTGAATATAATATTTCAGTGAATAGGAATTTCAAAGAGGATCAACTTAGGTATTCAATGCAATAATATTCTCATGCTAAGACATGGACAAAGATTTAATGACATTCCATTGAAGTGGACTTCAAGTAAATAATGTGAGTTAGAACTCTATCAAAGTAGTTATCTAGGGGGAGTCAATGAAAGTTTTTTTAGGGACACAATTTGCTATCCCTAAAACATTGTAAAGGAAATGTGTCTACCACTGAGTTTGTAACGACCCAATGTTTTTCAATGGAAATTAACTTCTAATAAGTATGTCATAAAATCACATGAAAACAAAAAATAATGAACTACTAAGTGCTAAGTGACCTTTAAACATAATTTCATCACTTCTATGTTTGGAATTTCCAAAATCCTGCATACATGGTTGTAATCAGTAAGTTATTTGGAGTCCGATAAGGAAAACATAATTTTTGGTGAATAGTAACCTACCCTAATGAATAGTAACATACCATTATGAATAGTGATATAACCTAATGAATAGAAAACTCACATATGGTGGTATAAAAATAATATTCAAGTTGGAAGTACGATATACCTATATTTTAGAATAAGTTAATGGATGTTTTAAAACTGGTTTTGATAATAAATTATTATTTTAATTAAATATTAAAATAATCAAATTTAGTTTTTTTTGAAAAATGGACTTCATTTTTGGATTCTACACATCAAAAAATGTTTAGGGTGAATTTTTGGGATTTTTCTAAAATACTTGAATTTTTGATGAATAGTAGAATCAGATAATTCACAATAAATGCTAAATAATGGATTAATTGAGTCATCGATGATGTTCTGCTGATGTAAGAACACATGGTTTGGGATCACATGATAAAATCACTATTCTTGGTCATGTAATATTTAATATTCCTTGTCTTGGGAAGAAATAATAAATTAATGATTATAATATTATGAAATCCCTCCTCTCATCCACTATAAAACTCCCCTTCACTTCCACTTCTCTCCACTCCTCTCAAGCCTTGTGCCTTGCCATTATTCTTCCCAAATCTCTCCCCAGGGTCCTCCCCCACGTCTGAAATCTCTCAGCCTCCTCAAAATACCAAAACCATTCCCCTTAAGAGGTTCTCAAAGGAGGAAGTCTCAAGAGGTAAATTCCTCTTCCCAATTTCTTCTTTTCTTTTAAGTTCTTTTCTTTTTTATTTCTTTCCTCACCTCCCTTCACCATAATAGTATGATAAATACAGTAACATAAATTTACTGTAATGTATTCATTCTAGTGGTATATTTAATTATCTTCTCTCCTTTCCCCACTCTTTTATTTGAAATAAACGAAAGCACTGTTTGGGATGTGCTAATTTAGCACATTCAAGGACAACAGTTTATCAATTTCTATTATTATCTTTAATTTTGGTCATGAAACCATTTTTGTTATGGTTGAACCAGATTATTATATATGTAATATATCCTATTTTTGGTTCTGTAATCCTTTGGTACAAATGGAATTAAGTTATAAAGAAAAACACATTCTTTGTAATAAAATCCACCGATTAACAAAAATGGTTATCACTATGGTTATATATATAATAATTAAACTTCGCTCTAAGTAACCTAATTAAAATTAAAACCATATAATATCCTATATATAAACTATATAATATAACTTCAATTCTGGACAACCACTTTCATCTTGCATATAATCCAAACTTGAATATAAGTGAACCAATCTTTTAAAGCAAAGTAAACAAACGAGCCCGAACAATGAAATTGAACCTTGTAACTAATAAAAAAGGATTTGAATGAACTAAAAAGGGTTATAATAATTAAATTTAATATAGAATAGGTTATGGAATTATTAATTAATAAGACTAATTTTTTTATTCAGGTCGTTAATAACAAGTGGATAACACCAACAAATTTAAGGTAAGGGATCCTCCCCTTTTCACTCTTAATCATGATTATTCTATATGATATTCCTTTTTTGTGTAATACCAAGTTATGGGGTATGTTTATAAACCTTCCCCATACTTCACTAATTTTCTATAAGTGATTAGAAACCCCTTATCTCTCTCATAAATCCCTCTTAGTTACACCCTATACCATGCCGATAATCCATAATGGATTCTACCGAAACTTCCTTTATTCCTTCGGGTTGCTCTATCTTTCTTTTTACCAAAATATAGTTGTATTTTATTTGTAAGTATAACTTAAAAATTCTGTTTATATTCTCTAAACTCATGTTCTAATATCCATATCTCATTCTCTTTCGGGGATATACATGATTTTAAGTGAATTTCTCCTCGATACTTCCCAATAAGCACACTCGTTTTAAAGGAACTTCTCGAACTTTTACCCAATTTAAAGTGCACTCTATATTCTATTTTAAGACACCATTGTCTTTGTAAATTCATTATTCTTATTATGAAAACCTTTTTGGTTCAATTTTGGGTTGATATAAAATAATTTCTTCTTTACTATTTTAAAAGCTTTATAGTGTTTTCCTTAAAACCACACAAAAACGTTTTAAGCTAACATCTCTCAAATACATTCCTTATGTGATTTCACTTCTATTTGTTACCACCTACCATGTTTTATTCCTAAATTACCTTGTGAACGTCCATGTATGTTCTAATACCTTTATTTCATGGACACTTTCATGATACACTCATTGGTTATGCTTTATGTCATGATTGTGGTACCCAATTCTCTCCATGGGTAACCTTATGTTTATGAACATTTGATTATGTATGATTAATCATGTGGAAATAAGATTTATGTGGTAGGAATATTTATGTGGAAAGAATATTCATGAAAATGTTGAGATGGGTGCGCCCAGATAGCGCTCCAATGCATTGGGTAAGGATAAGTCTCATGAGATGCGATGTGAAACGGGATTGGTGGTTATCCTTGACCCGTACTGAAATGGGAAACGGGATTGACGGTTATCCTTGACCTGTACTAAAGAAATGTTTTATGATTTGGAAACATTTATATTATTGCATGTTTATATGATCCCATGATTATATTAAATGATTTTATAAGTTTCATGCTTTGGATATCATTATGTCATGTCTCCTAACTCATGTGCTCGAGATGTATCCTTATGTTCATTCCCTTACTGTTCTTTTTAGCTCATCCCTTTGTTCATGTGTTCCCCAAGGTACCCTATGCAGATGTAAGGGCTCAAAGGAAGTTAGAATCTCTTTATGGAGATTAAATAAAGAAGTTTTTTTTGCCCCATGTTTTATGTTATATGTACATAGTCTTCCAAGACACTAGACTTAACGATCCTTGGCTTGTACTATGATGATTAATTATACTTAAAATCATGCAATGTTTTATGTAAAAGGCTCGGGTCGCTATAGTTGGTATCATAGGATGGTATAGTTATTTTTGGAGATTAGTAATAGATCACCTTATTGAGAACCTTAAGGATGAGACTAAGTATAATAAAACAGTCCTAAATTTTGGTGAGTATAGAGTAAGTGGTTTATCAAGAAAATACATCCCTGTCTGGATATGAGAGTGTAGAGGCGGATCTGGCATAGATGTATTTAGGGGTAAAACCCAAAAACACCACTTTGAGCTAGACTCGAATGGGAACTGGTGTATGATAACGGTTCTTGCTTCAGCCTTGGTTACGACACTCTCGGGGGATATGCTTCGGTAGATTCAGGAGTTTAGTACAAACCGTTATTAAGGGACAAAAAGGACCATAAGAATATAAATTAAGAAATAAATCGAAGATAACCTAGATATAAACCTAAGGGATCACAAGTCGCGATATAATTATTCTTTATAAGTTCATAATTTTATGTTAAAAGTTTATTTTTATGCTCAATAGCTAAGTATTCAGGACCTCTAATTATACGTTCTTTTTCTTAGTTAATAGCGGGAAATAGAAGAACACATTCCAACAACCAATGTGATAAGCAATGTGATGATTTCCCTAATGACATGCCTGATATGATGGAAGTGGGTGCTCAAAACTTCATGGCAGTACTTGCTCAGCTGGCTTGAGTTATGAATAATAACATGAATCAGGTGGAATGTCCCCCTCCTCTAAGGAAACAACAAGTTGCCGTAGAATCCTTCACGCGGAAAAGGCCTCCCATGTTTAGCAGGTATTCTGATCCCCTCCTTGCAAAATAATGGATTAACTCCATTGAAAATATTTTCTCTGTCCTCCAGTGCTGGGAAGAAGAGAAAGTTGTACTGGCAGTCTATCGTTTTGATGGGTAAGCTGATCAGTGGTGGACACTGATCAAGACTACAAAGTCCCAAGAGGAAATTGATTCCATAGAATGGGAGGAATTCAAGAGGATGTTTTTCAACAAATATTTTCCTTGAACCCTCCATCTAAAGATAGAAAGAGAGCTCCTTGGACTCAAGTAGAAGAAATATGAGCCCATCGGGGCGTTTGAAGTGAACTTTACAAGGATTTCAAGGTACGCCTCTGGATTTGTCATGAACAACGAAAGCAAGGTGGATTGCATCTTCATCGGACTAAAGCTGAGTCTACGAAAAGTGTTTGGGATTTGAGACTTTGACAACTATGAGGATATTGTCCGTTGTGCCCTCAAGGTTGAAATAGACATTGGAGACTCAGTGGTCTCATGGGATTAGTGAAAAGAAGCAGAAAATGGAGAACAACATGGGTGGTTAATCAAACAAATCCCGTGATAGAAAGAAGCCTCACTTTCCCCTTTGCAAAAATTGTGTGAAGAAGCATATTGGTGACTGTCTCAAGGGAACAAAGAATTTCTTTAAATGAAAAAAGTTTGGTCATTTGTCCAAGAACTGCTAAAGGGATATGAAAAATCCCGCTAATGTTGAAGAAGAAAGGAAGGTTTCAATCAACACTCATCCTGCAGTGTAGTGTTATAACTGCAAGGATCTTGGGCATTATGCGAACAATTTCCCTAATCCAAGGGTTGTCAAAAGCAATCAAAAACAACCTCCAAGGAAACAAGGAAGGGATTATGCTATCACTACTGCTGAGGTGGAGCCAGGAAATGATGTGGTGACAGGTACACTTGTTATTCATTCAAGAATAGCGAACACACTATTTGATTCTGGTTCTATGCATTATTTAATATCTTGCAATTTTAGTATAAAAATTCAAACACCACCTCAAAATTTGTAGGAAAAGTTATCTGTGAGAACAAAGAATGTAAAAATCATTGCATCCATGGTTTATAACTTCTCCCCAGTTAATGTTTATGGACTAAACCGCCCAGAAAATATTGTCATACTTCATTTAGTGGAGTTCGACACTATATTGGGCATGGATTGGATATCTTTGTACAAGGCCAACATCAATTTTCAGGAAAGGGGGATCACTTTTCACATCCTGAAGAATCCTTCGATTCTTTACAAGTGTAAGGAAGAATATGAGTCTCCTTTAGAATCTTCGTCTCAAGTTTGGATACTATTTCCTTGTGAGAAAGCATATCTAGCTCAAATGATTTAGACAAAGGATAGAATCATTATTGAAGACATTCCCATCGTGAGAGATTACACTGATGTATTCCCCAAAGAGTTGCCTGGTCTTCCTCCTAACCGAGAGGTTGAGTTCTTAATTGAACTTTTCCCTGGATCTCTACCAATCTCAAAGACACCTTACAGAATGGCCACCATAGTGCTAGAAGTAGTTACATGAGAATATGGAGAAGGGTTTTATATGCCTGAGTGCTTCACTGTGGGGTGCTCCAGTCCTCTTTGTCAAGAAGAAGTATGGATCAATGCGCCTCTGTATTGATTATCGGAAGCTCAATAAAATCACTATAAAGAACAAGTATCCCCTTACATGGATAGATGAATTGTTCGATCAGCTTCATGGGGCCAGTTATTTCTCTAAGGCGGACCTTCGGTCGGGATATCACCAACTAAAGGCGAGGAAAGAAGATATTATGAAGACTGCCTTTCGAATGAGGTATGGACACTATGAGTTCATAGTGATTCCCTTTGGACTCACTAATTCTCCAGAAATTTTCATGCATTTAATGAATAGTGTCTTTAGAGATTACCTCGACAAATTTTTGGTGGTCTTTATTGATGATATTATGATATACTTCAAGAGAAAGGAGGAACATGAGGAGCATATGGAAACTTTGTTAAAGACTTTGCGAAGGGAGAAGTTGTATGTGAAGTACAGTAAATGTGAGTTATGGATGGAGGAAGTATCATTCTTGGGGTATGTTATCACCAGAAAATGGATATCTGTGGACCCTTCTAAGATGAAGGCAATTGAAGTGTGACCGAGGCCAACTTCAGTAACGAAGATCCATAGATTTTTATGTCTAGCAGGGTATTATCGATGATTCGTGAATAACTTTTCATGATTGTCAAACCCAATGACAAAGCTGACATGGAAGGGAGTAAAGTTCATCTGGACATAGGAATGTGAAGACTATTTCAAGGAGTTGAAAATGAGGCTTATCACTGCACCAGTACTCACACTCCCTTCAAGTGGAGAACTCTTTGTGGTGTATAGTGATGCTTCTAAGAAAGGCTTAGGCTGTGTGCTAATGAAAAATGATAAAGTGATAGCCTATACCCCAAGGCAGCTGAAAATCCATGAGCAAAACTATACCACGCATGATCTGGAGTTGGCGGTTGTGATCTTTGCGTTGAAAATATGGCGTCATTATATCTATGGGAAAAAATGTGAGATATATACTGACCACAAGAGTCTCAAATATATATTCACATAGAAATAGCTTAATATGTCCCAGCGAAGATGGATATAGCTCATTAAGGATTATGAATGCTCAATACACTACCATCCCGGTAAGGTAAACACGATGGCAGATGATCTAAGTAGAAAGGATCATGTATCTCTATCAATGATGAGAATTGGAATGGATCCGATCTTCTTAGATTTGCAAAGGATGGACATGGGAATTATTAAGGGAGGAACATCATCAATACATTCTAAAATTATTTCTAAACCATCCCTCTTGGAGAAAATGAAGGATGCTCAAATAAAGGATGTGGAAATTCAGAAAAGGGTGGAAGCTGTTAAAAATGGGAAATCCTCCGATTTAAAAATTGATGAGGAAGGAATTTAAATATTTGGGACATGATTATGTGTACCATCTAATCTAGAGATAAAGAAGGAGTTATTGAATGATGCACATAGCTTGACCTTCTCTATCTACCCAGGGAGCACAAATATGTATTGAGATCTCCAAGAAAACTTTTGGTGAGACAATATGAAAAGGGAGATTGTCAAATATACATCAAAGTGCCTCATATGTCAGAAAGTGAAGGCCGAGAGACAAAAGTCTAAGGGGATGATGCAACCACTACCCATACTAGCATGGAAGTGGGAGAACATTACCATGGACTTTTTCACTGGACTTCCAAAGACATCTAGAGCAAACAATTCTATATAGGTCATTGTGGATCGTCTTACAAAGACAACTCACTTTATCACGGTTCGAGAGGACTTATCATTGGATCAACTTGCACGGATTTACATCAAAGAAGTGGTAAGGCTACATGGAGTACCACTATATATTGTATTTGATCGTGATCTAAGATTCACCTCGATGTTCTGGAAAAGTCTCCAGCATGCTCTGAGCATTGAACTGAACTTTAGTATGACCTATCATCCTCAAACTGATGGTCAATCTGAGCAAACTATTCAGACATTGGAAGACATGTTGAGTGCATGTTCAATGGAATTCAAAGGAGTATGGGACCAATATCTTCCACTGGTTGAATTCTACTACAACAATAGTTTCCACTCGAGCATCCGAATGGAACCATATGAATCCCTTTATGTGAAAAGGTGCAGAACACCGACATGTTGGGATGAAGTTAGTGAGCGTAAGCTGCTAGGACCTGAAATGGTTGAAGAAATGGTGAAGGTGAAAACCATTCAGCATCATATTAAGGCAGCCCAAAGTCGATAGAAGAGTTATGCAGACAACCGTTGATGAGACATTGAGTTCAATGTTGGAGATATGGTATTTCTACGTATATCCCTATGGAATAAGGTCATGAGGTTTGGGAAGAAATGATAGTTAAGTCCTAGGTACACCGGCCCCTTCAAGATCCTTGATCGAGTCAGAGCTGTGGCCTATCGACTGGAACTTACACATACCATGTCAAAAGTACATGATGTCTTTCCTGTATCCCTCTTAAGGAAGTACATACCAGACCCTTCACATGTACTCTCTTCAGAGGTGGTACAGTTGGAGGATGATCTCTCTTGTGAGGATCATCCGGTGAAGATCTTGGATCGTAGAGAAAACATTCTATGCAAAAAGACTACACATCTGGTCAAGGTACTATAGAGAAACCATAATTACGAAGAGGCAACATGGGAATTGGAGGAAGCAATGAAGAAAAAGTACCCACACCTGTTTTTGGCTTAAAATATAAAATGAAATTTCAAGGGCGAAATTTCATAAGGGGGGAAGAATGTGACGAACGAATGTTTTTCAATGGAAATTACCTTCTCATAATTATGTCATAAAATCACATGAAAACACAATATAATGAACTACTAAGTACTAAGTGACCTTTAGACATAATTTTGTCACTTCTGTGTTTGGAATTTCGAAAATCCGGAATACACAGTGGTAATCAGTAAGTTATATGGAGTCCGATAAGGAAAACTTAATTTTTTGTGAATAGTAAACTAACCTAATGAATAGTAACATACCGTTATGAATAGTGATATAACCTAATGAATAGTAACCTCATATATGGTAGTATAAAAATAATATTCATGTTGGAAGTACGATATACCTATATTTTAGAATAAGTTAATGAATGTTTTAAAACTGGTTTTGATAATAAATTATTATTTTAATTAAATATTAAAATAATCATACTTAAAAAATTATTTTTGAAAAATGGACATCATTTTTGGATTCTACACATTGAAAAATGGTTAGGGTGAATTTTTGGGATTTTTCTAAAATACTTTATTTTTTTATGATTAGTAGAATCCAATAATTCACAATAAATGCTAAATAATGGATTAATTGAGTAATCGATGATGTTATACTGATGTAGTCCCACTTGTTTATGGATCACATGATAAAATAACTATTCTTGGTCATGTAATACTTACTATTCCTTATCTTGGGAAGAAATAATAAATTAATGATTATAATATTATGAAATCCCTCCTCTCCTCCACTATAAAACCCCCCATTCACTCCCTCTTCTCTCCACTCCTCTCAAGCCTTGTTATTTGCCATTATTCTGCCCAAATCTCTCCCCAAGGTCCTCCCCCACGTCCAAAAGCTCTCATCCTCCTAAAAATACCAAAACCTCTCCCCTTAAGAGGTTCTCAAAGGAGGAAGTCTCAAGAGGTAAATTCCTCTTCCCAATTTCTTCTTTTCTTTTAATTTAGTTTCTTTTTTTATTTCTTTCCTCACCTCACTTCACCATAATAGTAGGATAAATCCAGTAACATACATGTACTGTAATGTCTTCATTCAAGTGGTATATTTCATTATCTTCTCTTCTTTCTCCACCCTTTTATTTGAAAGAAATGAAAGCACCGTTTGGGATGTGCTAATTTAGCACATTCAAGGACAACAGTTTGTCAATTTCTGTTATTATCATTAATTATGGTCATGAAAAAATTTGTGTTATAGTTGAACTATATTATTATATATGTAATATATCCTATTTTTTGTTCTGTAATCATTTGGTACAAATGGAATTAAGTTATAAAGAAAAACACATTCTTTGTAATCAAATCCATCGATTAACAAAAATGGTTATCACTATGGTTATATATATAATAATTCGAATTCTCTCTAAGTAACCTAATTAAAATTAAAACCATGTAATCTCCTGGATATAAACTATATAATATAACTTCAATTATGTATAGCCACTTTCATCTTTCATATAATCCAAACTTGAATATAAGTGAACCAATCTTTTAAAGCCAAGTAAACAAACGAGCCCGAACAATGGAATTGAACCTTGTAACTAATCAAAAAGGATTTGAATGAACTAAAAAGGGTTAAAATAAATAAATTAAATATAGAAGAGGTTATTTAATTATTAATTAATAAGCCTAATTTTTTTATTCAGGTCTTTAATAACAAGTGGAGAACACCAATGAATTTAAGGTAAGGGATCCTCCCCTTTTCACTCTTAATCAAGATTGTTCTATATGATATTCCTTTTTGTGTAATACCAAGTGATGGGGTATGTTTATACACCTTCCCCATACTTCCCTAATGTTTTATAAGTGATTAAAAACCCCTTATATCTCTCATCAAGCCCTCTTAGTTACACCCGATACCATGCCGATAAACCATAATGGATTCTACCCAAACTTCCTTTATTCCTTCGGGTTGCTCTATCTTTCTTTTTACCAAAATATAGTTGTCTTTTATTTTTATGTAGAACTTAAATATTATGTTTATATGATCTAAACCCATGTTCTAATATCCATCTCTCACTATCTTTCGGGGATATACATGCTTTTATGTGAATCTCTCCTCGATACTTCCTAATAAGCACACTCGTTTTAAAGGAACTTCCCGAACTTTTACCCAATTTCAAGTTCACTCTATCTTCTGTTTTAAGACACAATTGTCTTTGTAAATTAAGTATTTTTATTATTAAAACCTTATTTTTTTAATTCTGGTTTGATATAAAATAATATCTTCTTTACTATTTTAAAAGCTCTATAGTATTTTCCTTAAAACCGTACAAAAATGTTTTAATGCTAATATCTCTCAAATACATTCCTTATGTGATGTCACTTATGTTTGTTACCACCTAACATGTTTTATGCCTAAATTAACTTATGAACATCCATGTATGTTCTAATACCTTTCTTTCATGGACACTTTCATGATACACTCATTGGTTATGCTTTATGTCATGATTGTGGTACCCAATTCTCTCCTTGGATAACCTTATGTTTATGAACATTTGATTATGTATGATTACTCATGTGGAAAGAAGATTTATGTGGTAAGAATATTTATTTGGCAAGAATATTAATGAAAATGTTGATATGGGTGCGCCCATATAGCGCTCTAATTCATTAGATAAGGATAAGTCTCATGAGATGCGATGTGAAATGGGATTGGTGGTTAGCCTTGACCCATACTGAAATGGGAAACAGGATTGGAGGTTATCCTTGACCCGTACAAAAGAAATGTTTTATGATTTGGACACATTTATATGATTCCATGTATATGTGATCCCATGCTTATATTAAATGATTTTATATGTTTCATTCTTTGGATATCATTATGTCATGCCTCCTAACTCATGTGATTGAGATGTATCCTTATGTTCATTCCCTTACTGGGATTTTTAGCTCATCCCTTTGTTCATGTGTTCCCCAGGGTACCCTATGCATATGTAAGGGCTCAAATGAATTTAGATGCTCTTTATGGAGATTAAATAAAGAAGTTTTTTTGCCCCATTTTTTATGTTATATGTACCTAGTCTTACAAGACACTAGACTTAACGATCCTTGGATTGTACTTTGATGTTTAATTATACTGAAAATCATGAAATTTTTTATGTAAAAGTCTTGGGTCTCTATAGAGTGACTATGTAAAAACTTATGTATTCCAAATATAGTGAAGAATAATGGATTTAGGAATTACCGAAATAGTGTTGGTGTATGCTTGTTGGACTATCCCTTAGTGGTGAACTAAGTAAAATTTGTGTGTTGTCTTGCTGCTTGTGAATGTTTTAATTAAAACACATTACCATCATAAATGTTTAATAGGTTCCTACCAATGTGGGAACAATATCCTTTACTTGAAAAAATAGTTGACACCCTAATTCAACCCTCCCCTCTCAGGGTGTTCTAAGGCCCTTCAGGTTCGATCTACACTTACACACATATCAATCTAATGGGTAATGAACATATTGTTTATGTGTACAACAAACTACCACCACACTAAATGATGATTGCTCGTTTTTACTTTACCGCCTCTCATGGTGGACATTATAATGAGAAATATGTTTATATATTTCATATATTATATTTATAATATCTTTAATTGTTCATATTAATTTTACAAAACATACCTTTTTTAATTTCAATTCAGGGTAAATATGATAATTTCATTTGAGGAAGTGTGGAGTACCACCCCTCAAAGCGACGTGATTAGTTCACAAACAACATGAAATATATTAAGAATGGGTTTGGTGAACTTATATGATATATATGATATAATAATGATATTGTAACAATGATATATATATATATACATATAAAAATAATTATATATTTCATTTTATTTATTTCTTTCAAGACGATAATAAAAACGGAAACAACGTTCATGCGTACGTACGACTTACCATCTCCATGAATGATGTATTCAATTTTGTACTTATATATAATATATATTATTATAATAAAAATATATTTTATATAAATTATATTTATATCATGGTTTTCACTTTGGAAATCTTGATATAAGTATAAAGACCAAAGATATAACAAATTAAGACACATGCGATGAACAAAACAAATATTACCCGAAGTGAAAACTTAACATAGGATTGTTAAAAAGTGAGTAATATAAGGTATTAATAAAACTATATATGGAATTAGATATAAGATTATTATTATATAAAATATTTATAATAAACTTACATTTATTATATAGGAATATTTTACAAGTACGAAGAGAGTCAATACATAAAGTAATGAGATTTCATCTCACTTTTTATTTCATTGAGATATATGCTTCATTCACCAACCATTAATTTTTTGTGGTGTATATACTACCCATGAATGTGTTATATTATTATTTTACTTCAATTTATCGGTATTTATATAACCATTTTATGATATTTCAATCATGGGGTTTAAGTTTCAAAAGTAACACAATCAATAAATTTATTTTGTCTTAATTTTCCTTCTTTGATGCACATGCCATGTTATACACCTATATTTTTATATGAGGTGTATAAACTAACTTTGAAAATTTTATATAATGAATCTACATCTTTTCATGATATTTTATGTTCTATGTAATTTCATTCTCCAACATGGGGAGTATGATTCAAAGTTACAATGTGGTAAGAGTTTATTGAAACAATATCACCATTTATTGAGAATGTTTATTATCATGTTTTTATTGATAAAATCATATGATACATATTTCAAGAGCACTCATGAATTTTATTATACAAAGGTAATTAATGATATATTTAATTTATTGGTACCATTTTCTATTCCTTGGTATATAATATAGTTAAGAAAGTGTTTTTTTAAGAAATCCTAACTTTAACCTCTCTTCAGTAGAAAATTTATGTTCCTTAAAAACCATTTTTTCTAAAAGGGGTTTCCAATAATATTCTAATATTCTACTATAATAATTAAAAGACATTTTATCCCATTTTTTCTTTTACTAATGTTTTAAAAGGAATCTTCTTATCTTTTCCTGGTCGAGGTAGTTTTCTAAACTTTTTACTGTGAAAAAGGAGTGTTCCTTTTACATCATACGACATGTATAGATTTATCAATTTTCATTTATGTGAATATTCCATAGAATTTTTAAAAAGTTAATTTTTAAGAAATTGATTTTAAATTTTTTTAAGGCTTTATTTAAATTTTTTTAAAGTATTTTCAAGATTTTATTTTCAAAATCTTTTTAAGATTATTTTATAAGTTTTTAATGAAAATGGTTTTAAAAATGTTTTCAAGATTCATTTATATGTTGTCCATGAAAATTATTTTCAAAATGTTTTAAAATATTCATTTATTAATTTTTAAGGATTTTTTTTTCAAATTTTTTTCAAAGATACCTTTATAAATTTTCAAAGGAAAAATGTTTTTAAAATGTTTTGAATATTTATTTATAAGTTTCCAAAGTATTTTCAAAGAAATAGTTTTCAAAAAAATTTCAAGTTTATTATATATTTTTAAGGAAAATGGTTTTTAAAAGGTTACCCATTTTTAAAAAAGTATTTTTTTCATTAAGAATGAATATTTTTCTGAAGATTTTTTTTGAAAATAACCTTCCATGTTATTTTCTATCTAATATGAAAACTGTTAATGTTACTCATGATTTTCTAGGAAATGATCTAAAGGTTACATTCATATTATTTTATCTGAATTGGTTATTCTTAAGGTCATGGTATTTATGAAACTGGTTTCTATTTTATGGGTTATATGTTTATGAAATCCATTTCTCTTTCATGGTTTATATGTTTATGAAATCCATTTCTCTTCCACAGGTTATGATGTTTATGAAATGATTATGAAACCTGTATCTTTTTCCACAAGTTATGATATGATTATATATTTATGATACCCATTTCATTTCATAGGTTATGATATGATTGTTTATGATTTTTTAGCACATGTAGGTAAGATTTAATTATGATATGGGAGGGACCTATATCTCTCTCCAATACATCAAGTAACGATGGAGGAATCATGAGTATATATGTTATGCATGAAACTAATTTCATGTTCTCAATGTTATGCATGAACCTAATTACATGCTCATAATTTTATGCATGGACATGGATTCATGTTTATAAGTTTATGTATGAACCTGATTACATATTCATAATTTTATGAGTGATCCTGATTACATGCTCATAATGTTATGCGTGGACCTAGATGTATGTCTATAATTTTATGCGTAAACCTGATAACTTGTTCATTTTTTTTGATTGAACCTTAATAACTATTCAAAATATTATTTATGGACCTGGTTTCTTGTCCATAAGTTTATGTTTGAACCAGATTATATGTTTATAATGTTATGCATGGACCAAGCTTCATGCCCATAAGGTTATTCATGAACCTGATTACACATTCATAATGTTATGAAATGACCTGGTTTCATGTCCATAAGTTAATTCGGGGGCCTGATTTCATTTCCTTAACTTAATGAGTGAACCAATTTATGCTTATAAATGTTCACAACATAATAAAAAAATGCGCATTCCAAAACTTCCTTGTCTTATTACTATGTTATTATTTCAAGACTTATGATATTAATTCTATTATGATTCATGTGTTATGAACTTCCAATCTTTCTTATGATATCTAATATGTAGGGTATGATCATCAAATGTTATTATCATGTTCCATACCCTTTTGTTCATGTTATGATTATGCATTTCCTTTATTTACCCTTACTGATCATATGAGATCACCCATTTCTTATGTTTTCTTTCCCCATGTTATGAAGAAAGGTTTTAGGTATAAGTACTAAAGGTGGAGATATTTAAGGGAGTTGTTTAAGATCTTTCACCTGGATAGAATATTTTGTTTCCTAGTTTCCAAAGACACTAAACTATTATAGTCCTCGAGCATGTATTTTTTTAATCCACTAAATATTTATCTAAAATGATGTAATATCCATGCATGCTAATCTTGGGTCACTATAATTAGGACATAAAATATTCAACAATTCATCTTCTTGTCTCACTCTAAATAGTAACATAATATGATAAACTGTGTACTTATATTTATAGGTTACCCTGTAGAGAATTGAAAAGGAAACCATTTTCTATTTCCCCCTGACTCAAATTCTGAAACTCCATATTTCATGTTCATTTGAGCTTCATTTTGAAGGTTTAAAATCTTCTCAAATCTTATGGAGACTTATCAAAACTTCTTTAATCTTCAAAAATATTCACAAATTACAAAACATAAATAAGGAAATGATTTTATGGAAAACTTATAATCTTTCTGGTCTTATTGGACCTCTAAAATACCAAACATTGATTCAGTCTGATTAGTGTTTCTCATCTCAATCTATGTAAATAGATTCTATCTGATGAACATCCTTTAATAACAGCTTAAAAAACTTCACAACATCTAACAATTAAATTACTCTATCAAGTACTATATACCCACTAAATTAATAAAAAATAACAAATGATTTCTTACTCTGATGCTCCAAGCCAACTGAATATGGTTGACTTTATTGTTGTAACTTCAAAAGACTTTGGAAACCTATAATGACTTTATAGTATCAACTTCTACTTTTATAAAATTTTCTTTGTCTGAAGACTTTGAACTTTTCTAATTATTTATTCATAGGTCTTTAGAAAATATATTCATATGATCATATTCTTTCTGATGATACAACTTCAAAAATCCCATAAATCTTTGTCTGGAAAACTACATGACCTTAGTAACCAAAACACTTTTGGCTTTCTGAAAAATTATTTGTTTGATGATCTATATTTGATGCCATTGATCAAAACTTCACTTTTTGAAACTCAACAAATTCCTCCCATTTGATTAGATCAACCTATTAGAAAACTCAAACTTTTATCTCTCTCATCAACCTTTTCATATGATCAACTTCATTAATGAAAAAACATCACAAATCCACATATTTTCTTTGATATTGTAACAACCTAAACTTTTGAATAATTTCTGTTTCCTAAAATTGTGTGTTACTTTATTTTTTACTCAATAAAACTATATTCTTTAATTAATGAAGTGAGTATAATTAAATCAAGACCATTGGGTTTCGATTTTTATATGACCATTGGTCAATATGACCATTGGAAACTAAACTATTAACGTTATTATTATTGTTTATAAATACAAGTGATCATGGTTAATTAATATAGAAAGAAGAGTTGATGACCCCATCTAGTAGACTTGGGCCATACAAAGCCCATCTTTCAGAGCTTAGGAAGGAGGTTGCATCACTAGGATTTACTCTAGACCAAGCCCAAGCTGAGCTTCAACATGTGAAGCTTGAACAGAGTCACCTAAGGGAGAAGTTCAAGCTCATAGAAATCACCACTCGAGCAATGTTTTCTAAGCCTCCCCAAGATTCTATCACCATAGCACATCTTAAACTTAGGTCCTATACAGGTGTTATAAGGGGCTATGTAACGAGACATTAGTTATGTTGTGTAATCCTTTTGTATAAATAAAATTGTTATTTATTATTATGTTAAATTTGTGGATTTCAAATGTTAAAATAAATATAGGATGAATTTATAGAAGTTCCATATTATCAGTGAATTTTGGAAAAATGGTATTTTAAACTATTTTTGTATACATTAAATAATTAATATTGTGAAATGATTTTCGAAAAATGGTCTTCTACAGTTGTGATGAGTAAGAAATTTAGAGTCTAATAAGATATACTAATTTTTAGTGAATAATAAAGTTTGAATAGTAATATTACCCTTATGAATAGTAATGTGACCAATGGAATAGTAACCTCTCTTAAGAAAGTATAAATATAATTTAGGCATCTTCAATGATTAAGTGATATAATAGCATAAATAAATAACTGTTTAAAAAATTATTAGTTAAGTATTAGTTTTTTATCGGGTAAATAGTGTTTTTACTTAAAAATTAAATATATCATAATTAGAAAAATATTTTCATAAAATGGAGTTCATTTTGGAATTTAGAGCATTGATATTAGGTTAGGGTGAATTTATGAGATTTTTATAAAATGTTTTGTTTTTTAGTGAATAGTAAAAATAATGTTTTGAGTTTCAGTGTGATTAATGACATCATTAATGATGTAATAATTCTAGTATACTTGTGAATAGTAATATATGTTATGAGGTATCCCAAGTGGTCAATACCATGGGAAAATACCATGGGAAAACCCATGGTTTTGCAAATACCACCGATGAGGTGTCCCTTGGAAATTAATTAAATATTCCATCACTTTTGCTATAAATATCAACTCATTCCTTCATTAATTTCATTACAAATTCATCATCAATGAAGATATTATCTTTTTTCCTACCAATTAGTCCTTCCAATGTTCCCTCAATCCCCCATGTTCCCAACCTTTGAGCTTTGAAAGTTACTCTTCAAGGTAAGGGAACCCTTCACCCTCCTATTTTAAGTCATGACTTCCTTTATGTTATGTCTTCTAGTTTCCATCTTATTATGTTGGGGTATGTTATTATATTTCCTTATTACTGTCTATTTAATTTAAAAATTATTATTGACCCTTTCCACTCTCATCAATTGATTTTATGAATTTTTAAGTGACGCCGTTTGGCTGTCAAATTTTCATAAAAGAAATCACATTTTTTCTTTTCTTTCAAGTTTCCTTTTCATGTGGTATTTCATTCAAATATCCACACCATGATCTTATTTATATTTTATTCTATCCCCCTATTGTAAAATTATTAATTTATGGATGGGATACCTTTTTCCTCTCTCTTTTTATTGTTTTCTAAAGATATGTTATATAGCTATTATGCTGTAGAAATTTCGTCTCAAATTTTCACTCTCTTTCTCTCAAGAAATTATATTATCTTATTTATGTGAATACCTAGACCTATTTCGTTTCTAGGGGTGTTCATAAAGATATAAAAATTATATTCTTGATTCTGTAATTGACATACATAAAACCCATATTCCCTTTCCATGGGTTATAAATGACATAATGATCTTGTTTTTTTGAACACTTTTTAAAACATCATGATTTTGATATGAAACCCATTTCTTTTATTATATTTAGGTTATTTATGAAATGTATGATTATGATATATGTGTCTCACATGAAAATAACGACATATTAAGGGTGTTCCCTAATATCTCTCTAATGCATTGGGTAAGTAATTTAATATATAGAGATGACAAGTTTCACAATACCTTGGTGAATAACCTTTGTAATTTTTATGACACCTTGGGGATAAACCTTGGTGATATGTTTATGAATGTCTAAATTAAATGTTATATCCAAATATTCAAGTTATAATTAAAGTTATTTTCATTATGATATGCCTCTACTTTCATTGCTTATGTATTTATATTTTTCATCAAGTTCTTACTGATATCACAAGTAAACTGATTCCCTTGATTTCCTAAATAGGTTTTCTACTCACCCTTTCCTTTGATGTATGTCTCTAGGATATGAGATGTAGTAATTGTACTTAGGATGAATCTTTGATGAAGCCTTACAAGTGGATTAGAATAATTTTTAATGTTTTTATGTATTTTCTTCCTGATTTCCAAGACAATAGACTTTAAAGATCCTCTATTTGTAAAATGTAATGAAAAGTTATGTAATAAAAGGTTGGATGCCATAATTGGTATCAAAGGATAGTTTAGTTATTTATGGAAATTAGGCTATTAAAATTTTTGGAAGAACCCTATATAAATGTTTAAATATAGGAAAACTTCCTAGAATTTTGGTGAAATATTAAGTAAGTGGTTTCTGAACAAATAAATCCCTATCTGGATATGAACAAGTGGATGTGGATCTAGAACAGATATACCAAAGAGTGAAAAATCCAAAAAGGAGTTTCGGTATTGACCCAAGGTATCCTGGTACATGAAAACAGGCCTTGATTTAATCCTAGTTTGATACTCATGGGGGATATGTTTGGTTAATCACAAGTTTTTTATGAATCATTATGAAGGATTTATAGAGAAATATAATGGTTTAAGCATGAAGTTTTAAGACTTTAAATCCTTTATTGTTAAAAGATTCATAAATGAAATAAGATTCTCACTAAGGTTTTATTATTTTAGAAAATGGTGGGAAATAGGAGGAACTTTCCAAATAGTGACCGCAAAGGAACATGCGCTGATAACCCTCCGATGGAAGCAAGAATGGAAACATTCATGAGAATAATGAACCAAATGACTCAAGTTATGGGAAATAACATGAATCAAGTGGAGAAACTGATCTCACCACAAAGGGAACAACATTATATTAAGTCTTTTATGCGTTAGCGACCACCAACCTTCAATGGGTCTACCGACCCAAACAATGGATCAGCACTATCGAGAATATCTTTTTTGTGCTCCGCTGTTCATAACAAGAGAAGGTCACCCTAGCTGTTTATCGCTTAGAGGGAGAAACTGATTAGTGTGGGAGTTGGTAAAAAACATGAAGCCAATATTGGTGGTTTAAGATATGGATTGGGAATAGTTTATATGGATCTTATTTAAAAAGTATTTCTCTCATTTGATGAGAACAAAAATGGAGAAGGATTTTATTGAGTTAAAGAAGAAGGAGAATGAATCTGTTGGAAGTTATGAGATGAACTTCACCAGAATTTCCTGTAAAACCTCAAGATTTTTCATGGATCCTAATTTAAAGGTTGATAGATTATTTGGTAGACTGAGACCTCATCTATAGAATAATCTAGCAAACCTAGACTAGAACAGTTATGAGGAGATCGTACAGAGTACAATGAAGGTCATACTGGACTTTGGTGAGACACCGTGGTATCATAAATAAAATGAAAAGAAAAGATCAATGGATCTAAGAATAGGGAGAAGATTATATTAGGGAATAGAAGGAAATAAAGTGCAATATCCCTTGTGTAATAAATGTGGGAATAAGAATTTAGGGAAGTGCTACAAGTGTAGAAGAGATGGACATATCGCACGAAATTGTCATAGTGAGAAGAAGACTCAACTCCCAAACACTAACAACAAGGAGAATATGGTTCAAGCCCTACCTGATGTCCAATGATATAAGTGTTTACAACTTGGTCACTTTTCCAATCATTGTCTAAATCTGAGGGTAGTGGAGGGGAATCACCATTTTCCTCAACAAAGGCCAAGGAAGAAAGGCTGCACTTTTGCAATCACTACTGCTAAAGTTGAAGCACCAAATGATGTGGTGACAAGTACTCTTGTTGTTTTATCAAATCTAGCAAGTACTTTGTTTGATTCTGGTTCTACACATTACTTTATTTCCTCCAAGTTTGTAAAGAATTTTGAATCAACCACTAATTTGATAAAAGTAGAGTTGTTAGTCAATACTTCTGGTGGGATTATCCAAGCATCGTCAGTGTTTAGAAACTCTAGTATTTACTTTAGTGAGCACAATATTATCACAAATCTAGTAGCCATTCCCATGTTGGAATTCAACATTATACTAGGGATGGAATGGTTCTCAAAGTATAATGCTAAGATCAAATTCAGAAGTAAGTAAATCTTAGTAGTCTTGAATGGAAAAACTACAGTTATCTTCCAAGGATAGATATCTCAACCTAATATTTGTCTAGAAGAACCTCATATATCCATCTTTATAGAGTTGATTAGTAAAGAGGAATAAGAAGGAAATGTTATTATAAGGATATAAAATGTCCCTATCATCCAGGAATACATTGATGTATTTCTTGAGAAGTTACCCAAACCTCCCCCAGAAATAGAGGTAGAGTTCTCCATTGAACTCATACCTAGATCTCATCTGATATCAAATACCCCATATAATATGGAAAATGTGGAGTTGGAGTAATTAAAGAAACAACTCCAAGATCTTTTGGAGAAGGGGTTTATCTGACCAAGTGTGTCTCCTTGGGGAGTACCTATTCTCTTTTTGAAGAAGAAGTATGGATCAATGTGGATATGTATTGATTATAGAGAACTAAATGAGATCATAGTGAAGAATAAATACCCTCTTCCAAGAATTTATGGCTTATTTGACCAACTTCGTGGGGCTCAATTCTTCTCTAAGATTGATCTTTGATCCGGTTATCATCAATTGGTGCTGAAAAACGAAGATATTCTAAAAAATGAATTCTGATCAAGATATGAGCATTATGAGTTTGTTGTTATTCCCTTCGAATTGACTAACACACCTGCTATTTTTATGGATTTGATGAATATAGTCTTGAAGGACTAAATTGATAACTTTATGGTAGTTTTTATTGATGATATTATGATATATTCCAAAAGTTTCGAGGAACATGAGGATCATCTAAGGGTTATTTTTCAAACTCTGCGAAAGTAGTGGATTTTTGGAAAGTTCAGAAAATGTGAATTTTGGTTACAACAAGTTTCTTTCTTGGGGATCATTGTAACCAATGAAGGAATCATAGTTGACCCTGAAAATAAAAAGGTTTTAGAGGAGTGGCCTCAGCCTACAAAAATAACTGAGATTCATAGTTTACTTGTATTAGTGGTTTATTATAGGAGGTTTGTGAATTTTTTTTCACAACATTCTAATCCATTAAATAAGTTAACTTGAAAAGGGGTCAAGTTTATATGGAAAAATGAGTGTGAGGAAAGTTTCCAAGAACTGAAAAGGAGATTGGTTACTGCACCCATGTTAACTCTACCCTCATGTAGAGAAGGATATGTTATTTTTAGCGATGAATCTCTGAAAGGGGTTGGGTGCATCCTCATGGAAAATGAAAAAGTCATTGCTTATGCATCTCAAAATTTAAAGACTCATGAGAAGAACTATCCTAAACATGATCTGAAGCTAGATGCAATATTTTTTTCTCTGAATATATGGAGGGACTATATTTATGGGGAGAAATGTAATATATACACAAACCATCAAAGTTTGGCATATATTTTCACACAAAAGGAATTGAACATGAGATAAAGGAGATGGTTTGAACTTATTAAAGGCTATGATTGTTCAATTCATTATCATCCCAGAAGAGAAAACATAGTTGCTGATGCATTAAGCAAGAAAGACCCAATTTTTCTTTCCATGATGAGGATTCAAAAATATCCTTTGATCAATGAACTAGAAAATCTAGACATGGGAATTATAAGGGAAGGGACATCATCAACCCTAACCCAAATGATTTATCAATCGTCATTACTAGAGAAGATCAAGAAATCTCAGAAAGAATATCCTTTGTTACAGAAGAAGTTTGAGGCTGTGAAGGATGGAAGGTTTCTTGAGTTCAATATAGATCAAGAAGGTGTACTGAAATTTCATACAAGACTACATGTTACATCTATTCAGGAAATAAAGAAGGAGATGATGGATGAATCTCATAGCTCTAAGTTGTCTATACATCTTGGAAGTAAAAAAATGTTTAGAGACCTTCGTGATATTTTTTGGTGGGATAATATGAAAAGGGAGATTACTGAATACACTTCAAGGTGCCTGGTATTTCATCCAGTGAATGTCGAGCGATAACTTCCTAAAGGGGTATTACCACCACTGCCCATACCAACATGGATGTGGGATAATATCACAATGGACTTTATCATTGGTCTCCTGAGAACTTCAAAAGGAAACAATGAGATATGGGTTATTATGGACCGTCTCACCAAGACTGCCCATTTTATCTCTATTTGGGAAGATTTATTTCTTGATCAAATTTCTTGGATTTATGTAAAGGAAGTTGTAAGGCTACATGAAGTTCCACTTTCTATCATATCTTATCGTGATCCAAGGTTCACATAAAAATTATTGAGAAGTATTAAACATGACCTGAGTACCTAATTTAATTTCAGTATGGCTTATCACCCCCAAACTGATGTCCAATCTGAAATAACCATTCAAACACTCGAGGATATGCTGAAAACATGATCAATGTAATTTAAAGGCAGATGATATCAACATCTCCCTTTAGTTGAGTTATCTTACAACAAAAGCTTCCACTCAAGCATTCAAATGGAACCCCATGAAGATCCATATGGTAAGAGATGTATAAATCCTACTTTTTTGCATGATGTTTGTGAGAGAAAGCTTCACGGGCATGATCTTATGCATGAGATGGCAGAAAAGGTCCATGCCACCCAACAACACATTAAGGCTGCTCAGAGTCGACAAAAGTGCTATGAAGAAAACCATCAAAGGGACTTAGAGTTTGATGTTGGTGATAAGGCCTTTCTTAAAATTTCCCCTTAGAAGAGAGTCATGAGGTTTGGAAAGAAAGGGAAGCTCATCCCTAGGTACATTGCCTCCTATTAAATCCTGGATCGCGTAGGAGAAGTGTCCTATCGACTTGAACTTTCTCCAAATCTAGCACATGTTCATGATGTATTCCATGTATCCCTCTTGAGGAAGTACATATCTGACCCTTCACATGTATTAAATCCAGAGGTGGTATAACTAGAACTTGACCTCTCTTATGAGGAGCATCCGGTGGAGATCTTGGATCATATGGACAAGGTTCTACGCAACAAGACTACCCACCTTGTTAAGGTGTTGTGGAGGAATCACAAATTTGAAGAAGCCACGTGGGAACCGGAGGAGTATATGAGGCAGAAATAACCACACCTTTTCTCTTTTTAGAGTACAAGTTAAAATTTCATGGACAAATTTTTTTAAGGGGGGAGTAATGTAACAACCCGAACTTTTGAATAATTTTTGTTTCCTAAAATTGTGTGTTATCTTATTTTGTACTCAACAAAAATATATCATTTAATTAATGAAGTGAGTATAATTGAAATAAGACCACTGGGTTTCGACTGTTATATGACTATTGGTCAATATGAACATTGGAAACTAAACTCTTAACATTATTATTATTGTTTATAAATACAAGTGTTCATGGTTAATTAATACATAAAGAAGAGTCGATGGCCTCATCTAGTAGACTCGGGCCATACGAATCCCATCTTTCAGAGCTTGGGAAAGATGTTGCATCACTAGGCTTTGCTCTGGACCAAGCCTAAGCTGAGCTTCAACATGTGATGCTTGGACGGAATCGCCTAAGGGAGAAGTTCAAGCTGATAGAAATCACCACTCAGGAAATTTTGTTCGAGCCACCCCAAGATTATATCACCATAGCATATCTTACACTTAGGTCCTATACATATGTTATAAGGGGCTATGTAATGATACCTTAGTTACATTGTGTAATCCTTTTGTATAAATAAAATTTTTATTTCTTATTATGTTAAAATTATTGATTTAAAATGTTAAAATGAATATAGGATGAATTTATAAAAGTTCCATATTATCAGTGAATTTTGGAAAAAGGGTATTTTAAAATTTTTTTGTATACATTAAATAATTAATAATTTGAAATGATATTCAAAAAATGGTCTTCTACAGTTTTGATGAGTAAAAAATTTAGAGTCTTATAATATCAACTTAATTTTTATTGAATTGTAAAGGATGAATAGTAATATTACCCTTATGAATAATAATGTGACCAGTGGAATAGTAACCTCACCTAATAAAGTACAAATATAATTTATGAATCTTGAATGGTGGAGTGATATAATATCATAAGTAAATAACTATTTCGGAAATTATAAGTTAAGTATTAGTTTTTTTTGAGTAAATAGTGTTGTTACTTAAAAATTAAATATTTCATAATTAGAATTTTTTTTTATAAAATAGAGTTCATTTTTGAATTCAGAGCATCTATATTAGGTTTTGGTAAATTTATGAGATTTTTATAAAATGTTTTGTTTTTCGGTGAATAGTAAAAATACAATTTTGAGTTTTGGTGTGATTAATGACATCATTAATGATGTAATAATGATGTAATAATTTTGGTAGACTTTTAAATAGTAAGATATTTTATGAGGTGTCCCAAGTGACCAATACCATGGGTAGATACCATGGCCAAGCCCATGGTTTTTCCAATACCACCAATGAGGTGTCCCTTAGAAATTAATTAAATATTCCCTCACTTTTTCTACAAACACCAACCCCTTACTTAACTAATTTCATTCCAAATTCATAATCAACAAATATATGGTCTTTTTACCTCCCAAGGAGTTCTCCCAAGATGCCATAAATTCCCCCAAGGTCCCAACCTTCAAGCTTTCAAAGTTACTCTTCAATGTAAGGGAACCCTTCACCCTCCTCTTTTAAGACACAACTTCCTTTATGTTATGTATTCTAGTTTCCATATTATTATGCTGGGTATGTACTTTTATATCCTTATTTATGTACATTTAATTTAAAAATTATTATATACCCTTTCCACTCTAATCAATTGTTTTTTTGAATTTTTAAGTGACACTATTATGCTGCAGTATTTTCGTAAAGAAAATCGCATTTTTTCTTTTCTTTCAAGTTTATTTTACATGTTTTATTTAATTAAAATATACACACAATGATCTTATTTCTATTTTATTCTATCCCTACACTATAAAATGATTAATTTATTTATGGTATACCCTTTTCCTCTCTCTTTTTATTATTTTATAAAGCCATGTTATATAGCTGTTATGTTGAAAAAAGTTTGTCTCAAAATTTCTCTCTCTTTCTATCAAGAAATTATCTTATCTTATTTATGTGAATACCTATACCTATGTCATTTATAGGGGGTGTTCATAAAGACATAAAAATGATTGTCTTGATTCTTTAACTGACATACATAAAACCTATATTCCATTTCCATGGGTTATAAATGAAATAATGATCTTGTTTTTTTGAACACTTTTTAAAACATCATGATTTTGATGTGAAACCCATTTATTTTATTATATTTGGGATATTTATGAAATGTATGATTATGATATATGTGTCTCACATGAAAATAAATACATATTAAGTGTGTGACCTAATAGATCTCTAATACATTGGGTAAGGAATTTAATTTATAGAGATGATAAGTATCACAATACGTTGGTGAATAACCTTTGTAATATTTATGAAACCTTGGGGATAAACCTTGGTGATATGATCATGAATGTATAAACTAAATGTTTTAGACACATATTCAAGTTATGGTTAATTTTATTTTCCTTATTATATGAATCTACTTCAATTTCTCATGTATGAATATTTTTCATCAAGTTCTTATTGATATCACAAGTAAACTGATTCCTTTGATTTCCTTACTGGGAGTTCTGCTCACCCTTTCCTTTGATGTATGTCACCAGGTTATGAGATAAAGTAATTGTACTTAGGATGAAACTTTGATTTATCCTTAAAAGTGTATTATAATAATTTTTAATGTTTTCATGTATTTTGTTCCTGATTTCCAGGATACTAGACTTTAAAGATCCCCTGTTTGTAAAATGTATTGAAAAGTTATGTAATAAAAGGCGGGATGATATAGATAGAACATATTATCTCCTCCATTATATTTTCTCATATATTCAAATATAACCTCTTGATCCTCTTTATATTTATTTCAAATTTGTAACATCGTAAAAACTCATAACTCATTAACTGAAAATTCATACTTTCTAACAAAAGAAACATATGGTGATTGAAATATGATCATGTGTATACGATGAATTACATCTGATAAAATGAATTGGATCAGAAATTTTTCATCTCTTAAAATTTCATCTAATTAAAAAATTTAATCTTCTGAGAACTTATATGTCTAGTGATTCTAGGTATAATGATATTCATTTGGTAAACATTAATTTTGGAAAATCCATAGATTTTTTATTTTTATTTTCTTATAAAAACTCCATTTTATATCATGACTTATTCATGTTGTTTTATGAACTTAAAAGAAAATAAAATCATATTATTAATTATTTTTTAAAGTTCTATGACTTCCTATATTTTTAAGTCTAAAAAAATTGAAAAGGTTGTAAATATGATTTCTAAAAATTTCTGACATTCCATCAAAATCTCAATTTAATGAACTCTATTTGATAGATCATCTGATCACTAACTTTGAAAAAGACTTTATATCTATGTATTTTCATAAACTTATAAACAAAAAAATTATAAACTTCTATTATCACATCTTTCACCTAAATTACAAAAATATTCTTTTTTCAAAAAATTAGTTTAAAAAAAACATCATTAAAAACAAAAACATCATAAAGGATATTCAATATAGCCCTTTGTATTTTTTGAAAAATTTCATTAATAAATTTTTCAAATCAAAATTTTAAAAAACTCAGATATTTTCACAACTAATTTTTGAACATTAACTATAACATATTATTTCTCAAATGAGAGTTTCTTAACACCAAACTAATAGATAAAGTAATCTTTTTTAAAGAATTCCATCTCTCAATGACAAGAAATTTTTCAAACATGTAAATATAAACTTCCATTAATTATATATTTTCCTCTTAGTTTTCTTTCTATATACCATTTTATGATAACCATATCTTTAGATTCATTTTATTAAGAAACATACCTCTTTACACTTTATAAGAAAAATTATACAAATTATCCCAATATTTCAACATAATACAATACACGGTGGGGGAAATACATAAGATTTCTAGGAAGTCATTATTGGAGGATGAACATGTTGTTACATCCTCTATTTCACAAATATTTTTTTGTGTATTTATTTTTTGAAGATATCATCAATTTTATATTTCATTGATATATTCCAACAAAAAATATCCATTAGAAACTTTATTATTTATGAAGTGAAACTTAATATCAATGTGTTTTGATATTGATTAATGGAAAAGATTTATATAAAGATCAATTTAATTATGATTATCAAAAATTATATTAAATGGTTTCAAATTTTGACCTTCAAATATTCCAACTGAACTTTAATCCACAATATTTGGGTATAAGCCTATGCAGTAACAACATATTCTGATTTCATTATGCTCAGAGTAACTGAAATAAGTTTCTTACTATACCAACTCACACAACATTATCCCAAGTAAATTTTTTCCCCTAAAGTTTATTTTCTAATTTTGAAATCTGCAGTCCAATTATAATTAATCTAACAATTAAATTTCATTTAAAAATTGATTTTGTATAATATCCCATGTGAAGTAGTTCATTTAACATATCTCAAATTTATATTTGTTTCCAATATATGAGATTCTTTTAAATCACTCTGATATCTGGAACAAAAGGTCAGAACATAAACAATATCAGGTCTTAAGGTTATTAGATAAAGAAAACTACCTATCAATTTTCAAAATTCTTTCTGATTCACACTCTTCCTAACATCATCTTTACTCATATTTATTCCAACTAAAATAAGAGTATAAATTTATTTAGATTATACCTTACCAAACTTCTGTAATAATTCCCTAGAATAGTTTTCTTGAGATAGAAAAATGTATTTTTCTTTTTTTTAAACATTTAAACCCAAGAAGGAAGTTAACTCTTCCAATAATTACATCTCAAAATTCTTATCAATTTCATCATAAAATTCTTTAAAAACTATTTATTCATCTCTATAAAAAAATATATCATATGTATATATAATTACAATTAAATTTTTTGAGTTAATTTAATGAACCTGGCCCTAGTATCCTGGAGTTGGTGTCTTTATTAATTACATTTTAATAGATACGATTTTTGAATCTCAAAGGACTGACCAGTTTAGCCGTTTTGGAAAATAAATTACATACATGAACTTTATATTACAATTCAAAACATAAAATAAAACATAGATAATATTTTTATAATTCAACTATTCTCCTAGAATAACCCTTTACATCAATCATAATAAACATCTTGGCATCTTGGGAAAATAAAACATAAGAAAGGTGTGAACTCAGATGCTCAGTAAGGGTAAATAATATAGCGAAAGTTATCATAAATAAGAATAAACTTTCAAGGCAAGGTTTATAACTGAAACACAAGACTTTTAAACATAATATTGAGAATAATATGGAAATAATAAATAAAATAATTCCATATAAACATTAACATTCATACTCTACTAGTCAAATAATCACATGTAATGCCAATAAATAACCTCATAATGAGGGAATGCATAATTCTAGACATCGTAAACATACTTTCAAGTATTTGGCCAATGCAATATACATAAATAGGTAAAAAACCAAACTAGTTTTTCTCATGAGACCTACCAATGTATCAAGGGGCTATATCATGACCCTCTCATTACTTACTAAGTCCAATTAATTCCTCAAATGAAAAGGAAGAAACATAAAAAATTTAAACATTCCTATTAAAACTAGCATTTGAAAGGTTAATACATTAACTATAAAACATGAATGACATCCAAATAACATATCCACAGTAAAACATATCATAAACCCATCAATAAAATATGTTATATTTTATCATAATAAGTAAACCTAAATAAAATATAATATTCAGCAGAGGATGTTTGCATAAATGAAAATACTACAATAAAACCATTAGAAATATCTTGAGAAAAATACCCATTTTCTTTGAAAGTATTTATTTAAAAGCTACAAATTTATAAAATAAATCAATTTATTTTAAAATAACTTTGTAAACTTTTAAATTAATATTAAAAACATAAAGGCTTCATGACTGTAGTAAAATAATCTCATGATATATAAGTTAAAAATAAACATTCTTTCTATATTTTTGTCGAAAAATTTATAAAGTACCTTGTCTGGAAAATGCCCAAAAGATTCCCTTCAAACCAATTTATAAAAAGTAGAACATGGGTAAAATAATTAAAATATTAATAGGATAATTTAAAATATTTTTATGAAATATGTACATGAATGATAAATATTCTTCAGCATATACTTACGTATAAACAATGTTAAAAAATAATGAGATTGTGAAATTAACCCTTACCTTAGGTCTAATTCCATCCATACATGTTCGAAACTCCTGTATAGTGGTTTTAAAAATATTATTAACTTGTACTATAATAATAATAATATTTATGATATTATAAATGATTAATTTATGACTTTATATTAACTATTTATTAACAATTCCAAGTTAAAGCAACATTTCAGGTAATAACTGCTTTGTTTTATCGTACATATTTTTACTTGTTATTATTGGTCCTATTACATAGATAATGATTTTGTTATTTAAAAAATGAAAAAAATTATATATATATATATCATATATATTTAATATACAAATATATATAAAATATAAATATATGAACTGGAATACACCGTTCATGGAGACGGTAAGTCGTACGTAAACATGAACGCTGTTTTCATTTTATTCAAATATTAAATGGAAGAAGGTAAATGAAATATATGAATATATATATATATATTATTTAATTAGAATTATTATTTCATATATTTAATATTTATTCATTATATACATTTTTATAATCATTCTTGAATGATTAATGAGGAATATGCATCTCATCGCATTGTTGAGACGGTAGGTCGTATGTACACATGAGCGGCGATATCATTCAATTAATGATAATTTGGTAAATAATTAGATGTTATATTAATTATAAATAGGAATATCATATCATAATTATTATTTTATCCATTATATTCACTATCACACTCTTTCAAATAAAGTGGTTATGAAAAAATAAATTACACCACATCATGGAGATAGTAGACCATACCTACGCACACATGGTGATATTATTTTTTTGTAGGATGGATAAAAGGAGTAATATGGTTGTACAATAATCAGAATAAAATCTTATAACATATATGATATCAGATTTTTTACTTTATTATGGAAAAAACATAGGAATATAAAGTATAATAAGAAAATAACTTGAATGAGTTAGTAAAATAAGTACCACTTCTTCGATGGACTTCCTTTGGATCTCCTCTTAGGGACACTATGGGTGGTACTTTTAGAATACCAGGACCTCAATAACTTATCTAATAATGTTTGTTGGAGAAATAGAAAGGTTTTTGTTGAAATAGAAGGCTCAATGTGGTGTGAGGAAGTGAGGGTGGATGTGCCCTTTTATAAGAAAGGGGAGGGTCACTTTAGGGAACTCTCAAAATATTAAATTAATATTAATTAATTTTTTAATTTAAAATAGCTCCAAAGTGAGTTATATCGATTATAATATTATTAGGGGTAGAAATACTCTCAACCAATTTTTTTATACATGTTTATGTCATAATATTAACCTTATCTTTTCACTTTAACCCTTTTAAAACCCTTTTACTCATACCATGAAAACAAGGGTTTTTAACTCTTTAGGGTTAATATAGTTACTATAAAATGAAAAAGAACCCAAAATGAATCATTTATGAAATATTTATCCTTATTATAGTTATTTTTGTAATTTTTATATTTTTATTAATTTTATATCATTTAATAAAATATTATTTATTTTAAAGTATCATTTGTATCAATTTTGATACTATTCATTATTTGTCTTTTAAAAAATATAATAACAAGATAACTCCAAAAAAGAAGTTCTAATATATTACCAACATTTATGAGTTTTCTATAAAATTCTTGGATTTCATTAATTAGTCCATGTTATATTTATTTTAGTATTTTTAATATCATTTATTTGATATTTTCATTAATTAATCATTATTATGCAATCCATTAATTAAATTATTATGTCTCTAAAAATTAAAAATAAATTATCACGATGAATATAAATTTATTATATTTAAAATTAATATTTATAGTCAAATTTATCTTATGTATAACCCAATATTAAAAATTTATTAGTTTTTCAAAATACGAGTATGACATTTTTAACTTATCTTTACGTGAAATATAATAAATGTCATAATCATACCCAAGTGGATTAAAATGGTTATAATTTTAGTATAATGTTTATTTTTTTAGAAACCCACTTATCCAATAAAATTAGGACATGTTTTAGAGAAATTTTATAGTCTTTATAATATTATTTTTACCCATAATTACCCGATTTACCCTTAACTCTAGTAATAAAAATATTACTAAATTTACTATTCATATGACCAAATATAAAGAAACATATTTACATAATTAGAAACCAATGATTACAAATATTTAATATAATTTTTAAAATTGAAAAAACAAAAGTTTCAGTAATTAATTTAAAATTAATCCCGTTGACGGGGTGAGCAACCAAGTTTTTAAAGTTTAAAATGGAAAATATTGAAACGTTTTTATATCTAAATTCAATGTAAAATTGATTAAAATGACATAAATTGGACTAAATGGTTAAAAAATAATCTATTTATACTTTAATAACATTCAATAATATAATTTGACACTATAAATTATTTTTATGAAAAAAGTTTTGTTCCATTAAAATTTAGTATTTTTCATTATTAATTAAAATATGAAACTTATCAATAAATACCCAAAATTTAACCAAAGTAAATTTTTATATCATGATTTAGAATAATAATTTTATTTTTTCAAATAAATTATGTAAACTTGTCAAAAATTGGATTTAAAATAGGTTCTTCATTAAAAGGTTGTAAAACTGATTTTATAAAAATATTCGTTTTTATGTGTAATATTGGGTTTGTTCTTATATTATTCCTATAAAATCTGTTAGATGAGTAAAAATATATTGTATTGAATATATAACATATATATTTCATAAATATCATTCTATAATAGTAATTAATTTAATTTATTAGGATAAATTGACTTTTTGAGCATAAAAATAATTCTTTATAAAAACATTATATATATATTATGTTGGTTCTTTTATTTAGTTCTAAATAATTTGTAACCAATAAAATCAACCATATATTTCCATAAGTTAGTTAATAATATTCATAACCTACAACTTAAAATATATGTTATATCTTATTATATTGAATAATAATATTTTAATAATATATTATTGTTCGTTAAAACTCGGTCTTACATGAAATGCACGAGAACTAATTGTTCTATGTATCATATGATTATCATGGTGTTGTGTACAACATAAGCTATCTAAAAATGAAATTTATATAAGAATATACATACTGTAAAATATTGGGGTGTTACATTCTTCTCTCCTTCAATAAATTTAATCCTTGTAATTTGAACTCATGATAAAAAACTAGGGTTTTGAGTTTTCAAAATATATTTGTCGAAATCCCACATAGGAAAAAGGATTAATGAGACATAAACTTTAAAATAATTAAATTAAGTATGAATTTCACTAGATATAACACATTCTAGGGTTCCATATAAAAAAACATGGACATGGAAGAGAAATCTAACCTTCTAGTTCTGTTAGAGAGTGATAAAGAACGTGATCAAGGGAAAGTTAACAATCATGAAGATATAAATCTATAATGATATAAGAGACCATTTGATTCATCATAAAATAAGGTAATAGGATAATTTTTTTTGTTTCAAGATCCTTTTTCTATAGTGTAATAATTCATTTACTTCATATACTAAGAACATAATGAAACAGACTTACATAACAAGTTGAGTTTTAACCTTTAACAAATTTCTACCACAAACCCATATTTCTCTAAAAAAAGATAATAAAATTAAAAAATATTCTATTTATCTTAATAGTATAGGATTACAAAAATTAACTTACACTTTATATGTCATACCGTTTTTATAATGAAAAATATGATATACTAAATAGGATATCATGTAGGCTAGTGGTAGGTGATGAAACCTTGTCACCCTTTGGTTGCGGGTTCAAGTCTCACATCCTTGCTAGATGCGATGCATTATCACCCAACCGGTGGGTTGCACTTTTTCTAATTCTATATAATTACAAAATTCTAGAAATAACCTTAATATATTCAAAATTATATAAATGTTTTAACCTCAAAGAATAATATCCAATATTTAACTTAATTCATTCCAACCTTGAGACTCATCCAAAATACTTCTGTCCAAATCAAAATTCCAAAAAGGTCTCTATATTTCCAAAATAAATCTTAACTTTAAATTATATAATCAAAAAAATTTAGATCTTATTGTCACATACCAAATATACGAATACCTTTATCATCATAATACCCTAATGAAAACATGTATGCTTCTAAATATGTAAAAAATAATTATTGTAGTAAAATACATATATATTTCATGATTGTTATAACCAAAAAATCATAACATAATTCTTTAATCCAAAAACACAAATACATTAATTACTCCACTCCGACTATAGTAATAGAATAATCTTGAACTTGATTATAAGGACCCGACCTTAAACAATATATAATCTAGTAAATTCTTTTAAAATTAACTTTCACACATTCCCAAATATATTTTTAGTTTAGAGTTTTAGATAATTAGAAAATAATTCATACATATTAAACAATAATAATATAAAGTGGGTAATATTAAAAAAATATTAATTTCTTCACAAAATACAAAATATTTTAATAAAACATGAAATCTTTTCATAAAAAATATTCACAATTTTCATCTTGGATTCACCTTTACTCATACCCATCATTAACCTTGTGAAAAGAATTTTAAAAATTAGGGAAAGCAAAAAAATCTCATTAAGGGACATAAAAAGAATGAGAGAAACCATTAGTCCATGAATACTTATGATCATATGAAATCATTTTCACAAATATATAATCCTCACCCAATAAATATCATATAATTACTTTGTGAAAAAAAGAGATTTCCATAAAACATAGAAAACATAAATAATACCATAAAGGTAGATTGTGGAATTACATACATAATATTGTAACCATAACAACTACCATATTATTTTTAATTATCATGGCTACCATACAATGTAACCCTCATGGCTACCTTATGGTGTAATCATCACAGTTACACTTGGAGTAACCATCTGGTAGAAATTTAACATAAAAATACCCATCGCATTGGAAGGAGATATAAGTACCACACTTAATAATAAACAATTCTCAAGAATCGTAACATAATCATAAAATAGGAATGCTTTCACAAAAACATTCCTTTTTAATTTTTTGAAAATAGAATTTTAAAATAGTATTTTTAAAGAAATATCCCTTACAAATATCATATATTTGAAGTAAGAAACGATAAAAAGAATAGAATATGTGTATAAAATTTAAATTCAATTAATAAAACATAAAATAATAAAAAATATTTTCACAAATAATCATATCACCACATAATCAATTAAGTAGAAGGTTAACCCAAAGAATAGAAATTGGGTTAAGAATTCCCTTACCTTGGGTTTGTCTTAATTCAAACGTGTTCAAACCTCCTGTATAATGGTTTAAATAGTGTTATTATTATATTAAAGAACCATATTTATATTTATAATTACTTATATTATATCATTATAACATATTTACATCCATTTATTAAAAATATTTTGTTATTTTCATTTTTTCAGGTGCATTTATTTCATGGATTCCATAGTTGGTTATTTATGGATTTCTTTATCAAATGAAAGAGAAAGTAAAAAAGTAGACATAAATGGTTTTAATATGTTTCCAAAATTTTAAATGAAACCATATGTCATTTTTTTCTGATATAAGGATGAATCATTAGATATAACATTAATGAAAATAATTTAATTTATTTTGGTGGTTTTTATGATCATCACCAACTTATATCCTTTTATTAAATATCATGTTTATATATTGGTTTTAGAACATTAAATGACAGAATATGTATAATAAATTATTATTTAACCATAATAATGGTTTTATGACTATAATTAAAGGTTCTAATGAAAAATGAAAGTGTATCATCCACAATCGCGGTAAATTGACACATCACAGATGATGTTATCATTTTAAGAATAAAAGGGAGAGGAGATGAAGTTTGATGATGAATTTTTCCATCAACATGATAAATTTTTAGTTTATATAATATATTTTATATTTCATGACACTTTTATAAAGGGAGGTGAATTGAGTAAAAGAAAAAAAATAATTGGAAAGAAAAAAAAAGAAAATTAAATAGGATTTTACCTCTTGAATTCTCCTATTTGATAACCTTTTTAAGGCCCTTGGTTTTGGTCTTTTGGTGAGAACAAAAATTATTAAAATTGGGGAAGAGTATTGGGAATGTAATTTGGTAGAAATTAAACAAACTAAAAGGATTTTAGGTGTGAGAAGAAGATGCGGTGAGGGGTGGTATTTATATTGGAAGAGAGAGGTGTTTTCTCATTATTATATTCATTAGTTTATTATTTTGGCTCAAGAATATGAATAGTTTGAGCATTATAACTAAATATATTAAAATTATTTAGGGAAGTTCTAGATTATAGTGCTTAATTCATTCATGAATCAATGAATATTTTATTTATCTTATAATGTATACATTCTGTAAATTACTGTCTTTCACTATTCACAAAAATACAACTATTTCATAAAAATACCAAAAAATCACCGCAACCAATTTTCAATGTGTAGAATTAAAAAATTATCTCTATTTTATGAAAATAGATTTCTAAATATGAGAAATTTATTTTTTAATTAAAATAATAATTTATTAAAAAAAATACAATTTTTAAAACTATAACTGATTTTATAATACATTAAAAAATTAATTAAAGTCTCCTAAAATTATATTATAATAATAAGAAAAATAAATTTTTATTTATGAATCTATTTTATGAAAATATATTTTCTTTTAAATCATTATATTAATTATAAAATCGTAAATAAACAATTCTATTTCACAAAAATTCCAATACTTAATTTATCACATTAAAAAATTTATTTACTTATTATATGATATAAATACATCATAATTTCACTTATAAGATAAAAAAAATTATTTACACTTTAATAGGTGAGGTTAATATTCTATTTGTATAGATTTCTTAATTTCTATAAATACCTCTTATTTAATTATAAATTTATAATGAATTAAAATATTTAATTCTAGAATGAAAAAAAATTATTTTATAAGTACCTAGGTTGTTAAATTCTACACACAAGATGAAAATTTCATTCGCACATTTTTTATTTACTTTTTAAACAAGTGAGCGTGCCTTTACCTCATTGCATTTTTATATTCCCATATTGCTTCTTCGACTATGTGTTTTCTCCAAAAAACCTTAACCTAGTGAATTAGCTTATTTCGCAATAATTTCTCACTACAATCGTGAATATGAATAAGTGTCTCTTCATATGAAAGGTTCTCTTCTAGATGAACTACTTATGGGATCAAAACGTTAGATGAATTTGGAACATAATTTGAAAAATGAAAAAAAATTGTGTACCTATGATAAAATTGATGGAAAAGCTACACGGTAGGCGACTGTCCATCTTTCTCCATGATTTCATAAGGTCAAATGAATAGTGGAATTAGCTTTCCATTCTTACCAAAACATGTAACACTTTTCCATGGAGTGATTTTAAGGAAGACATAATCACCTACATCGAATGATTTTTTTTTTTTCTGTTATCTGCATAAATTTTCAGTCTATTTTGAGTTGTTCTCATGTATTGCTATATCATTTGCACTTTCTCAGCCACTTCCTCTACTAATTATAGCCCCATAAACTTCTTTTCCCTAACTACATCCCAAAAATTTGGAGTTCAACATCACTTTACATATAATTCCTCAAAATTTTCCATCTCTATACTAAAATAAAAAATAGTATTGTAAGAAAAATCAATTAAAGAAATATGTTGATCCAAACATCCCTAGTAATCTATTGAATAAGCTCGAAGCATGTCCCCCAAAATATGAATTATTCACTTGGTTTGTGCATCAGATTGGGGATGATAAGAAGTGATAAAATTTAATTCTATGCTGAAAAAATTCAGAAGGGATTTCTAAAAGTTATAAGTGAACCTGGGATATTGATTAGATACAATGGATAGAGGAACTCTATATAACATGAAAATATATTTGAGGTACAGTTAAGAAAGTTTATCTAAATTCATGGAATCTCTAATAGGAAGTAAATCTAAAGATTTATTCAGTTGGTCAATATTAACCTAAATGACATAATTAACTTGAGAAGTCTTTTATAATCTGATAACGAAGTTCATGGATAATTTTCCCATTTCCACTATGAAACAGGAAAAGTTTGAAGCATCCCCTTTGGTATTTATCACTTTGATTTAACCTGTTGACATGTAAAATATTTCATGGTAAAATTAGAAATATATCCTTTCATTCCATCACACAAGTAACACTCTCAAAGTTCTCTGTACATCTTAGTGCTTCCAGGATAAAATTAAAATGGAGAACTATGAGAATTACTTAACATTTAATTATTCAACTAGGAATCATAATTCACACATAATATCTTTACAAATATCAAGATAGAATATTTATCAACATTAAATTTAGGAAGCTTACCTTCATTAACCAATTTTACCTTTTTCTATAACTCAGAATCTTTCTTCTACGCTTGGTTAATTATATTTGAGAGAGATGACTGTACTGACACCTGAAACAAAACATAGAAACTTTCTGCACTCATAAATTCCAAGACAAAATTTATCAAATAATTAATAAATGGGTCATGTTCCAAACATAACATGGTTTATGTAGCATGATGTTTCCGATTCAAGGCATTCACCACATTGTTTGCTTTTATAGGATGGTAATTAATCATGAAATCATAATCTTTAATCAATTCAAGCCATCTTCTCTTCCTCATGTTCAATTTATTCTAAGTAATTATATACTATAAAATTTTATGGTCAGAATATTTTTCAAATTTGTCTCCGTATAAATGATGCCTCCAAATTTTTAAAGTGAAAAACATAACTGATAATTCCATATAATGTGTAAGAGAATTTAATTTATGAAATTTCTATTATCATGAAGCATAAGAAATTACATGATCATTCTGCATAATACAACCAAGTCCCTTTAAAGAATAATCACTTTAGATGAAAAAGTATCCCTTTATGGAAAGTGGCGCTAAAACTAGATAATTCCCCAATATATTCATTAGTTCTTGAAAACAAACATTATATTCTTCTATAAAAATACTTTAACCCATTTTATGGTTAAATTAGTTAGCGATCAGGATAACCGTGCAATTCTTTTTAAAAACCATCGATAATAGTCTACTAATCCAAGAAAAATATGAATCTATATAAAATTTTCAGGTCTTGTCCATTCATCAACCACTTTTTTTTGGCGAGATCAACTATTTTTCCATCCTTATTTATAATGTTCCCAAGAAAAGAAATTTGTTACAACAAAAAATCACATTTTCTAAATTTTTTGTATAACTTGTTTTGTTTTAGAGTTTGTAAGACAATCCTTAAATGTTATAATGATCTCCCTAAATTTTTTAAAAGACAAAAATTTCATTAACAAAAACAACCAAAAACTTATCCAAATATTCACGAAATATTCTATTCATAATATACATGAATACAATAGAGGAATTTTTCAAAAAAAAGGGTATAAAAAACTCATAATGCCCATATATAGTATGAAAATCAATTTTTGAGATTTTATCCTCCTTCACCTTCGACTAGTTGTACCTGGATCTCATGTTATTTTTTGAAAAATAATGATCTCCCTAGATATGATCAAACAAGTCATCGATATGAAGTAATGAATATTTATTCTTAACAATAATGTTATTAAAATCTCTATAATCAATACAAATTCTCATATAACCATATTTATTTTTAATGACCAAAATAGTAGAACCCCATGGTGAAGTGATAGGAAAAATGAATCCTTTATCAAGAAAATCATGAAAATGTTTTTTCAATTCAAGAAGTTCCACTTGATGCATTATATAAGGGTATTTTGAAATTTTTGTAGCATTAAGAACTAAGTCAATAGTAAATTCAACTTCCTGATCAGGTATAACACTAGAAAACTCATCAGTAAAAACATCCAGATATTTATTTACCACTTGCACATCATTAATTTGAACAATCCCATTATTTTTCAACAATGTGTACAATATAACTTTCGTTATCATATTTTAACAGTTTATTAACTTCCTGATAAGTTATAATTGGTATGGGTTTATTCTTTTATACAAACTGAAACTCTTTCTAAAAAATAACTTCTTTAGTTCCAAAATCAATCTTAGCATGATAAAAAAATCTAATCCATACCCAGAATAACATCAAACTCTACTAAAAAACAAAAAAAAATTCTAGGAATGAATTTCCACAGAAAACAATAGGAATATTGTTATAATGCATTTTTACTACACTACTCCCCAGGTTTTTTAATAATAAGTTATAGTCCCATTTATTGAGGTGAAATTTCCAATTTACAATAAAAATTATTAGAAATAAAGGACTATGTAGACCTCGTATCAAACAAGACATTAGAAAAATATGAAAAAAAATTACCTGATACCACTTCATTGGATGGCCCCACATCTACTGAAATAGTCACAAAGGATCTAACTACACCGTTCTACCTATAATTTTTCTTCTTTATATCATTAATATATTTCTTTGGGTAAATACCTGAATAATTCCCCATCTCACTGCATTTAAATCACTCTACAGTTTTCTTATCAGAAATAAACATAACATTAGTAAGATATTTTTCATTGTAATATCGGGACATATGTCTAAAAATACCACATAAAAAATACTTCTTAGATTTTTAAGACATTCCCCAAGGTGGTTTTTACCAAAATTCTCAAAAACTAGAAGCTAGAATTTCTTACCTTCATATTTATTAGATTTATTCTTACCCATTTATTTCCATTTGGACATATTCTTATGATTTTTTTTCAAAGTAAACGTGATCATCATTAAACTCCATTTCAACCCTTTCATAACATCAGATAAGCTTTTCATAAATTTTGAATTCATGGGAGGACAAATCTATTTGGTATTTTGGCTTGAATCCTAATAAAGAATGATTAATTTTACTATCAAGATATCGAATATTATTTGAAGCATACCTTGAAAATCGGGTGAATTTTGTTTCATAAACGACTACTGAGTCTTCATATTTTGTTTCAATTAAAGGAATTTATTTTCCATCCTAATTTTAACCACCTTAGAAAAATATGTTTCAAGTAAAATATTTTTTAATTCATTCCATTCCAAAGCATTAATCCCCTCAATATCCTTGATATTCTTGACCATTGACCACCGATGGTTGGATTCATATTCAAAATGATAAATATAAAGACTAAAATTTTGATTATCCTAACACACTATGACATTGAATATCTTTTCAAGGTCCTTAATCCACCCTTCATCCACCACTAGTTCAGAAGATCAACTGAAAGCAAGAGGGTGTTGCCTCATAAAATGTTCCAATATCATAATGTTCCATTTTGGTAGCTCTGGTTTTTCTCTTGAATGGATTTCAATAATTCTTATAGCATGATCAAAATAATCCATTACTATCACAAACTATTCAGTTCCAATTCCCTATATTCAAGGTTTCAGATTTGGAAAGATATCATCCACTTAGTGCCTTCCTACGTCAACTTCCTTGTTTCTTATGTGGAAAACCATTCTGAAAATACATATCTTATATGAAATTTCATGGTAATCATCAAATTATATATCATTTAAAATTAAAAATCATTTAAAAATCATTTATGATATTCTATTAACATCATCCTCACCCATAATGTTATTTAAATAATGCTTTGATACCAACTATAAGGACCTAACCTTAAACATTACACAATCTAGTAAATTCCTTAATAATTAACATTCATACATTCCTAAAGATATTTTCAGTTTAGAGTTTTAGAGAATTTGATCATAATTCATAAATATAAACCCAAAAGAATAAAAAGGTAGTACTACTAAAATAATATCCATTTCTTTCAAAACTAAAAAATATTTTAATAAAACATGAAATATTTTCATGAAACATCTTGACAATATTCAGCTTGGATTCCCCTTCACTATAACCCTACATTAACCCTATAAAAAACATTTTAAAACTTGGGTTAATCACAAAAATCTTATTGAGGTACATAAAAAGAAGGACAAAAACTATTAGTCCATGAATACTTATAATCATATGAAATTATTTCACAAAGATATACTTCTAACCCAATAAGTATCGTATAGTTACTTTGTGAAATCATGATATTTCCATAAAACATAAAAAACATAAATAATACCAAAAATTTATCTTGGGGAATTAATTAATTAATATTAAAACCCTCTCATCTACTATATTATTTGTAACCCTCATGGCTACCTTACAACGTAACTCTCACGACTACCTTTTTGTGTAACCATTACAGTTACACTTGGTGTAACCATTTGGTCAACCTCCAACATAAACAAAACCAATTCATTGGAGGGAGATATATGTCAAAAAATTAATTAAAAACAGTTCCCAAGAACCATAAAATAATCATAAAATAGTAATACTGGCATAAAAACATTCCATTTTAATTTTGTAAAAATAGAAATTTAAAATAGTGTTTTTAAAGAAAATTCTTTTAAAAATATCATATATTTGAAGTGATAAATTATAAAAAGAATGAAATATGTGTATAAACTATAAATTGACATAATAAAAAATAATATAATTAAAATTAATTTCACAAATAATATTTTTAGCATATAATCAATTAAGAAGAAGGTTAACCCAAATAATAGAAATGGGGTTAAAAATTCCCTTACCTCCAGTTTTTCTTACTTAAAACCGGTTCAAACCTACTATATAATGGTTTAAATAGTGTTATTAATATATTAAAGAATCATATTATAAATTATAATTACTTATATGATATTATTATAACATATTTCAACCCATTTATTAATATATTTGTTTCATTATTTCGGGTTCATTTATTTCATGGCTTCTAGGGTTGGTTCATTATGGATTTTCTTGTCGGATGGAAGAAAAACACCAAAACTGGAATGAAATGATGTTAATATGTTTTTATAATTTTAAATGATAAAATATATCATGTTTTTATGATATTAGTATGAATCATTAGATAAAATATTAATTAAAATGATTTAATTTATTTTGGCAGTTTTTACGATCATCACGAACGTGTATCATTTTATTCAAAATCACATTTATATATTGGATAAAAAAAATAAAATGACTATATTATGTCTAGTAAAATATTATTTAAACATAATAATGGTTTTACGACCAGACTTGGAGGTGCTAATGAAAAATAACAGTGTATCATCCATGATGGTGGTAAATCGACACATCACGGATGATGTACTCATTTGTAGAATATAAGGGAGATAAGAAGAAGTTTTATGATGAATTTTTTCCTTAAACATGATAAAATTAGTGTATATATAAGATAATGTGGTTTTAATTCTACTTTGATAAAGGTAGATGAATGGATTATTTAAAATAATAAGGAATTTAAAAAAATCCAAATAAAATCAAAGATGATTTTAACTATGGAATTCCCCCCTTGAGATCCTCTTAAAGGACCATTGCTTTTGGTATTTTGGGGAGACCAGAAGGTCTTGGACTCAAATAATAGTCTTGGAAATTTAATTGAGGAAAAATTAAAAAAGATAAAAGACTTTTATTTGTGATAGAAGAGGTGGTGAGAGGTGGTATTTATAGTGGAGGAGATATATGTTTTCTCTTTATTATATTCATTAATTTATTATTTTGGCTCAAGACTGTGAATAGTTTTAGAATTATCACTAAACATATTAAAATAATGAAATTAATTTCTAGATTTTGGTTCTTACATTATTCATGACTCAATTAATAGTGTATTTATCTTAAAATGTATATAACCGTAAATTAATGTATTTTACCATTCACCAAAAATTAAATTATTTTATAAAAGTCTCAAAAATTTACCACAACCATTTTTTAATGCATGGAATTAAAAAATGATCTCCATTTTAAGAGAATAATTTTCTAAATTTAATAAATTTACTTTTAAATTAAAATCATAATTTGTTTTAAAAATAACAATTTTAAAACTAGAACTGATTTTATAGCACTCTGAAAAATTAATTAAAGTCTCGTAAAATTATCTTATAATAATAAGAAAGAAAAATTGTTATTTATGAATATATTTTATGAAAATTTATTTTCTCTTAATTAATTATATTAATTTTAAAATTGTAAATAAACATTTATATTTCACAAAAATAATAATACTTAATTTATCATTTTTAAAACATTTATTTACTTATTACATGATTTGAATACATCATAATTTCACTTATGTAATGACTCATATTTTTATCTAGTTTATTTTAATAAATTAATTTGTAAAATAATGAGACCGTGCGGTGAGATAGCATGGGATTCCAAGGCTTGGTGTGCCCAGAATAAATTTTTGAATAAAGTTCCACTCTTAAATTAAAAATGACATACAACTAAATTTGAATTTTTATAGCTTCCAAAAGGGTACTCAGATCAGATATCCAAGGGAACCATTGTGTTTAAAAAAAATTACTTTACCTTAGGTAGGGTCTAACATTGTCCAATGTTGGCCAGACGAAAAAGTTAAATTTTTGACATAACCATCATTAAAAATATTTTAATAAAAATATTTTGTCGACGTAATGCATATTCTGTTTCCCCTTTTTTATTAAACTAAGTGGTAGGGGTCCAGAGTTAAAATTCATAACCCTAATATTTTCTAGAGAACTCTAGATAGAGGGAACCATGGGAGGAGGTGTTCACAAATGATGAATGGGAAATCGAGGATCATGATCACTCATGGGTAGATCGATGAAGGATCGACGAACAAGGAACACAAACATTATTCATCGACTAATCCAATTTTCTAGTTAGGGAGAGTGATTTTATTTGTTTTTATCCCTAATCTTCATTCTTTCCCCTATGATGAACGTAAATCAATCAAAAATGGATTGATTCACGGATCATATGTAGATCTTGGTTGGGGATTTATGTTTCGAAATTTTAATTATGAATCGATTCAAGTTTAAGTTGATTTATGTCTAGCTTGATTCATGTTTAAATTGATACATGGTTATAGTTTTACATCTTTCCCTATTTACAAATTCTAACATGGATGGATCAAGGCTAGAATGAACAAGGCTCGATCCCTCCACCTTGGGTGTTCATGTGAATTTTCTTCCTCCCTGTACTTTGATTTCTTGTACTTTGTCGTTGTAACAATCCAAAAATAAATCCAAGACTAAAATGGCGGTGGCGATCTGAAGTTCAGGCGGGGACTTCGGGTCGACGAGTGAGACAGTGAGGGAGGTAACATGTGCTTGTGGCATGTCATGGCGGTGGAAGAGGCCTATAGCAGGAGGCTGTGGGAAATGCAAGGGGGTCATGGCTCAATGGCCGTGAAGGCAGAAGAGGTTCGAGGTGCAAAGGAAAGGGGCCGCCGGTGGTGAGGGCGGACACGACTAGAGGCCGTGGTCTAACGAGACTGCGATGACAACTCGTGATAATAGCTGCGGGTGGGATGTCGTGCCTGCCACAACCCAAGAGAATCAGATCGATCTAATACAGCAAGTCGGGTTGAACAGGTGGGAAAACCTTGGGCCGGGCCTCTCTAGTTGGTTGGGCTGGCGCCGTGGACTAGGTTGACCGAGTTTGTTGGGTCGGACATGCGGGTCAGGTCCGCCTAACTGGGTCACACGACTTGGACCCAACCATCCCCTTTTTATAAAAAGGACCATAACTTTTAAACCATAGGTCAGTTTGACAGGAAATTTGTGGCATTGGGACCCTCACGATAATCTATACCTTTTTATATGCCTTTTTTGGGTTGTTATAAGAGACCACTATAGGTGTGGAGTCCCCCCTTGGTTCTTCCCGCGAGAGTTCGATACAACATTTCATAGAAATCCCCTTGAGATATGAGTCTTAGATAGAATTTTAAATCCTCCTTGGGATGAGAGTGATACTCTATCACCCTGAATAGAGTTCATTGGGTACTGACGTGACCTCCGAGCATAGGGAATTAATCCTCTATTTAGTTGTCCATATCATAGGGTTCACACTATTATTCAGAATCCCCTACGTTACGAGTCATACTATAGGGTTTGTGGTATTCTATGAGAATCTCATATGGTGTGGGGTAACAAAGATTAGGTTCATGGTATTCTTCAAAATCCCTATCTGTATATCATGACCTTTGACTAGTCATTCCTCATTGGGCGAGCCCTAGGTTAGCGGAGTCTTATGACTGACATTGGATGTAACTTAACCTTTATCTTCTCATGGATTCTTATGAGTATATCTAGATACCATTGGTATATTTATGGGTGTATACCTATGTAGAGATGACTATGATTTCCTTTTTGTATTTCCTTTTTGGTTTCAGGGTGTCCTACTGAGTATTGTTTTACTCACCCCTACACAGGTTTTTCATGCATGTGTTGTGTCTTGTAAATATGACCGATGATTTAATGAAGTTATAGGTGGATCAAGACTAGGTCTAGGATTGAACAATGCCTTTTGATATTAGACAGACCGAGGAGTTCCTGACAGCTTTCTACTACAGCTTCGGTACCTTCGTTATTAGGTCGATCTTTGTAGTTGTCTTTCTTTTCGAGCTTTTATTCTGTCCCCAGTTTGTATTACTACACTTTATTTTCCAGTTTCACTCTAGTTGTATTACTTTTATGTTTAGTAGTTTTCATGCATGGTGGTTGGCGTCCTTCCTTTTTTTGTGGGATGGGATACATTTGCGTGTGTATAGGTACTTATGCTAAGGCCTCCCATTTGTGATATATTCCTACATGGTACTAGTTGTTAGCCCCTGTTCTATTAGAGGCGGGCATGGGGTGGTCACAACATGAGCCCCACCAGGATGGGTCATGACAGAGTGGTATCAGAGGGGGTTTTAGTTCCACTTTGGGACTGGAAGTCAATAATATTGGTTTGAGGCAATAGTGTTAAGTGTTTCGAGTTTGGTTTTTAGGATAAAGAATCCAATTTTGGTGCGGCAGCCGATGTATCCATACAACAGGACTATAGAAACCTACTTTCCGACTCGGTACATAAAAGCACTGGTTGTAAGGAAATGAATGGAACATGCATCATATAGGAATGGGTTGTGTTTCCCATGTCTTTATTTTGTCAGCACTCTAGATATACTCTTTTGAACGTGGTTCATCTTGACATGTTTCAGGATGCCTCCACGCAGACAGAAAGCTAGGATCCCGATGCGTGATCATGAGGATGATCCTCTTTGCGATGATGCATTAGTGTAGGGGCGTATGCCAAACATGGAACCCCCAGGTAGTCTTCCTACTGTAGTGACACCCATTGAGCAGTAGTTACTACCGAAACTACTGGTAGAGGATGAACGTAGGATTAGTGCATTTCATGAGTTCTAGAGGTAGAGACCTCCCAGGTTTAGGGGTGAGATAGATCCACACATAGTTGGGGATTGGATGGAGTTGGTTACATGTGCCTTCCACCTTGTGAGGACACCAACTTATTAGATGACCGTCTTAGTCGTGAGCCTTCTATAGGGCTCATTAGGATGGTGGTGGAGCTTAGTGTTCCAGATTCATGATGAGATGAACCTATCTTTGGATGGATTTGTGCACCTTATTAGGGGTAAGTTCTTTCCGATGACCTCGAAATCAATACGCATCCAGGAGCTCTTGCACCTACACCAGGGTGACCTGATAGTAGCTGAGTACTCAGTGAGATTCACCGAGTTTTCTAACTACTACATAGATATGGTGTGAGACCCATTCTTCAGGGCTCAAGATTTTGAGTAGGTGCTACATCAAGAGATCAGGGCATCCATGGTATCTCTCATCATCTCCACTCACGATGGAGTTTTGGAGTGAGCTCTACTCATGGAGAGTTTCCTGGTGGTGCGAGCACCAGCAGTGGAAGCTACCAGCAGGAATATGGTGATAGATTCTTCACCAGTGGGTAGAAATAAATAGAACAAGGGGCCCAAGTGGGTCAGGTCCTTCAAGAGACAACCCCAAGATGCAGTATTAGTGGTGAGAGGGTCCCAGGGCATAGCAGGACAACTGAAGGAAAAAATGTGTTTTGCGTGCGGTGGTTGGGGACAATTGGATCTAGATTTCCCAACACGCCATACTAATGATCATATGATGGTCAAGGGACCACCGAGGTAGAGGCAGAGGTTTTAGAAGGGTGGTACATAGGGAGATGAATGTTATATGGGAGCAGGTAGAGCATTCAATGGTGGAAGGAGGTTTAAGTTATTACCACCAACACCCCCAGGTGGTCCACTATGGGCTTTGGGAGCCAGTGTACATGGGAGATGCTGGCTTCAAGATATAGAGGCTTACGACCCCAGGGAACCAGAGATGATTAGAGGTAAAATATGTTTCTTCTCCATCCTATCTTGAGTTCTTATAGACATAGGTTATGTTCAATCCTTCCTTGCTTCGAACCATGTTCAGAGTTCAGATATTCCAATGGAGCCGTTGGATCGATCCTTACATTTAGAGACTTCTACGAGAGGGAATTAGATGATTAAACATTGGTGAAGGTAGTTTGATCTTACTCTTAGAGGTGAGTGCTTCGACTGGGATTTCATAGTAGTGGCGTTAAGGCCTTATGACATCATTCAGATTATGAACCAGTTATCCTCATTCCATACTCATAATGACTATTTTAGGCACAGAGTGCAGTGTGTCCGCATGTATGGGACCCAATTTTCATTTACTAGTGAAAAGGAAATGCATGAAGCATAGGAGAGAATTTATCAGAGGAGGGTACAACCGATCACTCACTAGTTGGCTAGCCTCACCCGCTAAGCAGTGGATAAGGGATGTCCCTATTTTTCTACAATGGTGGATGAGTATGAGGAGGTATTCCTCAATTATGTTTCTGGAAAACCTCCTTATAGGGAGGTTGGATTATACATTGATCTATACCTTGGGACAGTACTAATATCCACACTTGCATATTGGATGGCTCCCATGGAGTTTCGTGAGTTGATGGTACAGTTAGAGGATTTTCTGAAAAAGGACTTTGTGAGGCCCAACATCTCACCATGGGTGGCCTCAATTTTATTTTCAAATAAGGAATATGGGAGCTTAAGAATATTTTTGGACTTCAAGCACCTGAACCAGGTGATCGTGAAGAACAAGTATCCACTGCCAAGAATTGATGACCTCTTTGACCAGCTGAAGAGAGCGAGGTGGTTGTAAAGACCCGTAAAATTCAAGGGAAATTTTTTCTTAATTTTCTTTAGAATTTTACAAGAGTGCGGTTTCAGACGGCACCTGATTCCGAGGTCCGGAGTGCCCGGAATCATTTTCCGAAGTTTGGCTCGGGTACGTTCAATGAACGAACGAGCGGGAATTCCTAACTTTTGATCCGGTGCTCGGAATTGAAATCCGAGGGAACTGATGAACTCGCAGCGCCGATATTCGCTTAAGGAGACCTCTTCGGAAGTTGCGTTTGTTGCGAGTTGTAAGTTAGTTTTTGGGTTTTTAGTTTAAGTTAAATAAAATTTGTGAAATACAAAATTTTATTTTAACTTGATGTTTTTTTATAAGTTCTTCCAAAGGGAGTTGGGAGTGGGACCCACATCCACTTAACCTCCCTTGGGAGGATTAAGTGAGGTGGGGCCCACACGAAACCCAACCTTCCACCTCCCTTTAACTCTCCTTTTAATTAATGTTTGACAACTTAAAGTATTAATTGAGGTGAGTTGTTCAAATTCAAACCTTTGAATTTCATGTGGTAAAGTTGTGTAATAATATAAGCTTAAAGCTTATTTTATTCTAGGTTAATTCTTTTACCACCTTGAGAGGAATTTTGGAGCTTCTCCTTATTCTTCTTCTTCTTCAACTCTGACGAAGAACACGAAGAACTTTCGAACTTCGACGAAGAACTCCACGTTCTCGGGAACCGTCTTCCGTGACGACATAACCGCGACATCGACGTTCTTTTTCTGCGACGCTCGACTTCCGCGAATCGTTTTCGATCATCGGACCTTCTTCGTCGGCATACGAAGATTCGCCAACAACGTATCTCTTCGGGCGTATCTCTTCGTCAACGGATTTGACGAACGACTACCGCGACGCCTGACCTCCGCGACGTTGTCTTCCGCGGGACGTTGACAAATCTTCTAACTTATACCCAAGGTAGGGGTTGTTGTTTTGTTTATTTATTTATCCTTGTTCGTGGTTCTTGCATGACTAACGTAAGGATTTTATATAAGTGTTATTGTATAACGTGAGGGGGGCCGGACCGCATGAACACGGCCGAACCCCCTCCATCGTTCTTGTTGACTTACCTTGCGGGTGGAAACAAGGTGGCGTGGTGCCGTCGCACCACGCGGATAATCGTTCAATTATTTTGCGCGGCGCCGTCGCGCCGCACCGGGGAAGAATCATCAAGAACGCGACGCCGTCGCGCCGCGTCAAGGGGAATCGAAGGCGCGGCGGAGGGGCGCGGTGCCGTCGCACCGCGCCGGACAACGAACACCGCGGCCGGTTCCGGGCCGCGGCGGAACGAGAAGACCGGCGGCCGGGCCGCCGGCGTCGGAAGCCGAAAGGGGGACCGGATTTTTCCGGTCCCGTTGGAGAAAACCAGCCGGAAGTTAGCCGGCCGGAAGGTCAAAGGCCGGGGGAAATAAATTCCCCCGGCCAGCTTTAAAACCATCCTCATTTAAGAGGAGGGCGGTTCACTTGAGGGGGGGCAGGAGGCCCCCCGGTTTCTTCAAGCCGACCCCCACGTGGGGGGGCGTTTTTTTTCAAAGGGCGCGGCATAAAGCCGCGCCGTCTTCCAATCAAGCGGGGGCTTGGTTCCCCCCGCGCGCTGCCTTTGTGCGGCACCAGGCCGCCGCACCGCCGCGCTGCCAGGCCGCCGCGCCGCCGCGCCGCCGGCCGGCCGGGCCGGGTCGGACCCGGGTCGGCCCGGACCCGGACCCCCCCGTTTCGAATCAGTTTCGGTCTTTTGGCCATAACTTGAGCCACGGACCTCCGATTGACGAACCGTCTGCGGCAACGCGATCCTTGGATCGAGACGGTCGTTTCGGTATATCGCACTCAAGGTTTCGGAATACTTTGAGTTTGGCCGGGTTGGTTCGTTCACGAAACCAACCGGGCCTTCGGAGCGGAAACGCTCATATCTTGAGCTACGGACGTCCGATTGACATGCCGTCAGCTTTGTTGTGTTCCTCTTAGTGAGACGGTTCTTTTGGCATACTCCGCCCGAGGTTTGGACGCAGGTGGAGTACGGTCGGGTTGGTTTTGCTTTAAAAACCAACCGGGCCCCGGGGACGAAAATGCCAATAACTCTCAGACCGGGCGTCCGATCGACGCGCCGTCTGTTGCGTTGAGTTCCTGTTGTCGATACGGAACTTTTGGATACATCAACTCTGGACTTTGTGACAGTTGATGTATCAGCCTCTCGGCTCGTGGAGCGGACCCTCCGAACGAGCTTGCTGTGTGCGGGAACCCTAGTGCTGGCTGCGACTATTCTGTGACTTCTACTGCTACTACTGCTACTGTGACTTCGACGACGACAGTACAGAGATCCTGTGTGGATTCGGCGACGACGACTTCAGCACTTAGCGATCCTACGTGGATCAGTGCTACAGGTCCTGTGTGGGCCCGATCCTGTGTGGGTACGATTCTGTGTGGGTCTTTGCGCTCAGCGGTCCTGTGTGAACCAACGCATACAGGTCCTACGTGGGCCCAATCATGTGTGGGTCTTTTGCGGGGGTTAGTTACCTATCGATCCTTCGTGAGTCCGACGACTTAGATGGATCAGAGATCATCTTTATCGTCTTTCGAAGATGCATACCTGTGTGAGCTGAATCCTGTTGCTTTCCTGTGTGGATTTTATTGTGCTATCCTGTGTGGATTACGTTTTGCTTTCCTGTGTGGAATACGTTTACTTTCCTGTGTGGACTGAGTTGTACTTGGGATCGGAGGTTGGAGCATATTTGAAATTGATGACTTAGGTATATGTATGGGTATATACCTAAGTAGTGTCGGTTATTACTTCGTGATTGTTCCTTTCTTCGTGGTTTATCCTTTGTGGATTTGAGAGACCTTCAGGGGTCTCGGGGTCCCTACTGAGTAGCTTATACTCACCCCTGCACGGGCTTTGCTCGCACTACGTTGTGTTGGTTGCAGACGACGTACAGCGTTGACCTTAGCTGAGGCTTGCAGAGCGGGACGGTACCCGGAGGTGGACCACTGGGCGGGACGTGCTCGGAGCGGACGACGGGACCCGTGGAGCAGAGGAGCTATCTGTACCCACCCTACTGGTGGGATTTCCAGTGGACAGCTCGGTGTAGTGGCTTTTACCTTTCAGTTGTTGTTTTCCTTTTCGAGTTGTACTTTACTTTCAGTTTGGGTTTGTATACTGGCCCATTTACTTTTCCGCACTTTCAGTTGTACTCTGCTTTTTCTTAGTGTTTACTTTCCGCTTGCTTTCTCTGTGGTGTTTGTTTACTTTGCAAAGGCAATGCCTTCCCATTTTTACCGGGATTTACGCCTTGGTGCTAGTCGCCAGCCCCTGGCCTATGGGAGGCGGGCTTGGGGTAGTCACGGCACGGACCCCGAGGGCGGGTCGTGACAAATTGGTATCAGAGGAGTTCGGTTCTACCGCGAACTCTGATCTTTTCTATGTGAAGCAATAAGGTTTAGCGTATTGAGTATGGTTATCAGTCTAGGGAGTCCAGTGTTGGTGCGGCGGCCGACGTATCCGTACACCAGGACCCTGACTTCTGATTTCCGACTTAATGCACGAAAACGTTGATTGCGTGTGTGTTTCAAAGTTTTCTTTGTAATTACTTATATCAGCTCACCAGGTATACTGTTCTGACCGTGGCGCACCTGTTTTCTTTTCAGGATGGCCCCACGACGGCAGCCAGCTAGGGTTCCGAGAGTCGAGCGTGACGACAACCCACCGAGCGACGAGGCCTCGGTGCAGGGCCCTTTGTCAGTAGTGGCACCGGCGGTAGCTCTACCCGCCGAGCCCCCGATGCTTCCAGCAGCAGCCGCTGACGATGCACGTCGCCTCAGCGCACTGCATGAGTTTCAGCGCCAGTGACCGCCCAGGTTTCGCGGGGAGACGGATCCCCAGGTAGCAGAGGACTGGCTGGAGGCAGTGGTTCGAGTGTTTAGGCTAGTGAGGACACCAGCAGACCTCATGGTGATCCTCGCTGCGAGCCTACTACACGCAGCCGCAGGACGATGGTGGAGTTTGATGCTCCGGGTGCACGATGAGGCATCTCTACTTTGGACGGACTTTGAGAGCCTCTTCCGCTCGGAGTTCGTCCCAGCCACCCTTTGTGCGGTGCGTATCCAGGAGCTTCTTCAGCTGCGGCAGGGCAGCATGACAGTCGCTCAGTACTCGGCGAGATTTACCGATCTCTCGCGCTACTCGACCGACATGGTACGGGACCCATTCTTCCGGGCCCGGACCTTCGAGCAGGGTTTGAGACACGAGATCAGGGAATCACTGATCTCCCTCAGCATACCGACTCAGACATGAGTACTGGAGCGGGCCCTTCTGATCGAGAGCTTCCTTGCTGAGTCTACACCAGCGCAGCGACCCACCGCAGGGCGGCACGTGGCAGAGTCATCTGCAGCAGGCAGTCGACGGATGACTCAGGGGTCCAGACAGACCAGACCTTCGGGCAGACGACCTCAGGACATAGGCTCAGCAGTGCGGGGCACACAGCGAGGAGCCAGTCTTTCGAGAGGCAGACAGTGCTACTCGTGCGGCGGGCAGGGCCACATGGCTCGTGACTGCCTGACCCGCCGTGCCGAGGAGCAGCAGACGGTTGAGGGACCACCGAGGCAGAGGCAGAGGGTCGACTGTGGCGGTCCGCAGGGAGGAGGCGGACGAGGCAGAGGAGCTGGACGAGCAGCCGGTGGTGGGCGACGCTTTGAGGCTCTACCACCACCACCACCAGGAGGTCCACCCCGACCACAGGGAGCTGGCGGGCAGAGACATGCACAGCTCTAGGCAGCAGAGGCCTACGACCACGGCGCATCCGAGATGATTCGAGGTACTATCTGTGTCTATTCCACCCTTGCTGCAGTTCTTATAGACACAAAAGCGAGTCACTCTTTCATAGCCTCTGCCCTTGTTCGGTGCTCGGAGATTCCGACAGAGCCGTTGGCTCGATCCTTACGGCTAGAGACTCCTACGGGAGCAGACTCGACGATTACGCACTGGTGCCGGCAGTGTGAGCTTACTCTAGGAGGCGAGAGCTTCGGCTGGGATCTTCTTGTAGCAGCGTCGAGGCCTTACGACATCATCTTGGGCATGGATTGGCTATCTACGGTCCATGCACAGATTGACTGTTTTAGGCGCAAGGTGCGATGTGTACGCACCGACGGGAGCAGGTTCACCTTCACCAGCGAGAAGGGATCCTTAGCAGCACAGGATGGACTTCCGCGGAGGAGAGGACAGCCCATCACTCATCAGTTGGCTAGCCTCATCCTTGGAGCAGTTGACGTGCGGAGTCCTGGTTTTCCTGCAGTGGTGGATCAGTTTGCGGATGTTTTTCCCGAAAACTTTCCAGGGCTACCTCCTCGTAGAGAGGTAGACTTTTATATTGACTTGTACCCCGGGACAGCCCCGATATCCACTCCAACATATCGGATGGCCCCCGCCGAGCTCCGAGAGCTACGAGTACAGTTGGAGGACTTGCAGGGCAAGGGGTTCATCCGACCCAGTGTTTCACCCTGGGCTTCCCCGATTTTGTTCGCCAAGAAGGCGGACGGGAGCTTGCATCTTTGTGTTGACTATCGTCGCCTGAACCAGGTGACAGTGAGGAACAAGTATCCGCTACCGAGGATTGACGACCTCTTCAATCAGCTCAAGGGAGCACGGTGGTTCTCGAAGATAGACCTCAGGTCAGGCTATCATCAGCTCAGAGTCAGAGACGAGGATGTGCAGAAGACGACCTTCAGATGTCGGTATGGACACTATGAGTTCTTGGTTATGCCTTTCGGTGTAACCAATGCTCCAGCAGTGTTCATGGCTCTCATGAAAAGGATCTTTCATCCATACCTCGATCGGTTTGTCGTGGTCTTCATCGACGACATTCTGATTTACTCTACGACAGAGGAGGAGCACGCCTATCACTTGCGAGTTGTACTAGACACACTCCGAGAGCACCAGCTTTATGGTAAACTCCTGAAGTGCCAGTTCTGGATACGTGAGGTCCACTTCTTGGGACACGTTATCTCTGAGGCAGGAGTTGCAGTGGATCCCGCGAAGATTGAGGCTGTGTTAGCTTGGGAGCCACCCAGGAGCGTGACTGAGGTTCGGAGTTTCTTGGGACTAGGTGGATACTATCGGAGATTCGTGCCAGACTTCTCTAGAGTTGCAGCACCACTCACAACTTTGACGAAGAAGGGGAAACCCTTCGTATGGTCAGACAGATGTCAGCAGAGCTTCCAGGAGCTGAGATAGAGATTGACCAGCGCACCTATCTTGAGGTTGCCTGAAGAGGGAGTAGGGTACGTAGTTTACTGCGACGCATCAGGGACCGGACTCGGATGTGTTCTGATGCAGGAGCGGGCAGTGATCGCCTATGGATCACGTCAGTTGAGGCCGCATGAGCAGAACTACGCTACCCATGACCTGGAGTTAGCAGCAGTGGTCTTCGCTCTGAAGACATGGCGACACTACCTGATGGGCGAGCGCTTTACAGTCTTTTCCGATCATCAGAGTCTCAGTTATATCTTCTCACAGAAGGACCTGAACCTGAGACAGCGGCGATGGCTCGAGTTCCTCCAGGACTATGACTTTGAGATAGTCTATACACCTGGGAAGGGGAACGTAGTAGCCGATGCCCTTAGCAGGAGGACGGGCATTCAGCTACTTGAGGAGGCGACGGAGCAGCTAGCCTCTTTGCAGAAATCCTTCGTGGATAGAGATGGAGCAACCTTCCTCCAGTCTCTCACAGTCACCCCTCCACTACTGCAGCGGGTCAGGGAGGCACAGCGTGAGGACGCTGACTGTGAGACACAGCGTGCACAGATATCCTCGGGAAAGGCACCTGATGGTTTCTCCCTTGGAGCAAAGCACGACATCCTTTTCAGAGGACGTACCATGGTACCAGTCGCTTTGCGAGAGGATGTGCTGAGAGAGTTTCACACTTCTCCTTTGGCGGTACATCCTGGAGTGGCAAAGATGTACCAGGACCTCTGACGACAGCACTAGTGGCCGGGCATGAAGAAGGCAGTAGCAGAGTTCGTTTTTCGATGCCTCACCTGCCAGCAGGTGAAGGCAGAGCATAAGGTACCAGCAGGCTTGGTACAGCCCTTGGAGGTTCCGGAGTGGAAGTGGGACGGCATGTCTATGGACTTCGTGACTGGAATTCCACGCACTTCCAGAGGTCACGACTCCATTTGGGTGATTGTTGACCGACTCACCAAGTCGGCACACTTCTTACCCATCAAAGAGCAGGGCTCAGTGGAGAGCTTGGGACGTCTCTACGTTCATGAGATTGTGCGGCTCCACGGTGTGCCATCATCTATCATCTCCGATCGAGATGCCCGCTTTACTTCCCGGCTTTGGAAGGGGTTACAGGAGGCGTTCGGGACGCAGCTACGTCTGAGCACATCCTTTCACCCTCAGACGAATGGTCAGATGGAGAGGACCATTCAGACTCTTGAGGACATGCTCCGCGCATGTGTTCTCGACTTTGGTTGTAGCTGGGAGGACCACCTACCCTTGGTGGAGTTTGCGTACAACAACAGCTACCACTCCACCATCGGGATGGCACCGTACGAGGCATTGTACGGCCGACCTTGTAGATCTCCTTTGTGCTGGACAGACCCTGGGGAGTCAGCACTTGTGGGACCGGAGATGGTCCAGGCCACGACAGAGAAGGTCTAGGTCATCCAGGAGCGGATGAGGACAGCTCAGAGCCGGCAGAAGTCATACGCTGATAGGAGGCGGAGGCCACTGGAGTTCGAGGATGGCGGCCACGTCTTCTTGCGGGTCTCACCTCGACGTGGTAATTGGAGATTTGGCCGAGGCGGCAAGTTATCTCCGCGCTTCATCGGACCCTTCCAGGTCCTCAGCAGGATTGGTGAGGTGGCTTATCGCCTGGCTCTACCACCTCAGTTGCACCGGGTGCACGACGTCTTCCACGTGTCTCAGCTGAGGAGATACGTGCACGACCCGACGCACATCATTGATCATGGGGAGCTTGAAGTTGATGATGGGGTGACTTTTTCGGAGGTCCCGGTGGAGATAGAGGATCGACAGGAGCGGGTCCTGCGTGGGCGATCGATTCCTCTTGTGCGCATCAGATGGCAGCACGGGAATCTCCAGGAGAGCACATGGGAGCGGGAGGCTCAGATGCGTGCTCAGTACCCTCATTTGTTTCCCTATTTTTTGATGTATCTTTACGGGGACGTAAAGCCCTGAGGTGGGAGTAATGTAAAGACCCGTAAAATTCAAGGGAAATTTTTTCTTAATTTTCTTTAGAATTTTCCAAGAGTGCGGTTTCATACGGCACCTGATTCCGAGGCCCGGAGTGCCCGGAATCATTTTTCGAAGTTTGGCTCGGGTACGTTCAGTGAACGAACGAGCGAGAATTCCTAACTTTTGATCCGGTGCTCGGAATTGAAATCTGAGGGCACCGATGAACTCGCAGCGCCGATATTCGCTTAAGGAGACCTCTTCGGAAGTTGCATTTGTTGCGAGTTGTAAGTTAGTTTTTGGGTTTTTAGTTTAAGTTAAATAAAATTTGTGAAATACAAAATTTTATTTTAACTTGATGTTTTTTTATAAGTTCTTCCAAAGGGAGTTGGGAGTGGGACCCACATCCACTTAACCTCCCTTGGGAGGATTAAGTGAGGTGGGGCCCACACGAAACCCAACCTTCCACCTCCCTTTAACTCTCCTTTTAATTAATGTTTGACAACTTAAAGTATTAATTGAGGTGAGTTGTTCAAATTCAAACCTTTGAATTTCATGTGGTAAAGTTGTGTAATAATATAAGCTTAAAGCTTATTTTATTCTAGGTTAATTCTATTACCACCTTGAGAGGAATTTTGGAGCTTCTCCTTATTCTTATTCTTCTTCAACTCTGACGAAGAACACGAAGAACCTTCGAACTTCGACGAAGAACTCCACGTTCTCGGGAACCGTCTTCCGTGATGACATAACCGCGACATCGACATTCTTTTTCCGCGACGCTCGACTTCCGCGAATCGTTTTCGATCATCGGACCTTCTTCGTCGGCATACGAAGATTCTCCAACGACGTATCTCTTCGGGCGTATCTCTTCGTCAACGGATTTGACGAACGACTACCGCGACGCCCGACCTCCGCGACGTTGTCTTCCGCGGGACGTTGACAAATCTTCGAACTTATACCCAAGGTAGGGGTTGTTGTTTTGTTTATTTATTTATCCTTGTTCATGGTTCTTGTATGACTAACGTAAGGATTTTATATAAGTGTTATTGTATAACGTGAGGGGGGCCGAACCGCATGAACACGGCCGAACCCCCTCCATCGTTCTTGTTGACTTACCTTGCGGGTGGAAACAAGGTGGCGTGGTGCCGTCGCACCACGCGGATAATCGTTCAATTATTTTGCGCGGCGCCGTCGCGCCGCGCCGAGGAAGAATCATGAAGAACGCGACGTCGTCGCGCCGCGTCAAGGGGAATCGAAGGCGCGGCGGAGGGGCGCGGTGCCGTCGCACCGCGCCGGACGACGAACACCGCGGCCGGTTCCGGGCCGCGGCGGAACGAGAAGACCGGCGGCCGGGCCGCCGGCGTCGGAAGCCGAAACGGGGACCGGATTTTTCCGGTCCCGTTAGAGAAAACCGGCCGTCAGTGAGCCGGACAGCTTTAAAACCCTCCTCATTTAAGAGGAGGGCGGTTCCCTTGAGGGGGGGCAGGAGGCCCCCCGGTTTCTTCAAGCCGGCCCCCACGTGGGGGGCCGTTTTTTTTCAAAGGGCGCGGCATAAAGCCGCGCCGTCTTCCAATCAAGCGGGGGCTTGATTCCCCCCGCGCGCTGCCTCCGTGCGGCGCCAGGCCGCCGCGCTGCCGGCCGGCCGGCCGGCCGGGCCGGGTCGGACCCGGGTCGGGTCGACCCGGTTCGGGCCGACCCAGGGGGGGTCGGGCCGGGTCGGCCCGGACCCGGACCCCCCGTTTCGAATCAGTTTCTGTCTTTTGGCCATAACTTGAGCCACTGACCTCCGATTGACGAACCGTCTGCGGCAACGCGATCCTTGGATCAAGAAGGTCGTTTCGGTATATCGCACTCAAGGTTTCGGAATACTTTGAGTTCGGCCGAGTTGGTTCGTTCACGAAACCAACCGGGCCTTCGGAGCGGAAACGCTCATATCTTGAGCTACGGACGTCCGATTGACGTGCCGTCAGCTTTGTTGTGTTCCTCTTAGTGAGAAGGTTCTTTTGGCATACTCCTCCCGAGGTTTGGACGCAGGTGGAGTATGGTCGGGTTGGTTTTGCCTTAAAAACCAAACGGGCCCCGGGGACAAAAATGCCAATAACTCTCAGACCGGGCGTCCGATCGATGCGCCGTCTGTTGCGTTGAGTTCCTGTTGTCGATATGGAACTTTTGGATACATCAACTCTGGACTTTGTGACAGTTGATGTATCAGCCTCTCGGCTCGTGGAGCGGACCCTCCGAACGAGCTTGCTGTGTGCAGGAACCCTAGTGCTGGCTGCGACTGTTCTGTGACTTCTACTGCTACTACTGCTACTGTGACTGCGACGACGACAGTACAGAGATCCTATGTGGATTCGGCGACGACGACTTCAGCACTCATCCATCCTACGTGGATCAGTGCTACAGGTCCTGTGTGGGCCCGATCCTATGTGGGTCCGATCCTGTGTGGGTCTTTGCGCTCAGCGGTCCTGTGTGAACCAGCGCCTACAGGTCCTACGTGGGCCCGATCCTGTGTGGGTCTTTTGCGGGGGTTAGTTACATATCGATCCTTCGTGGGTCCGACGACTTAGATGAATCAGAGATCATCTTTATCGTCTTTCGAAGATGTATACCTATGTGAGCTGAATCCTGTTTCTTTCCTGTGTGGATTGTGTTGTGCTATCCTGTGTGGATTACGTTTTGCTTTCCTGTGTGGAATACATTTACTTTCCTGTGTGGACTGAGTTGTACTTGGGCTCGGAGGTTGGAGCGTATTTGAAATTGATGACTTAGGTATATGTATGGGCATATACCTAAGCAGTGTCGGTTATTACTTCGTGATTGTTCCTTTCTTTGTGGTTTATCCTTTGTGGATTTGAGAGACCTTCAGGGGTCTTGGGGTCCCTACTGAGTAGCTTATACTCACCCCTGCACGGGATTTGCTCGCACTACGTTGTGTTGGTTGCAGACGACGTACAGCGTTGACCTTAGCTGAGGCTTGCAGAGCGGGACGGTACCCGGAGGTGGACCATTGGGCGGGACGTGCTCGGAGCGGACGGCAGGACCCGTGGAGCAGAGGAGCTATCTGTACCCACCCTACAGGTGGGATTTCCAGTGGACAGCTCGGTGTAGCGGCTTTTACCTTTCAGTTGCTGTTTTCCTTTTCGAGTTGTACTTTACTTTCAGTTTGGGTTTGTATACTGGCCCATTTACTTTTCCGCACTTTCAGTTGTACTCTACTTTTGCTTAGTGTTTACTTTCCGCTTGCTTTCTCTGTGGTGTTTGTTTACTTTACAAAGGAAATGCCTTCCCATTTTTACCGGGATTTACGCCTTGGTGCTAGTCGCCAGCCCCTGGCCTATGGAAGGCGGGTTTGGGGTGGTCACGGCACGGACCCCGAGGGCGGGTCGTGACAGTGGTTCTCAAATATAGACCTCATATTAGGCTATCATCATATTCTTGTATGGGATGGGGATGTACCAAAGATAGACTTCAGGTGTTTGTATGGCCACTATGAGTACTTGGTTATGCCGTTTAGTGTAACCAATGCCCCAAAAGTGTTCATGGGACTCATGAACAGGATCTTCCATCCATACCTTGACTGGTTCATTGTGGTATTCATTGATGACATTATTGGGTACTCACCAACCAAGGAGGAACATGAGATTTACATAAATACGGTTCTAGATACACTTTGAGAGAACCAAATTTATGGGAAGCTCTCGAAGTGACAGTTCTGGATTTGAGAGGTCCACTTTCCTGGGCATGTCATTTCAGAGGTTGGAGTTGCAGTGGATTCAAATAATATTGAGGCTGTGCTTGCTTGTGAGCCACCCAATAGTGTGACCAAGGTAAAGAGTATCCAAGGTCTGGTTGGGTACTATTGAAGGTTCTTGCCCAACTTTTCCATGGTATCAACACCCTTGAAGGCCATGACGTGGAAGGGAAAACCCTTTGCATGGACATAAAAATGTCACCAGCGTTTCTAGGAGATGAGATGGAGGTTTATGAGCGCTCTTATATCGAGGCTACCAGAATATGGTTTTGGGTATGTGGTATCCAGTTCCACATTAGGGACTAGAATTGGGTGTGCCCCGCTATAGGGGTAACCATTTATTACCTATGGTTCACGCTAGTTGAGGAAGCATGAGCAGAACTACATGACGCAATTCCAACTGGTAGTAGTGGTCTTCTCTTTGAATATGTGGCATAATTACATGATGGGGGAGTGGTTTACCATCTACTCAAACCAAAAGAGACTCATGCATATATTCTCTCAGAGGGACCTAAATTTGAGACAGATGTGGGGGATAGAGTTCCTCCAGGATTACGAAATCAATATTATTATACTCCTGGGAAGGGGAATGTGGTGGGAGACACACTAAGTAGGAGGTACAACTTTCATTTGTTGGGTGAGACATCAGAGTAGTTGGTTTCACGACATATATACTTCATGTATAGTGGTGAAAAAACTTATATTTAGTCGATGGTTGTCACCCCTCTAATGTTGTGGTGAGTCAGGGAGGAGCAACTTGGGGATGTATACTATGAGTTTCGATATTCTCAGTTGTCAACATGACAGGACCCTGATGGATATTAAATAGTTGGGGTGCACATCGATATCTTCAAAGTGAATATGGTTATACTGGTGGAGTTGTAGGAGGAGGTCTTTAGGGAGTTTCAAATTCCCCCTGGCGGTACATATGGGGGTGGAAAATATTTACAAGGACCTCCGATGCCAGTTTTGGTGGCAATGGATAAAGAAAGAAGTGGCGAAGTTCATTTCTCAGTGCCTCACTTATCATCATGTTGGTAAGTTGTTTTAATGAAGATATGTTATTGGTGTCCCCAATTGTTTTACCCTAATGAGTATAGTACTAGTAAGGGGTTGATCCATAGGTAAAAAGAAGTTATTTTTGTCTTTCTTTATCAAGTTAGTATTTTTGTCTTATTGAAGTGTACTGAATTTAGAGTCAATTATTAATGTTTGGATAAAAAGGTAACTAGATTTAAATTTATTTAGTAAATTATATAATTGATAAATTAAAATACAGAAAATTGGGTTTGATGCAAATATGGAGGGAAATTCATTGGGGTTCTGGATTATTAAGAGGTTGTTTATTAAATAAAATTGCTTATGAGGTTGTGTTGTTGATAATAACCCAACACTCTGGGTTTCAATTTGTAACAATGTCTCCTTGGTCTGGTAAACTTATTTATTTAGATGAGGAAACTGACTCCTTGGTATGGTAGTCAGTGTTTCATAGTTCTTTATTTGGCTTAGTCCATTTTTGAGTCAAGGAAAACTTCCAATGATTAGGAAAGTATTCGTTGTTATTCTTATTTTGAGTCCCTGAAAATTATGCCCTTGGTCTGGCTCAAAATTTTCAGTGATAAAATGAAGTGATTAAAGAAAAATAATAAGAGGTTAGTAGAACAAACACATTCATAAAAACTAATCTAAATTACAACTATTTCATCTCCCACAACCCCAACACACTGGGTATTTAGTTACACATAAAATAAAAGATAAAAATAGAACCATCGGTACCTGATGTGATCGTCGCAAAAAATTCGAGGAGAGATTGTATCTTTGGTAGAATAGTAGAATGGAGAAGTTGTTGAATGATGGTAGCATGATAGCAGAGTAGCATAACATCTTTCCTTCAGACCTTCAACCTCTCTTATCCCTTGAACCAGAGGCCAAGGCCTCTATTTATAGAAATTAAAGTACGCGACATGTAGAAAAATTACATGTCGTGTAGTCTTGTCAATGCACTTTTTTCATCTTTTTCTCTATCGGTGGGTGGCCTAACATTCCATATATGACTTGGAACACGTTGCTTCCTGGTAGGTGGGTATACACGGCATGTAGTGCCTCCATACATGGCAAGTACTCTCTTTTATTGGCCACAAAACACTTTTAGAAGGGGAGAAATGATGTATAGATGATGTACATGACATGTGAATGTTATCCAGCCACATGGGCATGTAGACTTCTTCTCAACCACCAACTGCTTCTAGAAGACTATAGACATCATGTAGCTTTTTTACATGGCTTTTACATGCTTCTGGTAACTTGGGAATGTACTTGTCCTAGCCAATCCCTATCTGAGTCTGAATGTACACAGTGTGTATATATGCACATGCCATGTAGTTGTAAATTTTTCTCAGTTTTCCCCCAGTTTGTGTGTTTGGCCAGAAATCACCTGAAAATGAACAAGATCACCAAAATCAAAGTATTTTCCCACTAAGTAGTAGGTATTTTATGAATATATGTTATTATTATTTTTATTAAATTATGTGGAAATTTATACAAAAATAAGGTGCATCAAACTCCCCCATACGTAGTCATTTGCTTTACCTTGAGAAAATCTCAACATCTAATTAAAAGAGTAAATATTTTAAAAGGAAGGAATTCAGTTAATCATTAATGTAAATGATACAGTCATAGGAGCAAATTCTAAAAAGGTAAAAAACATTTCAAGTAATAAGATATTCTAATCATGCCTCAGATCCAATTAAATTAACTACTTTCATCCTTCTTTAAACACACGTTTCAACCTTTCTAAAATAATAAATCCACTTGATGATATACCTCACCTCAACATAGAATATATTTTAAATCAAAGTTATGCTCAATCAAAGATATACACACTCTATCCATAAGTTTACAAGAAATCTAGTTATTTACTTCAGAAAATTGATTTACAAAAATCATGAGGGATCTAAGGATCAGATGTCTTTGTGGCTAAGGGATGGTGGGGAAAGATGTTAAAAATAACTTTGAGGCTTGAAAAAGGAGGCTAAATTTTTCCAATAACAGTGCATGAAATTCAAAATTAAGCTCAATGTAAAAGCATCCTCAACAAGCCCTATCAAATGATCTCATCACCACCATCTCCTTTAGTTAGGTAGGGTTCAAAATACAATAAGTGAGTATAAGATTTCTTTGTCTGTATCGGTTTCTTAATAGAACAAAGGGAACCTTTTAGAAATTCCACAAATAGGGGTTTGGAACCCTTTTTTCACCAAATGAACAAGAGGCTCTCCCCATACTTAATTTCATGATAATTCACAAAAAATTCCATGTACTACCAATTCCTTCTCTTAAGATCAAGTGAATAATCATGAAAAATTATAAAAGAATTAGGGTAGGAAGGAAAATTGGCTTGTAATATAGCTTCTAATAAAGACTATTCATGGTTTCTTGGGGCTTCATGAAGATCAGATGTAGGGTAGGTCTCAATATAAAGGGGTTGAAACAATCTAATGCCTAAATCATTTTAATGTAATTCAAAAATTATTCATGTTTCAAAAGAAAACTTTCAAATTTTGGTAGTTATGTATATTCTAAGAATCTCTCAAGAAAGAGGGTATTATAAAGAATATGACAAAGGGTTTAGAATACCTCTCAGGAGTGGGGAAAACAAATAAATATACAATTAGGCCATGAATTGTATATAAATGATTAGCCTAATCAATGTAATTATCCAAGAATTACAAGCTGCAAATTAAACTACATCAACAATCATTTTAAAACACTTAAGAACCAAAATAACCATTCAACTTATGAAAATTTTCTACTTTTAGCTTTATTATTTAGAAATATGATTAACCAAACTTTCTTCACGTTTTCAAATATATCTTCCAATAGTGATGTTTCCTAGATGATGGTAAAGGCAAAGACTAAGGTGGTTGAGAGAGGATTCCCCATACTTAATACCGCACATGGTCTACCAAGTGCCACATAAAGGTGGATAAGGGAATGTAGGGACACAATAGTAGACCAAAACAAGGGAAAGTAAGGAAAGAAGTAAATCGAGAAACAAAAAGAAAACAATGGAATATGTGAAAAATAACACTCCCCTAATGTCTAGGTGAAGAAAGATAGGAAGTGGTGGATAAGTATATCCCAAATCATGCCATAGTACCTATGACAATAATGGAGAGAGAAAAATACAAGCACACACAACATACACATGCACAAGATTTCAAAAAAAATATATAATTGAAAATATGTTTCCAAAAACTAGTCAGGGGGTCGCCTCAGAAGAGGAATTATCTGGCACAAAAATAGCCGGGGAGAAGGATCAGGACTCGTGGAAACCATAGGCTTGGAATCTACACTCATAAGAGAATCCGTAGGAGTCGTAGCCATAGGAGCTGGACTCAGAATAGAAGGCTCGAAAGCGATCCCTGGACTGGAAGCTGTAGTGGTAGCAGTTGGGCTCGTAGTGGAGATGAGAAATGAATTCGTGGATAGTGCGGTAAATGGCGGTGGAGCTGTGAAAGAAGGTCCAGGAGTAGAGGGAGAGGAAAGTGGTGGGGGTAGTGGAATACCATGATGCTGAAGAAGAATCCCCAACTGTTGCTGGAGCCGGTCCTGATGTCGATTGAGACAAACCAAGTGCTGCTCCCCCACGACTTGGCGGAGGGAAAAAGAGAGATCGACTGAGGGTTTGGAGGCATGGGTAGTAGATGGAATAGAAGAAGGAAGTCCATAAGAAGGGGGGGGATCAAGAAGGGGTGGGTAAGGCGGTGAAGGTGCATCAGTATGGGCAAGAGGGGCGACAGGGGGGGTGGCGATGGTGCCTGGGCAAGGACGTAAGTTACCCTTGCTTCCAAACCAATCCCATGCGGATAAGCATGAGAAAGTCCATATATTGGGGGGAACCTAACCAGTCAAGGGGAAGGGTAGGCTCAAAAACCATGAGGTGGTGTGAAAGGTGGGTGGCGTAAAACTGACCATTTAGGTTTCCTTGACAGCCGATAAACATAGCATGGAAATAAGTGGCGGCAAGGTAAGAGAGGTTCGGGTAGTCCTGATAGATGACACAGGTGAGGAGCTCCATGTCACCACCGGTCATAACCCCCATATTCTTGTGGAGGGAAAAAAGGATGGTGCTAAAGCACCGGTGGGTGAAGTGAAGGATATGGTCAACAATGAGGGTACTCTTCTGGGAAGTGGGGGTGTATCGGTGGTCCGACCCAGTTATATCCCACCACATGGAAATGAGCTCAGAGCGATTGGGGTGGTTCATGGTAGAGACAGGGGGTGGGGTGACATGATAAAGATATAAACAGCACCCTTAACTAAACTTGGTCATAGTAAGGGAGAAAGGTCAACCGCCTAGCTGAAACAGGACCATCGGGACCACATCGCCATGCATCTCCTAGAACCTGGGCCCATCGAACTCAAAGGAAGTAGAAAAATCCAAAAATAATTCTCTGAAAATAGGAGTGCTGACCTAGAAGATTGTGAGTAATGGTGTGTGCCTGAGGATATCCTCCAAATCTCCCCAGATACCCAGCTGCCGAGGGATGTTGTTGTCGAGATAATGACTACTCAATGGGTTCGGGCATCGAGATAAATGTCAGACTCTTTCGTTCGCCGATTCTATGACTGAAAACACCATGAAAGGGTCGGGGACACCCGCAGGGCGAGACCCAGGTGGTATAACAGAAGGGGCTGGCTCTGGGGGCGGAGGAGCTATAGAAAATGAAGGCTCACTGGACAGGGCAGCTAATGATGGATCAGCTGCGACCAAAGAGGGTGAGGGAGGTGTGGTAGTAGGTGAAAAAGAAATGATGGTTATCATAGGCTCTTGATAGGGTGGTGTGGTACTAGGAATATCATCAGTCGAGGTGGTGAGTGGTGGCATGATGGCCAGCAGAGGAGGATGGTACACCGGGAAGTCTTTAGCTGGTGTCGTCGCGAGCTGGAGCCGGATCCGACGAAAGGTGGGCCTCTTGCCCTCAGTGGTGGAGGCGAGCTACTTCCCACATGAAGGGTCTCTGTCTTCCATATCATAAAAAATAAAGAAAAGGAAAATACCACAAAAAGAAAAAGGAAAAGAAGAAAATGTGAGAAAACATAAAAATAAAAAGTACACGACGTGTATATCCAGAGTACATGACATGTAGTGGAAGAGGGTTAATATCCCATGTTATCTAGATAGACATGCCGAGTGAGAATGGAATAGGGTAGGATACACAACGTGTACCGAACATGCATGACATGTACATGCAAAGTGGTCCTGGTCGTGTGGTTCCAAAGATAGGGCCACCGTCTAAGTAGAGTTAAAAACACAGTACACGCCGTGTGAAGGCACAACATGGCGTGTGTAAGAACAGAGGTCATACAGCTGTGTGAATTGCTAGACATGGGCTGGCCTATAGAAATGGTTTACACGGCTTGTACCAAATAGACACGTCGTGTACAGGAGCATGGTGTGCATGTCCATGGGAATAAGGTACCCAGGTACGATGCGGGTTGGTACATGATGTGTACCGAACTCACACACCGTGTATTTTCAAATTGCGAAGTATTCAGTGTGTGGCCATGTACAGAAGTACACAACGTGTGTTCTTTATATCGTGCCTCTATACCATAGAAGCCAAATGGTCGACTGATCCCAAATCATCCTAAACGCCTATGAAATCTTGAAATAAAGTGTGTAGAAGGGAGTAATTGGACCGAGGATCACAATGCAGTATAAATCATAAGATAAAATGCATTAAATCCATAGATTTGGAAATTGGAAGGCCGAATGAAATGAATGAGAAGAAACAGGGGGGTCTGCGCAACACAGGCTCAAGCTAGGTGGGGCGTGACTTTTATAGTCGTGGTACATGGCGTGTATCAGTGGCCTACACGCTATGTACTACAATTTATATATATATATAGATATATATATTTAATATAGTAAAATATATAATAATTAATATTAATAATTAAATATATATATATATACACATAATTTATCAAAAAGAAAACAATACCCGTAATTTATCAGGAAATACACGTCGTGTGTTCTAAAATCGGAAAAAGATAAGTACAACTGTTGGTCTGGTGCTTGGGGTGAGACTCGAACTGGCGATCGGTCATTCAGAATGGAAGCCCTCAACCACTGGAGAAAATGTTGTACTACTACTACTATTTATTATTTAAATATATTTAAGGTATAAGGCCTATACTACATGAGAGGAAGGAAATGCACGATGTGTGGTTTTTAATTATACAAAAAGTGATGAAGTAGGGAGATTAGCAGAGTTCGAACCTAGGGCTTTTGGATCTAGGGATGAGACTCTGCCAATCTTCCAACTTCACTTGCATGTATTTATTTATCTTCAAAATCCTTTCAGTTTAGTAATGAAAACATGGAGCACACAATTTATATCGAAAGACATGCCATGTGGTTTTATTAAAAGTAAAAATGATTGAAATGGGGAAGTTTTCAGGATTCAAACCCAGGCCTTTTGAACCAGGTTACAACCCTAGCCAACCGATCCATCCCCATCATGGGTTTTCTTATAAGAAAATAAATATATAATATGAAAAATACCACACATGCCATGTAAGAAAACATGAATATTAAAAGGAGGAACCCCATGATGAAGATCGGTCGGGAGGGATTCAAACCGGTGACGACTCGGATAAACTCCAGTGACCTTAATATCAACACCAACAATATCCCTGTTTATTACTTAGTTACGCTATATAATTATAATAGTTAGAAGATAAACGAAAAAGAAATAAGTACATGCAGTGTATATAGGTGGTACATGGCGTGTATCTGCTGGGTTTCCTTCCAGGAAGAACCTTTGTTTGAGGTCATTGGCTCAACTGACTCACCTCTTCTTACCTAAGATGTATGGTGGAAAACATTCCCACTGTGTCTTCCATGTGATGGTAAGTCTTTAGCTACTGCCTGTTCACCTTGAATAGTTGACCATCCTCTCCAGAAATTTCAACCTCTCCATGATGGAATACTCGTATGACTTGGAATAGTCCCGACCATATTGGATTTAACTTCTTTGGGAATAATAGAAGATTAGAGTTAAAAATGAGTACCTAATCATTGGGTTGGAAAGTTTTTTTTGTGTAATCATTCGGTCGTGAATTGCTATTGTTTTCTCCTTATACAGCTTAATGTTCTCATACACCTCTAATCAAATTTCATCAAGTTCTAACAGTTTTAACTTATTCTTCTCTTAAGCTGCCTTCAGATCAAAATTCAGGGCCTCGGCGGCCCAGTAGTCTTTGTAATCCAAATCTACTAGCAGATGGCATGGCTTTCCATAGATGAGGCAGAATGGGGACATCTACAATGGTGTTTTGAAAGCAGTCTGATATTCCCAAAAAGTATCATCTAGTTTCTTGGACCAGCTTTCATCGAAGTGTTCACTGTTATCTACAGAATCTTCTTGAGCTCATGGTTGGAGAGCTCCACTTTTCCATTTGTCTGGGGATGATATGGTGTCTCCATATGATGCTTCACTTCGTACTTCGACTGTACTCCTTTCATCAATGTATTGTCGAAGTGTGTCTCTCTATCACTGATTAGTACCCGAGAAACGCCAAAACTGTTGGAAATATGTTTCTTTAAAAATCCCACGACTACCTTGGCCATGTCGTTAACTGTAGCAGCGACTTCTACCCATTTGGAGATGTAGTCGACACAGAATATGATGTAAGTGTTCCCAAAAGATGGGGGGAATGGTCCCATGAAATCTATGCCCCAGACGTCGAAGAAATCGACTTTAGGGATGGGGTTCTGGGGAATCTAAGCTCTACGCCCCATATTACCTGTTCTCTAGAATTGATCACAACTGGAAAAAAGTCTCATGAATCTTTATGCATGGTGGAAAAAAAACCCAGACTGTAGGATCTTTTCTATTGTACGGACAGGCCCATGATGTCCCCCAACAGACGAGGTGTGACAGAATTCCAGAACTCCATGAACTTCAGTTTTCGAGATGAAATGACAGATAAACCTATCTCTACAAAATCAGAACAGAAGAGGATCTTCCCAGAAGTACCTCTTGACATCAGAGAGAAATATCTTCTTTTTCTATAAGTACAAGTCAGGGTGAACAGAACTTGTAACTAGAAAATTATCAATATCAGCATACCAGGGTCTAGGTGATTCTTTGACTGAAAATAGGTGCTCATTAAGGAAATCCTCCCTGATCTTTTTATCTTCCTCTTTCTCCAAATGAGACTGCTCTAGGTGGGAGAGATGATCAACAATAATGTTCTCACTCACTTTCTTGTCTCAGATCTTTAGATCAAATTCTTTTTGGAGGAGTACCCATCAGATTAGTTATGGATTCACATCCTTCTTGTTTAGTAGTCACTTGAGTGCTGCATTGTCAGTATAAAAAATAACTTTAGATTGTACCAAGTAAGAGCAGAACCTATAAAAACCGAAAAACACTACCAGCATCTCCTTTTCTATGGTGATGTAGTACTTATGTTCCTCTTTGATCATCCTTATAGTATAATAGATAGGTCGAAAAATTTAGTCAAGCTGCTGGCCAAAGACAGCTCCCACTACGTAGCCACTGACATCACACATTACTTGAAATTGTTCCTCCCAGTTGGGAGAAACCATTACTGGAGCTTCCACCAGGAGCTTATTCAAGTGCTCAAAAGCTATGGTACATGGCTCATCAAACTCAAATAAAACATACTTGGTTAGAAGGTTGGTGAGGGGCTGTTCTATCTTTGAAAAGTCATAGAAAAACCACATGTAAAAACCGGCATGCCCCTGGAATCTGCGGATGGCTCTGATGGAAGTCAGAATAGAAAGTCATTAAATGACTTCTATCTTTTCTAGTTCCACCTCTATCCCCTTTGACAAGATTCTATGGCCAAGTAAGATGCCACTTTGCACCTTGAAATAAAATTTTTCCTAGTTCAAAACCATGTTAGTGCTCTCACATCTTTTCAGAACTAGATCCAGCTGCCGCAACCAAGTAGTGAATGATTTTATGTAAATGGAAAAATCACCCATGAATACCTCCAAGATCTATTCCTCCATGTCATGAAAGATATCCAACATAAAGTTCTAGAAGGCAGCGGGGGCATTGAACATGCCAAAGGACATCCTTTGGTAATCAAAGGTACCATAGGGGCAAGTAAATGTGCTATTCTCTTGATCCTCTAGAGCAATGGAAATATGATTGTAGCCGGAATAGCCATTGAGGAAGTAGTAAAAGTTGGGCCATTCTAGTATCTCTAGAATTTGATCCATGAAGGGTAGGGGGAAATGATCTTTCCTCATGTCATCATTCATCTTCCTATAGTCCACAAAGACTCTCCAGCCTGTGACAGTGGGTTTGGGATGAGCTCATTCTTATCATTTGAAATCATAGTGATACCCCCTTTCTGAGTACCAATTGCAGGGGAATCAGCCACATACTATCCGATATGGGATAAATGATGTCTGCATCCAACAAGTTAATTACCGCTTTCTTCAAAACTTCATTCATGGGGGGGGGGGGGGGGTCAGGCGTCGCTGTGGTTGCTGTGACTGCTTCTCACCTTCTTCAAGAAACACCTTTTGGGTGGAAATGGTAGGGAAGATTCATTTCAAATATGCAGCTGTCCACCCAGTAGCGTGCTTCCATTGTTTCAAGACCTGAAAAAGTGTATCCTCCTTCTCCTTTGACAGTGCTGCACTATGTTTGACAGGAAATGTTTGATGGTCTCCCAAATACTCGTACTTCAGAGAAGACTAAAGAAGATTTGCTTCTAGTTCATGTTCCTTTATAATCGAAGGTACAAGTGGTTGCACCTTTTATTGCTCTAGAATATCGGGTATAACTTCACGTTTCCAGTAGTGGCTACCCTGGCCATCTAGGAATTCCAGGTCCTCTGGTGCATCATCAATTGGAATGTCTGAAATAACCAAGTCATCTGAGGTAAAAGAACATACCAGATCATCCCCTTCTTTTCTCAAGTGATCATCCACGATGGTCGCTGCATAAAAGCCCTCATGATCTGACAATGATGCATGCTTGATGACTTTGAGGATATTTTAGGAGACTCTCTCGTCTCCTACCCAGAAAATTAGCTCTCCTTGGTGCACGTCGATCAATACCTTACCAGGGGGAAAGAAAGGCCTTCCCAAAATGAGAGGTGCCTCTTGGTCTTCCTCTAAGTCAAGGATGATGAAATATGTTTGGAGGATTAGCCTACACACCATGACCAGCAAATCCTATAGTATCCCTTTCAGATATTTGATGGATCAGTCAACAAGCTGAAGGGATACTCAGGTAGGCTTCAGGTCATTTAGCCCTAGCTTCTTAGAAACTCTGAGGGGTATGAGGTTGACACTAGACCCTAAGTTACAGAGGGACTTACCAAACTCACATGCTCCAATAGTACATGGTATAGTGAAGCTACCTAGATCCTGAAGTTTGGGAGGAATCGAATGTTGTATGACTGCGGATCACTCCTTGGTTAGGGAAATGGTGCTCGGATCCTTCATCTTTCTTTTGTTAAAGAGGATCCCCTTCATGGATTTCACATATGTGGACATCTGCATCAGTGCCTATGTAAATGGAATATTGATGTGCAGATTCTTGAACACATCCATGAATTTTCCAAACTAGTGGTCTGGCTTTCTCTACTTCATCCTCTCCGAGAAGGGTAAGGTAGGCTCAAAGGGTTTGAAAACCTATTTTCCTTTACTCTGTGAAGCCTTATTTATTGGGACCATGGATGAGGAGGGGTCTGTAACTATTCCTTGGTCATCAGTAGGGAGTATAGGTGCACCTGGATGTGCTAGTTCCTTCTCTTGTATCTCCCTTCCACTCCTTAGTGTGACAACATGAGCATTCTCCCTTGGGTTCTTCTCTGTGTTACCCGGTAGTGTACCAGGTTTCCTCCTTGAGATTTGATTTGTCAGCTGTCCAATTTGGTTCTCTAGGCCTCAAATTGAATCCACCTGATTCTGGAATCTGGTCTTAGTAGTATATATAAACTTGTTCACAAGATCCTATAACCTTGAGGTGTTCTCCTGCTGAGGTGGCTGTGTAGCTGGTGGAGGCGGTGGCTGCCGCGGCTACTGCGGGTGAAGGTTTTTATACCTTTTCTATTGATAAGATCCCTATTGGGGAGGTTTCTGCCTTGGGTACTTGTTTTGATAGGGAGTCTGACCATAGCCGGACATTCACTAGGGTGGAGGATTCTACTATTGTTTTCCCCAGCCTATGTTCTGTTGATTACACCATGTCAGGTTCTGGTACTATTGGTACTATTTTTACCCTCATTTTTGGGCAACATAGCTCACCTCGCTCGTTGAAGTGGTGCCTGTAGGTTCTGGGAATTCTCCCATGATGTGGTTAACACCACATTCTCTACACACTGGATGGTTTTATGCATGTACTTGAGATGCACCCTTCATATTCGGCGTGTCGATATTTTTGGACACAACATCCAACTGGGCAGCTAACAAAGTAGGGGCATTAATATTATGCATACCTCATTTCTATTTACCCCACTCGGAATTCCACTAGAAGCTGTTGGCAGACATGTCTTCCAATAGTTCGGAAAGATCTTTGTGGGAATTCCTCATAATTTTAAATGTAGTAGTAGCATCCACCACAGAATTTGTATTCATTTTCAGTCCTCCGTAAAATGTTTGTACTTGAATCCAAAGTTGGGGTCTGTGGTGTGGGAATTTGTGCAACATCTCCTTGAAGAGATTCCATGAATCGTACAAGGACTTTGAGTTGTTCTACTAGAATTCGTCTATTTCATTCTGCAAAGTCATCTTCTTTGAGGGTGGGAAGTATTTTGACAGGAATTCCTAGGATAGCTCTTCCCAAGTGAGGATAGATCATTGTGGAAAACCTTTAATCCAGTATTTTTACTTATCTCTTAGAGAGAAGGGGAAAGGTGAAGATAAATGGAGTCCGTGGACACTCTATGGTAGCGGAACATGTCACAAACCTCCATAAAATTGGAGAGATGGGAATTGGGGTCCTTGCTGGGCAGGCCATGAAAGTAAATGGTATTTTGGATTAGCTGCATAATGGAATGATTAATCTCAAAGTGTTGGGCCTGCACTGGTGGATGGACGATGCCCGTGTTAGATCCCTGAATAGACTGCAGGTTGTACTCTATAAGAGTATGACGTGGAGGTGGCTGCTGAGCGAGTGGAGGCGGCCAACATTTATGTTCCTAAGGGGAAAAGTACGACCCCTAATCTGGCTATAAAAATGGAATCCACTCCAGTTGTAACTGTTGGAGCTACTTCAGGCCATACCCTAGGGTAAGTGGAGCTTGCTCGTTCTAGTTATCATTCAGACCAAACAGCGGTCCAGCTTTATGGACAACTGCTGGATTTCCTTCTTCGTTTTATGCCATTGGATTTGTAAGAACCTGTATCTTATTTCAGGTATGTTTTTCCTTTTTCTGGAGTTTTTGAGAAAAATGAACTTTCTGGAAATTTTCAAAGTACACGCCATGTACTTTATGAGTACACGCCGTGTACTCTTCTCTGGCTCGAAGCCTTGTGCTGGCCGTGCCCGGGCCACACACACGGTGTGTAGGGGTGACGTGGAGGCTGTTTTTGGCGGAGTATGGAAAAGACCCAGTACACTCCGTGTACTCCAAAAGTACATGCCGTGTACTTTCTTTTTTTCACTAAATAAACCAGGGTCACGCCTGACGCACAGAAACACCTCCTTCTAGGTCTCGTTCGTCCGAGAGTGACCCGTATGGACAAATCTTCGACGAGCTCCCACCCCTTCGTCCGTTCTCCGATTCGAGCACGGTTGATTGTGTTGGAATCAAAGTGGTAAGATCTTCCTTCTTCTTGAGCTTCGTTTTCTGATTCCTCTTCATTTCCGAGTTATCGTGGGTTGATCGTTTTGTGCGTTTTCTCAGATCTACGACGTTCTAAGGGGAATCAATCGTCGTGTTTCACATATATCGATCTCCTAGGATCGAGGTAGGTGGTTTGTGAATTTTTGTAGAAATTTGATGAATATTTTGTGCAAATTACACCAATACCATTGAGCAGGGTATTACGTGTTTCTGTTTTTCCCTTGTTGTATTGCCTGCTTTGCTAGATTGCTAGATTAGATGTTTTTCCTGTGATTATGGTAGCTTTACTGTACCTTGGATGTTTTCTATGTTTCTTCTTCCTGTTTGGCGTTTTTCCAGTTTCCATGCTTATTCATAGGACAGTGGAACTACTACCTTGTTATGCTGCTGAGCCTTAGTTGATAGACAAGTAGTTATTAAGGTTTACTTGGACGATGTATATGCGCGCTGAGTATGTTTAGTTTTACTCAGGACTGTGAGAACCTAGAGTAGTAGACCAAAGGGAGAATTGACAGAAGGGCTTCTCCAGAGTTTCTTTTCAATTATGATACAAGACCATAGGGGGAATTGACGTTGAGTGCTTCCTCAGAGAGTCTGTAGTTCATTGACGTGGGCCACAGGGGGAATAGACGTTGAGTGCTTCCCCATAGAGCCTTTATCACGATACGAGACTATAGGGGGAATTGACGGTGAGTGCTTCCCCGGAGAGTCTATTAATTTTAGAGATGAACCAGAGGGGTGAGACTGTGTGTGCCTCCTAGAGGGTTGCTGGTACTTATAGGTTGAACCATAGGGGTTAGGCTGTGAGAGCTACCCAGAGGGTTACTTGTTTTCTTCTTATTGCTGGCGATTTACTTGTCTACTCTATTTTCTAGAACTGTGGATTGCAGCTGCTTGTGTTTTCCTTTTTACTACTTCTTGTTGTATTACTGCCATGTATTCATTGACTATTAGGCACATATCATTGTGTGATTGCCTACTGGGATTGTATCTCACACCCTGTTTGGGAAATGATTTTGGGCCCAAGAAGACTATGTTTCTACATTTATAGATAAGGGCAAGCGCCCTTCTACTTCAGGTTCTTGATTGCGCTGGAGCTGGAGAGCATGGGATCGAGCCGGGGCTCATGATGCTGAGGAGTTTATTTTGTTTTCCCTTACACTTGTTTTAAGTTATATTCCAACACGTTGTTGTGTTTACTGTTTTCCATAGATACTTGTACCTTCTGCATCATTGTCATCATTGCTATATATATTCATTGCTTCCACTGTTTGGTTTCTATTGTTATGCATGTTCTCACTAATTCCGCTGTTGACTGTTGTTTTTCTGCTGTATACCTTACCGTATGAGGGCATAGTTTCCCCACCGACTCACCAAGTCCCTCGCTGCTAGTCGGCAGCCTCTGGCATTTGGGGAAACGTGCTTGAGGTCATGTGGCGAACCGGGTACCGGGCACCAGTGGAGGGGCTCTGGACTCGGGTCGTTACAAAGTAGTATCAGAGGAGTTATTTTCTCTTGATTTACTATTTGGAGACTTTAGCCAGGGATAGGATGAACTCGGTACTTGGTATTAAGCTGTTCTCGGGAGTAGCTAACCCGTGTATAGGGAAAATCCATACTACCCCGTTAATTGCAGTTTGCTGGTTTTGAGTTTTTATGGTTGATATGTTTTCACCTAGAGTGATTCGCCTGGCTTGTGCGGTTATTGTTTTGATATTTTGGTTCTATTTCTATCGCAACCCAATGAGATGAGGGTATTCCATCTCATGCATCATATAGGCACTTGTAGAGATCACATTCCATGCATTCTTTCCATGCCATCCAGGGTGAATTAGCGATTTCATGCTGTTGTGATAGACTTCGTGTAGATTATTCATGCTGTTGTGATAGATGATTGATAAAATCCCTGCTGTTACGTTAGAGAGCTATTCGTTTTCCTTTGCATGTGACTGTAGGAGATGCCAAGATTTGATTCGCGGGGAGTATGGGCTCTCACTAATCGGAATTTGGCACCTCTTTGCCTTGTTTTTAGTGTTTCTGGGGTTCTGTGCAGTTTCTGAGCTACTGCCCAGAAAAATACAGAATACACAGTGCGTACTTTTTGGATACACGCCGTGTAGTTTTCAAGCCGTGTCACTGACCGTGTGAGCAGAACACAGTGTCGTGGAAGTAACTTTAGGAACACACCGTGTATGGTAGGTACACGCCTTGTAGTAATGAGCCGTGTACCCGGTCGTGTCATTAACAACATGGGTCGGGGAAGCTCGGGTTGCACACGCCGTGTTGTATAGGAACACGCTGTGTAGTCCCTTCCAGTTACCCGACCGTGTCACGAACAACACGGGTCGGCGTAAACTTCTCTCAGACACACCGTGTTGCTTTTGGAGCATGCCGTGTAGTCTTTCCAGGTACCCGACCATGTCACGAACAACACGGGAAGGTGTCACCTTGACTATACATGTCATGTTTGTTTGGAGCACGCCGTGTAAGGTTCATCCGTGTAGACGACCGTGTGTTTTACAACACGGGCCGCCGAAGCCTTCTCCACGACACTCCATGTCCATAGGGAACATGCTGTGTAGTCCAAGTTTAAGAAAACCGTGTGGGTTAGCCGTGTAAGGGACTCGGGAAGGGGAACAATTTTCAAGTACACACCGTGTGGGGGTGCAACATGCCGTGTAGTTTGAGGTTTACACGACTTGTAGGTCAGGAGTACACGCCCATGTCAGTGGCTTAAGAAAACATGTCGTGTAGTTTTTATACACACCGTGTAGTCGTGTTTTGTAAACTTGTGTGTTTTTCTTCCCCTGCTCCCCTTTTGTACTATTGTGTTTCTGTCCTTGCTTTTATAATCTAAGGTGTGCTTTTGATTTTTCAGAGCTATGCCTCCTAGACGTCCTCCGGTCGTACGTCTGTCATCAGGTAGTGATCAGATGCCAGATAGGGCTGATCAGGGGCTTCCTATCGATCCTCCAGTCGGGTTATCCTTGGCACCTCCTGTCATACCAGTTGCAGGTGTTAATGCGCAGTTTAGGGAAGGTTTCATGAGGATGATGCAGACCTTCCAGGGAGCACTGCCTCATGCCACGTCTATGATAGATTTGACGTGGGTTTTTCAGCAACAGCATCCTCCCACGTTCTCAGGGGAAGGAGGACCTCAGGCTGCAGAGTCATGGCTGGAAGCCATGCTGACTATCTTCGAGCATCTGGAGACGCCTACAGAGAGGTGGGTCAAGCTCACCACCTACATGCTCCGAGACTCTGCCAAGAGGTGGTGGGATGTGATCTCACATGCATGTCAGAAGAAGGCTATGACTTGGGGTGTTCTTAGCAAGGAAGTTTGAGGATGGTCTTAGGTGGGAGATCCACTCACAGGTGAACATCTTACAACTGACTTCCATCACTTCCATCGTCAACCAGGAACTGATTGCGGAGTGCAATCTGAGAGACTCTGGAGCTGCGAACTAGGGCTGTTCTTTTCCCAGAGCTAGTTTTCTTCTATATGACAGCTAGAAGCGCCGTAGAGAGCCTATGCACACTGAACCGAGGAAGTGTGATGCATCATCGGGCAGCCAGGTGATATGCTACCAGTGTGGCCAGTCAGGGCACACGAGGCCGCAATGCCAGAGGGACCCCGTGGAGTGCCGATCTTGCGGCAAGTTGGGTCACCTTCAGAGTTTCTGCCAGCTTTCCTCGCCAGCAGCTGGTGACCGGGGTTCTTCCATGACTCCTTGTTCAGGAGCAGCCCCACCAGTTTCTCACTAGTCGGGGGACTGGAGTTCTTCCGGCCATTCAGGATGAGGTGGAGGTCGAGGCCGTGGTGGTTAGCCACCAATCCCTCAACACCAGCAGGGAGGTTTAGCTCAGAGTGGTCAGCCAGGGGCGTAGGGCCGCGGTGCAGGACCATCTTTCGTCGTGGAGAAGACTTATCAAGAGTATGATCTCGACCCTTCTACTGTTCGAGGTACGATTTTAGTAGCTTCTATTTTATCTTCAGCTCTTTTCGATACTGGTGCTACGCATAGCTTTATCTCTATTGCTGTTGTGGAGAGCCTTGGACTCTGCAAATTTTCTTCTTCCGACTCGTTGACACTAGACACACCCTTGGGGACTAGGACATCTAGCATATTCCAGTGTAGAGAGTGCCCTCTCAAGGTTGCAGGGTATCACTTCTTAGGTGATATCTATGTCCTAGAGATGACAGGCTATGATGTCATCCTCGACATGGACTGGTTGATTCCCTTTCAGGCAGTCGTCGATTGTTATCGCCGCAAAATGAGTTTCGTTTCACCAGAAGGTGAGTCTTTTCATCATAAAGGTGAATGGGATGTTCAGGCTAGCCAAGAAGGACTCGAGCATCATGGGTTAGGAAGGGTGATAGCCCAGATTTCTAGTCTTTATCTGGATGATCAGGAGACTTCACAGCTAGAATTTCCTCTAGTGGTGGATCATTTCAGGGATGTCTTTCCAGAGGACTTTTCAGGTTTGCCTCCAGAGCATGAGGTAGACTTTTCTATTGAGCTCGTGCCAGGAGCAGCACCGATGTCCATTCCTCCTTATAGGATGGATACACTTGAGTTGCAAGAGCTCAAGAAGTAGTTGGAGGAGTTTCATGCAAAGGGTTTCATCAAACCCAATACTTCTCCTTGAGGTTCGCCTGGTATGTTTGCGAAGAAGGTAGATGGTACCGTTTGGATTTGTGTGGATTATCGGAAGCTGAACCAGTTGACGGTCAAGAACTGATATCCCTTACCGTGGATCGATGACTGCTTTGATCAGCTTTGAGGAGCCCGGGTGTTCTCAAAGATCGACTTGAGGTCCTGTTATCATCAGTTGCGTGTTAGACCATCAAATATACCTATGGAAACCTTCAGGAGCAGGTATGGTCTATACGAGTATACTGTCATGCCATTTGGACTCACGAATGCGCCTTCAGTTTTCATGGCACTGATGAACCGAGTGTTCCATCCTTACTTGGACTCTTTCATCGTGGTATTTGTGGACGATATCTTGGTGTACTCTCACATTCGACACGACCATGCCACACATCTTGAGATCGTTCTGAGAACACTGAGTGAGCATCAACTTTATGCTAAACTCTCGAAGTGCCACCTTTGGATGGATCAGATTCACTTATTGGGTGACGTCATCTCAGAGGCACGAGTATCAGTGGACCCAGAGAAAGTGAGAGATGTAGTTTCCTGGGAGCAGCCGAAGAACTTCTTTGAGGTATGGAGTTTCCTAGGGCTGGCTGGATTCTACAGATGCTTCATTCAGGACTTATCACGCCTATCATCACCTTTGATAGGACTGACCAAGAAGGAGGTGAAGCTCTTGTGGTCAGAGTCTTGTGAGTCAGCCTTTCAGGAGCTGAAAGGAAGACTGACGTCAGCACCGATACTAGTCTTGCCAGAGCCAGGCAAGAGCTACACTGTATATTGTGATTCTTCGGGTATCAGACTAGGCGTTGTTGTTATGCAGGGAGATGGAGTCGTTGCGTATGGGTCTTGGCAGTTGAGGCCACATGATAGGAACTAACCGACGCACGATCTGGAGTTAGTAGCTGTTGTTCATTCTTTATGCTGTTGGAGACACTATCTTCTGGGAGAGCACTTTGTGTTCTTTACTAACCACAAAAGTCTCAAGTATATCTTCACTTAGCGTGATCTGAATATGAGACAGCGCATGTGGGTCGATTATCTTTAGTCTTTTGATTTCAAGCTCACTTATACGCCAGGAAAGGGCAACGCAATGGCAAATGCGTTGAGCAGGAGGAATCAGATTCAGGCAGTTCAAGAGGCCAGCAGTGAGTGGAATCTTATGGCACTGTTCTATGAGATGCATCTGGAGGTGCATGACAGATAGGGACAAAATTTACTTTCTTCTGTAATTGTTACCTCGACACTACTTGATCGGGTATGGATGAGGCAGCTATCAGACTCAGAAGGCTTAGTCCTGCGGGAGAGTTTGTCAGGAGAGAACCCTCTTCCTGGATGGACAGTGGGCGAGGATGAGATCATGTTTTTCCAGGGATGCGTATGGGTGCTGATAGAAATACGCAAGGATATGATGTGTGATTTTCATTCCTCAGTTTTGGCGGTTCACCCTAGCATCACCAAGATGTATCAGGATCTTCATCGCCAGTACTGGTGGCCAGGTATGAAGAAAGATGTTGCTGGTTTCATCCTGCGGTGTTCTACTTGTCAGCTGGTGAAGGTAGAGCATCAACGACCAGCATGCCTTTTACAGTAGTTACCCATTCCGGAGTGGAAGTGGAATGATGTTGCGATGGAATTCGTGACCGGGTTGCCGAGGTCACCTCAGGGAAACGATTTTGTTTGGGTTGTCGTCGACAGGCTCACGAAGGTTGCTCACTTCTTGCCGATCAAGGAGACCTTCAGTGTCAACGATCTAGGACAGATTTACATCAAAGAGATCGCTCGTCTTCATGGAGTTCCACGCTCTATTGTTTCAGACAGAGACGTGCTCTTTACCTCTCGGTTCTGGCAGGGACTTCAGAAGGACTTGGGTACACATGTACTTTTGAGTACAGCATACCATCCCCAGACTGATGGCCAGTCCGAGCGCATGATCCAGGTACTTGAGGATATGCTCCGAGCTTGCATCCTAGACTTTGGCGGTTCTTGTGAGAAGCATATCCATATGGTGGAGTTCACCTACAACAACAGTTCTAGGCGACCATTCAGATGGAACCTTACGAGGCTTTGTACAGTAGGCCATGCTGATCACCCTTATGCTGGCTGGAGGTAGGAGAGGCAGCTTTACTGGGACCTCGTCTTGTTCAGGAGACTTCAGAGCAGATAGAGATGATTCAGAAGAGGATGGCTACAACATAGTCTTGACAGAAGTCTTATGCTAATCAGCGGAGATGACCTCTGGAGTTTGAGGTCGGAGAATAAGTTTTCATGCGTGTCGCACCGAGGTTGGGACACAAGAGGATTCAGAGACAGGGAAAACTTTCACCGTGGTACATTGGGCCATTTGAGGTCTTGGAGAGAGTGGGGCTAGTCGCCTATCGGTTTCAACTACCTCAGAGGTACCGGGCCATGCACAACGTCTTCCATGTCTCTCAGCTCCGACGTTACTTTTCTGACCCATCTCATGTCTTTCAGCCTAAGGAGGTTGAACTTGAAGCAGATGCGTCGTTCGAGCAGCATCCTATCCGGATGGTCGATCACAGTATGAAGGTTCTCCGCAGGCGATCTGTTCCTTTGGTATGGGTGCTATGGCAGCACGAGCAAGTACATGACGTGACCTGGGAAAGGGAGACCAATGTACAGTTGTAGTGGCCAGAGCTGTTCGGGGATCCTTCTTCTACGCCACGTTAGAGAAATTCGGGGAAGAATTTCTTTAAGGGGGGAAGTTTTTAAGAACCCAGATCTTCTTTTAGGTATGTTTTTCCTTTTTTTTGGAGTTTTTAAGAAAAATGAACTTTCTGGAAATTTTCAAAGTACACGCCATGTGCTTTCTGAGTACACGTCGTGTACTCTTCTCCGGCTCGAAGCTGTGTGCTGGCCGTTCCCAGGCCACACACACGGTGTGTAGGGGTGACGTGGAGACCATTTTTGGAGGAGTACGGAAAAGACCTAGTACACGCCATGTAATCTAAAATTACACACCGTGTACTCTAAAAGTACACGCCGTGTACTCTAAAAGTAGACACCGTGTACTTTCTTTTTTCACTAAATGAACCGGGGTCGCGCCAGATGCATAGAAAAACCTTCTTCTAGGTCTCGTTCATTCGACAGTGACCAATACGGCCGAATCTTCGATGAGATCCCACCCCTTCATCCGTTCTCCGATTCGAGCATAGTCGATTGCATTGGAATCGTAGCGGTAATATCTTCCTACTTCTTGAGCTTCATTTTCTGATTCCTCTTCATTTCCGAGTTATCGTTGGTTGAGTGTTTTGTGCATGTTATAAGATCTACGACATTCTAAGGGTAATAAATTGTCTTATTTCACATATATCGATCTCCTAGGATCAAGGTAGGTGGTTTGTGCCTTTCTATAGAAAGTTGATGAATATTTTGTGCAAATTACACCAATACCCTTGAGCGGGGTATTGCGTGTTCCTATTTTTCCCTTGTTGTATTGCCCGCTTTTCTATATTTCTAGAGTAGATTTTTTGCCTGTTATTATGGTAGATTTACTGTACCTTAGATGTTTTCTATGCTTGTTCTGCCTGTTTGGCGTTTTTCCAGTTGCCATGCTTAGTCATATGACAGTGGAAATTCTACCCTGTTATGCTGATGAGCCTTAGTTAATATGCAAGTAGTTCTTGAGGTTTACTTGGACGATGTATACATGCGCTGAGCATGTTTAGTTTCACTCAGGACTGTGGGAACCTAGAGTAGTAGACCAAAGGGAGAATTGACGGAAGGGATTCTCCAGAGTGTCCTTTTAATTAAGATACGAGACCACAGGGGGAATTGATATTGAGTGCTTCTTCAGAGAGTCCGTAGTTCCTCGACGTGGGCCACAGGGGGAATTGATGTTGGGTGCTTCTCCAGAGAGCCTTTAACATGATATGAGACTATAGGGGGAATTGACGGTGAGTGCTTCCCTAGAGAGTTTATTAATTTTAGAGCTGAACTAGAGGGGTGAGACTGTGTGTGCCTCCTAGAGGGTTGTTGATACTTATAGGTTAAACCATAGGGGTTAGGCTATAAGAGTTACCCATAGGGTTACCTGTTTTCTTTTTGTTGCTGGATGTTTACTTGTGTACTCTATTTTCTAGAACTGTGGATTGGAGCTGCTTGTGTTTTCCTTTTTACTACTTCTTGTTTTATTACTGCCATATATTCATTGACTGCTAGGCACAAATATTTGGGTGATTTCCTACTGGGATTGTATCCCACACCCTATTTGGTCCATGCTTTTGGGCCCAAGCAGACTATGTTACTAGAGGTATAGATAAGGGAAAGAGACCTTCTACTTTAAGTTCTTGATTGCGCTGGAGCTGGAGAGCATGGGACCAAGCCGGGGCTCGCGATGCTGAGGAGTTTATTTTGTTTTACCTTACACTTGTTTTTAATTGTATTCTAGCACGTTGTTGTGTTTTCTGGTTTAAATAGATATTTGTACCTCCTGCATCATTGTCGTCATTTCTATATATAGTCATTGCTTCCGCTATTTGGTTTCTGTTTTTATGCATGTTGTTACTGCTTCTGCTGTTTACTGTTGTTTTTCTACTGTATACCTTACCGTATGAGGGCATAGTTTCCCCACCGACTCAACAAGGCCCTCACTGCTAGTCGGTAGCCTCTAGCGTTCGAGGAAACGCGCTTGAGGTCATGTGGCAAACCGGGTATGGGGCACCAGTGGAGGGGATCTGGACTTGGGTGGTTACAGGATTGTTTTGGTTGTTCTCGGCCACGAGTGATCGTTGGCACCACAAGAGTGTCCGTTCGATTTTTGGTTTAATTGGAAAAAACCCCGATGACTCAGCGTTCTTGGAATGAGTGAGGTAGCTGCTCATACACCTATGAACCTACTCAATAATAAATACACCAAGCGTAAATGAGGAAGAAGAAAGATAAACATAAATGAGATTAGAAAATATATTTTTGGGAATTTATGATTTTTATTTCCACTAAAATTTGATACAAAGAGAATTAAAATAAGGAAAAAATTAACATTTCATGTTTCCCTGGCAGCGACACAAAATTTTGGTAAGTCATTTTATAGAAGGTATGTTATCGGTGTCCTAATCTTTTTTACCCTAACGAGTATAATACCAGTAAGGGGTTGATCCACATGGAAAAGAAGTTATTTTTGTCTTTGTTTATCTAGTTTTTATTTTTGTTCTAGTGAAGTGTGATGAATTTAGAGTCAATTTTTAATGTTTGGATAAAAAGGTAACTAGATTTAACTTTCTTTTGAAAATTACTTAATGGATAAAGGAAAATATGGGAAAGTGGTTTTGATGAAAATATAGAGGGAAATGCATTGGGGATGTGGATTCTTAAGAGGTTTTTTATTAAATAAAATTTCTTATGATGTTGTGTGGTTCATAATAATCCAAAACTCTGGGTTTCAATTTATAACACGGTCTCCTTAGTCCGATAAACTTCTTCCTAGAGCTTAGGAAACTGACTCTTTGGTCTGGTAGTCAGTGTTTTGTAGTTCCTTATTTGGATTAGTCCATTTTTTAGTTAATGAATACTTCCAATGATTATGAAAGTATTCGTCTTTATTATTCTTTTGAGTCCTTGAAAATTCTTCCCTTGGTCTGGCTCAGAATTATCAGTGATAAAATGAATTGATTAAAGAAGAAGAAAAAGTGGTTTGTAGAACAAACTCATTCATAACAACTAATCTAAATTAAAATTCTTTCATATCCCACCACCCCAAGACACTGGGTATTTAGTTACACATAAAAGAAAAGATAAAAACAAAACCCTTGATACCTGATGTGATCATCGTAGAAACTTTGGGGAAAGATTGGCTCTTTGGTAGGATGATAGAATGGATAAGTAGTTGAATGATGGTAGTACGACAGAAGAGCAACATAAATTCTTTCCTTAGGACCTTCACCCTCTCTTCTCCTTTGAACCAAAGGACAAGGCCTGCATTTATAAAAAATAAAATTACACAACGTGTGGAAAAAGTACACACCATATACTCTTGTCAATGTTCTTTTGTCATCTTTTTCTCCATCAGCGGGTGGACTAACATGCCATCTTTGACTTAGAACATGGATCCACCTTGTAGGTGGGTATACGCTGTTGTAGTTCCACCATACACGGCGTGTACTCTCTTTTATTTGACACCAACTGCTTATATAAGGGGAGACACAGTGTATAGATGATGTACACAACGTGTAAATGTCAGCCATCCACACGGGCATGTGGACTTCTTCTCAACCACCAACTGCTTCTATAAGACTATACATGATGAGTATCTTTTTTACACGACGTTTACATGCTTTTGGTAACTTGGGAATGTACTTGTCCTAGCTAATCCGTGTCTGAGTTTGAATGTACATGACATGTATATATGTTCACGTAGTGTAGTTGTAAATTTTGTTCAGTTTCCTTCCGAATTGTGTGTTTGGACAGAAATCACCTAAAAATAAACATGATCACAAAAATAAAAGTATTTTCCCACTAATTAGTAGGTATTTGATGAATACATGTTCTTATTTTTAATAAAGTATGTGGAAATGTATAAACAAATTGGGTGCATCACAAGTGAAAGTAGAGCACCAGGTTCCAGTAGGCTTAACTTAGCCACTCGAGGTGTCAGAGTGGAAGTGGGATGTGATATCGATGGACATCATTATGGGTTTAACATGCATGTCTAGGGGAAACAATTCCATTTGGGTGATCATTGAATGACTCACCAAGTTGGCTCACTTCCAACCTATCCAAGAGCAAAGTTCCATAGAGATTCTGAGATGCCTCTACGTCTAAGAAATAGTTTGACTTCAAAGGGTTATTTCGATGATCGTTTCATACCATGATGCTCGTTTCACTTCCCGACTAAGGAAGGGTTTGCAAGAGGTTTTTGGGACCTAGTTGAAGTTGAGCACAACTTTTCACCCCCTGAGGGATGGTCAGACGGAGAGAACCATTCATGTCCTAGAGGATGTGCTGCATACCTATATCATGGACTCCGGTCACAGTTGGGAGTTCCACCTACCACTAGTGGAGTTTGCATACAACAATAGATACCACTCCTCCATTGGTATGACACCATTAAACGACTTGTATGAGAAACCTTTTAGATCACTTTTATGCTTGACTAACTCAAGGGAGTCAGCACTTATGGGCCCAGAGTTGGTGAAAGATACCACTGAGAAGGTTCATATCATCCAGGAATGGATGAGGACTACACAGAAATAGAAAAATTCTTATGCTGATAGGAGACAGAGGCCCTTGGAGTTATGGAAAGAGATGATGTATTCCTTCAGGTCTCATCTCGACAGGGTTTGTGGAGATTTGGCCAGGGCGACAAGTTTTCCCTGAGGTTCATCATCCTGTTTTAGATTCTAAGCATATTTGGCGTGATGGCGTACTGAGTAGGTCTTCCCCCAAAATTTAACCTGGTGCATGATGTCTTTCACGTGTTTCAACTAAAAAGGTATGTGCATGAGCCATCACATGTTATCAACTGGGGAGAGCTAAAAATTGATGATGATACAATGTTTGTGGAGTTTCTAGTGGAGATAAAGGATCGACATGAAAAAACAATTCATGGGCAGTTGATTCCTCTAGTGCGCATTCGGTGGCAGCATAAGAACCTCCAATAGAGCACCTAGGAGTGGGAGGATCATATGCATGCTCAACACCCTCATCTTTTTGTTTGAGTAACCCTTGGTTTGGATTTCCGGGACGTAAATCCCTAAGTTGGGGAGAATGAAATGAATCAGATTTTTCATTGGTTTATTTTAATAAATTAATTGAAAAAATACTAAGACCATGCACTGAGAAGATAGAAGAATCCGATGCTTGATGTTCCTAGAATAAATTTTTGAATAAAGTTACACTTTTAAATTAAAAACACTCGGTTGCTGACTTTGAATATTTATAACCCCAAAATGGGTGCTCAGATCAAAAATCTGAGGGTACAGTTATGTCTGGAATAGTGGATTTACCTTAGCCATGGCCTAATATTGTCCAATGCGGGCCAGATGAAAAAGTTATATTTTTTACATAACCGTCATTAAAAAAATTTATTAAAAATATTTTTTTTCACACAACTCATATTTTGTTTTCCATTTTTTATTAAACCCAGAGGTAGGGGTCTATGGTTATAATTCATAAACCTAATATTTTCTTAAGAGATATAGATAGATGGATCCATGGGAGGAGGTGTTGAAAAATGACGAATGAGAAAGCGAGGATCGTGGTCGCTCATGGGAGGATTGAAGACGGATCGACGAACAAAGAACACAAACGTTCTTCATCGACCGATCAAAATTTCCAAGTAGGGTATGTGATTATATTTGTTTATATCTTTAGTCTTCATTATTTCCCCAATGAAAAATGTGAATCAATAAAAAAATGATTCACAGTTTTTACAGAGAGCTGGGTTGGGGATTTATATTGCAAGATTTTAATCAGGAATCGATTCATGTTTAGGTTGATTTATGTCTAGATTGATTCAATTTTAAATTGATCCATGGTTATAATTTCACATCTTTCCCCATTTTTATATTCTAACATGGATAGATCAAGGCCGACATGAACAAGAGTCGATTCGTCCACCTTGGGTGTTCATGTAAAATTTTTTCCTCCCAATCCTTTTATTTCTCAATCATTGTCACCACAACAATCTGAAAAGAAATCCATGATCACAATGATGATGATGATAGATTAATGTTGTGGTAGGAGGCTGCAATGGCAGAGGACCACAACTCGATGGATGCAGTGATGAGGGAGGTGGCGTACACTGGGGGCGCACCACAACGACTGAGGAGGCCCGCGATAGGAGGCTGTGGGCGGCACACCGAAGGTCGTGGCATGATAGTCGTGGAAATGGAGGAGGAGGCATGTGCAGTGGAGAAAGAGGCTCATAGCTATGATGTGGGTGGCAGATAGGGGCCCCTGACAATGGCCATTGGTGGTGTAGGAAAATGAGGCTGCCGAGCCGCATCACACGACTGGAGGCCATGATCTAGCCGGACCGCAATAGTGACCTGCGGCAATAGATGCGGGTGGGACGTGGCTACCACCGTGTCCCAATGGGATCAGACTCGTGGTTTGGATTTGTGGACGCAGGTTGGGTTGGTCTGGACCCAACCCAATTGGCCCCTTTTTACAAAAAGGGCCATAACTTTCAAACTGTAAGTCCAATTGATGATCCGTTTTCAGAGTTGTGACCCTAAAAACAAGGAAGACCTTTTTAGATGACTAGTTGTGTTGTTAGAATAGACCATTATAGGTGTGGAGTTTCCCATTTATTCATCCATCGAGGGTTTAGTATGACATTGCATGGAAATCCCCTCGAGTGATGAGTCCCAAATAGAGTTGTATATCCTCCATGGGAAGAGAGTGATACTCTATCACCCTAGACGGAGTTTGATGGGTATTGATGTGACATCCAAGTGTATGGAATTAATCCTCCATCTAGTTGGCCATATCGTTGGGTTTGTGGTATTCTTTGGAATCCCCTATGTTACGAGACGCACCATAGGGTTTGGGGTATTCTCTAAGAATCTCCTATGGTGAGGGGTAACACAGATTGGGTTCACGGGACTTTTCGTAATCCCCTATCTGTATATCATGACCTTTGACCAGTGTTTTCTCATAGGGTGGGGCCCAAGTTAGAAGAGTCATATGACTGACCTTTTGGCTGTGACTTACCCTTTCTTTCCTCATGACTTCTTATGAGTATATCTAGATATCCCTGGTATATGTATGGGAATATACCTATGTAGATCTGACTGTGCTTTCCTTTGTGTCTTTTCTTGGTGGTTTCGAGGTGTCCTACTGAGTATTTCTTTACCCACCCCTATGTGGTATTTTCCCGCACATGTTGTGTCTTGTGCATACGACCGATGCTTTGACAAAGTTCTAGGTGGATCCAGACCATGGCTTGGACCGGACAGTGCCTTGTGATATCAGACGGACAGAGGCGTTCTTGACAGATATCTACTACAACTTAAGTACCTTCGTTAGTAGGTCAGTATTTATAGTTGTCCTTATTTTCATCTTGTATTCTAGACCTGGTTTGCAGTACTTCACTTTACTTTCCGGTTTCACTCTAGTTTTATTTCTTTTAGGTTTGATGGTTTGCATGCATGGTGGTTGGTTTTCCCTTCCTATTTTCTTTGTAGGCTGGGAGACATGTTCGCATGTACAAGTACTTATGGTAAGGCCACCCATTTGTGAGACATACCTACTCGGTGCTAGTCGTCATCCCCTAGCCTATCAGAGGCTGTCTTGGGTTTGTCACGGCAAGGTCCCCACAGGGATAGGTCATGATAAATTATAAGATACATATTTTTTTATACTTTCAGAGGTGATGTTACTATTCTATTTTTATATATTCATTAATTTTCATAAATACAACTTATTTAATTATACATTTATAATGAATTTAACTATTTAATTCCATAATGAATAACAATTATTTTATGAGTACCTAGGTTGTTACACTGTTTCATTTTCTTCTTCTGAGCTATATTTCCTTGATGTTTGGGACATTCATTTGCACAGTGCCCCATTTCATTACAGTTGAAACAATGTACATTAGAAACAATTTTCTTATCCTTGCAATCGTAAATATGATGTCCTTTATCTCCACACTTGTAGAAAACTACCATTCATTTTAACAAAGTACCAAGGTGATTATTTCCATAATTACATGCATGAAAACACTTCTTTCCCTTATTCCCTTTATTCTAATTTTCCCCAACTATTCTATTATTCTCGTGCTTCCCTTTGAAGCCATAATACTTGGATTACTCTTTTCATGTCCCATTATGAGATGATATTATTTTATTATATGATGAGAATTATTGGGATACTATTTCCCATTAAAATATTGTCTTATGACCATGAACATTATGATCCTTCTTACTATTTGGATCACTTACATTAGTGAGGTTCAAATTCCTTCTATTAAGATCCATTTATAAATGATGACAAATACAAGGTTAGACGATATCATAATATATAATCCTAGAACTAGTAAAATAATTATTTTTTTGGTAAAATTTATGTTTATCTAGTGTCATAATCATAATCATGGTTTCTTTGGGGTTATATTTACTTATAAATCCTTAATAATGGTTTGTAAATAAAATGAAAATTATCCTAAGCATATCCATTGGAAGTGTCAAACCAGGTGCGTAGTAAGGGTCATTTTCATGTACCAGGTTACGCTGAGTCTGGCCTGACACACCTTATTGAAGTTACTACTCCTTGGAACATTTGTGCCATAACCACGTCTACGTAGAGTATCCAGAAAGGGATATATTTCTAGGAATAATCACATAATCTCTACCTTAATAATATTCTAGGACATTATTATATACTTATCCTCTAGTCTATCTTAGGGTTATGTTCCCTAATATAATATTTGTAAATCTAGTTTCCCAAGTTGCTTCAAAACTTCCTCTGATACCAAATGTAATGACCTTGACCTCAGTAGCCGAGATCCGGTGCCTTACTTTATTACATTGTCATAGATACAAGTTTCAAATCTCAAAGGACTGATCAATTTAATAGTCTTGGAAAATATATTACATACATTAACCTTACACTATAATTCAAAATATAAAATACAAAATAGAAAATCTTTTGAGAACGCCATTATTCTCTTAGAATAACTATGTATATCAATCATAATACACATCTTGGAATCCTTGAAAAAAAACCTAAAAAATGTGTGAGATCATATGCTTAGAAATGGTAAACAATAAAGTGAAATCTATCATAAAAAAGAAAAATATTTTATGTCAAGGAGTATAACTGAAACAAAATCCTTTTAAAAATAATATTGAGCATAATATGGAAATAATAAATCAAATAATTCCATATAAACATTCACATGGATTTTATATTAGTCAAATAATCACATGTAATTTCAATAAATAATCTTATAATGAGGGAATGAATAATGCCATACATCATAAACATACTGTCAAGGATTATCTTAGAAACCATTCATAAATAGGTAAAAACCAAAACTAGTTTTTCTCATGAGACCTATCGATTCATAGAGGGGCTATAGAGGGCCCCACCCATCAATTACAAAGTTCATTGTATTCCTCATATGAAAAATATGAAACATAAATAATACACACTTTTTTATTAAAACTATTATTAGAAATGTTAATAAATTAACCACATACCATGAATGGTATCAAAAAGGCATATCCACAGTCAGACATATCATAATCAATTCAATAAAATATGGTAGATTTTATCATAAGAAATCAAATGCAATCAAACATAAAATACCCTTTTTCTTTGAAATTATTTATTTAAAAGCCACATATTTATAAAAGAAAAATTTTTATATAAAAATAAATTTTTAAAAATATAAAGTAAGCTTCAAAACATTAATGCTTCATGATGGTGGTAAAATATTCTCATTCCATATACGTTAAAAACAATCATTCTTTTCATATTTTTGTCGAAAAAGTTATAAACTACATCATTTGGAAATTGACAAAAATATTCTTTTTAAACAATTTTAAAAAAAGAACATGTGAAAAAGTCTTAAAACATTATTAGGATATTAGTAAAACTATTTTTGAAAATAATTTTAAGAAACATGGATATGGATGATAAATATTCCCCAACATATACTTATGTATAAATAGACACGAATAATAATGAGATTGTGAAATTAACCCTTACCTTAGGTATGATTCCCTCCATACGTGTTCAAAACTTATATGTAGTGGCTTTAAACATATTTTTTTACTTTTACCAAAATAATAATAAAATTCATGATATCATACAGGATTCATTTATCACTTTATATTACATGTTTATTAAAAATTCCAAGTTAAAGCAACATTTCGGATAATAACCACTTTGTTTTATCGTACATGTTTTGACTTTTTATTCGTGATCCTATTACATAGATAGTGATTTACTTACTTACAGAATCTAAAACATGATATATATATATATATAATATATTCATTATATAAATATATATAAAATATATATATATGAAGTGAATACACTGTTCGTGGATATGGTAAGCCATATGTACGCATGAACATTGTTTCTGTTTTCTTAACATATAGAATAAAAAAGGTAAATGAAATATACGTATATATATTATAACATTATAATTATTATTCCATATATTTTATATTTATTCATTATATAAATTTTTATAATCATTCTTGAATGATTAATGTGTAGGATTAATCACATCATGTTTTGGAGATGGTAGGCCGTACGTATGCACGAGCAATGATATCATTTCCTTAATGGTAACATGGTAAGGAATTGGATGGTATATTAATTATGAAAAACAAATATCATGTCATATTTATTATTTTATACATTATATTCATAATTATACCCATCCAAATAAATTGATTATGTGAAAAAGTTACACCACAATGTGAAGACAAAAAATCATATGTAAACACGCATGATGTTATTATTTTTCATAGGATGGATAAAAGAGGAACATAGTTTTCCTATAATCATTATAAAATGTTATCATATATATGATAATGTATTTATTAATTTAGTATGAAAACAAAATAGTAAGATTAATTAGAATAAGAAAATAACTTGAATGATTTGGAAACATAATTACCTCTTCTTCAATGGACTTCCTTTGGATCTCCTCTAAGGGACACTAGGGGTAGTATTTTATGAATAAGAGGAAATAAATAAATTATATAAGAATTTTGGGAGGATAAATTGGATGGTTTTGGTATATATTCAAGTATAAAAGTGGTGTGAGAAAGTATGGGATGAGATTCCCATTTATAAGAGAGGAGATGGTCACTTTAGGTAACTCAGAAAATATTAAATTAATTTAAAATGATTTTCAATTTCAAATAGATAAAAAATTAGTTATTTGAAATATAATATGAGGATGAGTCTATATCCTCTAAAAATTAATTTTAAATATGTTTATGGAACAATATAAAACTTATATTTTGTCTATAACCCTTAGTTAAACCCTTTAACTCTTACCACGACAACTTGGCCTTTTCAATATTTTGGGTTAATATAGTTACTATAAAATTCTAAAATAACTAAAAATGGATAATTATTAACATATTTAACTTATTATAGTTATTTATATGAAAATTTTATTTTTTTAAATTTTATATAATTTAAGAAAATATTATTTATTTTAAAGTATCATTTATGTCAAATTTGATACTATTCATTATTTTTATTTTTAAAAATATCATAACAACATGGTATTATAAAAAAAACACCTCTCATATATCAATACAATTTATTGGTTATCTATAAAATTAGTGTATTTAATTAATTATGTCATATTATATTTATTTAAATATTTTTAATATTATTTATTTGATATTTTCATTAATTAAACAATTACTACATCATTATTATGAAAGCCTTTAATTAAAATATTTATTATCTAAAAATTAAAAATAAATTATCATGATGAATATAAATTTATTACCTTTAAAACTAATCTTTATAGTCTAATTTATCTTCTGTATAACCCTATATGAAAAATGATTTAGTTATTAAAAATATGATCATGACATTTTTAACTTATCTTTGATTAAAATTTAATAAATGTCATATTCTTACCAAATTTTCTTAAAAAGGTTATATTTTTTGACTAAGGTTGATTTTTTTCTAAAAACACTTATCTAATTAAATTAGGACAGGTGTCAAGGTAATTTTATAGTCTTTATAATATTATTTTTACCCATAATTACCTGATTTATCCTTAACTGTGATAATTAAATTATTACTAAATTTAATATTCATATGCCCAAAAATAAAAGAAATTTTTTTAAATAATTTAGAAAAACTTATTCCAAATATGGAATCCATTTTAAAAAATTAAAAATATAAAATTTACAGTAATTAATTTAAAATTAATCCCATTGGCACGTTGATAAAATGCATTATTAAAGTTAAAGCATGAAAAATATTGAAACATTTTTATATCTAAATTCAATGTATAATTGATTTCAATGAAAAAAATTAAATTGAATTATTAAAAAATTATATAGTTATAATTTAAAACCATTCAATAATATAAATTAACACTATAAATTATTTTGATGAAAAAAGTTGTTTTCAATTAAAATTTTGTATTTTCACTATTCATTAAAACATGAAACTTATCAGAAAAATAACAAAATTTTAAACAAAGTGAATTTTTATATCTCAATTTAAAATAATAGTTTTTTGTTTTCAAATAAATTATGTAAAATGTTCAAAAATTGGATTTAAAATAGGTTTTCCATTAAATGGATATAAAACTACTTTTATAAAAATAATGGTTTTTATGTGTAATATTGGGTTTGTTCTTATATTATTCCTATAAAATATATTATATGAATATGAAAAATATTTTATTTAATTTATAACATATATATTTCATTAAAATCATTCTATAATAGTTATTAATTTTATTTATTAGGATAAAATGACTTTTTGAGCATAAAAATAATTCTTCATAAAAAATTTCTTATATATTCAGTTGGTTACTATATTCATTTCTAATTAATTTGTAACCAATGAATTTAACCATTTATTTTCATAAGTTTGTTAATACTATTTATAACCACTAACATAATTGCTAGGATATATCATGTTATATTAAATAATAATATTTTAATAATATATTATTGTTTGGTAAAACTCATCCTTGCGTGTAATGAAAGTCAAATCATTGGTGGGTGTAGTGTAATATTATCACGGTAATGTGTACAATTTAAGATATCAAAGAAATTGAATTTATTTAAGAAGGAACATACTGTAAAATATCAGGGTGTTACAGTTAACTTATTTTACATATATATTGTTATAATCCCCCCTATTTAGTAAAATTCAACTTATTCAAACAATTATCAAGTTTGGAGTACCAGGAATATAGGGATTATTCTAACCCATACAAGGCCTTTTCAATTTACAAACCTTACTTCCATATTTATCATGTAGAAACCCACAATTTTGATCAATGTATACTTCTTCTTCAATTTCAATATTTAGAAAAGTTTACTTTAAATCAATCTAATAAACTTTATAATTTTGATGTGCAACTACATATAGAAACATTATAATTATTTCTAATATTGAAACATGAGAAAATGTTTCTTCAAAATCCACACCTTCCATATGTGCATAGCATTCACAAATAGGTCTTGCATTATTTACTGGATATTCTCCATATTTGTTCAAATTATTTCTGCACACCCATTTTTTCAATAAAATTTTTATTTTTTGGATGTGTAATAAGTTTCGAAGTGTTTTTTATCATTCTGATTGAACTCTTCATTCATTAAATCAACCCATTTGTTATGTTCAAATGATTTTGAAACTGATTCTCGATCAATTTTTGAAATGAGTGATGTCCGATTTTATAATCTCAACCTTTTCTTGTCTAAAGCAGATGTTTCTAATTCACAGTAATATTTTTAGTTTCAAAATGTTTATGAAAGGTAGTAAATTTCAAATTATATTTTTTGAAGTTCACATTCCTCATCACATGATTCCTTTGATTCTCGATATATATTTTTTTTGACTCACTCTCATCTTTAATTTTTTTATTATAATTGGAAGAATTCAATTTATCCTCCACAACTTTTTTGTCCCATTTTGAAAAGAAGGTTATATGTTCAAAAAAATTTACATTATATGAATCCAAAAACTTTTTTAAAAAAAATTTCCAAAATTTTCAACTTATTTCATTAGATGAAAATCCCATGTGAGTTCCTTATTCAACTTTTTCATCAAATTTTCCAAGATCCTAATTTCTTTATTTTTAGTAAACATGTAATTCAAAAAACATTGAAGTACTTAAATGAAGGTTTTTTTGTTATACCATATTTTGTAGGGATTCATATTGTATTTCATACTCAATAAACATATTTTTCACACATACATAAGTAATAAATACTTATCTCTAACATATCTTTAAAAGTTTTTATTTTTCTAACATGCTTCTTCTAATTTCCACTAAACTTATATTTTTTCTTTCCACTACTCCATTTTTTTGGAGTTTAGGGACCAATATACTGATATTTGATTCCATGATTTATAATATAATATTCAAAATCATTCCATGTTAATTTTTACCATTATTTATTCTAAACTTCATTATATAAACTCGCATTTATATCTCAATATTATCTCCAGGGAATATAAACATCTCTAAATCCTCTGATTTATGTTCCATAAACATGATATTAGTCATCTTATTTAAATCAACAATAAAAGTGGTACATTAAAAATATAATTTTGTTGATTTATGTCTCATTTATCCACAAAGATATGAATGAATAAGTTCAATAGGTCTGTTAGATTTAATATCAAATTTCTTATAATTTTTACTAGTCATTTTACCTTTACGACAAGTTATGAAAATAACATCTTCTCTTATTTTCAAAGTTGAAAAATTTCATACAACATAAAATTTAAAAATATTTTCATGCTTTACTTCCCATGTTGCCCAAGTCTATGATGCCAAAAATTATTCTCATATTAAATACATTGATAAAATCAGTTATCAAGTTCTCCAATCTGAAAAATATTACCACTATATCTTTCTCTTCTCATAACAACTTTTCATCATCCATACTTCTAATGATACAAGAAAATTTTCTAAAAATTACTTATTTAACATCATCAAAAAGTTAAATTACACTAAGTAAGTTATGTTCTATCCCATAAATAAATATAAATTCTTTAAATCTCAAATCTTCTACATCAATATTATCCATTCCAATTCCTTTTATTTTTAAGGATCTATCATTCCACAAGGTAACATATCCTCCATCATGATTTTTAAAATATTGAAATATTTTTAAATCACCTGTCATGTGTGATTAAAAACCACTCTCAAGTATCCATGTTTTTTTAAATTTTACTTGATTTAATTTTTTTTTTCAAAAAAAAATCTCTTTCCTCAACCTTATTCTTTCTGGCTTCCTTTTATTTTCTGGAAGAAGAAATTTTCTATAGAAGAGTCCTCATACCTTCTTTGATATGTTGGATAACCTAGTCATATATTCTAAAAAATTCTTCTATACATTAAAACTTCTTTTCTTTTGGAAATTTTATAATATCACGAGATTTTACTTTTCCAAATTTATATGTTTTTGGAGAGTTACTCATTATGCTTCCGTTGTTTCTCTCCATTACATCACACCTATTCAGGGGTAAAGACTTATTCTACCAACAATTATAAGGTTTGTGCCCAATAATTTCATATCACTAATAAAAACAATTGAATATTGTCATTCTATATAACTAATATATTTATCTATATAATTTTTTTTAATCTTTATAACATCTTTTTCTTCTATCATACTCTGGGCGTGCATCACCTTTCTTATAGAGACAATTTTAAAATTTTGGGAATCTGGTAGATTTTTTATAAACCTTATAAACCCAAGATTTACTAAATTTTTTCTTAAAACATAAAATTTCATAAAAAATAGATTAATAGTTATTTTGTGAGGGTGGAGAATTCACCTAATTATTTGAATGTTCTTTTTACAGCATTTGATGATTTATATTTTACTTTTAAAACCATTATGAAATTTCCATTCTACTTTCTTAAAGAAAATTTAGATTCAATGTGTTATAATTTAATTTTTTTTATGTTCATTTTTCTTACCTTACAAATTATTACCAAGGACATAAAAAATCTTTCCCTATTTTTGAATTTTCAGTTTGTAACTTAAGTTCTCTTGAATTTATTCTTCTTTTATTTTAACAACATATTTTTTTTCCATTAATACATTTTCCACAGTATTTATTCATCATTATGATTTATTTTTTAAGAGTTATGTTTTTCTCAAGACATGAAACAAGTTTTAATATGATATTATACTCCCTATAAGATTCTTCACTTTATTATTCTTCACCATTTTATGAATCATGCATTTTATCAACATTTGAGAAAAAGTTTTGATTATTTTTGAACATTCATATTGGGATAAATCAATCTTATCAAAGTCAAATTCTGCATTATTATTTATCATACTTCTTCTATTTCTAGTGAACATATTTTTTCCACCAATGCACTTATTTTTTTTCTTGGAAATTTTCTTAAACTTCTTCCACTTAGGTTTTTTTATTAGAATGTTATTTAAATTCACCATATTTCTTTTTCAGGGAATTAACCTGAAAATTTATGATTCCTCCACACTAAAAACATTTGGGAGGGAGTTTTCCTCCATAATTTATTCATCCCATCCAATATTTCTTGGAGAAAAGGGACAATAATTTTTTCATTCAAATCATCACTCTCATTATCTTTGGAATCAAAAGGACTAGATTCTCCATCATCTTAAATTTTTATCTTTCTCCTAGCTTAAAAATCCATTTAATCTTTCATATTTTTTTAAAAAACTTGATATTTTCATATATCATAATAAATAAAAGAGTTATGTAGTTCATCAAGAGATAAATAAGCTTTATCTTATAAATAAGTAATTTTAGAATCAAACCTATCTAGAAATTATCTCATGATTTTCTTTACAATTATAGAATCTTATAAGAAATATTTTAAACCTATTATGGTTCAAATAACTTCATTAACTCTAGTGAGGTACTCATCAATAGTTTCTTTATCTCTCATTCTTATTTATTCAAACATGCTACACCATATTTGTAGCTTTCCTTCCTTCACATTAGTATTCTTTTCAAAAATAGATTTCAATCTTGTCCTACATACTCGTTTCTTTTTTGAGACCCATCATCTTAATATAATAATTTTATAATAGATAGATAAGAATTGTATTTCTATATTTTCTATCAACTTAAATATTTATCTTATTAGAAAAATTCATCATGTAATCTTTCTCAATGGGTGGAAATATATTTTTAGTAGCATAAAAAACTTCCATGAAAAGTGATAGAAAATATGAAATCATCTTTTTTTACAACCATAATATTTTTCATAAAAATTAGAAATTACTCTACCTTTTAAATAATTGATATTTTCCATGATAATGATTCAATAAGGTAACCTTACCTATAATACCAATTAAAGTTTCAAAGGATTCAAGAACAACTGAGAATGGGGGGGGGGTGAATTAATTTTTTCTTTTTTACAAATTTGAAACATTTGAAAAATTAACCTATAAAACATGTTAGAGTTTTTTCATATCATATTTTATTAAAATCAAATGCATGAAAATATAGGAATGTAAAAAATAGAAATAATATTTTCAATGTTCAGCCTCTGTGTGAGATTCTACATTCTTTCTATAACCACTCCCATGAGACTATAGAAATTAACTATTTTGAAGAAGTGAATACAAATAATGTGAAATCCCATTGTAAACATTATATCTACTAATATGGATGATTATATCAGTCACTGTCAGTTTATAAAATTTTCTTATAAAAATTGATCCATAAAATAATGAGGTGCTTGGAAACATTTTTCTCCATAAAAGGTCTTTTCAAAAACTCGGTCTGATGTACCTATGTATAATAGCCTTAGTCTGTTGAACCCACTCTGATAAACCTTTTTCAATATGAAATTGTTACAAAACATACTAATTTACCTTTTTAGAAAAATAGATCTTATCAAAATTCTGATCAAATACTCATTCGTATATACCTTAGTCCAGTAAGAAAAACTTTATATACTCTGATATTATGACGGAAACTTCTTTTCAAAAAAAAATCTTCTAACACAAAAGAATCAACACTTAATAATTTTATCTCACATTTAATATTAACATAGTATGATGTACCATATAATTCTATTTATAGTTTCTCTAGTTTATAAAAGGGCAGTAAATAAATTTCTATTCTTCACTCACTCAAATTCCAAAAATTGATATTACACATTTATTTGAGATTACTTTTGACCATTTCGAATATTCTCAACTCTTATGGTTTCCTATCAAAAATTATTGAACATTTAAAAATATTGTAAAATTTTAAAACATCAGTCCAGAAATGATTTTTTAAAAAACTCATCATATTTGTTGTCCTCTTTACCCACTTGAAAACAAAACGTTTATTTAGACCAATCAATGTTTTTAGCTCAAAATTTGTAAATAGATATTGTCTGATGGACATCATTTAATCACAGATTAAAAAAAATAAAACATTCTGATTTCTGCATTCCTCAATCAGATACTATTGACCCACTGAATTAAAAAATAAATGAATTATATCTCCTCTAATGCTCTGATCCAACTGAAAATGATTGAATACATTGTTTCAACTTATAAAGACTTTATGAACCTACAATGAATATCTAGTACAAAATTAAAAATTTCGATCATTTTAATTTTCTAGAGACTTTGAACTATTATACTTTGTTCTTAAAGAGTATTTAGTAACTATCTTTGTCCATTTAACTTCTATGTGATGAAAAAAATTCAAACTTATCATATATCTCTTTCGGAAAAACTGCACGATCTATGAAACTAAAACACTTCTAGATTTTTGAAAAATTATTTATTTGATGATATGTGCATGATGTATTTGATGAAAACTTCACTTTATGAAACTCAACACCAACCATCTATCCGATCAGATATGTTCGATAGTAAACTCAATTTTTCTCTCTCATATTTAATTCTTCGTCAGATCAATGTATGTGGTGAAGAAAATTCATACTTCCCCATATTTTTTATTGATAAAAATATTATATCCTCCATTTTCATTGATAAGATATTCAAATCCAACATATTGATCCAATTCATATTTCATTCACATTTTTAACACTGTAAAAAATCATAACTCAGAAAAATCAAAGTCATACTTTTTAATAAATGAAACATATGATGATTCATATATGATCAACTGTGTCTGATGAATTTCATCCAATGAACCAAATTTGATCACTATATTTATATATCTTCACAAATCAAATAATTCAAACTTATTTTCTTCTAATAACTTCTATATCAGGTTCTTCTAGGTCCGATAAGATGTGTCCGGTAAACTTCAATTTTTGAAACTCCTAAAATTTACATTTATATTTTCTTCTACAAACATTATCTTATATTATAACTTCTTCATGATTTATTGGAAACTTGAAAGAACATAAATGAATCATTTTTCTAATTATTTAAAGTTCTATGAAATCATATATTTTCATTTCTAAATATCATAATAAACTTTCTGAATCATATTTCCATCAACTTATCAATTTCATCAAAATATAAATACGATGAACTATGCTTGATTGGTAATCTAATAACTAAATTTTAAAAAAACTTTATATATCTGGATTTTTAGTATCTTATCCATAAAAATATTATAAACTTATAGAAACACATCTTTCAACATAATTACAAAAAAATTATTCTACAAAATGTTAGTTTTCAACAAAAACAAAACATTTTAAAAAACATCCCAAAGGATCTTCCATAATTATTATCTTGAACCCCATATTGATGAATTACTAGATCAATTATGGGGAGATAAATATTTTTTCAATATTTATCTTTGATCTAGATACTGTTATTTGTGGTTAAAAAGTGAATACATTCCCAAGACAACCTTTCATATGAGGAATGGATACTATAAATTTATTGTAATGTCATTTGGTAATAATAATTCGCATACTATCCTCATGGATTTAATGCATAGAGTCTTTAGAGATGAACGTGATTAAATTTTCATAGTATTTATAGAAAATATTATTATATATTAAATGTGTAAGGAATTATATGAATATCACTTTATAATTTCATTGAAGACCCTAAGAAAGTAAAATTTGTATAAAAAATTTACAAGTGTGAAATTTGGATTAAAAAATATTAATTTTTTGGAAATATAATATCAATCTAGGTTATATTGGTGGATCCATGAAAGATAAATGTTATTGAATATTTTCCTAAACCAACCAATCTGATTAATATGTATAGTTTTTTTGGTTTGTCAAGATATTATCGATTAATTGTGGATAATTTATCATGGATATCAAATCCAATCATCATGTTATCTTATAATGGAGTAGTGTTCCTTTAGATTGATGAATGTGAGGAAATTTTCAAATAATTAAAGAGAAGTTTATTCATAACACTTGTTATTACGCTACCCTACAATAGAGAAGGGTTTTTCATCTATAGTGATGTGTCAAAGTAAGTACTAGGATATTTCCTCATGCATAATGATATGGTTATAGCTTATCCATTATGATAATTAAACATTCATGAGAAAAATTACACAAGTCTTTATTTGGAGTTAGATATGGTAATTTGTTCATTAAAAATATTGAGGCATTATCTTTACAAAACAATTGTGACATATATACTGATATTAAAATATTAAAGTATATTTTGACTTAGAAGAAGCTTAATATATGCTAGAGAAGATGGTTGGATTTGATTAAATATTATGGCTTCTTAATACATTTCCACCTTAGGAAAGAGAATAAGGTGGTTGATTCATTGATTCAAAAGGATAATGCTATATTATCCATTATGAGGATCACAAAATATTCAATATTTATGGATTTTCAAAGGATATACCATGTAATATTAAAATAATGGGAGAAATATTATCTTTCTCATATTAGTGTTAAACCATATATCCATATAAAAATTAAATAGGTGAAAATAGAAGATGAAAAAATGAAAAATAAGATGAGAGATACCCCTAAGATCAACCTTGATTATGATGTAATGATAATTTTTATGAACCATGTCTATGTATCGTCAATACCATACTTGAATAATGAGTTGTTGGATAAAAATTATAGTTTATATTTATTTACTCATCCGAGAAGTAAAATATATATTTAGATCTAGAATTGTATTTTTATTGGGACAACATGAAAAGAGATATTTCAGAGTATGTATCTCAGTAGATGGTATGTTAGAAAGTTAAGCCTTGGAGATAAACTTTTATGGGGATATTACAACCAATACCCATATTATAATAGAGATGGGAAAACTTTACCATGGATTTTGGAATTAGACTCCCCTAAACATCTTAAGGCCACAATTTTATTTGGGTTATAGTTGATTTTATTAGAAATTCATCATAATTAATTATTATCAAAGAATATTTCTATCTTGATCATCTTTCTAGAGTATACATAAAGGCATTGTAAGTTTTCTTGGACTACCACATTAGATTATATCTAATTAGGATCAGAGGTTTACCTTGATGTTTTAGTGAATCACTTAGCAAGATCACGATTCAATGTTGTGTTTTAGTATTAATTATCATCCTCAAACTGATACCCATTCTGAGAAGACCATTTAAAGCATGGAGTATATAATGAGATCTTGTTCTATGTATTTAAAAGTATATTGGGATCAAAACCTTCCTCTTGTTGAGTTTTATTACATCAGTATCTTTCACTAAAACATTAATATGGATACTTATAAACTCCTTTTATTGTAATAAGGGTATAAATCGAGTGTTTTAGGATGAATTTAGAGAAATAAATATACTGGTACTTGAGATAACTGGGGAAATTGATGAAAAAGTTAGATCTATTCAACAACACATCAAGGTAGTTCAAATTTAACAGAAAAATTATACTTATAATCATTAGAAAAATCTATAATTTGAAGTTGGTGAGAAGATGTTACTAGAAATATCACCATTTCAAAATTTAATGTGGTTTTGAAATAATGAAAATATAATCCATAGGTATATTTGGTTCTTCTATACTCTTCATTGAATAGAGATGGTATCTTATCACTTGGATCTTCCACCAAACCTCTCTCAAGTTTATGATGTGTTCTATAAATCTATCCTAATGAAGTATATACCTAATCCATCACATGTACTGAAGTTAGAGGTTGTACAAATTGAGCGTGCTCATTCATACGATGAATAATCGATAGAAATCTTATATCATAGAGGTAAAGTTCTACATAACAAGACTACTCACATGGTTAAAGTTCTCCGGAGGAATTAGAAATTTGAAGAAGCTACTTGGGAACCCGAGGATGTGATGAAAAAATATATCCTCACTTTTTTATTTAGTGTGATATAATTATGAGGTAAAATTAAATTTTATTGATGTATACTGTAACATATCAAGGTTTTATTACATATTTTACTTCACATAAATTTAATTTTCTGACAGGTTACAATACACGTAACCCTGAGTCTAAATGAACATTATTATTGTACACTATTATAACCATGCCATTAAATTGGTGGATTGAATAGTAATAACCACATTTTGAAATTATATATACAGTTTTTTATATAAATCAAATATATTGATAAATATGTACTCAATTTTTAGTAAAGTCTTTATAGGCTTCAAAAATACATTATTTTCTCTAAATTGGTTTTTATTGATTTTTGTGAGAGAATAAAATAATTAATATTTAACACTTCGAGAAAATTTATTTTAAAAAATTAAATTAAATTATAAAATAAAAATTTCAAAATTGTCTTGTACTGCAATTTTGCGAATTCTTTAAGATGACTTATTTTTCAATGAAAAGTGAAAAATACTGATTTTTATTGAAAATTGTCTTTTCGTTTCAGGAATTTACAATAGTTTCATTTTTTAAAAATGATTTAAAAATAAATTAGTCTATTTATTTTATTAATAATCGAATTAATATCGTTTTAATTAATTTAAGTTATAATTTGGTATAAAATGTTTTATACTTAGAAAAACATTCTATCTAGTAAAAAGATTTTCGTCACGTTTTATGAGTTTAATTTTATATAAAATTAAACCACTACTTTGAATTAAATTTGATAAAAATTATTCCATATTTTTAATAATAATTTTTAATAATATTTAATATGTTCAGAATAATTTTTTTCCATAATGAATGGTAAAATTGGTAAAAATATGTTATAATAGTTAAGGTGAAAACAAGTTTACCGAGGGGTTTAAACCAAGAGATAAGGGTATGTTCTCCAATTAAACATGTCTAAATTATATTGTATGGAAAAAATTTATAACTCATCATATCCCACATTATAATATCTATCCATTTATATGAATTTTTCTTAAGAATAACATTTTGTATATTTTAATATTTTATGAAATTCCATGTTTGTCTCATCCCCACTTATATAAGGACACCCCTCATTTCTATTATTTACACCACATCAAGCCATAAATCTCTATAAAACCTAACCAAATTATTATATAAAAGTTCTTGTACTAAAATTATTGGACTAGGTATTCTTAAAAGACCATTCCAAGGGTCCTTAAGAGTGGATCTAAAGGTGGTTAATTGAAGGAGATGCAATCATCATAACTAACTTATTTCAAATTATTTCTTCTTATAACTCTAATAAATCTATGGTTTTCATAATAAAATAATAAAATAAGTATCATAAATATAATTAAATGTTATAATTATTATGTAACCACCATTTTTTTTCTCTTTTAAATCAAATGGGAAGTGAATTTATTACTCATGCATATGTGTGGACTACCACCTCCACATAGCGATACAATTATTTTTCCATCACCATATTATATGGATATTTATTATTATGTGTTTGAAGTTTATAAAATATATTAATTAAATAATTTTTCTTTTGGAATTATAATATCATATATACCTTATTACATTCAAATTATTTGGAAAATAATGACATCTTACGTGCTTATGTGTGGAATACCACATCCACAAAGCGATATGGTTTGTTTTTCATTTATTCTTTACATAGATGGTAATAAGGATATATTTAATAAATATATGTGATATAAATGATATAATAATTATTATTTAAAGTTAAATTGTTATTTTAATTTATTTTCTTCTTTATTAAAATAGTGAGAATATCATTCATGAGTACATATGACCTACCGTCTCTATGAATGGTGGAATTTATTTTTTTTTCTCTACCTTTTATGTATTAATAAAAATATATGTATAATGAATATATATGATATTTATTTCATGTAAAAAATTATGTAGATTATTTATCCATGATGAAATTATTAGGACCATAACTACATAATAGAAATTCTTTTAAAAAATGAATTAGTTAACTTCCAGAAATGGTGATTTAATAAAGAAATTATTAATAAATAGGGTTTGAACTTTTATAAGTGAATTACTTATAATATTATATGTATTTACATGATTCTTGTGTATAATTATAATAAAATTATATTTATTATATGTGAGGATAGATTTGTTTTTATGTAAGTTGATCTATAGGTAAGAGATTTTCATCTCACTTTTATTTCTGTGACACCCATGTTATATTTACAACTTTTTTCTTTTACTTGTTGTATATAATAAAAATTAATTTAATTAATGATGATTCTCATGAAAATTATAGGGATATTACTAACTATAAATGATTCTCCCTTTCATGAAGTTTTTATTAAAAATCTAACAATGTGGTAAGAGATTTATTTTACAATATTATTTTTTATCAGGATAGTTTATAGTTAAGTTATAATGATGAAATTTTGTAAAAAATAAATATATAATACAATTAAATTTATTCTAATATATTTATTTCTGTAGATTAATTTTTTCCTATTAATATTCCTATAATTATATAATCAAGAGACTAAAATTGTGTTTTTAAGGAAAACTGACTTTATTTTTCTCACCGGTTGATATTTTTGTTCTATATAATTGTTTTAAAATTTTTTTAAAAGAAATTTAAAATATAGTCTTATGATTGTTTAAATTTATTTTTACCCTTGTTTTAATTTTTTAACAAGGTTTTAAATGATTTTTTTGAATGGGGTACTTTTGACTTTTTTCTGAAAATGTAAATGAAATATTTGTTTTAACATATACAACATGAATGAAATTTTCTATCTTATAACATATCAATTCTTTTAATAATAATTTAAAATTTTAAAAGTTTAATCTTAAGATAATTATTTTCCTTAAAATTTTGTAATTTTTTATATTTTATGTAATTGATTTTAATATGAAAATGGTATTTTTCTCAAGAAAATTTCTAGTAATATTTTAAAGTTATTTTCAAATACTATAAAATCTATTGATGATAATTACGATTTAATGGTTGATATTATCCAAGGATACCATCCATTTTCATTATTTGAATGGATTATATTGATTTTTATTTAAGGATGATTATGTAGAAACCCATTTCATTCCCACAGGGAAATAAATTTATGATAAAAACATTATGAAACTAATTTATTTTCATTATGTTAGGATATAATAAAATGATGAATTATTTGTGAAACCCATTTCATTTCTACATGTTATGATATGATGAATGTTTTTATATATTATGACACATATATGTATAATTTTCATTGTGTTATGGGTGTGTACAAAATTATATATCCTTTAAATGAATTAGGTAAATATTTATATCTCATTAGATAATAAGGAATGGAACGTATGGTGAAACTAGTTCATTAAGGGACAATATTCACTATGATAGTCATGGGAATGAACCTCATATTTGGATATATTGGAATTGGTATTCAAACTAATCCACTATGATAGTCGTGGTCATAATTATTGACTAAGAAATTATTTTATATACTTATATGTATATTAAAAAATTATATCTTATAACAATGTTATTATCTCGTTGATCATGTTATTTTATTCCTTTATTATTCATGTATTATGAACTGCTAAGATTTATTACATGAATAAATATTTTTATCTATGATATATTGGGTATGGTTTTCAAATTTCAATATTATCTTCCCATACCCTTATTCTTATGATATGATTAAGTGATCATTGATATCTCTCTTTTTACCCTTACCAGTCATCCGAGCTAACCCTTTATTATGTTTTATTTCACCCAAGTTATGAAGAAAGGTTTTAAGTGTGATATGTCTAAGAAGAGTGATAATTATGAATAATTTAGTGGGAGGTGATGTAGATCTCTTATAAATAAGTTTTTTACATATTCAAGTCTCCAATGATACTAAAACTATATGATTCTAACATGGATCATAAGGTTTTGAATTGAATATTCATCTAAAAGATACAATTTTTATGTATGAATATAATTGGTCACTAGATTTTATGGTATTCAAACATAATAAATTTTAAAGAGACTAGAATCATTCATAATTTACATTCTTATATCCTAAATAATAATTAATTTACTTAAATAAAGAATTATTTTTTAGAAGAACCACTTATACTCAAACAATTACTTGATGGAATTATTAAAATACGTGTATCACGTGTGGAGATGTTTTATATTCTTTATTCCATACATTATTTTCTATATGGAGTGAAATATGTTGGTGGGAAGGCACTGACTAAACTTTTACATTTTTATAATTACCCACTCATTTAATGGAGAAAATACTTGTGCTAAATAATTGAACAATGTAAAATGGTTACAAATATTCAAGGAATACTTAAGGTAGCACAATTTTCAATTTTACAAGTGGATCATAATAGCTTGAGGGTCAGGCCACTTTTATCAGGAAGGAGAAGACCCAAAGGCCTGTGAAGAAACAATCAACATGTCAATATAATGTTTTAAAAAATATAATCAATTATATTTTAGCGAAATCTGTTAATTCATCAAGAAAATACTAGTAAAACAAGATTTAAGATGTTTTATAGGCATATAGAAAATCCTAGAAGACTTCTATTAGAATTTATCTATCTAGAATACATTTATTGATGTATTTTCACCTCCCATTAGAGATGGAACATAATTTTTATGAGATGTTGAAAAATTAAACTATGATATCAAACCTACTATAACAAAGAGGTTGAAATAATTTAATGAATTAGGGAAAATTAGAACTATTTTTTAATAAAAGGATAAATTTTAAATTAATTTACAAATATATTTCATGATACACATACTAGATATCAAGATTTCGTGGGAGTATAGATAGTAATATTATTCAAAATAAAGATGAGTAATTTTATTAGGGAAGTTAAAAAAAAATTATTCTAGGTCTTTCCAGGTGTAGTTATAAAGTCCATTTGAGTTTTAGAGATCATCGGAGATAAAAAAATATTACCTATAGTTAGTGGATAAATTTTAAAACCATAAATTATAGGAAAATTTACAGTGTGTCCAATCACATCACTTTTAAATAAAATATTATGGTAAACCAAAAAATGTAAATAAATAATACATTGATACCATAGTTTAATTAATATATCTCACAAATATTCAAAAAACCCAAGGACATAATTTTTTAGTGTCTTAGAGACTAGCTAAATAAACATCTTATTTTATAAAAATTATGATCATTTCTCTATAATTGTGTACCTATAAACCCTATTCTAGACATATAATATGATATAATGATCTTTATAACCTTGGGAATAGAGACACAATAAATGTGTGAGATCGGATGCTTGATAAGGTAAACTTATCAACTATTTATAAATTTTAGATCGTAAGCATGAGGGTATACATGATAAATGGATAAATATCATACGAAAAGATCATGGCGTCATAAGTAGAAATAATAAAACATTATTAAACAAATTGGTCATTGAATATAAATACAATACCAATTAAATTTCATCAAAACATTTATTAGAAACATATAATTAAAATCAAACAAGACATGGAATTATAATATAAGAAAGAAGAACATCTTTAGAATGTGGAATATCATTAACATTTATCATATCTTGGAAATATGTCACATTTTAGAGAAGTGGAGAAAAAATAAATACGATAAAATATTTATACATGTGCACCCATTAATTTTTTTTAAAAAATGAAATTATTCACACCCTTTATTTTGTGAACAAATCCAAGTATGTGCACCTTTTATTTTTTAAAAAATACAAGTATTTTCATGCTTCATTATCACATGATATATAAAACCAAAACCAATTCATTAGAGGGTGATATAGGACCCAACCCATAATCATCCATATATATGAATGACACTTAAAATTGAATCATTCATGTTATTAAAAATCACTCATGACATGAAAATGGGTTTCATAACACTTCCAAATGGTATAACTAAAAACATAATTATTTGGTTGTAAAAATAGAATATCAAAAATAGATTATTTAAGAAGTGCACATATAGGTTAATTTATGAACCATTTCTCCATTGGAGAAAAATCCATTTAAAATTCAAGATAAACCAAAAAAAGTTTTTTTCTTAAAAAAATATTAATATTATAATAATAAGACATTATTTTCAAGTAACTTTATAAAAATAATGTTTTTTATGATGATGGGAAAGATCCTTAAAAAAAACCAATAAATTGACCTTGATAATGAATATAATGTATTCCAAAAATGTAATGCATAATGGAGGAATATTAGATCATGGTAAAGAAATTGTTTTTAAATAATTTAAATTGACTTTATTGAAATCACACATCATTTAAAGGATAATGAAAACTTTTAAAAAAATAAAGGGGGATAAAAGGATCATTGGAGACAAAAAAAATTAGTTTCCAATAGGGTATAAGAAATGTTAGAGGGAAGTAAATAAATAAAATTAAGAAAATTACATTAAATTAAATGAGAATTAATCTTAATAAAACTTCATTTTCATGAAACAATATAATCATCACTAAGGAAGACTTTGGTGTGAAATATGATTTCCCTAGAAAATAATGTGGAAATTAAACATAACATCACCATATGTTATTTCAATGAAATTTATACTCCTATGAAAAAATAACTATGTTAATATACTATTTTAGAACCATTTTTATTGCTAAAAATATTTCTAATATTCATTTATAATCATTATCTACATGTATATTAATTATTTTTTTTCCAATTATCCCATATCAAGTGTTTATAGTTTTGACTATTTGTACTAGTTTTGTAGGAGTGGTGTTGGTATTAATTATTATTAAAAATATAATCATTAACTGATCATTAAATTTACTATAATGGATGATTTAATATGTTTCAATTTCCCTTGGTAAGAGTTTCACTCTTTATCCTTGATGATTAAATCAACAAAAAGTGGACTTTGGGGATTTTTTAAACCAAAAAAAGTGTTCTATTAATTATTAAGTTAAACATTGATGTACCATTTTAGAAAAAAAATATATAATTATTTAAATATTCTAATAATAATATATAATTAATTTTGTTTTTATAGTCATTCATGATATAATTTAATAACATTGTTTATGTAGGTGGTCAAACTGAACCAAACATGAACATACCATGATTATTGATGATTATGAGGTGATTTAGTTGAAATATCATTAAAACTATATCATAATGATATAATTTAGTGTTTATTATTGTGATATATAATAATTATAAAGTAATTATAAGTATAAGTAATGGTTATATAAATATTACATAATTTGAATTAAACATTCCCTCTTAGTATGCTTATTTTAAACGATTGAATTAACGATGATCATTTTCCAGTCATATCATTAATAGGTCATCAAATAATTCATAAAAGAAAAAAAATTACATAATAATAATCATATTTATATATTGAACACATTCTGAGGATAATATAGGTAAGGAGGTGATGAAAAGAAAAATGGAAATCAATCATTCCATAGAGGAGGTTGTCCACATGTATGCATGGTTGATGATTTTATTTTCTATAGAACTAGGGAAATATGTAATATGTTTTATTATTTTTAATTATAAAATATGTTATAAATATAAAACTTATTAATTAAATTCATCATTAGGATCAGTATTATAGGGTGTTTAAGGAAAACAATATAGGATGCTTTGTGGAGGCAATAGTCTGCACACACACATAAATGTAATTTTTTTATTTCTTAATGTTAAAATAGAAGGGTGGTTAATTATTTTACCATAATTATAATAACATATTAGTATAATATTATCATTTTAAAACATTTTATTTTAATTTTAGTAAGATTAAGTTAACATAATTAATGTAAAAGAGAAATCGAGGTTAGGAATCTATAACTCAATTCTTGGATTATCTCCTTTGAAAAGTGGAATAATCCCTTGAGGGATGGTGTTTTTAGAAGATAAGAACCTCTTTAAGGTATATATGAGTGTTTAGGAGTGTTTTAGGTTTATTTTGGTCTGAAATTAATGGTTTTTAAGGGGATGTGATGAGAGGAGATCCCATTTTATAATAGAAAAGGGATTTCATTTTTGTAAATGCCATAACATTACAATAATTTGAATCTCTCTCAAGGAAAGTGCAATGTTTTTTGAAACAATGGGTTGAGAAAGATATAATATCAATATATCATCAAATATATTTTTTCACAATTATATTGAACATGTTTCAAGCACATTACCCCTTGAATTATTACTTTTTTCATTTTTTCTTTTACTGCGGTAAAACGTTTTTACATAAAGTAACTTAATATTTATGACTATAAATATCAAGAAACATTACATATAATTTAGAACTACTGCATAAAAATTTTAAATCGATTTTTTATGTTCAATTTATAAAAGTGTTAAAATTTAATTTTAATATAATAGATGTGTAACGTATTAAATCAATTTTTGAGAAATATATTACATGGGATCTAAAATAAAAATCATAGGTTTGAAAACTATAATAAATATTTTAAAATGTATAATTTCAATTATAAAATAATATTTTTTCAATAATAAGGTTTTATAAATTTCTAATTCATACTTATACACATATAATGTCATAAAAAAGTTGTAGTATTAGTAAAAACGGTATATTGAACTACTCATCTAAAAATCAATTATTTAAAAAAAATATCAAAAATAATCCTATCATAATATTAATATTCTAAGTAAAAATATTATTTTTATTTTATTAATTTCATATTACACGTTTATAAATTTCTCTCTTAAATTATATTACAAAATATGAAAAAAAAATATTTTACTGAAAAAGTCGTTTTGAGCATTAAGTGTTATTAATATTATTTCATATAAATTTATAATTTAATGAGTTCTAATATATAAGTAAATATAAGGAAATATTATATATTTTAATTTAATATTGGTCAATTTAATTATTTATATAAAATATAATTTTTTTAATGTTATTTGAAAAAGAACATGTAACTAACCAACCCAAGTCAACCTGACACGTCACTCGAGCTGACTAGGAATAAGGCCCAAAGTTTGTTCTCAATCACCATGAGCTAGTGAAAAGAACCTATAAATCAACATAAAAAATTGTGTGAATGATTTCACCCCATAAAAAAACACAAGATGTCTCATGTATAATAAAATAAACATGAACAATTAGAGTATAATAAAAAAAATATACACAACTATTAGACACAATAAACAAAGGAAAAAGTCCAGTCCTAGAACAAAAACAAACAAATTCCAAACAGAGTCTCCATGTGAGAATCCACCATCACTATCCCAAATAACTAAAAAGGTAATAAAAACAAAGTTAATTAATTATGATACATGTCTCCCTTCCCTTTTACCTATATCCTGCAAATCCATGACTACAAACTCCCAATGGAGAAATTAGGATGTGAGCACAAAATATTAATAGGATACCACCAATTAATCTATACAATTTCTATCACCATGAAACTGTTCGATATAGATTTTTAACAAAAAAAATGTTTATAAATAAATTTCAAATGAAATCTATTTTTTATACATCCTTTGGTTTCCATTAAATCATTTTATATTCATATAAATCAAAAATATGAAAATGGAATGAATGATAATATATAAGGAATTATAATAATCACCCATGAATATAACATGTGACAATCATGTGATCAATCAAACATAAAAAACCATCATTTATAAAACTATCCACATGGTGGGATCTATCCTATAGGAATATATTCTAGGAAATGTAAAGGAACACTAAGACATACACATCATGGATCCTATAGATATCGAGTCCTTCCATAGTCTATTGATATTATATGAATAACCTATAGTGGTACCATAGTCACTAAGGTTATCATATGTCCATAACTTGATTAATCCAATGTTTATAATGTGTTAGTTTATCCAAAAACATTTGAAAACCCATTACAACCATTTTTAAAACATTTTAATAGAAAACCAACACCACTCTTACACATGAAAATACAAATTATCATCAAAATCATATTTTACACACTTCATCTAATACATAATGTCCATAAAATATTTTTAAATAAGACCCCCTTTAAAAACCCTTTTTTCATTCCAAACAAGATTTATTTTAAAAAATAATTTTTCTTTTATATTAAATCATTCAATTTCATAAATCAAACCAAATGAATTTAAAAGAACATTAAGTAATTCATGGATTATAACTATTGTATAGAGACACTTACGTCACCAAAGGTGGAAATTAGTTTCCTTCAAAAATGAAGAATTGATTTGAGGAGATATATCCCTTACAATCCTAGATCCAAGAGAAACACCATAAATTCTATATCTAGTCCATATATTGAGTCATTTACCACATATAGGTTTTCATGACATGAAGAATATGAGATATTATTTGAAGATCTAGAAAGAATATAATAAGAAATGCATAAGACATACATACATTGAATACATCTATATAGTTCAATGGATATTCACCAAGAGACCAAGGGAAGAACCTTCTAGTGCATCATGGAGAGGCTAGTTTGGGAAAATGAAGAATTGGGAGGGTATTAGTAGTTAAATTGATTGAGGTAATTAAGTTAATTTTCTATTTTAAAAACTTTTGACTTGGTCATGTAGTTAGGAAACACAATTAAATAATTGGAACTCTAACCCTATGATAACTACTGTCCCTTGGAAAAACAAATCACATTGTTTCTTGGGAAAATTCACATGGTTTAGAAAACTATTTTCAAGCTGTGTGATAGCCTCGAGTCAAAAACACATCCCCTCACATGGTTTTCTTGGAAATCTTCATGGTTATAATAACCTTTCTCAAACCATGAAAATCACCATTGGAACACATAGATCCATATTTCATGGTACCGAACAGTTACTCTAAATGGTGTGCAAACCATATGCGTGGCATGTTTACACAAAATTTATGACCCCATAAATCCCAAAATCCTATAGATCCATAAAATAAATGAACTGAGATAAAAAATAAACATTCATGTGACTCTATAGGGATTCAAAGAGCAAATCATTTAAATATTGTATATTTTTTATTCTTTACACTATAAATGTAAGAATTTTTGGATCATTAATATAAATATATTTTCTATATGTGTTTATTATTCTCATCAATTTCTTAATAATATTCATCTAATATATATAGGATTATTTTAGTTCATTTTTATGTGTGAAACAATCTATGGAAGATAAAATTTATTTAATGAAAGAATATATTTGTCAAAATATTGCATCATTACCTTATAACCATCTTGAAATAATAATTTCCTTGCATCATTTATTACTGTGAAGGATATAAGTGATGGTAATTTTTCCTCATTACTTACTTGGGTTCCAACATTGATTTTTAAAAATTATTATTACTCCATATAAATTTCAATATATGAGTGATCTTTTTTCATAACACCTTATCAATTTAATAAATAATTTACACATGTTTTTCCTTATATAAGAGAACATATTCTAGTTTCATGAAATCTAAGTTTAGTACATGTGAAGGGTCGGGTATATACTTCGTTAAAATTGATACATGGAACATATCATGTACTTATTATAGGTTGGAGATAATTTTAAGAGATAAGATACTTTCTTGACATGATCAAGGATCTCAAATGGACTAATTTACCTAGGTCTCGCCTTCCCTTTATTCCCAAATCTCACAACCCACTACCATGGAGATATCTGAAGGAATACCTTTTCACCAACTCCAACATCTAGATCTCATTAATGATTATCTACATATATCTTTTCTAAATTTTGTGTTTCTTTCATATACTATTTAATGGTTTGAAACTTATTTGTCATTTCTTAGACATTGTCAAAACTTATCAACTTCCTCTATTCAACATCATCACAATATGTTATAATCCCACATATCTTCCTATAAAAGGCCTCTTATGATTCCATCTGAATGATAGAATGGAAAATTTTCTCATATAAGAAATCTACCATGGGTAGTTGTTAATCAAAACAACTTTATAATTTCCTCATACAAGATCTTAGTATATCCTCTAGAGTTAGTATGGGTCTCTTAGAATGACCATATTCCGAAGGGTAATAAGAAGTATTGAATATAAACTCTCTCTCTAGTGGGTTCTAATGACTTTTCTATAACCTCAAGGTAAACCTTAGATCTTAGTTGGATATAATATAGAGTATCACCTCATACAGTCTTACTTATTATCTTATGTATTTCTTTGAGTGTTGATCATGATAGAAAATTTTTATAATGAAAATAAAATGCATTGAATTTTTTATGTGACCGACTAAAACTTTGATGGAATTATAGTCATTATATGTCATGGGGAGTACCATAATAAAATAAATGACAATTTTATCCCATTTACATACTATTATGGGTAATTTTTTCAACATAACCTTAGACTTTCCTCATTCAAACTTACTTTTCTAGCATGAAAAGATCCATAATTTTTTTTCCTAATTTTCCTCTTCATGTTATCCCAATAGAATTTTAATTTTATATCCGTACACATATTATCTCTTCCAATATAGATAGTGAAGGATGAGTTATGAGCATCATTCAAAATTTTCATCTTTATTATGGTTTTCATGGGACACACATATGGATTCCAAACCTTATAACTCCATCATTATCAAAGATAAACTCTAGAATAAACACCACCTTTTTCTATAGCTACACATCATATTTCTATGCTTATTTTATGTTCACATGAATATATAGATGATAAATCATTTTGGAAATATATTATTTATCTCATGTCATTTTTATTTAAATATTAATTTATTTAAAATTCATGAGTATTCAGTATTTTTCAATCCTTATAATTGATAAGATAGAATGGTCCTTCTTGGTCTGGGAAAAAACCACATTATTTTCCTTCCTAGGGTGGTAATGTATTGAGAAATCATAGTCCATGATAATTTTCATCCCTTTTTTGTAAAAATATAATTTAATATCTGATGGTCATTATAAACATGACACTTCCCACTATATATATGATGCCACCAAATTTTCAATGTAAAGACTTCCACTGCCATCACTAGATTAAGTATATCACAAACATTTCAAGGAAGAACCACTGTATATCTCAAATAATTCTCCACATTATGGTAGTATAAGTAAATTCATAGTAAAAATATCTTATTAATATCCTTAAATCATTCCTCATATTCCACTTCCTAAAGGAAATTCACTCCATTTTATGTTAATATGGTTAGTGAATTAGATAACTCTGATAATTTTCTCATAAAATACCAGTAGTTTCTAGTAAATCCAAGAAAAATCTGGATCTCTATCACATAGGTTGGTATCAACCATTTTATTATCACTTATATCATTGAAGAATCTATAGATATACCCTCACTAGTGATAACATGACTTATTAAGGATACATTTTGTAGAAAAAATTCACACATGTTGAACTTGAAATATATTTTCTCATTTCATATGGTCTTTAACACATTCCTCAAATTCACTTCATCTTCTCCCTTACTATTATAATATATGATAATTTCATTCATAAATACAACCATGAATTTTTCTACATAATCACTAATAAATCAATTCATCAAATCATTAAAGACACCAAGAAAATGTTTAAGACCAAATGACATCACTATATATTCATAATTTCGATACCTTGTTTGAAAATCAGGAATCGGTAAACCTTTTCTACTTACCCTCAATTGATGATATCTATATTGAAGTTCAATATTTGAGAAATATTGATCTTCTCATACTTGACTGAATATATCATTAATATTGGGTCGATGAATTTTTTTCATGATCATGATCTTGTTATGTTCATGATAGTAAATATTGAGGCCCATTGTTTTGTCCTTATCCTTAACAAAAATAACTTGTACACCCTAGGGTGAAGAAATCAAGTGTAAAATCCATTATCAAGATCCTATAGAAATTTCTTCATAAATTCTTCCAAGTCAATGGGGGAACATTCTATAAGGACTCTTTGTGATAGGTATGGAAAAAGGTTTGAGCTTGATTGAAATCTCAATCTCAAGATCTAGGGGAAGACATCAAAGTTTATCTAGAAAAACATCATTATACTCCCATATAATTGGCATATCATCAATTTAAACTTAATACGCAATCATTTGATCCATGAGTCCCTCATTAGTTTGTATCATAACATATACTATATATTTTTCTTCTAAAGTCTTATCATAATAAACCTTGGATTGATATTTGATCAAAGGATGGTTGGAGATATGAAATGATATACTCTTATCCAAATAATTTATATATCTATATGTATGTATAACCAATACATACACAAAATAATCTCAAATTAAAAAAATAGAATAAGAGTTATATATCATAGTTGATATTATCGCACTACAAGGGTTTTTTATTGATAGATCAGTATCCCATGTTTTTAGTCAGTGAATCTATATTATTATAAAACTTATGTGATAAAAATAATATGATTAACCATGATCAAATAAGTTATTTTAAAGTTTGGAGAAGAGAATGAGTATACCTTGCACCACTTCATTATCATTCCCCACATCAGAAGTAGTGATATAATAATCTCTTCCTTTATCTCTTATTATAATAGATCTAGTACTAGGGTAGTGATTTTATTACTGTAGAAAATAATTTCACTTGTATCATTGAAGTGTGGGTGGCACATTGGTCAGGGAATTATTTTCCTCTATTATGTTAATCAGCTTCTTAGAACATCTTTGAAAGTTTTATGAAATATCTCATACCCTACCACATATAAAACACTTCCCAAATTTCATGATGATATTTCTTGGATGCTTCCTCACATATCTTTAACACAACGTCATTTGGAATTTTCCCCCCATATAGCTTATTATTGAAGCTTCATGATACTCCAAATTTCATTCCTTTTCACAAAAATAATTATAGTAACCAATTTCCATCTCCACTTTTATCACACAATGATAAATTTCATCATAGATTCTAAATTATTTTATGGCTAATTCCTTTTAAAGACTTGGTTTTAACCCACTAAAGAAATGACCGATATTTCTTTTGGATTTGGAGATATAACTAGAGGTATACCTTTTAAAATTTTCTTCATAAGTGATAATTTATTCATCCTTATTTTGGTTCAACTATAGGATATATCAATTTATATTAATGTAAATAATTTGATTAATGTTATTGATGATGAATACTTTCTTGAAATCCTCCTAATTTATATATCCTAGTAATTCCTTTCAATTGTAATATTAATGAGAGTCCCCTAGTGTCCAAAATCTCCTCATATATGATAGATATACAAAATGATCTTCTTATACTCAGATCATTATAGGAAAAAAATATCATTTTCATTTCATTAATCCATTACTCAATAAGAAGTTTATTATATTGTTTAAAAAAGGTGGGTAGAAGTTGTCACATGAAAGACTCAATAGAAAGCTACTCCTTCTTTGGTTCATTTTGGTGCTCAATAAGATTCATAGTATTATTCAAAATTATAATAGTTATGTGGTCATTTCTATGAGGTTTCATACACCATATCCCATCCCATTTTGTAGTTCAATTTGATAATCACTGTATTTTCCATCACCATATTTTCCATCATAGTCATTATTAGATTAATTCTTCCTTATTCCAGCCATTATAATAAATAAAATATTATTTAGGGACATAGATTAGTAAATGTTAGATGGAAAATATGTGATCATATAATAAATAGCTCATACATGATTTGAATAACCTAACATATGAATCTATAGGCTTCAATACAGGTTTTCCATTGGTAAATTTTTTAGGTCCTCTAACCTAATTAATTAACATCATACAAAAATCCTATATTATGTTTTGTAAATATAATGTGATTAACCAAAGCATATACTAAAGAGAGTCAAATAAAGTTTATAGTTATGCCTCTCTGTTGTGAACTATTTGGAGATTGAGTTAATACCTAATATACCATTTTGGGGTTATTAACCCTAGGTACAGATATTCTAGACCCTGTATACACTTGTAGAATCCATAAAGTGACATAATTTCTATGATAACCACACAATATCTACATTATAAGTACATCTGGATGTTATTCTATACCTAGAATAATTCCTAGGGTTCTCACAAATGTTATTTAAACTAATCCCAAAAAATAAATAACCCTACATTGATACTAGCTATAGAGACCCAATATAAACATATAAAAATGAAAAATTGATACCATGGTTTAATTAAAACACCTAAAAAATTGTCCCACAAGATAAGGACCTAGTAGTTTACTTTCAGAGTGAATAATAACATATTAATCTCATTTTACAGAAATTATGAACATTTCTCCATAACTACTATCCTCTATACCTTCTTCTAGATATATTATATAATATAATAATATTCATAAACTTGGGAATTAATACATAAGAAATGGGTGAGCTTGAATGCTCGGTAAAGGAAACTTATCAATTCATCATAAATGTTAGATAAAAAACATGAGGTAAAACATGATCAAAGGATAACTATTAGATAAAAATATCATTCGGTCATATGTAAAAATCATAAAACATGGTTTTTTATTAAGGATCATGGCATAAAAATATAAGACCAATGAATGGTCATCAAAACATGGCTTATAAACACATAAAAAATCAAACAAGATAAGAAATCATGACATAAAAATGTGGAAAATTGTTATAACATATACCATCTTAAATATTTTACATTGTAATGTCCCTGAACTGGAGGCCTCTAAACTGGTGCCTCGAGCTGAGTTGTCACAAAACCCTAATCACGCCTCCATATATGCCAGAGGTTTTAGAATAATAGTGAGGGTCTATTAAGTCATGTGGTGAGACTATACCCTCTTTACTAGAGTAAGCCATAGAAAATAAAAATGAAATAGCAGAACCAATATGTAATATAAAATGAACATGAATAACAAACCATTTACCTAATAGGGTATAAGTCCACAACCAAACAGTTAATATACCATGTCATGCTAACTATAAAAAAGGTGAATAAATCCTAAAAAAATAAAAACAATAGAATTACCAAGAAGGTCCTGACTCAAAGTTCAGAACCTCTTCCCTATACATCCCAATCCCAACTCAACTACCTAGAATGAGACATTACCTTATATAAACCTACAATAATGAAGTCTGCTATGGTACCCAATGATGGCCCGATCATGGTGTGAGTATAACTCAGTAGGCCACCAAAAAATAATGTCTACAAAATATCTATTTTAACATATAGTGAATGAAAATAATAACTAAATGAAAAGTAAAAAAAGGGAAACTTGGGTTCCATTAGTTAACAATATTTACTTTACCCCTTTTCTATTATTATTACCATAACCATCATCTATTCCATCTTCATTACTTAATTCATTTTATCATGTGTTCTATGGGATAAGAATTTACATTATTGACACAATGAACTAAACCAGAATATTATCAATCACAAGAGTATGGGTCAAGTTCCCTATCTCACTTGGGATAAAAAAATCAAAACAATACATCACACTTACCTTGGAGCCTTAGTCTTGGTAGTTTTATTGAATGGAACCATTAAGGGTGTAGATCATCAGTCTAACTCCCTAACCTATGAATTCCTAGGTGGGGTTAGAGAATCAGTCCAAACTGACCCATGGGAGGACACTAAATCATTTATCCCACCAAAAATCCACGTGCAGATTTTTGTTTATCCATTTACACACACATACCATATCACAACCATACTAAAAAACAATACACATAATAATCACAATCCAAGATAATCAACACGAGAATTAATATTATACCATAACTCATTAACACATTTACCATTTACATTACATATCCCAATTATCCCAATTACTATTCTCATGCCCCACCCCATAAGTCATATTCAATAATTCCATTATATTAACCCATTTAACATATCAATCGTTTCATATGCACTAATACTCCTAGGAATTTCAACATATTTCATAATCCAATTGATAAAATCTCAATTAACACAATTAATACCATTTTAATGTCGTTACCAAACAACCCATTATGCCATTATCAACCCTAGGAACAACTATAAATATTACATTTAAACCCAACCAACCACTTTGACATGTTCATCATGGGATCTACATTATCACATGTCAACTCTACACCTATGCTTACCGATTTCTAGGTTTAGGAACATTGGCGCACCCCATGGGTGGCCCTAAATTGGTCAAATCATTCTCAATTAAATACATGAGGATCATGAGGGGTTAAATTTTTCATTTAGACACCAATTTTACCAAATCTAACTAAAGAAACAAAAGAAAAAAATGGGGAAACAATAACACAACCTCATATGCAAAAATCTATTTAAAAACTATGGGTTATAACTTATAGACCACCTACCTAGAATCTGATGAGGAACAAACTCTTAATCATCACCTTAGATCCATATTTAAACACCATTTGAAGTAAAAAACTAGGTTACACCATTAAAATAGTTTTTAGGTATTCGAAAGCAGATGAGAGGAACTAATATTCGTAATCTTGAAAAAGGAAGAAAGAGAAGTGTTATACGTATTTGGAGCTTTGATCCGAAACTAACGGTTCTCTAAATGACCAAGAATTGAAGGATAACTACCCTTGGGAATCTTGGATCGATTTATTTCATCCCTAGGATTTATATGGGAATAAATGAGGGAGAAATCTGGTGGGATCTAAAAATACTTTGATGGAAAAACTATAAATTTTCAACTTTTAATGAGGTGCACGGTTTACCTGCATAGTTTAAAAAACTGTGTTCAAACTATGCACACACTACTATCTAAGGGAAGTTGGGTTGAAAATTTACCTATAAAATCCCACATTATTTGAAAAATCATGCACCAACCATGTGTAATTTCACTATCCAAGGTTTTATAGTTTTTCTGTGAAGGCTGCATAGTTTACTTAATAGTGCACCAAGAGTGCGCCATGCACATGTTGGACAAATTTACCATCCTTTTGTTCCTAGAACCCCTGAAATACCCTAAAGGACCCTCATATAATCGTTGAACATTTAAATAAGTAATTATAAGGGAAATAAACTAAAAATTAAATAAAGACTTACCTCTATGAAAACCAGGGTCATACAACCTCCACACTTATAACGGATCTTCCTCGAGCCTCTCTTCCTGAGCATCACTAAGATTTCAAGGTTAAAAGATCTTGCCACTAAGCTTGCACATCCGAATCCCTTTCCCCAAGTTTATTTTTGAACATTACCCTTTTTCTGTACACTCTTCCTAAAGATAAAACCTTGCCACAAAACCATCTCATTTTGATAAAAAAGATGACCTGAATATTGCTTAAGGATACATCATCCTCAAACCACAAATTAACCACTAAAACTCCATAGAGAATCCTAGACAACAGTTCCAAAAATTTAGCACAAGTAAACATCCCACATAGCATCATACCACCATAAAATATATAATCGACACCCCATTGGTCCGATCCTCTTCACAAATCATAACCCAAATCACTTGGTGCCATTTTACTATGTTTTAAAAACTCTAACAATGATAAAAACTTGGCATCATTTGAATGGAACACATGATACTTCCAACCTTATTTATAAACAAATGTTGATCCACAAATTGATTCCTGAAATTCACACTCAATAATCAGATGTATAAAACACAACCCCAACACTCAAATCACTCAAACAGTCAAACCTGATCCAACACTCTCTATCCTGGCCAACTCCACCGAATGGTAATCACTCGAGTCCATCCAATTGAAAACACTAATCTAAAAATCAACCAAACAATTTCCTTTTATGGTTCTCTCCATTATACAATTTAACTCACCCCCAATATATTTCAGTGATTGTCACCCCCACTATCGAGAAAGAACACCATCACCACAAATCAACTTCAGAACATACCTGAAACATTCCCGACTCACCACACCCAAACATTTATAAGTAATTATCCCTATATAGGAATATATCCTCATCGTTGAAACCACCCGAGAGGAAATTATTACCCCATTCCGATATAGACTAAGAAAAACATAAACCCACAAAATTATGAATTCATTTCCAAAAGGCACTTTCCACTAAAAACATCAAACTAAAGGTGGGTCACACTTACCACACCCATTCCTTTTAACCAATCTTGTTAGACCAAACCGACTGGCTTGTCCTCAAACACCCACCTTCCACTGTTTCCATACTAATCTTTACACTCACCCATGATACTTCCTCACATAGGGTATACCACCATTATCGAGGTACCGATAGGGGTAATTCCTTAACACCTAGTAACTCTTCCATCAAGGAATCCACTTACTTTCAAAACATCATCATGCTACACCAAACCCATTAATATCCATAACCAAAATACCCTCATCATATCTACATTGAATAAGGTAAATTAGGTTCCTCATAAAAACACATATCCATTATAAAATTTCACTTTTCTTTCTAAAACTTCCAAATATGGAAGTTTAAAACTAATCCCATGTGTACATCTTTTTTATTGAATCAGGTAATACCCAGTCGAATCATCCTAGGACACCCAACTTGACTATTGGAATGGGACTACATCACATGGCCCAAGTGCCTTCACACATCTTGACATTCTGATTCCATCGAAATACACCTACCTGAGTCCATGCTAAATTTTTAAATGAAGTTATAGAACCCATCCTCCCTTTCCATGAACCATTGTCATGTCTTACCACACCCTTAAATGAATCAATCAAAGGTATATTGAATTTTATTTGGAACCACCCTAAGCCCAAAGAAAACACATGGCTCATTCAATCACCAAATACAAAGGCTATATGGCCTCTCTAAGGAACCTAATGTGCACCTCACAAGTTTATTATTGGTATTATGATGTCACCACATCATCTCCATGCTCTTCTCTACACATCCAGGACTGAATTATCACTCCCCAACTTAGGAGGGTCATTACTATAACTTTCCTCAAGGAATTTAAACCACCGTGGATTACTTCTCGGTCATAATTTGAATCACAAAACATGGACATGACCATTAATATTTTCCTAGATCAACAAAACATGCATCACCCGATACTTATCCCCGAATTCTGTGAATGGCACCCATGATGTTTGTTGACACCCAATCTATTCTTAGGTCCACACCCATAACCTGTCGATGGTGTACATCCCACCATCATGTTCCACATATACTGCTCCATGAGAATAACCTTTATGATGTTCCACATCTAAACCAAACACATTCAAGTCGATTGGAATAAAACCAGAGATTTCATAGCATACCTAGGAGAATTTTAAAGTGTTGAACATGATCATCACTAGATCAAAGTATTATAAAAAGTGGTTGAAGAACACTACCACAACTCATACAATATCGATGTCACCTCCCACCATGTGACACAATGGGGCACCATGACCTTACAAGAGTTTCTGGATTCCATTCCTACACACATATCCTTAGTACTTAACCACCATTGTATGGGTGTTATTGTCATACAAGACTTACCACCACTCCATAACCATTAAAGAACAAATGTGAACCAAAATTTCATTCAGCACTACTGCCACCACATAAATCAAGTAATTTCTGCATGACCCAAGTAGTTAACACACGAACACAATGGTTCACCACACCAACCAATATCAATAATCTCTCACATAACCATAATTCCTTATTTGGTTTCATAGAGAATGAGGGGAACTCATACCAAGTCGGAGTCATGCCTTACCAACATGTTCCCACATTTAGACCATGTTAGAGTCCTCAAGGTCTCACACCTTACTATTACCACACACTAAGACCAAATTAGATCACATGACCCAAATAAAGCCATGACCTTGCCCAAATCCATCCAACTCTCCTAACCATTCCTTTTAGTCCGTCGACCCCATCTGGCTCAATTCATTCTCAACATATAAAAAAATAAACAAACAATTCATATGATCGAGACCAACCATGTGACCACCCTCACCTTAGGTGTCACCTTCATAAAAAAAGCATCCATCCAAGCTTCATACACCCCTCTCTCATCTGCTCAAAACCAACATTGAGGCCCCATTAATCATTGTCTAAATAGATGATTCATACATCCAAATGATACAACCCTTCGAACTAACTTCACAACCAACTACAAGCACTCACGTTCTCTTATTAAATAACCAATTCACAACCATACCATTTACCAAAACGTTATTGTACTCATTAGGTATCGATTCCATTTCTGTTTCATCTCACTTGATTCCTATTACGAGTCACCAAAAACATTGGGATAACCTCTCTCGAGGTCACAATTGATTTTACCAAGTCTATCAACTCATTTTCACGACTCGATTCTCACCTTCCCAAAACCATTGACCTTCTCACCTATCCCTCTAGAAAAAATATGAACCTATCCAAACTCAAATTATCCAGCCGTACCCCATGTGTACAATGGAACTCAAAATATGATGGACCACTCTCTTAAGAGTCACTCTCAAGGGTCAAAAGATACTAAATTTACCACTAGAGTTAATGGTAACAAGTCACCAGACCATCTCTTTAGGCCACACACATCAAAATCCCAATAGGTTTTCACTCACAGGTGGCTCTCCTATCCTCTCTCCAGAGCACTATGCCCAATGAACCCCGAAAATCATCCACTTTAGGTCTCATGTCGAGTAAACCTGTACACATATATTGACACTATGAGTCAAAACACCCACTTATAGGTTCCAAAATGTAACTCGCAAGGTATGAACCTACACGAGTCGCTGCACCCATAAAAAATGCCCATTACTATTAACACCACAACCAAGACACTCATTCTTAAATACAACACACAACCCCAAAAAACACAACCCACAAGGGTTACAACGTTAAAATTATCAAGAGACATCTCAAAACATCAAGGTCACAGTCCCACCAAATACATAACAAGAAATACCCCTTTATCCACCCATCAAGACTCATCAAGGTCCCCTTCCATATAATCAAGATTTCATCCAATGTAACTCTCACTGCCTAAACCACCCACACAAAAAGGGTTAGATTAAAAACATAAGGAATACTAAATGTAGGTCTTTAACAAAAGTTTAATTGCTTCACAATATGTTATAATTAACTCTTCCATTAAAGATCCCAAAGGTTCACACATTAGGATGTTCTATTTAACCAACATTTCAAAAATCCCTAATTAGTCAGATTCATAAGTCAAAATATTTTCTTTAGAAAAAATCTCAAGGAAAATCCAAACTATATAGGGGACAATGGAAAATACACTATCTTATATAAAAAACTCACTCTACATACACTATTTCAACTGTCACGATCACATCTCTAATACAGACCTTAACCATTCATACTACTGGTTATGGTCAACATTGGGTAATACAACCAATGGGGATACAATTCATTTATTAGACACCCTCTTTTTAAACAATTTCCACTTTGAAAATGAAAATAATTCCCCTTAAGGCACATTTTCCCATTTCAAAACTTATTACAACCAATATTTTAACTCATTCACATCCTTCATCAATCATAATTCTTTTACCATTTTACCATCACAAAGTAAATCTTTCTCTTTTAGTCACCAATACATCTTTTCAATTTATCACAACTAGAAAATTTAACCCATTATTAACATTTCTTTAAGAGAACTATTCTCTAACCATTTATTTACATTAATTCCATTTACCCATTTTAATCATCCTTATTAGACACCATTTTCTTAATTTTTTTTAAAGAATATAAAATTCATCATACCCTTCATGTCCCACATGTCCATCTAATGTGTTCCTACCATGATGCATTCCACCTATATCCGTAGGTGACTGTGATGACACTTGAATGTAAAAAATTGTCTCATTATATCCATGAGAAAAATATCATAAAACATTCACATCACACAACATGTGCATCACCCAATTGTGAAATATCATTAAACCATAAAAACACACACTAAGAAAAACAATCCCACCCTGGGTGACATGGGTTTTCCCTTGTACATGGGTTAGTTACTCCCAAGAATGAGCTCATTTCCAAGGCTAGACACATCTTATTCTTCTATCTACCATCCCAAAAAATAAGACAATGGAAAATAACCATGCTATGATACCACTTTGTACCATCCCCAACCCGGAGGCCACTAAACCAGTGCACCATGTTGAGTCAACATATGACCTCAAGCATGGATCCCCATATGCCAGAGGTTTCTGACTAGTAGCGAGGGTATGTTAATCCATGTAGGGAGACTATACCCATTTTACTAGAGTAATCAACAATAGATAACAAATAAATATCATAAAAAATATGTAATATCTAATGAACATGCATAAAAACCCATTTCACGAATAGGGTAAAAGTCTAAAACCAAACAGTAAATATTCCATGTCATGCTAACTATTCCAAAAGTACAGAAATCCCAAAATAAATACAAAAATAGAATTTCCAAGACATTACATACTCCAAGTCTGTAACCTCATCCTTGTACATCCGAAGCCCAAATAAACTCCCTAGAATGGTACTTTTCCATTATCTAAGCCCAAAACAATGATATTTTTTTGGGTACCCAATGGTGGCCTGAAAATGGTGTTAGTATTACTCAGTAGGACACCACCAATGATGTCTAAAAAATATTGAGTTTAATAGATAGTGAATGATAGTAATAAATAAATGAAAAGTAAAAAAATGAAAAATTGGGTTCCATTAGTTTACAATATTTATTTTACCCCTTTTCTATAATTATTACCATAACCATTATCTATTCCATCATCATTACTTAATTAATTTCATCATGTGTTCCATGGGATAGGTATTTACATCATTTATACAATATCTTAAGATCAACAATTATCAATCATAATATATGGGTCATGTTCCTTATATAACTTGGGATAAAAATTTCATAATGATACATCACACTTACCTTAGAGCTTAAGTCCAGGTAGTTTCATCTAATGCAACCGTTATGGACATAAAGCATCAGTCCATCTCTTTAACCCATTCATTCCTAGGTTGAGTTAGAGTATCAGTCCTACCCGACCCACATGAGGTTCCTTAATCCTTTTTCCCACCGCCAATCCATATTCACATTCTTATTTATCCATTTCCACACACATAAGATATCACAACCATACTTAAAACAATACTCATAATAATCACAAACCATGATAATCAACATGGGAATTAATATTATTCCATAACACATTAACACATTTACCACTTACAATACATAACCCATTTAGCCCAATTCCCATTATCATGCCCCATCCCATTGGGCATATTCAATAATTCCTTTATATAAACCCATTTAATGTATTTATCATTTCTTATACACTAACCCTCTTAGGAATTTCAATATATTTTATAAACCAATTGATACAATATCAATTAACACAATTAATCCCAATTCCGTGTCATGAATAAACAAACCCTTATGCCATTATCAACCCTAGGAACAACTATTAATATTACTTTTGAACCCAACCAACCATGTTAACATTTTCATATTGGGATCTACGTTATCACATGCTAACTCTATACCCAACCTTAACAATTTATAGGTTCGGAAGCATCGACGCACCCCATTGGTGGCCCTAAATCAGTCAAATTATTCACAATGTATCCCATGGGGATCAAGAGGGGTTTAATGTTTCATTTAGATACAGATTTTACCAAATATCACTAATGGTACCCATGAAAAATAAATGAGAAACAAGATCACAACCTCATATGAACAAATCTATTTAAAAACTATGGGATATAACTTGTAGACCACCTACCTCAAATATGATGATAAACACACACTTAATCATATCCTTAGACCCATTTTGAAACACCCTTTGAAGCCCCAACCTATGTTCCCCTAGAAAAAGAGGGTTTTAGGGATTTAGAAGAATATGGAATGAACTAAATACCCTAATATTAAAAAATTAAACAAGAGGATCATTAGACATACCTGAAGCTTCGATCCACAACCAATGATGCTCCAAATTACAAAGAATCTAAGTAGAACCACCCACGGTATTCTTGGGTGGATTTGGTTCATCCGAAGGTTTTATAGGTGAAGCAAAGATGGAGAAATATGATATGGATCCAAAAATACTGAGATGAAAAAACTGTAAATTTTCAAATTTTAATGGTGTGCACGGTTTACCAGCACAGTGTTCCAAACCATGTGAAAATAGTGCGTAAGCCACTATATAGGGGAAGTTGGGTCACATGGTTACCTGGGAAACCCCCAAATAGATTTTAAAAACATGCAACAACCATACATAATTCCACCTTCCATAATTTCATAGTTTCTCTGGGAAGGCTGCACAGTTTACTTAACCATGTTCCAACCGTGCGCCTTGCACAAGTTAGCCCGATTTTCCTTCATTCCATTCCCCGAAACCCATGAACAACCCTGAAGCCGCTCATTCACTTAATGAATATTTAACTAATGAATTATGAGGGATTTAAACCAAAATATAAACAAATACTTACCTCCACAAAAACTGATGTCTTACAACATTCCCACCTTATAATGGCTCGTCCTTAAGCCTCTCTTCCCAAGGATCACTAAGATTTTAAGGTAAAAGGATCTGGACACTAATCATGCACATATGAATCCTCTTCCCCAAGTTTCATTACGAAAATTACCCTTATTTTGTACACTTGGCCTGAAGGTACAACATTTCCACACAAAACCTTCTCATTGCGATCCATAAGACAACCCTGATGCTCCCCAAAAACACATCATCCTCAAACCACACATGAACCACTATAAATATGTAGGGAATCCTAGAAAAAAATCCAAAAACATATCATAAGGAAACTTTTCACACAACATAATACCACTGTGGAAGATCCAATCAACACCCCATTGGTCTGATTCTCTTTGAAACTCAGGAACCAAATCACTTGGCACCATTTTACTATGTTTTGAAAACTCTAATAGTGAAAAAAACATGACATCACTTGAAGGGAACTTATGATCCTTCCAACCACATTTTTCAAATTACATCGATCCATAACTCAAGGAATGATGGACCCACTCCATAATCAAATGTACAAAATACAACCACTACACTCAAAGCACTCTATTAGTTAAACCCAAGCCAATGCTTGCTATCCTGGAAAACTCCCCCGAACGGTAATCAATCAATTCCATCTAATAAAAAACACTGATCCCAACATCAAACAACCACTTTATCATTGTTGTTATCTCTACCTTACACTTTAACTCCCCCAAAAATCTTCCGGTGATTATCACCCCCACTATAGAGAAGTGACCACTATCACCAAAACTCAAATTCACAATATACCCGATGCATTCCCAACTCACCGCACCCAAACATTCAAAAGGACTTATCCCTTTATTTGAATCCAACATCACCATTAAAACCAATAGGGAAGAAATTCCAAAAACATACATTATTTTAATTATAAAAACTTGACCCCACTCATGAATAAATTCATTTCTGAAAGGCACTTACCACTACAAACATGAAACTAGAGGTGGGTCACACTTACCACACCCATTCCTTTTACCACATCATGTCAAACCAACCTGAATGGCTTGCAATCAAAAAACCACCTTCCACTATTACCATAACACTTTTTAAACTAACACATGATGATTATTAACTTAGCGAATACCACCATTACTGAGGTACATATTGAGGTCATTCCCTAACATCAGGTAATTCTACCATCCAGGCACACACTTCCTTCCAAAACATCATCATGCTACACCAAAACCATTAATAACTCTTACAGAAATACCCTTATCATCTCTACATAAAATTGGGTCTATTAGGTTCCTTCTCAAAACTCATCTCCATTATAAAATTTCATTTTTCATTCCAAAACTTCCACTGAAGGTGGTTTACAACTCATCCCACGTGTACCTATTTTTAACCGAATCAGGTCGTCCCTGGTCGAATCATCCTAGGACACCCTAACTCACTACTAGAAATACAACTTAACATCATCATATGATAGAATAGATCATTATATAAATATAATATTGAAAATGGAGTGATTTTTTCCTAATGAAAATATTTGAGTCACGAAAACCCGATGTCTTTAATCTCACTAAGAAGAATGTACTCAAACCTATTATAAAATAAACACAACTATCTTAATGTACTATTTTAAAACCATATTCATTATTAAAAATATTTATAATTTAAATTTTTAAACATTATTTATATGTATATGAGTTATTTTTTCCTATTTTCAAATAATGAGTGTTTATTGTTTTGACCATTTGTACTAGTCTCATTTAAGCGGTGTGAGTGTTCATTCTTATTACAAATTTCATCATTAAAATTTAATTAAATTTATTATAATGTATTAGTTATAATTATTAATTATGTTTCAATTTACCTTGATGTGTTTATCACTAATTATCCTTGATAATGAAATGATAAAAAAAATACTTAGGTTATTTTCTTAACTAATGAAAGTGTTTTCTTAATTATTGAGTAAAATATTGATATATCCTTTACATAACCCCCCAAAAAAATAATTATTTAAATATTTCTGTTTTATTAAATAATTAATTATTTCTCCATGTTCATTCATGATATAATTTCATATCATTTCTCATGTAGGTAGCCAAATCGACCTAAACATGAACATACCCTAACTATTGATGATTATGAGGTGATTTAGTAGAAATATCATTACACAAGTAGAATAATGATATAATTTTATTTTTTATTAGTGTGATATATTATAATTATAAATTATTTAAAAGAATAAGTAATAGATATTAAAATATTACATGATTTTAAGAAAGGATTTCCCTCTTAGTATGCTTGTTTTAATTGACTAAATTAACGATGATCATTTGTTGATCATATCATTAATATTTTATCCAATTTCTCATAATATAACATTAACAATATTAAAACATAATATTTATACATTAAAACCATTCCCATGACCATACATGTAAGAGATTGATGAAAAATATAAATCTATCATTTAATAGAGGTGGTGGTCCATATGTACACATAGTTGATGATTTCATTTTCAATAGAATTAGAGAAATTTTTAATATGTTATATCATTTAAGAATATAATATATGTTATAAATGTAATAATTATTTATTAAATTCAATACTACGACCATATGTTTAAGGTAGTTAAAATAATTTAACCATGGAATTGTTTGGAGGCTTTTGTCCACACACACACGAATGTCATTTTCACTCTTCATAAGGGGAAAAAAGAAGAGTTTATAATGATTGTACCATATTTATAATAAACTATTATTATAATATTTATATTTATGTTACAATTTTAAATGGTTTATTTTAATTTTAATAATAATAAGTGAACATAAATATATTTTAAAGAGAAAGAGAGGTTAGTAACTTATTTTTAACCACTTAGATTATCTCTTTTCCAAAGGGGTTTAATCCACTAAGAGATGGTATTTTGAGAATAAAAGAAAATAATTAAGGTGTATAGTAGTGTAATCAGAGGTTATGGTATTTTTTTATAGAAAACAGTGGTTGTGGTATGAGGGGAAGTGGGGAGAGGAGAGCCCCTTTTATAAGAGAAAAAGGATAGTATTATTGTCAATACCCATAACGTTTCAATATTTTAAAGTAACTCTCAAAGAAAGTGGCTCCAAAATTTGAGAAATAATGAGTTGGAGAAGATAAACTTTAGATACATCCTATAATTTTTTTTCAAACATTTTTTAACATGTTTCAACCCATTTAGCCCTTGACTTATTGTTTTTGTCATTTTTGCTTTTACTGTGTTAATTAATTTTTACCTCACGAAATATAATCATTATGACTAAAAATTAAGAGAATAATCAGAGATAATTTAGACCTATTAATTCTAAATTTTAAATAAACTTTTTTAGTTTAATTTGAAAAAATCTTAAAATTAATTTCTGTATAATAAATTTGTAATGTATTAAGATAATTTTCAAGAGAAATATTACTAGAATTCAAAAATATCAATCATAGGTTTGTAAAATATAATAAATATTTCAGAATTTATAATTTCAATTATAAAATATATTTTTTTCAATAAAAACAATTCATAAATATCATATTTATACTTATAGACAAATATTTCTATAAAAGGAACAATATTAGTAAAAATGATATGTTTCATTATCCACCTAAAAATTAATTTTTTGGAAAAGTATAAAAACTTAATACTAAGTTAATATTAGTTTTTAAAGTCAAAAATTATTTTATTTTTGTTAATTTAAAATTCAAAAATTTCTATATTTATATTTTAAATAAATATACAAAATATAATGATTTTTTTGAATTTTTTTTTAAACATTAACTATTCATAATATTATTTCATATCCTATTCTAATTTAAATAATGATAACATATTATTTGATGTACTAAAATATTGTATATTATTATTTAAATTGGTTGATTTTATTATTTTGGATAAAATATTCAATACTTTTAAAAGTTATAAAAGAATGAATGATTAATTTTAATATTATGTATCATTTATTCTGTATCCTCTAAATTCATGAATCTTTGGATAATTAATATATGTTTATTTACTATAGTTATATAGTGTTATGATATATTTATTAACAATATTAATCTATTATGTCTCAAATTGTTTTAGTTTGGTTTAATTTTTGAAACATTCTTTTGAAGATAAAATTAATTTTGGAAAAAATATGCCATTATCATGGGTATTTATAGTGGTATACTATAGATTTGTGGATAAATATCTAAAACACAGGGATTCATGGGAGGTAGTGTATGCTAAGAAGGATTAATTTAATATATTTTTTATTTTATTTTTTAAATTCCTTATCTTCAAATAATTTATCATGTTTAAATATTGTGTTGATAATTTAATAGATAATTTTAAAAGATCAAAACACGGTAACACCATGGAGTATTAATATTCAAAACATGAGAAAGAGTTCATCTATTATAATATCATTTATTATCATAAGGAAATAATTGAAAAATTAATAAATTAACCCTAAATTTTCAATTTATATTTAATATTGATAGAAATTATTACTTAAGTGTAAGGGAGTTGGTGCTTGGTTAAAACTCTTTTAGGTTTACTATCCATGTTGACTATTTGGAAATGATTCATTATTTTAATTTTTCATTATAGGATTTCAAAATTTTATTGATAAAATAGATGCTATATAATTTATTTGGATGGAATACAGGTATTTATTATCCTCAAATTGATATGGTTATTTATTAACACATGAAAAACATTAAAAAAATATAACAAACATGAAACATGATATAGAAACTCAAAATTTGGATGCATATGTTTTTAGAATCTAATTTCAAAAAATTAGAGTGTAATTTTGGAACATGTTTGTATAAAACATATAATTAAATAAACAAAGGTAATAATTAAAAAACATTATAAATCCCTTTTCATTCACTTTATCAAAAAAAAAACATACATTATTGGGGTTGTGTATAATTAGATTATTTAGATCTAATTGATTAAATATCCTTAAATTACAATAACCATATATCATTTTTTCACTTCCTAATTATCTATTAGTTATCAAAAATAACCATGGGGTGATTTATGGAAGGAAAATTGGAATTGGATAGGTCTCAACCCATATCATACAAAAAAATATTAAAATATTATTATGTATATGCCAAGTTACATGAAATGATATATATATATATATATATATATAATGGGAAATGAATGGACCAATTGGAGAACATTGATACTTCAATACCATGTAATTTGAGTGGGTATATGAATTGGAAACACTCACATGTATATATAATGTTATTTACTTTGATTAAATGGATATAAAAATTATATCTCACATTAAATTAATAATTAAAAAAATCATTATTGTAGAATTTATTTATTTGATTCTCAGTCTTGTGATCTTTCTAATAATTTTCTAAAATATTTTTTCTGGATTTTAAATGATAAAAAGTTTTAAAAATACCTAACTATTGGAGAATATGAATAATTTATATTTTTCCATAATATTTTTTTATTTAATTAGTTATTTCATTAGGAAAATTCTTCGGCGAATAATTATAATTTTAATAAAATTATATTGACTAATATATGGAATTTAACATAAATATAAGATTATTATGAATGTGTTTTACTGATTTAGTCCTAATATTTTAATTTTTAATATGATTACTAACAAGGATATCATATTTTATATTTCACTAAGGAATGAATTTAATAGAAATTAATAGAACAAATTTTGAATGACTGTAAATTTTTTCCCTTGATTTTTATTTTTATACCTAATAATAAATATGATTTATGGTAATAATTTTTTTGACCAACAATCATAATTTTTTATGATATACCAAGAAAAGTTTTACATGTTAATTAATAATTTTTTATTCCTCAATTGATATGTTTATTGTTTCACTATAGACATTCATTATGGACATGGATTGAAGTATAATACATGGTTTTTGAGGATATGTTTTTGGATATGATTATTTTTATGTGGATGAAGAGTATATGTCTTACATAGAAGTAATAAAACATAGGTGTGATTAACCTTAAAAGAAAAAGGATAATTTTTTTCATGCATGGAAGGAAATTTTATATATTCAAGAAAAAACACCTTTTATAGCTAGAAAAAATTTATTTTATTCCATCTGATTCATATCTATATCAAACATTATTTTTTATGAGGTAGGTAAATATTATCAAGATAAAATATAATAATATCGTTTTTAATGTAACAACGCTAAATATATTTAATAAAAAGTATTAGAACATATTAGTCGTTCCCAAAAATTGAATTTTTTTCTTCAATTGATATTTTTATACCTAGTAATAGATATGATTGATACTTGGGAATTAATTTTCTCCAACCCATATATAATATTTTATATGATATTACAAGTTAAGTTTTGCATATAAATTAAAAATATTATATAAAACTTTGATATGTTTAGTGTTATATTGGAGGCCTGTTTATTGGAAATTTATTTAAGTACAATATATGTTTAGTGATAACATATTTTGAGCTATAGATAATGGTTTTGTGGATGAAAAGATTATTTTTATAGAGATAATAAATTTCAAGTCATATGTATTTACTAATCTACTAATCTTGGGTCTACATTACACATGTCGAGACAAGAATTATTTATTTCCCAGCAAATACTAGTCTTTATATTTCACATTAGATATTACTTTACTCTCCCTTATATCTGCTTCTCTACCCCATTGTATCCACCCCTATCTTACCTCCTCCACCTCCAGACCTATAGCTCTATGAAATCCTAGATTCATGAATAATACTCCACTATATGGTTTCCTTCACAATCCTTCCTCTTTTAACCCCACTATACCCTGATCATCTCATTGATATCCATTCAATGTTTCTTTCACAGGAACTCCTCCTTTAGTCCTTTCCTTTCATGATAATTCTTATATTCATCTCCAAACTCACAAATGGTCTACACCTCACATAAATTTCCCATGATATGTTTTACTATTAATAATCACTCATATATTGTTAAATCTTATAAATTCATTTTCATTTTTCTTACCTTAATTTTTTAGAAACTAGAATAATAATTATATTTTATCTTATATATTTCCACTTTACTTAATTTCATTGCCTCATCATATTTCTTTACCTATATTCTAAAATTTCATTACTATAACCCCAATCAGTTTCCCATCGTATCACATGTGTAATGTTAACAAAAAATTTCGGAATAATTCTAATTCTTTTCCAATTACATGTATCAACTTTAGACAGTTGATAGTCAATTTTTTATAATCTTCTTAATTTCCATCTCCTCCCCCAATCTCTTCATCTCATATGATCATTATACCATTATTGTTGAATATTACTCTCTTCTCCTTATATAGGAAATATTTTATGGAAATCAATAGTTCACAAGAATGTTGGATGACTTATATTTTTAAATTTTTTAATATATTTAGAAAAATAAAACCGATGTTTCATGAATAAAATCCTCATGAAAAAATATTATTTTTTTACAAAAGGATTTTTCATAACTTACTCTACATATACTTAACACTATTAAGATAATATGTTTGTATTATGATTCCCAATTATTTTTTTATCCCATTTTATGAGTTTTATAAATGCATATGGTTTTCTACATACCATTAATCAAAGGTTTGACAAAATATAGTCTATTAAAATTTATACTATATAACCATTGATATTGGAAATTCCATTACATCTGATACCTTTTCATGTTAAATTATTAGCATTGATGAAATGATAAATTGTTTGATGCTACTGACAATATAATTTCATATTTGATTTCATTTCATATTGGTTTTCACTTCATATTTGTTTTCCTTTTAATATATTTTTAAAATTTGTTTTCATTCACTGTGTTTTTTTTGAATTTCATATTTATTTTCATCGTAGTTTTTGTTTCAAATCTATTTCTATTCATTATTATTGGTTACTACTTGCAACATATAGAAATTTTCTATACTCTTTAAAACTATAATACTAGAATAAATGTTTCTATTTACTGATTTCCTATTGTTATATATAAAAATTATTATACACATAACATTGTATATGCTTCATGTATCCAATAAATAATCATTAGTTTTAAAATATCCCCTTTTTTCAATTAGTTTGTATGATTTATTTTTTAATTTTTATACTTTTGTATCACTTTAAATGTCAATTTATATATAATGTTTTCTCTACCCAAATACATTATGAACTATTACATATAAAAATACATAACAATATGTTTTATATTGTATTATTTATATCTAAAAACATTTTAAATTTACTTTAAAACACTTAAATACATAATTATGTGTATGATGTAATTTTCAATTATCTATTTGAAAACAAATTTCTACATTCTTATAAATTGTCTCTTATAAAGATTACATATTTCAATAGTCTATTTCATAAGAAACCTTGTACCATTTCATTGGCATAATAAGGTATGTTTTCATCCATTAATAAACTGTATATTAACCATATAATTTGAAATATATTTCTCTAAAATATTTTTGGAATTCATATTTTGTAGTTATTAATTTATATATCATTTAATTTTTATAGTCACCCCAAAAAATATTTATTTCTAATATTATACTCAATAAACTATACATTTGTTTATTTTATAGTTATAAATGTTAATTCACCTACTATAAAATCAATTTTCAATGAAAATTTACCTTTAGGTTTTAATTTTTGTTAATTTTATCATGTATTCCATAGTTCATTAATTTCATGAAATTTTTTTACTACATTATTTATATGATAGTTTAATAAAATTCAGAGGAAAATTGATTCCATTAATTTTATACATAATTCTATCATGTTAAAAAATCATCACTTAGATCAATATCTTATATGACCTTTTGCAGGAAACAAAAATTCAAGAAATAATATGTATAATCATATTATTATGTGTATTAATAATCAAATTACTAGGTTGATATGAAATAAGTATCACTGTTAATGTTTTCTCTACAATTATGGTATGATTTCATTTAGAGTTAATATATCATTATTAAATATATTCTTATTACCACATTTAAAAATAAAACATTTTGAATAAATCCATCTATATCATTTTAGGTACTCACATCTTTTGATAAATTCATATTTCATATTTATGTGGAAAAATATATATGATTTATTTTCGTATTTTTTCTACCCATGTTTCACTTTAAAGGTTAATTTGGATATGATGTTTTCCTAGCAATAAATACATTATTAAATATGCCATATAATAAATAATAGCATCATATAAATTATATTGTTTATATAAATAAAAATTTTGATGGTTTGTTATAAACATTAAATACATAATTCTTTATACATCCTAATTTTCAGTCTTTTATTTACGATACACTGGTTATATTTTTTTCAATTTGATCTTATACATATTACATATTCTAAGAGTCAATTTAAGGTCCTAGATCTTGATATCCATTCCCTTTGTGTTTATGTGGTGTTAGAGGCACCCTGAGGAAGTTTCGAAAAGTTTGGAGGTTGGTTGGGAGAAAAGAGGTGAGACACTACCAAATATGGAATGGTTGCAGCGTGGAGGTAGGAGTTACATTGTGGTACTGATGGCTGCAGTGTAGTAGACCTCGACTATAGTATAGTGGAGATCATGGAAGTTTTTGGGAATAATTCATTTTCAATAATAGATACTCTATTGAGGTGGTATATTGTGTAGTCCCTTCTTTGGTGATCAATCATTATAGTGTGGAGTGGGGAGGTTATGTTGTAGTAATTTTTAGGGCCACTTTCATTTTTGGTTTTGTTTCGTTATGAGATATACATTATGAAATAGTGAATTTATTGAAAGAGGGGGTGTTTCAGCATGGTGTTTATAGATACACCATAACATGTAGATCCACTTTAATAGGTACTGGCCTAGAAACTGGGATGTTTGTTTGATCAGGGAGGTTATGGTGTGGTGCTCACCCACTGCGTCATAGTCAAGGTGCACTGCATCATAATTATATGAGTTGTTCAATAGTCCCTTAAGTGAAATGTTTTTCAATAAATACCATGACCTCCAAACCCTTATTATTTAACATTTATTCTAATTGAAACCTAGGTTTTCGAAAGATTTTTTCTAGGGATTTAAATCCCTATTTAAGAAGGATGAAAAGTTGGCTTCCCATGATCATTCTGTGGTGATCTAAGGTATGTTCTATCTCTTTTTCTTGTTGTTCTCTCTTAGTTCGATCTCATTTTCCCTCATTGTTTCTCTATATTATTCAGTGTTTGATCGCTACTATTTTTATGAGGTTTTATTATTGTTTTTAGTGTGTTTGTGGCACGAAATCATTTGGGTATTTTTGTTTCTTTGTGGGATAGGTGATCATAGATACATGACATTGGTGTGTTCTTATTCAAAGAACATTGACACTTTGAGGTAGGGGATTCATTCCTCCTCTTTAATTTACATGAAATTATATTTTTAGCATTATTTTATCCCTTTGGATGGAAATGGAATTAACCAAATAATTATTAAATTGTAATAAAGATTAATTTCTATATAAATCACATGTTGATGTGTTTTACACCATGATAATGGTTTTCCACTTGATTTTATAGATACCGTGCTATCTATATGATAAATTTTAGCATGTTTTTTTATCTTATGTATTACATGATGTTATTGATGGAAAATGTTAGATAATGCAAAGATAGCAATTTATAATTAGTTCGATAAATAACTCAAAGAGTCATGATAATTGAATCCTATGTGTTTTATGTAATTTTATGGTAATCAAATTGATGCAATGTGTATGTTTAAATTGAATATGATCATCCATGTGTTAATGTAAATGATAAATAATGTAGAAAATGTTAATTATAGTTGTTGATAATAATAAAAAGGAATGTTAAACGAGAATATAACTTCTCTGAGTTTTTTGAAACAAGAATTCATTCTAGGATAGTGTTAAAACTTTGATAGCTTATTATAGCTAATGAATTAGGTTTACTGTTGTTGGAACCTCAGAATAATGATTCTATTAATTCAAGATTTAATAAGAAATAATTGCTTGTAAATGATAAATTCATGGGGGTAGTGAGTGCCTGTAATTGATAAAGGTTGTATGTCTTGTTCTTGGGGTTTCTTATTTGTATGTTAAAGTTGGATTCCTTGATTTTTGGTGCTAGTTACCTTTTTAAATATGTTTTCTCTTACTTCTTTATGATGTGATTTGAGGATGGATATGATTGGGATGGATGATATGATATAGTGTGGGGAGGCCCAGATGATGTGGAATCAATTGACCCTATGATTGTGAGATGCATCATTATATGAATATTGGTTCTAGGGATGGAACTGAAGATGATAGAGTAGGTTGAATATGGTCTTACCCATTGATGTGACGTTGATATATGAGATGATAGTTTATGAATGAATATATTTAAATGGTTGATGATTAGGTTTATGGTTAATCTTCTTTCCCTTTCCCACTGCTTGAGGCAGTTGGGTGTGTTTAGTTGCATCGTCTTGATGGTAGCTTTGGATGGTTTCCTAAAGTAACTAGAAATATATAAATTTGTATAACGTTTAATAAATTTTTAAACTATGGGGTTGTTTCTTGTTGAAATTAAAATGCTAAAAATAAATTTATCTTTAGAAAATATGGACTCAGTTGGTTATGCCTGGTGTTAATGGGCTTGGATTTGTATGGTTAATGAGATATAATGTGAAATAATGTTAATTAATAGATAATGAATTAATTAATAAAATTTAAATGAAAAAAATGAAGGAAGATGATTTTATAAATCTCATTTAAATGCTTGTGTGATTATAGGATACTTAGTCCCTAGTACTGGAAACCAGGCGTCTTAACAATGATAGCTAAATTTGACCCTAAGACTAGGGTATAACCATAGTGTGGTGTGACATATATTATATCATGTATATGTTGTAATTTCATGCACTTACCCACCCATTTTTGTTAAGGTAACTAAAACTCAGTGGAATCTAGGAGGGTGTTTTCCCTAATATCCCAATGGGAGGATGGATGGCTAACTACCCCCACCAGCACCACTATCTTATCTTGATAGTTATATATACTGGTATACAGGGCTGTTGGATTTCCCAAATTTGTGTATAGAGGGTATTTATGGATTGTGGTTATTTCACACACATGTGTCCCCATATAGAGTATCTAAAGGATCATTATAGGTATGATGTGTATAGGATGTGATGGATTGAGATATAATATCCTATGTATGATACACATCAAATAGGATGACGTGGCTCCCACAAACTACCCAGTTACAATATAGAGATATGATATGGGAATATGGGATGATGTGATTCATGAGGTGCATGTTGTGATACTTATCCAAATTGTTTGTGAGCTGGATTATTTTAGAGAGAGATGGATCAGGATGTGTGATGTTGGGGTAGACTAGAAAAACAGGTGGGAAGATGGAGTGGGGTACCCTTTATGTTTCATTACTATATTATACACTCACTTGTATGCAATAATTGTTAAAATTTATCCGCGGTGAGGCTAGGAACTTAGTATACCTATTTTGATGACAAGTTAATTTCACAGTTGTTCACTATGATTTAGCATGATTTCATTATTTTTTTGAATGAGAGGATCTGGGGAGGATCCTACTGAGTATACAATTATGTTAAAATCATGTATATATAATCTTTTTTTTATGTTAGAAGGAGAATGTTGGAGATCAAGATGAATATTACTAGCTCATGGTTTTCAGGAGATGGTTGGTCTTCGTGGTCACTACTGTGTTTACCTTTTTGGTACTTATAATTTCCCTTTCATTTATTTTAGTACTTAATTAAGTTACTTGTATAAACTGGAAATTTATTTTACAGTTATGTATGGGTAGCTGTTGATTGGTATATTTTTCTTATCTCCCTATTCTATAAATTCTCTTATAGGGTAATTCCTCCTATTTTATGATTATTATAATCTCAATGCTACTCTCCAACCTGGGGCCTACTATAGGTGGGACTTGGGTGGCCACTATCACCCTCCTCTCATTTTCATATAAGGTGAGGTCCTCTTTGGGGGAGGGGGTCATGATAGAGTAATATCAAAAGTTTAGGTTGAGGGATATGATGGAGTTTGGAGTAGTCATAGGTGAGACTGCATGTGTTAGTAAGAAAATGGTGTAAGAAGTGTTTAGTAAGAAATGTAAACAAGGAAGACTAGTTGAGATATGGGTATTTAAGTCCCCCTTGTGATCTGATGCATGAAATGTTAAATTTACCAATCTTGATAAATGGTGTGATATTGGTTGAGAGGTAGATACCTAGGAAAGGATCATGCCTCATTCTTCTTTGTTCCAATGTTTGAATGGGAAGACCTTGGGATAGGTTAAAACCTAAAAAAATACAACAAATTAATTAATTAATTAATTAACCTTATGTATTCAATATTACAGATTTAGGAGTCTAATAATTTTTTCTTCTTATGCGTATGGATCCAATTTTACATACTTAATAGGTTTACATTGAAGATATTTTGTAGGATGTTCTAGAAGAACATCATAGAGTAAATGTAAATAAAGATGGCACTTAGAAGATAAAAATTCAAGAGTTCTTATACTGGAGTCTTCAAAATCATCAGGGATCTTTTCAGACTCAGTCATAAGAGACTAATTGGATGATGTTTATATATCCTTCGGTTTAATTTGTGATCAGAATGAGAAATGGGTTTCATTTTTTGTGATGATGTTTCATGGGGTAGTGAGATAGTGGTGGTTCTTGTCCCATGAGGATCACAAGGCATTGGTAGTCCTGTAGGGTAGGTTCTTAGAGTAGTTTAGAGGAGAGTTTATTTCTTTGATCATGGAGGCAGATTGAAACTAGGAGCAACTTACCCTTTGAAATGGGATTTCCAATTTGCAGGAGTTTGATATCAATTTTAGGACCCTTCTGTGATATGTTTCAAACCTATTTTTCATATGAGGAGGTTAGGGAGAGGAATTTTGAGAAGTCTCTTCGTATATAGATCTAGTTACAAGTCACCCCATTTATGATGAGGATATATTGGGAGGTACTAGAAAGATCATAGGATATTGAGAGGATGCTGGTAAGAATTAGATCATCAGTAAAGGAAGGTTTTTATGATTCCTTATGAAGTAGAGATATATTATGGGGTTCTGAGTTTCTTAAATAGAATATTTTTCAGTCATCCAGGGGTGGGTCCCATCTGTCATCATCTCATTTATCCCAAAGTGGGTTCTCTTATAAATATTACATGAGATTATATGCATGTGTTTCTTATGGAGGATGAGTTCATCAATTAAGAGTGTACCAAAACATTCTAAGTAGACAACATGTGCCAGGTGTTCCACTTTAGGTTCTAATGTTGAGGTAGTTTTAGCTGAGGCAATAGGAGAAGTAGGGTGTTTTAGTTTGGGATCAACATAGATGAGATGGAGAAGGAAGAGGAAATACATGAGATGTTCCCCATCCTCAGATATAATAGCGTGAACTTGGAGGTGTTCATCAGTATGGTCAGTGGAGAAGTAGATTAGGTAGTGGTCAGCTTTATTCTTTATTTTTTCTAATGATAAATGATTCACACATCATTCGAGGAACCATTTTGTTTTTTCTAAATGGGTGCATGCTTTATTTTATTCAGGATCTATGCACTCCTTCATATCACCTTCCATTTCTAATTATTTGGTACTTGATGTGAAGAGGATTCTAATTACCTTAGCATTGACTACGATAGTTGGAGGTTAAGATGAATTGTATGAATTACGTAAAGACAATGAGATAGTTATGGTACATCACCACTCTTTGGTATAATTTCTATGTTTAAGGATACATTTATATGACATCATACTTGGAATGGATTGAATGTATTTAGTGTAGGATCTCATTGATTTCCTTAGGATAAGGGTTGTTTTCTTTGGTGATGATGGAGATCTGAAAGTGTTCTTTGGAGACCGAGACCCTATGATGTGTTAGAGGCATGTACTTTCCTTATCTTCCATGATAAATAGGCTAATTTTTAGCTTATCATCATTACCCCCTCAATGAGATATTGAGTTTGGGTTATTTATACAACTAGATGTGTCTCATATCTCGATGTATCTATATAGGATGGTGACTTCTAATTTGTGAGACCTGTAAGTATAGATCAGTGATTTATTTTAGCGAGGTCTTCTTCGGCTGAGTGTATCACCTTAAGATACACCATTTTTGTTTGTGAAGGAGTTCAATGGTAGTTTGTGTCATTGTCTCGATTATGGTCACTTGAACCAGATGAAATTGAGGAACCACAATCTTCTTTTTTGGATTAATGATTTATTTGATCAGCTAAAAGAAGCTAGCCTGTTCTCGATGATCGATCTATGGTCAATATATCACTATATATGGGTCAAAACTGAGGATATTTCAATGATTTATTTTTGATCTCATCATGGGAATTATGAGTTCATCGTGATGTTTTTCTGTGTGATTAAATCTTTATCCATGTTCTTGTGTTTAATTAATGCAGTTTGAAATAATTTAGTGGATATATTCGTGGTGGTTTTAATCAATGAAATCCATGTGTACTCTGCATCTATAGAGGATTATGTAGAGTATCTACATGTTGTTTTTGGAGTTATTCATCATGATAATAAATTCAGAAAGTTTTTTAAGTGTGAGTTATAGTTTCAAGAATTCATTTTTTGTGAAATTTGAAGTCTTAGTGGGGAGTAGTTATATATACTTTAAAGGTAGTGGAAGTAGTTTCTTGTGTATCCCCCAAGATAGTATCATAGTGGAGAAGTTTCCATGGTCTTGCAGGATATTATAAGAGTTTTTTATTTGATTTATACTGGGTTGTAACACCCCTAATATCATTTAATATAAAAGATAAGGAAATCTTATGGATCAGACAATGCTAAGTAACCTTCTTATACCTAAAAGTGAGGTTGGTTAGTTCTCCAGTACCTTTTTTACCAGCAGAATGAGTTATGTTTGAGGATTTCTTTAATACTTTATGTCTTGGATTTGGTTGTATTTTAATTTAGTAGAGATCATTATTTTTAGATGGGTATCAGTAGTTATGTTCCCATGAGTTTAAATATTCCACCGATGATCTTGGGATGGAAGCATTTGTGTTTTCCCTAATGTTTTGGAAACATTACCTCATCGATGATCATTTTGTGTGTTTCACCAATCATAAGAACCCAAGGTATGTATTCTACCATAATGACTTGAACTTGAAACAATGTCAGTGGATATAATTCTTGCAAGATTACAGATTTGATATTTCATATACACTAGGAAAGGGAAATTTTGAAGTCTATACATTGAGTTGGATGTCACATAGTGATTTCATGTATGAATATAAAGATTCCTGGATAGTGATGTAAGAACTATCAGTGATGCATATTGATATGGGAGAGGTTGGAGTCATAGGTCATATTTTTCATATTATAGTGAAATTTTTATTGGTGGAATAGGTGGAGGATTCCTAGTTAGGGGATTCTGAGGTGGAGTTCAAGATATATCATGTTTTTTGGTGATTCCCCTGATGGTTGGTATAAGTATTAACAACACCGAGTTTTATTCCGAGTGTCTGTTTTCATCCCTTTGATGATGATTGAGATAGTTCTCCATGAGTTCCATAGCTCAACTTTGGTGATACATCCTAGTTTGATAAATATATACCAATATTTTAGAGTTTGGTTTTGGTGGCCTGAAATGAATTATGTAGTTTCAAAGTTTGTGACTTAAGGTTTGTTCTGCTAGAAGGTGAAGGTCGATCACTATGTTCTCAGGGGTTTTCTTTAGCTGTTAGATACTCCCAGTGGAAGTATAAGGATGTCTTGATGGACCTTTTTATTAGTTTAACTTGATATCAAGGTTGATTTGATATTATATGGGTGATAATGTATCATTTCAAAAAATTATCCCACTTCATAGTGATCAAGGAGTCATTCTCTATGGTGATTTTGTCAAGGCAATGCCTAGAGGAGGTGGTGGGGATCCATGGAGTCCTGAGGGTGATCATTTTTTTGATTTGATTTTCATTTTACCTCCTAGGTTTAGATAGGCATCCTATATGATTTTGGGTATCAATTATTTATCATCACTACTTTTTATCCACATAAGGATAGTTAGAAAGAGCGAACCATACAGACTCATGAGGACATTCGATGTTCTTGTGTCATTGATTTTGGAGGCTTTCAGATGCGGCACCTTCCTTTTTTTGAATTTTTATACAAAAATTGTTTTCACTCCACCATTATTATGAAATATTTTGAACCTTTTTATAGTAGAAATTTCCATTCTTCATTATTTTTCACTAGGGTTGGAGTGTCAAAAAATCTATAGATGAAACAAGTACATAACATGAGAGAAATGGTCTGGGTGATATGCGAAAGGATGAAATCAGCATGGAATCATAAAAAATATTATGTATATCATAGGATGAGACCTCTAGAGTTCGAATTTAGATATAATTTATTTCTAATGGTGACACATCATAATGGGAGGTGAAGGCTTGGTCATGGGAGTAAGCTTTGTCTTGGATTTTTTAGCTTTCTCCCAGGTTTGTTGGGCCTTTTGAGGGGTTTTCATTCATTGGAGTTGTGGAATATATAATAGAACTTCCCCTTCATATGAGTTAGAAACATGATGTTTTTAACATCTCACATATCCATTACTATCTTTATAATTATTATCACATCATCAATTAGGGTGAGATTGATGTTGATGATGATATGACCTTCAAGGAGCGGCCTATGGAGATCTAAGACCACTTGGAGAAGGTGATGCATGGGCATGTTATTCCATTGGTTCATGTCTTTTAGAGGCACAACGGTGTAAAGGAGAGGAACTAGGAATGTGATTCATAGATATGTTCTCAGTACCTCGATCTATTTTTTATTTATCTCTTATCTCTTTGTACCTCTAGTTGTAGATTTTGAAACTTTTCCGGTTTATGAGATGGTTTTATTTTGTTTCTTATTGAGTACTTACTCTTGTTTGAGGGGTATCTCACATGAGAGAGTGTTTGGACATATTTTTTTTGTGTGGTTTTATTTCTATTTCTTAAGATGAGTTAGTTGATCTATTATGATGGAAAAATTATTGAGAGGTATCTCATGGGGTGGCTATTTGGATGGCCCCTTTCTGTTTCTCTCTAGGTTGGTTTTTAATTCTCGAGGACGATAATGTTTTAAGAGGTATCTGATATAATGGACTAGATCCTAGTATCTATTATCTTTCTGATTATTGGGTGTTGTAGGAACCTAGAGGATGTTTCGATATGTTTAGAAGGGTCTTGGGAGAAAATAAGGGATCCACTACAAGATATTTAATGGATGCAACATGGAGGTAGGTTTTGTGCCATAGTGTTGGTGGTTACAACATATTAGACCTTAGTTGTAGCATAGGGGAGATTTTGGAGGTTTTAGGTCCTGTTGCCTTTCCAAGAATTTATACTCCATGGATGTGGGCTATGGAACAGTCCCTTATCTGGTGATCAAGCATTGCAGTGTAGCTATTTTCAGAGATGCTTCCATTTGAGGGGCAGCTGCTCTATGAGTTATAGGCTGGGTGTCGTCCCTTTCTTGGAATAGGGGGTGATGTGTTGTGGTTATTATTTCTTTATCATAACCCCCATATCCACTTAAATAGGACCTGTCTTAGAAACACAAACACACTTTTGACTGGGGTGGCTGTAGTGTGTTCCTCACCCACTACACTATATCAGGGGTGTACTGAAACATGATCATATGGGATACATCATATTTAAAGTCCCGGAATTCCTGTGATTTTTTTTAAATACATGGGAATTTTAAGAGTCCGCAGTTTCTGATGGCGCTTGATTCTGAGGCCCGGTGTGCCCGGAATCAATTTCCGAAGTTTTGTTCGGGTACATTCAGTAAATGTACGAGTGGGATTTTATATCATTTGAACCGGTGCTCGGAATTGAAATCTGAGGGCACCGTTGAACTCGAAGTGCCGGTATTCACTTAAGGAGACCTTCACCGCAGTTGCGTTTTAACGAGGTTAGAATTTAGTTTATGGGATTTTTAATTAAGTTAAAGAAAAGTAAAAGTATTACTTTTTTTATTATGGCGGTTTAATCCTCCAAGGGGAGGTTAGAGGTGGGGCCCACCCGCGCATAACCTTCTTTGAGAGGATATTATGTGGTGGGGCCCACACAAGCTTGAACCCCCTTTAACCCCTCATTTTAGTGGGGAAAATATCTTAAACTTCCCTTGAGTTTAGTGAATCCAACTCTCCCTTTATTTATTATGAAACTTTCCACCTTCCTTCATAATAATTCCAACACACCTAGAAATTAATTAATATCTCAATTAATTAATCTTTTTGAATTCTTTTGATTTTTTTTGGAATTCATGGAAACAATAAAATAATGGAGTAGCCATTATTTTATTTTGGTTGGTTATTCTTGGTGCTGGAATTTTGGGAGAGCTTTGGGAGAATTCATGGAGAGCGACATCCTCTCCAACAAAGAACGACATCCTCTCCAACGAAGAACACCCGTCTCCACTGAGGAATGATGACACCGTCTTCTCCCTCTCCAACCGGGGCAAGAAAGGGAAGATGCTTCCCACGAAGAACGTCGCCAACAATGACATCATCTCCTCCCGATGTCAATGGAACGACGCCACCTTTCCGCCACTCTGTCAAGCGATCACCGATTACAAGGTAGGGGTTATCTTTATATATGAATATACCCTCCATCCTACGTCGTTAAATTTGTGGAATGATGTTCCAAATGATATCATCATAACGAGGAGGGTTCAAACCACATGAACACGGCCTGAACCTCCCCATTTTGTGGGTTCTTGATTGATGATGACGGAGGCGGTACATGTGGTGACCATCAACGAGCCGGCCGCGAAGAAGGCCGGCGGCGCAAGGCAGCTGGGTCTCCATAAGGGCGTGACACCACCGTGCCACGAAAAGTACCGAGTCGTGGCCAGGCGGGCCACGGTGGTTCCAAAGAGGCGCAGTGCCATCGCACCGTGCCAGAACGAAGATCCGCGACTAGGAGGGCCGTGGCGGTCAGATGACAAGCACAGCACCGTCACGCCGCACGGTAGAGCTAGAGGTCGTGGCCAGGCCAGGCCATGGCATAGGAGGTGCGACGCTGTCACACTGCGTGGTGGCCAGCTGAACCGTGACGTCGTCGCGCCGTGGTGGAGGAGACAAGGGCAGCCGGTTTTTCTGGCCGCCCGTGCGCGCTAAATAGAACATGCGCCCAACACCAGTTCAGATTGGAAACGGGGGGCGCGACACCCCCTCCCGTAGTGTGGCCAGCCGGACCATGCGGGCTAGCTAGCCGGGCCGCCCACAGTTAGGCCTCCCTCGGCCGGGCAGCCCACGGGCCAGGCCGCCCTTGTACTGGCCGCCACGGGCCGGGCCACCCTCCGGTCGGGCCGCGCCTTTAGCCGAGATGCCCTTGGGCTGGGCCGTCCCCTCATCTCAGGTCGCTTTCTCATACCAGGTTGGACCCGCAGATCGGGTCTGACCCCGGTTCAGACCGGGTTAGGCCGGGTCAGTTCGACTGGGTCAGACCGGACCCGGACCCGCTATGGCCGTTTACACCTTTTAGCCCGCATCTAGGGCTACGAGTGTCCAATTGATGTACTGCATGCAGTGATGGAATTCTTAGAGAGAGAAAATTCTTTTGGCATACTTAAATTAAGGTTTGGACGTAGTTGGGGTACAACTAGGTTGGTTTGAGCCTAATAACCAACCAGGCCCCTGGAACAGAAATGCCAATAACTCTCAGACCAGACGTCCGATTGACGTGTCGTCTGTCGCGTTGGGTTACTTATGATGAGATGGAACTACAGGATAAATAAACTCAATAATTCATGGTATTTGATGTATAAAAACTTGGCTCAAGGAGAGGACCCTCCTGGAATCGAGCATGTTGTGTGCGGGAATGCTAGGGTTGGCTGTGACTGAAGTGACTGGATCCTCCGTGGGTACGACAATGATGATACTGTACCAGGATCCTCTGTGGGTTCGACTGCATTGACTTATGTACCGGGATCCTCTGTGGGTTCGACATCGGTGACTTCTGTATCGGGATCCTCTGTGGGTTCAACAATGATGACTTATGTACCATGATCCTATGTGGGTTCGACAACACTGATATTGTTCTAGGATCCTATGTGGGTTCGACAGAGGAGATGATTCAGAGGCTACATATAATTGTCACTACCCATCTTCTTGTGTTGTATACCTATGTGAGCTGATTCATGTCTTTCAACCATTTTCATCATGGTGATTGACTTTACTTCCTTTGTGAAATGGGTTGTTCTTGGCCTCGAGAGTTGGAGTCGGACTGTGATTGATAACTAAGGTATATGTATGGGAATATAACTAAGGAATGTTGGCTGACACTTCATGATTGTATCTTACTTATTTGGTTTATCCTTAGTGGATTCTAGGAGACCTTTGGGGGTCTCGGGGTCCCCTACTAAGTATTTTTATACTCACCCCTGCACGGGCTTCGCCTGCACCTTATTGTGTTCTATGTGGACGACGATCAGCAGTGATCAAGGCTTAGGGTAACAGACGGGTGACTGATTGGTGCTGGACTAGACGGGAAATACTTCAGAGATGAGTGTTCGAGTTCTATAACTACCCTTCAAGTAGGATTCCCCAGTGGACGATCCCGGAGCAATTTACCTTTTTACTTTTACTGGTACTAGTTGTTCAGTTGGGTTTTTATACAGGCCCACTTACTTTCAGCACACTTTTCTTTTCTATTTTAGTACTTTTTTCCTCTACTTCTTGTGTTCAGACTATGTGTGTTACAGGTTTAAATGCAATTCCATCCCTTTTTATCAGGGATTCGCCTTTGGTGCTAGTTTCCAGCCCCTGGCCTATAGAAGGCGGGATTGGTGTAGTCATGGAACGACCCCCAAGGATAGGTCGTGACATCATAGTTCCTTAGTGAAATGTTTGTCTATAAATACCTAATATCCCCAAAACCATCTTGTTTCTCACTTATTCTACTCAACACCTAGGTATCCGAGTGAGTTCTTTGAAGTCTTTAAAGACCCTTTCAATAAGGATGAAACCATGGCTTCCCTTGATCGATCTGTAGAGATCTGAGGTATGTTCTACATAATTTTCTCATTGTTTTCTCTTGGTTTGATCTTTTTCTCTCCTGTTTATTCTTTCCATGATTCATATTTTTATCCATTATGTTCTTGTAAGTTTTATTATTTCTTTTTAGTGTGTTTTTGGTGTAACATCTTCATGGGATTGTAGTTTCTTCATGGGAGATAAGATTGGAGATCCTCGATGTTAGTTTATTATCATGAGTAGAACATTGAAAATTTGAGGTAGGGTATTCATTCATCTTATTCTATTTTCATAAAATCATAATGTTATCACGTTTTATCCATTTATATGGAAATGAAATTAACTTAATAATTATTGAACCATAATAAAGATGAATTTGGATAGTGATCGCATGTTGATGTGTTATATAATGATAACAATTTTCCTCTTTATTGTTTAGATAGTGTTATACCTATATGATTATTTTTATCATGTTTGATTATTATATGAATTACAAGTTTTTCTTGATATAAAATAGTAAATAATGTAATTCTGGTGATTTCTAATTAGATGGATAAAGAAATCCAAGAGGCATGTTAAATGAATCTGGTGTGTTTTATGCAATTTGATGGTAATAAAATTAATGTAATGTACATTTCCTAATTGAATAAAATCATCCATGTATTAATGGATTTGATAAAGAATGTGTGGAATATTAATGTTATTTTATGATAATAATAGTTAGATGAGAATGTTAATTCTCTGAGTTTGTTGAAACTAGAATTAATACTAAGAGAATATAATTTTTTTTTATTTTTATTGCTGATGGATTATATTTACCATAGTTTGAACCTATGAATAATGAATTGGTTAATTCCAGATGTAATAAGAACTAATTTCCTTTGAATGATAAATTCTTGGGTCAATAATCGCTCATTTTTTAAAAAGGTTGGATGCATTTATCTTGGAGTTATGAGAAAACATTTGTATGTGAAGGATGAATTCCCTATGTTTATGACCTAATTTACTTATTGAATATGTTTATTATTGTTACCTTGTGATGTGATCTTGGGATGGTCTGGCCTAGGGTGGTTGATGTGATATGGGGTGGGGAGGCATGGATGATGTGGAAGTAATAAACACCTATGATGGTGAGTTGCATCAGGATATGTATGTGGGTGTCGGGGATTTAATTGGAGATGGTGGAATGGTTTGAAGTTGGGATTAACCATTGATGTGATTCTATGAGTTTGAATAATAATTTTTTAATTAATATATTTAAATGGATTATGTTTAGGTTTCTTGTTTATCTATGTTTCCTTCCACAATGTTTGAGACAACTAGTTGTGTTTGGTTGTATTTTCTTTATGGTATCATAGGATGGTTTCCCAGAGTACCAAGAAATATGGAAAATTAAATAACGTTTAATAAATTTTTAACACATGGGGTTGGTTCTTGTTGGAAATTAAATTCTAAAAATATATTTATCTTGAGAAACCATGGACTCTTGTAGTTATGCTCAGGGGGAACGGTCTTGGATTTGTATGGTTAATGATATATAATGTTAAATAATACAAATTAACAGCTAATGAATTACTTAATGTAAATTGAAATTCTAAAAAATAAGGGAAGTAATTTAATATATATCTTTTAAATTATTATGTGCTTATAGGATACCTAGTCCCTAGCAGTGGAATCCCGGTGTCCAGGAAATGATAACTACAATTGAGCATAGGACTAGGTTATTCACATATTGTGGTGTGAGATATACTGTATAATGTATATTATGTGATTTCATATGCTACCCCACCCATTTTGGTTAGATTGACTAACGCCCAGTGGAATTTGGGAGGGTGTTTTCTCTAACATCATAGTGAGAGGATTGATGTCCGACTACCCCTTATGGCCTCTCCCTCTTCTCTTGGTATTTATATGTGCTGGTATTCATAGTGGTTGGTTTTCCCATAAATTTTTGTATAGGGATATGATGGATTATGGTTATTTCAAACACATGTATCCCCTGATATAATATCCAAAGTATTATTATAAGTATGACGTGTATAGGTTGCGATGGCTTTAGGTACCTTATTAGGCGTATGGGCTATGACAGATTGAGGAATAAAACCTAATGTATGATATATATCATATGGGTTGTGGAAGATCCTAGAAACTACTCAATTTCTATATTGAGGTGTGATATGGGATGATGGGATGTTGTGATGTACAAGGTGCATATTGTGATACTTAGCCTAGGTGTCTGCAGGCTAGCTTATTTTGGAGAGAGTTGGATCAACACATGTGATGTTGGTATAGATTGGAAAACCAGGGGAAACAAAAGTGGGGTTCCCTTGATGTTCAATTAATATATTATATTATATTTTTTATGCAATACTTGGTGGGAGTAAGCCATGGTGAGGCTTGGAACTTAGTGTACATGTTTAGGTGACAAATTAGTTTCACTGTTGGTCATTATGCATTAGCATGATTTCATTAAATTTGGCATGAGAGGATCTGGGGAGGATCCTACTGAGTATACTGTTAGGCTCACACCATGTATATATAATTTTTTTCAAGTCTGTAGGATTAGGTTGAAGATCATATGAGATATTACTAGATTGTGGTTTTTCATGAGCTATTTGGGATTTGTGGTCGCTGTCAAGTTTACCTATATGGTACTTGTAGTTTCCCTTATAGTTGATTTAGTACTACATGACATTACATATATGTATGTGGGATTTGTTTTATATATATGTATGAGGATGTGTTGGTTGGTGTATTTGTATTATCTCTATATTTGTCATGTTATCCTAGAGTGTAATGTCTACCATTGTATGTTTATTATACATTTAGTGACAATCACAAACACGAGGCTAACTGGAGAAGGTACTTGGGCAGTCACAATTTCTCTCCTCTATTTTCATCATGGGTTGGGTACACTTTGAGGGGAGGGGGTTGTGAAAGATGATTTCATAATGAACCTCATACTATGTGACTGGCCTACTAAGATATGATTCCATCCTTCAATAAATATGCTATTGTTTATATATTGATAAATATATTCCTCCAATGTATTTTTGTATTTCATATTTCATAGTTATTAATTTGTTTGTCATTTCAACTTTACCATAATAAAAAAACCTTCATTTCTAGTATTTCACTCAATATACTATTTATTTATTTATTTTAGAGTTATAATTTTCAATTAAAATATTATCAAATCAATTTTAAATGAAATGTTACCTGTAGTTTTTTATTTTAATTATTTTTATAATTTATTACATAATTTTATAATTTTACACGTAAATTTTTATTACATGAATTATATGATTATATAAAACATTTAATTGATCTAATTCATTTCATATATAATTCTATTATGTTATGAAGAAATTACATGACTCAATATCATACACGAACTTTCGAAAGAAACAAAAATTCAAGAAATACTATGTATAATCATATAATAATGTGCATCATCAAAGAAATTCCGAGGCTTATTTAAAATTGACATTTATATTTGGGGTTATCCATATAATTTTGTTATCATTTAATTTAAAATTCATATATAATTTTCAAATCTATAATTATTACTAACATTCAACCAAAAATATTTGGAAAAAACAATCTATATCATTTTTTCTACCAATACCGTATGATAAAATCATATTTCATATCTATGTCAAAAACATGTTTGATTTATTTATATATTTTTTATATCTTTGTTTCCCTTTATAATTCAATTTATATATGATGTATGTTTTGAAATAAATATATTATTAACTATTCCTTGAAGTAATATATAATATTATATTTTATATTATATTATTTATATCGATAACCATTTTGAGGTATTTTAAAACCCTTAAATACATAATTCTGTGGATGCCCTAATTTTTCAGTCTTCTAAAAATAGTTACCTTATTATATTATTGAAAATTGGATCTCATAATGATTTCATATTCTGAGATTCTATTTTATAATAAACCATACACAAAGTGACTTTTATACTTAGGTATATTTTTTTCCATCAATAAATTGGGTATTTTTAATATATTATGGAATATATTTATATATTATATTTTAGGATTTCATATGTCATTATTAATTTATTTATCATTTCAGGTTTATAGTAATCCAGAAAACCTTCATTTAATGTATTATTCTCAATATAACATGCATTAGTTTGTTTTATAGTCATATTTTTTAATCCCCTAATCACGAAATATGTAGTTCCCATAAATGTTATTGGATTTGATTAAAAAATTATGCTAATCTGCATTTTTTTATTACTGTACAGAGATAAAATTAAGAATTATTTGTTTCTCTATTCAATTTATAGATTATATTTGTTCTATAGTGTATTCCAATAATTTTTTAGGTTTATATTTTATACGGATTTTTACCACGCTGATTCTTTAAAATAAAAATTAATTAATATTTTTTTACTCCATCTCATAAATAATATTCTATAATAAACTTCTATTACACTAATATAGTAGTCTGTAATATATAATTTGTCTATACCATGTGAAATATGTAATATTTTTTTCTATTACACTGTGGAATCTATAATATGTGCATACAAGTTTTAATTTGTATTTATATTATACTATAGTAGTTTGTGTAATTTGTTTTTGGTATATGAAGTATAGTGAATAAAATTATATTTTATACACTATATGGAATACATTGCTATTACACTACTATAATTGGTAGAAATTAAAATTCATAATCTTTTCATGAGATATTCAGTAATATGGTTTGAATAAGAAAGTAAATTATAATATGAAATCATTTATGTTTTGTATTAAATTATAATATAAATAAATTTTTTATTTATTAATAAATTCTTTACTATAGAAAATATTTCACCATGATTTTGAAGATAAATATATCTTTGAAATTATAAAATTACCATTGATTTAGATTTCAATATCTTATAAAGGAAGGATATTTAAAATCTCCTTTCATCTGATTTCATTATGAAGAAATTAAAGTTGGAAAAAATGGACTAACTTTTTTCCTTCAAATATTACTTCATTCAACACTATTTCAGATGTCCCTATAATTTCTAAACTCCAATATAATGATCATGTATAAGATATATGTGATCTATATATTTCAATATCAATTTGAATTATTATATTTTTAAAATACGACTATTTTATGAAAATTAAACATCAAATTATAGTGTCGTGTGAGTACATGGGTGAACTACAAGTTTTATATAAAGAAAGAAAATTTTGTTTAAGCAAGGTAGAAAATGTTATGTAGACAAAAAAATAAATTTAATAGGTTGAAAATTATTTCATTTTATGTTTTTTGTCAAGTTCAATAATTATTCCATGAGTATGAAAACTTTACATGAGATTACTGAATGTTTGGTGTCTAATAGAATAAATATTCATAGTAATGATACTTTTGTTTTTTTACAACCAAACATGTGTTAAATGAATTTATTTTTTATTAAACTAACAACTAAATATATAATTGATATGTGTATTTATGTTTTGTGTATATATTAAGAGAATTCATGGATTGAGAAATGGATTAATGTTTTCTACTAATTGAATAGATGTGATAATGAACTATATTTTGTATATTCAGGGAGAAAATGTTTTGGAGCAGTCAATAAATATTTTTTTATGTTCTATGGAGTTATGAATCAAATTATTTATGGATATAAATTTATATGTTATAATGTTAGAAAATTTTCTTTATTGATAATTTTTTATGTGTCTTGAAATATAGTTTTTTTATACTATGAAAAGTATATTTTATTTTTATTCTAAATTAGATGTCTTCTGACATTAATGAAAATTCTCAAGACAAAATACGAATAAAATATTCTATAGAATAATTTTGAAATTGTTCTATCAAGATATAGATATATATTATAAGTTACAAAAATATTATATTTTAGTGATGAAAATGGTATATAAGGAATTATAAAAAATTCTATTTAATTATGGAACATATCCTATGGAATAAAGGTATGTATTATATGACCCACAAGTGTGTGGGTAATTTTTTCCGAATTAGGTTCTAAGTTCAAGGAAAAATTTTTATTGATGGATAATAGTTTAGGAAATGATAATAACTTATACTAAATTGGTCTTGATGATGTATATGTATTGATGAATTTTTTAGAACCATGATTTCTATGGAATTATCTATGGGATTCATTGGAACTGCTCACAAATATTTTTTTGAAGGAAGCCTCACTATGCAGTGATAAAAATTAACTGGATAATTTCATGTGGATAATTTTATAGATTAGTTATACAATTTTTAATAATAGTTTATATAGTGATAATTCAGTACACATATCACGATCTTGTCACATGCATGGGAAAATTAGAATCTTATTTTGAATAAAAATGCTCAATTCTCTGATATTTACCATTGATATCTATTATTATATAAAACAAGAGAGTCAACATCCAAATATAGGTTTGTTAAAATAAGAGGTATATTCTATAAGTATCCAAAATATACACGGATTCTAATGAAGTGAAGGGAAAAAGTAGTAAAAAAATATAACATGAACTTTTTGGAGGTCAATAGAGGAAAAAGAGAGGAGATCACTAAAGGAGGATAGGAGAGATAAAAGTCAATATAGATCAAGGAGGAAGAGGAATCCTGAGTTAGACGTAAAAGATTTAAATCTATAGGCGAAGGATCAAAAAAATTTATTTGATATTTATTTTCTATATTATTATCTTTTCATACAATCTAATAGGTATATAATGCTCATAAAGTTTAACAATCTTTGAAATTGGGAATATGTGAATGTAATTATGATTTTATGTAGTTTATTTCTAAATGAATTAAGGTTTTGTTTGTTCCTATTTATTGTTCATATTGATCTGTTATCTTTATAAAAAAATTTACTTTAAAGTAATTGGGTCATGTAGCAATGGTGGAATTTTAAACCATGTAGGTAGAAGTTAATCATATTCTACTAGAGAATTAAGTTACACAAAAATGAATATAGAATCATGTAATAGCATATAAAAAAACTAGTTGGTCACTGTAAAAATAGCATTTAACTATATGAGAAGTGTATCCTTAGAAGGAGTTTTTTTTAAATATATATTTTTTGGGAAATATATTAAATTAAACATAGTTTAAAATAATTCAGAACTAATACAGAAAGGTAGAATGACCGATGCTGCATTTCAGTTTAAATAGAAATGTATTGAGGCTGATACCACATTTTCATTCTATCGAACTAGATATAGTATTTTAATATATATTTTTTGAAATAAAATATTAAATTAAACCTAGGATATTTTAAAAAACTAATATATAAAGGTTGTAAGGATGATGCTGCCTTTTGATTTAAGTTGAATGACATTGAGGCTAATGCTGCCTTTTCCTTCCATCAACTTTGACCAATGAAATGAAAAGGGATAAAAAATTCATTAACACACAAAACACCTTCCGCTATAATTTTATTGAAATACATTTTGTGCATTAAATATTTTCACCTAAATTATTTCCAAAGTCATTTTAATTAATAAATCCTTTGCCACAACTCCCTATAAAAAGCCATATTCCCCTTTTCATTATCCTCACTCAATTCATCCTACCTCTCTCTAATTTCACCATATCTATCTCTAAAGTTTTTCTGGTGTTTTCTCTCTTGTGCACACCGTTTTTGTGGCCTAAAAAGTCCGTAGAATCTGCAAAGTACAACATTTTTGAACCATTATTTAGAGGTATTTTTTTCATTTATTTATAATTTAATTATTTATTTAGTTGGTTAGTTTGTAGTTAGTTTTAAATATGTTATTTGTGTAGTTTTTTAGTTAGATATATAATTTACAAATAATATTTAATTTTAGTAAGTAAAATATTATTATTTAATTATGATTTTTGAGTAAATAATATATAATTAGTCTTAGTAATGGATTTATTATTTTAAGAAGATTATTATTTTGTATAAATTAGTAGTTTTTAAATATTAGTAACATAATTAGGAATTAATATTAACTAAATGATGAATAAATATTAGTGAAATAATGATTCACTAATAATTAACTATTATTTAACTAATTATTAACTAATGTTAAAATAATTATTAAGTATTGATTAACTAATGAATAACTAAATAAATAATTTTTATTAATGAATAATATGATAATTAATAACCTATGATTGGATTAGGACTAACTAGAGATCAAATAATTATTCAATAATGATTTTATAATGAGTAAGTAATAATTAAATTATGATGAACTATTAATTAACAAATAAATAACTATAATATAAGTACTTAATAACTACTAATTAAGTAATGATTAATGAGTTATTAATGAATGAGTATGGAATAATTTACTTAGTATTAAATAATTTTTAACTAATGATTAACTAATAATGAACAAAAAAAATTATCAACTAATAATTAAAGAATGATTAAACAATAATTACTTAGTGGTTAAATATAAATTAAATAATAATTAACTATTAAATTACAACATAATATATATAAATTAGGTAATGATTAATGAGTGATTAATGAATGATTAAGGTATAATTAATTTAGGATTAACTAAGTTTTAGTGAATGATTACATAATGATTATTTAATGATTTGTGAATGATTAAAAAATAACAAAATAATGATTAACAAGTGATTAAAGAATGATTAATCAATGATTAAGAAAATTAGTTATATAGGATTAATTAATGATGAATTAATGATTCACCAATAATTAATTAATGATTACTTTTTAATTGACTATAAAGTAACGACTTACATAATGATTAAATAAAAATTAAATTTAAAGTAACTACTTAATAACTATTATTTAAGTAATGATTAATGAGTGATTAATAAATAATTAAGGGGTAATTAAATTAGGATTAACTAATAATTAACGAATGATTATGCAATGATTAACTAATGATTAACCATTGATTAATGAAATATAAAATAATTATTAAATAATGATTAAATAATGATTAACTAATGATTAAATAATGATGAACTATTAATTAACCAATAACTAACTATAAATTAAGTACTTAAACGCTATTAATTAATTAATGATTAACCATGTATTAATAAAATATTAATTAATGATAAATTAATGAATAACCAATAAACAAATAATGATTAACTATTAATTAACTATAAACTAATTACTTAAATGATGATTAAATAGTAAACAATAATTAAATTTAAAGTAAGTACTTAATAATTATTGATAATTTAATAATTAATGAGTGAATAATTAATTATTAAGGAATAATTAAATTAGGATTAACTATTCCTTAATAATTGGTTAAGTAATGACTAACTAATGATTAAACAATGATTAAGAAATGATTAATGAATGATTAACTAATTTTTTTAATCAATGATTAAGGAATGATTATTTAATGATTAAGTAATGATTAACTTAGAAATAATTAATGATGAATTAATTATAAAATAATAATTAGTTAATGATTAACTATTAGTTAACTATAATTTAACCACTTAATAAATATTAATTAATGAATACTTAAAAAATTATTAATTAGTGATTAACTATTCATTAATTAATGATTAAGGAATGATTAAATTTGTAATAGGTAATGCTTAACTTAGGATTAAGTAATACTTAAATTAGAATTTATTAATGATAAATCATTAATTAACTTTAAACTAACTAGTTAGCAATAATTAATTAAGTAATAATTAAATAATGGATAAGTAACGATTAAATAAGGATTAACTTAGGATTAAATAATAAGTAGTTATTGATTATTTTCTGATTAACATTGGATTAACATAGGATTAAAGAGGGATAATTGCATGAAAAAGAGGCTTAATTGCACACCTGAGTTGTTGGTACCACAATTTAGATTATTCATACCTTAATGAAAACCTGATTTGACACTTTCACTGGATATATTTTAGATGATTCACATTTCATTATAAACTATTAAACATACATTTAATAAGATTAAAAATTGTACCACAAAACATTAATGTAATCATTGAGGATATATAGAGACATTAATTTTTTTTAGTAAAGTAAAGATTATGTGGTTATCTAAGAAGTGAAATCCATGAATGGATACTACAAATGGATGTGGCTCTGGAACATATGTAATTAGGGGTGACAACATAAAAAAAACTATGTTGATCTAGGCTCGATTGGGAACTGGTCCATGACAACTAGCCTTACTATACACCTGGTTTGACTCTTCCAGGGGATATGATTTAGGTGTTTCACATTCTATTCATAAACAACTTAACATACCTTTAGGGAGATTAAAATTTTTATAATGAAATATTATTGTCATCTCTAATGATATCATAATGAATTCTAAAATTTCAGTAAAGTAAAAATTATGTGGTTATCTGAGAAATGAAATACTTATTTGGATACTATATGTAGACGTGGCTGTAACATAGATCTATATAGGGGTAATAACTATGAAAAAATCGTATTGAGCTAGAATTGATTAGTAATTGGTGCCAAAAAATGAGTCATGTTGTACACATGGTTTGACACTCCAGAATATATGTTTTAGATGATTTATATTCTCTTTAGAAACTATTAGAAATACCTTTAGGGAGATTTAAAATTTTACTATGAAACATTAGTGACAGCTTTGAGGATATAAGAAAACATTCTAAGGTTTCAATAAAGTAATGATTGTGTGTTCAATGATATATTATTAAACCTTACTATCAATATTATTTACACTATCATAATATTGATCAAAAAATATTTTTCCAAAGAAAAACATGTTTCCCTATGTATAATGCTATATGGAGGTTATAAAAACCGATCAAAGAGCTTCTTGTTATACACAACCAACAATAATGGTTAGAACATATGATTATGTCTCACTAATAGAACGTCAGAAAAGAATTCATAGTCATTTAAATATAAGACCTAATCAAGAGATCTAATTTGTTAGCTATATAAAATTTTAATTATAGTCTAGGCTATGGAATATACCCTGTCTACTAGTTGCTGATGAGGATTGGGTCCAAGAAACAACTTTATTTTCCCAATGATTAGATGATTCCAATATGATGTTATATATTGAGGTTTTTATTGTAGAGTACCAAAATCTAATTATATGACTATGTAGGAAAACTGAATTCATTGAATAAGTTATATCCCATTAAAATGATGTTATTCCCTATGATGTGGAAGAATACAACCTAACTAAAGAGCCAGATATACAAGAAGATTAATTTGGCAATGATAAGTATCTAATAATGGAACAAATGAAGAAAAAATTAGGATGAGGAAGCTATATAATTTAGAGAGGATGCTGGTAGAAATAAAGTAGTTGTATAAAAACCTTGACACATAATAAAATTTTCACCCATATTGACATCTTGGTCAGAAGTAATAAATCATTTTTTGTAATTTTACTAGAATGTTATCACACCATCAACTATGTTTCCTAGATCTGTAGATGATGGATTTAGTAAAATAGGAAAAACATTATACATTGGAATATATTTTGGAAGTAAAGATTCCATGAAAAACATATTGAAAAGAATTCATATTAAGGTACATGATATATATTTAGTTTAGGAATCAATCTATATAAAATACATCAAATAGTGTGAAAAATATCTGGATGATTGTAGATTATTATTGAGGGTGATTTCTGACATTTCATTTAGATGTTGGATGATTTCTATAATTGAGGAAGCTTATACTTGCATGCATCCAAACCTAACACAAGATTACACATCATTTAATTCTGAATTTGTGTCATCTATTTTTTTTGAGATAATCAAGACCTCCCATGATGTTCCTGTAGCCCTCGTATGAGAGAGGATATAACCAAATTTTGAGTATAATATTTCTTATAAAAAGGCATGGATGGAGAAAAATATGGGAATTTTCAAGGTCTATAGTGATTGGGATGACTCTTATCGGGTATTGTTGAAATTTCTATCCATACTAAGGCACAAAAACCAAGTTGTATTCTATCTCTATATGAATGGAAATTCATTTGAAGATAACCAACTTGATCCATATCTTATAAAATATCATTCGTTTTTAGGAATTATTTAAATGTATTTACTCATTCTATTTCTATTTTAGATCATACAAATTAACAATACACTTCTATACAAAAAATACATAGGCATATTTTTTATTGCGGTAACCAAATATGAAAACCATTCACCCATGCCACTTGAATTTTCTATTATAGAGTTGGAAATTTATGAATCGTGGAGTTGTTTTTTTGTATGTATTAGTAACCATTACACCCATATTCAAGGTGTATGTTTGATATAAAACATTAACCATGCAATCAATAAGTCAATAAATATAGATCATGTTAAATGGATACCCTGAATGTACATCATTGATACTGCACCAAAAATAATTCTATAAATGTGTCAAAAACATTCCATGATGAACCTATGAAGGATATAATGTGTCTTGGTACATAATCTATTTCTTATTTATTACTATTTTCAATGTAATGATAAAATTAATTTACGTGAAACATGATCAATTTTGTCTAGCATATGAGATATATCAATAATGGTTTGAACAATAATTTGAAGAAATCTATAGGTATAATCAGGATGTGTATTATTATATACTATAGATTATAAAATAAAAATATACATTGTCATGTGATGGGGGGAAGAGGTAAAGAAACATCACCATAAACATTATGGAGTGAATAAATGGTGTCATCATGGGGCTTCGCAAGTTACCTATAAGTATCATGGTTTGGGAGCCAATTTATTATTATGTCAAGTACTTTATTCAAAGAGGAAAACATAATACAATTGAAATTTATTAATAATTGAGGTATGAACAAAACATTCAATGAGATATTGAAAATAATATTAAAGAATATTTTTCTTACTAATTGAACCTTTTCAATTGAGAAGATTTTCAATTTGAAGTACAAGAGTGCCAAGACCTCATCACATGTATTAGTGGTCGAGTCCTAGTGGTATTACATGAAATGATACATTGTTAATATGAAAACTTCCAGGCATTGAGGTTTCTATGCACACGTGCCATTGCAGAATTTACTTATTTGAACATATCATGGGAAGTATATGTTGATATAGTGTACCATCTGGACACCATTGATAATTTTTATACCTCACCATAGACTCTAATTAGATAGTTTTGATATTTCCCAATGCCTGAAGACTAACTAATATTGATACTTGACTATAATAGGTTGCGACGGTGAGTTAGGCTAATGTCCAGCAAGATTTTGAATAAGATGGATTGGACTCAAGAACAAGGGAAATGTTTAAGATGTATCAGATTTTATCATGTAGTTCATAATAGGAAATTATTCCCTAACATTACTGAATTGAGTTCATACTCTCAACTATGATGATATATTCCCTCTAGTGTGAACTTTTCATATTATCAATTACATGGTGTTAATATAAAATCCTTTAGTTTTTCTAATTCCAAGACATTTCTGAATACTTTTAATATCAAATAAAAACACTTGATAAATTATTCACCCGTTTACATAAATCACTGAAAATATAAACATGTATAAAGGTTACATCATTTAAATAAATAAAAATTTCTTATGCATAACACCCTTCCATTTACAAATCCTTTTAACATGATATTTTTTTTGTAAATCATCATTTGGTTTTCATAATAATACTTTCATATTCACATTACATGGAATATGAAAAGTACAATTGAGAGGACATGAAATCATAATAAAAATATCCATAGATATGCCATAAAACAAGCATGTGATCAAATGATCATGAAATATAACATCAAGTGAGAAATCATATATAAATGAAAAATCAAACCATTTTTACTCTAACATATTAGTATACATTCTAGACATGAAAGAAAACCTCAATCTATAAGGTCGAATGATATAACCTATGTGTTCAAAAATCTATTTTTAATGTAAAACCCCTTAAAAACATGACTCTATTAAAATAAGAATGGAGGAAAACCCTGTTTCCATTAAAAGTAGTGATTGATAAAGATTATAGTCATCAAAGGATGTTGACAAAGAAGAAAAATAATTTTATAAATGTTTGAGAAACATAAAGACATGAACTTTTATTTTGGTAACAAAAATTTCATAAAACAATGGGAATATGAATTTTATATCTTAAATTATACCAGTAATAACATTATACAGACCATAAAATTATATTTATTATTTAAAATTACTTACGATATATTTCATTTTTATATGTAGATATGGAGGATATTACTCTACCCACTTAGCAATATAGGCATGTTTCACATGAGGTGCTTGTGGGTCATGAGGTTTGACAGATTGGGATTCATAGAGTGCACCATTATCATAATAGTCCACCTTCAGATACTATTATAACATACCTACATCATGCTATCTTATATGGAGTCATTGTATCTAATTATACATTCATTGATCATCACCTCCTTACTACCCTCATTGAGAGATGGATACCTGAGACTCACACATTCCACTTGCCCAAGGGAGACATGAATATCTCCCTAGGGGATGTGAAGTTTATGCATGGTCTCCCTATCTAGGGTGTTGTAGATATAGGACCCACCTGTTGAGACTAGACTAAGATTATATATCAATTTGTTGGTCTCAACATTGTAGGGGTAATGATTCTATGGATAGAAGGTTATTGTCTATGAGCTAGTTGGACATGAAATTTACACAACTACCCATTGAAATTGATGAGAAGAATGTCATGCATTATTCTCATGAATAAATATTACAACTCATTGGAGGGACAATGTGTGTTTATCACTCTAGTATGCATGTCCACATGATATATCTGATGCTACTGGATGACTTTGATCTGGCTGGGAGATACAAATAGAGAGATGTATTCTTGACATAAACATACATAGAATTATGCATGACATAATGATTTAATCACAGTGATATCTGGGGATGTGTAATCATTATTCAAATGTGAGAATGGGAGAATATCCCTCCCCTTTCCCCTATTGTTGATGGTCCGAATCTTTATACAGATTTGTTTCATGATGCTCTGTATGAAAGTTGGTATGATCACTCACATTTATTATCTTCTAGTACTAATATGAGTTATTATACTCTATTGCTTATTGTTAATCACATTTTATATTGTACATTACTGGTGGATTCATGAACACCACATTATTAGGACTTTAAGACACAATTTGGGCGCATGTTGTCTCATGTTGGATAGTCTAGTACCCACCATGTAATTATACACAAAATTTCCTTGACTAATCAATTTCATAATATTATTATATTTTTATTTTAGTAAAAAATTATTTTAACAAATGTCACATGTCATTTCAGATTGCATGGATTCCATTCTAGGGTCTATTAGACCAGCTTCCCACATATTGGACTGATGGGATCACTACCAATGTCGACACATATACAACACCGTGTTTCATCAATGATAAATAGAATGATCTGATAAAAGGGGTATCTTTATCAATGCAATCTAAAAGAACAGATAAAGGTAACTTTTATTAGTGTTGAAAAAAGAATTGATAAATTTGTACTTTTTATCAGTGTTTTAGTGCTATTATTATTTAGAATCTATTTGGGATTTCTATTTTTTGAAATTTATCTCCCTCAAATGAGGTTTCTTCCATATCTTATTTCCTTCAATAGAACTAAAAGGTCTAATGTGGGGTGTGGTTTCAGTTAATAAAGGACTACTAAATCTAAAGATTCAAGACTTGAACATATATTTTAACCTAAATTATTTCAAGTATACTTTGGCATAAGTTTGGATTAAATTTAATGGTCAAAATTCGGTCTTATAGAATCCAAATTTTTTTATATTGAATTCACAATTGGAATTCTAATTAGGATAGAATCCACCACTAAAACAGTTACTTTTGGGCATTTTATAAGTGGATTGGTTGATATTTATTTATGATATTCTTTTATTGACACGGTTGTGATTTCCATGCTTCCAGATAAAATTATTCATAGAATTGAATTATAAAAAACTCTATTAATTTGTGATTCATGTTGAGTTAATGAAAATTTAAAGTCCAATTGGAAGGGAAATCATATATGTTTTATATGATATTTAAAAGGCTATGAATCAAAACATTGCTAAAGGAAAACTGTGGGACTATCTGATACATTGAGGCTCATTTCAATAATAAAGTTATAGTTGAAGCTACTATTTCCTCTAATTTTAGGAAATGGAGTCGCACCAATGGGAAGTTGCAAGTCAATGGTGAAAAAACTCTTCAGGAAATTCGATCAACTGAACATGAGGCTTCTCCTTGGAAAGATGTATTTATAGATAGTCCTAAGAGTAGGAATAATTTTAATCCTATAACTGAACCATGGTTTGGATCTTTTTTTTTCAATTGGAGGACAATCCTACTAAGTCTTGGGAGGTATTAGCTGAAGAGAATCACATGGATGTTGCTGGATTTTTTTAGGAATGCCTTATCTAATGGATTAATTGATGATAATGATTCTTGTGAAGAGTATGATGATAGTTAGGCTACCACAATGTTATCTGCTCAAATTTAGGTGGATTTAGACCTTTGGAAGGAGCAGAAGATGACTGTAACAAAGGCCATAAGGGGAAAGATGAAGTGGATACTGCACTTCTTTGAAATCCATGTTCAATAGGGATTACTCCTCAACTTCTCAAAATCAGGGTAAGTATGTCCCAATTAGAAACCCAAAGAAGGAATCTATACCTTATAGACATTTTAGTTCTTACTAATCCAATGGATCGTCTATGTACTCTTTATGTAAAATTTAGGCACTAGATGAATCTTCAAATTCCTCTTCACTACCTCTTGACTCTGGTCAATAAATGTGTGTGTTAGTGGATACGAAATAATCACTGAAGCATCATTTTTTTACTAATGATATAGTAAGTAGAAAGTTTCTCTATAAGACTTATATTTTCAGTGAACCAAGGGCTTATCTAGGACCTGGTGTGTACTTAAAATATGATAACAATAGGGATATTTCAAACAAGGTTGTTGTTAAACCATTAGATTCCTTGATTAATGATAGAGAATGGACAGGGGCCGCTTTGGTACCTGATTTTGGAGTGAAGACGCATGTTGCTCCATATTTTAGTGGGTCTATTGATTATATTTGTAACATCCCTGCCCAAGTACGACTCACTGGTGCCCCAAACTAGACCACTACATGACCTCAGCCATGACTCCTTGTATGCCATAGGCTACCGACAAGCAGCAATTGTATAATATTGATAATGGAGAGACTATAACCTCTTATATATGAGTAATACAACAATAATAAAAAATAAGAAACAATCACTAAATAATATATAACTATAAAAATAATAGTACCAAGATCACAAGATGACTGGAAAGTGGAGACAAAATATCAAAATTTAACTATAAAACATGCCATGATAAAGTACATGTTACAGGTCAAAAATGAAAATCCAATAGTAAAGACACTAATGACTCCCAAGTTGGTCCCGAACCATGTCTGGTTCCTTCTATCCATTCTCCATCCCAACTCATCCATCTAACACATAGCCTTTTCCCTTATCCTATCTGGAAAACATGAAAAAAATTTGGGTACGGATCGGGCAGCATGAGTTGGATGTGAGTACAACTAAGTAGACCACCACCAACAATGTCTAAAATAATATTCATTTAATAATAGTGTATCCAATTTTATAAAGAATAAATAAAATAAATAAAGTAAAAATATTACATTTATTCAATTAATGTTTATTTAACTATATAACCCATAGGTTCCTGAGGACACCCAAACCTCAATACTTACTTTGGCCCTTGGTGGAGTTTCAAACACCTTACAATATCAATTAATAATTCATTTAACAAGTACACTTTTATTATCCACTTAATTTTAGTTCATGATACATATAAATGAAACCAATGTCCAATGCCACTATTTTTGGCATAGATCATCAAGTCTAGTGCCATGTGAGTATTTAGAGGATAGGTCCCTATCTCACACATCATGGGTTTTTAGAGAATCAATCCCTATCCCATACAATTTTCAGGCATGCCTTAGGTTAAGAATGCCATGTCTAAGACCATGTGAGTATTTATAGCATCAGTACATGTACCAAACCCATTTTTCTCAATCAATCACATATATCACATGTATCTCATATATCATATTAATTAATTAACTAATTAATTAATAAAAAATCTCCATTGATTAATTAAAAAATTAATCAATCATGAAAAAACCTTCAATTATTTTATCAATTAATTGGTCATTGATTAACTAATTCACCCCTTAATTAATCCCATTACTTCTATTTAATATTCTACCTATAAATTTAAAAATATATTTCCTCTGTTTAATAATTAAAAAATATCAATAATTAATTCCACAATAAATTATCCTAAAAAAAATTTCACAATTAAATAATTCTTATAAATTAATTCCACAATTAATTCATACAATTAAATAATATCAATATTCCATAATTAATTCAAAAATTATTTATTCTTTAAATCCCACAATTTATAAGTTTTAGTAATCAATTCAAAAATTAATTATTAAATCATTAATTTTGAAATCTCAACAATTCTAAAAAATTTATTCAAAAATTAATTTATATAAGTTTAATTCGCTTAATTAATTAATTTACCAAATTATTTAATTCAATTTGGAAATATAAATGCTAAAAAAATTATCAGAATAATATAATTAAATACATGTAATTAAAATCATGAATATGAGATTTGAATAATAGACCACCTACCTCAGTTCGTTGTTTGGAGATAGCCTAATGGAAATCCCCTATTGATGTAAGAAGGTCAAATCATAAATGACAGAAGATATGTATACCAAAACCTAGGATCAAGATCAACCACAAAACCAAAAATTATCAAGGGTTATACCGATTCATCAGAATAAGGAGGAGAATAAGGGAACTAAATTGAAAAGGTATTTCTAGGTATCCAACACCAATATGTAATGATTAGAGATGATGAAATCACTTCAAATTTTCTAAGAGTCTTCCTAGGGCTGGAGGAGGATAGATGTAGCTAAAAACAATTTAAAATTTAGTCACACAACATATTGGAAAAAATAGGTGAGGAATTTACATGGAGTGTAATTTCATTACACATCATGTAATTTTTTAATGAAATACGCCAAAAACACGTCACCTCAAATTTATTTTATTAAAACTATTGAGAAATAACATAACTTTTATTCCCTTTACACGACATATAAATATTCTTTAGTTTATTTTTCAGCCTATTTTCCTTTTAAACAATACAAACCTCTTTTAATGTTTCTCATCTCACCATGGATCAATGAAACACATAAACCATTTATACTCAGGCTCAAAACACAGAGATAGAAACACTTAAAAGAATGATGAGATCTTACAATATCCCTATCTTATAACATCTCATCCTGGAGATGGACTTCCAAAAAACTCTAAGATTCTCTGTCAAAAATATCGGGCCACTAATCCCTCATATCCACTTATCATTCCCATGTTTCCTCCTGTACACACCAATGTTGACCCAATATTTGAACTGTCAGCACAATCTTTCCCCCCAAAACCTTCTCATTGCGATCCAAAACACATATCAGTTTCTCTTCAAAGGACACATCTATATCAAGCTCAACATCATCCATATCAATCACATGATAAGGGTCGTTGTGATACTACAAATGTGGTGACACACGAAGAAAATCATGCATTGCACTATATCTCTATGGAAGAGCCAATTAGTATGCCACTGAACCAATTCTATACACAACAAAAAATAGTCCAACAAACCTAAGTGCCATCTTTTCCTATCTTCATATCCTACAATGACCTAATATAGGTTCCACTTGAAGGAAAATGAAATCACCCTCTTTGAAATCTAGTGTTCATTGAATTTTATCAGCATATGACATCTGCCTACTCCAAGCCATAGTCATACAGTTCCGAATTAGCTAAACCTGCTCCGACTTCTCCTATTGGAGACTTGTTCCCAATAACTTTGACTCACCTTCCTCAATCCAGGATGGAGGTGATCTTCATGGCCTACCATAAAGAGCCTCATATGGTTCCATCTGAGTTGTTTCCTAATAACTATTGTTATAGGTGAAATCCATCAATACTAGGTTCTTCTCCCAAGACCCATCTAAGACTAGTACACACACTTTAAGAATATCCTCAAGGACTTGTATAGTACACTCCGACTTCTTATCTTTCTATAGGTGGAAATACATACTCAATAAAACATGAATACTAAGAACCTTCTATAAGATGTAATAGAAGCATGATGTCAATAATGAGTTACTATCTGAAACAATAGTTTATAGAACCCCATGCATGAAGACTATCTCTTGAACATATAATTCTACTAGTTTTTCTACTAATAATATCTCTCATATAGGCAATAAATGTGATACTTTCATCAGTATTTACCCAAAAACCCAAATAACATCATTCATCCAAGGTGTCTTCAAGAGACCCACCACAAATTCCATGGTCACATAATCCCACTTCCATTATAGAATATGAAACAATTGTATCAAACCACTAGGTCGTTGATGCTCAGACTTCACCTAATAAAAGGTGTAGCATCGTGTCTAGAACCTTTCTATCTCATTTTCATTCCCAGCCACCAAAACTATCATCGAAGGTCATGATATATTTTGGTCACACCTAGATGTAATACCCACTTAGAGGCATGAAAATTTCACATCAACCCATCCTGTATACTCGTAGGCACAACAAACTGATCCATAATAGAAATAATCTCATCCTCATTTATGGACTAATATGAAGGTAATTCCCCAACTTGAAGGCTTTCCCTCAAGGCCAAACACTTTGGATCCTCATATTGTATGTCTATGATCAGTCTCAAAAGTTCATAATCTACTAAAATTAACATGATATTCATACGATCCTAACTCTCATTAACCACAACCTGCATCTCAGCTAGTAAAGAAATCATTTTCCACTATACACCAGAGTCCTAAACTTCTCATGTCAACATTTTTCTACTCAAAGCATCAACCACACCATTTCCATTCCCAGGTGTATATTCTATCTCAATGTTTAAAGAATACATACACTCAAACCATCTCTTCTATCTAAGAGTCAAATCCTATAGTGAAAAAATATACTTCAAGATCTTGTAGTTTGTATACACATTAAACTTTTCTCAAAATAGGTAAATCCACCAACACTTCAAATCATAAACCATAGATTCCAAATTGAGGTCATGTGTAGGGTAATTCAATTCATGAGGCCTCAACTACCGAGACCCATATTCCACAAAAATATCTCTATACATCAACACATCTATGAGTCCAATCCCAGAAGTGTCACATTACACTATATACTCCTCACTTGGCTCAGGTAAGATCAAGATCAGTGCTAATTTCAAGTACTTATTTTGGTCCTAGAAGGAATTATCACATGATTCCGACAAATAAAACTTTATAAACTTTTTATTCAAGTCAGAAAGCAGTGCTTCAAAATAGGAAAAAGTCATGTATGAATCTTCGATAATATCCTTCTAATCCCAGAAAGCTACAGATATCAAATATGTACTTGGGATACTCCAAAGATAAAACTGCCTAAACTTTATCTTGGTCCACTGAGACAACATTTCTTAAGATTATGTGACCTAATAAGTGTACCTGATCAATAAAAAATTGGTACTTAGATATCTTGGAGTACAACAAATTTTCTATTAGTGTACTTAGGACAATGTCAAGGTATTGTGTATGATCATCATGAGTCTTGGGATACACCAAGATATCATCCACAAACACTACCAAAAATTTATATAGGTACAAAAGAATGATCTTGTTCACCAACTCCATAAACACTATAGGTGCATTTTTCAATCCAAATAGCATTATGAAGAACTCATATAGTCCATACCTGCTTATAAAAGAAATCCTTGGAATATTATAATTCCAAAATCTCTTCTAATGACACCCTAATCATAGGTTAATATTTGAGAATACAGAAACTACTATCAACTAGTCATAAATCACGTCAATATGCAGAAGAGGATACCTGTTATTCATAGATAATTGGTTCAACTTCCCATAATCAACACACAAGCATCGATTCATATCAACCTTCTTTGAAAAAACCACTTGTTAACCCAAAGGAAACATACTCGAGTGGATATATATCTTATTATTAAACTCCTATAGTTGGTTCTTGAGCTTCTGAAGCTCTGTTGATGCCATTATATATGGTTGAATAGAAACTGGGTTAGTTTTGGGGATGGACTCAATTGAAAACTTCACATCTCTTTCAGGTGGAAACCTTGAGACATATTTGGGATACTCATCCAGAAATCTATCTAGTATTGGTGGAAATTAATCTTGTTTCATATCACCATCATCAATTAATATACCTAAAACCTGGGCTGTGAGCTCTCCCAGTTGCTGATTAATTGGCCCTGCTTAACCTTCCTTGTTATCCCACCCTCCACAGTGAATATAATTGTCACAATTAAGTTATGTTAAAGTTACTCTCCTCCAATAACAATCTATTTGGGCTAGATATTCTAATAACTATTCCATACCCAAGATTAGGTTGAAGCCTAATATTTTGAGGATATAATGGAACCATTGATAACGATACTCCCCAACTTCAAGAGAACACCCCCTGAAAAAACAAATGTCTCTAGACCGTACTCCCATCAACATATCTATCGTCATTATCCTACTCAAAAACTATACTAATATTATCAAACCATTAACATGTTTTGTATATATAAAGGAATGAGAGGAACCAGTATTAAATAAGGAACTTGATAATTTAGAATCTACAAGATTTGTACCTCTCACTATCAAAGGTCTAGCCTCGCTGTCACGACCCGCCTTCACCAAAAGGAGGGAAGGGTCAGCAGGTTGCCATGCCCTTCCTCCTTTAAGTTGAAGGAGAGATAATGACCCCCCGATACCCGCCTTCAATAGGTCCCAGAGTGGCGACTAGCACCAAGGGTATAGAAATTTTCTCACAAATGGAAGGCATTACCCCTTTTTTTGTTTTATAAGATCAAGAGATGAGATGATGAAACTCAACAACACCAAGGTAAAAGGAAAGTAAAACCAAAAAAATAGAACATTCCCACATGAATGTTCCAAAAGTAAAGCCACAAGTACAAAAGGTGACTACAAGGTATGTACCAAAGAGGAAAAGAAAAACAACAACTGCAACTGCTCCAAAGGTCCGAGCTAGTAAGGTCCTGCGTGATCCCCGAAGTTCTACTGGAAACCTGAAAGCAATTTTATATACGTAGGATGAGCATACAAGTACACTCAGTAGGGAAAACCAAAGACTCTGGTTCACAAGTAGGGGAAACGTACTAAAGTCCCACGAAAAAAAAGAGTAAACCAAACACCTAACAAGGCAAAATATCCACCCCAGGCCTCACCAAGGCACACTCCCCAAATAATGAAAGTCAAGTAATATATATAATAAGAGCACATCGATTTTTTGGTACCCCGCACCACTTTCCCACTGGTTATTGAGACATCCTACACATCGGACCAATCCCGCCATTCTCACTGCAGTCCCACTGCCACACCCTACCGCACACACCTGGGCCACAACCACACGCAGTACCACTGCCGAAATCCCGCCAGCACACACCTGGGCTTCAACCGTACGCAGTCCCACTACTGAATCCCGCCCGCACACACCTGGGCCACAACTGTCACATGTAACCATGCCTGAAAACACCTAGTCCAGAACAACCACCACCACGCCCGAAAACACTTGGGCTAAAGGATCCACTGCCACGCCCGAAGACACCAGGGCCTCATCCCAAAGACACTAGGGAAACCACCTGCCGCACAAACCTGGACAACCACCACACCACCCCACCCGAAGGTTCTTGGGCTAATAATGGACCTCAGGCCATCACAGCCTGCCCGAAGATACTTGGGCTATCCGGGAAAGGGAGCAGAAAAGGAGCTAATAACCAGCCACTAAGACTAGTGTTGGGAAAACACCCTCCCCCATGAAATGGGGGTGTTCGGCACTAAGTTCTCAACTTGGGTGGGGCGCGAATAAGAAAAAAAAGCTACATGTATATATATAGGTAACAAGCACTCAACCAAGCTAGGTTTTTCTTCATACACCCTACAGATCACAACAACACTCAAGTCTGAGTCACGACTCACGCTAACAACCCATTTGTCCCCTTTCTTATTTCACGTTCAGTAATAATGTTTATGTTTAAGCACTACTGGGCAACTAGTAGGCATAGTCATAAGTCCAGGAAAGTAAACAGTCAAACATCAACCAAACGCCCACACCCGGTTCTCAACAACAGAGGATTCCACTCCAATTCATGATATAAACAAGTATCCACCCAGTTTTAAAACTCACAACCACCAAATCCATACCAACAGGGGATCCCATACCCAATTTCACACAACCACCGAGAATACAAAAGAACAGGGGATCCCATCCCCTCCCACATCTCCAGCAACCGGCCCGAAAGGAAAACAACCAACTACCACCACCAACACAAGTCAGGGATTTTCAGATTTAAACGACTTAACACACTCCATGATTTCAAAATTTCGTGTGTTCTAACCGGGAGTTATCACAGAAGGGTTGATCCTGGTGTTTTCAATTTATTCAGCCGGATATACGTGATTAACCAATTCACTTTTCACAGCAGGAGTTTACAACCACAAACAAGCCATTTAAAACATCAGCAAAGTTCATCAGTGCACAAACAACAACCACCAACGACCTCGATTTTCAGAAGGCATAAGCCAGCACAACTCAACAAGATGGTCATATAAGAAACATCATCAAAAAAATAAGACAACATCAACAATCACAGCCCCCCTCTTTCTTTATAGAATTCGTTCATTATCTTTAATTAGGTCTGGTTTATCCAATTCTACAGAATCAAAAGCACGCCCACCCCACATGATACACAAAAGAGAGAGGCAAAAGAGAAATTCCCTACTTTTTGATATATGATCGACATTTAGGCCGGGCGCGGAACTTTACGGATAACGATGCACCCGATGCACCAGAAGCCGTTTGTGAAAAGCCACGATCGAGAAAAGAGATACCACAACTAACCCTTAGTTTATAAGATCCGAGGACGGTTGAGGTGAAAACGTGAAACTGCATAAGGCGCGGGGGTCGTGGGTTGACCACGTGACTCCACTCATCATAAAAAGGGGGGTCGTGTGGTTTAAGCCGACTCATGAATTGATTAAGTATTTAATTAAAACTCTTATGCATGTTACGGGTCTTTAAAACACGCTTAAACGAGTCAGAATAGGGTGTAAAACCCTATTTCCGCAAATAAGCGCTACTGGAAACAACTTGACAAGGCCGGGTGACGCCGATAGGTCGCGCCGATCGGTCTCACCGAGCGGTTTCGCCGAGTGGTCTCACCGATCGGTCTCACCGATCAGTCGCGCTGATCGGTCTCACCGATCGGTCTCACCGAGACACCACTCCTTTAGGACCCGGATTTTGGAAAAGGGAAGAACCAAGAGAGTCTGGGTCATCACATCAGATACCTCTCAAACTATTCTCGTCCTCGAGAATTTAAACAACCCAGAAGGGAAGGGCGGGTCCGAACAACCACCCCGAAAGATAACTCTTAAGAGTGAACCTCATCATTAACTAAAAACACCTTCCTGTCACGAACCAAGAAACATACCATGCCAAACTGCCCGGGCATGTGGGTTGGAAATTATCCTCCCCCATGTAAAGATATTATCCACTTTGGGCGGCACTAACTCGCCCGCACGGGTTTAATCTCATCCACCTTAATGCGTCTTGATTAGGGGTCGGGTTCTCTCCTTCCCCATAGCCGGGGCTTTTTACACACAAATAGAGGGAAGAAAACCATCACATTTCATAGCCAAAAGACAAAACGTTCAACCACAACAGGTACAACAAGGAACAAAACTCAAAACAACTCCGGGTACTGGGTACGCATCTGTGCTTCCCTCTCCCACGTACTCTCCTCAAGCCCACCATGTCTCCACAACACACGAACCAAGGGGATGGTTCACCCGCGAAGCACCTTTTCTTTGCGATCCTTGATCACCAGTGGTCTCTCCACAAAGGTCACGACGTCCTCAACGTCCAACTCACCCCAATCAAGGACGTGTGAATCGTCGTGCAGATACCGACGGAGCTGGGACACATGAAAGACATCATGTATCCTTAGTAGCGGTGGTGGCAACGCTAGTTGGTAAGCCACTTCGTCGACCTGCTGCAACACTTGGAAGGGTCCGATGAATCTGGGAGATATCTTACTCCCTTTACCGAACCTCTGCTGCCCACACCGAGGGAAGACTTTTAAGAACACGTGGTCCCCAACCTCAAACTCCAAGGGCCTCATCCTGGTATCAGCATACGACTTCTGTCGGTCCTGGGCTGCCTTCATCCTTTCCCGTATGAGCTGAACCTTCTCTGTCGTGTTACGCACCACCTCCGGACCAAGGATGTCTGCCTCTCCTACTTCGGTCCAACACACAGGTGAACGGAAGGGCCTCCCATACAAAGCTTCAAACGGGGCCATGCCAATGGTAGAGTGGTAGCTATTATTGTAGGAAAACTCTACCAGAGGCAAGTGTTTCACCCATGATCCTCCTAAGTCCAGAACACATGCTCGTAGCATATCCTCCAAGTTCTGGATGGTGCGCTCTGTTTGTCCTTCTGTATGGGGATGAAAAGAAGTTCTAAGGCGTAACTGGGTGCCAAACGCATGCTGAAATCCTCTCCAGACTCACGAGGTAAACCGTGCATCCCTATCCGAGACTATAGACCTCAGAACTCCTTGCAACCGCACCACCTCATCCACGTACTTTCGTGCCAAAGCAACTACAACACTCGACTCCCTGATCGCCAGAAAGTGGGCCGATTTCATCAACATGTCCACTACCACCCAGATGGCGTCACAACCTCCTTGGGCCTTGGGTAGTTCCGTGACAAAATCCATCGAGATGTCATCCCACTTCCACTCGGGGACATCTAGAGGCCGCAGTAGGCCACCTGGAACTTGGTGTTCAACCTTCAATTGCTGACACACTAAGCACTTGGCCACAAACTCTGCCACCGCTCGCTTAACTCAGGGCCACCAAAAATGCCTCTTCAAACACTGGTACATCTTGTCAACTCTTGGGTGTACCGCCAGGGGTGATTTGTGGAACTCACTGAGAACCTTGTCGTGCATCGCCTCCGGAAAAACAACTTTTTCTGGAAAAAAATCTGGTTCTGACCATCCTCTGTCCATCCTTCTGGAGCATTGCCCTGGTCAACTTGGTCACGCATCACTTCACACTCTAGGTCTCCCCACTGAGACTCCTCCACTTGCTGAAATAGGGATGACTGCACTGTCATCTGATATAGGCAGCCCCTACCGCTATCCATCTTCGCATCCAGGTGTAAGGCGGCCAACTCCTCCATTGCCTTCCAGGTGTCCGCCGACTCTCGGACCGCATCCTTCTGCGTCCTCCTGCTCAAGGCATCGACTACCACATTGAACATTCCCTAATCATAAGAGATCTCGAAGTCGTAATCCTGGAGGAACTCCACCCATCTCCACTGTCGCAAGTTTAAGTCCCACTGGGAGAAGATATACGTCAAGATTTTTTGGTTCGTGAAGACCAAAAAGCGTTCCCCGATGAGGTAGTGCCTCCATAACTATAGCGCAAAAACAACCGCTGCAAGCTCCAGGACGTGGGTGGCGTAATTACGCTCATGGGAACGCAGCTGCCTGGACCCATAAGAGATCACCCCTTGTCGCTGCATCAACATGCACCCCAGGCCCTGTTCTAAAGCATCACAGAACACCTCATAAGCCACCCCTTCTTCTGGTAATCTCAGCACTGGGGCACTGACCAACTTCTCCTTCAGATAGCTGAAGGCTAACTGGAACTGTTCACTCCATACAAAAGCCTGGTCCTTCTTGGTCAGAGCCGTCAGAGGGGATTCTACTCGGGAGAAGTTGGGTACGAATCTCTGGTAGTAACCCGCCAGCCCGAGGAAACTTCAGACTTCTACCACATTCTTGGGTGCTTACCAAGAAACAACTGCCTCAAACTTTGATGGGTCGACCACTACCCCCTTCTCAGACACTAAGTGCCCGAGGAAGTGCACTTCTCGTGTCTAGAACTTACATTTTGACAATTTCCCATAGAGCTGGTGCTGTCAGAGGACATCCAAAACCGTCCTTAGGTGCTCTGCATGGTCCTCCTCTGATCTAGAGTAGACCAGGATGTCTTCGATGAACACAACCACGAACCGATCTAGGTACTCCCGGAATATGGAGTTCATATGCCCGATGAACATGGTCGGGGCGTTCGTAACACCGAAAAGCATGACTACGAACTCGAAGTGTCCATACCTGCACCTGAACGCTGTCTTCGGGATGTCGCTCTCTTTCACCCTCAGCTGGTGGTACCCAGACCGCAGGTCGATCTTCGAGAACCATCCTTCCCCTTTCAGCTGGTCGAAAAGATCATCTATCCTTGGAAGAGGGTAGAAATTCTTGATCGTCACCTGATTCAGCCTCCTGTAGTCTATGCGCAACCTAAGACCACCATCTTCCTTCTTTTAAAACAAGACCGGAGCACCCCACGGTGACACACTCGGACGAAGATAACCCCTCTTTATCAGATCGTCAATCTGTATCTGCAACTTCCGTAGCTCCGAAGGTGCCATCCGGTAAGGAGCCATCGAGACTGGATGAGCGCCGGGCTGAAGGTCTATCCCGAACCCGATATCACGTCGAGGGGGTAGAGTCATCACCTCTTCAGGAAAGATGTCTATAAACTCACGGACGATCTTTGGGACTTCCACCATTTCAGCATCAACTGATTCCACTGTCAGTTCGGTCAACAAGGAGAGGAGAGGTTCCTCTCTCCTGTTTCCCTTCGGACTGCTCCACTCGCCGGTGAAGGTAACATGCCAGCTGTCCAAGTTTGAGAACACCACCCTTCTTCGGAAACAGTCGATGACGGAGCACACAGAAAATAGCCATTCGATGCCTAGGATGACATCGTATGGTTGAATCTGTAGTAGAATAAGATCCCTAACCGACTGATGTGGATCTATCATCAGTCTACAACCCCGAAAAACAATCAATATGTTGGTCTGACCTCCGACTGGTGTGCTCAACACCAGGGGAACTGGAAGTCTCTCCGCATCTAAACCCAAGGCACGGGCTAGGCTGAGTGCAAAAAAGGAGTGCGAAGATCCGGTATCGAATAAGGCATAAGCAAGAGTGCTAAACAGACTGATCGTACCTCGAACAACCTCTGGCCCTGCTGGAACTGCTGCCTCTGCGGCGTGTAACTGTCCACGCCCAGAACCCCTGCCCCTCGGCTGTCGGCCACCTCCCCGACCACACCCAGGTCGAGGTCCCTGTGGAGCGCCCTAAGGTCGGCCTCCTCCTACGTCTACCCTCAGAGGAGCGGGAGCTCGCTGTCCCTACTAATGCTGCTGGAAAGGTCTGGCTGGAAGCCGCGACTAGGGGTGGGTGCTGGGGCTGACTGCCACTGCTGTACTGCACCTGGTCGGGGCACTGACTCCGAAGATGCCCAGGGCTATCGCAGATGAAGCACCGCGGTCCCGGGCCTGTAGGAAAAGGGTGAGGGCCAGGGGATCGAAACTGAAACTGCTGCGGCCTGCTCCCTGCGGGTCGGAACCTAGAGGGTCCTGACGCTAGAGGCCTGGTGATGACAGCCTTCCCCTTCGATGGTCCCAGCTGGATCCCCTCTCGCGACACTCCTCATAGAGCATGCATCCTCTCCACCACTTTGGTCTTCTTCTTGACCTCCAAGTACGTCGGTAGGGTAAAGGGGGTAACAGCATACTGGAGGGAGGGTCGGAGTGCCTCCTCTAAACATCTTGCCCAAGACTCCTCGTCGGGAAAGAGGTTCGGAGCAAAACGTAGGAGGTCCTTGAACTTGATCCCTAGCTCCCTCACAGACATACTCCCCTGCTGGAGGGAGAGTAGTTCCTGCCTCTTTTCTGCCTTCATCGTTGAGGAGAGGAATTCTGCCCGGAACTCCCTCTCGAAATCCACTCAAGCTACCTCAGACTCTCTCCTCTCCCCCAGGTAAAGCGTCCACCACTGACTCGCCGCTCCCCGCATCTAGAAGACGGCCAGAGGAACCCAGTACTCGGTCGGGGACCGAATCAGGCCGAAGGCTATAACTAGCTCCTCTAGCCAGCATTCCGTCTTCATATCGGAGGTGCTGCCCTCATACTTCTCGAGGGCCTATCACTAGAAGGCTCGAAGAGTCTTCTGCCACTATTCGTCCTCTTCTTCTCGATCAACTCTCTGCCGATCGGCCAAAGTAGTCTCTGGGGCCTCGATCGCCTGTACCACACGTGGTCGCCTTCCATGTGCCATAGCTACAAGGTAAACAAGGAATGCCTAAGCCCAAGTAGTGCAAAATATTGTTCTTAAAACTTCTTAAAAATTTAATTTATTCTTAATCCCCAATATATCCCAGAAACGCAAGAAAAAAATTCATTATGATGCATGTAACTCTCCTAGGGTCTCTACCCTGCAATCAGTGTGGCCTCACTTGGTCGTTCGGTAGGTCCAGAGTCCTTGCATCGGATCACAGGGGGCCCTAAAATCCCGTGTCCTAGCCGGTATTCCCTGTCCTAATTCACGCACCAAGGTCACCCAACACTGTTGCCTTACCATCCCATGCAATCCCTATTGTGCCTAACTCCAGACTCCATCCTATCTCTCAACCATCACCTCTGATACCATTCTGTCACGACCCGCCTTTACCAAAAGGAGGGAAGGGTCAGCAGGTTGCCAGGCCCTTCCTTCTTTAAGTTGAAGGAGAGATAATGACCCCGAGACCCGCCTTCAATAGGTCCCGGAGTGGCGAATAGCACCAAGGGTATAGAAATTTTCTCACAAATGGAAGGCTTTACCCCTTTTTTTTTATAAGATCGATAGATGAGATGATGAAACTTAACAACACCAAGGTAAAAGGAAAGTAAAACCAAAAAAATAAACCATTCCCATATGCATGTTCCAAAAGTAAAGCCACAAGTCCAAAAGGTGACTACAAGGTAAGTACCAAAGAGGAAAAGAAAAACAAGAACTGCAACTGCTCCAAAGGTCTGAGCTAGTAAGGTCCTACGTGATCCCCGAAGTCCTCCTGGAAACCTGAAAGCAGTTTTATATACGTAGGATGAGCATACAGGTACACATAGTAGGGAAAACCAAAGACTCTCATGCACAAGTGGGGGAAACATACTAAAGTCCCATGAAAAAAAAAGAGTAAACCAAACACCTAACAAGGAAAACTATCCACCCCAGGCCTCACCAAGGAACACTCCCCAAATAACACAATTCAAGTAATATATATAATAAGAGCACAATGATGTATGGGTACCCCGCACCACTTTCCCACTGGTTATTGAGACATCCTACGCATCGGACCAATCCCGCCATTCTCACCGCAGTCCCACTTCCACACCCGCCCGCACACACCTGGGCCACAACCACACATAGTCCCACTGCCGAAATCCCACCCGCACACACCTGGGCCTCAACCGCATGCAGTCCCACTGCTGAATCCCACCCGCACACACCTGGGCCACAACTGTCACATGTAACCATGCCTACAAACACCTAGTCCAGAACAACAACCACCGCTCCCGAAGACACCTGGGCTAAAGGATCCACTGCCACGCCCGAAGACACCTGGGCCTCATCCCGAAGACACTTGGGAAACCACCTGCCGCACACACCTGGACAACCACCACACCACCCCGCCTGAAGGTTCTTGGGATAATAATGGACCTCAGGCCATCACAGCCTGCCCGAAGATACTTGGGCTATCTGGGAAATGGAGCATAAAAGGAGCTAATAACCAGCCACTAAGACTAGTGTTGGGAAAAACACCCTCCCCCATGAAATGGGGGTGTTCGGCACTAAGTGATCAACTTGGGTGGGGTGCAAATAAGAAACACAAAGATACAAGTATATATATAGGTAACAAGGACTCACCCAATCTCGGTTTTTCTTCAGACACCCTACAGATCACAACATCACTCAAGTCCGAGTCACGACTCACGCTAACAACCCATTTGTCCCCTTTCTTATTTCACGTTCAGTAATAATGTTTATGTTTAAGAACTAATGGGAAACTAGTAGGCATAGGAATAATTCCAGGAAAGTAAACAGTCAAACATCAACCAAACACCCACACCCGGTTCTCAACAATAGAGGATTCCACCCCAATTCGTGATATAAACAAGTATCCTTCTGGTCTTAAAACTCACAACCACCGAATCCATACCAACAGGAGATCTCATCCCCAATTTCACACAACCACCAAGGGTATAAAAGAACAGGGGATCCCATCCCCTCCCACATCTCCAGAAATCGGCCCAAAAGGAAAACAACCAACTACCACCACCAACACAAGTCAGGGATTTTCATATTTAAACAACTTAACACACTCCATGATTTCAAAATTCCGTGTGTTCTAACCGGGAGTTTTTACAGAAGGGTTGATCCTGGTGTTTTCAATTTATTCATTTGGATATGCGTGATTAACCAATTCACTTTTCACAGCAGGAGTTTACAACCACAAACAAGCCATTTAAAACATCAGCAGGGTCCATCAGTGCACAAACAACGACCACCAACGGCCTCGATTTTCAGGAGGCATAAGCCAGCACAACTCAACAATATAGTCATAGAAGAAACAACATCAAAAAAAAAATAAGACAACATCAACAATCACAGCCCCCTCTTTCTTTATAGAATTCGTTCATTATCTTTAATTAGGTCTGGTTTATCCAATTCTACAGAATCAAAAGCACGCCCACCCCGCATGATACACAAAAGAGAGAGGCAAAGGAGAAATTACCTACTTTTTGATAGATGATCGATGTTTATGCCAGGCGCGGAACTTTACAGATAACGATGTGCCCGATGCACCAGAAGCCATTTGTGAAAAGCCACGATCGAGAAAAGAGAAACCACAACTAACCCTTAGTTTATAAGAGCAGAGGACGGTTGAGGTGAAAACGAGAAACCGTGTAAGGCGCGGGGGTCGTGGGTTGACCACGCGGCTCCACTCGTCATAAAAAGGGGGGTCGAGTGGTTTAAGCCGACTCATGAATTGATTAAGTATTTAATTAAAACTCTTATGCACATTACGGGTCTTTAAAACACGCTTAAACGAGTCATAATAGGGTTTAAAACCCTATTTGCACAAAGGAGCGCTACTGGAAACAACTTGACAAGGTCGGGTGGCACCGATCGGTCTCACCGATCGGTGTCGGCGATCGGTCTCACCGATCGGTCTCCCTGATCGGTCTTGCCGACCGGTCTCACCGATCGGTCGCGCTGATCGGTCTCACCGATAGGTCTCGCCGATCGGTCTCACCGAGACGCCACTCCATTAGGACCCAAATTTTGGCAAAGGGAAGAACCAAGAGAGTCTGGGTCATCACACTCTCTATCCACAAGTGTAGGATGAATGGCATGTAAATGTCCTACCCCTCTTTCCTGAAATGCAATCTAACTTCCCTAAGATGTTACACTCTATTGATATGAACACTCTTTACCAGAAGCACCAGATCCATTGCGTCTACTACCTTGACCAGTATAACTATAGAAGTTAGACTGTTATGGTGCAAAATACCCCTTCTCGCACTCCGGTTCTATCTATATCATGCATTACATATCATCATCTGTGATTTCCTATAGAACCTATATGGATGTACCCCATTTTTGTAGCCTCGTTACTCCATTGGTGATCAAGGAAAATGTTTGTGGTAGTGTCCCATCCTACCACACTGGTGGAAAACCACATGGGTAAGGTCATGTGTTACCGACCCTTCCCCTTGAATCCTATTCATTCCTCTTCTATAGGATAAACTCTCATAATTATGTTCCCTACTTTCATATTTCATACCTATAGACTGTGTAGAAGAAACCACCCATCTACCACTAGAATCCTCCTTAAGGTTCCCCCCAACAATGAGAGCCTGATTCACCACTTCTAAAAACATCATTAGCATTAATATGTTTAATTGGGAATTAATTTTACATTTAAGTTCATCCAAAATCCTCTTTGTCTTAGTTTCTTCACATCCTTCCACCACTGGAGAGAATACCTGCAAATTTTTGGAGAGTCTTTCATAGTCCATCATGGGCACATTCTCATGAGTCAATATCACAAACCCAACATCTCTCTCATATACCAATGTGTCTAGATACAATTTCTCCAGGAACATGTCTTGATATTCATTCCATTCCTTACCTTCCAGCACTCCATCACGAGTCTGGATGTCCCACTATCTCTTCACCTGACCATAAAACATATAGGTATCCAATTTGACTATCTTCTCAATAGGAGTCTCCAAGAAGAAAAGTATAATCTGGATAGGCTCAATCCAAAACTCATCTCACTCAGGTCCACTCTCTCTAGTAAAATTCAGAGGGTGATGCAATTGGAACTCCCTTATCAGATGACACATGATTTTCATAACCCATCCTGTGTCTCTTTCCATGAATTTCATAATGTTATGGATTATCTCTCAAAACATCCCACCGACTTCCTCAACTAGAAATATTGGTTCCTCAGGTTCCACTACTGGTTGTGCATCTCCATCCACATCCTCCTATCGTCCTCTCAATAAGAATCGATGTGGAGGCATATCTCTACAATTAAAAACAAAAAACATAGGACACAGTTAAAAAAATTAACACAGGTTATCCCAAATAGGTTAAATACCCTGACGGGGGGGGGGGTGAATTAGGGTATGATAGATTAAAACTACTTCCCCTTTTGATATTGTTTTGTTTCTAAAAAAATTCTCTTATATCCCTTTCCAAAAAAAATGTATGGACATAAATTAAAGCATGAACGAGGTATAAAAATATTACTTGGTTAACATTCATTGGGCTACATCCAAGGAGAATTCAATAATAATGTGACAATGTACCAAATCCACTAAAATAAAACTACTATTTACAATGTTTAGAGAAGAATCATTGTCCCTCCTTGTTTATAACCAATCACAATTTTAAAGATCACTGATCTCTCAAATGATGTGTGCCCAATAATTCTTCAGAGTATCCTCCTTTTATTTATTGAATCAATACGTTTTACACATCATTTAGTGTATTATTAAGTTCCACTTTCATCCAATAGAGGAATTCCCCTTTACCACATAACTACTGAGAAACACCAATCATTCATGCAAACTTTTGGGATTATTTAGATAAAATTTAATGAATTAAACACAACATTTATGCCTTGTACCAAACTCCCTTTATGCGCAACACCTTTTTCACACAACTCTCTATATGCGCAACTCCTCTTCCACACAACTCCTATTGCGCACAACTCTTACACAATTAAGAGCCCTAATTTTATCTAAGGTTTGAGATTTTAAAATGAGGGGGGGTATCCATCTATTTATAGGCTTGAATTACCCTTGAATGAAACATTCCAAACCACCTTTAATATTATACACAACTTCCTTTTCCAAAAACACCTTTCTCCATTCTACCAATTTTGAGGCCCAAAAATTTAGCAAACACTCGATAATGGTGCCACATTGTATACGATCTTTCTGTACCACCTCCAGAGTGTCCATTCCTTTTTCTTGGATCTTTTTAAAAATATCTTATCAAAAATATCTCTACAACTACACAAAAAACCATGGAAACCCTCTTTTTAAACAAACACAATAAACATAAACATGCTTCAATGTTACCTTGAAGGATTTTTTCCTAGTATTCTCCCCCTTTGGTTTTGTTAACGACTCTTCACATTTTGATATATCATTAAAGGATATTTCATATTATACCACTGTCACGACCCATCCTCGGGGCCCATGCCGTGACTACTCCAAGCCCGCCTTCCATAGGCCAGGGGCTGGCGACTAGCACCAAGGCATAAATCCCAACAAAAAGGGAAGACATTGCCTTTGAAAAGTAAACAAGCACCACAGAGTAAGCAAGCAGAAAGGTAAACACTAAGCAAAAACAGTAACAAGCTGTGCTGGAAGTAAAAGGGGCCGGAAATACAAGCCCAACTGTAAAGTACAACTAAAAGGGAAAAATAGCAACTGAAAGAAAAGCCGAAGCGTCGATCCGTCCTCTGAAAGTCCCACCTGAAGGGTGGGTACAGATAGCCTCCACTGCTCCTCGGGTGACCTGACCGCTCCGAGTATGTCCCGCCTAGTGGTCCACCTCGAGGTACCATCCTGCTCTGCAAGCCTCCACCACGATCAGCGCTGCCCGTCGTCTGCATCCAACACAACGAAGTGCGGGCATAGCCCGTGCATGGGTGAGTATAACGATACTCAGTGGGGACCCTGAGACCCTCAAGGTCTCACTAAAACCAACAAGGATAACCACAAAGAAGATCTCAACAGATAACCCCTACTTAGGTATATGCCCATACATATACCTAAGTTACCAAGTACCCATATCAATCATGAGGTAACACAAGGATTGTGAAATCAATGGATAACCACTACCCAGGTATATGCCCATACATATACCTAAGTATTCAAGTGACCCATCTCAATCATGAGGTAACACAAAGATCAAGACTCAGATCAAACCAGGATTTTCATTATCGAAACCGCAACTACTGAAGAACCCCATCTCTGGAGTGTAAAGTGGTCCTATCATGACTCTGAGGTACTGCTCACTAACCTTAGACTGCTGAGGTGCTCCTCCTGTCGAGTACCGTGGGCCAGCTGCTACAACCAAGCGCTCCCATGTGCCACTACAACCAAGGGCACCTCTGTCGTGGGTCTGCCGCTACAACCAAGCGCTCCCATGTGCCGCTACAACCAAGCGCACCTCTCTCGTGGGTCTGCCGCTACAACCAAGCGCTCCCATGTGTCGCTACAACCAAGCGCACCTCTGTCGTGGGTCTGCCGCTACAACCAAGCGCACCCCTGTGCCGCTACAACATAGCGCACCTCTGTCGTGGGTCTGCCGCTACAACCAAGCACTCCCCTGTGCCGCTACAACCAAGCGCACCTTTGTAACACACTGAGTCTTTCGATCAGCAGTCGTCGGGTCTCAGTCAGCTACACGGTCTCCGTACTCCGCACGCTCGTCTCTGGGAGGGTCCGCTCCACGAGCTACTGGTCGATACTCCAAGTATCACAAAGTCTCGCAAGGAAGTATCTCAAAGGACCACCTCGTCATAGGGGTCTCAACGTGGACGCCCGGTCTGTGAGTTACTAGCCTTTTCGTCCCAGGGGCCCGGTTGGTTTCGTGTGTGAACCTATCCAGCCATAACTAAACTATACCCCGAACACTCATAGGGTATACTCATAGGGACCGTTTCTCAACGTGATCACCAACGCCGCTGACGGTTCGTCAAACGGACGTCTGGTATGAAAGATATCAGCTTTTCCATTCCAGGGGCCTGGTTGGATTTCGGTGCGATCCAACCCGGCCACTATCCATCTGCATCCAAAACTCGGGCGGAGGATGCCAAAAGTTCCATCTCATCATGTGGAAAGCAACGAGATAGACGGCGCGTCAATCGTACGCCCGGTCTGTGAGTTATTGGCTTTTTCGTTCTAGGGGCCCGGTTGGTTTCGTGAGCAAACCAACCTGACCGCACACCGACGACATCCAAACCTCGAGCAGAGTAAGCCAAAAGATCCATCTCACTTAGAGGAATTCAACAAAGCTGACGGCACGTCAATCGGACGTCCGTAGCTCAAGATATGAGCGTTTCCGCTCCGAGGGCCCGGTTGGTTTCGCGTAAGAACCAACCCGGACGAACTCAAAGTATTCAGAAAACTTGAGTGCGATATACCGAAACGACTGCCTCGATACAAGGATTGCGTTTCCGCTCACGTCGAGTCGTTTGGAGTCCCGTAGCTCAAGTTACGGTCATTTGACTGAAAACGGTCCGAAGACGGGAGTCCGGACCCGGGCCGACCCGGCCCGACCCCCCCCCCCCCCCCCTGGGTCGGCCGAACCGGGTTAACCCAGTCCGACCCGGTCGGCCCCGGTCTGGCCCGGACGGTCGGACCGGCCTGGCTCGGCCAGCCCGGCCGAGCAACGCGGGGGGGGGGGGGAGGGGTGGAGCCGCCACCCCCGCGTGACACCCCCGCGGCACCCGCGGGGTGTCGCCCTGGACGACCCGAGCGACGCGGGGGGGAGCCGCCGCCCCCGCGTGACAACCTCGCGGCACCCGCGGGGTGTTGCTCTGGACAACCAGACTCGCACGGCCGCGGGTCCGTTGGCCGCCGCCGCGCCTTCAGCCGCGGCGGCCTCGTCCGGCGGCGCGCCGGGGCGCCGCCGCTCCCGGCTGCCGGCGCCGCCGGCGTGTTCCCCGGGCCACCGAAATCGCTCCGGTGGTCCGATTCTGTTCCTGTCTGCGCCGCTGCTCCTCCCGGGACTCGTTCTTCACTGCGGAATCATCAAATTTCCGTTGCGGCATGTTCTGTCGTCGCCCGTCAAATCTGCACAACAACGAAGAACGACTGAGGGTTGTCGGGCCGTGTTCGTTTGGCCCACACCCTCCACGTTAGAGATAAACAACGGGAGAAATAATATTCGACACATGAATACATATCCGAAAACAATTTTAATGAAATAAAATTGTTTTATGAATCGGGTTCTTCATTTTGAACGGAAACAACACAGGAAATAATGGCATTTCCAAAAATAAAATCCCTACCTTGACAAGTCGTCGCGCGTGAGCGTTCTTCGCGGAATTGCTCGTCGCGGAAGGAAGGGATTGTCGCGTCGTCGCAGAAGGGCGTCGCGTCGTCGTGGAATCCGGCGTTGAGTCGGCGAACTCAACAGCTGATCGAAGATTCGTTGCGGAGGAAGAGACGTTGCAGAAGAACGTTGCAGGAAGGGAACGTCGGCGTTGCGGAACACAGCATCGCATCGTCGACTTCCACGGGTTCATCGTTCTTCGTCGGAGGCCGGCGTTCTTCGTGTTCTTCTTGTTCTTCGCGAAGAAGGATGAAGGCTCAAGGATTCTGTCAAGCCTCTCAACGAGTCATCCTTCAAAAGACCTTGTTGGTCTTATTTTATTATTACGCCAACAAACGAAAAAGGAAAGTAACGACCCATCAATTCGTTGAATTAATTCAACGAAAGAAACCACCCATTTAATTCACGAAATAAACCGCCCAATTAAATGGTGCGTTAATATTTTAAGAAAACGCGTCAGTTGACTTTAATAAAGACGGGTTTTCGCGGGTGCGTTACTTAGCGGAAAGAAACAGCGGGGCTCGTGTGGACCCACCTCACAAATATCCTACCGAGAGGGTAGGATATTTCTGGATAGTCCCCTATCCGTTTCAACTCAGTTTAAACCTCTTTTAAGTGGCTTCAAGTGGCTTCCAAGTGGCTCAAGTGAAATAAAATAAAGCTGTCGTAAAATTATTTTATTTCTTAACTTTAAGCCCGAAAATTAAAAACCACACCCGAGAAAATGCATCTCCGGAAGAGGAATTTCAAAGAGAATACCAGGGCTACGATTTCATCAGTGCCCTCAGAATTCGATTCCGGGCACCGGTTCAGAAGTTAGAAAAACCCGCTCGTCCGTTCACTGAACGTACCCGAGCCAAACTTCGAAAAAGGATTTCGGGCACACCGGGCCTCGGAATCAGGTGCCGTCAGAAACTGCGTTCTTGTAAAATTCCAAAGAAAATTAAGAAAACAATTTCCTTGAAATTTACGGGTCTTTACATTACTCCCACCATAGGGCTTTACGTCCCCGTAAAGTTTCAACACAAACTAGGGATACAAAGGTGGTAGAGCTAGGCGGTAAGCCACCTCGCCAAAACTCCGCAAACCACGTCGAGGTGAGACACGTAAGAAGACGTGGTCTCCATCCTCAAACTCTTGTGGCCTCTGCCTCCTATCAGCATATGACTTCTTCCGGCTCTGAGCTGTCCTCATCCACTCCTGGATGACCTGGACCTTCTCTGTCGTGGCCCGGACCACCTCTGGTCCCACAAGAGATGCTATGATTTCTTCCTTGCTGATAAGAGAAATCCGGTCTCATCCCCTGGATGAACCACGTTCTTGCCTAATACTGTCAATCCCTACATGGATGATACAAACCCATACCAAGGATGACATCGTAAGGCCTCGACACTACTACCAAGAGATCCAACCGTTACTCTCGCCTCCAAGGGTTGAGTCACACTGTCGGCATCAGTGTGTGGTAACTGGGGATCCTCCAGTAGGTACCTCTCAAGTGAGGGTCAAGTCAACAGTATAAACTGGAACCTCTTAGTTACAACACAAGAGAGGATAGGAAAGTAAATTCCACAAAAGGGTGTCTTTTATTACTGCATCTCAAGTACAAGACACAAGGCATCCACAAACATACATCAACAAAACTAGAAGTAACATGAACAAAAGTCTCCAGGTCTGGAGCTAGTCCCGCTCCTGTCCATCTGCTCCCGGAGCTCCATGATCGTAGGCCTTAGCTTCCTGAAGCTGAGCTCTCCCATGTCCTCCTGTCCCCTGCGGTCGGGGTGGACCTCCTGGTGGTGGTGGTGGAAACACCCCGAAGCGTCGTCCACCTCCAGCTGCATGACCAGCTCCCCTGCCATGGCCGCCTGCTCCTTGCGGCCCGCCCTGATCGAACCTCTGCCTCAGCCTAGGGGGCCCTTCGTCCTTCTGTTGGTCATCCGTATGGCGGGTCGGACAGTCACGAGCCATGTGACCAATCCCACCGCAAGAGTAACACTGCCCTCTCATGGCAAGTCGTTGCCCACCCCGAGTGCCTCACAAAAATGATCCAGAGTCATGCTGTCGACCACCTGTAGGTCTAGTCCTCTTGGACCCCTGCGTCATCTGTCTACTGCCCACTGTAGAAGACTCTGCCACAGGCCGGAAAGCGGTGGGTCCTGCTGTTGGAGGCTGCTCAGCAAGGAAACTCTCCACTAAGAGGGCTCACTCCAACACCCATGCCTGAGTCGGAATGTTGAGGGAGATCATCGCAGCCCTGATCTCGTGCCTCAGTCCCTGCTCGAAGGTCCAGGACCGGAAGAACGGGTCCCATACCATATCTGTGGAGTAGCGCGAGAGATCAGTAAATCTCGCCGAGTACTGGGCCATTGTCATGCTGCCCTGCCGCAGCTGTAGTATCTCCTGGATGCGCACCGCTCGGAGGGTGTCTGGGACGAACTCAGAGCGGAAGATGCTCTCAAAGTCCATCCAGAGGAGAGATGACTCGTCGTGCACCTGGAGCATCAAGCTCCACCATCTGCCTGCTTCCGCGTGCAGGAGGCTCGCTGCGAGGATCACCATGAGGTCTGCTGGTGTCCTCACTAATCTGAAAACCTGTACAACTGCCTCTAGCCAGTCCTCGGCGGCCTGAGGGTCCGTATCCCCGCGGAACCTGGGCGGTCGCTGGCGCTGGAACTCATGCAGTGCACTAAGGCGACGTGTATCTTCAGCGGCTGGGGATGGTAGCATCGGTGGCTCGGCGGGTATATGTATCGTCGGTGTCTCAGCTGTCAAAGGGCCCTGTACCGAGTCCTCGACGCTCGGTGGGCTCTTGCCACGCACATCACTCGGAACCCTAGCTGGCTGCCGTCGCGGGGCCATCCTGAAAAGGAAACAAGTGCACCACGATCATAACAGTATACCTGGTGAGATGACACAAGTAATCTTGAAGAAAACTTGAAACACACATACAATTAATGTTTTCGTGCATTAAGTCGGAAATCAGAAGTCAGGGTCCTGGTGTATGGATACGTCGGCCGCCGCACCCACACTGGACTCCCTGGACTGATCACCACACTCAATATGCTAAACACTATTGCTTCACATAGAAGAAAGATCTGAGTCTACGGTAGAACCGACCACCTCTGATACCAATTTGTCACGACCCGTCCTCGGGGCCCGTGCCGTGACTACCCCAAGCCCGCCTTCCATAGGCCAGGGGCTGGCGACTAGCACCAAGGCATAAATCCCAACAAAAAGGGAAATCATTGCCTTTGAAAAGTAAACAAGCACCATAGAGTAAGAAAGCGGAAAGGTAAACACTAAGCAAAAACTGTAACAAGCTGTGCTGGAAGTAAAAGGGGCCGGAAATACAAGCTCAACTGTAAAGTACAACTGAAAGGGAAAAACAACAACTGAAAGAAAAGCCGCAGCGTCGGGGCCTTCCTCTGGAAGTCCCACCTGAAGGGTGGGTACAAATAGCCTCCACTGCTCCTCGGGTCCACCGGACCGCTCCGAGTATGTCCCGCCCAATGGTCCACCTCCAGGTACCGTCCTGCTCTGCAAGCCTCCACCACGATCAGCGCTTCCCTTCGTCTGCATCCAAGACAACGAAGTGCGGGCATAGCCCGTGCAGGGGTGAGTATAACGATACTCAGTGGGGACCCCGAGACCATCAAGGTCTCACTAAAACCAACAAGGATAACCACAAAGAAGAACTCAACAGATAACCCCTACTTAGGTATATTCCCATACATATACCTAAGTTACCAAGTACCCATCTCAATCATGAGGTAACACAAGGATTGTGAAATCAAAGGATAACCACTACCCAGGTATATGCCCATACATATACCTAGGTTATCAAGTGACCCATCTCAATCATGAGGTAACACGAAGATCAAGACTCAGCTCAAACCAGGATTTTCATTATCGAAACCGCAACTGCCGAAGAACCCCGTCTCTAGAGTGTACAGTGGTCCTGTCACGACTCCGAGGTACTGCTCACTAACCTTAGACTGCTGAGGTGCTCCTCCTGTCGAGTACCGCGGGCCAGCTGCTACAACCAAGCGCTCCCATGTGCCGCTACAACCAAGCGCACCTCTATCATGGGTCTACCGCTACAACCAAGCGCTCCCATGTGCCGCTACAACCAAGCACACCTCTGTCATGGGTCTGCCGCTAAAACCAAGCGATCCCATGTGCCGCTACAACCAAGCGCACCTCTGTCGTGGGTCTGCCGCTAAAACCAAGCGCTCCCATGTGTCGCTACAACCAAGCACACCTCTGTTGTGGGTCTGCCGCTACAACCAAGAGATCCCCTGTGCCGCTACAACCAAGCGCACCTTTGTAACACACCGATTCATTTGATCAGCAGTCGTCGGGTCTCAGTCAGCTACACGGTCTCCGTACTCCGCACGCTCGTCTCCGGGAGGGTCCGCTCCACGAGCTACTGGTCGATACTCCAAGTATCACAAAGTCCCGCAAGGAAGTATATCAAAGGACCACCTCGTCATAGGGGTCTCAACGCAACAGACGGCGCGTCAATCGGACGCCCGGTCTGTGAGTTACTAGCCTTTTCGTCCCAGGGGCCCGGCTGGTTTTGTGTGCGAACCAATCCGGCCGTAACTCAACTATACCCCGAACACTCATAGGGTATACTCATAGGGACCATTTCTCAACGTGATCACCAACGCCGCTGACGGTTCGTCAAACAGACGTCTGGTCTGAAAGATATCAGCTTTTCCGTTCCAGGGGCCCGGTTGGATTTCGGTGCGATCCAACCCGGCCACTATCCTTCTGCATCCAAAACTCGGGCGGAGGATGCCAAAAGTTCCGTCTCATCAAGAGGAAAGCAACGAGACAAACGGCGCGTCAATCGGACGCCCGGTCTGTGAGTTATTGGCCTTTTCGTTCCAGGGGCCCGGTTGGTTTCATGAGCGAACCAACCCGACCGCACTCCGGCGGCATCCAAACCTTGAGCGGAGTAAGCCAAAAGATACGTCTCACTTAGAGGAATTCAACAAAGCTGACGGCACGTCAATCGGACGTCCATAGCTCAAGATATGAGCGTTTCCGCTCCGAGGGCCCGGTTGGTTTCGTGTACGAACCAACCCGGCTGAACCCAAAGTATTCAGAAACCTTGAGTGCGATATACCAAAACGACCATCCCGATCCAAGGATCGCGTTGCTGCTGACTGCGAGTCGTTTGGAGGCCCGTAGCTCAAGTTACGGGCATTTGATCGAAAACGGCCCGAAGACGGGGGTCCGGGCCCGGGCCGACCCGGCCCGACCCCCCCCCCCCACCTGGGTCGGCCGAACCGGGTTGCCCTGGTCGGACCCGGTCCGGCCCGGCTCGGCCGAGAGGCCGAGCGACGTGGGGGGGGGGGGAGCCGTCGCCCCCACGTGACACCCCCGCGGCACCCGCAGGGTGTCGCCCGGGATGACCGAGCGACGCGAGGGGGAGCCGCCACCCCCGCGTGACAACCCCGCGACACCCGCGGTGTGTCGCTCTGGACAATCGGACCCGCGCGGCCGCGGGTTCGTTGGCCGCCACCGCCGCGGCTTCAGCCGCGGCGGCCTCGTCCGGCAGCGCGCCGGGGCGCCGCCGCTCCCGGCTACCGGCGCCGCCGCGCCAGCGACCCGCGCCGCCGGCGTGTTCCGCGGGCCATCCGAATTGCTCCGGTGGTCCGATTCTGTTCCCGTCTGCGCCGCTGCTCCTCCCGGGACTCATTCTTCACTGCGGAATCATCAAATTTCCGTTGCGGCACGTTCCGTCGTCGCCCGTCAAATCCGCACAACAACGAAGAACGGCAGAGGGTTGTCGGGCCGTGTTCGTTTGGCCCGCACCCTCCGCATTAGAGATAAACAACGGGAGAAATAATATTCAACACATGAATACATATACGAAAACAATTTTAATGAAATAAAATTCTTTTATGAATCGGGTTATTCATTTTGAACGGAAACAACACAGGAAATAAGGGCATTTCCAAAAATAAAATCCCTACCTTGACAAGTCGTCGCGCGTGAGCGTTCTTCGCGGAATTTCTCGTCGCGGAAGGAGGGGATTGTCGTGTCGTCGGGAAAGGGCGTCGCGTCGTTGTGGAATCCGGCGTTGAGTCGGCGAACTCAACAGCTGATCGAAGATTCGTTGCAGAGGAAGAGACGTCGCAGAAGAACGTTGCAGGAAGGGAACGTCGGCGTCGCGGAACACGGCGTCGCGTCGTCGACTTCCATGGGTTCGACGTTCTTCGTCGGAGGCCGGTGTTCTTCGCGTTCTTCGCATTCTTCGCGAAGAAGGATGAAGGCTCAAGGATTTTGTCAAGCCTCTCAACGAGTCATCCTTCAAAAGACCTTGTTGGTCTTATTTTATTATTACGCCAACAAACGAAAAAGGTAAGTAACGGCCCATCAATTCGTTGAATTAATTCAACGAAAGAAACCGCCCATTTAATTCACGAAATAAACCGCCCAATTAAATGGTGCGTTAAGATTTTAAGAAAACGCGTTAGTTGACTTTCATAAAGACGGGTTTTCGCGGGTGCGTTACTTAGAGGAAAGAAACGGCGGGGCTCGTGTGGGCCCAACCTCACAAATATCCTACCGAGAGGGTAGGATATTTCTAGATAGTCCTCTATCCGTTTTAACTCAGTTTAAGCCGCTTTTAAGTGGCTTCAAGTGGCTTCCAAGTGGCTCAAGTGAAATAAAATAAAGTTGTCGTAAAATTATTTTATTTCTTAACTTTAAGCCCGAAAATTAAAAACCAAACCCGAGCAAACGCAACTCCGGAAGAGGCGTTTCAAAGCAAATACCGGCGCTGCGATTTCATTGGTGCCCTCAAAATTCGATTCCAGGCACCGGTTCAAAAGTTAGAAAAACCCGCTCGTCCGTTCACAGAACGTACCCGAGCCAAACTTCGGAAAAGGATTCCGGGCACACCGGGCCTCGGAATCAGGTGCCATCAGAAACTGCGTTCTTGTAAAATTACAAAGAAAATTAAGAAAACTATTTCCTTGAAATTTACGGGTCTTTACATTACTCCCACCACAGGGATTTACGTCCCCGTAAAGCTTCAACACAAACTAGGGATACAAAGGTGGTAGAGCTAGGTGGTAAGCCACCTCGCCAAAACTCCGCAAACCACGTCGACGTGAGACACGCAAGAAGACGTGGTCGCCATCCTAGAACTCTAGTGGCCTCCGCCTCCTGTCAGCATATGACTTCTGCCGGCTCTGAGCTGTCCTCATCCACTCCTGGATGACCTGGACCTTCTCTGTCGTGGCTCGGACCACCTCTGGTCCCACAAGAGCTGCTATGATTTCTTCCTTGCCGATAAGAGAAATCTGGTCTCATCCCCTGGATAAACCACGTTCTTTTCCTAATACTGTCAATCCCGACATGGATGATACTAACCCATACCAAGGATGACGTCGTAAGGCCTCGACGCTACTACCAAGAGATCCAACCGTTACTCTCGCCTCCAAGGGTTGAGTCACACTGTCGGCATCAGTGTGTGGTAACTGGGTCTCCTCCAGTAGGTACCTCTCAAGTGAGGGTCAAGTCAATAGTCTAAACCGAAACCTCTTAGTTACAACACAAGAGAGGACAGGAAAGTAAATGCCACAAAAAGGGTGTCTTTTATTACTGCAGCTCAAGTACAAGACACAAGGCATCCACAAACATACATCAACAAAACTAGAAGTAACATGAACAAAAGTCTCCAGGTCTTGAGCTAGTCCCGCTCCTGTCCATCTGCTCCCGGAGCTCCATGATCGTAGGCATTAGCTGCCTGAAGCTGAGCTCTCCCATGTCCTCCTGTCCCCTGCGGTCGGGGTGGACCTCTTGGTGGTGGTGGTGGAAACACCCCGAAGCATCGTCCACCTCCTGCTGCACGGCCATCTCCCATGCCATGGTCGCCAGCTCCTAGCGGCCCGCCCTGATCGAACCTCTGCCTCTGCCTGGGAGGCCCTTCGTCCATCTGTTGGTCATCCGTATGGCGGGTTGGACAGTCAGGATCCATGTGACAAATCCCGCCGCAGGAGTAACACTGCCCTCTCATGGCAAGTCGTTGCCCATGCTGAGTGCCTCACACAAACAATCCAGAGTCATGCTGTCGACCACCTGTAGGTCTAGTCCTCTTGGACCCCTGCGTCATCTGTCTACTGCCCGCTGTAGAAGACTCTGCCACATGCCGGCAAGCGATGGGTCATGCTGCTGGAGGATGCTCAGCAAGGAAACTCTCCACTAAGAGGGCTCGCTCCAACACCCCTGCCTGAGTCGGAATGTTGAGGGAGATCATAGAATCCCTGATCTCGTTCCTCAGTCCCTGCTCGAAGGCCCGGGCCCGGAATAACAGGTCTTGTACCATATCTGTGGAGTAGCGCGAGAGATCAGTAAATCTCGCCGGGTACTGGGCCACTTTCATGCTTCCCTGCCGCAGCTGTAGTAGCTCCTGGATGCGCACCGCTCGGAGGGTGGCTGGGACGAAATCAGAGCAGAAGATGCTCTCAAAGTCCGTCCAGAGGAGAGATGACTCGTCGTGCACCTGGAGCATCAAGCTCCACCATCTGCCTGTGGCCGCGTGCAGGAGGCTCGCTGTGAGGATCACCATGAGGTCTGCTGGTGTCCTCACTAATCTGAAAACCCGTACAACTGCCTCCAGCCAGTCCTCGGAGGCCCGAGGGTTCGTATCCCCACGGAACCTGGGCGGTCGCTGGCGCTGGAACTCATGCAGTGCACTAAGGCGACGTGCATCGTCAGCGGCTGGGGCTGGTAGCATCGGTGGCTCGGCGGGTATAGGTATCGTCGGTGCATCAACTGTCAAAGGGCCCTGTACCAAGTCCTCGACGCTCGGTGGGCTCTCGCCATGCACATCGCTCGGAACCCTAGCTGGATGCCGTCGCGGGGACATCCTTAAAAGGAAACAAGTGCGACATGGTCAGAACAATATACCTGGTGAGCTGACACAAGTAATCACGAAGAAAACATGAAACACACATGCAATTAATGTTTTCGTGCATTAAGTCGGAAATCAGAAGTCAGGGTCCTGGTGTACGGATACGTCGGCCACCGCACCAACACTGGACTCCCTGGACTGATCACCACACTCAATACGTTAAACACTATTGCTTCACATAGAAGAAAGATTAGAGTTTGCGGTAGAACCGACCACGTCTGATACCAATTTGTCACGACCCGTCCTCGGGGCCCGTGCCGTGACTACCCCAAGACCGCCTTCCATAGGCCAGGGGCTGGCGACTAGAAACAAGGCATAAATCCCAACAAAAAGGGAAGTCATTGCCTTTGAAAAGTAAACAAGCACCATAGAGTAAGAAAGCGGAAAGGTAAACACTAAGAAAAAACTGTAACAAGCTGTGCTGGAAGTAAAAGGGGCCGGAAATACAAGCCCAACTGTAAAGTACAACTGAAAGGGAAAAGCAGCAACTGAAAGAAAAGCCGCAGCGTCGAGCCGTCCTCTGGATGTCCCACCTGAAGGGTGGGTACAGATAGCCTCCACTGCTCCTCGGGTCCACCTGACCGCTCTGAGTATGTCCCGCCCAGTGGTCCACCTTCAGGTACCGTCCTGCTCTGCAAGCCTCCACCACGATCAGCGCTGCCCGTCGTCTGCATCCAACACAACGAAGTGTGGGCATAGACCGTGCAGGGGTGAGTATAACGATACTCAGTAGGGACCCCGAGACCCTCAAGGTCTCACTAAAACCAACAAGGATAACCACAAAGAAGATCTCAACAGATAACCCCTACTTAGATATATGCCCATACATATACCTAAGTTACCAAGTACCCATCTCAATCATGAGGTAACACAAGGATTGTGAAATCAACGGATAACCACTACCCAGGTATATGCCCATACATATATCTAAGTTATCAAGTGACCCATCTCAATCATGAGGTAACACAAAGATCATGACTCAGCTCAAACCAGGATTTTCATTATCGAAACCGCAACTGCCGAAGAACCCCGTCTCTGGAGTGTACAGTGGTCCTGTCACGACTCCGAGGTACTGCTCACTAACCTTAGACTGCTGAGGTGCTCCTCCTGTCGAGTACCGCGGGCAAGCTGCTACAACCAAGCACTCCCATGTGCCGCTACAACCAAGAGCACCTCTATCGTGGGTCTGCCGCTACAACCAAGCGCTCCCATGTGCCGCTACAACCAAGCGCACCTCTGTCATGGGTCTGTCGCTACAACCAAGCGCTCCCATGTGCCGCTACAACAAAGCGCACCTCTGTCGTGGGTCTGCCGCTACAACCAAGTGCTCCCATGTGCCGTTACAACCAAGCGCACCTCTGTCGTGGGTCTGCCGCTACAAGCAAGCACTCCCCTATGCCGCTACAACCAAGCGCACCTCTGTAACACACCGAGTCGTTCGATCAGCAGTCATTGGGTCTCAGTCAGCTACACGGTCTCCGTACTCCGCATGCTCGTCTCCGGGAAGGTCTGCTCCACGAGCTATTGGTCGATACTCCAAATATCACAAAGTCCCGCAAGGAAGTATCTCAAAGGACCACCTCTTCATAGGGGTCTCAACGCAATAGACGGCGCGTCAATCGGACGTCCGGTCTGTGAGTTACTAGCCTTTTCGTCCCACGGGCCCGGTTGGTTTCGTGTGCGAACCAATCCGGCCGTAACTCAACTATACCCAAAACACTCATAGGGTATACTCATAGGGACCGTTTCTCAACGTGATCACCAACGCCGCTGACGGTTCGTCAAACGGACGTCTGGTCTGAAAGATATCAGCTTTTCCGTTCCAGGGGCCCGATTGGATTTCAGTGCGATCCAACCCGACCACCATCCATCTGCATCCAAAACTCGGGCGGAGGATGCCAAAAGTTCCGTCTCATCAAGAGGAAAGCAACGAGACCGACGACGCATCAATCGGACGCCCGGTCTGTGAGTTATTGGCTTTTTCGTTCCAGGGGCCCGGTTGGTTTCGTGAGCGAACCAACCCGACCGCACTCCGACGACATCCAAACCTCGATCGGAGTAAGCCAAAAGACCCGTCTCACTTAGAGGAATTCAACAAAGCTGACGGAATGTCAATCGGACGTCCGTAGCTCAAGATATGAATGCTTCCGCTCCGAGGGCCCGATTGGTTTCGTGTACGAACCAACCCGGCCGAACCCAAAGTATTCCGAAACCTTGAGTGTGATATACCGAAACGACCGTCTCAATCCAAGGATCGCGTTGCCACTAACAACGAGTCGTTTGGAGGCCCTTAGCTCAAGTTACGGGCATTTGACCAAAAACGGTCCGAAGACGGGGGGTCCGGGCCGACCCCCCCCCCCCCCCCCCCCCCCCCCGGGTCGGCCGAACCGGGTTGACCCGGTCCGACCCGGCTGGTCGGACCGGCCTGGCTCGGCCAGCCCGGCCCGGCTCGGCCGAGCGACCGAGCGACGCGGGGGGGAGCCACCGCCCCCGCGTGACACCCCCGCGGCACCCGCGGGGTGTCGCCCTGGACGACCCGAGCGACGCGGGGGGGAGCTGCCGCCCCCGCGTGACAACCCCGCGGCACCCGCGAGGTGTCGCTCTGGACAACCGGACCCGCGCGGCCGCCGGTCCGTTGGACGCCGCCGCCGCGGCGGCCTCGTCCGGCGGTGTGCCAGGGCACCGCCGCTCCCGGCTGCCAGCGCCGCCACGCCGGCGACCCGCGCCGCAGGCGTGTTCCGCGGGCCACCGGAATCGCTCCGGTGGTCTGATTCTGTTCCCGTCTGCACCGCTTCTCCTCCCGGGACTTGTTCTTCACTGCGGAATCATCAAATTTCCGTTGCGGCACGTTCCGTCGTCGCCCGTCAAATCCACACAACAACGAAGAAGGACGGAGGGTTGTCGGGCCGTGTTCGTTTGGCCCGCACCCTCTGCGTTAGAGATAAACAACGGGAGAAATAATATTCAACACATTAATACATATCCGAAAACAATTTTAATGAAATAAAATTGTTTTATGAATCAGGTTCTTCATTTTGAACGGAAACAACACAGGAAATAAGGGCATTTCCAAAAATTAAATCCCTACCTTGACAAGTCGTCGCGCGTGAGCGTTCTTCGCGGAATTGCTCGTCGCGGAAGGAGGGGATTGTCGCGTCGTCATGGAAGGGCGTCGCGTCATCGCGGAATCCGGCGTTTATTCGGAGAACTCAACAGCTGATCAAAGATTTGTTGCGGAGGAAGAGACGTCGCAGTAGAACGTTGCAGGAAGGGAACGTCGGCGTCGCGGAACACGGCGTCGCGTCGTCGACTTCCACGGGTTCGACGTTCTTCATCGGAGGCCGGCATTCTTCCTGTTCTTCGCGAAGAAGGATGAAGGCTCAAGGATTCTGTCAAGCCTCTCAACGAGTCATCCTTCAAAAGACCTTGTTGGTCTTATTTTATTATTACGCCAACAAACGAAAAAGGTAAGTAACGACCCATCAATTCGTTGAATTAATTCAACGAAAGAAACCGCCCATTTAATTCACGAAATAAACTGCCCAATTAAATGGTGCGTTAAGATTTTAAGAAAATGCGTCAGTTGACTTTCATAAAGACGGGTTTTCGCGGGTGCGTTACTTAGCGGAAAGAAACGGCGGGGCTCGTGCGTGCCCCACCTCACAAATATCCTACCGAGAGGGTAGGATATTTCTGGATAGTCATCTATCCGTTTCAACCCAGTTTAAGACTCTTTTAAGTAGCTTTAAGTGGCTTCCAAGTGGCTCAAGTGAAATAAAATAAAGTTGTCGTAAAATTATTTTATTTCTTAACTTTAAGCCCGAAAATTAAAAACCACACCTGAGAAAATGCAACTCCGGAAGAGGCGTTTCTAAGTGAATACCGGCGCTGCGATTTCATCGGTGCCCTCAGAATTTGATTCCGGGCACCGGTTCAAAAGTTAGAAAAACCCGCTCGTCCGTTCACTGAACGTACCCGAGCCAAACTTCGAAAATGGATTCCGGGCACACCGGGCCTCGGAATCAAGTGCCGTCACAAACTGCGTTCTTGTAAAATTCCAAAGAAAATTAAGAAAAAAATTCCCTTAAAATTTACGGGTCTTTACAACCACCATTCAATTATTGTGATATAGAAAGTGATTAGTTATTTACTCAACACATACTCTAAGCCCACATGAGCCATGTTCAGCATGAAGAAGAAGAGTAGCATGAAAATATCATCAATGAAACACTTTATTCCTAAAATTATTCAACTACTTTCATTAAGAAATCCACATATCATGATATATATCCCTTGATTGATCAATTTTAGAATCATCAGATTTAAAATTACTCCTACTTCACTACTTGGGTTCTCGTGTATTGGAATTCTTAAAGATGTCTAAAATAATCTCTGATAACTCTGCTTTGGATTAATTGATGTTGTCCAAGATAAGATCTAATAACTCCATTTTCATAATAGCTCCCCCAATCAGCTTCTCACCATGTCTTTATTAAGAAATTTTATCCCTTTGATGGACAAAATTTATACCACTTTTTCAATGAACGCAAAGGTCACTCCTTTGTGATCTGTGACAGGGTAAAGAACAAATATTAGTACATTAGGGAAAAACAAACTAAACCATGGGGAGAGGGGGTCCCATATCCTTAATTTTTCAAGTAGAGGGGTTTAACTAAACTTCCACATCCAGTTGAATCCTTTCAAACATTTCTTCAGGTAAGGCCTTTTTTATAATGTCCATAACCTATAGTTTTATAGGAACATAATCCAACTTCACAAGCCCTTGCTCCACCATCTCCTTAATAAAATGGTATTTGATTTCAATGTGATTTTTCATTGAGTGATGTACTTGATTTTTTCTAATATTTATATCAGTTGAATTATCACAATGAATTTAAATCAATGACTTCACATCAACTCCCATATCATCAAGCTACTGCTTCATCCACAATAACTCCATGCATGCTTGAGTAGCCGGAATATATTCAGATTCTGTGGTGATCAATGAAATGAAATATTTTTTCTTTCTTTGATAAGAAATAAAAAATCTAAAATGAAAGAATACACTAGCAGATATTGATTTTTTATCATCTATAGAACCAGCCCAATCTATATACGTATATCCTAATAACGATTGTTGGGATTTTTCATTGTATATCAAAAAAAAATCCACCATACCCTTGATATACCAAAGTATTTTTTTAGTGAAAGAAATTGGATTTACTTAGGATTTAATTTATATCTCGCTACTTGACTTATGGAAAAAACGATATCAGGTCTTATCGCTTTCATATATAACAAACATCCAACAATTTACATGTATTCTGTGATATTAACTACTTTGCCTTCATCATCCCATGAGAGTTTCATCAAGGTAGCCACCAGAGTTATAATATCCTTATAATTATCCATTCAAAAAAATTTCAAAACCTCCTTAGAATATTTAGATTGAGAAATTAATGCACCATTATTTTCTTGGGTCAGTTATAAATGAACGGAAAACATCAGTTCCCGAATCATTGACATTTCGAACTCGATTTTAATGAATTTGAAAAAACATCTATACTACACTTCATCTGATCCAACAAATATTATGTCATTGACATATAATAGAACCATCATCCTTTTCTTATTTTCATTGTTGATGCATAGAATGTAATTATCTCCACCACACTGAAAACTAAGCTTCTTTGAAAACTGACCTAGTCTTCAATAACATTCTATTTGTGCTTTCTTTAACCCATATAACACATTCTTTAACCGAAAAACTATGTTATCATATTCATGAATGAGAAAACCATATTTCTTCTCAATATAGACTTCTTCTTATAGAACCCCATTCATAAATATAGACTTGAAATCCATCTGCAAGACATTGAACATTATCTGTACTACAATGGATAGGAATAATCTTATTGTTTCTATCCTTGCAACAGGTGAAAATGTTTCATCAACATCAATTCCCTCTATATAAGAGTACCCCTTGCACACTATTCATGATTTGTTTTGAATCACTGTGCCATCTTAATTCATCTTGTTGTGAAAGAACCATTTGGTCCCAATAATATTCTTATCTACTAGTCTCAAAAACAATTTCCCAAGTCTGATTCTTCTCAATTTGGACAAGATCATCATTCATAGACTGAAACCAATTTTCATATTTAGAAGCATCGAAAACAAATTTAGGATCTACCTATGATAAGAATAATTATTGTTGTAGATTATTTGTCCTATTTCTCTGTACTGGTGCTGTCTGATCACCAATGATATTTTTCCTATCAATTTCTTCTCAACTATTTTTCTTTTTTCTCAGATACATATTTTAATTCCTCTTTCTCATCATCAGTATCTTATTATAAATTTACATTTTCACTTCTCCCCCAGTGTTACTTTCCTCTTCATCGATTTCATCATGGAACTGTTCACTGTATTATTGAAGATTCTTTCCATTTTCCACTATAGTGAAATCATTTCTTTCAACTAATTTTATTGCCCTCTTATTGAATCATTTATATGATTTGATTTTTTCCCGAGTATCCAGGAAATATCTCCTAATCTCCACAAGACTCAAATTTCATGTGTTTATCTTTGTTGAGAATAAAGAACTTACTTATAAAGATTTAAAGGTAGTTAAATGTTGTATTCTTTCTGTACCAAATCTCATATGGAGTCTTTTCTTCCTTCGAACACAATATATCCCAATTGGGTATATATAACAACTTCAAGACTACTTCCTTTTAGAATTTCTCTAGGAGGTATTTTTCAAAAAACATTGTCATGGCCATATTTTTGATTATCCGATTCCTCCTCTCAACCACTCCATTATATTGGGGAGTTATCACTAAATAAAATTGATTCCTTATCCCATGTATCTTGAGATAACATTTTACTTGGATGTTTGGATGTTCCGTACCATTATCAGTTGAAAAATTAATAATTTTTTGTACAAGTATCATTTTTGGTTCTCTCGAATATTGTTTTACGCAACTGAACACATTGGTCTTATGGGAAATGAAAATAACCATTCCATACTAATGAAATAATCAATGAAAATAATGTAATACCTCTTTCCCTAAATGGATCTTGGAAACATTGGTCCACAAACATCTTCATGTGCTAATTCAAGCACTCTAGTTGAATTTTGTTATTTTTCTTTGTACGTCTTTTTGATGATATTACCTTGTTGACAAGCATCACACGTATGAGTACGATCATGTTATAGTTTAGGGATGTCTCTAGATACATAATATTTTTCTAGTTATTTTAGGGATGGTTGGCATAGATGACCAATTCATTTATTCCAGAACCTTTTTTCTTCCTCTCTAGTTAAAAAGAACATATCGCCTTCTCCACCTACAAGGTATAGATTCCCCTCTATTCTGTTTCCCTAAAGAACAACTATACCATATCATCATTTCATGATACACATATTCTTGGTAAATCTTATTTAATTATATAAGTCATATAATTGACCGACACTATGAATGTTTTGACTGAGATCTTCTACTACTAACACATTAGCACGTCTCATTTTTCCTTAAAACCTAGACTTTCCTAAGACAATTATCATCATGCCTTCATTATTTAAAATTTTTACAACACCTTATTTATCATATTTATTCCCATAAAATGATAATTATAACCTTTAATCTGGGATGTGCATCCACTATCAAGGATCTATACACCAGAACAATCTTATTCTTTAAGGACAATTTCTACAACCAGTGCCTTCTTAGCTCTTTTCTTTTAGATCCATTTTTTTGAATTCATACACAGTATTGATTGATAATATTGATCTTATTCAGAGTATGATGGAACAAAATCATCTTGTAGATCTACAAATCAATTTTTAAATTTAAGATCATCTGTTGATTATTTGATTTGCTGCTTGTCACCACTTCGGTTATGTTTTGGTACATTCCTCTACATGGCTGATGTACAATATCTATCCATGTTCCAAAATCCTTCGCACCGAAAACAATTTCCCTAAAAATATATTCTAGAGTACTAATATCTATTTGGATTCCATGATTTTTGTTGTTGTACCCTTCAGTATCTCTTAGATATAGAACACACATTTTGTAGGTGAATCATATTTCCATAATAATAACACCTGATGTAGGGTGAAATCCTACATGTCACTTCTAAACCACTGGTTTTCCCTTGGGTTCTATGAGTATTTTTGTTGTTCTTCATACCTAAATCAATCTTCAATATCATAGAAGGTGCTTGTGGTCAGACATCAATTGTAACCATTTTTTGTTTTTGGTCAAGCCCCACATCAGCCTTAACATTTGAACATGACTGTTGCTTATTTTCTATTAAACTTATATGATCCACTTCTTCATTTTATTTCACTTGAATGATCATATTTTCGGATAACATACCAGGTTTCAAGATTTTTTATTGATCCATAACTTTTCATCGAAGGCCTTTGAATTATTATTCTAGTTCTTCAATGCGTTTTATATTTTCTCTTACTATGTTATTCAAACCATCGATCAAAAATTTCTATTCTTCAACATTGAGTTTATGTCCACAAACTGTTTTTAAGTCATCTGGAAATGAAGACATGTGTAAAGACCCGTAAAATTCAAGGGAATTTTTTTTCTTAATTTTCTTTAGAATTTTACAAGAGCGCGGTTTCAGACGGCACCTGATTCCGAGGCCCGGAGTGCCCGGAATTAATTTCTGAAGTTTGGCTCGGGTACGTTCAGTGAACGAACGAGCGGGTTTTCCTAACTTTTGATTCGGTGCTCGGAATTGAAATCCGAGGGCACCGATGAACTCGCAGCACCGATATTCTCTTAAAGAGACCTTTTCGGAAGTTGCGTTTGTTGCCGGTTGAAAGTTAGTTTTGGGGTTTTTAGTTTGAGTTAAATAAAATTTGTGAAGAACAAATTTTATTATAACTTGATAAAACCTACCAAAGGGGGTTGGAAGTGGGACCCACACCCACTTAACCTCCCTTGGGAGGATTAAGTGTGGTGGGGCCCACACGAACCCCTAAACCTTTCATATTATCTCAACTCCCTTAACGCCTCATTAAATGACTTGAGTTACTTATTTAATTATGGGAGTTAATCCTTTTGAATTTCAAACATTTGAAATTCTAGTGTGTTATGTGTTAATAAAATAAGATGTTGTCTTATTTTATTTTGGTTAATTGTTTGTCTTCTTGAGAGGTGGAGAGCTTTTTCTTCTTCTTCTTCATCTCTGACGAAGATCACGAAGAACGCTCAACTTGTCGAAGAACGCTCAAGTCCCGACGAAGAACGCCGCTCCGCTATTCTTCGTCTTCCGTGTCAACGAGTGGGAACGCCGCTTCCTCCTCGGATTCCCTTCGTCGACATAAGAAGTTTCGCCAACGACGTGTCTCTTCGAACGCATCCCTTCGTCATCGGATTTGACGAACGGCTACCGCGACGCCCGACCACCGCGACGCCGTCTTCCGCGGAACGTTGACAATCTTCGAACCTTATACCCGAGGTAGGGGTTGTTGATTATTGTTTAGTTATTCTATTTTTGATCATGAATTTTAGCAAGTCTAACGTGTGGCTTTGGATTATTTAAAGATGCGTTATTGCTTAACGTGAGGGGGCCGGACCGCATGAACACGGCCGAACCCCCTCCATCATTCTTGTTGTTTATTCTTGCGGGTGGAAGCAAAGTGGCGTGGTGCCGTCGCACCACGCGGATAATCGTACAATTATTTTACGCGGCGCCGTCGCGCCACGCCGAGGAAGAATCTTCAAGAACGCGACGCCGTCGCGCCGCGTTGAAAGGAATCAAGGCACGACGAAGGGGCGCGGTGCCGTCGCACCGCGCCGGACGACGAACACCGCGGACGGTTCCGGGCCGCAGCGGGACGAGGAGACCGCGGCCGGTTCCGGGCCGCGGCGGGAAGAGAAGACCGGCGGCCGGGCCGCCAGCGTCAGAAGCCGAAGAGGGGACCGGAATTTCCGGTCCCGTTGGAGAAAACCGGTCGGCCAACTGGCCGACCGGATAACGTTAAACCGGGGGAATTAATCCCCCGGCCAGCACATAAAAACCCCCCTCTTAAAGGGGGGCGGTTTTCATATAAAGGGGGGGGGGGGCAGCAGCCCCCCGGTTTTATCTCCAGCCGGCCCCCACGTGCGGGGGCCGTTTCTTGCAAATGGCGCGGCACAAAGGCCGCGCCGCCATTCCAGGAAGCGGGGGCTTAGCCCCCGCGTGCAGCCACCTCGCGACGACAAGCCGCCGTGGCTCCCCGCGCCGCTGCGCCGCCGCGCCGCCCCAGGGGGGTGTCGGGCCGGGTCGGCCCGGACCCGGACCCCCCCGTTTCGAATCGTTTTCGGTCTTTTGGACATAACTTGAGCCTCGGACCTCCGTTTGACGAACCGTCTACGGAAACGCGATCCTTGGATCGAGACGGTCGTTTCGGTATATCGCACTCAAGGTTTCGGATTACTTTGAGTTCGGCCGGGTTGGTTCGTTCACGAAACCAACCGGGCCTTCGGAGCGGAAACGCTCATATCTTGAGCTACGGACGTCCGATTGACGTGCCGTCAGCCGTGTGGTGTTCCTCTTTATGAGACGGATCTTTTGGAATAATCTGCCCGAGGTTTGGACATAGGTGGAGTACGGTCGGGTTGGTTTTTCCTTAAAAACCAACCGGGCCCCGGAGACGAAAATGCCAATAACTCTCAGACCGGGCGTCCGATCGACGCGCCGTCTGTTGCGTTGAGTTCCTGTTGACGATACGGAACTTTTGGATACATCAACTCTGGTCTTCGTGACAGTTGATGTATCAGCCTCTCGGCTCGTGGAGCGGACCCTCCGAACGAGCTTGCTGTGTGCGGGAACCCTAGTGCTGGCTGCGACTGTTCTACTGCTACTACTGCTGCTACTGCTACTGTGACTGCGACGACGACAGTACAGAGATCCTATGTGGATTCGACGACGACGACTTCAGCACTCAGCGATCCTACGTGGATCAGTGCTACAGGTCCTGTGTGGGCCCGATCCTGTGTGGGTCCTTGCGCTCAGCGGTTCTGTGTGAGCCAGCGCCTACAGGTCCTGTGTGGGCCCGATCCTGTGTGGGTCATTACGGGGGTTAGTTACCTATCGATCCTTCGTGGGTCCGACGACTTAGATGGATCAGTGATCATATTTATTGTCCTTGAAGAAGTATACCTGTGTGAGCTGAATCCTTTTGCTTTCCTGTGTGGATTGTGTTGTGCAATCCTGTGTGGATTACGTTTTGCTTTCCTGTGTGGAATACGTTTACTTTCCTGTGTGGACTGAGTTGTACTTGGGCTCGGAGGATAGAGCGTATTTGAATTGATGACTTAGGTATATGTATGGGCATATACCTAAGCAGTGTCGGTTATTACTTCATGATTGTTACTTTTCTTCATGGTTTATCCTTTGTGGATTTGAGAGACCTTCAGGGGTCTCGGGGTCCCTACTGAGTAGCTTATACTCACCCCTGCACGGGCTTTGCCCGCACTACGTTATGTTGGTTGCAGACGACGGACAACGTTGACCTTAGGTGAGGCTTGCAGAGCGGGACGGTACCCGGAGGTGGACCACTGGGCGGGACGTGCTCGGAGCGGACGACGGGACCCGTGGTGCAGAGGAGCTATCTGTACTCACCCTTCAGGTGGGATTTCCAGTGGACAGCTCGGTGTAGCGGCATTTACTTTTCAGTTGCTGTTTTCCCTTTCGAGTTGTACTTTAATTTCAGTTTTGGGTTTGTATTCTGGCCCATTTACTTTTCCGCACTTTCAGTTGTACTCTGCTTTTGTTTAGTGTTTACTTTCCGCTTGCTGACTCTGTGGTGTTTGTTTACTTTACAAAGGCAATGCCTTCCCTTTTTACCGGATTTACGCCTTGGTGCTAGTTGCCAGCCCCTGGCCTATGGAAGGCGGGCTTGGGGTAGTCACGGCACGGACCCCGAGGGCGGGTCGTGACAACATGAGATCATAAATTTCTTCCATTAACTCAAACTTCTCTTTTTTCTTGCTACTGCCTATAGAGTTTGGCATCATGAATTGCTCTGTTATCTTTCTACATTTTGGATCTCTAAACAACTATCTCTTTAAAATATTCCTCTAATTTATCTTGTATATCAATTATTCCTTCAACCTATTCTTTATCAATGTATATTTATTCATTTTTTTGGGTGTTACATACGACTAAAACCACATAATTATCTCCAAAATCTTTGCAGTTCTCTACATATCAACCTCAAATTCATCTAAACAATCATTTTATATTGCAAGAAGATTCTTATTTTTGATGAAATTTCTCTTGAACTATTTCTTACCTTTAAAAAATACTGGAGACTTATTCATGGGAATTTAATCTTCATCCTCATCATCTTCTTAGAACTTATTAGGGGTCCTTACTACAAGATTACCAATATTTCTACATCAAAATCATGTAATTGGATGTTTCCATTTGAAAATTCCTTTTACTATTTGTAGATTTGATAAAAGGAATGACATTAAATCATATACTCTTCTTCTTCTTGAAAATCTTCAATGGTGATCTCATTTATGGCCTTGAATTATACCTCTTTGGAATTCCATTTTTCTACAGACTCAATATCCTCATTTCTCATCTCATATGTGACAAGAGTGATGTGAAAGCTATCGAATGATTACTTATTTAGATCATTATCCTCTAAAATAGAAACTTTAATATTAAATTAAGTGGTAAGTCTTCTCAAGATTCTCTTAAAGATATTTAAATATTCATTAATTTCTTCAAGACCATGCAAGTATTCCATAAAAAAATTCACCCTGTCAAAGAATGCATTAATAGATTCATTGGGGTTTAATCTCAGATCCACATATTTGTTCCATCGAACTTTCATTTTTTCTTCTCATACTTTTGAATCACCTTCATAGATATTCAGTATATTTTCCCACATTGCAGGAGTAGACTTACATGACATCACCTTTTTATAGATTTCATTAGCTAGGCGCCTCTTAGTGCATTGATTCATGTGGAGTAAGAATATAATTTATTTATGTCAGCTTCTGACAAAGAACCACTATCCACAGTATCCATAATTACATGTGTTTCTATTGTATACACATCCATACATAAGGATAAAAAATATTTCTACATCCAATTCTTCCATAATTGAAAATTATTTCCATCGAACATCATAATCACTTTGTGATTAACAACCTCTATGAGAGAAACACTGAAATTAACCTTTTCCTCTAATAAAAATTGTTATCCTAACTAGGTTAAATACGCTGAGATGGGGGTGGGGGGTTGGGGGGTGAATCAGGGTATAAAAAACTAAAACAACTAAACCTTTTAATCTTATTTTGTTGTTAAACAAAACCCTATTCTCTCTCTTTCTAGAAAAAAATGTATGAACAGAAATTAAAACAAGCATGAGACACAAAAAGTTTACTTGGTTCACCCTCATTGGGCTACGTCCAAGGAGTATACAATGAAAATGTTCCAAAATTACAAATCCACTAAAAGAACATTGCTATTTACAATGTTCAGAGTAGACTCACTACCCCTACTAGTTCACAACAAATCATAATTTGAATACTCACTACTCTCTCAACTGAATTGTGCTCCCTAATTCTTTATAATATCATTTGATTCCCTCAAACATTTTTCATCCTAAATCTTACATCTAATATAGGTCCTTTTCCATTATAATGTCATGAAAACATGAAATCTATTTGGGTACCTATTAGTAATCCTGAGTAGGGTGCGAGTACAACTCAGTAGACCACCACCAATGGTTTCTAAAACAATATCCATTCAATAAAATTGTTTGTAATTGTATATAGAATAAATAAAATAAATAAAATAAAAAAGTTAAATTTATTCAATTACTCTTTATTTAACTATATAACCCTCAGGTTCCCAAGAACACCAAAACCATGATAACTGCTCCAACCGATGTTGAATTCTGAACAACTTTATATTTTCAATTAACAATTTATTCAAAAAATGATATTTCATTATCAATTTCATTTCAGTTCATGATATAGATAATTAGAACCATAGTCCAATGCCTCTATTTTAGGTGTTGATCTTCAAGTCTAGTACCCCGTGAATATTTGGATCATCAGTCCATTTCTCACACATCATGGGTATTTGGATCATTAGTCCATATCCCATACAATTTTCGTGCATGCCTTACGTCTAGAATTCCATGTATAATACCCCTCTAGTATTTGGAGCATCATTCCATGTCCCACACCCCATTTTCTCAATCAATCACATATATCACATCTATCATATATATATTAAAATAATTAACTCAATAATTAATTAATAATATCAACTTCATTAATTAATTCGACAATTAATTTATCACAAAAAAACATAAATTAATTAATCAATTAATTGGTCAAAAAATTCCATTAATTAATTCACCACATAATTAATCACAATAATTCCATTCAATACTACTACAATTAATTCAAAAAATATATATCATGGTTTAATAATTAGAAAATCTCAAAAATTAATTCCAAAATTAATTATCCCAAATCAATGATTTCACAATTAAATAATTCTCATAAATTAATTCATTAATTAATTTATTTAATTAAACAATCTAAATATTTCATAATTAATTCATGAATTAATTATTCCTCAAATCCCAGGATTTCTATATTTAAATAATAAATTAAACAATTAATTTTTAAATCCACAATTTGTCAATCTCAACAATTCTCATAAATTAATTCAAAAATTAATTTGAACAATTTAGGTTCACTTAATTAATTAATTTACCGAAATAATTAATTCAATTTAGAAATATAATTCTAAAAAAACTCTAAAAATCCTACAATTACATACATGTAATTAAAATTATGAGTATGGGATTTGAATAATAAACTGCCAACCTCAATTCGTTGATGAGTGACTGACCAACAGAAATCCCTAATTGATGTGCGATAGTTGAATCAATAATGGATGAAGTGATCTAGACCAAAACCTAGGATCAAGATCAACATCCAAACCCATAATTGTCAAGGTTTCCATCACGTCATCGAAAGAAGGGGGAAAAAGTGAACTAAAGAAAAAAAGGCTTACCAGGCATCCACCACCAATTCGCAATGATCAAAGATGATGAAATCAATTAAAATATGCTAATAGTTACCTGAGGGTTGGAGGAGGAGAACTATTGCTGATAATAATTTAGGAACCAGTTGCACAACTTGTTTAAAATAGTAGGTTACGTATTTACATGATGTGTAATTTTATTACATGTCGTGTTACTATTTTTAATGAAATACTCTGAAAAACCCGTTCCCTCAATTTTTTTTATTAAAACCCTCACACAATTACATGATGTGTAATCCATTTAAGTGATGTGTAAAATTTTTACATTTTTTTTATCCTATTTTCATTTTAAACAATCCGAACCTCTTTTAAAGTTTCTCATATCACCAAGAACCCATGAAACACTTAACCTATTTATACCAAGACTAAAACACCAAAAGAAAGATTCCCCGGGAGAAAGATGTGATTGTAACATTCCGACCCGACTCACCAATAAGATGGTGGATAGACTGGTGGGCCACATGGCCTCAGGCGCACCTCCCTATATGCTAGAGGTTACCAACTAGCAGTGAGGGTCTATTGATGGCATGGTGGGGATACTATACCCTCTAGATCAGAGTCTCATAATGATATAATAACATTAAAACAAAAAACATTAGTAGAAGAAATAATAGTAAAGACAAGTAGTGGAAGAATAATATAATATCTAAAAAAATAACCAATGTCAATTTATAAAAATGCATGTATGATCAATGATGCTACAAGTATAAGTAGTACAAATTAACAAAAAAATAAATAAAAACCCAATGGTAAACTCCATGAGCATCATGAGCCATTTATGTGCTCTATAGCTCCCATGTACATAACAGAACGAAATCAATGAATCCAAAGAACTGCAAACAAGAAGATCTACTCAGGTTCCAAATAGATACTAAGTAGGGTGTGAGATATAAATATTAGTTGGATAGAACCCACAATGTCTATCTAAATTCATTTCATGCAATGAATAATACATGATATTTTGACATACATTATAAATGAAAAGTGATAAAAAATTAAAGAATATAAACTTGGTATGGGATCCTAAATGGAAACCTGCCCCATACCACCTGCTTCAGCCTAAGCCAAATATATATGTCTATGGGTAGATCCTCCTGTATCAGGAAGGATCGCCCAGATTAGTGAAATATTATCCTTAAAATGATGAAACATTAAAATATACCATAAACATACGGTCTCTTCCCTCACGATAACCAAAACCATACCTCCGGAATTACTGGAATCTCACCCTCATGCTATCAAAAATCTCACCCTCAAGGATAACTAGAATATCAACCTCGGGCTATCCAAAATTTCACCCTCAAACATAACTAGAATATTTACCTCAACCATCATGTTACTATACATATAACCCCCAAGAATCTTATATAAAAATATAATCTACCCTCAAACATTCAATACTTGTGCGCCAAGACCTTAGGCAGTATGAAAACATGAACCACACCCCCAGGTGTCACATTAATTATAAGTCATATCCACACAAACTCAACATTCCAAATAGTATCAAACCCTTAGGTATCAATCAAATTGATATCACATAATCTGAAACTCTAAGAAAGAAAAAACTCAATTCTAGTACCAAACATACTAGATTTATCATTATAAGACCCAATGATCAATTTGTAAAAAATTACCATATATTAACCTATTTAGTTCATTAATCCAGGTTCCTAATTATCATCATAATTATATCAAACCTATTTAATTAATCCATCAACCATATAATCATTAATATTAATTAACCAGTTTAACCAAGGTGATTCTACCATAAGAAATCAAATAATTTATCATTATTCCACTTCAAAAGTATCATCTAGCAATGAAATAATTTATCCAGTTTATTATAGGGCTTCAAAGTCAGACCAACCAAGTCTTAATAATTTCCCAGGATGGCACACCTATTAGTTGGATGTAGGTCTCAATATCCTTGCCTATAGACCCAAATAAATCTAAGGGATGATTTGAAATGAAAAATTACAATTTAATAGGTAGTATTCAATTTATGTGGTTGCACATGACATGCTAGCATAACCAAATATATTTTATATAATTTAAATAATTAAATCAGACCCTAGGAATTTGGTTTAGAACACCTAAATCAATCCTATTTAAATTAATTCAATTAAACACAACAAAATTCATGGTTTAAATATCTTATATATATTTAAACCTTTTAAACCCTTAATTTATCATAAGTAGTTATTTTTAAATTAACCAGAGGCATAGTCATGCCACCCTATTTAGTTCCATTTCAATATAACAATTTAATTAATTTAATTTAAACTAATCAAGTCTGAAAAATAAATTCACATTATTTATAGGGGGAAAATACTAACTTTCCACATAACAAGAACTAATAATAAGGAAGATGGAAAAATAAAACCATAACTAAGAATGATATAAAAACCATCACTACTTTTACGATTGAGGACAACACACCTCTGATAGAGGGTTTTTATTATAAAATCATGATTTTTTATCAAACTAATCATTTATCTTATTTTAGCATTACATCCAGTTCACCAAGGAATGTATTTTAGAAAAACCACCATATAGAGAAAATCATTAATTAAAAGTATAAAAAACATGTAATTAATTAATTAATGCATTCTCAAATTTAAAAGGGAAAGGAAAGGGATCCTACATCAAGAAGTAGACCATGAAAATACAAACACTCGTTACATTATGATTTATGTGGTGACCACTCAAAGATGCTCCTCCCCCCTTCAAGCATATACACTTTCACATATATATATAAGGACACCTATACCCCATGCATATATTTTCGTGGCCATGAATACGTGTAAGGGGATCATTATATACATTCTTATATGCATACAACAGTCTCCACTTATATACATAAGAATATTTTGTATATATACATAGGAACACCTATCCCCATACATATATATTCACTAACATGGGTGAATATAAATATAACGGGGGAACTGATAAATATATACACATACGTAGCTATGCATACGCAAGTATGTCTCCTTAGAGCTTGGTGACTCTAAACCACACAACGGGGTCCAATGCACTACAAAATAATTACTCAGAACCTTAAGGAAATTAAAGACCCTAAATAAAATAGGTAAAATAGAGTAGTAGATGTAAACCCTTACCTCAGATGGAGGTAGAAAGATGAATTGACATGGTACATCCCAACACAATACTAATAAATTATTAGGGAGCTTAAACACTTAAATACTCTAGTAAAATGGGTTCGAAACAAAGAAATGGATATATAACCTCACATTATATGGAGACAACAACCTGAAAACATGCCACAAGTTCATCAAATTGAAAAAATCAGAAACTCATAAATGTTAAGATCAACAAAAATAAATTGAGTGATAGCAACGAATGATGTAAACCTTACCTAAAATTGATAACAGGTGGTCTGAGGGGATCTGATCTTCTTTGCGTTCAGTGGAGGTTTCTAGAATATGAACAAGGGGGTCCCAAGGGATCCTTGACACACCTTAATAGTGGAAGAAACAACAAAACCTACTTAAACCCTAACCTAGGGTTTCAGCCGAACCACACCAGGTGACAGGAAAACCAAAATCTGACCAGAAAGGAGAAGGATAGGGAGTTGGAAGCCATACATTATCGAATCTAAGGAAGAACTGGAAGGAATAGTGGAATATCTATGCCGCAAGAGGGAGATAGAGGAGGGGGAGGGGTCACATGCCTATGGGGGTTTAGCCAGGGGGATCATGCAATGCATCTAAGGAGAGGGGGGGGGGGTGCTCACGTGATGGGATAAAAAAGGGGTGAATACCATTTGTGATTATTGAACCCTAAACTAATAATAATAATAATATTATCAATAATAATAATAATAATAATAAGATAATAATAATAATAATCTTAAACATAATAATAATAATAATATTAAAATTTTTATTTATTTTTTTATTTCCCCATTTACCTTTATTGAATTTAGTTTAATTAATTAGATTTCATTAAATAAAACATACCGTATTGTTCCAATGCTCAAAAAAGAATTCTGAAACTCAGTTTCAAACACAACCCATCTAGTAAATAACAAAAGTTCAAATTACCTTTGATTTTGTTTGGTTCAAAACCTAGAATGTTACAACCTTCCCACCTTAAAACTTATCACCCTTTAGAAGAATTTGGAAAAAATGAAAACATCACCCAATCTACATGGGGTCATGAAGTCTCATTCAATCGGTTGAAATATATTTCCCAATGCCCAAATACCTTTCAGCACTTCTTAAACACATGATACTTAAGCTGCAAAGTATGAGGAAACACTTATTTTTCTACTGAAATGCTGTGATTAAACATACCCGATCCCGCTCTGCTAGAGGCATGATCACATCACCATCTCATTAAATATCTAGCCAAAGGCACTTCCAACCTTAGGAATTAATGTTAAAAAAGGGATACATTATGATCCACAATAGATTCCACCATTATAATTTTCTACAAGACACACCATTAAGTATTCTAGCGACATTTCTCATGTGATTTAAAAAATTTAAAATGGTTTTTTCCCCATCAATCTTAAAATCCCAAGTCAAGCCATCTTTTCATGAAAATTCCAAGTTGACACAAACCACACTTGTCTCACCCGATGATGTGCCATAAACAGCCGTTCACCGACCATTCCATTAAACAAGAGAGACAACTAGTAAAGTCACTCTGACCGACCATTCAAGAAGATGCTCTGCTTAGATGACCAATTTTTTAAAAATTGAACTATGATTAATTCTTCTATGGTATATCACATTTACCACAAAAATGTCCACCAAAGTCCATACTTGACTACTGGGGACATTCCTTGATTTAAGAATCACCGATCCTGACAACAATTCTAGGGTAACCTATGATTGAAATGATTATAGTGTAAGAAACTAACCCAAGGTAGTCTGTACTCCATGTTTATGAGTGAGATATTGGTATAAATATAAGATCTACATTAGAACATTGACTGGTCCTAGAGAGGCATCCGACTGAAGTTGAGTTAAAGGAAATTTCTGGAGTATGAGAGTTCTTCTGAGGCATTCTTACTTAGGAACCCAAGTATCACTTTGGACTAACCAAGCCTCAATAATAACCAAGTGTCAGCATGAAACACTAATAAAACAACCCAAACAAGCCCAATAACTTTTGAAGATTTAACGCGGCATAAGACCGATGCTGTCTTAGTGAATCAAGGAATAGGTTGAGAGAGGGGATGTGCTTGTTGCTTAAAGAAGAGTAAACTAAGAGGATTATAAGATTAAAAGGAAGATCATTTCAAACACTTCTGGTTGACTTTACTTTCAAGGTTCTTGACTTCACCTTCTAACGTAACACCATTAACTAATCACCAAGCCTTTACCACTTAATGAGTTTCTGTGATCATTCAAAATTAACCACCAAAGTCCACCCAGGAACAACGACATTTCTCAAAGGTTTCATACACCACCAACCACACGAACATCATGCTTATGAGAAAGAAATAACATGATTTAAAGTTCAAAAGCCTCATAGGAACTTAAGAAATCCCGACCGTTCTCCAGTTGTCCTCTTTGGTTATATCCCTTCTAATTCGAAGGACACATTTACTGAAGCTTTCATGGTGCTCATTCGCACCACGATCACAATATCAAAGAATCAAAAAAAGGAAACCAAAACTGAACTAACCATAGTGTAAAAACACGCATGTATTAAGATAGATATCTAGAGCATTGGGAAAAACCTATTTATTTAACACTTAGGTTACTCTACTACAAAGATGACCCGACAATGAACTCAATAGAACACAAATCAAAGATTTCACCAAACCCAACCAGTTTATTACAATATTTAACACTCAACAGTCACCGCATACATGAACACATACTACCCTAAGGATTCATAAGAAACTATCACATCCTAATTAAAATTCAATAGGTTTTTCTCCCTATGAATTCAAGTATCAGATGGTATGTACAAGAGATTTAACCCATCATCATATTTCCCCATATGACCATAAACCTGGGCGATGCCATACCGATTCATCGAAAAATAAGGAATAAGAATGGGTCAAGTGACCTACAAAGAAACCAACCATGCCCTAAAAATGTCGAACATACTAAAATTGAGCCTTTCTCTATGATCATTCCCATATTAAAGGGAAAGAAAAACATGACCACCCATCTAAACAAAGGTGTCTTTTTAAATAAAAGGGGGTCTAACTAGGGACGAAGACACCTGAATTAAAACATACAATAGAAGGATCACTATTTTTAGCAAGTAATTTAAGATATAAGAGTGCTACATACTATAAGCTATCCCCTTACGAAGGAAGAAGCATTGAACCTAGATCTAGGTCACACTAAGAGAAAATTTACTAGGATAAAGAGCTGACCAACTAAGACATTGCTAAAAAGAAATAAAATATGTGAAAACACTCATGCTTCTGCTCCAAGAAAACTCAATGAGAAACTTTAAACTACCCTTACATGAGATATTAAACAAAGGAAGACACCTCGGGTTCCATTTTATAGCTATTTCATTGATTCAAATTTTAATCTTTAAACATTTAATATATTTAACTAACACATCAAGGAAAAGAAATCATATTTAAACAAAATACCTTTTTAAAACATTTTAAACTTCTTGACATTATTTCATATATTATACAATTTATCAATATAAATTTCTTTTAAAAGATAAGGCGACCAATGATGGTCCCATTAATCCAACTTGGGTTCTTCAGAAAGAAACCTAATAATATTTGATTAATTATAAAAATCATAAACACACATTAAGGGTTATCTCACAAGATATTTGCCTCAACCAAACAACTTTGGTCCATTTGTATATTTTTGAAAGTGGACAAAATCATTCAGATCTAAGTTAAAAAAAATTTCATTTTAAAACCATATAAAAATACACAATAATTAAATAAACAATGGTTCGATTTCATGAGTTTTCATTTCCCAATTCAGAAATTTCCCTTAAACATAATGTATTAAAAAATATCTCCCATTAATCAAATCCAATCCACTTTAACATTTTAACTTCACATGCCTTTTACATTTTAACAATAACCTATAACCATTTATATCTATCAAACAAAACCAGCATGTCATCTAGAAATAAACATAGAGGAGAATGATATGATAGAGAAGCATAGAATATAAACACCAAAGCATTGAAAAAATGATAAAATTAAAAAAAATCATGTTATCAATATATGAATTGTAAAGAAAGAAAAAAATGGCATAACACTCAAGGAACGTAGTCAAATCATTAGAAAACCAAAAATGTAACTACATGGCACGTTATACACATGACATGTTAATTACTATGTGCCTATTATGATGCATGATATGATTATTCCTTCTTAAACTAGGATAGAAGTTAAAATGCCAAAAATTCCATAAATCATAAGCTGTGAAAAGTACATCAATCAATCGAGGTGAAATCAAATCCAACTGTAATAAAAAAAACAGGAACAACAATCCCATCCCTGTTCACTTGGTCATTTCCCGTATGTGGGGTGATAAGTACTAGGAATGGTTGTTAAATAAGGGTTGAAACTTTCACAGTATCCTATCTACTATCCTAAAATATTACGAAAAGGAAAATAAAGATATGATACAACATTGTAACATCCCGACCCAGCTCACTACTAAGACGCTGGTTGAATCGGTGAGTCACATGGCCTCAGGAATGCCTAATCATATGCCAGAGGCTACTGAATAGCAGCTATGGTCTGTTGATGGTATGGTGGGGAGACTATAACCTATAGATCAGATACTCACATTAGTATAATAACATTAAAAAATAGTAGCAGAAACAATAATAGTAAAGACAAGTAGTGGAATAATAATTTAATATCTAAATAAAAAATGGCCAATGTCAATTTACTAAAATGCATGTATGATAGATGATGATATAAGAAAAAGTAGTACAAATTAAAAAAATAAAAGAAAAATCCAATGATTGACACCTTGATAATCTTGATCAAGATCCTAGTCCTGTGCCCCCTAGATCCCATGTTCACAACACAACACATGAAATGAATCCAAATACACGCGAGAAAAAATATCTACTTGGGTTCCAAAATGAACCCAAGCAGGGTGTGAGATATAAATCTTTGTAGTCTGGTACCCATGATGTTTAGACCAATAAATTTTTTTCAATTAATAATAGGATAAAGTGTGACACACATTATAAATGAAAAGTTATAACAAATTAAATTATAACAACTTGGACCAAGATCCTAAATTGACACTTGTCTCTGTACCACCTGCTTCGGCCTATGATGAAAATATATGTATGTGGGTAGATCCTCCTATATTAGGTTGGATCACCCAGATCAGTGGAAGATTATCCATATTAGGATGAATCATTCCTAATATACCACAAACATATTGTGTCTTACTTCATGAAAACCAAAACCTCGCCCTCTGGCATAACCCGAATCTTACCCTCAGGCTATCTAAAATCTCACCCTCAGTCAAAACTAGAATCCTGCCCTCATAATGTCCAAAATCTAACCCTTATGCATAACTAGAATCTCACCCTCAGGCATCATGTGACTATGCATCTAGACCTATGGAATCTGACATAAATATATAATCTGCCATTAGGTATTCATTACTAGTGCGCCAAGTCATCAGGTGGTTCAAAAACATTAACCAATACCAAAGGCATAATATTAAACTTGAGTCATATCTAGATAGAGTCAACATGCCAAAAAGTATCAAACCTTCATGTATCTATCACATCAATATCAAATAATCTCAAAAGCTAAGTAAGAAAAAACTAAATTCTAGTATCAAACATACTAGATTTATCATCGTAAAACACAAAAATAAATTTATAAAAAATTACCATTTATCAACTAGTTTAGTTCTTTAATCCATGTTCCAAATTATCATTATAATTATATCAAACCTGTTTAATTAATCCATCAACCCTATAATCATTAATATTAATTAACCAGTTTATCCATGGTTATTCTTCCATAAGAAATCACAAAATTTATTATTACTCAACTTAAAAATTCTAAGCTAAGAATAAAACATTTTATCCAATTTATTATAGGGATTTAAATTCAAACAGAGAAAGTCTTAATAATTTCCCAGGCTATCATAGCTAATGATTGGATTTAGGTCTCAATATCCTTGCCTATGGACCAAATAAATCCAAGGCATGGTTTGAAATAAAAAATTATAAATTAATATGTATTATTATATTTATTTAGCTGCACGCAGAATGCCAGCATGACCAAATAAAATGTATATACTTTAAATAATTAAATCATACACTGGAGATTTGGTTTAAAGAACCCACATCAATCCCATTTAAATTAATTTAATTGAACATAAAAATGCATGGTTTAACAATCCTACATATATGTAAACATTTTAAACCATTATTTTCTCATAAGAAGTGCTTATTAAATTAACTAGAGGCATGGTCATGACACTATATTCAGTTCTATTTAAACATAACCATTTAATCCATTCCATTTAAACTAATCGAGTGTGAAAAATAAATACACATTATTAATAGGGGAAGATACTAACTTTCCACATAATAATATCTAATAAGAATGTTGATGGAAAACTCAAACCATAACTAATCATGAGATAAAAAACTATCACTATTTTTTATATTAAATACTGTGCACCTCTTATAGAGGGGTTTTATTATAAATTCATTAATTTATTTATAAAAAAATATTTTATTTGATTTAAGCATTACTTCCAATTCAATAAGGAAATAATTTTAGAAAAACCACCATACATAGAAAATAATTAATTAAAAGTGAGAAGAACATGAAATTTATTAATTAATGCATTCTCATATTTGAATGGTCAAGGAAAGGGATTCTTCCTTAAGATGTAGACAAAGAAAAGATGAACACTCAACACTTTATGATTTTAGCAGTGACCACTCGAAGCTGCTGCTTCCCCCTTCGATCATATGCACATTTTCATATATATAAGGACACCTAGCCCCTATGCACATATTTTCATGACCATAAATATGTACAAGGGAAAACTTACATATATGATTATATGCATACACTAGTCTCGACTTACCTACATATGCATATTTCACATATATTCATTGGTACACCAAGCCCCATATAAATATATTCACTACCATGGGTGAATATACACCTAACAGGGGAACCATTATATATATACATACCTACCTATGCATATACAGGCAAGTCACATCACACTTTGGCTACTCTAAACCACATGATAGGGTCCAATTCACTACAAAATAATTACTAGAAACCTTAAAATAATTAAAGACTCAAAATAAAATAGGAAAACCAAAGAAATGGATGTAAACCTTTACCTCAGATAGCGGTGACAAGCTAAAATGATCTTGTACAACCCAAGTCACTATTGATAAATTAATAGGGTGTCAAAATCACTTAAACACCCTAAAAAAGAGGCGAAAAAAATAAATGGATAAAGAAACTCACCTAGAATAGTGGAGGAAACCTGAAATAATTTGGTATGTCCATAACACTTAAAAAAATACCAGGAACTCATAAATTACAAAATCGAAAAAAATAAATTGATCAAGAATAATGAACGATGGGAACCTTACCTGAAATTGATGACAGGAGGTCCATGGTCATCCGAACCACTTCTCCTATAGTGGAAGTTGCCGAAATATGAACAAGGGGGTCCCAAGGGTGCCTTCGACACCCTAATACCGAAATAAACAAAAAAAAATTAGGCTAAACCCTAACATTGGGTTTCGTTTAAACCACATCCGGTGATGGGGAGACAAAAAATCGGCAGAAAAAGAGAAGGAGAGAGATCCATAAGTAATACCTTTATAATCAAAGGAAGAACAAGAAGGAATGGTGTAATATCGGTGCACTAAGAGGGAGCTGAAGGGGAGGGGGTCGTGTACCTATGGGGGTTTGGGTAGGGGGATCAAGCGATGATGATAAGGAGAGGGTGGGGGAGGGGTGCTTACTCGTGTGATGAGAGAAAAAATGGGGAACCCCCTTTGGGGTTTCTTAACCCTAAACTAATAATAATAATAATATATATGATAATAATAAAAAATGTTATAATTATAATAATAATAATTTTAGATATAATAATAATAATATTAATATTAAAACATTATTTTATTTTTTATTTCCCCATATAAATTCATTAAATTTATTTGAATTAATTTAATTTCTGTAAATAAAAAACACTGTAGTGTTTCAACCCTCAAAAAAGAAATCTGAAACTCGGTTTAAAAGATGGAACATCCAATAAACACCAAAAGTTCAAATTCCCTTGTATTTTTTTCATTTTAAAATAATGGATGTTACATGTATATTATAAGATTGGACCTATTTTTATCCCATACTCCACCTTGTGAAGGAAGTTACATAATTCCACTGCTTCATTTTGTCAATTTGCAGTAGGGAAAGTTGAAGGTATTATGGATTCTCTTTACAAGAAGGGATTTGTTCATGGAAGTGATAAATATGTGAGGGATAAATCACACTCAAAAGTTGGTACATATAATTACATTGAATTGATTGATTCATAAAACAGTGAGGAGGAATGGAAAAAAAATTGAGCTTAAAGCTGACACAAAGACATCTACTATTGATGTTGGGATCTCAGATGAAACTGATGCTGTTGATATTGTACTTCCAAATTATAGAGGTGGACCTTGATTATAGATCAAGACATAGATTAGTGGATGAAATCCTCTTGGTCGGGGTGGCCACTACTCTCCTCACTGCATGAGTACTCATTCTCAAGTTACTTGGTATTTTGGTTATTTTTTCTTTTATTTGTGAACACTCTATGTTTTGGTACGTTCCTCTATATTGGTAATTTGTTTTATTTTTAATGAAGGGGTTACATATACTCAACAATTTTTAAAAATATATCTTTAAATAATTATAAAATATTAATTAATATATTTAAATAATATTTATTTATTATATTTATAATTATATATACTTATATATTAATATATATATATATATATTATTATCTAAATATATATAATTATATAAATATATTTATAATTTTTAGTTGGAGGATTATTCATGTCATAAAGGATCCCTGTAATTCTGTATCAGACCTGGGTTTAAATCCAGGTGTGATTAAATTTCCACATGTACTGTAGTAGTTCTGTAGCACACACTGTAGTAGTGCAGATACTATAATGGGGTATTGTAGCAGCATTAAGATTCATCTGAAATGGGATTTTGGGCCATTGGGATTTTGATCTGTCAAGGTAGTGGTGATTTAGACATGAAGTATAGGTGGAAACTCAGGCATGATGTTAAATGGTCCTTCGAGCAATTCAATGGTTGGCCTACGTGCAATGCAATTGGCTTCATGCACACTGGGACTTTGGGCCAAAATTAAATAATGAAATAAAGGAAATGGTTGGGTGGTTTAGGTAACACCCTATATTTTTATGAATGTTTCCTTTTTTTTCCAAATAAATGCAATATCATTGATGTTTTTTGTTATATGATACAATAAGTTAATCTTGCTCTACATGAAAAACCAACTTAACATATTTTACATGCAAAACTGAGTTTCTACAAAACATCATTTTGTTATTATACTTATTTAAATGAGTCAATTATAACCTCACTGTTATAATGTAATGTATGAAATTGATTAAATAAATTATGAAATTATGGTTTACACATAATTATTTCACTAATTAATTATAAATGAATGTAAAACCCTTTTTGAAATAAAGGGAATTTTTTTTCTAAAAAATTATTTAAATTTTCACAAGTGTGTTTTATACAAATAAATAAAATAATAATTATTGTTAGATTGTATTAATTAAATATATATATATATATATATAATATAATAAATATAATTTTTTACATTTATCTCATGTGTTTTATATACATGATATAAAAACAAATCCAATTTTACACATAAAGCATTATGTTTTTCTAAAAAGGATGTTTTGACACCTTTTGATGAAACAATTGTTTAAAATCTAGTTTTTAACACTTTTATAAATTATATTTGAAAAACTGAACTTTTTAATTGAAGCAAGGATATCAAAATTTAGTTTGGGTGAACATTTGGTATTTTTTTTAATGAAGTTTCATGTTGTGAGGAATAATGAAAAATACTAAATTTTAATTCCAAAATCCTTTTTATTATAACTTATTTATATAGTTAAATTATGTTTTAAATTTATTTTAAAATATAACTAAATTATTTTATTATCATTTAATCCAATTTAGTTCATTAAAATCCATTTCACATTGAATTTGGATATAAAAACATTTCAATATTTTGAACATTTTCACTTTAGAAACTTTTCTTCTCGTTTCGTCAACGAGATTAATTTTAAATTAATTCATACAAATTATGTGTATAGAATTTTATAAAATTGATTCAATATTTGGATTTAGAAGGTAAAAAATTATTAATTAGATCCCTTTTATTTTTGAATAATATGAATAGTAACATTACTAATATTTATTACCATGATTAAAGTTAAATCATGTAAATTGAGGGTAATGAATAAAATTATAAATATTATAGAACTACCATAAAAATTTCAAAAATATTAATTGATGAAGTTTATTTGAAACATAACACATATGGTTCAAAAGTGAATAATTTAATAGACACTTTTCGAGGATAATTATTGGATATTATTAAAATAAAAGAGAGTGAAAAAATGTCACACTGTTACTCTTAATAAGTATAATATTTTCAATATAAGGTTAAATAAAAGATATTCTCAACTATGAATATTATTTATAAATATAATAGGTTTAAATATATAATGTAATTTTATTTTTAAATTTTATTTAAGAAATAATTATCATAAATAATTACATAATTATGATGCAATAATTTTTCAATTAATTAAACAATCAATAAAATGATATTATAAATATTAAAATGAATATATTTGAATTAATTAAGGTTCTTAATGATTTGCAGGTGAATATGACATATTAGAAGTGTATTAAATAAATTGGTTTGAATTTATCTTACTTTATTGTTTTTTAATGTCAATCTTATGAATTCTGTAAAATTTGACACTTATGATATTTTATGAAAACAATATTTTATTAAATTTTTTAAAAATAATAAAAATATTAAATAAGGATAAAGGGATGGTATATGTTCTAAAATATATTAAATTGTACATTTATGGTCCAATTGACACTTTATATGTAAAAATTACATCCTTCTAATATTAAAAAACATTGTTAGCATAGTTAAAATTAAAATGGATTAACTAAGCATTAATCAAAATGATAAGGTTTAAAATGACACCAAGACTTGTCTAAAATATATTTATTGATGATATTACAACCTTTTAATATATTATATCCTAATAAATGGAATTTTAAAGGTCATTTGATTGATATTGAATTTATTATAAATTAATCTTTTGAGAAATTAGAAAAGTGTCCCTCCCTTTTCTTATAAAAGGGATCTCCTCTTTCTCTTCTCTTCATAATTTAGAACTTATTTAGTTCAGCCAACATCAATATAAATCACCTCCCAACTTCCCTCCCTTCATCCTATAATCCTTACTTTTGGATGAAATCCAACCAATGGATCCATTTTGTGAAAATCAAAAGGGGAGACCCAAAGATAAGAAGGTTTTCGTGAGTCTGATGAGAGTCAAGACATAAGGTAAATGATTTATGTATCACTTTTATTTTCAAAGGATAAATGCCTTATACACTATGTTTTTTTTTCTATATGGTGTTTATAATTCCCATGAATTCATTGTATGATTCTTATACATAATTTTATTGTATTTTTATATCCTTTTTATTTTCATTCTTTCACGAGGAATATGATTATACTTAATATAAAGAGATAAGAATTCATTTCACAATCTAATAAATATTTGAGATTTTTTTATTTTAAGTTTTTTGGAGAATATTTATCATCCATTTCCATGTTTTCCAAAAATTATTTCAAAATATGTTTTTACTATTATCTTAGGGATGCTTAAATTCATTTTAACCAATTTTTTTACTTTTACTACAAAGTTTAAAAGGAATATTTTTATCATTTTCCAAATGAGATATATTGTGAATTTTCCGAAAAATGTATGAAAAGAATGTTTTTTAACTTGTATAATAAGGAAATAAATTTCTTCCATCACGACACCATAATTATTTGAAGTTTTCTGTATAATATTCCAGGTTTATTTTTAAAGAAAATGTTTTCTTTTAGAATTACACGTCAATTTAATAAAATAAAATGTTTTCATAGCAGAAATCATATTTTCATCATGAATTTTTTCAAGTGATCTCTAAAAATTATTTTCCATCAAAGATAATATAATTTTATGTTACTTATATTTTACCAGGAATATTATTCAATATGATCATTCTTATTACTTTTAATAATGGTTTATGTGTATGATGGAATCATATTTATCAAACCCATTTCTTTTCCATGGGTTATGATATGATTGAATGATGTTTATAAAACCTATTTCATTCCATGGATTCTGATATGATGAATGACTTATGTTCTTTTGGAAGACATATGTATGGTTTTCATTACATGATGGGTTGGAACTATATCTCCCTCTAAAGAATTAGAAAAAGATTTATATCTCATGATATAGACATGGATGGAATAGGGAGTGAACTCCATTTAGTAAAGAAATTGTTTTCTAAGATGTTATTGGGAGTGATCCTTGACTACTAAGATGGTCACGAGAGTAAACCATGACTTACAAGATGGTATGGGTAGTGGACTCATACTACTAAGATAGCCTTATAAATGATTTTCTGACTACTATAGAAATAATTTTATATGATTAGGTGTGTATTATAATTCCACGTCTTATATTATTATCTCATTTAATATGTTATTTGATTCTTTATGAACTTATACGATTTATTCAATGACACCATATCATGATATTTGATATACAAAATGTGATTTTCAAATGTTTTTTATGTACATATTCCTTATTATTTTGTTAAGATTGATCTCTGCCTTGTTTACCCTTACTGAACATCTAAGATCACCCTTTCTTATATTTCTTTTACCAAGAATACAATGAAAGGGTTTAATTCTGATAAGACAAAACAGTTTCTAGTTATGAAAAAATTGGATGGATAAAAAGTAGTTGTGTTATGAACCAGTCATTTATGTTTCCAAATTTCCAAAGGCACTAAACTAATATGGTATTTGGGGGTGTGTTTGTTTAATGTATGAAATGTTCTAAAAAATGATTCAATTTTAATGTACATTAATATAATGACTTTATAGTTGGCATTAGAGAAAAGGTTTAGTTAACCTTTGAAAACTAAGATGAGAAAAATTTAGAGAGATCCCTGGAGATATTTCTAAGTACATGTATAGTGATGTTTCTTTGGATAAGCCTAAGGTGTCAAAGATTTAAAATTAGGTGTCATGTTTTTGGTATTTTATAAGTAATTTTTTATGATTATATGTTTTTATTCTATGATAAGTGTTGATCACACTATGTTTTATAGTCTTAGTTAATAGTGGGAACTTGAAAGAATATGGTTAACATTGAATGTTTTAGATTTGAAATTTATAAGAATTAGGAAAATTGATATCCTAAGTGTAAATCTCTTTAAGAGAATCACGAAGGTGGTACAAGTATTGATTATATTACTGAGGAAAAAGATACCGCAAACAATATGTGAAAGATATGGGATTTCTAATAGTAGTTTCTACATTAAACAATGAAGAATGATTATATTGAGTTTGGGTAACCTTAATACATGATTTATATTTCATATTCTAGGAAATAATAACATAATGAAGCCTAAGTAATGGTTTAAGAATAATTTTGGATGATTTAAGTGTTTATTCCATGTAACTCATGAATAATGTTGTAGAATTAACTTTTTTTGAATTATAGAATACTGGAACATCTAATGATTGTTCCACTTTAGTTTTTACTTAAGTATTTGAGAGAATATTATGAATAGAAATGGTAACCATGAAATTTGATTTAGGTGGTAAGGTGATATATTTTTTGAAACCACATGATTCATGGAATTATAACCCTTAAAATGTGCTTGATGTTGAGATAATGATGTTTGGATAAAGATATATTGGATATGAATATGTAAATTGTATGGTACTATTTACCATGGAACTGAATAAGTATTTACTGACAAAGTGGTTTATGCTCTCATTGATGGAGTTTATGAATTTTTTGGATTTAATTAATATATACAATAATAATTGGAATAATAAATAATGAATGGTTTTAATAAGGATTTATGGTAATTACTGTATTTCAAGAAAATATTTAATGAAGGTATTGACATGATTGGAATTTAAAAAACAAGTGATAAATTATGATATATTAGGATCAATGTTATAATTATTTTCAGAAATGTAGTGTCTTTATTTCGAAATTTTTGGACATTAATTTTTCATAAGTTCTACAAGGTTAACCATTTATATAATTTCTTATATTAATCATTGAATGATGTTTTAGGGATTAAAATATTATCTAGACATATGAGGATTTATGAATATTGGATAACGTGTGAAAACCATTTTTTTAGTAAATATAGATGTAATGGCCTAACATTTTATTTATAGACCTCTTGATCTACTAGTACATCTGGAATGAAAAGTTCACCTTCATTTATTGGAGTGAGATATAGAGTGGAAATTGGTTAAGGCACAAATGATGGATGATATTGTGCTTACAAAATAGAATGAAATCAAGTAAGTATATACTATTTTTGTAAATTATTCAACTTCATGAAAAGTATATTGAATAAAAAAATTTATCCTAGTACCTTAATTTATAATGAATCAAATGGTCCCATAGATCATTATAGCTTTATGGAATTGAGATTGTTAACTTTCTCCTGACCATGTTTTCTATAATTCTCTATCAGAACATGATGGTCAGAATTATCTTCAATGTATACATTTTCACATTCCTCTAATTTTCACCAAATTGAAAACCTAGTTATGTGGTGATATTTTCCTTTTACTATCCCTCTTTTTAAGAGGAGGTTTTATTGTCCATTTTTACGATGTGGGTTCCCACAATGAGATTCTCAAAAATCCACCTTTTAATTTAAAAGTTCCACTATAATTTGAAAGTATGAGATATCCTTTCTAAATTCATGACAATATTGGAATGGTAAAATATCCATTGAAACTTAAACCAAATATCTCTCTTATTCATGATGTGTTCCATGTATCTCTTATGAAGACGTACATACCTAATTTTTAATTCACAGGTTGTACCACTGGATCAAGACCATTCTAATAAAGAGTGTTGGAACCAATGATATTATTTTCTTTAATTTTATTATGAATTGTGTTTGTTGTAAATCCATATTGGGTTAATCATGTAATTTTCAAGACAAGTGATCTTACAATGCAGGCCGAAGAAGGTGTTTATTGTGGCGTAGTTTCGTAGTGTTTGACAACTTTTTGAGACTCAAATTCAGAAGTTTTTTATTTTTGGAAAGGAATGTTTTATGTAATGGAGTTTGCCAATATTGGTTCATAGACCGTGAAGGATATTTCAGAAACCACATAGGAGGTATGCAGGTCGACGATGAAAAATGGAAAAATCAGGATTTTCGCATAGCGACACTTAGCATCCATGAAGGGTGGTATACAGACCGTGAAAGAAAAATGTTTCACATGATGGATATGGTTCATGGGAAGGTTCAGAGTATGTAAAAAAAACAGTTTGTAGGATGGATTATCTTTGGAAAAAAATGTGGTGGAGAGGTTCACGGAGGAACTAGTTGACAAGATGGCTTGTCGTTGGAGAAAACGTGGCGGATATTGATTCGTGGAAGATTTCGGCCACCATGAAGGAAGGGTGGCAGTACACAGACCACATAGGGAAAATGGTTCAAGGGAGATGCATGGTACATGGTAAAGGCAGTGTCATATCCATGATTTAGTAAATATTAGTTTATAGGATTATGTAGATCTATTTTCTTATATAAGGAGCACTAATCCCTTCATTAGGGAAGAGCAGCGAGATTAAAAAACTATTAGGAATTCGATGAAGTATAGAATGGTTCATGGGAATAAAACCCCACAAATGAGAATTTGATTAGAAATACATAAGGAATTTAGTGAAGTCCAGAATAGTTTGTAGAAGAGGGTTCGCAGAAGAAAGTTTGTGGTGGAGGAATTGGTCCGTAGAGAAGAATAAGTACATGGACATGGCATGCCAAGGTAGTATGCAATGGAAGTTTGAAAATGAAGTACGTGGTCATGGTTTTAATATGCATTACTCAGAGGTTGTATGCAGTGCAGTATGGTATGCAGAGGAAGAAGGCTATTTCACGTGGGACAAGTTCACGAATGAACAATACATGGAAAAGTAAATTTTATCTATATAGCAAAATATGACTTCAATAGAACATCTATCTATATTTGAGGATGCATTATTTAATTACAACCCATTGAAGTGACCTTATAGTTGATAAACTAAGATCAGAGTATTCTAGACATAGTAATAAAGGCGGATTCAATGAAAGTGATCCGAGGGATTCAGTGTGCTATCCATAAAAACTTATAAAGGCAGTGTAAATGGAACAAAGTGATTATGCTAAACTTTTATAATACAAAATTAGTGAAGAATCGTGTAATTTGGTATAACCAAAAACCTATAATCATATGCTCCTTTTACTATCCCTTACTGGTGAACCAAGTAAACTTACTATGTGTTGATTATTCATGTGAATGTTTAAATTACTGTACATTAACAACAAATATATTTAACAAGCTCCTTATAATGTAGAAACAAGATCCATCACATTAAAATAAAATATTGATTCTCTGATTCACCCATCCTGTCTTAGGGTGTTCTGGGGTATTTCAAGTGGAACTAGAGCATAAAGGTTGATAGTGCTAAATCTGTCCATATTTGCTGCCATGGAGAACTTAGTAAATGGCAGGGGTGTCCCCCTCTTTGATGGAAGAAACATATAAATTTGAAAAAATTGGATGAGATGTCATTTTATATCTATTGGAATAGAATTTATATTTTCTACTACACAAGGAATACAGGTCACTGATACAACTAGGATGTCTATAACTGATACAGATAGGAGAATTATTAATGCATATTCTAAAGTATAGAATTACCTCACTACAACTCTTTTAGATAAAATCTATCTAAAGATAATGAGTTGTACATCAACAATGTTTTTGTGGAGAAACTAGATAATATTTATGAAGGTAACAACAAAGTGAAGGAAGAAAAACTAAATGTTTTTACAATATGTTTGATGAAATGAAGATGCATCCTTACGAAAATGAGGATACCTTTTTAAATTGAATTATGAATGTTATTGGAGAAATACAAGTACTTGGTGAAAAAATCAAAGATATTGATATTGTAAAGAAAATCTTTATAATAATTCTACCTATTTAAAATGAAAAGGTGTTAGCCCTTGAGGAATGATATCTTTCCAAAACTTCTCTAGATGATCTGTTGAGAATCCTGGTGGAATATGAGATGAGGGTCATACCAGAATATGCGATGACTTGAGTAATAAACGAAATGGAATTAAAAGCGATGGAAAAACATGAAATTTTCAGAGATAGTATTGATAAGGAAAATGATAAAAAATAAATTATTTCACTCATTTATAAAAAATTCAAGAAGGGAAAAGGGAAAGTTGAAATCAAGTAACCTATGGCTTGTTTTCATTGTATTAGAGTTGGTTTCATTGCCTCCCAATTCAGAAGAATGTTTAATGATGGAGAAAGTAGAGATCGATACATACAGAAGCCTCAGAAAAGGTTTTTCAAACAATAGAGACTTCAAGTATGGTAAGAAACTATAGAGAAAGGTTTTTTTGAAGAAGAAGATGATGATAGTGAATTATTTAAGGAAGAAGAAGCAGAATTTAAATCTAGAACCCATCCATCAATGAAGGCTTCTGTTAAAAAATCAGAACCATCAAAAGATTAAGTTAGAGATAATCATTTAACCACTGATGTTGATCTCAGTTTTAACTTAAGGATACTTTTGGTAAGCTTGAAAATAAATGAAATATATGTAAAAATTAGAAATAAATTGTGTAAGAGTCATCAAAATATATTGATATACTGGAAGCTAAAAATGACCGACTTGAGGAATTTGTAAAGAAAAATTCAATAAAATTTGAAATCTCAAGAGATATAGTTGAATAAAATATTATAATTAAAGAAAATAAAAAGCCCATTAATGACCTTAGATCAAGAATGGAGTATAAGTAAAAAAACTATTGAGGGACTTGAAGAAGAATTATTTTTTACTATTAGTAGTAAACTTGAATGTGAATCAAGTCCAAAGAAGCAAAAAAAAAAAATTTAATTTCGAAAATTCTCATATGCTAAGCCGCTAGAGGGAGCTAAGCGTGGTTATGATGGAGTTGAAAAGTAACTAAATGATTAAATAACCTCATATATGGATAACATAGTAATTGGTTTTGATGCTGAAACATCAAATGATAGAAGTAAAAAATGGACAAAATAAAGGCAAACAGAATGTTGGAAAAATTATAAAGACCCCTAAAGTCCAAACAAAAAAAGTATAAAATCAGACAAAAAGGAGGAATGAAAACTATTCTCAAGTATCCTGATATGATAGATAATAAAACTATCTTCCTAAGGAAGTTTTAATGAGGTGGGATATAAGTGAAAAGACATTTCTACTTATGAAATTCCAATTCTATGGATATCTGGGCCATACCATGTCATATTGTAAAGAGGGAAGGAGCTATTTGAATGGGGATGATCTATCAAGTCAATAAAGTATAGAAAATTCATATACTAATTCATATTGAATAAAAAGTTTCAATGTATATTCTTTTCATTATTAAAACTTTGGCCATAAAGATGTTGATTTCAAGTAGTGGAATAGGAGAAAACATTTTTATAGAACACAAAGACAAGTCAATACTCCCCAACCAGACTGTGTTGTAATTACAAAGAGGTTTTAAACTTTATAATAAGAGTGTCAGTATGATGAACCTTTACTGATGAAAAATATATTTTAAAATACATATTTATCCTTCAACCAAAATAATATTTTATGGAATGAAAAGAATAAAATTGAAAAATCCAACCTTACAGAAGTAGCTCTCAAAGCTACGAAAAATATAAACACTTGGATTCGTGATAGTAGATTATCATCCCATATGATGGTAAATGCATACCTATTAATAAATTCCAATAAAATGTTTTATGGAATAGTGAGATTTAGTAATGATGGTTCTTTAAATATGGAAGGAATTGGAAGTACTAAACTGGCGAATGGAAAGCTAAAGAAGACCAATGTTATTTATGTGGATGGGTTTCATCACAATCTACTAAGTGTGAGTCAAATCAATGAATCATGAATTATAGTGAAATTCAATCCAAAGGGGTGTACTATAAAAGGAATCACAGGGAATTCTCTCATGAAGGGATGTAGAACAAATACCAACTTACATCAGGTTGATATTAAATAGAAAATTTGTTACATGATAGTTGAAGAGGAGAACAAATTATGGAACTAGAGGTTAGGTCACATAAATCAATAAAATATGGAAAAGATATCTAAATTAAATATTTTCATGGATATCCCAAATAGAAATCATGAATGGGATAAGCCTTACAATGCTTGCATGTGGGAAAATTTGGTGTGTAGTTAATATTATCCAAAGAAGAAGAGAGCATAGAATCTTCTTGATCTCTTTCGTACATATTTATGTGGCCTGATAACTGTTTCTGGAACATATGGTGAAAGGTAATTTTTTCATTTAATTGATTTTTATAATTGAATGGATTATGTTATGGTTGTGCATAGGAAATGAAAAGTGCTTGATAACATGAAAAATTATCGCTGAACAAACAAGAATGATACTGGATGGATAATCAAAGTTATGTTATATGATAATGGAGGGTAATACACATAAATTGAATTTAAAGATTACCTGGAGAATGATGAAAAACAACATGATGTGGCAGATATGAGAACCCCACAACAAAATGGAGTTATTGAGTATATGAATTGACATGTGAAAAATATGTATAGAACTATGTTGATTGAGAGTCGTATCCCTCACCATTATTGAAAAGTGGCTTTTCAACAGACAATTTATATTCAAAACTGAATAGGGATTTATATAGGAGAAACCAAGACACCATATGAGTTACGACATAGATGGAATCCCTCCTTGAATTATTTTCTTATTTTTGGAAGTAAATTATTTATCTGAAACAAAAAAGGAATTTAAGGTAAGTATGGTGATGCAATAGATTAAGGAATATTTCTTGGATACTTAGTGAATAGAAAATCCTAGAAATGTTTTAATAAACAACTTGAAAAAATTGTGGAAATAAGGGATGTGAAGATCATTGAAGATAAAACCACAAATTTAGAAAGAATTTTTTTTGCTGATGTTATAAAATTTGAAGAAGAATGTGGACATAAAACTGATCCAAATACATAATTAGAGGAAGGAGTGAAAATCACTAAGGAATCACATCATGATATTGAATTAGAATAAGAGTTTGAAGAGGAAACCATGGACTAATAAAGTCCATATGAACCTCACATGATAAATCAAAGAGTATAAATTGATCTATCCAACATCATTGGGAAAGGATTTCTCCCATACAGATAATGAGAATGAAGAATAATGCACAATCTTCATTCCTATCAATTGGAGAACAATCCTTATTTGAATAAGATGAAAGGGAGGAATCATGGTTAAAATCCATGAATGAAGAGTTGGATTAGATTGATAAGAACCAGACATGGGATATTGTGAAGAGACCCAAAAACCAATATGTGATTAGTACAAAGAATAATTTAAATACTAAATTTGATGATCATGGAAATGTGATCATAAATAAGGTATGACTTCTGTGAAATGGATATTCAAAGATCGAAGGTGTTGATGTTGAAGAAAAATTTTCTCTAGTGTACAGACTGAAGTCAATCAGACTATTTCTTTCCATGTAAATTCAAATAGGATACAAATTATATCAAATGGATTTCAAGATATCATTCTTATATGGTTTTATTATAGAAGAAGTATATATTGAAAAACTAGTGGGATTTATTATTTGTAATGATTAAATGGAGGTTTGTTGATTAAAGAAAGCTCTATTTGGTTTAAAATAGGCTTTATAAGAATGGTACTCTAAGATGTATTCTTATATATAGAATATTGAATTCAAAAGATGTGGAGTGGATCACAATCTCTATGTGAAGAATTATCAGAAAGACCAGTTCATGGTTCTATTGTATGTTGATGATATTATAATTGGTGGAATCAAGCAGGGATCAATGGATGAATTTTTCAATCACATGAAATCAAAATTGAAAATGTCTATGATTGGTGAACTCACATATATTTTAGGGATATATATGTTTCAGAGAAAATAATACATTTCTATTTATCTAGAAAAGTATGCAAGAGAGTTTCTTAAGAAATTCAATATGCATGAATACAAACCAATTTCGACTCTGATTGTGGTTAGAACTGAACATAGAAATAATGATGATGAGACTTTCATAGAACCGACCATGTATAGAAGAAAAATTGAAAGCCTACTATAATTAACTATAACATAACCAAATTTGTCTTTGTAACATGATTAGTAGCATACTTTCAAAGAAATCTGAAGGAAGAACATAGGGTAGTAGTCAAATAAATCTTGAGGTACATTCAAGGTACTCAAAAGTATGTATTATACATTGTTAATTGAAAAGATAATGAACTATCATCATTTTTTGATGCAGACTAGGCTAGAGATGTGGTGGATAGAAAATCCACAAGTGGCAGATTATTCTTCATTGGTAAGAAATTTATGGGTTGTTTGAGTAAAAAATAGGAAATCACTTCACTCAGTACTGATTAAGTTGAGTATATCTCGACTAAAAACGATTGAACTCAACTAATTTGGATACAGAAAGAGCTAATTGATATTAGTGATTAGTTGAATTAACCAATGGTGATTCACTATTATAATAAGAGTGATGTTTATCTTACAAAGAATCATGTTCAGTGTATTGTATGGAACACATTGAAATCAGATATCACTACATCAAGGAAAAAGTTTAATAAGGAATGATTAAAATAGATCATGTTGGAACTAATGATCAAGTGTCTAACATACTGACCAAGCCATTTTCAGCATGTGTGGTTGAGAAACATCTATTGAATCATGGTGTTCAACCACCACCCAATGCATGAAGAGGTTTCGGTTTCTCCCCTCTCCATAGTTATATTAATTTTTTAATCTATTTTTGAATGTGATGCATGTTTATGGGTAAGATATGATCCAGTGGGGGTGTGTATTCATCTCTACCGTGTTCAAATATTGGTCTTTTGATTTATTTATAATGATGGAGAATGGATAAATTCAATCGTATAGATAATGGATATAAGAGAAGAATGAAATGTTTTTTCTGAAATACATTTATTGTTTTAGGGGAAATTCAATGGGTTAAATGGGGGTTACAATGAGGGAGAATGATAATGGAGAAAACAAGACATCTTTTATGTATTCTAAGAAATGAGAATATAATTCTTGCTTACCATCTTATTTTCTACACTGATCATTACTCACAAATATTTATAGTGTTGGCTGTGTTGTTTCTCGCATATAAGGTTTTGATTACGGCTGGAGCGTCATTGAATCTATCTAAAGATTGAAAAAAACCTAAATTGGGAGATTTTTGGAACCAAGGATATTATTTTCTGGAAATATAGTAAGATGTTTCATTGGTGTCAATCCATAATGGGTTAATTAAATAATTTTTAAGACAAGTGATCTTAAAATATAGGCTAAAGTAGATGTTTAAGGTGGTTTAGTTTCCTAGTGTTTGCCAAATTTTTGGACCTCAAAAATAAAAGTTTATTATTTTGGAAAATGATGGTTTTATGAAAAGGAGTCTTCCAAGAATGGTTAATGGAACAGGAATGACAGTTCATAGTGGTTCTACGTGACTACAAATGGAAGTTCATGGATCTTGAATGAAAAATAGTTCATGGGATGGATATGGTTTCTGGGAAGGTTAAAATTACTCAAAAAAGGTTTTCTGGATGTCTTTTCATTGGAGAAAATGAGGTTGAGTGGTTCACAGAAGAGCCAATTTTCATTATTATTTATCATTGGTGAAAACAAGCCAGATATCATTTCATAGAAGAGTTCAGACACTACAAAGGAAGAGTTGTGGTATTCTGACCACATAGGGAAAATGGTTCATGGTAGATGCACAATATGTGGTAAAGGTGGTTCCGTATTGAAGATTTAGTAAATCTCTTTTTAGCGGATTATACAGATCTATTTTACTATAAAAGGAGAACTAATCCATTCATTAAAGAGAATAATTGAGATTAAAAATATAGGGGGAATTAAGTGAAGTTTAAAATGGTTTTTAAGAAGAAAACATCGCAAATCAGGCTTTTATTAGGAATCTAGAAAGAATTCAGTGATATCCATAATAGTTCTTGGAAGATGGTTTGAAGAAGATAGTTTGTAGACGAGGACTTGGAATGTAAAGAAGTAGTAGCATGCAAACGTGGTATGATAAGGCAGTATGCGGAGGTGGTACCTGGTGTAGTGTGGTGTACATAGGAATAAGGCTAGTTCACAGGGGACAAGTTCACGAATGAAAAGTATACAGAAAAGTAAAATTCATCTATTGGGTAAAAAGACTTCAACATAACATCTATCTATTGTTGGGGACACATGATTTATTGCCAGACCATTGAAGATACTTTCAGGTAGATAAACCGAGTTCATATTCTCCCAGACGTAGTAAGCAAGAGGGAGTCAATAAAAGTGATCTGAGGGACGTAGTGTGTTGTCCCTAAAAAATTGTAAAGTTAGTGTTCTTGTAATAGAGTTACTATGATAAACGTCTAAAATCAAAAAATTGTAAAGATTAGTGGAATTTGGTATGACCGAAAACTTTTTGTCATATGATCCCTAGAATAGCCCTTAGTGGTGAACCATGAAAAATTGTTGTGTAGTCCTTCTGCACGTGAATGTTTAAATTACTACACATTACTGATAGAAATTTTCAACAAGTTTCAACCAATGTGGGAACAAGATATATCACTTTAAAATAAAAATTTGACACCCTAATTAACCCTCCCCTCTCAGAGAGTTCTGGGGTCATTCGAAGAGAAATCAGTATAAATTTTGGATCATAGAGATAAATTTCTACAAAACAAGACCACCCACCAGGTTATGGTTTTTTCGAGAAAACCACCAGTTTGAATAATCTATGTGGTAACTTGATAATATAACGAGGTATAAGAATCCTCATTTTTTAGAATGATGAATTTTGAGGGAGAAATTCATTTTAAGGTGGGTAGAATGTAACACCCCATGTTTTTAAAAACCTTTTCTTTTTCAAAATAAATTAAAAATTTTAAAGTCTTTTGTTATACACTACAATAATGTAATATTTTGCTACACACAACGCCATCTTGACTTTCTTTATATAAAAAACCATGTTTTTATAATTCATAATTTTAATATTATACTTATCTAAAAGAGATAATTATTACACACCCATTAGAATAGAATGTATGAACATGATTAACTAAATTATGAAATTATGGTTGACACATAATTATTTCCCTAATTAATTATAAATAAATTTAAAACCCCTTTTAAAATAAAAAGAAATGTTTTTATAAAAAATATTTAAATGTGAACAACTGTTTTTTTATACCAATAAATAAACAAAGAACTCTTATTACATTATTTTAATAATATATATATATATATATAATATTCAATATAATTTTTTTTTCATATTATGTGTTTTCTAGACATGATATAAGAAAAAATTCAATTTTACACATAAAATATGTATTTTTCTTAAATGTCAATTTTCCGAATTTTGATGGCACACATTTTTAAATTATTGTTTTCAAAAAAAATTTAAATTCTATTTTAAAAAACAATCTTCTTATTTTAAATATGGTAATATATATTTACTTTGTGTTATCATTTGGCATTTTTTGAGAAGTTTCATGTTTTAAAGAACAGGAAAAAATACTGAATTTTAATTCAATTTTTTTTCAAAGTTGTTTATATTGTTAAATTATGTTTTGAATTTATTTTAAATTATAATTAAATCAATTTTTATTAGATATTCCAATTTATTTCGTTGGAATAAATTTCAAATTGAATTTAGATATATAAAGATTTCAAAATTTTGAATATTCTCACTTTAAAATCTTTTTTTTCTCATTCCATCAATAGAATTAATTTTAAATTAATTTTTTCCAATTATATGTTTAGTATTGTGAAAAATGGAAACCATATTTAGAATCATAAGGTCCAATTTTTTTTAATTAGATCCCATTTAATTGTGTAAAATATGAATAATAACTTTATTAATTTGTATCAATATAGTTAAGGGTAAATCGGGGAAATTAAGGAAAAAATTAATATTATAAATAATATAAAACTACCCTAAAAAATGAAAAATATTAATGGGAGAATTTAATTATACCCTAAACACATAAAATTTGAATTGGAATAATTTAATGGACACTTTCCCAAGATAATGACTTGGATATTATTAAAATCAAAGATAGTGACAAAATGTCATACTATTAATTTTAATAAGTATAATATTTTTAATATGATGTTAAATAGAGTATATGATCAAAAATATATACTATTATGAAATATAATAGGTATAAATACATCATATATTTTTTTAATAAATAAATAAATATCATAAATAATTACACTATGATGATGCAATAATTATTAAATTAATAAAACATTCAATTAAATGATATTAAAAAATATTAATATAAATATCATTGAATTAATAAAGGTGATAAATTAATTTTATATATTCATATGACATATTTTGAGTGTATTAAATCAATATTTATAACGTTATCCTGCAGTATATATTTTCTTAAAGTCAATGTTATGAATAGTGTCAAAATTAACACTAAAGATATTTTATGAAAATAATATTTTATTAAATTATTTAAAAATAATATAAAACATTAAATTTGGACATTTTTATGAGATATGGCCGAAAATATCTTGAATATGTTATTTATTGTCTAATTGGCACATTATATGTAAAAATTATATCCTCTTAATATTAAAAACATTGTTACGATAGTTAAAATTAAAATGTATTAACTAAGTGATATTCAAAATGATAGGGTCTAAAATGACACAAAAAATAGTATAAAATCTATTGGGTGATGTAATTATAACCTTATCATATGTCATCTTCAAAGAAATATCCTTTTGATGGTATTTGGATTGATATTGAATTTATTATAAGTTAATATTTTGAGAAATTCTAAAAGTGCACCTCCCATCGTTTATAAACTGGAACATATCCTTCCATTCTATTCACACTTCAGAACCTATTTTTTTGGAAAGCCTCTATATAAATATACTTCCATAACCCCTCCCTTAATAATAGAATCCTTACTTTGGGAATAAATATAACCAAAGGAATCCTTTTTTCTGCAAATCAAAAGTACGTAAAAATATTCATTTTTAAAAAAAATCGATGGAAATTAAAAATTGAAATAAAATTTCAATCATAAAAATTTTATATCCATATAAATAAATCTGTAAAATAATATAAATAATAATAAAAGGAGATAACTAAATCATTAAACATTCTAAGGATCCCATACCATTTTGAACATTTAAATCATAAGCACCATGAATGAATAACATTTAACAAAAACTTATATAACACGAGAATAGATAAAATAAAGATATATAAGGTAAAAGGGGCTGTATATACATCATCTAAAAGAATAAAGTTGTATAAAATCAAGAAATGCCTCAATTGATAGAGATTGACAAAAAATCCCTTACCATGAGTATGACTTGTCATATGTGTATTTATATTCATGAATAATAAAATTACGTTAATTATTTCCTTGATTAATAACCTTTTTCAAGTTTATAATTAATTTTAATTCACTTATTAAATTTTTGTAAACAAATAATTAAACAATTATGTTTATGTTGGGTTTTTTACTATATTCATTTTATGTGTCAAAGTCGACTTTGGTAGGTAAACTATGGTAAAATGATTCATTATATAAACATATACAGAATAATAATTAGGAAATAATTATCATATTTATACCTTAATTAAAATATTAAAACTAATAATGGAAAATAATTTTTAAAAATCAACCAAGGTTACAATCATGGAGATGGTTGGCCATACGTCTGCATGAGTAATGATCTCATTTTTCAATCATCATTATATAAAGAAGATAAGTGGAATTTATCTTTATATAATGATAATTATATCATATATACCAAATCATTTAATCATATTTAATTATATATATAATATAAATGATATAAAAGGAATCACATCATGTTAAGGAGGCAGTAGTCCACACATCCATGAATGACGTTATCACTTTTTCAATGTGTAAAATGTGTTAAAGAAAATGATATATATTGTATTTAAATAAATTTAAATATGTAATTAATATCATATTTATTTTATTTATGTCTCATATTTTTAATTAAACCCATCCTTAATACATACCATGTAGTGTGTGAACATATCAAAATGTTTTGAGGAGGAGGTAGTTTACACGTCTAAAAATGACATTATAATATTTACACAAAATGGAAAGCATGAAGGTATGTGTATATATCAATTAAAAAAGTATTAATAAATAATAAATATCATATATATATCACATGAAAATATTTTTTACATCATAATTACCATCCATGAGAGGTGGTAACGGAAAAAAAATGACATCGTTACGTGAGGTAGTAGTTCAATGTACACGAACGATAATGTTATTACCCATCTAATAGAGGAGTGTGTAGGTGTAGGTAAAACATTTAGAATAAAAAAATTTCTTATATTTATTATACTAATTTTATTATATAATCCTTAATTTTTAAGAAATTAATGGAGTGTAGAAAGTAATAAAACATAAACACATATTGAATAATGTTATATATATTTTTCAGGTAACTTTTTTTTTTGGTTTTCACCAGAATAATTATTGGTTGGATTTATGCCCAATTTGATGCATCTAGGTTTAAGGGAGGAATATTGGCATATTAATTGGGTAGTTTTTTATGATAAAAATGTATTGAGAGAAGTTAATAAATGATAAGGGTGAGTTCTTTTTTATAGTGGAGGGGAGTGGTATTCTTATAATTTTTTTAAAATGGAATTCCAACCATATTTATCTCTTGTAATGTGGATCCAATAATGGTAAAAGTTAAATAAAGAGGATTATATTGTCTAAATATGAACATAAAAAATATTTTCTATAGGGTTCTAGGTCATTTTGGATCTTAAGTTTAAGGTTTAGTTCCTTGTTAAGCTAATTTTCCTCTTAATCACTATAATTAATTTTAATTACTTTCACAAGTATTTTTGGTCAAAAAATAAATATGAATTATTATATATTATTAATTATTAATATTAAAAATATGAAATCCATTTTTACAAATTAAAATCATAGAATTGGTAGAAAATAATTTAAATTTAATCCCGTACATGGGACGGCGAGGCAATTTTTTAAAGTAAAAATATTCCAATGTTTTTGAGGTTTTTGTATCGAAATTCAAATTAAAATTGATTAAAATGACATAAATTGGTTTAAATAATATAACATTGATCCAATTATAATAAAAAAATAATTAAATAATAATTTAACTATATAAATAAATTAGTTGAAAAAAAATTTGAACTAAAATTCATTATTATTCATTATTCATAAATTGTAAAAGTTCTCAGAAAAATAACAAAAATTCACCCAAATTAAATTATGATATTTCAATTTCAAAAATGAATTTTATTTTTATCACATAGAGATTATAAAATTTTCAAAAATTATATTTAAATAAGGTTTTCCATTACAAGACGATATGACTACCATTTAAAATTATAGTGATTTTTATGCATAAAATTAAATTTATTCTTATGTTAATCCTATAAAATTTATCAGATAAATGTAAAACATGTAGTAAATATGTGTAAACATAATATTTTTATTACTATTAATTCCCGCCAATATAACAAATAGGTGATATATACCACTTAAAATAATAATATTAACATTTTTTGTACATAAACCCTAGCCAAACTATACAATTAATGCTCTTACCATCATAGAAAATTACCATATGGGTGTACCATGCCCTGGGTGTCGAATAATAACCACAACCCAACCAGGTAAAACTACCCTCCCCACACCACTCTGGTTTTTCAAGGCATTAAATCACATGGTGGTGAAATTACCTCAGAAAAAACCTACAAACAGTGGGAATCAAACATTGGACCTGATGATCATAACTCAAAACCCTAACCATTAGGCCTCCCCTATAGGGGAAATATTAACAATATATTATTCTATGTATAACTCAGTCTTGCATGCAATTAAAGATTTCAGGGAAACTCATTGTTGCTTTTTGGGTACGCTATTGTACATAAAATCCCTCTTAAGGTAAAATTGATATCTAATTCATAAATATTAATAAATACAAAAAATACCTATTCTATCATTTATTGGGATATTACATATTGTTTCATGAAATTTCTAGTTATTGTACATATGATATAAATACATAATCTCTTTAATTTTAATAATGTTTTGAATATCATATTTACTCTGTATATACATTATTATAACCATTCTTAAAATATGGGAATAGAAAATGAACAACATCACTTCATGAAGATATTAGGTTGTACGCACACACAGAAGATGATATCATTACCATAATGAGTGAAAGGGTAAGGAATTTTATTATATATTAATCTTATAGAATTTAAATCATGTTATATATATCACATATATTTATTAAATTTATACTTACATGTAAAGTGTAAGTTGAAAATGAATCACATCACTTCATGAGGCGGTAGTCCAATGTACACATGCGATATATTATCATATTTTAAATAGAATGGAAATTAAGAAGGTATATATGATACTAAAATTACATAATTATACTAATATCATAAATATCATACAAATATATTAAATCTATAATTATATCTAACATTTAAAGGTGGTGATGGAAAATGAATTACATCATTTTGAAAGGCGGTTATCTAATATTCACAGGATGGATGGTTTTGTTTCTCATTTGATGGAAGAGAAGACTAATACAGGTCATTAAAAAGTAATAAAAAAATATTATTATATTTAATACACTTTTTTTATTATATAATAAAGTTTTAAAAATATTTTAATGTTTTTGGAGAAAAAAAATAAAAATTCTTGATTAAGAACCTTACCACTTCTTCAGATAACTTCTTTAAATTTACACAAAAATCCTTATTAGGTTGGATTTATAATCAATAGAAGGATATAGGATATTGGTAGGGTGTTAAAAAAGTGTGTTGGGTAGGTATTGGATGATCCAAATGGACTTGTAATTGTGAAGAGAGTAGTAGAGTGGGTGGCCTTTTAGAAACTGGGGAGAGGACACACATGGAATTATTGAAAATATTCAATTACACCAACGTTTTTATCATGCCAAAAGATTCCAAAATGGGTAATTATAGACAATTGGAGGTGATAAGGTCAAAATATGTCCATAAAATGGGTTTTTACATGTTAGTAGTTAATTTTAACCATTATATTTTCTGCATAACCCCCTAGTAAATCAGTTTTTACCTTAACCATGTTAATAAAGTTTTACTGCTTTTACCATTAATAATGGTAAAAAATAATTTGAACTTATTAGATGATATAAATTATTCTTATTAAAAATATTTAATCCATTTTCTATATTCAATTTATATATGTGGATGAATAAAATTTAAAATTATACCCGTAGATGCGATGAAAAAGTGGGTTTCCAAGGAGTTAATTCTCATAAATATAATAGTTTTCAAAATCAAAATTTAAAATGAATTTTATTTAACTAACCTGAATTTTATTTATTATAATATAATTTAACTAATTTTAATATAAAACACATTTAAAATATTAATTAAATTTATAAATAAATAAATTAAAAGTTCGTTTTCAATATAAATATGTATTTATTCACTATTTATTAAAAAATTAAACATTTCATAAAGACCCAAAAAGTTCACACTAAGATAATTTTGATATTTTAATTTTAAAAAGGTGTTCATTTTATGAAATAAAATTTATAAAATTGGTAAAACTTAATTTTTAATTATGTGTGAAAAGCATGACTAAACTGTCTTTTAGAAAAAATACAGTTTTTTTTCGGAAAACATTTATTTTTCTTCAAAATATTATTATTTTATTTATAATCAACAGATAAACATAATTTTCATAATTCATTTAGTCTAATTCATACTCACCAACTTAATTTCTATGTTATAATTATTATTTTTGAATAATATTTTAATGGAGTAACAAATTTTTTTTAAACCTAGTATTGTGTGCATCATAATATATCAATGAGATTGGATTTATTTAAAAGGAAATAAATTGAAAAATATAGGGGTGTTACATTCTTCCCTCAAACAAAAATTTCATCATTGAAATTTTGTGGATACTAACTTCTAAAAAGATGAGGGATGTTCTTCTTCACAACATCCTTTGGCACATATGTTGCTTCATCAATTTTTATTATTTTTCCAAAGTACCTTTACCAGATGAGTCATCTTATTCCTTAATACTTTATCTTTAGTATCAATAATACGAATTGTTTATTCACAAAAAGATAAAATAGTTTCAAATTCTATTTCATTGGAGGTGATCACATGTATTAGATTTTAAATTTACATCTTTAAAAATGATATATGTAACACATCATGAACTTTTGAGAGACTTGGTGAAATTTACAAATTGTAAGTGACAACTCCAATTATTTTAAGGATTTAATAGAGTCTAATGTACCTGGGGATTAGATTCCCTTTATTTCTAATCCTTACGATATCATTCCATGGATATACTCTGAATAAAACATTATCTCTCACTTGGAATTCCAAATACATACTCTAATTATTGGCATGGATATTTTTCCATCATTGAGGTTTTATAATATTAGATCTAATATCCTATACATTTTTTGTGGTCTCTTCAAAAAGATTGGGGACTACATGTTTCCTTTAACCAAATGTATCCCAAAAAGTTAGAGTATGAAATATCTTTCCTTATAATTATTTATACGATAACATTTTAATACTTAAATGGAAACTATTGTTATAGAAAATCCCAACAAAGGTAAATACTGATCCCACATGACCTGAAAGTCAAATGATTATGACATCAATATGTCTTCCATTATTTAAATTTCACTTTTAGACTATCCATCAATTTGAGGATGGTGGGAAGTGCTGAATGAAAATTATTATCAGAAGTATTCTGAAGACTATTATATAATTTTGATGAAAAAGAGGGATAAAAATTAGACACGATCTCAATAGGTGAACCATGAAGTCTTAAAAATCATTAGTATAGAGCATTGTGAGGAGATAAAGTTGTAGAACTTCTCTAATTAATAGGAAATGTGCATATTCGGTTAAGTGATAAACATTAATCCATATTGAATCATTCTTTCTTGGTGTATTTAGAAGTCCAATGAAAAATTCCATATTAATTTCATCCTATTTTTTCACTAGAATAAGAAGAGGTTCCATGAATCCTATAGGATGAAGTCTTATAAAATTCAATTTTGAAAAACCAAAAATCTTGATACATAGTATTCAATTTCTAGCTTTGTGTTATCCAACCAAAATTGTTCCCTCTAATCCATATACATATTAGTGTTAACTAGGTGTATTGAGAAATTGAAGCTATGAGTGATATCTAATAATTCCATTTTTAGCTCAGGTACACATGAAACACATAATCTATATTCAAATTTCATAACATTTTATTCACAAAAAAAGTATTCTAATTTCCCATCATTTACAAATATAATTTTATGTTGAAAGTTCTCATCATAAGATTGGTATATTTTTATCTTTCCTAATAAATATGGTTTTACAAACATTTGAAAAGGAGTAATGTGTCTATTTATTAAATAATTACAATATCTATATTTATAATATCCATGAACATAAGATCCAACTCAATCCCCATTTGGGTCAAAACTCCATGATCTTTCCCACACAATTCATTTTATACCTTATTTAATTTCTCTGGGTGGTAGGGTATCAAGAAATAATAATATTTTATTAGATATATCCATAACCTTTTTCTACTATTGAGCTCTTTTTATGAAAATATATATTTTAGGCTTTTATTATTTGTCTATATCTCACATATTTCACCATAAATATAATGTCTCTATATCTTTAAACAAAATATTACAAATGAAATCATTAGATCTTGGGTTGGATTTTTTGGTTCATGAGTCTTCAATTTCCTTGATGTATATGAATTAATTTTATCATTTTGAATTAGGACACAAGAAAGTACCTTCTTTAATTCATCACTATATATCATAAACCCAACATTTCTAAATGGTATGGTCAAAATTAGAGCATTGACCAATCTCTTCTTCCTTTCATCAAAAACATTCTTCACATTCTTTTATTCCTAAACTACTATTCATTAGATTCATAAAAACATAATGTGCATCAATTAGTCCCAATAAAATTACTATAAACATACAGTGCATTAATTAATCATTCAGAAAGAGGTCTTAGGAATGTATTATTTCTTTACTCACAATTGATGTTATCCAAAAAAAAGTTCAATCTTTGAAAAATATTGTGCTCCATGAAGTCTATCGAATAAGTCATCAATTCTAGGTAGACGATACTTATTAATTTTTAGTAAGAGCATTGATTTCTCTATAATCAGTGTAATGCCACATGGATCTATCTTTCTTCCTAATGAAAAGAACAAGGGATCCCCTTGGCGAAACACTGGGGAGAATTAATCCCTTACCACACAACTCCTTTATTAATTTCTTCAACTCCACTAATTCTACATTGGTATTTATATTGGGAGTCTTCTATATTGGTATTTATATTGGGAGTCTTTTACATTGATATTGTATAAAGGATTAAATCAATGGAAAACTCAACTTCTCACTCTGGGGTATTTCCATGTAATTCCATAAGAAATACATCAAGGTATTCTTATACAATAGGTACATAATAAATTTTAATATTACCTTATCCATCCCTATATTATGTATGATATTATTCCCTAAGAATATTATTTAGTAGAGCTACTAGGTTTGGATCTAGAAATGTCTCAGATGATGATCTATCTACTCTAAAGATAAGGAATTATAAATATTCTTCATGAATTGTAATATAATTCTTCTAATAAAATTTTACATCATATTTTAAAATTAGTATATAAAAATGATTATATCAAAGTCAACCATAGGTATGTTATAAGTTTAGTACATAAATAAAATATATTTTCCATGTTGCGGACTATCTGAAACATCCTTGTTTCAATGAGATTTCTAGTTGGATTTTTGACTAAGAACTCACTTTTTAAAGTGTTAGGGAAATATCTATTTTTCTTGGAAAACATGTATGATATAAAAGAGTGTAAGAATATAGAATAAAATAAATATATATATAAATTTGAAAATATTATTAAAGTACATTCCACCACATCGTTGGGTACTTCCCCCTCTTCCATATTGAATGTATAAGCTTTGCTTTCTACCCTTAGTCTCTTATATAGTAGATTCTCTTACCTCTAGGGGAATTCATTTACATTTTTTCTCATCTCCATATAGTTGAAACACTGAATAGTAGTGTTTTATTTCTTTCCTTTTTCGCTCTTTAGCCCAATGAACCTTATATCTACAATTACAAAAAAACTCTAAAGCCTTTAAATCATTTCCTAGGATGATTCATTCCATAGTTCTTACAGGATAAAAATAACTTCATTATCTTTTTCTTTTATACATTACCTTTTTAATAGGTCTCATTCAACCTCCTAAATTCATGATTTACTTTAACCATTTAGGGTCTATAAAATTACTTATAAATTTTGATGGCACATAAAACTATTTCATCATATGATGAAAAAGTTTGTGAGATCATCACCCTTTAGATACTTGTCTAAAGCCTTTCAAAGAAATGGTCATTCTTGAACATCATTTTGAATATGTAATCTGTATCATAACTGAATAACTCTTCAAAGATAGTCTCATACTGAGCAAAACTTTCTTATTACTATTTTATTTATGTTAAAAAAATATCTTCATTTTATTTTTTTCTCATGAGGGAGATATTTGTCAATTGATGTCTCCTTTAAATATTTCAATTCAATGAGTTATATTTTATCATCCAACCTATTATTTTAGATCAAGTGAAACTATTTATTAAAATTATGTTTGAGAAAATACAAATCAAGTGTAACCCTTTCCTTTTCATCCCATCCCAAGTCCATAAATATATTTTCAAGAGAATTAATCCATTTCTTAGATACCTTTGGATTAATAGTCCTGTTAAATTATGAGGTCTTCTATAACATGAAGTGATCCAATAGAGAATAATCATGATGTGGAATGGTTTTACCCATCTATTAATGGTTATATTCTATAATCTGACTAATCTAACCTAATATAGACATGGTCTACTTTGTTCTAAGACCAGTTGTATTGGCTTTCTCAATAAGGAAATCTCTACACTGGCCATGAGTATCATTACCCTGCTTCCTTTTAAGGGCCATTTATAATCAATAGAATATATTTTGTTATCTCATAAAATTATGAATTTTAAATAAAAATGTATAATTATAAACATATTTCAACACTAATCATAAATTAAAAATATTTATTCATTTTTGGTCTCAAAATCATAAATTTGGTTTTATTGGGGATATCATTATTTTAAAATCCTTCAAAATGGGTTATAAATAAAATACGATTTATCTTAAGAATGTACCATAGGAGTATCAAAATAATTTCATGGTAAGGACTATTATTTTGTACAATGAGATAATCAGGTCAAGAACAATGTTACCTTTTTGAAGTTATCACCCCTATGTAGAATTTTTCTAGAACCATGCCTACTTGTACTAACCAGAAAGACATGTATTTCTGGTAAAAACATACAATTTATTTCTTACCAAAACATTATTATGTTATTCTATATTGATCCTAAAATTATATAATAATGTTATATTACCTAATTAAAATTTTCCTTAATCCACTTCCCCTGATTTCTACTAAACTTCCTCTAATACCAACTATAACAACCTCAACTCTAGTAACCAAGAGATGATGTCTACTTTATTACATTATCATAAGATACTAGCGATCTTTTACAAGAGGACCAAATTGTTTAGTAGCCATGAAAAACTAGATAAATACATGATACTAATTTTACATTGGGAATAAAAATTACACATAACACTTATCAATGAAAAATGATCTATATCACTAAAACTCATTCCATGATTTCTTCATCATATCCTCAGGAATGAAAACAAATTAAAGGTGAGATAAAATTCTTAGTAAAGGTTACATATAGAAGAATATATCATGAATTAATAAATAATAATCAATATGGAAAGGTAAATAAATTATGTTACATTCAATTTAATTAAGAACTTTACTATCATATTTTGATAGGGAATAATCCATATGGCAATGTAAATAACTGAGAAAACCAGAAATTTAATTAAAAAACTAAGAATGAAATGAATAAAAATATAATATAATTGATAAAATCTCAAGGATAATAATTATAACTAAATTCTCAATTGAGTAAATTTTTAATTATTTTATTTCTTGATCTAAGGCATCATGATACCTCTACTATCATGAACTTTCACAAGACATTTTAAAATTATGGGTAAACACCCATATGTTTTGGCTAACTGATTTTTCTCATGAGACATATTAATGCATTAAGGTGCTATCTATAAATGGGCTCCACCCATATCTTTTTATCCAAATAATTCCTCATAAATAACATAATATATTTAATTCATTAATCAATATGATTTATCATAAAATATATATAAATATATATATTGATTAAGGATACAAATTTATAAATATTTTTACAGTTTCAAGGGCACTCTTTTTCCCTTACCCGATCTCATCTTGCAACCTAACTATTAGTAACAAGGCAGGATGTAATGTTCAATAATTGCTTCTCCCTCAGGAAAAATTGAGAAAACCTGAACTCCTGCTAAGAACACATCCCCTAGGAGAACCAGAGGAAAAAATGATGGAAATAAAAAGAAAGGGGGGGGGGGGGTGAAACCCCAGGAATAAGCATTAATGCATATTCTCTATTGGAACTATCAGGATATTGCAAACCCTGACACCCTAAATGTCTTAAAAATATTTATTAATATTCATCGTCCTATGCTTCTTGCTATTGCTAAACCTAAGGTGATTTTTCACTAAGTTCATGCACATTTTCAATTTTGGATTTTCCTTCTTAGGTGCCTGTAACAATAGTAATTTTGAGGACTCTCTTTGGATCTTTGATCACTCATATCTTTAGAATGTAAACATTTTTATTCTTTTTGAGCAAGATTTGACTTGTGATTACTACTTGGATAGCACGCATCTTTTCAATACTTTTGTTTATGCCAAAATAATTACTAGGATAGAAGATCTCTTTGGGAAGAACTCTCAACTATCAATGACAAAATCCAGGACCCCTGGGTCTTAGTTGGTGATTTCAATTCTATTCTCTCGCCCACAAAAAACTTGGGCAATCTTTCTCTTCAATTTCTTATAGAGAATTCAAAGCCTCTATAAGGGCCAATAATCTTTTTGAGGTAAACCTAGTAGGTTCCCAATTTACTTGGTATAAACATCATTATAATCGAATTGTGGAGAGTAAGCTTGATAGAGAATTCATTAATGATTTATCCCTTGATAAATGGAAAAAGATCTCCAGTGTTACTCTAACCAAACATACCTTAGATCATAACCCGATCTTAGTCAACATTCCTCAAAATCTTTAGAAACCCTCTTTTCCTTTTAGATTTAATTTAGCCTGGTCCTTGGACCCTGAGTGTGTCACTTTAATCAATTTTTCCTAGGATAACATGGTTAACTCTAATGACTCCTTTTCTTTAACCACTAAGTTTAAAACTATCAATCTTACTCTTAAAAAGTGGTGCAAAACCAAATCTGACTTAGTAGATTAAGACATTCAGGGTTTAGAGAAATATTTGACTCTTATTCAAAATAATAAAAATATATCCATATTTAATTCTGACCCCCAAAATTAAATCAATATTTATGCTAAATTAATCACCTTTCTCAACTTTAAGGATAACCTAAAGAATAAAATTTTCATAGCTAAATGGCTCAACTATGGTGACAGGAACACCAAATTTTACAACTCCCTTCAAAGAGATATGAAAGATAGTAGGCCTCTATCCTACTTAAGGGTTGAGGGTATCCTCATTAATATAGAAGAAGGGATTTCCAACCAAGTTTTATCCTATTTCACTGACATTTTTAATGGCCCCAATACCAAAAAAGAATTTTTTCTTAATATAATTCCAAACATGGTTACTTTTGAGGATAATCGTTTACTTAACAGTATCCCTCTTGCTTATGAAATTAAAGACACTGTTTTTGGCCTTAATCAAGATAGTGCGCCTGGACTTGATGGATTTAATAAAGGAATTTACCAAAAACACTAGGATGTCATTCAAAATGATGTTTGTAACTTATTCAGAAGATTCTTTGAAAAAGGGGTCATTCTTCATGGTCTAAATTCTAAATTTCTCACTCTTATTACTAAAACTGAAAATGCTGATGAAATTCACCTTTTCCGACCCATCTCCCTATTAAAATCTTTTTAAAATTATTACTATGATCATTGAAAATATACTCTCTGCTATTAGTAACAGAATTGTTTATTGGAACCAGTTTGGATTCATTAAATGTAGATCTATACAAGATTGCATTTTTCTTGCCTCTGAATCCACTAATTTATCTAATAGAAACAATAGAGGTTGAAATATTGATCTAAAACTAGATATTACTAAATCCTTTGACACGATTGACTAGGACTTTATTTTTAAAGCGCTATCTAGTTTCAGTTTCAATGACAATCTTGTCAATAGAATCTAAACCATTTTCAACTCAGCACATATTTCTATTCTTATCAATGGATCTCCTATAGGTTAATTTTAATGCTCCAAGGGCATCAGACAAGGAGACCCTCTCTTTGCTATCATTGTTTCTATTGCCGAAGACTATCATAGCAGATTGCTCACCCTCAATGTTGATCTAGGAAAAATCAAACTGATTTTTGCCTCTAGAAATTTACATTCCCCTTCCCATCTTCATTATGATGATGATATCATTTCCTTCCTCCAGGGGGAAAAATAAATATCAATAACCTTAAATCCATCATCTCTCACTATGAAGAGGTGTCTGGTCAGCGTTTTAACTGGCATTAATTATTTATCTATTTTGGTAAAAATTTCCCCCTCAATAAGAAAACTCATCTCACAGATGTTTTAGGGGTTAAAGAAGGTTCCCTACCCTTCACTTACCTTGGTGTCCCCATCTTCTGGGGATGATCCAAATCTTCTTATTTCCAGCACATAGTGGATCAAATTCATAAACAACTTTCGTCCTGTAAAGGAAAATCCCTTTTAATGGCTGGAAGGGTTTGCCTTGTGAATTCCACCATTGTTTCTAAGTTGTTTTACTCCATGATGGACTAAAAGTGGCCTCCAGGTCTTATTAAATGCTTAAATACTGCTATAAAGAACTTCATCTGGAGAGAAAGCACTCTGGAGAGAAAATTGGTCACGGTTTCTTGGACCTCTTGTTGTAAACCTATTGAAGAAGGTGACATATGAATTAAAAATCTTAAAACCTTTAATGAGGCTCTCCAGACTAAATTTACATGGTCCCTCATTAATAATAACTCTCATCCCATGAATTTTCTCAGAACTCATTTTCTTGATAAGCTTAAATCTGGTATTTTTCACTACATGTCTTCCTCTATCTGGAACTCGATTAAATCTAATTATTCTTCTATCTTGGAAAATTATAGATGGATTGTTAGTAAAGAATCCACTTTAAATTTTTGGTTTGACAATTGGACTGGTTCCCCTATTATATTGGAGATGCCTAATTCTTTTACTCCTAATCCCACTAACTGCTCCACCAGGGATGTGATCAATTATTTTGGTTTACATACTTTAGATTCTATTAAGGAGATTTTAGAGAATTATAACTTTACTTACAATGATGACTTTCTGGTTTGGGAACCCACTAAAAATGGCCTGTTGGACTCAAAAAAACATTATAATCACCATTTCTCTAACATTGATGAGAATCTTAGTAGGATCGCCAACTTCAATAAGGCTTGGATAAAACCTTCTCGTCTTACCCTCATTTAGAGAATTGATCACCAAAAAGTTCCTACCGATGGTTTTCTATAGTCTTATGTCTTTAATCTTTTCTCTAAATGTATATTGTGAAACTAACATTGGGAGGAAAAAAACCACCTCTTTTTATCTTGTGAGATTGCTACTACTCTTTGGCATTACATATTTGACCTTTTTGAGTGTGGATTGATTTTTGATAACTTTATTTTCTCTCAATTGAAGAGTAAGATTGAGTTTCCGAGGTCACTGCAAATTAGAATCCTTTTTATCACTTCCGTTGCAGAGCTTCTGCATATCCTCTGGTATGGTAGAAATGATTTCAATTTCAACAATATCTCAATTAAACTAAATGTAGGTAAAATGAGGATACTTCTTGCTATCAAAGAGGCTTCCATGATCCAAAAAGACCATTGTGAAAATTCTATTATTGATCTTGAAACCCTTTGTCGGATTTGAGTGAGTGTAATATATCCAAAACTGAATTACACTATTGAAGTCTTCTAGAAGGATCCTCCTCCTGGATGGATTAATGTCAATGTTGAAGGAGCCTCAAAGGTAAACCCTAGACCTTTGAGATGCGGAGGTGTTTTCAGAGACAATCCTGATCAGATTCTCGGATTTTACTATGGAATATGCGACATTGCTTCTACTCTGGAGGCCAAAATGATGCGTATCATTCATGCCATCTATTTTGAAAAACATTTCAACGGGAGAAACATCTAGATTGAGAGTGACTCTTCTACTATTTGTGCAAGCCATCTGGAAGGGTGTGACTCACCTAGCATGGTCTTTCACCCCCAGATGGATTGACTACCTCACCTCAATCAACCGTCTCAACTTTATTGTTACACACACCTTCCGTGAAGAAAACAAGATCGTCGACGGTCTTGCAATACATGGGAGTCTATCATGATATCACTTAGGGGAATGATCTCCATCCAGATTTGATTCCTTTTTTATAAGATATTCTAGAAAATTTCCCTCATTTCGACTTATGTAATTTGTATGATCCTTTTGTTTGAATAAATTTCAGGGTTCTAGTTATTGACCCGAACTCACCCCCCCCAAAAAAAAATTATAAATATTTCTATAATTAATCAAATAACTTTAAAAGTAACAACCATATATAAAAATTGTATATGATTTATTAAGTAATCATATTTATCATACAATAATAAGTATATTTTAGAGAAATTTAATTTATAATGGAAATTTTTCATAATAAACTGATTATTTCTATGAAAGTTAACAATCACTAAAGAAAGAGAGATTGTAAGATGATTTTTACATCTATTGTAAATATTAAATTGTAACTCCTTTAAGAATAAGATTTAAAAAAAAATCATTAATAAATAATAACTCATGTTAAATACATATAAGTGTTAGTGAATACACCACATAAATGTGAATAGGTACATATTAACAAATATGACTCATAGAAATCGAAATTGAGATGAAATCAATTACCTGACACTTTCCTTTAGTTGAATTTGATTTAAAATAATATATAATGGTTTTAATAAATTATTTAATTTTTTACATAACCATAATCATATTTATAATATAATATATGATCTTATTATAACATTTTACCACACATTTGTTAATAATATTTAATTATTTTCACTATTTTGTGCTTTAATTGCCTTATTTTCTCATGTGTGTTTTGACATAAATTTTTTTGGTTCTTGTACATAATATATAGATAAATCATATTAAAAATTATAATAATTCTATAAATATCATATTTACTTATTATATACTCTATTATAACCTTTCTTAAATTTTATTTAAGGAAAATGAATCACATTGCTTCTTAGAGACGGTAGATCATACGTTCACACGAGTGATGATATCATTACATTAAAGAGTGAAAGGGTAAATAAGTGAATGCTATATTAATTTTATATAATTTATTTCATGTCATATAAATAAAATATATTAAAAAAATTTATCTTCATTACCATCCATGTAATTTATAAGTGAAAAATAAATCACATCGCTTCACAAGGTGACAGTCTACCGTACACATGAGTGACATTATCATATTTTAAATGGAATGGAAAGTAAGAAGGTATATAAGATATTAAATTAAATAAGTATAATAATATCATAAATATAATATACATTGGTTAAATCTATCAATATATATATCTTTGAAATGTGGTGATGGAAAATGAATTACATCGGTTCTCAAGGCGGTAGTCTTCCATACACATGATCGACGATTGTTCACCATTTGATGGAAGAGGAGGTGGATATTTGTCATGAAATTAACATAAAAACATCTTATTATATGGTATATAATTATTTTATTTTATAATAATGGATAAATAATATTTTAAATAGGTGGAAGAATAAAAAAATAAAAAATTTTGTTTAAGAATATTTCATCTTCTTTGGATAACTTCTTTCGGTTTTCACCAAAAGCATTCATAGGTTGGATTAATGTTAAAAAAGGTATATATGATGTTGTAAGGGGTGTAAGGAAGTGATTTTTATGGGGATTTTCTAAACCAAATGGAATTTTAAGTGTGAAGAGGAGAGGAGATAGCGTCTCCTTTTATAAGTTGGGGAGAAGACACACATGGAATTTTTGAAAAGAATGAATTACACCAACATTTTTATCCTAAAGAATGATTTGAAATGGGTAATTATCGATACTTAGAGGTGAGAAGGTATAAATATGATCATATAATGGGTTTTTGAAATTGTTTTAGTTCATTTTAAAACATACATTTTTAGTTTAGTTCCCAAGATAAATCATTTTTTAACTTAACTGTGGTAATTAATTTTTACTGATTTTACTATTCATAATGGTCAAAAATTAAATTAAAATTATTAGATAATATAAATTATTAGGATTAAAAATATATAATCCATTTTTTCAAATTAAATTTATATAAGGTGTATAATATAATATAAAATTTTGACTGTAGAACTTATGAAAAAGCGGGTTTCCAAAGATAACTTTCTCATAACTATAAAAGGTTTCAATATCAAAATTAAATATGAATTTAAGTCCACTAACCTAAATTGTATTAATTATAATATAATTGAACTAATTATATATGAAAACCAAATTAAAATAAAATTCAACTTCTAAAATTTTTTAAATGAAAAGGGAGTTTTTAATAAAAATCAATATTTTCACTATTCATCAAAAAGTGATTCATTTTAGAAAAATCACAAATATTAAACTTAATATAATTTTGATATTTTGTTTTCAAAAATTAATTTAATTTTATCAAATATATTTTAAAAAATTAGTAAAAAACAAATTTAAATTATGTGCACAAATCATGGGTAAATCACCATTAAAAATACATTTTTTTAGAATTTTTTTCTCATTAAAATTATTATTGTTTTATTTATAATCAATAGATAACCATAATATTACCAATCTAGTTTTTCCAAATCATACCTACCAACTTAAGTACTCTTTTATAATGGTCATTTTTAAATAATATTTTAACAGAGTATTGTATTTCGTTTAAACCTAGAGTTCTGTGCAACACAAGCCGTAGAAGTGATTAAATTTATTTGAATGAAAATAAATCATAATGTATCAGGGTTTTAAGTTTTGAAATACCAATTATAAATAAGAAATAATTTTTATCGCATAAAATTTATTTTTATTTGGAAATCCAATTTTAATATTAGCGGTGTTACGTGTAAATAAACTTTTTTAGAAAAAGTATGTTTTTAAGAATAAAAGATGTGCGCATGGTAAAATTATCATTGTATTTTATTTTCATGATATAATTTGTATCAATATAAATAATTTATAGTTATTTTTCTTAAAAAATAATCTGAAAATTAATTTTACCAAAATAATATTTAGTTAAATGAAATCCCATCATTAGTTTTTCTTAAAAAATATTACTTCTATCCTAAATATGTTAGTAATATGTTTTATAAATTGATCATAGTATATATATAAATATGTTTAATTTATAAAATATTTAACAATTAAAAGGTATTATAATATTTTATACATTTTATATATAAATTTATAGTTTTGGTAAAATCCTTATTTTTTGTTTTTTATATAAAAATCAATAACTTCAAAAAATAGGATATATTTTACCTAGGTTAATGTTGACATTATTATTGAAAATATGAAATCCTTTTAAAAAAATATAATTTTTATAATATAATTTTTTATTTTTTAAAATAATATTTTGAATAAAGGATCTTTAGACTTCACATTATGTAATAGTTTTTGATATGTAGTGTTTACTTGCTAGAGTAAGCTATCTGATATTTCATTCTCCCCTACTTAAAAATAATTTAATCGTCAAAATTGGGTTGCATATTAGTTACTAAAAAGTGGGTATTCCTACCTAATTGATTCTCCTTGTCCACATGTTTACTCCTATAGTTTTATATTTATTCTAAAGGGAATTCAGCACTGGAGTTGTATGATTTCGCAACATTAACTCTCTAATTTCAAGGATCAGGAAAGACTCTTTGTTATAAGACATGACAATTTCCAACTGTACTCCATAAGATATGAGTGTATGCATTATATTTGGAATGTATTTCCTTAATAATGAAATATAATGGATTTCATATACATTATAAATTATGGTTTCTATATTCTATCAGAGATATATAGCTCCAATTCTTTTTTGTAACTCAAATAAGCCCAATGTATCTGGGGTTTAACTTCACTTTTCAACCAAATATTATATTTTTTTCTAGTGGGTCACCTTTAAGAATACCTTACCCCTCATAGAATTCCATGTTTAATTTAATTATAAGCATAATTTTTTATTTGAACTGCTTTGATATGATTATTAATGTTTTCTAATTTCTCAATTGCCTTCTATACAAGTTTTGATCCTATTTGGATCCATTCAACAAATTCATCCAATCGTTATTGAGTATGAAATATGATACCATATAATTTCTTTTATAATTCCATATGTATTCTCAAATAGAAACTATTATTATATAAAAACTATACTATAGGTATATACTTATTATGATCGACTTGGATATAAAAAGAATATGATCTTGGTGTGTCTTATGGATTTTGAATATTCCATTCATACTACTCATTGGTTTGGAAATGATGTATAGCTATTAAATGTACCTTGGTGTCGAGAGTCATTTTAATACTTTTCCTAAATTTCAATGTGAACCTAGGGTTATGATTAGATGTAATTGATAGTGTTGTCCCATGAAGTGTCATGGTTTCATTAATATGGATCTGGGAAATGAGCTCAAGGGGTAGGTCTTCCCTTACTCCTATGAAATGTGCAGACATGGTAAGGGGATAAATGGTGGCCTATATATAATATTTATTCCATATATTATTTGTAATTCTAATTAAATTATCTATTTTCATATTTTACAAGTTCTATATAGTCATTTGAAGAGGTTATGTGACTCTATTAGAATTTTATCATTTAGAATTTACCTATTGTAAAACTATAAATATGGACACATAGTCCACAATTTTCCAATTCATAACATCACCCATGAAATGATCTCTTAAATCCACAAACAAATATTTTCTACCAGGGTATATATAGAGATTTAAGCTATATGGTTCATCTAGTATTTCCCTATTCAGTTTATGAAAGGAAGGAACACATAAAATATTTCCATTAATAAACACTCTATCTTTATAAATGAATTATATCATTTTCGAATGATTCACTACATTAATAATATTTTGTATATCCTTATCAACCTATTTGGACTTAGTTATCTTTTCTAGAAAATGTGCTTTGAAAATTTCTTGGAAAATAAAATCTGGATCTCCTTGATTAAAAATTACCATCTCTATCTCTTCTAGATCTCTAAATATAGAATCATCATTAATTATCACCACTTATAGATCTCCAAGGTATCTCATTCTCAATGCATCATGCACATTATTTTTCTTCCTTAGGTGGTTTTTCATCAAGAAATAATAGTCCTAGATTATTTGAAACATTCATCATTGCCTCATGTTGACCACTTAGAGAAAATATACATCAATGTTTTGGTGTGTATATATGTCTCCTCATTCTATACAGAGATAATACCTATATTAAAACAATTCAAATACAATATTTGGTAACCTAGTTCCATGATATTGATAATTCTATTCCTGAATCATTAGTTTCCCTGATTCGTAAGAAACCATTATATCATTCTATATAGAAACACAAATCAATTCTTTCTTCAATGCATCCTTATATATTACAAATCATCCTTCATAATGGTAATGTAAATAATGGTGAATTAAACAATATTCTAATCATAACATCAAAATATTATTCACATTCTCATGGCCATGTGAATTATTCCCATTTATGTACCAACTTGGTTAGCGTGATGGAAAATCATGTTTTTCGGAATAAACCACTGACAATATCCTAATTGAAAAAAATACATATATTGGTGTAGATAATTCTTTCATGTTAATATTTTCTATGGGTCAAATTTTTTCATAAATGGAGATATTATTTCCAATAATAGATTCATTATAAATCCAAAATTCACACTAATATATTTTTATATAACAATTATTTTCTTTGAGAATCTCAAGAAATTTTTTAAGATAGTTCTGATTTTATTCATCGAATTTAGTGTATATCAAGACACCATTAATTAATACCACCATGATGTTATCAAGATAATCCTTTATTATCATATTCATTAGATCCCAAAAATAAAAGGTGAATTAGTTATTCCAAATATTATTAATATTAACTAATAAAGTCTATATGTCATATGAAATATCATCTTTGTTATATCCACATTCTAGACACTTAACTGATAAAAAATAGTTCAATGAGTGATCAATGAAAAATATTGATCTCCAAAAAGTTGATAAAATATGTATTCAGTGTGTGGTAAAGGAAAAATATTCTTTATGGTGATTTCATTTATCTATTTGTAATCGAGGCATAATATCAATGAAATATCCCTATTTTTCTTGAATAACCTAGTGTGTTCCCATGGTAAAACACTAAGGCATATAAATACCTTATAACACAACTTCTAAAGTTGTTTCATAAAAAATTACAACTCCACTTTTGCAATTATGTAGGGATTTTTGGATATGGGTCTTGAATAAGGAATGAATTCGATGGAAGAAACAACTTTATGCTCATGTGGATAAATAGATAATTCTTCTAGAAATAAATAAATTTATTCTTGTAAAATTTTTAAATCATATATCCATAGGGAATTATTTTCATATATAGATATTGTTTTATCTTCCTATTTTCATATAATTTCATTATGGTGAGATATTTGAGGAGTTTCTAGAAAATTATTAAGATTTAAATTATCTCCATTTGAAATAAATGATTATATTCCCCTTTACAAATAGTAATATACTTATCTAGAAAATAAATTCTTAAATTATACAATAAGAACTAATTTATACCAATGATTATTTGAAATTAAATGTTAGGTACAATAATTAAGTTATACAATAGGAAAAATCTATGCATCTTAATAGAGACTGTATAGTAAATGTTTTTTTTACAATAAGAATCCAATTGGGTTTTTTAAATTCTAATATCTACCTAAGAGTATTAAGGTATGATTAAATGTTCTCAGAAAAAATTCAAGATGAAACAGATTGTGTTGATCTTAAATAAAAAAATTCATTCACTAAATTTTGATTTTAGGATCAATTTACTTACTATCATTTAATTTATTATTTCAGTTTCAGCTCTAGTGATCTCATATTCATTCCATTTAACCCTTGGCATTTTAAGGTAAATTTCTGTGAAAATTTTGGAATTGATATGTATAGTTCTCTATATCATTATAGATAATGCGTTGAGTATCAAAATATTAAAACATTAATTTTTATTCAATAGATTGAGTTTTATTTTCTATACACATGAAAGAGACCCACATTCCATTAATAAAGTCACCCATAATTATTACACATGGGAAATCACACTCTTCCTTTCTTCCCCATTAAAATAATTTTCTTTCTATGGATCTCAGTGGAACTCTTCATCTTCAAATTTCATTCGAAGTCATTAGTCTTGTAGTACACCTTTTATATCATAATGATAGTTGAGATGATATCATCACTGAATGAAAAGTTTTGACATACTAACAACTTTAAATGGATCATTATTAACCATTAAAAATATGAAAAATCTTTCACTCTAATCTACATATATATACCACAACATGTCTAGATATCATTTTAATGTTTGACTCATACCCAATATCATTTACTTTTTCCCTATATCTGAGAATAATGAAATTAATTTCCATTTAGGATATTTTCTCATGAAGATTGTATTTTCCATATAATCAAATCTTAAAAGTTATTCCTTCTATGTGACTTATCTCTATAACCACTTTGATGATCTGAATTAGTGATCACCATTGATCTTCATCTCTCTTCATATGATATAATAAGTTGAATACTATTTACTATACTATAATTTCAAATGTAAGAAATAACTTTTCGAAGGACCTGATATTTTTCTTTGATACCAATGGATTTTTAGTTCCCTTAAATGGATGAGGATTTTATAGTGTGAATTGATTTAAATTAGTTACACCATGTTGTGGATAAAAAGGATGATCTATATGTGTGAGATAATTTGTCATAAACATGGTTAACTTCCCTAATGGGGTCATGATTTGATTGGCTTCATCTCTAGCCTCATTGGTTTTATTTTTAAGAACATTACAAAATTTACTATGATAATTGATATAATTCCTATTCCTTTCATTAGTGTCTATACCTAAAAAAATGGAATAATTTTAATTAGTAAATGATATTTAATTGTAAAATAAAACTCATATTTGGTTGTATAAAAAAAATTTCATAAAATATCAGGGGGTTTTTATAATATTTGTGATATATAAATAGGTTTCTATGAATCTAGTACACAAGGATTCAACTAAATTCCTCTGATAACAACTTTAATATCTCGATCTCCAGAAACCAAGAGACGATAGTTATATTAATTTATTGGTACATAAATATGAATTGAATGAAAACCTATTGAATAGTTTATGAGTGTTTGGAGATTAGATATGTACATGATTTCAATATTACACAAAAAAATAATATTGTATAAATACAATTAATGTCATTATTTTTTTAGTACATTCTATAATTTATTCAAAGATCACTTCTTGGTACCTTGAGGAAATGGAAATTTTTTATTTTTTCGATAAAAAACTCAGTAAGGGAATATGTATAGAGTAATATATTATACTAGGAACACACATGATAATGGAGTGAATAATCAATATACATGTCATATAATCAAAATATTGGTAATGAAAAGTATCAATGGATAACTTATAAAAACAATTTGATGGGTAAAAATAACTGAATTCATGTTTATGGAATGCATAATACAATACATCTTGATCTTTACTATATAGGCTATATCCAATACATCATTCTTTCTAATTTTTTTTGACTAATAAATCATTCTTTCCATCAAGTCCAGTACTAAGACACAATGTTTTCATTGGGTGGGAATACACCAAATACTCAAACATTTTGTCTCACGAGACCAACTAATGCATTGAGGGGCGATATGATATTGGTCTTTGCCCATTATTTCATTTATTCTAATGCATTCACCACATAAAAGATACGAATATCAATATAATTCATAACAAACATTCCATAGGGGGTCCATAAATTTTTTTATTGAGATAAAAAAATACTCAACACCAATACATTCCTTGTCAATATGTGGAAAAACATGGACATAATCCATATAAGGAATTATAGTGTATGTTCTATCAATATATATTCAACATAGAAACTATAGAGTATTGTCAATGTGAAAATATTCCTTTATGAAAGAAATAATGATAAGGTAGTGATGAAGGGTAAATTAAATGTGTTGGGTTATCAATTGAAGATAATAAAATATTTCAATATTTTTAACAAGTATGAAAGAATAATAATGTTATGAGAACCCTTTTGTTGAAATAATAACGACATAAGAAAAACACGATAATAAATAGGGATATATAGTATCTCATTAACAACATATCGATTGGAAGTAAAAATAATGAAATTCTCATCATGGATACATGTGGAAATGATATTATAATAAATTAATATCAACTAAAAAGGAAAGAGAGTGATTATAATCCCTAACCGTATTAAGTAGCTTCATAATTCTTGGAAGGGAAACTTAAAAAATTAAAAACTCTTTGAGAGGGATTTAGAGATAGAGAGGGAAGTTAAATTAATGATAAATTCCTTTGGGGTTGATATATATGAGATAATAGGTGGGATTGAGCTTGTTTTAGAGGTGAAAATGGGGATATTTCATGGGATCTAATGTCAAGAATAGGTTAAAAAAATCACATGTGTGTTAGGTTGATTAGGTGATTTAGGTGGGGAAAAGTTTTTAAGACATGTATTATCAATTTTCAAACCTGCAAAATGTATTATAGAATATATAATTATCAAATTTATTTTTTTAATATTTTATCCACATTATTTTACTCATTTCAACACATGTTAATCTTGATTAAATACTATTCAATATGAATTTTTTTCAATAGAAATATAATAAGACCATTATTACTAAATATTGAGGTCTTGAATCTGAATTTGGAATTCTTTAACCTAATTAAATTTCTAAATATGATAAAATTATCTTTTATATTAAACCACATATGTTGTAGAAAAAAACCTTTTTTATAGAAAGATACTATTTTAATTGTTTAGTGTACTTAATGTTATTTAATATTATTTTTTGATAATTATTTTGGTCATTTATTTTTATATCCTTATAAATACCATATTATATTCTTAATTTATAATATATTCATTGAATTTAAAAGTACACAATATTCTAAAAATTATCATTCTTTAAAAAAATAATGTTTTATAGCTATGACTAATATTTACCTTGTTAAAATAATTTATGCCAAAAAATAAGATGGATGTTGATAAAAAATTTGAAAAAACTATTTCTATGTATGAAATCAATTTTATCAGATAAAATTTTAAGAAAATTTTATTTTATTATTATCATATGTGGCATGTAAATACCAGTTTTTAAACAAAGTTAATTTTTATTCTAAAAATTTATGTGTAGAATAAATATTTTATTGTATTTTATTTTGATAATAAAAATTCTTTTATTATAAAAAAATAAGTGTTATACGACATCCCATGCAATCTGAAATTGAATTTTACTAAAATAATATTTAACTAAATGAAAGACTACGACAAATTTCTACTGGAAATTATTACTTAGGAATGTAAAATGTTAATCATAAATTTAAAAAATTCCAAATATTATATATATATATATTGTTTTAATTAATACAAGATTGATCAATTAAAGTGTATTATAAACTTATATGTATTTTTCATTTAAATTTATAGTTTTTTTTAAATACTATGGTTTTCTAATTTTCACTTAGAAATCAACAATTTCAAATAAAAACTAACAATTCACCCTATGATAATTTTGAGATTATTAATACCAATATTAAATAATTTCAATAAAAAATTAAATATAGATTATATTAATTTAAAATTTAAATACAATCAAGAATAAAGTATCTTTAGATCATGCATTGTTAAATAGTTTTTTAGATATAGTGTTTTTAGGTAGAGTAATTTTTAGGTATTTCAAAGATGCTAAAATGACCGAGAATGTTTTAGGGAATAGTGTGGTTGATTTAGTTTTCATTAACAACCGAGACTTTTAAAAATTAAATTCCATTTGAATGAATAAATTCCTTATTATGTTATATTGTTATATAAAATATAAACACTACAAATTTTTTATTTTGGACCATTAAAAAAATATATAATCTGAGACATATAATACCATTAAGATTCATAAACATTGATAATATATCCATTATAAAAATGTCTATTAATATTAGTATATATTATGTGTTATGATAATTTATAACTTTCATAGATAGAAGAAGTGACAACCTCAACCTGTAGGATCTTACAATATTACACCAATTTATCATTGCATCTAAGTGAGATAACATAAATAGTGTTTTCCTATGACCAAGACCAAGATGAGATTCAACAACTGAAAATAGGCTAGATCATTTACAATGGATGTACGATCTTATTTAGTTAATGGTACAAACTAGGTTTATTAAACCACCTTAAGAAATCCCCAATGTTTCACACCATATAATTTGGGATGATTCTAGTGTAATAAGGGGTTATGTATCAATACCCTTGTGGTATTAATATGTATATCATCTATTTTAATAAAATTATTATTATATTTATCCCATTTTTCAATATTACTACATACATATAAAAATAAATAATGAATTTGATAAAAATTATATTTTGATAAGAAAAACTAAAATTTCATTTTCAGAAATATACTGGTTCAATTAAAACACTCTTTTTGATAAACTTATGAATTTTATAAATTAATCATAATATAATGAAATATTCCAATTAAATAATATTTATCTAATTATAAATAAGAATATAATTTAATGAAGTCCAATGTAACTTTTATGAGGATCAAAAAGTTTTTAGTGTTGTAAAAACTAGTATTTTCCAGTAAATAAAGTAATTTATTGGAAATTGTGAATTCAAATATTAAAAAATTATTATTGGATAATAAATATTTTTTTAAATACACACATTGAAATCATCCAATGTTGAAATTTTCATAATATCTTCAGACCAAAAAAATTTAGGTTAAAAATAAAATATGGTATAAACATATGATATATATTATGACATCATAATATCCAAAATGTGATATAATTAATACTATAAATGGAATCCATGAAAAAAATAGATTTCCCTTTTAAAATAATGTGGTATGGGATTTATCTTATTAATTCTACAAACCTATAATGAATCATTAAAAACATATATTAAATTTTGAGGTTTTGAAAAATAATTCATTATGAAAATGTCTAACTTTCACATCATTAATGGTATTATTTTAATTATTTCACTTAATATTATAATAAAATATTTAAAATCACAAATTTTTGGAAGAAACTAGGGGTAAAAATCCATGTTAATGTTTCTAATTTTGATTATTTTATCACATAGGGTCCAAAACCTCCATTTGGAAATTAATAAAGAATTTACCTCTATTTTTCTATAAATACCAACCCAACTATATGGATACCAACAATTTTTATACATAGATATTACATCTTATTATATAAATAACATTACATAACATAATGATCCATAAATTTTACCCTCACTCCCCCTTCTACTCAAAACTTATAACACTATGAGATTACCCAAAAATTTCTAAAATGTCTCCTCATATCATTCCCCATGTCCCTAGAGTCCCTAGTCAAAGTAAATACCACTCCAAGGAGTATTAGTGGGTAATGGTGGATGAGACAACCAAAGGAAGCTATACATTGTCAATTAAACCTTTTATTATTTTATTATTCTTCTAACTACCACACTTGTTTTACATCAATCTATACATTTTAAAATTAATTTCCAAAATATAATGATCTATTATTAATATAGAAAAATTTTCATCTTTTACCCTCCCATTAATTTATAATATAATAAAAATGTTGGCAAAAAATATGGTTGGTTCACGAGCTCTATGAACAACAAACTTCATTTTTATTCACCGCCTCTAAAGATGGTTATAGAAATAAAATTATGGTTAAATATGATGATAATAATTATATTATAACTTATTTAATATTATTTATTTTATTAATTATCATTTAATTTTATAAAATTAATCTAGTTCATGATGGTCTCTAAAATTTCCTATAACTTATAGTTGTATGAGAAAAATGATTATACTAAATGAATCATCCGTATTTCAGAACACATATAGATATTTTAGATCATTTATATATTTTTTAAATAAATTGATAATATTTTATTTTAATTCTATATTTTTATTAAAATTTTAAAATAGCATCAATAATTATCCATAAATGATCTTGCCTTGGAATCATGGAATATTCTCCATCAAAATCGTGGCATTAAACATTATAACTTCTTAAATTGGTTTCAATTTATAGTAAATATAATTGATATGAAGTATATTAAAAAATAATTAATTAACTAATCAAATTTAATTACACTAGGTGTTTGGTTCATGTGAATAATGATTCTTGAACATGTGGTAAGGGATCTCTCCAAACCACCCTATTTTTCTTTGGGTTATGCTTTCTCACTCTTAAAATCACTTTATCTAAATATTCATATTTTTTTATTATATATTATTATATATGTTCCAGAAATATATAAATACTTTAATTTACCTTTCCTTCATGGGGATATATATATTTTAATGGTTCCCCTCTCAATTTCATTTGATAAGTTGTCCTGATTAAAGGGAACATCTTTGTTTCTTACCCCATTTCATGTAAAACTCCCTAAAAAATTATAAAACATACTTGATTTAAAAACTTTATCATTTTATAGTGAAAAATATTTTGGATCATTTTTTGTGATAAGTAATAATCACTTTTCCTTCATTGAATACTCTTTACCGATTTCCCTAAAGTCCCATTTAAGTAGAACATTTTCAATGCTCCCTATCCACTATTCTTGACATATTCAATTTACATGGATATAAATTTTCATGTTATATGATAATTTTTTTTCTTATTGATTTACAATAATGTTTTAATCCCTTATTTGAAGGAAATCATTATTATAAAACATTTTTATGCTATAAGGCATTATTATACACCTCATTTTTTTCCATGGGTACTTATTATATTTATGACTTATGTAAGATTTTAATTTTTTAAAAAAAATTCATGTACATGTTATAATGGGTTCACCTCGATAATGATATAATTAATAGTGAAATTTTAAATCTCATTATATGATATGTGTCACGACCCATCCTCAGGGCCCATACCGTGACTACCCGAGCCCGGCTTCCATAGGCCAGGGGCTGACGACTAGCACCAAAGGCGTAAATCCCGATTAAAGGGAAGGCATTGCCTTTATATAAGAAAACAAACACCATAGATTACGCAAGATGAAGTAAACACTAAGTAAGCTGAGTACAAAAGTAAGTGCTGGAAAGTAAATGAGCCAGTATACCAACCCAACTGAAAGTGCAGTACATCTGAGAAAAGTAAAGTACAACAACTGGTAAGTAAAGCAGCCTCCACTGAAACATCCTCCAGAAACCCCACCTGAAGGGTGGGTACAGATGGTTCCCTCTTCTCCTCGAATCCGTCCTTCCACACTATGTACGTCTTGCCTGATAGTCCAGCTCCAGGTACCGTCCCGCTCCTCAAGCCCCAACCACGATTAGCGCTGTCCGTCGTCTGCAACCAACACAACGTAGTGTAGGCATAGCCCGTGCAGGGGTGAGTATACGATACTCAGTAGGGACCCCGAGACCCCTGAAGGCCTCCAGTATCCAAAAAGGATAAACCACAAAGGAAAGATACAAATATGAAGTATCAACCAACACTAATTAGGTATATGCCCATACATATACCTAAGTCAACAATTCCAGTTCGGCTCTAACTTCTGAGCCCAAGTTCAACCCAGTCCACACAGGTAAGTTCAACCCAATCCACACAGGAAAGCACAACCCCATCCACACTAGAAAGCAAGTCAATCATATTGAAGATATTGATTGAAAATCAAAACTCAGATCACACAGGTATACTATCAATGAATAGGGGTGGAGATGATTGATGTAGCCTCTGAATCATCTCCTCTACCGAAGCCGCATAGGATCCAAGTACAGATGTCATCACTGCCGGACCCACATAGGATCCAAGAACAGTAAACAACACTGCCGAACCCACATAGGATCCAAGTACAGTCGTCCTCGCTGCCAAACCCACGTAGGATCAAAGTACAATCATCATCACTGCCGAGCCAACGGAGGATCCTAGTACAGTCGTCATCATCGTCACAGTCGCAGCCAGCTCTAGGGTTCCCGCACACAACATGCTCAATTCTGGGAGGGTCCGCTCGACGAGACAAGGGGGTCGATTCATCAATTGTCACTAAGTCTATATTTTATGTATCAAAAAGTTCTGTCTCGTCAATAGGAACTCAACGCAATAGACGGCGCGTCAATCAGACGCCCGGTCTGAGAGATATTGGATCTTCCGTCCTATGGGACCAGTTTGTTTTTAAGTTAAAATAAACCCGACCGTACTCTAGCTGCATCAATACATTGAGAGGAGTTATCCAAAAGAACCTTCTCACTAAGAGGAAACCAACAAAGTTGACGGCACACCAATTGGACATCTGAAGCTCGAGTTATAAGCCTTTCCGCTCCAAGGGCCCGATTGGTTTCGTGTTCGAACCAACCCGGTAGTACCCAAAGTTCTCCAAAACCATGAGTGTAATATACCAAAATGACCGTCTCGATCCAAGGATCCCAGCGAAACTGAGGGTGCATTTATTGGATGTCACTAGACCATGTTATGGGCATTTGAAAGGATCTGTCCGAAAATAGGGGGTTTGAGCCCGGTCCGACCCAACCCAATACCCCTTGGGTAGGCCCAAACCGGGTCGACCCGACCCAGGTCTAGATCCGTCCCAACTGGCGCGGCCCGGCCCGGTGTGGGCGGCCCCGCCCGGCGTGGGCGGCCTAGCCCGGCGTGGGCGGCTCGGCCCATGTGGCCGGCGACTCAGCTCTCGGCCGAGCGGGACGCAAGGGGGGGGGGGGGGGGGCGCTGCCCCCCGTGATTGAGGAAACGGCGGACCCGTGGGGTCCGCCCTAGCTGAGCAGGCTAGGGTTTTTAGACCCCTAGTCTTCCTGGAAATGGCCGGCCATTATGGCCGGTTGGTGTGCCATTCGGGCCCCGCGGGGGTGCTGCCTCCTTGAGCGTCAGTGGATGGCTTGGCCGACCCCCTCCTTTTGAACCGCCGCGGTGAAAGGCCTCGTCTTTTCCCCAACCGGCACGGAACGACGGCGCCGCGCCCCTCCGCCACGGCCCGCTCTGGCCATGGACTCCCTCGGGTCCTCTTTCATGGCGTGACGGTGCCACGCCCCACCGCCGTGCCCCGCTCCGACCGCGGTTCCTTCGGGTTCACCGACGCGGCGCGACAACGCCACACACCTCCACCGCGGCCCACTCCGGCCATGGTTCTCTCATTCCCGCGCGGTGCAATGGCACCATGCCGTCTTCGCCACAACGATCCATGAAGACCAGAAAGAAAAGGGGAGGAGGATCGGCCATGTTTGTGCGGTCCAACCTCCTCCCGTTATAACGATAACAAGCGGTCTTAATTTTAAATCACGAAGATGATGAACAAAACTTGATCGAAGAAAAACCCCTACCTCAACAACGATGAAAAAAGTCGGAATCACAGTTTACGGCATCACATGTTGAGGTTTTGATGACGGCGTTGGCGTGTATCCAAAGAGGGGACGACGCCTCACACCAGCTGCAGAGAGGGGAAGAAAAACATGTTATCTCTCCTTGGTGTCGGCGTTCTTCGTCGAAGTCTTGGAGTTCTTCAATGAAGAAGATGAAGTTCTTCAGAAATAACTCAAGAGCTCTCTCTCCTTTTCTTCCCACAACAAAAGCCAACCATAATAAAATAAGGCATTGCCTTATTTTATTTACTCATGTCAACATTTCAATTTTTTAAAAGTCAACACATAACTAAATTCATTGATTTAACTTGAGTTGTCATGTTTAAAGAGGAGAGAGGGAAGAGTCACAAATTAATGGGGAGTTTCCAAATTAAAGTGGGATTAAGGGAGTTGAAGGAATTTGAAGGGGTGAGACTTGTGTGAGACCCACCTCACAAATATCCTAACAAGAGAAGTTAGGATTTAGTGGGTTCCACCCCAACTCCCACACATAGGATTATACAACTTAGAAGTAGAAAATAAAATTGTAACAAAATTTTATTTTCTTCACATTTAATTATCAAATTTTTAACAACTCCTCCCGAGCAAGAACACCTCTAGTAAAGGTCTTATTAAGAAATTACCAGTGTTGTAGTTTCATCGGTGCCCTCAGATTTTGATTCCGAGCACCGGTTCAAAAGATAGAAAAACGAGCTCGTTCATTCATTGAACGTACCTAAGCTAAACTTTGGAAATTGATTCTAGGCACACCGAGCCTCAGAATCAGGTGCCGTCAGAAACTGCGCATTCGTAAAATCCCAAAGAAATTTATAAAAAAAATTTATTTGAAATTTACAGATATTTAGATTACTCCAACCTCAGGGCTTTACATCCCTGTAAAGATACATCACAAACTAGGGAAACAAAAGAGGGTAATGTACACGAATATGAGCCTCCCTCTCCCATGTGCTCTCCTGGAGGTTCCCGTGCTGCCACCTGATTCACACTAGAGAAATCGATCACCCACGTAGGACCCACTCCTATCGATCCCCGATCTCCACCGAGACCTCCGCAAAAGTCACCCCGTCATCGATGTCCAGCTCCCCATGGTTGATGATATGTGTCGGGTCGTGCATGTATCTCCTCAGTTGAGATACATGGAAGACGTCGTGCACCTGGTGTAACTGAGGTGGAAGAGCCAGGCGATAAGCCACCTATCCTATCCTGCTGAGAAACTGGAATGGTGCGATGAAGTGCGGATATAACTTGCCACCCCGGCCAAACCTCCGTAGTCCACGTGGAGGTGATCCCCGTAAGATAACGTGGTCACCATCCTCGAACTCTAGTGGTCTCCACCTCCGGTCAACATAAGACTTCTGTCGGCTCTGAGTTGTCCTCATCCGCTCCTGGATGACCTATACCTTCTCCGTCATGGCCTAAATCATCTCTGGTCCTACGAGTGCTGACTCCCTAGGGTTAGTCCATCACAAAGGTGATCTGCAAGGTCGGTCGTACAATGCCTCGTATGGTTCTATCCTGATGGTGGAGTGGTAGCTGTTGTTGTACGCAAACTCCACCAAGTATAGGTGATCCTCTCAACTGCGACCAAAGTTGAGGACACATGCACGGAGCATGTCTTCGAGAGTCTGAATGGTCTTCTCCGTCTGACCATCCGTCTCAGGGTGAAAGGTGGTGCTCAGGCGTAACTGCATCCCAAAAGCCTCCTGCAACCCCTTCCAAAGTCGATAAGTAAGGTGAGCATCTCGATCGGAGACTATAGATGATGGAACACCATGAAGCCGTATGATCTTTTGAACATAGAGGCGTCCCAATCTCTCCACTGAGCCCTGCTCTCTGATAGGTAAGAAGTGGACCGACATGGCGAGTCGATCTATAATCACCCAGATGGAGTCATGTCCTCTGGAAGTATGTGGAAGTCCAGTCACGGAATCCATAGATATCCCGTCCCACTTTGAGTTCGGGACCTCCAAGGGTTGTACCAAGCCTTCTGGTACCTAGTGCTCCTCTTTCACCTACTGAAAGGTGAGACATCGAGAAACGAACTCTACCAAAACCTTCTTCATAACTGGCCACCAGTGCTATCATATGAGATCTTGGTACATCTTCGGTACCCCAAGATGTACCGCTAAAGGGGAAGTGTGAAAATCTCTTAGAACCTCCTCCTATAATGCAGCTGGTACAATGGTACATCCCCTGAAAAGAATGATGTGCTCTCCTCCTACAGAAAATCCATCATGTTCCTGTCCTAAGGATATCTGTGCATGTCGCATCTCACAGTCAACGTCCCCACGCTATGCCTCTCTTACCCATTGAAGTAGTTGAGGAGTGACTGTGAGCGACTATAGAAAGGTTGCCCCATCTCTATCCACAAAGGATATCTGCAACGCGGATAGCTGCTCTGTCGCCTCTCCAAGTTGCTGAATGCTCGTCCTCCTTCTGATAGCATCGGCTACAACATTACCATTTCCAGAAGTATAGACTATATCAATGTCATAGTCCTGGAGGAACTCGAGCCATCGCCGCTGTCTTAGGTTCATGTCCTTATGCGAGAAGATATACCTGAGACTCTGGTGGTCAGAGTAGACTGTAAAGTGCTCTCCCATCAGATAGTGTCACCACATCTTCAAGGCGAAGACTACTACTGCTAACTCCAGGCCGTGGGTAGCGTAGTTTTGCTCATGCTACCTCAAATGTCGTGATCCATTTGCGATCACTGCCTGCTCCTGCATCAGGACACACCCGAGTCTGGTCCCTGATGCATCGTAGTAAACTACGTACCCTACTCCCTCCTCCGGTAGCCTCAATATGGGAGCACTGGTCAATCTCTTCCTCAGCTCCTGGAAGCTCTGCTAACATCTATCTGACCACACGAAGGGTTACCCCTTCTTTTTCAAAGTTGAACGTGGTGCTGCAACTCTGGAGAAGTCTGGCACAAACCTTCGATAGTACCGAGCCAGACAAAGGAAACTCCACACCTCTGTCACGCTCCTGGGTGGCTCCCAAGCTAGTACTGCCTCAATCTTCGTAGGATCCACCGGAACACCCACCTTAGAGATGATGTTCCCCATGAAGTGGAACTCTCGAATCCAGAACAGGCAATTTGAGAGCATACCATAAAGCTGGTTCTCTCGGTGTGTATCCAGTACAACCCGCAAGTGGTAGGCATGATCCTCCTCAGTAGTGGAGTAAAACATTATGTCTTCGATGAAGACTATGAAAAATCGATCGAGTTAAGGATGGAAAATCCTATTCATGAGACTCATAAACACTGATAGAGCGTTGGTTATGCCAAAAGGCATAACCAAGAACTCATAGTGGCCATACCGACACCTGAAGGCCGTCTTCTACACATCATCATCTCGAAATCTGAGCTGATGATAGCCTGACCTGAGGCCTATCATCGATAACCATCGTGCTCCCTTGAGCTGATCGAAGAGGTCGTCAATCATCGGAGGTGGATACTTGTTCTTTATGGTCACCTGGTTTAGGCGATGGTAATCGACACATAGTGGCATGCTCCCGTCTGCCTTCTTGGCAAACAATATCGGGGAAGACCAGGGAGAAACAGTGGGTCGGATGAATCCCTTTCCCTGCAAGTCCTCCAGTTGTACCTGTTGCTCTCGAAGCTCAGCGGGAGCCATCCGATATACTGGAGTAGATATCGAGGCTATCCCAGGGTATAGGTCAATATAGAAGTCTACCTCTCTGGGAGGAGGTAGTCCTGGAACGTCGTCAGGAAAAAAATTCGCATACTGATCCACCACTACAGGGAAACTCGGACTCCGCACGTAAACTACTCCTAGGATGAGGCTAGACAACTGATGAGTGATTGGCTGTCCTCTCCTCTGTGTGAGTCCATCCTGTACTGCAAAGGATCCCTTCTCACTGGTGAATGTGAACCTGCTCCCATCGGTGAGGAGACACCGCATATTGGGCCTAATACACCCTATCTAAGCATGAGCTGTAGATAACCAATCCATGCCCAAGATGACGTCATAAGTCCTCGATGCCGCTACAAGAAGATCCCACCCGAAGATCTCGCCTCCTAGAGTAAGCTCACACTGCCAGCACCATTGCGTACTCATCTAGTCTGCTCCCGTAGGAGTCTCTAGCCGTAAGGATCGAGCCAACGGCTCCGTCGGAATCTCCGAGCTCCGAACAAGGGAAGCGACAATAAAAGAATGACTCACTCCTGTGTCTATGAGAAATGCAGCAAGGGTGGAGTAGAAACTGATAGTACCACAAATCATCTCTGGTGAACCATGGTCATAAGCCTCCACTGCCTGGAGCTGGGCCTGTCTCTGTCCGCCAGCTCCCTGTGGTCGGGGTGGACCTGCTGGTGGTGGTGTTGGTAGAGCCTCGAAGCGTCTCCCACCACCTGCTACTCTGCCATCTCCTCTGCCTCATCCGCCTTCTCCCTGTGGACTACCACGGTCGAACCTCTGTCTCTACCTGGGTGGTCCCTCAACTGTCGGCTGCTACTCTGCACAGCGGGTCGGACAGTCCTGAGCCATGTGGCCCTGTCCACCGCATGCATAGCACTATCTGCCTCTCGTATGACTGGCTCTACTGCGTGTGCCCCACACATCTAAACCAGTGTCCGGAGGTCATCCACCTGATGGTCTAGTCCCATTAGACCCTTGTGACATCCGTCGAATTCTAGCTGTAGAAGACTCCGCTATGTGCCGCCCTGTGGTAGGTCTCACTACTGGTGTAGGCTCAGCAATAAAGCTCTCTACAAGAAGGGATTTCTCCAGTACTCCTGCCTGCGTCAGAATACTGAGGGATATCATCGAAGCCTTGATATCGTGCCTCAGTCCCTACTCGAAGGTCAGGGCCCGGAAGAATGGGACCCGTTCCATGTTAGTGGAGTAGCGCGAGAGATCATTAAATCTTGCCGAGTACTATTCTACTGTCATGTTTCCCTGCCGTAGCTGTAGTATCTTCTGAATGCACACCGCACAGAGGGTGGATGGAATGAACTCCGAGTGGAAGAGGCTCTCAAAGTCCTTCTAACGAAGTGATGCATCATCGTGCACCTAGAGCATCAGGCTCCACCATCTACTTGCTGCCGCGTGAAGGAGACTCGCTACAGGGATCACCAAAAGATCTGCTCGTGTCCCTACCAACCTAAAGACTCGAACTACAGCCTCCATCCAATCCTTGGTTGCTTGAGGGTCCGTCTCTCCACGGAACCTGGGCGGTCACTGACACTGAAACTTGTGCACTTCACTCAGGCGATGTGCACTATCAACTAATGGGGCTGGTGGCATCGGTGGCTTGACGGGTAGAGGTACCGTCGGTGCCTCCGCTGTAATAGGGCCCTGCACCGAGGCCTCGTCACTCAGTGGGATACCATCTCGCACAAAGCTCAGAACCCTAGCTGGCTGCCGTCATGGGGATATTCGGAAAAGAAACAGGTTCACCATAGTCAATACAGTATACCTGGTGAGCTGACACAAGTAATCACAATGAAAACATTGAAGCACGCATGCAATCAATGTTTTTGTGCACTGAGTTGGAAATAAGAAGTCAGGGTCCTAGTGTATGGATACATCAGCCACCACACCAACACTGGACTCCCTGGACTGATAACCACACTCAATACCCTTAACATTATTGCTTCACATAGAAGAAAGATCAGAGTCTTGAGTTCTGCGGTATAACCGAACTCCTCTGATACTAATTTGTCACGACCCGTCCTCGGGGCCTGTGCTGTGACTATCCCAAGCCCGCCTTCCATAAGCTAGGGGTTGGCGACTAGCACCAGAGGCATAAATCCCGATAAAAGGGAAGAAATTTCCTTTATATAAGAAAACAAACACCAAAGAGTACGCAAGCTAAAGTAAACACTAAGTAAACTGAGTACAAATGTAAGTGCTGGAAAGTAAATGGGCCAGTCTACAAACCCAAATGAAAGTTCAATACATATGAGAAAAGTAAAGTACAACGGATGGTAAGTAAAGGAGCCACCACTAAAACGTCCGCTGGAAACCCCACCTGAAGGGTGGGTACATATGGTTCCCTCTGCTCCTTGAATCTGTCCATCCACACTGTGTACGTCTCGCCTGATAGTCCACCTCTGGGTACCGTCCTACTCCTCAAGCCTCCACCACGATCAGCGCTATCCTTCATCTGCAACCAACATAACGTAGTGCGGGCATAGCCCGTGCAGGGGTGAGTATACGATACTTAGTAGGGACCTCGAGACCCCCGAAGGCCTCCTGTATCCACAAAGGATAAACCACAAAGGAAAGATAAAAATACGAAGTATCAAACAACACTACTTAGGTATATTCCCATACATATACCTAAGTCAACAATTCTAGTTCGGCTCTAACTTCTGAGCCCATGGTCAACCTAGTCCACACAGGTAAGTTCAACCCAATCCACACATGAAAGCACAACCCAATCCATATAGGAAATCAAGTCAACCATATCCAAGATATTGATTGAAAATCAAGACTCATCTCACACAAGTATACTATTCACGAAGAGGGGTGGAGATGATTGATGTATCCTCTGAATAATCTCTTCTACCAAACCCACGTAGGATCCAAGTACAGATGTCATCGCTGCTGGACCCACGTAGGATCCAAGTTCAGTAACCAACACTGCTGAACCCACGTAGGATCCAAGTACAGTCATACTTGTTGCCGAACCCACGTAGGATCCATGTACAATCATCATCGCTACCGAACCCACGGAGGATCCTAGTACAATCGTCATCGTCATCGCAGTCGCAGCCATCTTTAGGGTTCCCTCACACAGCATGCTCGATTCCAAAAGGGTCCGCTCCATGAGCCAAGGGGGTCGATACATCAACTATCACTAATTACATATTTGATGTTTCACAATGTTCTGTCTCGTTAATAGGAACTCAATGCAACAGACGACGCGTCAATCGGACGCCCGGTCTGAGAGATATTGGCTTTTCCATCCCAAGGGACCAGTTGGTTTTTAAGTTAAAACCAACCCGACCATACTCTAGCTGTGTCTAAACTTCGATCGGAGTAATCCAAAAGAACCGACTCCCTAATATGAAACCAAAAAAGTCGACGACACGTCAATCGGACATCCGGAGCTCGAGTTATAAGTGTTTCCGCTCCGAGGGCCCGGTTGGTTTCGTGTTCGAACCAACCTGGATATATTCAAAGTTTTCTAAAACCTTGAGTGTAAAATACCTAAACAACCGTATTGATTCAAGGATCCCAACACAACTGACGGTACGTTGATCAGAGGTCCGTAGCCCATGTTATGGGTGTTTGAACAGATCTGTCCGAAAATAGGGGGTTTGGGCCCTGTCCGACCCGATCCAATACCCCCAGGGTCAGCCCGAACCGGGTCGACCCAACCTGGGTCCGGATTTGGCCTAGTTGGGCATCGCCCGACCTAGCTGGCGTGGTGCTGCCCGACTGGCGCAACCCGGCGCGGCGCGGCGGGCCCGACCCGGCGCGGGTGGCCTGACCCGCGTGGCCTGCGGCTCGGCTCTCGCCCGAATGAGACGCGAAGGGGGGGGGGGGGGGCTGCCCTCCTTGATCGAGGAAACCGAGGACCCGTGGGTTCCTCCCTAGCTGAGCTGGCTGGGGGGTTCAAACCCCCGGTCTTTCTGGAAACGGCTGGCCATTATGGACGACCGGTGTGCCACGCGGGACCTGTGGGACCCGAGGGGGTGCCGCCTCCTTGAGCACCGGTGGCCGGCTTGGTCGGCCGACTCATATTGAACCACTGCGGCCAAAGGACGAGACTGTTCCCAGACCGGCGCCACGCGACGGCACCGCGCCCCTCCGCTATGGCCCGCTCTAGCTGTGGCCTCCCTCGGGTCCTCCTGCGCGGCGCGACGGCGCCGCGCACCACCGCCATGGCACGATCTAGCCGCGGTTCCTTCGAGTTCACCGGCACGGCGCGACGACGTCGCGAACCTCCTCTGCGGCCCTCTCCAGCAGCGTTTATCTCGTTCCCGCATGGTGTAACGACACCACACCGGCTTCACCACAACGATCCATGAAGACCAAGAAGAAAATGGGTGGAGGATCAGTCGTGTTTGTGCGGTCCGACCTCCTCCCATTATAATGATAACAAGAATTCTTAATTTTAAATCATGAAGATGATGAACAAAACTTGTTCGAAGAAAAAAACCTACTTCAAAAATGATGAAAATAGTTGGCGTCGCGGTTGACGGCGTCACCTGGTGAGGTTTTGATGACGACGTTGGCATGCATCCAAAGATGGGACGCCGTCTCACACCAGCTACAGAGAGGGGAAGAGCACCACATTGTCTCTCCTTGGTGTCAGCATTCTTCGTCGAAGTATTGGCGTTCTTCATTGAAGAAGATGAAGTTCTTCAGAAATAACTCAAGAGCTCTCTCCCCTTTTCTTCGCACAAAAAAAGCCAACTAAAATAAAATAAGGCTTTGCCTTATTTTATTTACTCACGTCAACATTTCAATTTTTAAAAAATGAACACATAACTCAATTCACTGATTTAACTTGAGTTTTTATTTTTAAAGAGGAGAGAGGGAAGAGTCACAAATTATTGGAGAGTTGCCAACTTAAAGGGGTATTAATGGCGTTAAAGGAATTTGAAGGGGTGGGGCTCATGTGGGCCCCACCTCACAAATATCCTAAAAAGAGAATTTAGGATTTATTGGGTCCCACCCCAACTCCCACACATAGTATTAAACCACTTAGAAGTAGAAAATAAAATTGTACCAAAATTTTATTTTCTTCACATTTAATTCTAAAGATTTTAACAACTCCTCCCGAGTAAATGCACCTCCAGTAAAGGTCTTATTAAGCAATTATCGGCGCTGCGGTTTCATCGGTGACCTCAGATTTCAATTTCGAGCACCATTTCAAAAGATAGAAAAACCCGCTCGTTCGTTCACTGAACGTACCCAAGCTAAACTTTGGAAATTGATTCCGGGCACACCGGGCCTTAGAATCAGGTGCCGTCAAAAACTGCGCATTTGTAAAATCCCAAAGAAATTAAGAAAAAAAATTTTCTTGACATTTACAGATCTTTACAATATGTCTATTATTACAGAGTAAATATAATCTTTTATGGGAATCTGTCCACCTTGTGTTTTTGTTGGGGAAGTTAACCTTGTCTTATTCTTATGTTATATTTTATGTTGTGTCCACATTCTTATATTTCCAATATATTATTTTTCCATGTTCATTTTTTTATTATCTACTATGATTATTCATGATCCTTTTCTTCTGTGATATCAGATTATATCTTTTGACTCATATGTTATGCTTCATATAATTTTTATTACCATACTTGGCATTATAGCACACCATAGTTCTTTATGTACTCCTAATTTATCCATTACAGTTTTTAGAGCTCAATGGGACATAGGGGAAATTATGGGGAATAAAATAAATTTTCTTTATTTTAGCATCATTTTGATTTATTTACAACCTAGTCTTATAAAGGTACTAGTCCTCTCGATCATTTTGTTGTATTTATTGGATGTTTATATTAAAAATGAAGTGATAATATGTGAAAAATACTTGGGTCTCTATAAAAATAATAATATCATACCTTAATTAAAATAAGTTTTTATATGATGGATAAACATTAATTATGAATTATTATATTATTAAGGAAATGAAATTATAGAAATGTGAATTCCTCGACTTAGATGTCTTGATTCATTCTGATTTATGTGTGATAGTAATATTAGTATACCTTGATAATAATAAAGATAATATGTTATTAAAAACAAATGAGAACAAGTGATAATAAATACAATTAGTAACTTAATAATGGGAGGTGGTAAATAATCCTTGGTCACAAAATGTTTAAGGTTGAAAGACATAATAAAGAAAATGGAATTATTTGAAATTATGAAAATTTATCTTAAAAAATGTTAAAAAATATAATGGATATTATTACTTAATAATGAAATAATGAAAATTAGTCAGTTGTCCTATAAAAATGCAATGATATAGTGTTGATCAAAATGTTAGGGTAACACATTATAATTTATGGTGAATATTAGAATTTTTAATAAAGTATTGATAATGTTTCAAAATATATACAATGATAAAAAACCTATTCCTAAGAATAATCATGATTTTATTAAGTTTTTTATCCACATTTAAGCTTAGTAGAGCTAAATGGATGATATAAATTTGTTGAATTGTATTGGGGTATACTATTTATTATAACCAAAAAATGTTTGTAAGGGAGATAAATGTTAAATTATTGTTATGGTGACTAGTTTTGAATGATATTTATAAAAAGATGTTATGGAATATCACAGATAAAGAAAATGATTCCCTAGTGAAACTATTCTAGCATGAATGAGCTTGTGAGTTTCAAATTATTATTATTTTAATTAATGTAAATGTATCTTAAAATGGGGATGTTATCTTTAAAGGTTAAGATAGAATAATATTTTTGATAATGGTTGATGCAAGCTATAATAATTATCCATGAATGTAATGGAATTACACTTGGTTACATGTGATTATGTTCATGAAACTTAATGTTTCAAAAGTTGTATAAATATATTTATATTATGAACTTTTGAATAATTTAATAACATCATTTTTTATTGAATCAATATTGTTATACCTTGATGAGATGAGAATATGGAATCCCACTGAAGGTGTCACAAAATATGGTGTTGATCGTGGGGAAATTTTTAATAGGGATAGGTAGAAAAATATATTATCACAAACTTTCTATATTATTAAGAAGTTGGAATACATTAAGGATGTGGAAGTATTTGTACTCACATAATGGAATACTTTTTTTATTTTTAGGAGGATACTTGATTGTAATTGAGTTGACTATTGTGCATACATACCCCCTGTGAGTTGTGTTACATCCTACTATGGATAAATATATATACAGTTGAGATACTCTAGTGGATATTATTTACACTCATCCTTTAACTAATGATAGTGTGGGATGATTTATTACATAACCTTCTCAACCACTAATCAACATTGATAAGGGAAATGAAAAATATGTGTTAATATTTCTACTAACCCACAACCCTAAGCTAAAATATATTATATATTTTTAGGATATAGGTGGATTTGGATAATTCTTCTAGTATCATTGTTAATAGATATGTGGATATGGGTAGTTCCTCTAGCTCTTTAAAAATGAGAACATTATGGATGATAGTTTAAGATAGTGGTGGGAATTTTCCTCTCCTATATCTTTTTGATCACGTTGAAAAAAATGATGGACCATACATTCACTCTTCTCTTATGAACACCACTAGGAATTTAGAGGAACACATTCACCAAAACATCACTAGAGATGTGTATTTTCTACAGTACACTGATATAAATCTTTAGACATGGAGTTTTTTATTTCATTAAGAATATAAACACTTGAAAAACTTGTATATCTTATGAAATTAAATATTACATCACTTTATAAACAAGTGGACCTTTTATTTCTACTAGAGTCTCATGATATGTTAATTAAAGATGAATTGTTATGTATAAATTCTATGAATTTAATTATTTTCATATTTCTATTATTTTTGAATGAAAATTATTATTTATTAACTATGAGAAAATTGAGTCCATGTTGGTTGATAATTATTGAACTTGGATCTGATTATATCATTGGGGTCAACTCATTTGGTAGGATTACTATACTATGTAATGTTGTGTTCTCCCCATCATTTTCACTTCTGTGTTGTTAACCTTGTGACTATTTTGGTGACTATGTGTGGTGGATATATAATCATGATATTGGATATGTATAGATAATATAGATAGCCATTGGATTAAAAATATCATTACAATAGAATACATTATTTTATTAGTACTCGGGCCTACATCTGTTCATGATAAGATGGGTGTATTTGGTTTTTTCAATTTTATCATTAAATTTTGTATCAGAGAGTTTTGATTCATATATAAATTTCATAGATTTTTATAATTTATTTTTAATTAATGTCATGTTGGATATTCATGTATGATAATATGTGAAATTCTCCATTGAGAGGTAATTTTTCACATGATTATGTGGATACCTCAACATCTGTTGTTTGTTCCAGTATGAGTGAATTCAATATTGAAGATTTCACTTACCAATAGAAGTGAAAATATATTTTATGATATATATATATATATTGGACTATTATATAAAAACTATTTTTCATCTACTATGTTAATGAATTTAAATTCCCTTCTATCATCAAAATGAAAATTCCAATGTTATTTTCTTTAAAATCATAGAATAGATAAACCTAAACATGATAATTTTACTAATTCATTACCACTTAAATTATCCTAATGAAACTTAGCTAACAAAATTTTTAAATTTTAATATATTTCATTGTACAAATTTATACAAAATTTTTAGTACCCATTGATATTGATCTATTTTCATAAAACCAATAGTTGTATGCATAGATAAGGAAATACAATGAACCCTATAAAATGTATTATTCTAATTTTTGGGATAGGTCTCACAATTTCCATTCTTATGTTCATCAATTGTGAACTTTATTAGAATAATTATCAGGGATTTTGATCTCCTTGAACCAAATATTAATACATATAATTTTTCACTTCTATATAATATAGTAAGATTATATAATAAAATGTTAACATAACAGTCATGGTATCTCTATATCCTCATTATAGAAAGGAACTGTTGTAGAGTTTTAATACAAAAAATAATTTTACAAAATTAACATATATATAGTTCATGAATCTCTAATGAAAATTTCATTTTAGTAATAAAACATGTATATAAAGAACTATATATAAGTCATGGTGATTGAAAAATAAAATTCCAAGTACGGTACAAAGCACCCAATCAATCAACAAATATACATTTCATATCATCCAATAATATTTCATAAAATCATAATAACAAGATAATGATATATATATATATATATAAATTCCAAAATGTCCCTTATAAAAATTTAAACATGAATTATTCCCAAAATAAATATAAATATGCCTATATTTTCTAAAAAATGGATGGATTCCAATAAAACCAGAAAGGATAAAAACATTCCCCTAAAACAACCTAAGATCCCAGTAACCATTCTCAAACCCACATACTAAGGCTATAAACTAATAAAAAATTATTTCTTTTACTTAATTTTATCTCAATCCATATAACAACTTGACCATAAATAATATGTTCATATTGGTGAGTAAAAAATATCATAATGATTTAAATTTACCCAAAAAAAATTCCTCAAAACTATTAAAACAAGTATCTTAGTAAAAAATGTATTAAATAAATCATGATTTAAAATTCAATTCATTTAAAAATTATATATTCCATTAATTTTTTAAATTTCACCCACACACCCTTTCATATAACCTAATGTGGTAAGAAACATGTTTAAATAAGATTACCAAATTTATTGAAATTCAATTTTTTTTATATTATAAAAAATATAACAAACAAAACAAAAAAATAAATGCAAACTGAGGATTGGATAATAAATAAATATTATTTTTGAAATGATTAAACAATGATTTAGACAATTGTGAGGAAATCTTATATCTACCATGACTCGAGTGTGAACTCTATGACAGTCTATTTGGATCACTAGTAGTGAAAAAACAAAAAAAATGGCCTTATATCCTAATTACCATATGCGACTTTCATTAATGTGTAAGTTTCACCACACATTCCCCATAAATTCTCAATAAGTTAATAATGAACTTACAGTTATAAAATAAAATTATTTTCTAATTCCATATTCATAGAAATCATTTTAAATATATTATATCACATTAATTTAATTAAATAAATACTATATCAGGATTTTAGATTCAAATATAACAAACTGATATTTTATTATATGAATCTTATTAAATAAATTCAATATATTTGATAGCTTACATTGCAATAACCAACGAGTTTAAAAAAACTGTGATATACTATTAAATATTAAAATGACCGTTGAATAGTAATGCGGCTGTTATAAATAGTAATCTATCGATTAGAGTAATAAAATAGGCTATTAAATTATACATAAAATTTAGGCAAATATGATACATTTATTTCATGGAAAAATAACTTAAATGTTTTTAAGGTAACAAATTAAGTATTGGTATTTTTGTGAAATGTACATGTTCATATTCAATTTTAAAATTAATTTAATATTTTTAAGAAAATTTGATTTCATAAAATATATTCATAAACTAATATTTTTTTGTATTATAATTATAATATAATTTTATGAGACCATAATTAATTTTTCAAAGTGTCATAAAATCAGTTATAATATTAAAATCTTAATTTTTCCAATAAATGATGAATTTAATTGAAAATTAAATTTATCTCCTTCAAAAAATTATTTTCATAAAATGTAGTTCATTTTTGAAATCTACACACTAACAAATGGTGAGGGATAATTTTTGGGATTTTTTTGAAACAGTTGAATTTTTTGTAAATAGTGAAATATGGGAATTTATGGTATTTAACAAATACATGAATTATTGAGTCTTGGATTATTTATAGATATGGTAAGCACTGATATTTTGAAATAAAATTAACTAGTTTCTATACATAGTCTTGAGAATCAACACTATTGATATCCTTGATCCAAAATAATAAATAAATGAATAAAATAATAAAAAACACCCATATACTTTCCCAACAAACACCACCCCTCACCACCCCTTATCCAAACACCTAAAAATCCTTGTATCTTGTCTAAATTATTACCAATTCCCTTCCCAAGACTCTTCCCTATTTCCAATACTTAATGGTATTTTTGAAATACCAAATCCATGTGTTTTGAAAAGGTTGTCAAGGAGACATTATTGAAGAGGTAAAATCCTCTTTATTTCTCTTTTAAATTTTATTATTATCATATCCCTTATTCATACCCCTTATCAAAATATTCATGACAACTCCAGTGTCATATATAATCTATAATTTTTTTTAAAATCAAATATCCATCAATAAATATCCTCTCTTCTCCCTTTATTCAAAAAATAAAAACATCATTCATGATGTGGTGATTCACCACCTTCAGGTTGATATGTTATTGTTTTTAATTACTATGTTCAAGGATTGTAATTGAACCATTATTATGGTTAAATAATATTTTAATATATATATTATAACTTTCATCACATTATGAAACCAATTTATATACACATAATTAAATAAAATAAAACTAGTTTGTAATGGTCAGAAAAACGACAAAAAATAAACCAAAAATATATCATTAATGTTTTATTTAATGAATTATACTGATATCAGAAAAAAATGATATATGGTATAATTAAATTTTTTAAATCCTATTAATACCATTTTTTTCACCATCTTTAGTTTTTCTTCTATTTTACATGAACTCCCATAATTACACATAATGGAACTGACCATTAAACCACAAAACAAACACTCCCAGAACAAAAAAATTAAAAATTATAAATCATCAAAATAGACATAAATGAACTTAATAAAATTATAATAATAAATTTTGTTTTTAATAGGGTATTAATTAAGTTATTAATGAATCTAATTTTATTATCTTTTATATAAAGTACAAGTTCAAACTGCATTCGTACATATGGTAAGGTTTTCTCGCATTACCTTTTTACATATATCAGATATATGTCTTATTCACCACTAATTTCTTTTGTGTTATATATATATAATTCAATCTGAATTATAATATCATGAATTTAATTTTCTTTATGGTATTATATGTTTCATTTTATAATTATTACTTCCACGGTAGATACTATTTGATTGATTTCAAAATGGTAAGGGATTTATTAATTGAATTTTCATTCATTGTGTTAAAATTGTACTTAATTGATTATAGAATGATACATTTATGTGAAAAATTAAATTAAATTATCTTATTATTTATTTACACTTTTTATGTGGATTTACATTTAATATAAATAATATATTCATTTGATTAATTATATGATCCTTACGAGGGACTTCATCTTAATTTTCCTTCATTGTGGCATATTTGTGATGTTATGCACCTATTTATTTTTATGGTGTATATATTGACCATTTTTATTTATTATCATCAATAATTTAAAATTAAATTAAATATCCATATTTCTTGTATCATGGAAATGATTATTTCCCAATCATTTTATCATTTTTACATATGATGTTTACTTTGATTTTTTTTATTTAGGGATATAAGGATAAATTTGTATATTTTACTCAATACAAATATTTTTTTTGATAAGTTACATTGATTTATAAATTAAATAGATCATTTTTATACTTCATGAATTTTTTGGATTTATGGACACATGTTGGCACTCATTATCGATAGCCCCCAATATATCTATAGTCTCATGAGATGATAATGTTGGTAAAATTAAATGGATTTTTACCCATAATGATTCAAACATATTATGAAAGGTCTTAATGGTAGAGGTACCATGAATCCTAAGAGAATGGCGTCCAAATTATTAATCATTTCCTTAATTAATATTTTAGTCACTATTATCCATGATATTTTTACTATGTTATTATCTATGGATTCATATTGTTCTCAAGTTAATCATTAAATGAAATTTCCTCCATTGATTTATGTTTTCATAATGATTACACCTTATTATCTCATGATTAAGAAGTTTTTGATTAAATTACATGTATTTTAGTTATATATACCCTTCCATATGAACTATGTTTCAATTATGATTGATTCAAGAAATATACAATTGTATTTAACCCTTAATAGGCATCCGAGCTCACCCTTTTATTTGTTCTTTTTTTCTCGAGGTATGAAGATGAAATGATTGAATGAGTTAAAAGATGCAATTACATTCATTTGTTATGTTTTATATTTTATTACTAATGTAATAATGGTACAATATATGTATCTAGTTCTTCAAGACTATTAATGTGATAGGTCCTTTTAGATTTGAATCTTGTATTAATGACAATATAATAAAGTAATGTAATGGTTATCAGATACTGGGATTGGGGTGATTATAATTGGTATCATAGGAAGTTTAGTAGAGACCTTGGGAACTATTTTTTAATATAAACATAACCAATATGAGAAATATAAAAAATCATTATAGTATTTTAAAAAAAATTTACCATTAGAGGAATTTTTATTCCACTCTTCAGTACTCATGATGATTATGGGAGAACTCAATGTGTTCCATTAACAATTGATGGAACCTAATGGAAGTAATGGAATCAATACCCTATGAAAATACATGGACTCCCCCATTGATAAAGTCAACATAGATATTGTTTGAGCTATGCAGATCATGATCAAGTTTGGACAAATTAATCAGGTTATAATGAATAACCTTAATTGAATAGAGAATCATGATGATTCATGACATGATACACCTATATTGTATCATTTAATGTGGAATAATACCCCATATTTTAGTGGGATTTTAATCCAGTGGTATTTGATAAATTGATCATGTCCCTTGAAAAGATATTTCTAGCATTGAAATATAATGAAAATGAAAAGGTAGCATTGTCAGTATATTGTCTTAAGGGAGATGATAACCAATGGTGGTCATTGATCTATAATAATTGGGTGGAATATGAAATATAACACATGTAATTGAGATATTTTAAGGAAACATTATTTGAAAAATATCTCTTTCATGATCAGTGAATTGAAATGGAGAGAAAATTAATTATCTTAAATAAAAACGATGAATAGAATTTTTTGGAGTATGGGAATACCATTACAATTATATACAGGTATAATATATATTACATACATAATTAAGAGAGTAATATTGTTCATTTATTTGAATACCTTAGGCTAAAACATTAAAGGGCAATGGTGTCCCTGACTTTTTTATCAAATGATAAAATAGTTGTATGCCCATCAAAATGGAGAAGGAATTTCTTAGATCCTATTTGTTCAAGGAAAATTAATATAATAATAGGTATTCTAATTACCATGAAAATGGTAAATCATAAAGTAAGAATAGGGGAACAAAATAATTCCAATTATGTAATTTTTTTTGTAAATAATCATCCGCATAAATGATTCAAATGAATGAGATTTTATTAGAGATGGGAAGAAAAGGGTCAATGATATAATGAATAAAAGGGGAAGAAAAAATAACTGATGTTCCATTATTAAAATTTAATGAAATGGGGAATTATTTATAAAATTTTTCCAAGGGTTAGGGGAATATTCCATGAAATTTTTCAAGTGGAGATGGCCAAGCTTATTTGATCACTACTGGTGAGGAAAAAATACCAATGATGTGGTGGTAGGTAAATTAATACTATATTCAAATTTAGACAATGATTTATTTGATTTTGGATCATCAAACTCTTTTATATCTAATAAATTTTTTAATATAATTATACATTTCACTTTTGATTTAATATGAGAGTTTTCAGTCAAAACTCTAATGGAAAGTCTCATTGAAACAAATACGTGTCAGTCAGAGCACATTATATAACATAAACATGATTTATTTGATTACCTTACCCTCAAACATATGGTTTATTTGGATATAATCCTTAGTATGGATTGAATCTTAAAATATGATGTAAACATTTATTTCAATATGAAGAAAATCATGATTTTTGAGGAAAATAAAGAATTCTTTATTCTTAGAGAAGAAGCTTTATCATAGGATTATTATCTAGATCCACACCAATAGATCTACTGAATGAAATTGTTGGAGTGGAAGGGAAAAAACATCTTTGGATGAATAATGTATTATTAAAATTGATGATGCACCTATTTAATAGGAATACATTGATGTATTTCCTCTTGAATTACCTGGACAACCTCCATATTTTGATGTTGAGTTTTTTATTTTTTTAATCCCTAATGATAGACTAAAATCAATGACTCTCTATAGAGTGGACACTGTGTAATTAGTGGAGTTGAATAAAAAACTAGAGGATTTGAGTAATAATGTATTTATTTTCCCTAGTGGTTCTCCATGGGTATCTTCTATTATCTTTATTTAGAAGGAAGAAGGATCCACGAGGCATTGAATTTATTATAGATAAATCAATGCAATTACTATAAAGAACCAGTATCCTCTTCCTCTTGTTGATGATTTATTTGATCAAATTAATGGATTTCAATATTTTTTTAAGATTTTATTTCATTAAAGATATCATTAATTGTGAGTGTAGAAGGAATAAATTCCGAAGAAAGATTTTCAAATGAGGTATAAACATTATGATTTTATAGTAATTTCGTTTAGATTAACTAATGTACCCTTGTTTTTTATAGATATAATGAACAAAATATCCAATTAATATCTTTATTACTTTATTATGGTACACAATTATGATATTATAGTGTATTCTAAAACCAATGAAGACCATGAAAATCACTTGCAGACCATTCCTAATACACTCACGAAGAAAGAGTCATAGGGTAATTTTTGCAAGTGTACATTATAAATTCACTAAATTTATTTCCTTGGAAATATTTTCTCTAAGGATAGAATCTATTTATATCATGTGAAGATAAAGATAGTTCAAGAATTTTCTACACTAAAATACATCACTAAGGTGTGTAGTTTCATTGGTTTAGTAGGTTACTATCAGGGTTTCGATTATAATTTTTCCTGTTTGGATAACCTGTTAACCAAGATCACATAAAAATGGGTTAAGTTCATATAGAAAAGGAATGTTCAAAATGTTTTGAATAATTGAAAATAATATTGGTCAATTTTATGATTTTGACACTACCTTCGAGAAATGATGGGTTTGTTATATAAAGTGATGCATCAAATAAAGTACTAGGTGTTGTACTTATAAAAAATGATAATGTTATTTCATATAAATCAATGAAATTGGAGATTCATGAAGAAAGTTTGTAAAATCATGATCTTGAGTTAGCAGTTGTAATATCGTTTCTAAATATATGTAGATACTATCTCTATGGTGAAATATGTGAGATATATATGGATCAGAAGTGTTATAAATACATCTTTACATTGAAATATATCAATACGAGGAAAAGTCGATGGCTCGAGTTTCTCAATGATTATGATTTATAAATACAAAAAAACTAATGAAAAGAAAATAAGGTATTGAATAAATTATGTTGGAAAGATCATGGAGTTCTAACAAAAATGAGGGTTGAGGAAGATCCAATGTTCAAGGATTTATTAAATATTGATATGAGAATTGATAAAGAAGAAGAAACAACACTTGTTTTTAAAGTTATTTTGAAACCATATTTATTAGAAAATATAATAATCTCCCAATATGATGATGAGAATTTTCAAAATAAAATTAAATCCACTAAAAATGAAAAATGGGAAGAATTCATTTATGAGGATGGAATTCTGAAATTTGTAGAGAGGATATGTGTTCCATAAATACATGAGCTAAATAGGGAACAAATTTATAATTATCATAGTTAAAAATTATTTATAAAACATGGTGGTTCCATTATTTATAGATATATGAAGGAAACTTTTTGTTGGGATTTTACGAAGCAGGAAATTAATGACTATGTGTCAAGATGACTAGTTTTTCAACTAGTAAAGTATGGAAGATATAATCCTAAGGAGGTATGAAACCTCTAGTGATTAATATGTGGAAGTGGAATGATATTATTATGGTATTTTTCATAGGACTACCATGGACACCTAGAATGACACATGTGATATGGGTTATTGTTGATATCCTTACAAAATCATAATATTTTCTTACTATAAGAGAATATTTACCTATTGAGAACCTTGAAAGAATCTATATTAATTAAGTTTTAAGACATTGTGGTGAACCCATATCAATTATTTCTGATCAATATTCCCATTTACATCAAAATTTTGGAATAGTCTTTAGCAGACTCTAGATATTGAGATTCATTTGTACACTGCCTACAATCCTACAGCCAATGAGAAATATAAAAAGATTATTCAAAAATCGGAAGACATTTTGAGATCATTCTCACTTCAAATTCATGGTATTTTGGATCGGTATTTATGTTTGGTAGAGTTTTCCTACAATAATATTTTCCATTAAAGTATTACAACAGACCCATATTAAGCATTACATGGAAAGAGGTGTTATACTCGAACTTGTTGGGATGAAGTTGGTTATTGGAAATTTATAGTTGTAGAACTTATTGAAGAAACACATGCAAAGAAAAATACTATTTAGTATCACATTAATGTATCTCAAATTAAGAAAAAGAGTTATTTTGAAATTTAGAGATAAGATATAGAATTTCAAATGGGAGATCATGAAATTCTAAAAGTACCTATCTGTAATGGTGTTGTAATTTTTAGTAATAAATGTAAACTAAGAACTAGGTACATGAAACTATCTAAAATTATGGAATGAATTGGAGTATTAGACTACTGATTAGAAATGACACCATGTCCACCCAAAGTTCATGATTTATTCCAAATATCATCATGGAGGAAATAAATGACAGACCAAAAGCATGAACTAATCTATAAAGAAATAGAACCAAATTTGTATTACTATGAAGTGACTACCAAGATTCATGAAACTAGAGATATTTTATTGGGAGATCAGATGAATCGATTGGAAAATGTTCTTTTTAGAAACCAAAAATTGAAATAAGTAATGTGCTAACCATAGGATGTTATTAAGAAGAACCATACTCATATATTTAGAAGGTAATATTCATGAAAAATTTTAAGGAAGAAATTTTCTAAGGATGTAGGAATATAAAAACCTAATATTTTATGGTATGTATCATCTTAATTAAATAAAATTTATTTGATAGCATACACTGTACACAACATCGATCTTAAACAAACCGTGACATACTATTAAGTATTAACATGATAATTGAAATTGTAATGTGAACATCATGAATAGTAGTATACCCATTAGAAAAATTACCTCACGTATAAAAGTATTAATAAAATTTAGGTATCTCATAAATGAAAATATGATATATTTATATCATGGAATATGTAAATAAATGTTTTAAAAATGATAAATTAAGTGTTGGAATTTTAATGAAATGTAAATTTTTATTTAAAATCATATAATTAATGTAATGATTTAAAATTAATTTTGATTCATAAAATAGATTCATAAATTAATATCTTGTTGTATTATAATTATAATATACTTTTATATGACCATAAATAAAATTTTAAAGTGTTGTAAAATCAGTTATAACATTAAAATTTATATTTTTTGAATAAATTTTGATTTTAATTAAAAATTAAATTAATTATATTTGGAAATTTATTTTAATGAAATGGTGTCCATTTTTTAAATCCACACATCGAAAAAAATTGGGTGGAATTTTGATATTTTTCTGAAATAGTTGAATTTTTTATGAATACTGAAATATGGTAATTTATGGTACTTAACAAATACACAATTTATTGATTCATGGTGATGTATGGATGAATTAATAACCAATTATTTCAAACATACATTAACTTATTAATTTACATAGTCATAAAAATCATCATTCTTTATGGTTATGCACCGAAATAATAAAGAAATGAATAAAATAATAAAAAAACACCCCTCTCATCTCCCTATAAATACCACCCATTAACCTCACCCCTCAAAAGCCTTGTATTTTGTCAAAATTATTCGCAATTACCTTACAAAATATCTTTGACACATACAATACATGATCATATTACCAAAATATTAAATCCAAGTTTCTTAATGAGGTTCTAAAGAAGAAGATATTCAAGATGTAAAATCCTTCTTGTTTCTCTTTAAATTTATTTTCTATTCTTATCCTAACCTAACCTAAACTTATCTAAAAGGAATGATAAATTTAGTACCATATATATAATCTAATTTAAATTTGATAATATAATATCCATCATAAAATTGTTTTCCCATATTATTTTAATCTAAAAATGAAAATATTGTTCGTGATGTGCCGATTCAGCGCCTTCATGGATGAAGAGTTTTTGTTTTCTAGTATCACCATCAAGGCTTGTCATAAAACCATTATTATGGTTAAGTAATATTTTAATATAAATATTTTTACTTTTAACATATTCTTAAACCAATTTATATGTATAATATTAAAAAAAAATAAAACTCGTTTGTAATGGTTGGAAGAACCACCAAAAATAAAACAAAAATTTATCTTTAATGTTTTATCTAATGAATTATCATCAAAACTAAAAATAAAATGATATATGGGACCCTTTAAAAATATCGTATAATATCAATACCATTTTATTCCAATTATTGAGTATTTATTCCATTTTACAAGAACTCTCATAATTATACACTGTGAAACCGACCATAAAACCATCAAACAGATGCTCTCAGAACAACAAAATTAAACATCTTAACTTATATAAATAGCCTCAAATAGAGTCAATAAAATTATAATAAATCAGATATGTGTTAAATATTTTATTAATTAATTAATTAATGAATATAATTTTATTATCTAGGGAATTAAGTACATGTGAAGAACACTTTCGGACACAAGTTAAGGTAATTATCTCACTTTTTACTTCTTTGAGATATTTTCCTTATTCACCACTAATTTATTTTTCCTGGTGTTTTTATACCTCCCTTGGATATATAATATCATGAATTTCATTATCTTCCCGGTATTAAATTTTCCATTTGATAATTATTACTTTCATGAGGTATATAATTTGACTAATTACAATGTGGTGATGTATTTATTAACTCAATTTTATTCATTAGGTTAAACTTATATTTCATTGATTATGTCATTTTAAGTATATGTGTAAAATTAATTTTTACTATTTTATGTTGTTTTTCCAATTTTTTATGTTGATTTATAGTGAATATAGATAATCTATTCATTTGATTAATGATATGATCCTTGTAAGGGACTTCATCTCAATTTTCTTTTGTTGAGGCATATTTTTTAGGTTATGAATCTATTTCTTTTTCTATGGTGTAATAATACCCCTTTTTATTTTTGATCAACATTAATTGAAGATTACATTCCATATACATATTTATTATATCATGGATACGAATATTTTCTATGTCATGTACCATTTTTACATATATTGTTTTGTTGAAAGTTATTTAACTAATGAAATAATGTTAAATCCATATCATTTTCTCAATAAAAATATTTTTTATAAGGAATTTCGATTCATAAATTAAATTTATCATTTAGATATTTGAGTAATACTATGAAAATGTTGACATGGGTGGGGAATAGTTTTATATAGACCCTTGAGGCATCATATGTCTTATGAGATGACAAAGTTTTCCAAATTAAATGGGGATTTAACCATAATGGTTCAACTATATCATTAATGTTTTTATAGGTAGAGATTCCAAGATTCCTAATATCATGGTTTCCAAATTATTAATAATTTAGTTCATTATGATTTTGATCATTATTATACCTGATATTTTCAATATGATATTATCCATGGATTTAGATTGCTCTCACGTTATTAATTAAATGGAATTTGATTCAAAATATTTTCATTGACATAATGATTACACAATATACTCTCATGATTTAATTTTTATGATTAAATGGAATGTATTTTAGTTTTATATACCTCTCCATATTTATTATGTTTCATTTATTATTGATTCATGAAAGCTTCTATTGTATTTAACCATTACTAATCATATAATATCTCCCTTTTATTTGTTTTTTCCCCAAGTTATGAAAATAAAATGATTTAACGTGTTAAAGGATGAAATTACTTTCCTTTTTTATGTTTTATATTTTATCTCCAATTTAATGATGTTTCAATGTATGTATCTAGTTCTTCAAGAATACTAAATTAACATGTCCATTGGGATTTGGATCTTATATCTATACCAATGTAATAAAGTAATGCACTAGGTTTGGGCTACTAGGATTGGGGTATTCACAATTAATAAGTGAATTTAAATTACAATTAAAACAATAATAAAAGTAAAAAACCATTACCATCACCAATAGTAAAATCTTCCTAATAATTATTTTAAAAAAAATTGTAAATAAAAACATGTCTTTAAATATAAGGGATATGAACTATGAGAAGGAAGTTAAATCTAAGTAATCCTATGAGGAAACTTTATCACATAGGATATATATAGGACCTTAAGGAAGGTTAAACACTATTTAAATTAAAAACATAAAAAATGGAACCTATAATCTAATCAAAAAAGGAAATATTCTTATTTTTTTAACTTTCATGATAATAAAAGTGGGAGGATGGATTGATATTATCGGTTATCTAAAATTTAATATAATAATGAAATGAAATATTCTATAAGGTATGAATATTAAAATGGGGATGGAATTCAAAATATACCAATAAATAGAGAAGAAGTAAATCCCATGTATAAGGATCAAATTAATGTAGAGGGATGCGATGTGCGATTTTAGAAAATATTTTACCCATATATTATTTTTGTATATAGCTTCTTGAGTGGTTTATAAATCACAAAACAAAAAATGTTTTCCTAACTAGGAACTTATATTTATATAACATAATTTAGGGCCATCAATTTTGGTTTATAAAAAATTTAATTACTTGTATACTAAAAAAACATCAAAAAGAATAATTTTCCTTAAAATTTACTAATTCACATATACTATGTTTCTGAAAAACTATAGAGTGGTTTATAAATAATAAAATTGAGATAAAAATTTCCCCACTAAATAATAATATCATTCAGTATAAGGGGACAATTATTAATGAGGAAAATAAAGAGAGAGAGTGTATGTTTTAAAAATTTCTTCCAAAAGGGAAATTTTCCTATTTTATCAATCTAAGGGATAATAAAATAAGGCATCACTCATAGTTAACATAAATTAAAACTATAATAGAATATAAAATTAAAATAATTTTATATGTTGAGTAAATACTTTTAAAACACATTGGTTATTGGTTAAAATTATATTCCATATATTAATAGAAAGATAATACATGTATCAATGGTTAGATAATAAGATAATAAGAATCATTCTAGTTGAAAAGTGGGTCTAATGATGAAAATATTTGTAAGGGAATAATTTTACTTTTCCTTTCCTTTTATGAGATTCAGGTATGAATATGTGGTGAAATGATATAAATATGGTTACATATGATATTAATAGAGTAAACTCAACTTTCATAATGCGAATTTTAATTCATAGAATTAATTATTATTCATGACGTAAAGGGTTTAAGGGTGTAATTTAGTGATTCCTATTAGAAATAGTTTTCTATATGATATGGAGATTCACAACATAAATGTGACTTTCATAAAAATTTATACATGATAATTAAATATTAAATTATGATTAACCAGTTGAATTTATGGTATGAAATATGCTTTCACACAGTAAATTAGATTTTCCATCCAGTTTATTAGTTGGAGATACCCCATTATTTTCTTTTATTTCACTTATCCTCTTCCAAAACTATTTTAACTAGGAAGATTTTTCTATAGTCTTTAAAGCCACATTGATGGGATCGAACCCCAAGAATTTTAGAGATTTACCAATTGTTACTTGAGGTGGGTTATTCTCTTTATATTAACCCATTACCTCTTTATTTCTTAATTTTGATCCTATTAATATAATTACCTTACTTTCATTCAATTTCAAAAGGGTTTGGCTTGATCTAGATCATTTTTATACCTTTCTTTGATGAAATTTAGAGTTTCCTTCTTTCATGTCATATTTCATATTGATTATCAAAGATCCATGTTAAGGTATATTAACATTCATCAATTTAAATATATAATGTATGATTTTTTTATTTATTCCTTTAGGAAATGATTTAATTAATGTTATAAATCTATGAACAAAAAATTTAATTATAAAATGATGTTTTGGTATTTATATTGTGATCACCTTTTACTTTATGCTTTTTGATGACACGTGTTTTCAAAAGATACCATATTATCATTATTTTGTGGTCATTCTTATATATAAGATTGTAAATTTTTCTTGAAATATAATAAATAATGTACATTATAAGTAATTATATTGATATTAAAAAATAAATGGGCATTAAAGTTGAAATATTTTTTCCTTATTTTAGTTGAATATGATAGTAATGAAAAATAAAATAATTATTTTATTTGACAAAATTGATATATGATAAGTTATATATTTATTATTGAAAAAAAGATATACATAATGAACTGTTCAAATAAATATTATAATTAAAAATGATTTATTATAAAGATAATTTATTTTGGGTTGGCCAAGACTATTATTATTGTATAAGGATTAAAATACATTGTTCTATGGATTTAGTTTCATTGCCTATGAATAGAAAATTAAACATAATTGTATACATGATATAATAATTTTACCACCTTGATTTTATTGTTAGATAAATATGTGTTGACAGTTTCCATGATTATAAATGGGAAGAAGTCCTTGTTCTTTTTGATATATGATGTTTTATTGAAGAGAAATCGAATGGGACTCTAGGGTGAAGTGATGGTCAATTCTAGTGATGGTGTGGTTGTTTAGTGTTATCCATAATTTAATGGGACTCTAGGGTGGTTGGTATGAGTTTAGAGAATAGATTTATCAGCAATTCTTTCTTATTGGTTAATTTTTTCTAGATGATTAGGTGGACATATGTTTCCTGTTTTTGGGTCCACACTTGTCGATGTCATCGAAATGTATTCATTTCATATGTAATATGAGTGTGGTGGCTAAGGGAGAGTCCAAGAGTACCTTAATAAGTTATGAATTACAAATGAATAAATAAATTATTCCATGGGATAATATGATGAAGATGGAAGTAATATTAAGTGATTTATATCATATTAATTAAAAATAAATGATAATAAAACGAGATTCTCCATGGATATTTTTTTACAAGTATTTGTAATTTATAAAGATATTTAATAAATAGCATTGGAAATAACAAAATTGTTAAAATATATTTAACGATAATGATACACTAAAAAATATATGAAAATATAATAATAATGTTTCCAAAAATTGGCTTAAAATTATTAAAATATTATTCCTATGAAATGTTAATATTAATTAATTAATGGTTAAAAAATTAATTAATAAGGATCATGATTATTGTGTGATTGTTCGATATCATGATGATAATAGTAAGATACATGGGTCCTATGTGATGATAGAGGTGGAAGATTCATAGGCTAGGTTTTTCACTTGGTGTGGTTTTATACATGATATTATATATATTTCATTATTTCATATGCTACCGCACTAACATGGGTAAGGAAATCTAAAAAAAAAAATTTATAGATTGATTTCTTCACTATATAGGATGGTGAGAGAATATATGAATGAACTCTCTATCTCCAACACTAGTCAGTTGAATGTAGATATGATTAGGCATGTCCTTGGATATAATGAATTTAGGGTATGGGGTGCCTTTTTACCCGATTTATGAAAGATCACATATTTACATTATGTTTAGGTTTGGCATATTATTGATTGAGGTATATCACATACCTGTATTTGATCATGGTACTTATGGATTTGCATTGGTGTATGTTCTTAGGCTATGAGTTTTTTAGGAATAACAAATCTACACAAATTATAGTTACTTATATAGATATATTTGGTTATGGATTGGATAATGAAAATAATATTATTGATATATGGACTGATTATAATATGAGATATTAGGCCTTATGTAGGAATGAGGAAGGTATGGACAAGGACTGACTCCCATCAGTGATGAATTATATATGGATGGGAAAAGCACATGATGTGTTCCATAGGGATATGGGAGCGAAAAACTAGTGGAGAAGTTGACATTTGGAACCTACCTTTATATATACTATTTTGATATAAAGTGGTTTTCTTATATGAGTTATCGGGTGGGTGAGACATAGAAGGTATGAGTAAACTTGAATTATCTATTTAGTTGATATGTTTGATTCAGTTGATTACACCTTGGGATTTATAATTAATATTTCACATTTTTCACAAGTTTTTTTTGAGGAGGATCCAATTTAGTTTTATGGCTATGATCACCATATTAATTTATAAACTTTTTTATCTAATAAGGAGAAAGATGGTTATTCATCTAGGTGTTATTAACTCAGAGGAGTTTTTGCGTAGTTGTTAGGAGTTTCTGGAGTTCATTTTCATTGAAAGGATTGACTTTTGGTACTTTCATTCTTAATTTTAGTTTTTCAATTTATATATAATGTTACATGTATTATATTGGATAGTAGTATTTATGAATGATTTTTATTGGTGGTGATTATAAAATTCTCACTTACCCTTTATGAATTTTAGAGGGTAAGGCATACCATGTGTGAGACTAATATACCCTGAGTGCTATTCCCAATCCCATGGGCCATTGAAGGTGATATTTAGGGATCATAAACTCTATTACTTCACTTAGGTCCTAGGAGGGGTACCATTAGATGGAGGGGATCATGGAAGAGTGGTATCAAACATTATATTTGAGTGATATGACATAAATTAGAGTTATGCATAGATGAAGATATATGTGTTTGTAGTGAAAAAATATCAGTTTGGATTACTACATGCTGTAAATGTGTGTGATCATATAAAATAATGGTTTATGTCTATAAATGATCTTATGAAAGGTCCTTTATGTTTAGTGGACATTCTAAGTGAATCCATCCTATATGGATATTTGAGAACTAGGAAATAATCTTCTATAATGTTTGTTCAACACCTATGATTCAATTTGGATAGATAATAAAAAAATGATAAAATAAATGAACGAATAAATAAATTATAAATATAATGTTTCGTTTTCCATGGATTTAGGAGTAATGATTTTTTTTTTATTTTTTGATAAGGTTCTTGGTAGATTTCCTCACCAGAGTTGGGTAGAATACATTCAGCATGATATTCTAATGTATCCCTAAAGAGTTAAAGTCGATTAAGATGACAGTTGATGGAGGAAACCATGAGAGTTTTTGCACCATGATTTGTAGTGGTTTGAAAGATCAATTTCATATTAAGATATAATGGACTAAATGAAATTGGTGTAGATACCCATCTATTTATTATTGAGCACTTAGTTTGTTTATCTATGTAAATGTTGTGTGGTTCAGTTCGGTACTGGTGTATTTTTGTCCTTGTGGATCCTAAGGAGTCAGTTGTTTTAGGGGATATGTTAAAAGATTATTTTCAGGATAAGTTTTTATTTTTTAATTATATGGTTTCTTACTACTAGAAGATCCTGACAAATATTTATAGGATTTCTAGTGTTTGATTCATTAGTATCCTTTATAACAACCACTTATATTAAAATTTATAAAAATTTAAAAAATACGAGGATAGTGTGAGTTATTTTAAGGAGGAATTGAATCTATATATAAAAAATAAGGTCATTCTATTTATGTTGAAGTCATTTACAGAAATATTGGTGAAGGAAGAGTTTATTAAGAGTATTTTGTCTAGGATTAACTCTTTTCGGGATAGGAGTCATCATGAATCTTTATAGAGAGGAACATTAATTGGGGGGGTCTTATTGTCATGGTAAGCCTAAGTTTCCATCACAATAGAGTAGGTTTAATCCCTCTTTAACCAACATCAATGAGTCTATAAGTTCATAATCCATTTTGAGTGGGCTGGACATAGTTTTTTTATGAAAATCATGTCAACAATATTTGAGGGTGCATAACCTTCCTTAATAGATAGTTTGTAGTTGTTCGATAATTTTAGGCTTATCGTTTACAACTGTTTTAAATGAGGTAGTAGTAGTATCATGACATTATAGCTATTGATCTATAAATAATAGATGGTATAAGATGATGAAGGACCTTTGAAATTTTTCTTCGTTAGGTATATTTGGTTGAGAATGACTATAGAGCTAGTCCCCATCAGGGCCATAGAGGTCTTGGAGAAGGTGTTGTTCTATGCATGCTTTAGAGTTGCATGCACCATGTTACACCATCCTCATATGAGGTACTATTTGTGTGTTTTCCACATGTATTTATGCCTTATTTGATTATAGATATATTAAATTCTTGATTTCAAATAATATAATCTATACTTTTGGAGTTTAGGTGGAGAAGTTTCCAGTTCCCATGACATTGACTACACCAATTGGTGGTCAGAAAATCTTATCTGATTTGTAATGAGACTTTAATATTTTTTCTATAAATGAAAAACTTTTTTTGGAGACTTCTTATGTTTATGGATTCAACTATATGAAATTCTCTAGAAAATGGATTATCAATATTTATTGAAGTCTATAATGGATTGCATCATTAAAAGCATCATATTTTACAATTATAGTAGAGTCTAGGTGGTGTTTGTTGGAAAGAGAGAACCTTGGATAGGTTGAATGCATGTTTCATCTCTATATTCCTTGTATTCTATGTTGATTTTGAGTTCAATGGAAGTTAAACTGATTATTTTTCCAATGGTTTTTGGAGAGTACACATATTTCATTCATAAAGAGGTTGTAAGAATACCCCTTAATGATAGATCATGGTTGGGATAGAGCTACAACTAAAAGTTTCTCTAAAATCAAGTTCTCTGTATGAGATGACCCCATATAAATTGTGGGATAAAAAAATATGGTTGAGGATATATTGTGTAGATGAGTTATTCAGCCTAGTCTATCACCTTGGTGATCTCAAATTCTATTAAAAATTATGGCATACGAATGACTACTATTTTTCATTGATTATAATTGTCTGAATCATGTGAAAATGAGTAACAGCTACCCTATCCCATTGAATGGTGATTTATTCAATTAGTTAAAGAGATAAATATGGTTCTTGAAGTCTAACCAATTTTTGGATATTGTTAAATGTGATCAAAGGATGTGTATATTATAAATATTGTTTCCAAATGTTATTCTTGGAATTAAGAGTTCAGTTTTCCTGAATTTTGCATAACAAACACTTGGGATATTTTTGTTGGGTTGATTAATATAGTTATGCATGAGTTTCTATACTAATTTCATTGTGGTATTTATTGATAACATCCTTATGTTTTCAGAATTAGAGGAGGAACACATGGAACATCCATGAGCCATGTTGGGAGTTTTTCACTTTAATTAGATATTTGGGAAGCTATCTAAGTGTGAGTTCTAGGGTTTTTCAGTTCTATTTTTTATGTCATATGATATATCAATATTTCATATCTATTTATCCATATGATATTAAGCAAGATCCCCTAAGAATGTTTCATAGGTGTACAATTTCCTTTTACTTTTTATATATTATAGGATGTTCATACCATATTTATACAATATTGTGACTACTATAGAATTGTTTACTTTAAAGCATATTCCATTTGTCTGGATAGACTTGTGGTAGGTTAATTTTGAGTATATAATTGACAAGATAGTCTATGCACTGATTATTCATCAATAGGAAGAGGGTGCCATGTTTGAGTGTTTTTATAACGCTTCATGTCTTAGTTTGATAAATGTATTGATGTAGTAGAGGGTGGTTTTGTCAAATGGGTCTTATCCATTATAGATGAATGAAATTATTAAACACATAATCTTGATCATTGTAAAGACCTTGACATCTCATATATAAATGTTTCATCTTAATAGGTTAATATTCATTAAAAAAACATAGTGATACACACCATAATCGTTTAGGTATTATTCCATTGGAATCATGTACACGTAAAAAAATGGTTCATTTGTGAACTAATTCATCTCAAGGTAATTTATTCAAAACTATAACACTTTTTATACAAATCTCATATAATATATTTATTTATAAAATGTGGAAAGGAAACAAAATAAAGAGCAAGCATAAATACTCATTAAAATTAAACAAGGGAAATACATAAGAATTACATCAGAATTAGCGTATAAGAACAAAAGCATACCAATTTGAAAACGTCCTCTGTATATCAAATATCTTAATCTTTAGTCATGAAATAAATATTGATAGATCATAAGTAATGATTCAAAATGGAATCAAAGAACCTAAAACACAAGAATAAAAAATTGGAATAAGGTATATATTTCTTGGCATACACATAGGAATATAAAATAATTACCTTTGGAGTAAGGTTCTCTTCCAAAAATATCATAGTGGAATGGGTTCTCCATACAATCCTAGCAGTCAAGTTTCACTACCAACACTATCATAGTGGACATCATTTCTTAATGAACATGGGAGAATCCTCATTCTTGTCATATTTATATCTTGAGATGTCAATATTTAACTAATGTATTGATGGAGATATTGGTCACATCCATCACATAACTAAAATCATATATATGTGCGACACAAAACCATAAATCAAATATTATATCAAAAACCATTAAAATAAATGATCTTCAAAAATAGTAATCATATCATAAATAATGAATATAAATGGGATTTATAAAATATTAACCATATTAGAACCCATGAAAACAAATGTGTTTCATAAAAATTTCATAATATTGAAACCTATGGAAATCAAACATGAATCCTAGTTATTTCATAATTCCATAATATCATAACGAATTGAAGAAGAAGTGGGTTTCATAAGAATAATGTAATCATAAACACAAAAAATTTAGTGAAATAATAATAATTTTACACTTGGATCATATCTTCATTAAATTTTATGTAACATCTAGTATGTCATCTTAGATGGAAAATTATTTTGAAATTTCAATTTGAACAGTTATTAAGGAAAATAGACTTTAACCCATAAAAAACACATTTCATTTTTTTTTGAAATAATTTTATTTTATTTTATTTTGAAAAAATATAAAGGAATATTTAAAGAAATTGTTTTATGATGTTGGTAAATTACATTCATTATATACTATTTAAATAAAATATTCCTTTCCAATTTTAAGTAAAATCCAAACTGGCCTTTTTTTTCGAATATGAATTGACTATTACCTTTAGAAAATTTGTAAATGGTAAAAAATTGGTAATTAATTAATTATTAATTTTTTTTATAATTTTAAAAAACATTTTTTAAATCATTTTTTGAAAACATGATTTTTATAGAAGAATGGTTTTCGACCCAAGAGAGAAATGAAGATATTTTTTTATAAAACAATTATTTTGAATTCATGATTAAAAAGAGAGAGGAAAATGAATAGAAATATGTATTATCCAGAAATAAATATATGATATTACAAATAATATTAGTTTTCTATTTTCAAAGGAACTTTTCTGTAAAAGTGTGAAACCATACATGCTCAAGCCTGAAATATTTAGGCACAGTAAGAAGTCACAATGTCTTTAATTGTGAGATTAAAAACATTGGAATTGCTTACCTAATATATCCCCCAATGAAGGGTGTGTGACTTTGTATCCATGTCATCACTAAAAAGGTCTTAAAGGTAATTTATAATCTTGTCCCATGTTTGGATGTACTCTTCTGCATTGATTTTTCTTTTGATAATGCCGCGTTCTAAAAGATGGTCTTGTTTATAGATCTAGTCTCTTTGATCTTTGCTGAAATCACCTCAAAGATATCTGTCTAAAATTATATTCTACTAATACTATGAGTCCATGATCTTAATGGACTATAAAATTATGTTTTTCTCTCTCTAAATTTCATTCATTTATTGGGTAAGAATCATAATATTTCATCATCATAAGGATAAACATTAACAATTCTGAAAAATGATGAGACTTTGTCATAAAATTGTTACTAGTTTAGAAAGATTGAATCATAAGAAAAATTAATGAATTAAATTAATTAAAATATAATATATAATTAATATAACAATAATCATGATATAAAATGTCGATGCGGCAATATATAAACCTCATAAAAGATGATAGGTACAAAACAATCAAATTTCTTAAAGAAGGAAAATTGAGACAAAATACCTTACTACTTTGGTAAGATATTATAGATGGAATCCATGAAAAAGATATCCTAAAATATATATTAAAAAAATAATTTTTTTATAAGAATAATCATAAAATAAATTCATGGGAAGTATATACAAAACTTATAATAGATAGGTGGTGAATATGGTACGAGTTTCACAAAAGAAAAAATTGATACTGAAATCCCTTACCATCTGTATCAACTTACTTTATACATGCCAAAACCTAATTTATGTCACATATCACTTTATTATAAATAAATTAAATATGAAAATATATATATGTATATATCATACAATATATGATTTAATTTCGAAATTTTATCACCAATTAATTAATAATTTCTTGTTAAAATCAACTTTTAGGTAATAACTACTTTGTTTTTCATGTGTGTTTACATTTTTTATTTTTCATACTCTTACTTTGATAAATGTTCTATAATATCTATAATTTTAGTCATGATATAAATATAATTTATATTCTATATATATGTATTTATATTATTCCATAAAATATAGAGATAGAAAATGAAATACACCATTGATAGAGACGGAAGGTCGTATGTCTGCATGAATACTGTAGAATTTTTTTGGGTGAATGAAAAAACTAAAGCTAAATAATATATTAAAATTACAGAATAATTTTTATGTAAAATACTTCACATATTTTTTTAATACTATCCATGTTACCTTCCATGTAAATAGTACATAAAGAACAAATCACATAGCTTTGTATGGTTGTAGTCTTCTGTACACATGATCAACAGTTTCCTTCACTATTTGATGGTGGTGGAGATGGATATTGGTTATCTCAAAGCCTAGGAAAATATAAAAATATATGAGATAATTTTTTATTATATCATCTCATTTTAGTATGATTTTATGGATTTAGGAGATGTTTTAAAACATAAATATGTGGTTAAAAACATTACCTCTTCGTCAAATAACATCTTTAGGTTCAACCTAAATACTTACTATATTGGAATCATGATATCCCCAAGGATTATAGGAAGTAGGGAGTGATGTAAATAGTAATTTTTTCAGAGTATGGCTGAACCAAATAGATTTTTATGTTTTAATGGGAGAGGATAATGGGTTTCCTTTTATAATTAGGGGAGAATAAACACTTGGTATTTTTAAAAAATAATAAATTGAACCCATGTTTTTCACATGAAAAATGCTCTAAAATGTATAATTATCAATTATTAGAGGTTATAAGGTATATATATGGTAATAAAATGGGACTTTATAATTTTTTAATGTTACCCCTTATCTTTTATATTTTATCCCCTATTAAACCGATTATAACTTTAACCGTTATAATTAATTTTTAATTCTTTTAATGCTATAATGGTAAAAAAATAATTTGACGTTATTAGAAAATATAATTTAATTTGATTAAAAATATTTAATACATTATTAAAATTTCAATTCATATAATTGGAATAAATTTAACTTAAAATTAATCTAACAGATGTAAGAAAACTGTTTGTTTCCAAAGAGTAAATATTCAAAGGTTTAAGAAGTTTTTATTTCATACTTCAACATGAAATTGATTATAATAAAATAAATTGGATTAAAATATATAAATTGGAAATAATTTTACTTTTCAAAAAAACTATAAAATTAAATTTATCATGCATATTCTTTAAATGGAAATGTTGTATTTTAATAAAAATGACTATTTACAACTATTCACTAAAGATTTTATATTTTCTAAAAATTACCAAAAATTTAGTCCAAGATAATTGCTAAATTATGATTCCAAATATTAATTTAATTTTTAAAAAAAAATCCTATAAAATTGGAAAAAGTAATTTTAAAATATGTTTACAATTGCCAATAAATATGTTTTTTGGAAAAAATATAGTTTTAAGCATAAAATTATATTTATCATTATCTTAGGACTAAAAACCTAAAAATATGAATTTTGACGTTTTGATAGAATATATAATTTATAAAACTAATTAAAATAATTAAAATAATTTTATTCATTTAATTTATTGTGATAAAACATGTTTTTATGCTAAAAAATATTTTTTTATAAAAATATTTCCATTATCTTCAAATGAAATTTTTTATTTTATAATTAACTATCCATAAAAGAATTAAATTTATATTCATGTTTTAAACATATATATTAATACTTTAGTTAACCATATTTATACCATCTATCCCAACATCTTGGTGATATTAATCAGATTAAATAATAATTTTTTTAGAGTATATCACATATTATTAAAACTCAGTGTTGTGTTTAATGAAAACTAAACTAGGAGTTTCATTTAACATAAGATAAAAATGGTGTATTGTGTTAAAAAATCATAAAATTAAATTAAATTTATTTGAAAAAACTATTAAAATCTCATGATTTTACATTCTACCCCCTTAAAATGAATTTTTCCCTCAAAGTTCATCACTTTTTAAAAAACCAATTAGTCTAATTCAGACTTATTAAATCCTTAGGATCCCACATAGCTTCTTCAAGTTGGTGTCTTCACCAAAACAAATTGACCAGGTGAGTGGTATTTTTTCATAGACAATTATTTGTATGATCCAAAATCTCAGTAGATTTTTCCTTATAAAAAAATCATAATCTAGCGGTATAATCTATGAGTTCTAACAAGTGAAGGATCAAGTTTTTTATTCCTCAATATAGATATGTGGAACACATCATGGAATTTAGATAGTTTTATTAGAATCCCCAATCAATAGTCTGCTATCCCTATATGATCAAGAATTTCAAATCAACTGATACACCTAGGGATTATCTTTCCTTTTTATCATAAGCAAAATTTCATATTATGGTTGAGATTAGAAAAATTTCAAATTCATATATACATAATGAAATGAATATTAATATATCATTACTAAAGCGCTAATGAATCACAAGATCCATAATAGAATGGTAATTCATTCCTTCTATCTTTAGGTATCATCATTCAAAAATTGTTAGCACTGGTTATCCAATATGAGTAAATCATCATATGGCTAAGTAATACATAAATCTCTAAAACCTAATACAAAATTGAATATAAACCATTCTATTAATGGTTAACCTAATTACCCTTTTATAATTTACAATTTATAATGAAGAACCCAAAATTTATTAAAATAAACATAAAATTAATCACCCAAATATCAATAAGTAACTTTTAATGGTCACACAAAAAATATGTGAATCTATTGGTCCTATATTCTTAAGAACCATGTTAATAACCTTAATTACCATAAAACCTCATTGAAAAAAACATTCTTTTGCATTCCATAAACAAATATATATTATTAAATATATCTATAAATCCAAAAATTATGTAAACTCCATCAATGATAACATAAACCACTTTTTCAAAAAATCATTTATCAATTTTGATGTCATCAATAATATCAAATTTACTTAATCTACATTAATCATATCTTTAACCAAAATGAACACCATTTTCTCATCATTAGGAACATATTAAGGGTTATATTCCCTTAATCACGTGTTTTCCAAAAAATATCCCATTTCTATTAAATCACTTTTCTAGGTCATCGATACCGATAAATATATTCATTAAAAAATGAATGAAAAAGTTCTAGTGAACAATCCTCCAATATTTCATGATTCATATAAAATAAATCTTGAATTATAATAAAAAAACATCAGACATTCTACTTCATTCTTAAACATTTAACTGGTCTTTATCATTTTCTTCCTGAATAACTCATTCTTTTCATATTTTTTTTCATTATCAATTAAACATTATTAGTATAACCACTGCTCATACTAGCTTTATGATTATATTCATGATCTTTACCCCAAGTAAATTGATTCATATAATTCCCAAACATTAAAATTTTATAACATTCATCCATTTATGATTCCTTATGGAAAACATTATTCTCATGCAATTCCTTAACTTAACATTTCATTTTTCCTCAGAAATTACATAAATTGATTCTATATTTTCCACCCTTAAAACATATTCTTGTCCTTTAGATGAACTATGTTGATTTTTATTCCCACATTCTCAATATATAGGAAACTATGTATTATTTTATTTATGGTCTCCATAATATGAGCTCTTGGGAAACTCCATCTTTTGATTATTTGGAATGTTCGGTAGTTAGCTGGGATTTAAGTTATTAATCGAAGTGTGAGAAACAAAAATCATAGTGGGAGAAAACATAATCAAGAAAATTTACTTAGAGAGTGTTTAAATAGGGAAACCATATTTTTAATTTATGATACCTTAGTAATATCCTAGGACATTCATGGTCATAATATATTTAAATCCATCATTGTCACACCCTGAACATGGATAATCTTTTTTAATTCTTTTCCTAGTCTGGGGTTTATTGGATGAGGCTTGAGTTTGAGACATGGTTTAAATTTTGGAATTTTGTAATTTTTTATGGGTTTAGGGCTGGTGTGTGGGCACCACACATTTATTAGTAACCACACAGTTAGTCTAGGTGATCATGCAGTTGCCCAATATTTAAAATAAATAAAATTTTATGAAAATAAAACAAGGTAATTTTTAAACCAAATAATAATAATAATATTGTATAGATAATAACAATAATAATATAAAATTATTATTATTTTTATTATTATTATTATTTAAAATGAAACGAATAAAGTTATTACTATTACTATTAAGTTTTTTATTATTTTTATTAACACTATTATTATTATTATTAAGAGAATAATTTTTTTTTTCTTTTTATTTATTCCCTATATTTTTTTTACCCTAACCCATCGCCCATTTTCCATTACCCTCACCTCACAACACTGATCCCCTCCTCCTCCCTTATCTCAAAACACCACCACCCACCCTCCCCTACATTTCCCTCTCTAGTGAGCCCTCCATTAGCTATGATGCCTCCCTCTGGTTAGAATCCCTCTGACGATGCCCATACCCTACTCGTGCGAGTCCAGCACAACGTCCCACTTTTGGCTGGTGCTCCCGCTGTCACACCACCCTTTCCCATCGGCAAGCGGTTCTCTCTTCGGTGGTGGACTTCCTCTGACAACACCATTTTATCCCCTAGTGAGTCTCTCTGTGACTTTCCTTGATTTTATAAGGGTGCTTAGTCTTTGTCCAAACGACAGTGTTAGGGTTGGATAATATTTGGGTGATTCTTGATGGAAATAGGTTATTGATCATCTGAGGGGATCCGTTTTCCCATACTTTGAATTCTCCATTCATCTGTGTGTATTTGAGGTAGGAATTTCCATCCCTTTTTCTTTCGGGTAAAAAACTAGGGTGCTTTCATGTGTTAAAATAATTTTAAACTATGATACACACCTTCATAATGCATTTTGTTAGTTTGTTTCTACGTTTTTAAATTAGTAGAGTTTGTTAAAAATAGGTTTTCAAGTTAGTTTGTATTTATGTCTATGTTTTTTCACACCAAATGGTGTTTGCACACTTTTTTTTATAAAATATTAAGCATGTTGTTCACCCATATGGTGCCTTTTCTTAGCCTATTGAATTGTTTTAGTGTTGGTAAAATTGATAAAACTAGTTTTTTTGGGGTGATTATTCAATTATTCCCATGTTTTGGCGCCTTTAAAATGTTTGATAAAATACCAATTTTTTCATAGATGAAACTAAGACTTGTTATGTTATTTTTCCCCTTAAAATGTTTTGTAAACATAGTATAAATTTTATTTATTTGGATTAATGAGAAAATCGGGTGCCTTTTTGGTATAGCTGCTATAGTGAAATGTTTTGGGAAAGAGTTTTCATGGTTTGAAAAGAAGTTTGGTTAAATTGTTGCAATTATTTAGAATGGTTGGTTTTGTTTCCTCTAGTGATTTTTTAAAGCAGTTTCACATGTAGTTTTCAAAGATTGACTAGTTTTATAATTGAAAAGAATTTTAGGTGTTTTGATAAGTAGTTGGCTTTGTTTTTCTTAAAATTTTCATTTTTTTTGAAACACATTTTGATTTCTTTGTGTTGTATTCTTTTTATTTTAGAGGTTTTGTGATTTTTGAGTTGTCGATAATGTCTATAGAGTGCGTTGGACCTCGCTACGATGGATTCGAGCTATGGGTGTCAAGAGTGCCTATATATATATACATATGGTAAGGAATATATATATGCACTCTTTTTATATATTCCCTCATATTACAAGGAATATGTGCAATTCAACTAGGGCCAGTTATATATTTATATATGTATAAATGAATGTGCATGTAAGCAAGAAGGGTCAGTTCGAGTGGTCATTGTAAAAAATGACATGTTTGAGGTAGGATATCTATAAATTGACCTTTAAATTTAAGAATTACTTATTTGTTGTATTTTGAAACTAGTTTTTTTTGTATTAATTATTGATATATAATTGTTAGTTAAATTGTCTATCTTGAATTAGAGTGGTTTCGTTATTGTAATGTGTTGCAATAAATGGTTTGATTGCATTTTTCACATCAAGTTCTTAACAAAATACCTTGTTGGCCTTTATAAATGTGTTTTGGATTTAAAATGATGGTTTGGGTATCTTAAATGGGGTTTTAAGTGTGTTTCTAGTTTTCAAAGTGTCCTACGTGTGGTTCTTTAAGAAATTGTTTAACATGCAATGGTTGTGAGAGGCCCGATTGTCACTTTAAATAAAATTGTTTCATCAAAAAATCCTACTTGGAATTGGTACTCACATTATTGGCTGTCAAAAAATCATATTTTCCTTAGTTTGGTGCTTCCCTTGTGTTATGATGGTTTAAATGTGAGAAACTTGTTCCTTGGGGTGACTTGGGGGTGAACTTGTGATGTGTGTTGGCTGTGTGTGATGAAGGTGCTTGTGACTGGATACTTGATTGGAATTTTTGGGTCACTCCATTTTTAGTCTGAACATGGGAACCTAGCATATAGAGTGATTTTTTAGTGAATGATTGATGAACTAGTTTACATTACCCACTGGCTAGTGGCCCATAGTAGGGGTTATTTTATAATCATTGGTATGGGATTTGGCCCCTCAGTTTGGACAAGTAGGGTAAAGATCAAAAGTTTAAGATTATGATGTCATCGGGTAGGGAATTCCTTCAAGATGAGTGACTTGTATAGTATGTTCTAGATTATTCACGAGATCCTCAGCTCTCCAATTTTTTTCTAGAACTTAGTTATATGTGCTAGATGATTGAGATACATGTGCTGGTCGGTTACTCTTGTGTGGTGTTTCTCCATTGGACTTGTTGTATGCTTGTTGATCATATTTCCTTGTGTAGTGTAGCTTGATGCTAAAAGTGATAAAATTGTTTCAAGTGTTTATGGAAAAAGGTTTTGAAAATATTTTACACTTACCTTATCTCTTTTTAGTGTTAACATCACCCCATTTAAAATTCTAATGTGTGGTTCATAAAAAGGGAATCATGTTCTTAATTGAAAAAAGGAAGTAGACCATGATATGCTTTTACTGGAAAATGTGTGAAAAACATACTTTTATATATTGTAGCTCAAACACTAAATTGACGATTATTTTGTTTAAAAGAAATGATTATGGGAATAGATTATTTGGGCATACCTACTAAGTTTTTATATTCACGCCTATTATTTTATATTTGTTTTTAGCTTCATATGTTGCGCCTTGTTTGGATTCAGTCACCATAGTGGGACATTGATTTCGGGTCGATGGTGAACCATAGGGTCAAATTGAGGTATGTACTACTTTATTTTCTCACCACTGATAGTTTTCATTTTCATTTTTAGTTTTTTACCTAATTTTATTTCATTTATGGGCCTAATTATTCCCAAATATTTAATTTTGATTCCCGACACTAGTTTACATCATGTAGGGACTGGGAATGCCCTTCAAGCCATGTCGTAGGCCGACTCAAGTGACTAGTTTAGGGTCGAACCAGGTTGGTTCATTAAAAAATGGTATCAAAGCAAGGTTATTGATATTCAATGAGTCTGGTAGATATATATTAAGACTATCAGTAGTTGGAAGGTAGGTGTAGGGAGAGTGTCACGAATGATTTCAATATCTAATCCTCAAGTTTCCAGGGGTAGTCTTGGCTTTGAGTATTTTGTTCTTGTTTTGGATTGAGGGATGATAATGGAGGCGAACCGGTGTAACGTCATGACCATGAATAGATTAGTTACCCATGTGGAGTTCAGGTACACGATTTAAGTTTCTCATAGTTATTGTCACTTACTTGGGGTGTGTCTCACTACCATGTCATCAAGTTAAGTATTACACCTAGTTGTTCATTCCCTTGCTTTGTTGTGAGTTACATTCTTTTAGTTCCAGTTGGTGTGAATGTAAATTAAAAATTGAAATGGTTTTGGAATGAAAATTCATTCTTTAGAGTGGTTTCAAATTGGTGACGTAGCTTTAAAATAAAAATTTATTTTGAAAAGGAAATTTGTTTATTATAAGTGGTTTTGAAATTTGAAAAATGAGTTTTGTTTGTGAGTATTGGATTTTATTTTCATGAAGGGTGTTTCAAATTAAAATGGAAATGGTGGCTTTTGAATGTAATGTTTTTTGGTTATATTTTTATTTTATTAGTTTCAAAGATGGTTTTTTGGCCTTAAGGTGTTTTTTTATTGTGATCTTGTTTGGTGTTGGTTTGGGTTTATGTTTCTCATTTTGTTTAGAAGGTGGAATCTAAAAAGTCCCCCAGTATTACTAACGATTCATGCCCAGTTCTTGGTTATTATCAAGTGTTTCTTGTCTATTGTAGTGAACAGGGTCTGTTAGGGGTAGTGGGGTTTCTTGAAGAGGTAGAGTATGTCTCCAGATTGTTGGGATCTCCCGAAGATTCTAGAGATTATACTATTATGCGGTTGTCCAGAAGTTTATCCTAAGACTAGTGAGAGTTGGTTGTCCCATCATCATGGGAATTTGGGTTTATAGGGGAAATGTTTGAGGCCACCTTCTCCTAAAAGTTCATACTGGAGGAGGTGAAGATGAGGAAGGTGGTAGTGTGGCTAGATGTTGGGCATGGCTGATAGCTAATAAATGTTTACATTGACCACTTTAATGGATTGGTTCCTCAATTCATTTGGGGTATTACTCCAGATATTATGGAAAATGTGCCCTCATCTCATGAAACCTATTTTGAGAGGTTGGTGAATGGGGTGTAGTTAATGGTGGTCATCTTTCATGAGGGTTCCTCATCAGGAGAGGAGGTCATACCGAGGAACCTGTCTATATGAATATATCCTTGTTGGCTCTGACATCAAGTTAATCATAAAACATTCTAGTGTGGCATCAGTATGGATGGTTCAAACATTACAAGCCATCTTGTCACATCTCTCCAAAGTCTTTCCATCGTTGTGGCCATTCAAGTCACATGGGGAAGTTCTATAGGAAGCATGGTTCGAGGAAGGAGTTATGATTGGGGGATGATAGTACCGGACTATGGGGAAAGAGATGCTTCAACAATTAGAGCCTCACCCACAAGTCTTAGGGTGAGGCTCATACACAGTCAGGAGTTACTGGGATGTGTGAAACCTTTTCCTGGGTTATTTTTCATGTTTTGGAGTGTAAATATCTAAAATTTACATGTTTTAGTCATATTGATGTTGTAATTTCATATCTTGTTGTAATGATGTGATGAAATCTCCCTATAAAAACCCATGCAGTTGCATCTATTATAAATATTATTTTTCTTAATTTTTCATTTTTTCTTAAAGTGTGTTTGGACCTTTTATGGGATGGTTTTTGTTTAGTGGTGATTTCTTGTAGATGTTTTGGTTTTGTGAGATGGGGGGGGGGAGTGGAACTAGTTCATCGTTTGGTTTTGGTCAAAGTTTCTTTTCATGAGTTTTCCCCGAGTATTATGGGTTTTATTGGTGTGTGAAAATATTATAGTCCTAGTGGTGGATTTGTTTCACTAGTACTATAGAAGTTAGTTTGGATCAATTGGGAGTTACTATGTTGGACCCCTCCCCAGGGTGATGTTTTTGATTTTTAAATTTTCATGATAATTGAGTCCTTATGGTGGGAAGAACCCTATCATGTTATCCCATTATCTTTGTTATGGTTTTATTCTAGATTGGTTGGGTGTGACTGGTGGAATGAATAGTCACCCTAACATTCTTGATTTCTCTATTGATTTTGTTTGGGCATGGACTCGATTTCTGATTATCCTTTGACTAGGTGAATTTTAGGGGGTAGAAAGTATATATGGTGGGGATAATTGTCTCTCCACAACATTAGATACTCTTTGTTATTATTTTCCTGGTCCTAGGTTTGTTGGACGAGGCTAGGGTTTGATACCCGATTAAAATTTTTTATTTTTGGAAATTTTGATGGATTTCGGGCCAGTGCACGAGCACTGCATGATTAGCAGCAACCGTGCAGGTAGCCCTAGTGATCGTGTGGATTCCCAATATTTAAAATAAATAAAAATTTTATGAAAATAAAACAAGGAAATTTTTAAACCATAAAAATAATAATAATATTAATGTGTAGATAATCATAATAATATAACATTTCTATTAATATTATTAATATTTAAAATGAATTGAATAAAGTTATTATTATTATTATTATTAAGTTTATTTTTATTATTATAAACAGTATTATTATTATTATTATTATAATTATTAAGAGGATTATTTTGTTATTTTATTTTTTATCTCTCTTTTTCTTACCATAACCCATCACCCCACTTTCCTTTACCATCACCTCAAGCTGCTGCTTCCCTCCTTCCCCACATACCTCATGATGCCACCACCCACCCTCCTCTACATTTCCTTCTCCATCGAGCCCTCCCTTTGGCTGTGCTACCTCCCTCTAGCTAGCATCCATCCAATGATGCCTCTACCCTACTTGGGTGAGTCTAGCACAACAACCCTCTTCTAACTAGTACTCCCATCGTCACAACACCCTTTACTTTCAGCGAGCGGCGCTCCCTCCGATGGTGGCCTTCCTATGGAAACAACCTTTTTTCCACATGGTGAGTATCTATATGACTTTCATTGATTTTCATATGGTTCCCTATCTTTAGCTGAACCGTAGGGTTAGGGTTGGATAATATCTGGGAGATTCTTGATCGCTAGGGCTTGTAGATCATCTTAGGGGTTTGATTCTCCCTTCCCTTGAAGTCTCTTTTCACCCATTCATGTTTTAGGTGGGAATTTCCATCCCTTTTTCTTTCTGTTACAAACCTGGGATGCTAGCATGTGTTCATGTAATTTTAAACTATGATACACACCTTCATAATGCATTTGGTTAATTTTTTTCAGTGTTTATTAGAGTTTGTTAAAAGTAGGTTTTTAATTAAATATTTATTTATGTTGATGTGTTTTCACACCAAATGGTGTTTGACTACTTTTTTTTATAAATTTGTAAACATTTTGTGCACCCCCGTGGTGCCTTTTTTTAGCCTATTGTAGTGTTTTGGTGTTAGTAAAATGGTTAAAACTTGTATTTTTTGGGTTTATTATTTAATTATGCCCATGTGTTGTCTCCTTTAAAATGTTTGGTAAAATTCCCATTGTTTTTTTAGATGGAACCAAGTTGTGTTATGATAATTGACTCTTTAAATATTTTGGAAACACAATATTAATTTTATTAATTTGGATCAATTTTCAAATTGGGTGATTTTTTGGTTTAATGGCTATTGTGAAATGTTTTGGGAAAGGGGTTTCATGTTTTTAAAATAAGTTTGGTTAGATTCTTTAAATTCTATAGAATGGTTGGGTTTGGTTCCTCTAGTGGTTTCTTAAAGCAGTTTCAAATGTAGTTTTCAAAGTTTTTACGGTTTAATAATTGAAATAAATTGTGGGTGTTTTGATAACTATTTGGCCTTTTTTCTTAAATGTTTTGTTGTTTGTGAATCACATATTATTTTCTTTTTTTGTATTATTTTTATTTTATGGGTTTTGTGATTTATGAGTTGTCGATAATGTTTATAGAGTGCGTCAGACCTTGCTTGGTGGTTTTGAGCTGCAGGTGTCAAGAATGACTACATGTATATGCATAAGGTAAGACATATATATATTCCCTCTTTGTACATATTCACTTATGGTTTGAGGAATATGTGTAATGAATCTAGGAGAGTATATATATATGTATGTATAAATTCATGTGTGTGTAAGTTCAAAGGGTCAGTTCCAGTGGCCGTTGTAAAAAAGAAATATGTTTGAGGTAGAATCCTTATGCATCGACCTTTAAATTTAAGAATAATTTATTTATTTCTTTTCAACTATATATTTTATATTAATTATTGATATAGAATTTTTAGTGAAATTTTCTGTCAATAATTGGAGTGGTTTCTTTCTTGTAATGTATTGCAATAAATGGTTTGACTGTATTTTTCACATCATGTACCTGGAAAAATATCTCGTTGGCCCTTATAAATGTGTCTTCAATTTAAAATGTTGGTTTGGGTTTCTTAAATTCATTTAGAAGTGTGTTTTTGGTTTTCAATGTGGTGTAAATTTGGTTCTTTAAGAAATGTTTTAACATGTGATGGTTGTGTGAGGCCTGGGTGGCACATGAAATAAAATGTTTTCATCGGAAAAACCTCTTTGGAATGGGTCCTTGAATTGTTGGTTAAAAAAATATGGGAGTTTACTTGGTTTGGGTATTCCCCTATGTTATGATGGTTTAAATAAGGGGGACTTGTTCCTTGGGGAGAATTAGGGGGTGAATTTTTGGTGTGTGTTGACTGTGTGTGATGAATGTACTTGTTACTGGATACTTGTTTGATATTATCGAATCACCCCCTTTTTAGTCAAAACATGGGAACCTGAAAAATTGAGTGAATTTTCATTGAACGATTATTATATGAGTTTAGATTATGCACTAGTTATTGTCTTATTGCGAGGGTTATTTTGTTATTATTGCTATGGGATTGGGTCCCACGTTCAGACCAGGTAGGGAAAAAATCGGGCATTTGGGAATTATGATGTCATCAGGTAGTGTATTCCTAAAGGATGAGTGACACATATAGTATGTTATAGAATATTCAAGAGATTATAGGTTCTCCCATGGTGTCTGGTACTTAGTTATCTATAACAGATGATTGATATGCATGTCCTATTCGGTTACTCTTCTGTGGTGTCTCTGTATTTCCCACGTTGTATGCTTGTTGGTATTGTTTCATTACTTTGTGTTTCCTCTTGCTAAAAGTGATAAAATGGTTTCAAGTGTTTATGGAAAAAAGGTCTGAAAAATGTTTTACACATCCTTTCACCATTTTTAGTGTAAACATCACATTCTTTAAAATGCCAATGTCTACTTCTTAAAAAGGAAATATCGTTTTTAATTTAAAAAGGTCAATAGACTGTGATTTTATTTTATGAGAAAATGTGTGAAAACTTACTCTTATATATTATAGCACACACCTGAAATTGGTGATTCCTTTTTAAAGGAAATTAATTGGGGAATAGATTATTTGGGAACACCTAATGAGTTTTTATACACATGCCTATAGTTTTATCTTTGTTTTTTGTTTCGGGTGATGCACCATGCTTGGATTTGGCTGCCATATTGCAATGTCGGTTTGAGGTTGGTGGTTACCCATAGGTTTACTTGGAGGTATGTACAACTTTATTTTCTCAATTCCACTAGTTCTCTTTTTTCTTTATTTATTTGTATTCCATTTATGGGACAAATAATTCCCACTAATTTAATTTTGATTCCCGACACTAGTTTCCAGCCCGTGGGGATCGGGAACGCCCTTCAGTCCATGTCGCGGGCCATATCAGGTGACCAGTTCAGGGTCAACCCAAGTTGGTTTGTGACATTCATAATGGTTCCTAATGTGTTTGTAAATTTCTAAAAAATATCCCTTATGTTTATCAATCCAGGTGTTCAGAAAGTCCTATTATCATGCACCAAGTGACTATCAAGTCTGTCTAATCAAACCCTTTTCATATTTAGTACACCTAGGTACTTATATACTAGATCCACAACCACTTTTTGTATCTAGAAAGAGACTTATTTTCATGGAAACCACCCTATTTATACATTACAAAAATTCTGGGATATTTGCTTATAATTTTTCACATCCTTATAATTATCCAAAGAAATATCCTTAGGGATACGAGTAAAGTATTTTCATCCTAATTTCTAAAAAATTACTAAACCATTATCTGATACGAACTATAAATATCCAAACGTCTCATACATAAATATTACATCTTAACATATGAATATTTATTACATAACATAGATATCCATGCCAGAATCATTTAGGTTGAGTTCCTTTTGAAACTTGCATACATATACAACTGGTTAATATGTCAACTACATCATCACCCACTATTTTCTTAATAATTATCACCATTCATATTCATATCATAAATAATATATTTCTTTATAACAAGGGGACAAGAAGCATAAGAAAGGATGATCATAAATTCATAATAAAGTTAAAGTAGTGAGATATGAAAGAAAAACATGAGAATAATGGTATGAGAAGATGATAATGACATTTTAAAACCATAACTTTCAAATTAAAGATCATAATTTGAGTAATAAAATAAATATTAAAAGTCATAAGAGAAAAATCATTATGTAATAAAAGAACATGAACCATGAGAACATAACATTGGAATAGGTCATATATTTTTGGAATACACATAATCATAGAAAATAATTTCCTTATTAGTCAATGATATTTTACAAAACTATTATAGTGGAATAGGTTCACTCCACATACCACCATATTAGTAAAGTTTCACTCCCAAGACTATCATAGTGGACATATTCCCTTACTGTACTAGGTTCACTCCCTATACCTATACTATTTAAATCATTCTATTGAAATCATTATCCAATTAATTATAGGGTGATATAGGTCACAACTATCACATTATTAAAATAATACATCTATATGGCACAATATTATAAAACATTCCTCATATCATAACCCATGATAATAAATGGTCTTTATAAAACATTCATCATGTCAAAACCCATGAAAAGAAATGGTCTTCATAAAATATCATCATATTTGGACTTTAAAATAAATGTGTTTCATAAAAATTTCAACATAAAAAATCTATGAAAAATATAAAGTTATGATAATTATTTCATGATTTCATCATTTCATCACAACATAACCCATTGAAAATGAAGTGATTTTCATAAGAATCATTCCATAATAAATATAAACCACTATAAGAAAGAATAAGAATGATATCCTTGGATTATATCCCCAATAAAGCATAAGTAACACCATGAATTCCATTTTATATGGAAAGTGATGTTGAAATATAACATAAGAATTTTCATGAGGAAAATAGCCTTTCCAATATAGAAAAAACCTTTTAAAACAGAAAAAAGTTTCATATTAATTTACCTTGAAAATAATATTTAAAATTTATAAATAAATATTTAAAGGTAATAATGTTAATGCCCGTGATAAATTATATGCATTCCATTAACAAAAAAATAATTATTCCTTTCACATTTTTGGTAAAATCCAAATGAAGCATGTTTGGAAAATGAAATAAAGATTCATTTTAAAAAATTTGTAATAAATAAATAATGGGTATAAATTTATTCAATAAATAGTTTTTAGAATTTTAGAATCATTTTTACAACCATTTTTAGAAAGTATGTTTTTTTAAGAAAAAATGATCTCAAGAGAAGAAATAAATAATGTTCATTTTTTTTAAAAACATTCTTTTAAACTCTTGAGTAAATTCAGAGGGTAAAATGAATATAAATCAAGTATTCATATGAAATAACCATATGGGAATAAAATTCCTTAGTTTATTTATAGATGTATCCTAATATTTTACCATAATAATCATAAACATAAACAATTTTGATAAATGATTAGATTTAATCATAAAACCATTACCACATTGGTAACATTGAATAATACCTATCATGAAATATTAAAGTCAAATTAAACATAAAATATCATTAATATATTGATATTAATTATATAACACGTTATAACGTTATTATATACACCATATAAAAGAAGATAGGTGCAGAACATAATATGTGTCTTAATGAAGGAAAATTGAGGCAAAAACCTCATACAGATCTGATTTCTTTTTTGTAATAAAAACATCTATTAAAAGATAATAAAATGGATATGTAAATACACATAATTTTAAGTATTTTAATCAATATATAAATTCATGGACATAATATACATCACATTAATTAAATAAGTGGTGAATATGCCTTGTGTCTCAGAAAAGTAAAAATCGAGACAAAAACCATTACCTTAAGACTTCACATCCTTCATACACTTTAAAAAATATTTTATAAAAAACATAATTTTAATATAAATATGCTAAATAACCATAAATATATAAATATATATATATCATACTATATATGATTTAATTATATCCTTTTATTATATGTGTATTAGAAATTTTTTGTTAGAATCATGTTTTGGGGAATAACTTCTTTTTTTGTGTATGTTTGGATTTTTTAATTTTATTTCTCAGAGATTGAAAATGGTTCCGTCATATAAATAATTTAAATTAATATATAAGTATTATATATGTTCACTATATATGTATTTAGAGTAATCCATAGTAGATATATATAGAAAATGAATTGCACCATTCATGGAGACGATAGGTCATACAAACACCTAAAAATTATTACCATTTTATAGAGAGATAAAAAAATAAATATTAATAATGTATTAAAAATACATAATATTTTTTATTAAATTTCACATTTATATTTAAAACTATACTTATTACCTTTCATTTAAAGTGTATGTGAAGAACAAATCACATCACTTTTTGAGGTGATAGTCCGCCGTACACACAATCAATGATTTCATTTCCCAATTTATGGTGGTGGAGATGAATATAGGTTATTACATTAAAAAATTATAAATATATGGGAGGTAATTTTTTTTATTATATCATCTTAAATTAATAATATTTTATGGAGTTAGAAAAATAATTAAAATAAAAGCACAAAGTTAAAAACATTACCTCTTATTTGGACAACCTATTTTGGATTAAATTAATGCCATCCTAGATTGGGATTTTGATCTCAAAAAGGCCTATAAGAATTGGAGAATTATTCAAGTAAGATATTTGGATAGTTATTTGGTGAAATAAAGGGGTTTTAAAGTGTTAAGGGTAGAGGATAAGTAGTGGCCTTTTATAAGTGGGGGAGAGGAAAGACATGGTATTTTAGAAAAGAATAAATTATAACCATATTTTTAACATGAAAAAATGAAACAAAATGGATAATTATCAAATATAATGAGATATAAGGTGTAAATATGGATATTAAATTAAATTTTATAAGTTTCTAAGTGTTTTACCCCTTATCTTTTTAGTTAATCCCCCAGTTTACCCGTTTTATCCTTAACCGTGAGAATTAATTTTTACTGCATTAACAATTCATAGTGGTAAAAAATTATGTTAACCATATTATATAATATAAATTATTTTTATTCCATATATGGAATCCATTTTCAAAAATTTATTTCATGTAATTGGAAAATTTTAATTTAAAAATAATGCCACAACTTTGATGAAGAACTAGGTTTCCAAAGATTATATCTTCAAAAGATTAAAAAGTTATTTTATCAAAATTAAATATAAAACTAATTCCAATTACCTAAATTGGATTAATATATATAAATATATAATTAAAAAATTTTAATTTAATAAAATATAAAAATATATTGTATCTTGTAAATGCTTTGAATGAAAAGTCAGTTTAAAAAAAACCCAATATTTTTCACAATTCACTGAAAATTTTATATTTACAAATGAATTATTTAAAATTAACTATAAGATAATTTTAAATCTCTGATGTTAAAAAATAAGTTTATTTTTTCAAATAAATATTTTAAAATATAAAAAAATAATTTTATTATATATAAAGAAAAAACAAAATTGTGTTTTTATAAGGAATAATTTTTAAGCGTAAAATTTGATTTATCTGAATGTCATGCCTAGAAAATACATAAGATTAATTTTAAAAATTTGATTGAATATATAATATATAAATTTCAATAAAATCAGTAAATAAAATTTATTTATTTAATTTCTTTCTATAATACTTCTTTTCTCAATAAAAATAGTTTTTAGAAAAAAATTTCATTTATTTTTCAATTGTATTTATTTTTATATGTTTGTTATTGGTCAAAAAATAATTAATTTTATATACATGTGTCTAATTTTGTTTATAATTTAATTAATCCTTTTCATATCCATCATTCTGTTAGTTTTTTGATAACCATCAAATTTGAAACCTATATTTTAATTGTATGTCATGTTTTGTTGAAACTTGATATTGCATGTAATGCATGATAAAATTATTATTGCATGTAATAAAATATAATATCTTTGTTACATGTAGAAAAATCTATAGAGACAAATAAATTTATTTGAAAAAAATATTTCATAATATCTTGGGGTATTACAATCATTTTAATGTAATTTTTTATATGATGTTATAGATACTCTATCTTACTTTTGAATATTTTGTGGGCTTCACAGATCTCCAGATTTTGAGGCCTGTCATATTCCATCGGAACATGAATTGTTAATTATGATGGTGAATGTAATTATTATAGGACAACACATTCATGTTTTATATTAAACTTGGTAAAAGGAATGTAATGGTAGATTACATAGGAAAGCAGTCATGTGGTGGTATGTTGTTTGATGATAGATACTATTAGTGAGTGATCTAAGAGTTATAATTAACACCTCTTGACATTGGAGGAGTTGATAAATGATGTTATATATACCAGCTGAAATAGAAATAATCCTTACTTCAAAAATTAGAGTTTTCCGAGATGGGGTATTATGAGAAATATTTTTGAAAAGTCTGAAATTTTTGTAGTGAGGATTTTGATGTTTTGTTTGGGTATGAACAACATTTATTGTTATCCAAGGTAAATCATTTCATTCCTTAATCATTGTTCTTTTTGTTTATCTATGTTTTTTATTTTTTTTGTCTTATTAGTATGACTTGATTTGAAAATTATTTATCATTTTGTATGAGATTTTTTTTTATTTTCTAGTCTAAAGTTATCTATTGAAGATTTATTTGTTAGTGTTTGGTCTTCCAGAATTTGAAGGTTGTTCATTGGGTACCTGATAGGTTTATTTATTCACTTGATGTTACCTAGATAAAATAAGAGAATATTTAGAAGGACTTCATCACAATATTAAAAACATTACCTGGAGGATAAGATACTATATGTGTAATAATTCATCATCTAACAAATTCAATTAACTTATTTTCTATTTAGGAGTCAAGGTTAGTTGAGATAGTATCAGGGTAATATCCAAAAGATGTAAAGAGGATTTATGGGATCCCTAAGATGATCAACATTAAACATGATCCTCACTTTACATATATTATTTTAAGAGGTATTAAATATGAATTTGGACCTTAATTATATCTTAGAACATATTTTAATCCATATATGGATGATCTGATAGAGGATACCATCTAGTACTTAGAGGGAATGTTGCATGTGTGATGTCTGGACTTCAGTGGGTCATGGGTGGGTAACTTTATCTTTGTGTAGTTATCATATAAAAAAATTATCATTATACCATTGGAATTTCATTGTTTTAAGATATGTATGGTTCACTATTCCATTCTTCATTATGCTATACCTAGGGTAGATAATTAGTTATTCTTGGAGTGAAATGGGTGTAGTTTATGAATAACAAGGTCATATGGGTCCTTAAAAAAATGGAGTCATTTCATGATAACTATAAGTCCTATACTAATCATAGGAGGAGGTCTATATAGTTCAACATCAAAGACTATATGTTTTTGATGGAATTTATTCAGTGTGGGAAGCAAATGATTAGTTACGATAATAAGGGTACTACATGTTTGTTGTACCTTTCAATGTGATGAAATAGGTTTGTCTTATGCTTTGTTGGTTATAACTTCCCAATCAGATGATCCTGATTCATGAAATCCTCCATGTTTGAAATCATCACCTATATATTTATTTTATCAATTGTAGTGAACTATATTTTAATGTGTGACCATTGAGAAGAGGTGTGATGAGATTTAGGTCCATCATGAGAAGGTTTTTCCCAAATGTTTTATTCCATTGATTCATGTACCATAGAGCATGGTGTATTAGAGAATATAACTTGGGAGTGAGAGTCACAGATGCGTCATTGATATCCAGAGTTGTTCAATGCTTTATCTTCCTTACAAATATTCATTATTATACTTATTCTAATTATTTATAAACCATTAAATGTTTTATGGGATCATTTAACTTCCTTGGTGTTATTATTATTTTTTGCTTACCCTTTAAAGGTATCTCCATCGGGAGTGTGTTTTTAGGTTTGTTAGTGCTACTCCATGTTTATATTTTTTTTTTCATATTTTAGGATTGTTTTGTCGTTAGTGTAGTGATATCATTAAGAGTCATCTCATAAAATGTTCATTATAATTCCGTTTATTTTCATGTTTTTTTTAAAATTATTTATGGAATGAATTCTTTTAGAGGTATTGGTTATAAGGGCCAAGTTATCTTAGGCCTCTCCCTTTGTGAGATCAAGGATGGTGCGACTGGGATGAAATTGGAAATTTTTTAGAGGATAAATTCATGGGGTGAATATAGCATCAAAAAAATGAATTTTTATTCATATCTTGAATTATATTTTTCAAAATGATGGGATTTAAGGTGGAATATTCCTAATTTAATTTGAAGAATGAATGTATTTTTTAATATAGTTTTATATTGGTGATCTAAATTTTACCAACCTAACCCATGAAATTAATTGCGTGAATTATAATTTCATGTCATGAATGAGATTTTCCAACTAGGTAATAAATAGGTTAAAACCTTTATTTTTCTTTTTTTTGACCTCTCCTCTCTAAAACATAGAAAACCAGTAGATATTTTTCAAAGGATTTTGATTTACTTTCTATCAGACAAAACCCCCATATTCTAGAGATTGATCCATAGTGATCTGAGTTGATTTTTCCTATTTTCGTCAGTAATTGTTTCTCTTATGTTATCTATGTCTATGTTATATATGCATTGTTCCCATGTTCCACTCCATTTTTAATGGATCTCTCCTAATATAGATAGATGTGATCCCTTTTCATGATCAATTTTAGATAATCTTTCTTCTACACCATTTTTAGAAATGATTATCAAAGAACCATATTAAGGTTTGGGATTTGTTATCTCTCATTGATTTAATGTGTATATGTATGACTATTTTTTTATAATCCTTTATGAAAAAGTGGAGTTAATATATTTAGAATATAAGAACCAAATTTTAATAGAATAATGTTATTGTGTTTATCTTTTATGAAGGTTTATGAATTTATTCTTGTTGGTTTCTCATTCTTTTCTACAACGGTGTGTTATCTTTAGGTTTTGTTTTTTTGTTCTTATAATGGTTATTATTTTTAAATAAAATAAAAAACATAAATCTAGAGAAATTATAATTTTGATATAAAAAAATGAGGCAAGTAAGAGGATAGTTTATCTTCCTTTTTTGATAAAATATGAAAGTAATGCTAAAAATATTTTATATTGTTTGATAGTTTTTATAAAACCCTAGTTATAGGTTTTTTTTGAAAACATATGAATAAAAATCATAATAATTCAACATGATAATTAAAATTTTCATTTTGAATTATTCATAACTATGTATGGTTGGTATCCTTGGTAAGAAATGGGTTTGAGGCTATGGGCTGTTTAAATGAAGATTTTTTAGTGGATGAGAAATGAGATATGATTCTGGTGTGCATGGATGGTCAATGCCTATAATTGTTGGATAGTTTTTTGTTATTATTACTAGTTTGGTATGAAATTGTTGATGATACACATTTATATCCAAGATTTCATACTTATTATTTATTCATGATTATTACTTTCAATATGGCTAGGAAAGAATACGTTTCTTATTATTTTATTCCCACTGTTCTACATAATCAGATACTATTAATTATGGGTGTATCTATGATGTGGTATCATAGGTATAATCCATGAGTACAATAATAATTTATTAATGGAAAATGAATAAATAAATTATCCCATGTGATTATTTTTTTTAATATTAGTAATGGAAAATTATTAATATCATGTTAATGAAAATGAAGAGATTTTTAAATTATATTTTCTAAGGAGTATAGGTCTGAAATTTGAAATTTTAATGTGGTTTAATATAGATCTCCAGTTTTAATGGAATATTTAATCCTTATTTAATAATGATGAAATACTAGAAATATAAGAAAATGATTTATTTGTGTTACTGACCCATGTACGAAAATTATTAAAATCTTAATCTAGGGAAATATTAATTTTAATTAACTAATAGTTTATTAAATAATAATGAACATGATTCTTGTGTTCTTGGAAAATATCTAGACTTTAGGTGAGGAAGATGGGGGTTTTGTGCGATGATAGAATCAGGATAGTCTAAGTATTTGTTTTTCTCTTAGTGTGGTTTTTGTATGACAAAATTTATATTTTATTATTTCATATGCTACACCACTCATTTTAGTGAGGAAACCAATACCCAAATGTTTTTTATTTTGTATTCTCTAACATATATGAATGTGCGGAAATATATAGCTTATTTATAACTCTTACCACTCACCCATTAGATGTGAAAATGAGTAGGAATATATAGAACATAATGGATTAAAATATATGGTTTGTGATGGTACTTGATTTACTATATATTTATATGTGGGTAGTAATGTCTTGAGATATAGGTCATACATAAATCCATTCATGGTGGCTCTATCATCCCAAAGGTGTATGTGTGTGGGCTGTAATATCTTGAGGTATAATGCATATATATAAAATTTAGTCCCATCTGTACATATAAATGGTTATATAATTTTTGGTGATAATCATGAGATGGATACATAAACTGATGAAAATATGAGATATTGGGTCCTAAGGTGGACTGATGTAAGTACACTCGAGGATTGACTCAAATCATATATGACTTACACATGGAAGTGATAAGTGGAGGATGTTCACCATTTAGGTTTGAGAGTGGTAAGCTCATAGAGAAGTAGATTTTTGATACATTCATTGATATATAATCTTTTAATATGGGTTGGTTTTCATCTATTTTCATGTAGGTAATAGAGAAACGGTGAGGATAAGGAAACTAATATTTCCTATTTATGTGATTAGTTAGCATTATTTTTTTATTCAATATCTTGATTATTTCACATTTTTATAGGTTTTAAGGAATATTCTACTGAATATACCTATTTTACTTATCCTAAGAATATCTATATAATTATTCATGTTAGTGTAAGTAGGTTGGTGATCAAACTAGGTGGTACTATCTTAGAGGAGTGATTGGGAAACTGTTAGGAGTCACTTTAGTTTATTTTCATTACCTAGTTCTACTTTTGGTAACTTTAGTTTTTCTTTTATTTTTTCCATTTGTGTATGATATAATTTGTATTTTGTTTGATTATTTTATTTATATATTTATTTGGTTCGTGGTTCCATTAATATTATCTCTTATTAAATTAATATTATATAGGGGAATTACTCCCATGATTGTGATTAATATTACCTCAGCTAAAGTCACAAACCCTTGGCCTATTGGAGGTAGGATTTCATTATCATTATCTATTTTTTATTATTTTAAAATAAGGATGGATACCTTTACATGGAGTGATCATTAGATTATTTCCACGTAAATTTAAATTATAGACATACCATTATATAAAAAAGTGAAAATATTTCTATAGAGTTTATGATATTTTTTTGAAAATTTATTAATCAAATCGAATCATTAAAAAACGAATAAAAAATATTATATTGGTTAAAGAAATAATATGAAATATAAAAATACTCAAGGTAATTTTAGTATTAATGTAGAAAATTATATGGAATATTCTCATATTGAAATTGGAATTCATAATTGGATGTACATGGAATTAAAAAATTTAATGGTAAATAATTATTTCATTTACTTTTCACATAAATTTTATTTATAAATGAGATTAATATAAGAAATATTTTTCTAGAAATTTAACTAAGAAAAATTTCAAAGTACATTATGAATCATATTTTATTTTATATTTAAAATCCAAATACATGGAGTTTATAGGATGGCAATGAGAATAACATATAATTTATTCAAATGTAAATTACTTTAATTTTTTCAATTAAATATTTAGCTCAAAAAATATAAGTGTTATTATTCATTTTTTTATTTAATAATATTGAAGATATTTTATAAAATTAACAAATAAATAACTATGATTTAAAATCACAAAATCATATAATGTTGAAAGAATTTATTGATATCAGCTTAAGGATATGATCTTAAATAAGGAGATAAAAATTTGACCCATTGAGGGAAAATTATATTTCCTCAAATGCCTTATCCCATTATAATATATTTTAATTAAATTCATAAAAGTGGTAGAATTTTACATATATCCATTGTGATAAATTTTAAAAAAAGGGGACGATTAAGATGGATTATATAAGTAGAAAAGGAATAGTTATATTTTAGAATTTTTATTATCATTATAAATATATATTTTTTGTGACTACATAAGGCATAATTAGTGAAAAAATATTTAAAAATATTTCTAGTCAAAAAAAATTCTAAATAAGGTGATTTAAATGAATATTATATTATCAAAATGATTTCATGGATCAGTTTATGATCTATTGTGTTTTGCAAATGAATCATGTAGATTTTAAGATAAATTATTAAGGCATAACCAATTTATATGATCATATATTATTTGAATGGTTGGGGTTATAAGGGTTCTAAGAATTAAGGAATATATTTTACTAGATAAATAATCATAATGGATAGTATATGTAATGGATAAAGAACAAATATTGATATAAAGACACCCATTGATGGGGTTATAATTTATATAAAGTGTGAATATTCCCTTATTATAAAACATATAAGAATATGATTCATTACTAAATAAATTATATGATTTTTAAATTTTTAAATGATGGGTTATGATATATACACATAAAGAAATAATTTTCCAAAAAAATATTAGTCATTATTTACTGTTCAAGATCTATAAAATATGATGAGAATAAAGTTATATTTTAGTCATTTGACTAATTATGTAATGAGATACTTAGGATGGAGAATGGTTTTTTTTGGAAGTGAAAATATAATCAATAAATTAATTTCACATGCGGTGAATATTAAATTTAGTAATTTCATATTTTTAAAGAAGAATATTTTTGAGAACATATATAGAGAAATTGGTGAAATTTGGTAAATTTGAAAATGATTTAGAATGATATTCTAAGTAGAATTATTTTAGAAGTAGGATGAGGAATGTTACTGAGTGCAACTAAAGATTTGTCAAATTGAATAAAGAGATTCTCAATGCTACTTCATATTTTAATCTACATATAAATGATAGTAAGTGATGGATTTTTATAGTGGGTATTCATGAAGAAGAATAAAAACCTCTAAAAAACTAAAACTCATAGAATATATATTAATGTTTACTCAATTAATATTATTGTGTAAATTTTTTGGAGTTATTAAATTTAAGTGTGATTTGTGGGATTGAAAGGAAAAATCTACTCAATAAATTATATAAAAACTTATCAATGTATTAAACAATGCTGAGGGAAGATGAGGTATGTGTAATAGATCAGATGAGTTTAAAAAATCACGTACTTCTACTAAATACATATATTTGATAGAAGCATTATAGTTATCAGATGCATTAAAATAAATTTTGTTTTAAAGTAAATGTCCTACGATTATTACATAAAAAAGTTTGGAATTTATTAATTTTATTTATATTTGTTATTTTAAAAGAGGATTCATCGAAGAAGGAAACCACATGTCATATATAAGACATTTGTATATTTAATTATGGAATTTGAATTTTCTATGTTCTAAATAATGAAAGGAGTAATAAAATTTAATATTATAAAGTGATTAATATGTTATATAGTATAATAAAGAAATAAAATAAGTTTCATATTTTAGTATTAAAATTAAACTATCATCTAAATTGAGTTCATGAATAAAAAAAAATAATTAACAAGGATAAGTAATTTATGATTTATTACATAAAAATAATAGGAGATCAAAATTATAAGAGAATAGATAATAATAAGTATAATAAGGCATCCGAAAACTAAGGAAGTGATAAATTTAAAAGATAATAAAATTAAAAAAGTGGTTATAATTTAATATTTTAGTATTTAAATCCATTATTTATTTGAAAATATATCATGCATGGAAAAGATAAAAAGAAGAAGGATATGTAAAATATGAAATATAGAGAGACCTAATTAAATATCCAAAATCTAAAAGAATAGTTAAGGAGAAGACACCTAATATGATGAATAAGGATTAACTAAAAATTTGAATAAGTTATAAATATTTTAGAGAACAAGATTATAAAGAAATATCTATTTTTGGGTTTTAGGATAAAAAGTCCTTTATCATTTTATTATATATCATGGATAAAAATATATCGATGATGAATAAAAAACTATTAATATAAAACTAAAATTTATATAATATATAAAATCTTAGAGATGTGATTAGAAGAAAAAATATTTATAAATATTCTTAATATAATTCAAAAAATAGTGATTTGTTTCTTTAATATATATATTTTTATAATTATAATTTGTGATTTATTTAAAATAATAATGAATTTTATCCTTTTTTTTTGAATACTATTTCCTCTAAACATATTATAAGAACACTTTTCACCTCTCATAGATTATTCATTGTTGATTAAGGGGTAATTTGTTCCAATTATTCCAACATGAACAGTAAATAATGATAAATAGATACCTATAATAAAATGTGACTATTTTAATCGCGTGTGTAAAAACTTATTTTTTAAGTATTATTCCATCTTTTAAACGAATATATTATTATCTATTATATTACTAGATTAATTTTTGGTTATGAAGGTATTTATTGCAACAAGGATATAGTTAACCACACTGAGGGTAAAAAATGTAACAATATTATACACCTTATATATTTTTGTTTATTTATTTATATAAATGTTTATATACGAGAGACAAATAGGGAGTATTAATAAATTATGAGATTTATAATTTAATAGTTAAAATGAGTTTTATTTTAAAAGAAATGAAAAAACTCAATGTTGATTTAGGTCACCAACAATGTATTCAAATACATTCCCAGTAACCATTTTACCACCTAAAAATAATTTATCTTTAAGGACCCGACCTTAGTACAATACATATTCATGAATTAAATGAATAATTCACATTGAGGATCTTTTCAGGTTTAGATTTTTAGAGAATTAGGAATTAACTATTACATATCAAATATTACAAAGTAGGAACATCTACTCAGTTTCCATCATGAAATAAAAAATCTTAAAAAGAAACATGTCTAGTTCCATGTTTTAGATATCTTGTCTTTCCTTGATCCCATCCTTGACCCTATTCATCTTTAAGTCTTATGGAAAACATTTCAAAAACTTGGGATGAGTATAAAAATCTCAGTAATGGATATAAAAATATAAAAATAAAACATTAGTCCATGTATAAATAAGAATCAATGAAATCATACTTTACTCTTAAAACATAATCACTTTAACATACCTCATGAAATCATAAGATTTATGAATAACTCATAGAAAACATAGGACATAAAGGTAACTTGAGGCATTAATAACATTCTTACATAGGGAGTAACCCTCATGGTTATGTTTGGAATAACCATCATAGTATATTACCTAAATCTCTTCGGAGAAACCTTAGAGTTTAACCCCTTCGCGTTACCCAATGCATTAGAGAGCTATCCTGGGCTCACCCAACCTTAGTTTATAACGAACCACTTGATTTCATAAACATTGCCCAAGAACTATAACATAATCATAACACCTAAAACATGCATAAAAGAAACATAAAATTTCCACATTTCAATCACAAGAGATCACATCATGATATTATCATAAATAAAAACATCTAATAAAACCATTAAAACTATATGAGATAAATATACCTTTATACTTTGAAAATATTAAAAGAAGACATTTAAAAGCGGTTTTAGAATCAAAGTGTCCCATACCACTTCCAAACTTTTGAAAGGGTTTTAAAACCATCATTTACATATAAATAAATCCTTAAAACCATTTTTAAAACATTGAAATGGATGATAAATGTTTAAAAGAATAAATCTTTAAAACTATTTAAAACAATGTTTTAATAAAAGACTCCTTTTCCATTTTGACCATTTAAATTAAAATCCACATGAAAGTAGACCATTTTCAAAACATATAAATGACTTTATTATAGATATAATATGGATATGGAAAGTCAAAGGGGGCTATATATACACTTTATAAAAGAATAAAAGTGAATTTCATTAAGAAATGTCTCAATGAGAAGAAATTGAGATGTAATCCCAGTCAAGGATCATGACATTAGAGCAAGGATAAATAAATGACATGATTATGTGTGAAAAATATACATACACTAAATATAAGTGGATAATCAGTGTAAAACAATCATATGTCATCCACACATATTCATAGCATGACATAATCAAGAAATAGAGGTTTAACCCAAAGAATTGGAATTGGGTTAATAAGTTCCCTTGCAAAAATTCAATAGCCTAACGACATCACATAAAATTTTAGAAAAAGTGTTGATGAGAGGGATAAAGGGTATCTCATAACTTGGACATAAAATTTATAGCAATAAAGATATATAAGAACATATCCCAACAGAGAAAGATTAAATTTAAATGACAAAACAAAACATAGTCTTTTAAAAATAGGAGGGTGAAAGGTTCCCTCACCGACATGGGTAACATTCGAAATGAACACTCCATGAAAGAAGTACTATACAACATTGATGTAAATACTCATAAACTGAATTATATTACACAAAGATTATAATAATGGGCATTACATATCTCACTCAAAGGAAATGGTGGAAAATGTAGCATAAATCTTATGAGAATAAAAGTGATATGAAAAATCCCTTACTAAAACTCAACAGCCTAACGACGCCACTTAAAACTTCCAAAAATGGATTTACGAGATCAAATAGGGTCTCTCATAATATGAACATAAAATTTACAGAATGAGGAATATAAAATAACATCCCCAAAAATAATAAATATGAGCTTAAAATAAATGACATAAAAGAGAGTACTTAAAAGAAAGAGAGAGGTAGGATCCCTCACCTCAAGTCTGACTTGTCTTGTTCGTTTCATTATATTCCTGAATAATAAACTTTGGTAAATTTATAATTTCTTAAGGACCCCATTTGAAGTTTATTATTCAATTCATATCACGTATTATAATGTTATAATAATTAGTTAATTATGCGAGTTCGTATCAGATGTTTTTGTCGATGTTTGGTACATGAGTCAAAAATGAACATGTTTGAAAATGATTGTCCATGTAGTTATAAGTAAATAATCACCATAATAGTATTAATTGTCTAAATATCATATATATCCAGTACATATTTATTTTATACTATTCCATAACATTTGGGGATAAAAATAAATGAGATGCACCGTTCATGGAGACGGTAGGCCGTATGTACGCATGAACGCTACTTTCATTTCTTTGTCATATTAATGGAATTAAAAAAAATGAGAGAGAGATATATATATATTACAATTAAATTATAATATATATGTTATATAGGTAACATATGTTCATTAATTTCATTCTTTATACATTCCATGTATTGCATTAACGAGTCACATCACTTGAGGGGGCGGTAGTCCACACTTCCTCGTATGAAATTATCGCATTTTCACAACATGGAAAGCATAAAGGTATGTTTTAAATATAAAATACAGAAGAATATAGAAAACATAAATACCATATATATCATATATAAAATAAAGTGACATCATATTGGCCACCATGAAAGGCGTTTAGAGAAGATCGAACAATCATCGTTTCGTGAGGCAATAATTCTCCATCCACAGAAGCAATATGTTCTTTAACCATTAGACGGAGGTGTGTATAAGTGTTGATAAAATATTTCTCATAAAAAAATATTAGTATATTGAATATATAGGTGTTGTTACAAAAGAAATTAATAAAAATTGTTTAGGGGGTTGGAGACGCAAAATAAAACAAATGAACATAAGAGAAGACATTACCTTTAAATCGGGTAACTCCCTTTGGTTTGAACAAAAAGGGTTTCTTGAAGAGATTTCTGCCTATAGTAAGGCTTATAAGATGAATAGAAGTATGTGGAGAGATCAAATGAGTAGAGTTTGGTCGATCCAAAGGCATGAGAGGTGTGGGTAAGGGGGCAGAGTTGGGGGATTTTTATAAGAGGGAGGAGGGGCACTCTTGGAATGTCTTGAAAAGTTACTTTATTATAAAATGATTTTCCGATATTAAAGGTCCCACAATTATATATTTATAGGATAAGGTGATAAGGGTTCTAAATCACCCCATCCAATAGGTTTTTTACAAGTGTAAGTCTTAGATTTTACCTTATCTTCTCATTTTATTTAAATCGGTCATTAATGAGGTAATTACTACATCATCATGGTGTCATAAATAAATTTGTTTATTTAATGTCTAAAAATTATAAAAAAATATCATGATGTAGGAAATTTTTTTAAATTTCTAATGAATATTTATATTAAAAAATATGACTTGTATAACCCCATGTCAAAATTGTTTTAGTAAAACAATACATGTTTGTGATATTTTGATTTTAACTTTAAATAAAAAGTTATTAATGTCATTTTCCTACCAAAGTGGCTCCATGGGGTCCCCAAGTTGACCCATGGATTGTATTGGTCGTCCATGACTCATCCAATAAGGGTAGTACATGTGTCAAGGTCATTTCATATTATTATAACATTATCCTTACCTTAAATTACACTAATTAGCTTTAATCGTGATTAATAAAACCTAAAAGTTACTATTCATCAAAAAATTATTTTAATCCCATTGAACAACATTTTAAATCCTAATGAAAACCATGTATGTCGGATTTTTGAAATTCAAATCATATAAGTGGTAAATTTTCATTTAAACGAAAAATCAATTTTTTAACTACCACTTAGTGGTTTGACTATTCATAAAAAATTGAAGTTTTTCAGAAAAATACCAAAAATTCACCCTAAGAAATATTTGATATTCTGAATTAAAAAATTATGTCTATTTTAAAAAATTAAAAACATATAATTTGCATTAATTAATTTAATAATTAATTCCCACTGTCAAAACAAATAGCGTGTTTTTAAGAAACAATATCAATTAAAAGATTGACACTAGTTGAAGTCCAATTTCAAAGTGAAATTAATTACAATGACCACCATTGGACTAAATGGTAAAAATATATTCTAATTTCACATTAAAACTAATTCAAAAGATGATCTAATACTATAAATAAATTATATTAAAAAGTGGTTTTGAGTTAAAATACAACATTTTTCACTTATTCATTAAAAATGGACTTTATCCAAAAAAATAACAAAAACCTACACAAAGTAAATTTTGATATCCTAATTATAAAGAAGGATTTTATTTGGTCCAATATAACATATAAAATTTTCAAAAAGTGGATTTAATAAGGGTTCGCCATCAAAAGGTGGTTAATCGACCTTTTAAAAAATATTAGAATATTTACGCGTAAAACTGGATTCATTCGAATTTTAATCCCCTAACATTTATTGGATAAAAGTAAAAATATTTGACAAAGATATATAATAATTTTTTAGTTAGTTCTGTTCATTCCCGCCATTAAAATGGCTAGGCATTAACTACCATTTAAAATAATATTATTTTATTATTAGAGTGCAATGTATGATTTCCAAGAAACTCATTGTTGCGTATTGGGTATGCCATCGAGCATAACATTTCCTTTAAATTAATATTAACATTTTATTCACAAATATGGATAAATATAAAAAATTTATATTCTTTATTTACCTGGGATGTTACATCCTTCCCCCCTTTTGGGAATTACGTCCTCATAATTTTAAAATTGGGCTCAAAAACATCGTTGAAAATCCCACATCGGAACAAGATTCAGTAAAACTATCACTTTAAAATAAAGAAAGAGAAGTAAAAAGGTCACCCAATTTAACCCATACTAGGATTCCATGTAGGAAAACATGGACATGGAAGAGAGAACAAAGGGTTATGTTCTGATGGAGAGTGATGGAAAACATGATTAGGAGAAAGTTAACCACTAGAAAATCACAAACTTGTGATGGGTTAAACAGTACTTGATTCCCTGGTAGGAAAAGTTAACAGAAAACATTTTAGTTTTAAGTTACTTTTCATCGAAGAATTTATTTATGAGCTTAACCAAATCATAAATAAAACATACTTACTTGTCATGTTCACTTTCAACTTTTACTAGATTTCTTACAAAAACTCATATTTTCTCCAAAAGATGAGTATTTAGGAAGACTTTTTCACATTAAGAGTACTATAATCAACTTCTTGAGAATCACCTAATCCAAAAAAGAGAACTATATATTTCTCATGTCTTTAGACCTTAACCAAAATCAAAACCAAAATGTTAGTACAAGATCAGATAATATCCAAAAAGGATAATCCTTTATAAAAAACAATCTATTCTTAATCTCCAAAATTTGTCAAACAATACCTAAAGTTCAACAAAGACCATTCAATAAATATCTATCCATAAAATTCATCAAAGTAATCAAAACTATGATTGAAACCCAAATCTATGAAGGATTTAATCACATAGTCTTCCAAGATAAACCTTAACATTTTTCACCAATCATCAGTTACTCTTAAAGTCTAATACTGAAAAGTAATTAACCTAATCACATATCCTCCATGATAGTTTAATAATTTCCATAGATAACCCAAAATCAACTTATTATAGATTCATAAGATCATCTAACTAAACGAATTAGTTAAAATAACACGTAGTCCTGTGGTAGGCGATAAATACCAGTCGCACATTGGTTGTGGGTTCGATTCCCACAGCTTCGCCCAATGCGATAGGTTGTCACACGGTCTACGTGTTGTCCTTTTTCCAAAACTAGATAATTCTTATAACATTCCCCAAAAAGTGATAAAATCCTCAAAAATAACTATAACATAATTTAACCTCAAGTTTATCTCATGTCGTTCATATTCCATCATAATATATAGTAACCCATAATTACCTCAAAAGTAAGGATAATATAAACCCTAACGGTTACCTTTATAATTATTACTAAAACTTCCACATCGAGTTGGTTATCTGGTACATGATGCATTAGATAACTCACCAAGGTTCAAGTGGTTGATCATGACATCTGATAGTTGGTTTATAATAACCACGATATTTCTCATTAAATCCCCCATTTCATCCAGTCTCTTAATAATAGAAACACCACAGTTTCCTTCAAACCCACTGTCACTTTGGTGCTTGCTAGATCCATCCATTTAATAGAACCAAAAATTTCAGTGTGAGTATATCAACAAAATTATCATGTACTAATGAGGAAGATAAACACTAAGATATACTTACTCATTCACTTTATCTAAAACTATGTCTTTTTCTGAAATCCTAACCGTTATGGCAATGTCACTTATGCTTAGAGAATACCTTAACCAATAATGTTATCTAAACCGACCTTTGATACCAACTATAAGGACCTGACCTTAGTACAATAAATATTCTTGAATTAAATGAATAAATCACATTGAGGATCTTTTCAGGTTTAGAGTTTTAGATAATTAGGATTTAACTATTACATCTCAAAGATTACAAAGTAGGCACATCTACTCAGTTTTCATCATGAAATAAAAACTCTTAAAAAGAAACATGTCTAGTTCCATGTTCTAGAGATCTTGTCTTTCCTTGATCCCATCCTTGACCCTATTCATCTTTAAGTCCTGTGGAAAACATTTTTCAAAAACTTGGGATGAGAATAAAAATCTCAGTAAGGGATATAAAAATATAGAAAGAAAACATTAGTACATGTATACATAAGAATCAATGAAATCATACTTTACTCTTAAAACATAATCACTTTAACATACCTCATGAAATCATAAGATTTATGAATAACTCATAGAAAACATAGGACATAAAGGTAACTTGATGCATTCAAAACATTCTTACGTAGGGAGTAACCCTCATGGTTACATCTGGAATACCCATCACAGTATATTCCCTAAATCTCTTCAGAGAAACCTTAGCATTTAACCCCATTGCATTACCCAATGCATTGGAGATCTATCATGGGCTCACCCGCCATTAGTTTATCACAAAACCCCCCGATTTCATAAACATTGCCCAAGAACCATAACATAATGATAACACTTAAAACATGCATAAAAGAAACATAAAATTTCCACATTTCAATTACAAAAGATCACATCATGATATTATTATAAATAAAAATATCTAATAAAACCATTAAAACTCTATAAGATAAATATCCCTTTATACCTTTAAAATATTAAATGAAGACATTTAAAAGAGATTTTAGAATCAAAGTGTCCCATACCACTTCGAAACTTTTGAAAGGGTTTTAAAAAATTCATGTCCATATAAATAAATCCTTAAATTTTTTTTTAAAACATGGACATGGATTATAAATGTTTAAAAGAATAAATCATTAAAAATATTTAAAACAACGTTTTAATAAAAGAGTCCTTTTTCCATTTTGAACATTTAAGTTACAAGCCACATGAAAGTAGACAATTTTAAAAACATTTAAATGACTTTAGTATAGACATAATATGGATATGTGAAGTCAAATGGGCTGTATATACACTTTATAATTTGAATAAAAGTGCATATCATTAAGAAATGTCTCAATGAGAAGAAATTGAGATGTAATCCCAATCAAGGATCATGCCATTAGAGCAAGGATAAATAAATAACATAATTATGTGTGAAAAATATAAATACACTAAATATAAGTGGATACTCAGTGTAAAAAAATCATATGTCATCCACACAGATTCATAGCACGACATAATCAAGAAGTAGAGGTTTAACCCAAAGAATTGGAATTGGGTTAAGAAGTTCCCTTGCAAAAATTCGATAGCCTAACGACATCACATCAAATTTTAGAAAAAGAGTTGATGAGAGGGATAAAGGGTATCTCATCACTTATGTTGAGTCAATAAGGTTTTCCTTATGACTTTTCCATTCCTTCTTGTTTTGAAAATCAAAAACACCTTATCTTTAAGAAAATTGATTTTATAAGGAAAATTGCTTTTATAAGGAAAAATTGCTTTTATAAGGAAGATTGATTTTGTAAGAAAAATTATCCTTATCATATTTTCATCCAGATTTTTTCTTTAGTATAAGATTAGGATTCATTTCTGTTTTGTCGGATTTGTTTGAAACTTTGATATAATGTATTCTGTTTTAGGATCTGAATTCTGGATAAGAACTATAATAAAGTTTCACTCCGAAATCCAGATGAGAACTGTGATTAAGTTTCATTCCGAACTTCGGATACAAAATCTGATTAAGTTCTACTCCAGATTCAGGATATGAATCCTTATGAAGTTCGACAATGAATTCTGATAATGAATTCTCATTACGAATTCTGATGATGAATTCTCATTATGAATTCTGATAATGAATTCTCATTACGAATTCTGATAATGAATTCTCATTACGAATTCTGATGACAAATTCCCATTTCGAATTATCATTCCGAATTCACCTATTAAACAGAATCTGATCATCTTTGTTTTATACACTCCGTATTTTTTTAGAATCCGAAAAATATTTTTTACACTCTGAACATTCATTCCGAACTTTTGAGTTAGATTTTAAACGATGTCATACATTCTGTTACACTTGTTCTATTATAAAACAATGTCGTCTATTTTGTTATAAACTAACCGTTGGCTAAGTGACACGTGTACAGGTCCCTCTGATTTTTAAGGAAAATATGACCGTTGGGAAGGAGGCCAACCTTACCTATAAGTAGGAGCTCATTTGAAAGAGCTCATTACTGGTGGATAACTTCTTCGACATCGTGAATACATGCTATTGAAGTGATTTCTAGAGAGAGAGCCTCTTATTAACTCTCAAAGATTCGTGCGACTCCGAATGTTGGTGATTACATTCGAGGACTTCCGAGGATAGAAAGACAGAGGTTTCCAACACCTTGAAGTTGAGGGCTTCCTTGCTGAGGAAGACAGAGGTTGCCAACTACCTTGAAGTTGAGGGCTTGCAGGGATAATAAGATAGAGACTCCGATCTTCGTTTCGAGGGCTTACCCTGGTGTGGGTAAGACAAACTTTCTTGAAAGTATAAATCAAGGGACCTTTATCCAAGGTTGTTGGATACCCTTCTCTTTGGGTTAAAAGACTAATATCTTATTACTTGTAGTTTTACTACTCGTTTATTTCCGCTGCATTTTGTATTATAAGGAAAGTATAACTTTCTTATACATCCTTACTTGTACTCTGTTTCATTTAGATTCTATACGCTTTAAGGTAGAATCTCATATTGTAATCTTTTGTTAAGTTTCAATTTCCGGAACCATATTTCCGGAACCTACTTTCGGAATCTCTTTCCAAGTTTTCATTTGGTATTATAGGTGTTGTGAATTTTCTTAGTTTAACTTTGTTAAACTTAGCCCTTTCCTTTGCTTAAGGAAACCACAATTATTCTTAACTAACTTTAAAGGTTCCAAAGATATTTTTAAAGTATACAATTCACCCCCTCTTGTAAATTGAGCATCTACATCATTATTTCGATCCTACAATTGGTATCAGAGGAGGTATCTGAAATACTTGTACTCACGTATAAGTTTTTCTTGCTCACATTCCCATTCCAAACATTTTCATTCCAAACTTTCTCATTCCGAACTTTATTATTACGAATTTTTTTTTCTACTAACAATTTTGTGTGCCAAAGGTTATTATAAGTATGACAGGAATTAATGTTGGTTCTATCGATAATCTAAATCCTACAAGACCACCAATCTTTGATGGTAATGATTATGAGTACTGGAGAGATCGAATGAAGACTTTTTTTATCAATACTGGAGTAGAAAACTTTGTTATGCTTACTGGAGATTATAAAATTCCTAACAAGGAAGTTAGAACTTTTACTAACCAGGAAAAGCAAGAGTATCAACTCAATTATAAGGTACGCAATACTCTACTTTGTTCAATGAACAGAAATATATATAGCCAAATTTATTCTTGTGAAGCAGCTAATTGTATCTGGAACAAGTTAGAGGTTACACACTTTGGAACTTCTAAAGTGATTGAGACTAGGAGAGCTATGCTTAGAGATGAATATCATGGATTAAATTTTCCTTATGGAGAACCAATTTGTAAAGTTCAACAGAGATTTATGACTATCGTCAACAGTATACAGTCTATGGGAGAAAAAGGATTAGATGATGAAGCTCTTGTGGATAAGATAATTGATATCATGCCCAATGAGTGGGAATCCAAAAGAACTGCTATAGATGAGAACAGGAAGGTCACTAAAATTTCTCTTGATGAGTTATTTGGAACTCTTTTCCAACATGAAACCAGAATGAAGAGAGATGTTGACAACATCAAAAAGAAAAATGGAAATGGTACTGTTGCTTTTACAACAACATCAAATCATATGAAAGCTAAGACTCCTGAGAGAGTAACCAGATCCAAGTCTAAGAAGATGGTAGTTTAGTCAGATTCTAGTGAGAGTGAAATATCAGAAAATGAATCTGCAAATCTTGCTCGAAGGATGAACAAGATAGCTGGCCAGAGAAATTTCCAATCCATGTATAAGAAAAAAGTAAAGGAATGATAAGAAAGATGGAGAAGTTATTTGTTATGAATGCAAGAGAGCTGGACATATTAGACTAGATTGCCCTTTTCTTAAAAGGAAAGAAAGGAAAGAAAGTCATTCAGAGAGGAACATAAAGAAGTATTATAAAGCCAAAGCTAAGAAAGTTATGAAAGCTAATGATACTTAGAGTGCCAGTGGTGGTGACTCTTCAGATTAATCTTCTGATTGTGAATCTTCAGGACAGAAGAATCATGGTTTTATAGCTAGATTACCTATTGATAATCATTATTTTATGGCTAAGGAAAATAAAGAGAGTACCAGCAACAATACATGGTACATGGACAGTGGATGTTCCCGACACATGACAGGTAACAAAATCTATTTTGAAAAGATTATCAAAACGAAAGGAGGAAAGGTAACTTTCGGAAATAATGCTAAGGGTGAGATTGTTGGTATTGGTAATATTGTTCTTCTTGGTAAAACCTTGATTTCAAATGTTCTTTTTGTTAAGGGTCTTAAGAACAACCTCATTAGCATAAGTCAGTTATGTGATGAAGGTTACCTTTTGAATTTTAGGAACGATAAGTTCTTAGTAAACAATTCCAAGGAAGAATTTATTTTCTCAGCCAATAGGCAAGAGAATGTTTACACCTTGAACCTAGAAGACCCTAGAAGCCAAGATTTACCTTGCCTAAGTGCAATGGAAGATCATTCATGGTTATGGCATAGAAGACTAGGTCACTATAACCTTAGGAACCTATGTAAACTCTCTAAGAAGAAACTAGTTAAGGATCTACCGGAGATTAGATTTGATTCTTCTAAAGTTTGTGATCCTTGTAAATATGGAAAGCAACATAAATCTAGTTTTAAATCAATTGGTGAAGTCTCAACAACCGATGCATTACAGTTAGTGCACATGGATCTTTTTGGTCCAACACAAACTGGAAGTATTAGAGGAAAATACTATGTGTTTGTTCTAGTTGATGATTACACTAGATTTACTTTGGTCTATTTTCTAGCAAACAAGTCTGAAGATTTTTCTTATTTCAAAAGTTTTAGAGCTCATGTTAAATATGAGAAAAACCTTCCATTGAAAACTATTCATAGTGATCATGGAGGAGAATTTCAAAATTCTGATTTTGAAACTTTTTGTAGTAGAAAAGGTATTACTCACAATTTTTCAGCACCTAGAACTCCTCAACAAAATGGTGTAGTTGAGAGAAGAAATAGAATTCTTCAAGAGATAACTAGAACCATGTTGATTGAATATTCTATAGCTAGAAATTTCTGGGCAGAAGCTGTAAGTACTGCTTGATATACTATAAATCGAGTTTTGATTAGACCTTTTCTTAATAAAACTCCTTATGAGTTATGGAATGGTAGAAAACCATGATTATTTTACTTCAAGGTTTTTGGTTGAAAATTATTCATTTTGAATACTAAAGATAACTTACATAAATTTTCACCAAAATCTGATGAAGGAATTTTCTTAGGTTATTCCATAACTTCTAAGGCTTATAGAGTTTTTAATAAAAATACTTGTACTGTTGAAGAAACAGTACATGTAAAATTTGATGAGTCTGATCCTTTTGTTTTTAAACCATCCCTTCCTATATCCTCATATGTGTTTTCAAAAACTGATTATCAACCTTTGATAGATGGATCTTCTGATAAGGATAACGTTCAAGAAGCTATTCCTGAAACATTTACCCTAGAAGACTTTCTACCCTATGTTGATGAACATGCTTTTCAAAACCCAAATCAGGCGTTTCTTAAGAATCATCCTAGTGATAGTATCATTGGTGATGTAAATCAACCTGTAAGTACTGGAAGCTCCTTAAGAAATGAAGTAGAACATCTAGCATTTCTTTCCCAATTAGAACCTAAAAGCACTGATGAAGCTTTAAGTGATGATGATTGGATCAAAGCCATGCAAGATGAACTAAATTAATTCGAAAGGAATAAAGTCTGGACCTTGGTTGAAAGACCGAAGGAAACTTCTGTTATTGGAGTAAAATGGGTTTTCAGAAAGAAATGTGATGAAAATGGAGTCATAGTAAGAAATAAAGCTAGACTTGTTGGTAAAGGCTATAATCAGCAAGAGGGAATAAACTATGAAGAAACCTATGCTCCAGTAGCTAGACTTGAATCTATCCGTATTCTACTTGACTTTGCAGCATTCTTTAATTTCAAACTTTTCCAAATGGATGTGAAATGTTCTTTTCTTAAAGGTTATGTTCAAGAGAAAGTTTTTTTGAACAACCTACTGGCTTTGAAAATACAAAACATCCTAATTATGTTTTTAGACTTACCAAAGCTCTGTATGGCCTTAAACAAGCCCCACGAGCATGGTATGATAGACTCACTGGATTTTTGTTTCAAAATAACTATGTTAAGAGAAATGCAGATCCAACCCTTTTCATAAAGAAAGATAAGAAAAATGTTTTGATTGTTCAAATTTATGTTGATGACATCATATTTGGTTCAACTCAGCAATCTTTGATTGACTCTTTTGCAAGTCTAATGAAATCTGAGTTTGAAATGAGTATGATGGGAGAATTAACATTTTTCCCTGGTTTTCAAATTTCTCAAAAACCAGAAGGAACCTACATATCTCAACATAAGTATATTAAAGATTATCTTAAAAAATATGGTTATGACAACACTAAGAGTATAAGTACTCTTATTGGTACCTCAAACACTTTAGATCTTGATGAAGCTGGGAAACCAGTAGATCAAAAATCTTTTAGAGGTATGATAGGAAGTCTACTATACTTAACAACTAGTCAACTAGACTTAATGTTTTCAGTATGCTTATGTGCAAGATATCAATCCAATCCTAAGGAATCTCACTTAAAGGAAGTAAAAATAATTTTTCGCTACCTTAAGGGAACCATGGATCTAGGATTATTTTATACTTCTGGAAATGATTTTATTCTAAAAAGATTTTCTGATGCTGACATTGGTGGATGTAGAATGGATAGAAAAAGTACATCCGGAACTTGTCATTTCTTAGGAGATTCATTAGTTTCTTGGTCCTGCAAGAAGCAACATTCTGTAGCACTCTCCACTACTGAAGCTGAATATGTAGCAGCTGGAAGTTGTTGTGCTCAAGTATTGTGGATGCAACACAAACTCATAGACTATGGCTTTAGTTTTACTAAAACTCAAATTTTATGTGATAACACAAGTGACATTGCCCTTAGTAAGAACCCTGCACATCACTCCCGTGAAAACCACATAGATATTAGGCATCACTTTCTTAGGGATCACACACTTAAAGGAGATATTATTCTTCAATTTATCGGAACACAAGATCAACTTGATGATATTTTCACAAAATCTTTTTCTTCTGATAGATTTGAATATATTAAACAGAAGTTAGGAATGATAAATGTAAAGTAATATTTCTTAATTAAATTTCTGTTGATAAAAGTCTCCTTATAGAAATAAAATCCTTTTCATAGGGGGGGGTACATTTGATTGTTAGATTAACAAGGTTTTTGAAAAAAAAATTTCAAACTTTTCGGAACTAAAATTCCCAAATGGAATTTCTGGAACTAAAACTTTCCAGAATGGATATTTTCATATAGAAAACTTCCAGAATGGAAATGTTCGTATTGAAAACATCCGGAATGGAAAAATTCATACTGTTATTTTCATTACGGGATTTTTGTACCGAATGTTTCATAATAAGCTTTTCGTTTTCAAATTTTGTAATGAAATTTTCGTATTGAGTTTTTCTTACTGAGTTTGTTTTTCGTAGTGAGTTTTCCAAATTTTGTCTTTTCGTAATAAAGATTTTTCCTAGTCATTTTTATATTAACCTTTACGAATAATCTTCCAAAGCCAATCCGAAAGGTATGATTTCCTTACTCGAGTTTTCGTAATCATACTTTACTTGCTGGCATTTTCTTATACTTTGTTTTCAGATTATAGTTTTCTTAATTCATTGTTTTAATAAAAACCTCAAAAGATCGGATTTAAGTTTTCATGAGAATTGGTTTTCGACCGTCAGATCTGATCTCAAGATGTCTCAACCGTTCGATCAACCGTGGAAGTTGAACCGTTTTCTCGTTGCCTATATAAAGGGGACCCCAAATGGTTGTCCCACATCGGTTTTCAAGCTCCAGCATCCCGAAGCTCTACCTCTCCATTTTAAAGCCGTTCTGAACTTCAGATTTCTCAGTTCCGAACTTCTCAGAGGTCTTCAGATCCGAATGTCTGTGGAAGCAGCTTCTCAAGACATGTCTTCCTCTAAACCGATTTCGAAGTGGTTAGTATATAGAAAAAGACTAGTTCATATGGATTTCTTCAACAAGTATGACTCTCTTATTTCCAATAATATTAAGCTTAATGGTTGGGAAGATGTTGCGGTGTCAAAACCCGGGAATCAAGATGAAGTGTATTCAGATTTGATTATAGAGTTCTATGAAACAGTCTCATTTCTTAAGGAAGATGGAAGGGAGAAGTTGTCTTTTAAGTCTTATGGTAAGACTTATAAGCTTTCATATGACAAGGAAGCTTGCTTGTTAGGGCTGAATAATGAAGGTGAAGCTGAATTCATATCTCATGTGTTGCCGGATTCAAAAGGTAGCTTCGACAAGGAAAAAGCTTTAGAAACTCACGGACTGGTAGATGACAAGGCTCCGAAGATTGCTTCTTTATCTACAAATTTCCAGATTCTAGAGTTATGGGTACAAGGCCTTGTCGTACCGAGGAAGGGTGACAAAGATAGCTTAAGGAAGAGTGAGATCTACATCCTAGATTTTCTGATAAATCTGAGGAAGTTTAATTTGATGAAGCACATTCTTATCACTCTTGAGAATGTGAAGAAAAAAAATCTGAGAGCTTAGATTATAATGTATCCAGCAATCCTCTCTAAGTTGATAGTTCAATGCCTTGAGTCTTTCAAGGAGGCTTGAAAATCTAAGCCAAGAGTTTGCAAGATTATGCTGGTGAGTGATGGTACACTTAAAAGAATGGATGAAGCTTTTGACAAGAAGACCGGTCAGTTTGTTGATTCACCTGCTCAAGAAGAAACAATTCCGAAAGTTGCTGATCCGGAATCCTCTAAGCCGGTAAGGAAGAGAAAGTTGAAAGAAGTGCAAGTAGAAGCAGAGAATCCCAAGTCTAAGGAATTTCATTCCGCACCTCCAAAACCAAAGAAAAAGAATGATTACCCAGATGAGGTGGTTGCTAAATGGAGGGAGATGAAAGAGAAGAGAGTGCGTGGGGAGCCTCAGTTTGGCTTAGATCCTGTAGAGGCTAAGGCCCTGAAGGAAAGAACTACGGATGAGCTCGAAAAATAAGAAAAAGAAAAGAAGCTCAAGAAGAAGATGTTTGTGGCTGAGGTAGCACAGTATTTGATAAATTTTAATGAGATGGTTTCAGCAAACATTCCTGTTCTGAGATATTTTACATTGGAATCTCTACCTGAGACTCCAGAAAGAGACTTTGTTGCTCCGGAAGAGACAGTAGCTAAGCCTGTTGAGGAAATAGAGAAGATTGAGCAAGTGGAAGAAGAAGAATTTGTTGCTGAAGGAAGTGGTGAAACTGGAGATGATTTAAAACAAGTAGATGATTATGAGGGGACTCCTTCAGAACATTTTTCACTCAGAACCTCAGAAGATGAGTCTTATAAGATAGTAACTCCATCAATGGAAGAAGATAAAGGAGAAGAAGAAGTAACTTATCATGTAGAGGAAGAACAACTTATACAAGATATTTCTCAAATGGAGAATGTAGAGGTTGGTGCCCAGAAAGCTCTTGATGAGGAAGACAATATTGTTCAAGTTTCTGATAGTGAAAAAAGAACTCCGGAACATGATTCTATTCCAAAAACAGACAAGGGAAAGCAAATTCTTGCTGATACTCCAAGCTCAGTAGTGGTGAAGAGAAAGGAAGTTGGTAGTTCCTCAAAGAGAAAGCTTGATCAAGTTGGAGAAGGATCTTCTCCAAGAAGAGTCTCGGATTCAGAGTCCTCTTCGTTGGGGCATGATTTTGTTATTTAGTCTTAAAAGAAGTTGGTAGGTTCTATTCCGACTTTCTCAAGCATTGATTCAAGATACCAAATGCTCCAACATGCTTTGAATCAGAAATCAGACTTCGTATCTATGGTTATGGACAAGTGTGTTGAAATAGAGGCTCAGTTCAAAACGTTCTTTGTCGGCTATGAATCCCAAAATAGATCTTGCAAGAGGATGACTAGCTGGTTGAGGAAGACTGTAGAAGAAATGAGGCTCTTTGATGAATTTCAAGATAATGTTAAGGATGCGTTTGAGACTGAGGACAGGAAGATAAATGAGCTGACTTCTTCCTTTGAAGAGAAGCTGACAGATGAAATGAACTTCCGGATTCAAGAAGTCAGAGATCTGAATGGGAAGCTGAATTCTGTTTATCAAAACTGGATGTTTGAAAGGGATCATCAGATTGAGTTTGAAGAGAAATTGAAGGCTCAGGAAGAAAATATTAAAGCTCAGGAAGAAAAGCATCAAGCCCAGGAAGAAAATATTGAAGCCCAAAATTCAAGAATAGTGGTCTTAGAGAAACAAGATGAAGAAGATCATAAAGGCTTAAAGAAGATAAAGACTATTCTTAAGGGTCTCGTGGCGAAGGAAAAAGATCCAAAATAGACAGATCCGATCTTTTGTTGTATCTATATTTCTTTGTTGTTGAGCTTTTAAATTTTAATGAAAATTTGTGCTTGCCCGTTTCTTTTGTTGTTGATACTAATTTATCAGGTTCTTTGTTATATTTTCTATTCCCTCAAATTCTTTTTGAAAATCACAAAGGGGGAGAAGGAAAAGATCCTTAAGGAAAAAGAACTCTAATAAAAGATTATTTAAGGGGGAGTTTTTCATTAAATAAGGCTTTCTTATTTGTAATGAAATATCATTCCGGAAATCTAGAATATGATCCTTAGATTTTCAAATCCTAAGGGGGAGTTAGTCATATTCATCTACATCCATAAGCAAAGGGAGATAAGCCTCAATGTTTTCTTTCTTCTTAGAATTTCTTTTTCGTAAGGATGTTTGTGCTTTCCAAAAAGGGGGATATTGTTGAGTCAATAAGGTTTTCCTTATGAATTTTCCATTCCTTCTTGTTTTGAAAATCACAAACACCTTATCTTTAAGAAAATTTCTTTTATAAGGAAAATTGCTTTTATAAGGAAAAATTGCTTTTATAAGGAAGATTTATTTTGTAAGAAAAATTATCCTTATCATATTTTCATCCAGATTTTTTCTTTAGTATAAGATTCGGATTCATTTCTGTTTTCTCAGATTTGTTTGAAACTTTGATATAATGTATTCTATTTTAGGATCCAAATTCTGGATAAGAACTACAATAATGTTTCACTCCGAAATCCAGATGAGAACTGTGATAAAGTTTCATTCCGAACTTCGGATATGAACTCTGATTAAGTTCTACTCCAGATTCAGGATATGAATCCTTATGAAGTTTGACAACGAATTCTGATAATGAATTCTCATTACGAATTCTAATGATGAATTCTCATTATGAATTCTGATAATGAAATCTCATTGCGAATTTTGATAATTAATTCTCATTACGAATTCTGATGACAAATTCTCATTCTGAATTCTCATTCCAAATTCACCTATTAAATAGAATCTGATCATCTTTGTTTTATACACTCCGTATTTGTTTAGACTCCGAAATATATTTTTTACACTCCGAAAATTCATTCCGAACTTTTGAGTTAGATTTTAAACGGTGTCGTACATTCTATTACACTTTTTTTGTTATAAAACGATGTTGTCTATTCTGTTATAAACTAACCGTTGGCTAAGTGACACGTGTATAGGTCCCTCCAATTTTTAAGGAAAATATGACCGTTGGGAAGGAGGCCGACCTTACCTATAAATAGGAGCTCATTTGAAAGAGATCATTACTGGTGGATAACTTCTTTGACATCGTGCATACATGCTGTTGAAGTGATTTCTAGAGAGAGAGGCTCTTATTAACTCTCAAAGCTTCGTGCGACTCTGAATGTTGGTGATTACATTCGAGGACTTCCGAGGATAGAAAGACAGAGGTTTCCAACACCTTGAAGTTGAGGGCTTCCTTGCTGAGGAAGACAGAGGTTGCCAACTACCTTGAAGTTGAGGGCTTGCGGGGATAGCAAGACAGAGACTCCGATCTTCGTATCGAGGGCTTACCCTGGTGTGGGTAAGACAGACTTTCTTGAAAGTATAAATCAAGGGACCTTTATCCAATGTTGTTGGATACCTTTCTCTTTGGGTTAAATAACTTATATCTTGTTACTTGTAGTTTTACTACTCGTTTATTTCCGCTTCATTTTGTATTATAAGGAAAGTATAACTTTCTTATACTTCCTTACTTGTACTCTGTTTCATTTAGATTATATACGCTTTAAGGTAGAATCTCATATTGTAATCTTTTGTTAAGTTTCAATTTCCGGAACCATATTTCCGGAACCTACTTTCAGAATCTCTTTCCAAGTTTTCATTTGGTATTAGAGGTGTTGTGAATTTTCTTAGTTTAACTTTGTTAAACTTAGCCCTTTCCTTTGCTTAAGGAAACCACAGTTATTATTAACTAACATTAAAGGTTCCAAAGAAAATTTTAAAGTATACAATTCACCCCCCCTCTTGTAAATTGAGCATCTACATCATTATTTCGATTCTACAACTTGGACATAAAATTTACAACAATATGGATATATAAGAACATATCCCAACATTATAAGTTTAAATTTAAAAGTCAAAACAAAAAGAAGTCTTTTAAAAATAAGAGGGTGAAAGGTTCCCTTACCGACTTGCGTAACTTTCGAAACGTACACCCTATGAAAGAAGTACTATACAAAATTGATGTAGATACTCATAAACGAAATTATATTACACAAAGATTATAATAATGGGAATTACATACACCACTCAAAGGAAATGGTGGAAAATGTAGCATAAATCTCACGAGAATAAAAGTGAGATGAAAAATCCCTTACGAAAATACAGCAGCCTAACTGCGCCACTTAAAACTTCCAAAAATGGATTTATGAGATCAAATAGGGTCTATCATAATATGAACATAAAATTTATAGAATTAGGAATATAAAATAACATCCCAAAACATAAGAAATACGAGCTTAAAATAAATGACATAAAAAAAGAGTACTTAAAAGAAAGAGAGAGGTAGGATCCCTTACCACAAGTCCGACTTGTCTTGTTCGTTTCATTATATTCATGAATAATAAAATATGGCCAACTTAAAATTTCTTAAGGAAATCATTTATGGTTTATTATTCAATTCATATTACATATTATAATGTTATAATAATTAGTTAATTATGCGAGTTCATATCAGATGTTTTTGTCGATGTTTGGTACATGAGTCAAAAATGAACTTGTTTGAAAATGATTTTCCATGTAGTTATAATTCAATAATCTCCAGAATTTTATTAGTGGTTTAAATAAAATATATATCCAGTACATATTCATTTTATACTATTCCATAACATTTGGAGATAAAAAGAAATGAGTTGCACCGTTCATGGATACGGTAGGCCATACGTACGCATGAACGCTACTTTCATTTCTTTGTCATATTAATGGAATTAAAAATAAATCATAGATTTATATATTATAATTCTAGTATAATATATATGTTATATAGGTCACATATGTTCATTAATTTCATTCTTTATACATTCCATGTATTTCATTAAGGAGTCACATCACATGAGGGGGCGGTAGTCCCCACTTCCTCGTATGAAATTATCGCATTTGCACAACATGAAAATCATAAAGGTATGTTTTAAATATAAAATACATAAGCATATAAAAAACATAAAAATATATATATCATATATAAAATAAATTGACATCATAATGGACACCATGAAAGGTGTTACGAGAAGATTGAACAATCATCGTTTCATGAGGCAGTAATTCGCCATCCCTAGAAACGGTATGTTCTTTAACCATTAGATAGAGGTGTGTGTAAGTGTAGATCAAATATTTCTCATAAAAAAATTCTAGTATATTTAATATACTAGTTTTTTTACAAAAGAAATTAATAAAAATAGTTTTGGGGGTTGGAGAAGAAAAATAAAACAAATGAACATAATATAAGACATTACCTTTAAATCGGGTAACTCCCTTTGGTTTGAACAAAAAGGGTTTCTGGAAGAGCTTTATGCCTATGGTAAGGCTTCTAGGATTAATAAAGGGATTTGGAGAGATAAAATGAGCAGATTTTGGTCAATCCAAAGGCTTGAGAGGTGTGGGTAAGGGGGTAGAGGTGGGGGCCTTTTACAAGAGGGAGGAGGGGCCCTCTTGGAATGTCTTGAAAGGTTACTTTATTATAAAATGATTTTCAGATATTAAAGGGTCCAAAATTATATATTTTGAGAATAATGTGATTAGGGTTCTAAATCCACCCATTTAATAGGTTTCTGACTAGTGCAAGTCTTATATTTTACCTTATCTTCTCATTTTATTTAAATCGTTCATTAATGAGGTAATTACTGCATCATCATGGTGTCATAAATAAATAAATTTATTTAATTTATAAAAATTATAAAACAAATATAATGATGTGGGAAATATTTTTAGATTTATAATGAAAATTTATAGTAAAATATATGACTTGTATACCCCCATGTAAAAATTGTCTTAGTAAAACAATATATGTTTGCAACATTTTTATTTTAACTTTAAATAAAAAGTTATTAATGTCATTTTCCTACCAAAGTGGCTTCATGGGGTCCCGATGTTGACCCATGGATTGTCTTGTTCGGCCATGACTCATCCAATAAGGTTATAACATGTGTCATGGTCATTTCATATTATTATAAAATTATCTTTACCTTCAATTACACTAATTACCTTTAATCACGATTAATAAAACATAAAAGTTTCTATTCACAAAAAAATTATTTTAATCCCATTGAACCACATTTTACATACTAATGACAACCATGTATGTCAGATTTTTTAAATTCAAATCACAGAAGTGGTAAAGTTTCATTAAAAAAAATCAGTTTTTTAACTACCACTTAGTGGTTTCACTATTCATAAAAAATTGCAGTTTTTCAGAAAAATACCAAAAATTCACCCAAAGCTATATTTGATATTCCAAATTCAAAAATTATGTCTATTTTACAAAATTAAAAACATATAAGTTTCATTAATTAATTTAATAATTAATTCCCACTGTCAAAATAAATAGCGTGTTTTTATGAAATAATATCTATTAAAAGATTGACACTAGTTTAAGTCCAATTTCAAAGTGAAATTAATTCCAATGACCACCATTGGATTAAATGGTAAAAATATATTCTAATTTCACTTTAAAACCAATTCATAAAATGATCTAATCATATAAATAAATTTGATTAAAAATAGGTTTTGAATTAAAATACAACATTTTTCACTTATTCATTAAAAATGGACTTTATCAAAAAAATAACAAAAACCTACACAAAGTAAATTTTGATATCCAGATTCTAAAGAAGGATTTTATTTGGTCCAATATAAAATATAAAATTATCAAAAAGTGGATTTAAAAAGGGTTCGCCATCAAAAGGCAGTTAATCGACCTTTTAAAAAATATTAGAATATTTATTCTTAAAACCCGATTCATTCACATTTTAAGCATCTAACAATTATTGGATAAAAGTAAAAATATTTGAAAAACATATATAATCATTTTGTAGTTAGTTCTGTTCATTCCCGCCATTACTACAGTTAGGCGTTAACTACCATTTAAAATAATATTATTTTATTATTAGAGTGCAACGTAAGATTTATAAGAAACTCATTGTTGGGCATTGGGTATGCCATCGAGAATAGCGTTCCCTTTAAATTAATATTAACATTTTATTCACAAATACAGATAAATATAAAAAAGTAATATTCTTTATTTACCTGGGATGTTACATTAGCATTATATGATGATGATTATAAGATTTTTAAAAATTACTAGTATCATATTTTGTATCATTGAGAATTTCACCAGCACTCAAAGTCATCTAAAAATGGTAAGAAACATCTCATATCATCTCCCATATCATATTAAATATAATATCATTCCTTCTCTAATAATAAATAGTAAACTGTTTTTAATTTCTTCTCTAATATAATTATTAAGTAAAAATCCATTTTTTCCATGTCAAAATGGTAAATTATGTACTATGTTATGCCTCATTATATATAGAATTTTTGGATCTTACAACACATAATTTTATATCATGAGTAACTAAATAATTTTTTTAATATAAAACATAAAAACAATTCATGATTGAGAACATTATATCATGGCTATTATAAGAAAATAATTTAAATATAATCATATATATAATTAATATTTTATAATATTATATAAAAAATCAACAAATATTCTATATAAATATACCTCCATCGAATAATACATTACCCATGACTGATAAAGGACCCTTTTTATTAACTTTTATAAACAGAAATTAGAAATATTTTTTTTTTATTTTTTAAACTTAATTAATATTTATAGTAATTAAAAATAATATATATTTAATGAATAAAAACATGTGAAAACATCCATAAAGTTCATAAAGGCCAATATATAAGGTTTTATTTTACATTAATAATATTATATTCTTTTTAATCTTTTTAGTGCCAATTTAAAAACCTCCAAATCACACACTAAGTTATAATAATACACAAAAATACTATAAGTGTTAAAATTAACTATCATAAGTACATAACATGAAGTGTCAGTTCCTTTAATGTTAAATACTATTAGATGGAGGATGAATCAGGGTATGCTAATTTTAGTCAAATTAACCTTTCCAACAATATTTTTCCAATATAAGTTACAAAAAATTACATGTAACATAATTTTTTACTCTATTCATCTATATTAGGATACATCAATAAAGAATACAATATTTATTTTCTGATAAAATAAATTCCAAATATTAATTACTTTTCTAACAATTTTGACTGCCCATAAAACACCTCTCGGGTTACAAACACCACAATGGTAGAGTGAACACTACTACTTTTACCCATAAACAACACTATAATCATCAAAGTGTTATCTTGATCTTTCTCAAATAAGAGTTATTTCTACCCCAATTAAGGTATATGGATCCACTATTCCTTTAATTAGATGATGAAACACCACCAATATCTAGTGAGATATATTCCATGATCTTAATATATTATCTCAAAATTTTAGAAAATATTTGGAATAGTAAAACCCCAGATAAACGAAAACGTCCCTCGCATTTTTGATATAAATATATGTATTAAATTTTGAATGAATACTGATGTTTCTTTTAAAAAGCCTCCTAAATTAACTTTCACTAGAATGGTAAAAATAATATAAGATAGGTCTCTAAATTTTAGTAAAATTTCCTTAAATAGAATCTCCAAATATCCTTGATGTATAAAAATATTGAATTCAGGAAACATTACATGCCTCAAACCTATTATTGTGTGACCATCAAAATCATGGAATAATGCCTCTATTCCCATAATAAATAAAATCCAATATATTTCTAATTTTGAAACAATAATGGAATGATGTTCAATGATGTGTCATTACACCCTTTACATCTTAAATTCTTATACCATACTCTAATATTCATAATGAGGTGAAATAATTGGACAAATATTTTGATTAACTATTTATGGTGCTAAATACACTTCTCATCACAAGATGCATCTTCTGTAATGAACATTAGGTCCTTGGTGATATGTCTATAGGAAATTGTTAAATTATTTATAGTGTGTAAATTTTATTTATTTAACAACATAATTAGATACATTACGAAACTCCATCAATCTCCAAAAGGTGTAGATATAGTTTTTCATGGGGGTACCTATCTTGATGAGATCTCAGTTATAAGACACATTCCATGTGATAGATAATATTAAATACCAACTTGGAAATATTTCTCTAATCCTCTTGGTATAGTATATCCAATATTTCTCAAAGAACCGAAATCATTCAATATCTATGATACACATTTATCATTTTGTTATGGCATGACTATTCAATATATTTTCTACGTAGAATATTATGAAATGGTATCATGAATCCATGTGAAATTTACTAGATGTCCCAAAAACATTAAATTCCATAAAAATAATTATTTTATAATCCCTGGATTATGGAGTGAGCTGTTTCCTTCCGACAGAACAACCATACTATCATCTTAACTCTATCAATATTCATGAAACTAATTATATATTAGTCTTTGAAGATTTTTGTACTATTCTACCTATTTATTATAAACAAAAATAACCATAAAATATTCATGCGGATTTTTTCTACTAATACATACCTTTGAGTTTGTTGAAGACCCATTAAAAAATATTCAACCAAATATCATCCACCCATTTCAGTAACTTATAGATAAAACCATTGAAATTAAATATGGTATCATCAATTAACTAATAATCTACTATAATACCAAATGAGTCAGGATCAGGGTGAGAAATTTTATAAAAATTAAAATTTCACTTGAAAACACTACTATGATCATCATTGACATTGAAAAAACTTGTTTACTTAAAATGATGAACCCACCCCATTATGTTATAAATAAATGTTCTCAAACCTAAAATAATGATATTACTTCTTCAAATCATTGAATAACTCCACCAGTTTTCAACAATAGATAAAAACAAAAACATCATCCTAATTTTGGAAAAACTCTATCCATTTATCAATAATCCTAAGAGAAATTTTTTATAAGTTAAAGGATTTAATTAGAAAACTGAGAAATTACTAAAATAGAGACACATAACATTACATATAATAGAAAATATCATATGGAATTTAGGGTCCCTTCTCCTAACCATATTGCTGGATGAATGTTGTTTGATTATAAGGGATAATTAATGTCTCTCAAACACATCATTTGGTACTTTATTAGATAACATGTCTTACTCTCTATTTTTTGTAGTGATGTACTATATATTCACTAGCCCTTACTTAACGTTATCTATGTTGAATTGATATTTTTTCTTGATATTATTTTTCCTTGAATGATGGAAATTTTTTTTATAAGATTGATATTTCTTGAGTTATATTCCTTGATTACAATAAGAAGATTCATGTGAAATCTCACATCCTAAATCTATTTATTGAAAAAAAAACTTGATCAAAATATTGAGTATTCTCATTATATTAATCTTCTATAGTGTTAGAAAAATACAATACGACTTCATTTTTAAATATAAAATATACAATTTAAAAATATGGCATACACAACCTTTGTCAAGTTACGATCATTTGACGAACTGAACTAATCTGACACCATAAATCCAAATAGCTCCAAAAATAAATTATCATTGTAATATGAAATAAAATAAACCATAAAATTAACATAAAAATCTATTCTATTTTCTACATAAAAGTTTTTTCATTTGAATTACTTTGTTACTAGGTGACTATAAATTTTAGAAACACAGGGTTGGGTCTAGTAACTGTCAAGTATATTGGGCTCCCAATGATTGGACTATATGTCATTACCTTTTCATCATCACAATAATCATCCCTTAAATACATAGATTGGATAGAAACTACTTTCATCATTGATTTGGAATCCTTCCTTCCAAATAATTTTAGTACATCCATGTAATATTTAGAATGTGAAATGAAAATTTCATTCCTTATATATGAAATATATAATCACTATTGAAAAAATTTATATACCAATGGTTCATAATCATTTATATAGGCTATATAAACATTGGATATAATTTTTTGGGTATTAACATATACTAATAGCTTTCTATAAAATATTGGTAAAAACCACCGGGGTTTACAGTTTACTAATGTTTTCATGAAACCATTAGTATGGACCTATAAGTGGTTTATAAACCCATTGGTATAGGTCTATACTAATGATTTGATAAACACTGGAAATTTATATACCTGGATGGAAACTATACAAAGAGTTTCACTAAACCATTGGAATAATTCTATATAAAATGTTTTTCAAATAGTTGGTATATAATTCCACTTCCATGGAATCCAAAACAACCACCACCGCCCCCTAACATGGACTAATAGCTACAAAAATTATCAAACATGAAAAAACCTAAAGCCCCCCAACTTAGCCAAAAAAACTTAAAAAATACTCAAACAATCTCACCTCCAAAAAATAAAACATTTGAACCCAAAACACTACTATACAATACAAAAAAAATCAATAAACTAATTAATGAATTCAACCAGTGATAACACACAATTAAAACATCACACATATTTATTCACATCTAATCATCCAACATCAAGTGTAATACATATCTATCAAAAATGTAATGAATAAATATCAATCTAATCATAACTAATATCATCATCATCATCATCATCCAAATCACTATCTTTTCCATCTTCCTCACAATTATTCTCAGAAACACCATCACCATCACCATCTCCATGAACATCATCATCTTGACTACTAGTAGGACCATATCCTAGTTCATCATATAAAAAACACATCATCAACATATATGTATCTCAAACTATGGAGGTATCCAGTGTAAGTTATGTACATATGATTTCCATAACTTTCATAAAGTCTTCATTGACCTTTTGATTTCATTAACACTCCCTCCTAATAATTGTTCTGTCCTCAACAGCCTTTTTATAATCTTTTGCTTCCTGAACATGATCTATTTAAAAATGATAGCCACTAGAACTGGAATCTAAAGTGGGAAAACATCTAGTGGAAAAAATTTTGTACCCTTATTTATATTGTTCTCTACCTTAGTGTTAGTCTCATAATTCTTGATTCAAATGAATATGTGGTCAAAATTTATCATATTTTTTCTCATCAAGGGACTCAAAATCGCACTAAAAAAATTATAAATAAACCATTTAGTTATGAAATATATATTAAAATTTAAGATTAAAAAATTAAAACATAAAATCAATTGGCGTGTCTTATATTTACCAAACCTCAATTTTTCTTCTTTATGCACGAGTAAAATATTTTTTTTCCATGGAACACATCATTAAATATTCAATACCACTTTATATAATAAAATAGATTGTAGACATTCATTTTTCAATAATAATGTATTTTTGAACAAAATTAAGTGATTTTAATTAATATTTAAAATAAAATTTGTAACCAAAACCAATAAAGATAAATTTCATATAAATATATTATATTATCTGTAATTGTGAAAAACTATAATCAATAAAACTAAAATTAAGACATTGATTATGGGTCAAATAATATTTAAACTATAATTTTTATTATTAGTTCGGAGAGATTTCTACCAAGTGATAGAAACTATATTTTTATGGTGGGAATCTAATTAATAGATTCAATATGGATTGTGTGAGAATCTCATATATGTATTTATTATATCTTAGGGATATTCTAGTGGTAGGATTTATTATTTATTTAGAAATATTCTAGAAGATGGATTTTTTTGAACAGATTTAAACCATGTAATGATCACTTTGAATTGAGTGGGAAATATTTCATCCATGATTTATATGATTTTGTACTAGTTGAAAATTATTCAATTAAAGATTAATTAGTGGGACATGATCACGTAGGTGGATGAGTTGTATACCCAATAACTTTTTGATGAATTTAAAATATAAACAATCACTTATCGAAGGAGGTATGAATTGAACATTAGTCTGAAATTCATACAAGATAGTTTTATTATATTTATGAATATGTAGTCATATATCTTATTTCATTTGGTATACAGATAGAGAGACTAATATCGTCACTATAAGCTTACATATTTTAGAGTGTATGGAATTTATATTAATATTCAAGTCAGTGTGATGAACAATGTACTGGGGAGTGTGATAGAGGGGATCAAGAGATATATATAGATTACTATGAGTTATGGTTGTGTAATATAAATGTTACCCCTATTTTTTCCATTTTGAATATTTTTTTTCATGATTAACCCTTGGGTTTTATTTTCATTAATATATGACTATATAATGTACATAAATATAATATTATTATAACATGATGTTTGGTTATATTTAGGTATTCCTTTCCTATAAAAGTCCACTATTATTTTGTTTAATACAATATTTATATATATATTATGGTTAATTTTTAATATTTTTTTTGATATTAATATGGTTATAATATACCCGGATGGATATATCTATCCCGTATCCCCATTCAGTAACCTCTTATACATTTTATGAAATTCATGAGGTTTATGCCTCTCTATATCATAATTCACATACAATTTCTAATATGAGCATATCTAAAATTTAAATTAGATATTTATTTTAATTATATTACTTTTCAATACATTTGACGTGAAGCTAGGATTAGTTAGAACTTTGGTTTGAGGATATAATTATCCCCAGAAAAAACATTAATAATCTCAAATTCATGTTTCATTTGAGTTACAAATTATTTTACAGAATTACATTATTAGAATTGTTTTGATTACGATAAAACATATTTTTTTTTGTTTTTGGATTATTATTTATCCCTTGGATTGGGGTTGAAAAAGGTATATATACATGAATCATAATTATTACAATGGAACACTTGATATATGAATGTTTATGTGTAATTGAGAGTATATATTTGATGAATTAAAATTATTATTAGGTTTTTTGAAACATAAAAATGACATATTTAGTTATTTTATTCATAAAATATCAAAATTCAAATACTCTTTTCCCATGAACCTTCATTTACTCATGAAAACAAATTTGAAAGGAGTTATTCAAAATAATTAAAATTTATTAATTAAACCATAATATGTCTAATCAGTGATTAGATATGGAATTACTAGAATTCATGAAATAATTTCTATATAGCTGATTCAAACTTTGATGATTTATATAAATAAAATTTATAGGTAAAACCTATTCTTATTTACTGAATTTATATATCATTAAATATAATTATTTTATCATCATTACACACAAATTCATCCATCTATATTTGTTTCACTATCTCCAAGAATTTAATATCTTATTTTTGGCATTAAAGGAATAAGAGGGGTAACACACCAAATTATCCTTTAGGAAAAAAATTCACCCCACTTGAAAATCACTCAAATGACATCAATTATACAAGGAAATAAACCATTCAACTATAAAAGGATTAAAGTGTATATCTCAATACCCACATAATACTATCAATTGGATTCACATTTTATGAATTCATAAAACAATACCAACGTGAAATTCCTTGGATAATATCTCTTACTATATTTATATAAAAACATTCAAATTAAAATTTATTCATTTTTGGTTGATCTCTCAATAATTTAATGGGATGAAAAATTGAAAATTAAATACATTAAGTGCGTACTATGAGTCTTATGATGAGTAACATAAGATTATAAAATAATAATTGGAAACATTATAAGATTATACATTACATCAGTTGAGTATTATCTAACTCTAAACGAGTAAATGTGAGACTCTAGAAGGGTAGTCTATATATACATAAAAAAATTCTAACTCTAGATATAAAATTAATAAATTTGTTATGACTTTCTAAGAGTAATTATGGAAATTGGAGATGTACCTTATACTTTTGAAGATAATTATTTGGGGTTTGGAAGAGATATTATGTAGAACACAATTACCTTGAATTGTGAATTATTTATTATATGGATATATAATATATTACAGAACTAATATTTTTATGATAAAAAATGGAATGATTCTATGGGATTTAAAATTAATAAAAACTATAAAGATTAGGATGAGTTTTTATTCAAGATGACTATAAATAATCAACCAAGGTTGTTTGTATTATTAAATATTATTGCATATAGAGCTTATTTTTCATAATAAAATTACCTTTTCATGTGAAATTTCTTTCTAGTGTTCACTGTTTTAAAAAACACTTTGGGTTTCAAAGTCGTTTTGAATCGGAAAGTCATGTGATTATTTATGAAATATAAATAAATTTTTACATAAATATTTAAATGATATTGAATGATGGAAAATCAAGGATTTGTATTGAATGATTATTATTAGTGAATATTACATGGCTGAGAATCATTTATGATTTCTATATTAAAAATATTGTGACATTATTCATTGAATTCTCTATGAAAATAAAAATGAAGTATAATTAAGGAAATGAAGTTCCTAAATTTAGATAATTACCTGATACTTTGATGAAGTTAATGTTTTTTTATAAATTTAATGTATTGGGAGACTGACATGTGCAACATCATTCTTCTAGTATTCAATTATTTATGAGATTCTATTGATTAAAGTTTAAAATCCTTGAATAAATAATTTCCCCAGAAGAGTTGTGATCCCAATTATATCAAATGGGAATCAGTCATGTTAAATCCCATATAGTGTTCAAAAATATAATATTTGGTATAAATGTTTTCATTTTGAAGACATAATATAAACATCATTTCCAAAAATTTAGTTAGATTTCTATCAATGTTATATGCCTTCATGACCATTTCATCAAAGAGGAACATAAGCTTCAATTTACCAACTCCTGTTATTTTATACTATTAAATGGGATATGTGATATTAAGTTTACATTACATAAAAAACTATTGTCTAGATTTTACATGTGATGTTAGGCTTCATTATATATATTAAAATTGTTTATATATATATATATTAATGGAAATAGAGAAAATTAAAAAAATGGAGTGATACATGAATTACATGTGTGGGATGTCATTTGTGTGCTTCCAAGTGCATACTACATGATAGTTGGATGGTTGGTAGTGGTAGGGGTTTTGATCCCATGTTTACAGTTCTTGATAGTGGGATAAATTGTAGTGGGTGTGGATTTCATGTGCTGTCAAGAGTGACCCATAAGTATAAGTTATGTTTGTGTGAATTGATGTTTGTATCTATTTCTAATTTTATATAGTATGATCACAACATCTAGAGTTATAATCCAAAAAATAATCAAAAATTAGAAATAATTATTTTAAAGTGGGAGGGTGGAACTCCCGTAGGATATTATGACCAATGTTAAAGAAATAAAAAATGAAAGTAGTAATGAATTTGTGCCCATTGGGGATAATAACATTTCCATAGAGTGTTCCATGTCCATCAACTAAAGGGAGGATATATATTATGAGAATATTATCCCACATTAAATCCTTTATGATTTTCTTATAGTTTAAACAAACACTATAAATTTAAATTTGAATGAAATATCAATTGAATAAGATCTTGTTGAAAAAACCCACTTAAATAAATTTTAGGCGATTCACTTTGGATGAAAGTAATGAATTTATATAACGGAAATACATTTTCATTTTAGAAAATCAATTGGATGGCTCCACTAAAAATTATGATTTTGGGTAAGCTACTAATAAAGAATAAAATTTTGAATTTGAGGCTATGGATTTAGATCTAAAAACACATGAATAATGTTAATATCTAGAGAATGAATATCTCAAAAAATTGAAAATATGGTAGGAAGATGGGGAATTATTTATTAATGATTTTGAGTAATTAAGGAATATTAATCTAACACATTAAATATACATATAAGGTACACAAGAAGAGCTATACTACGTTTGAAGCACGATTCTAGAATTAATGGATTTTAAAAAATCTATAAATAACTGGTTGTTGACACCCCATGAAGTGGGGCATCAATATGGAAAACCCACCCCTAAAGAAGATAAAAATTCAAGGTTGAGTCAAAAAAATTATATGGTGAAAAGATTAAAATTATAAGGGGGAATATATAGAATATCTCACTATTGTGAAACATTTTACAAATTTTGGAAATAAGTAGAGTAACAATGACGTTCTAAGCTTCAAACTTCAAGTGGAAATTCCTTAAGATAGATTCAAGTAATCAATTAATTATCAATAAGCATTGAGAATTCGTGAAAAATAATTCATAGAGGAGTATATGGATAATTTTCCCATGTTAATTAAGTCAATAAATCATCAGATGATATGATATATATAATTTAAGAATTTATATGTAATTAAAAACTAGTTTTAAAGAAAAATAAATGATTCCTTTAATGTTCTGACATCATATACCACCCTAAAGTGTAAGGGTATTTCATATCATCCTTGTTTATTTATTTCTTTCTAAGGGATCATAATATATATTATTTTGGAATAAAAAATACGTTATTAATGTAAATCATCAAAATTTCCATTTAAAAATCAAAAATTTGATTAATACCTTAAAATTATTACTCTTCCACTGATGAAACATTTTCTGATAATTTTTTTATAGACACTCATTCCTAATAGGTATGGCCTATAAATAGATTCTAATCTTATTAACCCAATAATTATATTACTCATTGTTATATTCTCTCCATAGCTCACTTAATTCAATGCGATATGTAGTCCTAACATCATCACCAACAGGTAACTTATATAAAATCTGCTACCATAATATTAATTGATATAAAGACAATAATTATATAATAGAAAATATAAGGAATTTAGATAATAATATTTTCACCAAATAATTTACCATTACTTCATTTTGAAGGTTTCTATAGGAGAGTGGGATGACATGAATGATGGTAGTGTATTTTTCTATCATCACTATGATACTACTGTATTCTCAACCTACTTTGTCAACCATTTGATTATCCTCCTTATACATTACCATTAGTTGTGTGTGGCGGTTCAAGAATCCATGCATCTGTGCACACCCACGAATCCTACTAGAAAATATATCTATAAAAAAATATATATCAATACATCATATACTGAAAATAAATTATGGTCATAAAAATATATTAGGGTTCATTACATATACCTGACATAACCTAATTAGTGGGAACTGTTGGGTACTTATGATCTGATGGAACATCAACCTATATAGTAATGGTTGTGCACAATGTTAGCTTATGTGGAACAAAATGTGTTAGATTAGAAGCCAAAGTATCATGAATGTAAAGGTCCAAAGAGAATGAAGTAAAAGGAAAAGAAAATATCATAGAGGCTTATATAAAATTATAATATGGAAAAGGAGTGGGAGATATCATTATATATGAGAAATAAATATGAGTAGGAGAATATGTAAATTGTGTTGATAGTATATTTATTTTGAATATTATAGGTTCTTCTACTGACACTTTGGGAAAAAAAAGTTTTCAAGATGGTATATCTGATTAAGGGACATAGTGTGATTTAGCACACTAATTAGTGTGAGTAGCACTAGTATCTCCATATTTCACTGCCTAAACTAGAACCACTACTACTAGTTTTTTTGGAGAATAATATTTCCTGGGTGGTGGATAAAGATTAAAATTGTAAAAAAAAATAATTACATGACATTATATTTTATTGATTTATATATATATATGTATGTATTTTAAATCTAATACTAACAATAGGAACTAGAAGTTGAATTCTCGTCACTCATGCAAAGAGTTTTCTCAGGAATCCCATTCCTTCACACCTCTTAATTATTTTCATTTAAAATAACTAGAAAATATTTATTTAATTATAAATTGATAATAAATTCATAATCTATGAAAAAAAGAAAATTTTACATGAATTAATTATGGAATTCCACTTTTATATCAAATTAAAGGACATATCATGAAATAACATAATCATATTATATCTAGTTTCAAGAATATCAAAATATCAATGAATATTAAAGAAATTTGTTATTTTGGTTTGATATGTTATAATATTGTTCAAATGAAAATTATAAATTGAATATTAAAGAAAAATAAAACCAATTTATATTATAAATAAATATGAAGGTAAAGTTATATTTAAGATATATGTAATCAACATTAAATAAATTATAATAATACAAACGCAAAAAACCTTTTCCAAACTGAAAAATATTAATTGAAATGCATATTGATGATTCTATATACCACCAACCACTAATTTTGGTTCACAATAACCTATGATAATTGAACCTTTTGAGTCATCATAAGTAATAAATGGATCAAGGCCAAGGAGGGTTGTGATGGTTTCAATTTCATCCCCACAATCATAAAAAAATGACTTGATATTACTTAAATAATTAATTCAAATTAATTTATCACATGATCTTTAAAATAGAAATTTTTTCCTTATTTTAATTCTAATAAATATGGGTCATTAGTATCAAGAATGAAATCCATTTAAATAACTCTAAATCCATAATCATATATAAATGTTCCTTATATCATCATCAAATAAAACCAATTTCATTTGATCATAGTGACTCTTACATGAGAGTAACAATAAAATATTACTATTTTCTCAACAAATCCATAATACGAGGAATTTTCAAATTGAGGTATTATATCTAGTGAAGTAAAATAATAGTATATTATGAAAGATACCATAACACCATCATCTTTTCTTATCATTTTTATTTCTCATTTAGTGAAAATAAATTTTCAACCATTTATTACAATTGAATTACAATCATGAAAAAACCGATTATGACCAAAATCCAAAGCTCTTATTTCATTAGAGATAGATTTAGCTGGTCAACTCAATACCTAAAATATAAATGAATATTAAAATTAACTGAATATTAATTTAAATATTTTATTACTATAATACTTCTACCTTCAATTTAAACCAACTAGAATACTCTTTTCTATGAAATTTCTATCTCCATATAGAAAATAAACAAAGATTATTTCTATTTGTAATTTTTTTATGACACCTACACAAAAAATATTAACAGTTTAATACATATGTACAATAACATGGGATAAAAAATATACACATGTTCAATTTTCATACATGAAATGGTCATAAAAAATCACAGTTATAAAAAACTATGTGATGTGTTATATCACTCTCTTCAAGGAATATTGTAGTCAATGTATATGATCCATGAATTCTACTTGTACAGAGAAGTGAGGGAAAACTGGGTTAAAATTTCTAATGCTTTTTTTCTTCATTAGTCATTGGTCAATTCCGTCTCATGGCCATATTAGACAAATTAGTTAAAAAAATTCACATGTTCTTGATCCAATTTACCTTTCACAGGGGATATCCAGGATGATTCATGTTCTAAACATAATACTTGAATCTGTACTTATTTATTTTAATAGTACACATCCAGTGAAATGAAATAGGTCATCTAATGCGTATTTAAGTTAACAAACAGATAATTAGATGTAGTATGCGTGTCATAAATTTTAGTGGAAAATATTCTCTAACTTGAAAAAAATTAATGGTTTCTCTTTTATTTTTTTTATAGAAAGGCTTGGATAATATTTTATCAAAAATATATCTATAAAAATGGAAAAATCAAATATTTTAATCCCTTATGTTATTTTAACTTATATGAAATATTTCTATTGGAATAAAATCATGAAGAATTATGTGATAATCACGATTATTTAAAGATTTAATATTCAAATGTCTTTTGATTCATTTTGATATGTTTCTTGAATAGAAATTCGGAACATTGATAGTCTATTGTACATACATAATATAATTTTTTTCTATAAGTGTCATTAAATATGAATCAAAAGGAACCTTCCATTTCTTTTCATTGAATCACACAAGATACAATTATGGTTTGATACCCTAATCCACCAAGTCAAATTGAGATCATAAATCATGTCCGGTATTCACCATGAGAATAAAATTAATTGAATGAAACATTTCACATATATTTTTTCAATGTTCATTACATCTAAACAATGACGTAAAAAATTGGTTGGCTAATAAATAAAATCAAAGAAAATGTTTTTTTATTCCAACTGTAATTGGATTCAATGGAGACATTATTACTTATTTTGGATTTCAAATTACCAACATTGAATCAAAAACTAAAATCTTTGAAATCGATAAGAACTTAATTTGTATACATTTTCTTATTTGGGATTTTAGTCTCAATAGTATTGTGAAAATTTGAATTATTATTCCTACATGGATGATCTATTTTCAAGGATCATTGATGTCCTATAAAAATGCAACTTTGGAGATATTTAATTCTTTAATATCATGTATTATTTACATAATGATTATAGTAATTTTCCCCTCTTTCTACAAGAAAACACTATTTTATATGTTGGAAAATAATTTACCATCCATATAAGTGAAACATGGATTTGAAATATATCTTTTGAATAGGAATCATATATGCACAAACCCACATTCCAAATTTTCTTCCACTATATTAGTAAAGGTTTGATGTCTAAATCTATAACATTTTTAGGATTATAGAAACCATATATGAGTATAATCATGAATTTGAATGTTTTGTTCATACAAATCCATTTAGGAAGGTTATAAATTTTTATGAAAACTGGGCATGTGATATGTAATGTTAGAATCTAACCAAATAGTTCAAAACCATGATGTGGTTAACCCGACCTCATATTATAAACGTCATCTATAAAATCAAGATACTGATTATCCAATTTCCACCAAGGTAATACATATTCAGGATGAGTGAGAGAAGAATTATCATTCTTTCACTCAGTATCACTCCATCACATATTTATTGATATTTTAGTAGACATGAAAATATGTTATAATATGGGAATCAATGTAAAATGTTATATTACTTGTTTTTTCAAATAAAATGGAGTTCCATAAACATTTTTATTCCATAGAGACGTGAAAATTTTTATAAAATCATTTTCGTAAATGGTTTACTCCTAGAATTAGATGCATTATTTCCTAAAATAATGATTTTTGTTTTCAAAATTTAAATGTTCATCAACTAAATTCTATTCCATAAAAATTTTCAAGGGAATATCTTCATAATATAGAACTATTTCCTTCAAAAATGTTAGAATAAAATCAACAGAAGTATTATAAATATTATACACGAGTTTCCCATGAAACATTTATATGAAAAATTACATCTTTTTATTTTTACCACATTGTCGATATACTAGAGTTGGGACCGCATCATTAAATTTTTTCACCTTATCATCATTATAATTTTAATTACATGAATCATGTGTAATCATATCATTGTCTTCTCATATTGGAGTACTTTATTTATCATGATAAAAAATAAACTAAAAACAATCATCTAATAAATTCTCCAATACAGACCTCTCATTCAGATTGTTAGCATTTTGAGATTTCCTTTTATCCCTATCGTGATACCACCCATATTAGTTTTTTCTTGAAATCCCTATTTGGTGATATGGTGGATTACTTCTTCTTGAATTATCCAAGGTATTCCAATAAAAATTGTTACATGGAAACTATATAAGACCTAAATCTGAAGCATTTTTAATTTCAGAATCTCAAAAGTTATCTAATTTGTGTTGATAAATACTTGAGATCCGATTTGTTTCATATATACATCTTATATCAATTCTATAAGAAAATGATATAAATCATTTATTAATATTAATAAAAAAATATTAAATTTAAATCCAAATTATATTTAAGGAAATTATAATTTTTTACTTTTTATAAAACCCTCTATGAAAAACTAGTCTATATGAGGATAATATTATAAATAACAAAAAATATGCTATAAATATATCCATATATTATATATATAAAATCATTATATTTAATCCCATTATATAAATGAGTAATAACTATACATAATACTACACAATTTTTTTTATAATTAATATTTAATTATTTCTATTAAGTATTTTACTTATGTTATTCTTATTTTAGAATTTTAGGTATAAAAGATTACAATTTATTATTAAGAATATCTTTTAGAACACATAAATTATGAAGTTAGGTTTTTCTGATCAATAAATGGAGGTTTACCATATTTTTTAATCTTAAAGTGATCTAATCTTGGATTGACTAATCATCCCTAATACATCAGTTTTGGATATCTATAATTTTGAATAAAACACCTTTGACTTGAATTTACTTTTCTTATTCATGATTTACAGTGGTTATATGGTATTTTTAACAACCAATTTATTAAAAAATGAATTTTTAGATATAATATTATGTTGTGGTTTAATAAAATTAATATGTATCTTGAACATACAATTTCAATATGACTTAACCATTATAGTATAAAATTAATATGCAATTTAATGTTTTTTTATTATGATTGTAATTAACATTAATGTTTTACCATTATGTAACACATGATTATGTATAAAATAAATTGAAAATTTTCATGTGTAAATCAGATTCAGTATAATATTTGTAACACAAAATATTGGTGGATGTGTTTGTGATGATGAGTGAAAGTATGATATAGGTGGAAAAATAGATGAAAAGTAAAGAATAGTACAAAAAATGAATTAATAGTTTATGTGACACAATTTATGGGAACTAATAGGGATGTGACTTTTTTTATAATATATAACAAAGTATGAAAGTGAAAGGAGTAATGAAAACATGATTGAAATCAATGAAATTATTTTATGGGTGCCACATTTAATTTGGGTTACTAGAAATGTTTTTATGGATAAATGTTTTTATTATAGGATAACCGATCTTCTTATAAAGTGTTATGAGTTTTTCATTAAGAGTCATAAAACAATCACTAAGTAGTAAAGACATTTTCTAAATAAATAAGACCAAAAAGTCATAATAATTTAATTTATTTCGAAAGTACAATACAATTCTATATTTTAAACTTTTTAATTTATTACAAATTCATAAATCAATATTTATATTTTAGAGATTTACTTTCTCACAGTTCACATGTTTGTGAAATTATAAAAATAAAAAATAGTGAGTTAAATAACTTACCAAGAGAATAAAATTCAGTTCCACATATCAGTATTTCAAGGATTATAATTTTAGTGAGAAATAAAGAACAAAATAAATCACTTAAATGGGTTGAGGAAAAAGAATAACCCATTAATAAAAAAATATTTAATAGATAGAATTACTGAATAGAAAAAAGATAAACAAAGAGAATTTAAAGAAAAAAATTACAAAATTTTCCTTTAATAAATATATGGACAACCCTTGTTTTAATAGAATATAATAAGATATATACCTACGATAAAAAGTAAATATAGATTAAAAAATAATCTTGATTTCTATTATAGACCAATTAAAAGATAAAAATGATGGTTGATAGAAGAGATGAAGGATATGAAAGTCACCAAATTAATTTTCAACAAGAATGGAATTAAAAGAAAAATTGAGGAGAGTTTTCCACAGGTGGGGAAGAAAAATGATGGTCGATCACTACTTCAATTAAATATAGATGTGAATGATATGGGAGGAGGTGTGATAAACATAGTAGGTAAATGAAGGGGGGATATAAAAATAATTTTAAAATGATTGTTATATCATAATCCATACAAATGTTTTTTATAACGATTGGCATAGACAACTCTATACCAACAGTTCTATAAAATTGTTGTTATATAATTTAAATAAATAAGGTATAATATTTTAAGAGATACTTTTTTATATGGGTTCCAATACCATTGTTTTTCAAAACCATCAGTGCGGGCCTTTTGTTAAAGTACCTATTCCACCAATAAATTAATGAAAAAAATTCAATTCAATGATCAATGACATCCTGAACAGATAATTCCTAGATTCCTCAAACTAGTTGAATTATGAATCATTAAATCATCCAAATACTATGTCATTTACGTAAATAAGATCCATCATTATTTTATCATTCTATTTATATATGTAGTTATTTTTATGACCTCATACCCATCAGAGTAATATATTTCTAAAGTTTCAGTCATGTTTGGAATACCAAGTCCATAGTTCTTGTATTATCCAATATATATCCTTTTTTTATTTAGAAAACAATATTTTGATCTTCATGGATATTATAACCATTCAGTTTTTGAATGAACACCTGTTATTCTAGATATTTATTATGTAATGATGATTTAATATCCTTTTGGAACACATCGTATCACCATTTCACTTCTATCTCAATGAATTATTTTATTTTTTCAAATTGAGAAAGGAAAAAATTACTCATAATAATCAATTTCTTATATCATGAAAAACCACTTTCACATAAGGTGTTCCTTATTCTGATCTAAATTTCCTTCTTTATTATATTTTTTAGAATACCCATGTGGTTTCACTAACTATATTGTCATCCATCCCTGGAACACCATTTCAGAATATATTTTTATCAGTTTAGTCAAGACACAATGAATATAATTGATCCAATTATCATAATTAATAGATAGATAAAAGTTATTTTTCTTTACTTGATATAATAAATATTTTTAATTTAGAGACTTTATCCTTATTGTTTTCCCAAGTGATGTGTGCTAAATAGATATATTACCTTCATTAAATTATTAAAAACTTTTTAACTTCCATGTATCTAGTGATGCTTCATCATTATTATAAATATTAACTCCTTATTCACAATCATATAAATATTCATGTCATCTCTCTATTATTTAAACATCTGCATCATTTTCGTTCAAAAGTGTCACAATGGTTTGTGAATTCTTTTAGTTTTCAAAAATATTGGCATCTTGGAATATAAGGAAATTTCCATTACTTTTATCAAAAAAATTAAATTCTTACACATTGTTGAATGGACCAAAAATATACCTTCCATAAGATTCAAAATTATAGTGGTTCTTTTCCTTAATGAGAATAGATACCCAATTAAAAATATTTTAGAATGTTTTAAAATTATATTTTTCTATAATTAATTTCTTAAGGAGTATTTTCTTCACATGGATATAAAAATGGAATGTTGGTAATATTTAATTATCAAAACAAAAATAATTTCTAGTATATCTCTTTTTTATTTTTTTTTGTTATCACAGTTTGATCCATGTTAGTTATAATCTATTTCCTCATTTTATCATTACTTTTTTATGAGTTAACAACACAAAAATTTGTTTCTTAATATAAACTCAATGAACCAGAATCCCCATATCCAATTCAAAATTCATAAAATTTAAATTTTTTTCTTTTATATTGAGGAAGGTGAACCAATTTTATCCAATATAAACATACAAAATAAAAAAATATTGGGTCACTTACATAATCATGTACCATTTAGGATTAGAGTTTTATATAATTAGAACCAACTCATATCAACATGGATTGATAAAAAGATGGTTCATAAATATAGAAATCATCTCCCGTTGTACCTATATTTTCTTATTTGACATTAGACCATCAAAATCCTCCATAAGAAATATCTTATAGAAATAATTTGTTCATCCTCATTATTTATAACATATGGAAAATGAAATATAAGATGGATGGGATAAAATTCTCATTAAGTTTTCACATAATAATTATTAATTTAATTTCATCAATATCTACATAAAGTTCATAATGGTATGGTTAAATAATTAGATATGTTGAGAGAATCATAAAATAACTCATACCCATCAATAGATGGATCAAAAAATATGAAACCAAGAAAAACTAATATGTCAAAATAATCAATAATCATGAGATATGTGATATTAATATTGATCATAAGGAACCTTATAAACCCATAATAAGAAATTATAACCCCTTTTTAGTAACATGGTTAATAATATTCATAAAACCATTTTAAAACCATTTTTAATTTGAATAAACGTAAGGAAATATTCAAATATAATCATCACACAATGAATTTAATCAATATATGGGATCACCCATCATGTAAGTTATAATTTTATCACACATATATAATTGGGACACCCCATTATATAAATTGTAACGGTCTCTCCCAGCTCTATCTGGTTTTCCCCATCATATAAGTTGTAATAGGATCACCTGAAGGTATCTGGGAAACCCTATTTTATAATCTGATAAGGTATCACCTATTTCTATATGTCATTTCCAATGACATAAGTTTTAATAGTCTCACTCGATACTATAAATTCCACCCTATCATATAACATTTCCAAGAAAAATAAAATCAATAAAATATATAGAAATTTCATCATAAAACTTATAGAAATAATCATTATTATTTTATAACCCGATTTAGCAATAGAAAAGAAATGGTTATCATGTAAATATATTTTAAATATGATTATTCCTTGAAAATAAAATAGGTTATATAAAAATATATTTTAAACATGATTCACCCATCAAAGTATAAAAATTTTCTTTAATAATCTATTTGAAAAATTATTAACCCTAGAAAAAGAGATTGTTTCTATAATAATATATTTAGAAAGATATTAATCAGTCTAGAAAATATTTAAAATTGTATCATTATAAAATATATATAGTGGAGGATAAGTACGAAAAATTGTTATTGACTTTAATGAATTTAAATTCCATAAAAATTTTATTAAATTTTTTTTGAGAAAAATATCATTTTCATTTGGAAAATTTCGTTTTAAAACATAATACGTTTTCAAAATCATTTTCATTGAAAATAATTTTTAAAAGGCAATAATTTCTATAATATTATTAACAAATTATCTTTAAATATAACCTTGTAAAATTTTAAATGTTTCTTCAAAGAAATGAAAGTTATGTTAGAAGTTAATTCTATATATGTCATAAAGAAAATTCCTTTTCCATAGTAAAATGGTTAGAAAAGTTACTTGATTGGAAAGTGAGAAGAATATTTTTTTAAAACCATTTTTTAAGTAAATGATTGGGTAAAACTTTCTTTTATAAATAATTTTAACAAGGATAGAAATAATTTGGATAACATTTTTAAAAAACACTATTTTGGATGAAAACCGAGTCCTGATGGAATGGATAAAAAAGTCATATTTTCTTAAAAACATATTCTTAGTTATTTTAAGTAACAATGGGTGGGAAAAATGAACTATTACATGATAATATAATGAATAAAAACTGGGGAAGTTAATTCATTATAATTAAATGATTTCGACTTAGGATACTTAATCACACTCAATCTCGATAAACAATTTGATTATAACAAAATACTTTTACCACTTTTATAAAAATGAAGTATACACCTCAAGAAATATATATAAACAAATGAATATGTAAATAACAATAAATTTATGTAAAATATTCATAAAATACATTCATTTTAAATATATACACAACAAAAAAAAAATATGTTGTGGTTATTGAATATGTCTCATAGAAACAAAAGTGAGATGAGAAAAACCCTTATATTTCGTCTCTCTTGTCACATGTGCCTTTATGTTCCTAAATAATAAAATTATATTAATTAATTAATTTTTTGAGAACCTTTTTGAACTTTATTATTACTATTATTACACCTATTAACATGTTATATACAATCAATTAATCTATTAATCTTAGGTTAGATTTTTAGACCATATTCGTCTTGTGTGTCTAAAATGACTTAGGTGGGTTAACTCTGGTCAAAGGGGGAATTATTTAAATAGATATATATTAAAGATAATCCAATTATTTTAATATTTATACATATATTATAATTATATAACCCATCATGAATGATGGATATGAAAAATTATCCAACGTTATGGTGATGGTGATGGTAAGATGTTCACACTCATGATTGACGTTTCCATTTTTTAGTAATCATTATGGAAATAAGTTAAGTAATATATTAAAATTTCAGGAAGAAAAAATATCATATACAAAATATTATTAAATTTTATATTCTTATATATATATATATAATTTTTGGTATGTGGTGGTGAAAAAATAATCACATCATTTTGAGGAGGCGGTAATCCACATGTCCATGAACAAAGTTATCATCTTTTTCAATGAGTGAAAAGCTAAAAATTAAATGATATATTATACTAAGATAATGATAAATATGTTATTAATTGTATTGAACAAACCCGAGTCGACCCTGAACCGGTCACCCGGGGTTGGTTCGTGAAAATATGATATCCAAGGTGGCCCTTATTATTTGGGGTGTCAGGTAGCCTGTGGATTAGGTGTGTCGGGACTCGAGAGGTAGGTGCAGGAAGGACGTCATCAACCCTTGCCCGTTCTGAGACTCGAGTTTCCAGGGGTAGTATGGGATTTGAGTTTTTCTATTTATTAGTCTGTTTGGATGAGGGATGACAAAGGAAGTGATCCAGTGTTAGGCGATGAGCTTGAATGGAGTAGCAACCCATGTACGGATCGAGTGCACGGTTGAAGATACTTTCTGTGGTGGATGCTCGCTTGGAGCATTTTCTACTAAGCCATGTTACTGGGTTGGCATGGACACCAGTCCCTTATTTTTGGACGTTTTTATGTGAGTTATGTTTGGTATTAGTTTCGACTGAAATGAGTGGATTTCAATGATGAAAGTGATTCATAGAAAATGGGGTTTTCAAAAGGGAATGTGGTTTTGAGTGGAAAAACTGATTTTGAAATGTCAATTGTTTCTTTTAATGGAATGTGTGGTTTCAATGAAAAAAAGTGGTGTTTTGGGAGTTTTTTGGGATCTCATTAAAACTTTTTGGAATGTGAATTGGAAAATGTTTTGGAATTTGGAAATGTATTGCTTTTATGATAAGAGACTTTTTCAAAATTGGTTGGGAATTTGTTCTTTATGCTGAATAATCTGTTTTGGAGATGAGAAGTGTCTTGAGTTGATCCTTGGTATTCCTATGAGGGATCACATATATAGAGGTGAACATGTGTCACATGGATTATTAGTGGTATGTGTGGAAGGGTGCATGAGCTAGCACAATGGTATGTGTATATGCGGGACTTCATGGGATACCAATGGCAGGTACTTAAGTTGTTTTGTTTTGTGAAAAATATTTTTCAAAAAGCTAATTTGAATGTTTTGAAATGTAATAAATTGTTTAGTGTTCTGTTTTCATGTTGGACATTTTTTTCGTGGGTTCTTGGTTTGTACATATTGAATTGTGGTTGGAATAGTGTTTTGAGTTTGAAATTTTGTTTGTGATTGAGGTGTGTAACCTTGATTTATAATGAATTTTGATTCAGATTTATGCCTCTTGTTTTTGAGTATGCTACCCAGAAAAGTCCCAAAGGTTTCTAGTGAGTCTCTATTATTTTTTGGTTCTACCCAAACTCTTAGTAGAGGGGTGGAATTGAATTATTTTCTATTTTTTTCCATCTTCTGTGGTGATCGTGATCTATCGAAGGTAGCAGACTGGCTTGGTGAAATTGTTTGAGTTTTCAGGTTATTGGAAACTCCCAAAGTAATGTGAGTCCATGCTTGTTCGATTTCATTTGATGGTTCAACTTTGGATTGGAGTGGGAGAAAATAATAGTGTCGTTGCATGATGGGATTTCTTGGAAGGTGTTTAAAACCACTTTCGTCTGATGTTTTATACCTAAGGTGGTGAAAGCGAGGAAAGTGGCAGAGCTCACGAGTGTCCGGCGATGTCAATAGATAGTTAAGGCTTGCGTCAGGAATTTAAAGGGGTTGATTCCCTTCTCTGTAGAGGTGGTATCGTGAAATAATTTGAAATTTATCTTGTGTGGGGTATTGTGTGGCCGGTTTGGATACTTTAAGTGTCCTTGTCATCATCCATCGAAGACTTGCCGTCGGTGTAGCTGTTTGGGAAACTTAAGAGGGTTTCACAAGAAGAATTGTCAGAAAGAGACTCGATCAGAGGATGTCAGCTGCTGACTGCGGGGCAACAGATGCTTCAAGACATCAGAGCTTGAACCACAGGTCTCAGAGTGAATCTTTTCACGCAGTCAGGAATCGTTGGGTGTGGGGTACCTTGTTCTAACATTTGTCTTCAGTGCTAAAATGGGGACAGTCTGAATTTCCCAACTATAGCTCTCTCGTATTTGAAGGTTCTGTTTTTCTTTAAGAGGCATAGAGGTCACTTTTTCTGGTTGTGGTCTTTGTTCTCTGAATACCCCACCTTGGTGGTAAAAAGGCGTGGTGAACTTGACTTCTCGTAATTACAGTAGTTGTGCCTCCTCCAATATAATCTTATAAGTTTGTCTCTTTATGGTTGTGAGTCTCAAGATTATTGTCGCTCTTGTGTGTCTAGCTCTAATGGTGATCTGTTCATGTTATAGGATGTTCTTATTCTAGAGACACATGCATCTTAGGAATAATGTATAGGGGTTTGGTCTACTATTTGGTTGGGGGTCTTTTGTCGACGACCCCATGTGGTGGGGGTCTGGTTTATGCGGAGAGTTCATGGGTTGGTTTGTGCAAGGTTTCTCATTTTGGTCTGTGATAATTGGTTTAACATGGTCAGTTCTTAAATGTTGGGGAGACCCACAATGAATCTTTTCATGCCTTATTCGAGTTTTGGTCTGTCTGGAGGTTTCCACTTGGATAAAGTTAGAATTTCCAAAGTTACCCAATGCTGAGAGTCACAATGTTGGTTTTGATAGTCAGGATCTTATGGTGGAGAGAACCCTCCTCATCTCCTGATGGTTCTTCTATATTCAGTTTCCCTTAGAGTTGGTCGTTTGTTACTGATAGAGTAAAAAGTCACACCAGGTTCGCGTTTTTGTTAGCCTCATTTAGTTTAAAACTTCAGTTTGTTTCCTCGTTTGGCTAGGTGACTTTCTGGGGGCAGAAAGTGTCATGGTGGGGATAATTGTCACACCCTGACTTCACACATCGGTAAGGATTTTAATTTTTACCTTTATCTAATTATTTTATTTTCCCTAATTGTTTTATCGAGGTGCATGCCAGACCCGACATGAGTTTTTACGTTTTGATGATAAATGAGTTTTTTGGCTTGGTAGTGTCTGGTGCGCGGGCAAGGAATAGGCGAAGCTGCATGGATTCGTCTGATGTCTGTGCGATAAACCCAGTGCATGGGTAATAAATTAATTAACGAGTTGAATAATACATTAAGCGCAAAATAAAATAGGAAAAAAATGATTAATTAATTTAAGGGTTGTATTATTATTATTATTATTATTATTATTATTATTATTATTGGGGATTCTTATTCTTCTTCTTATTATTTCAGTTCATATATTAATTAGTTAGATAATATTAAATTATTATAAAGGTTATAAAATTTTTAGCATGTCACTTTTATCATTGTTACTATTATTGTTTTTTTAGTTACGATTTTAACGTGGAAATAATTATTTTTTTAATTTATTGTTATAATTTTATTTTACATCATGTTTTTTTTCTTCACTAATATTAAGATTATTATTATCAATAACTATATTCTAATTTAGTTTAGAGTTTTATTTTTACGTTTTATTTTATCACTATTTTTATTTATTTTTTATTTTATTTTTATTTATCATTTTCTTTTTCTTACTCTCTCCCACTTCTATCCCTCTCTTTTTCCCTCCATTCTCCCCACACTAATACCCTTTCCCCTGGAAACCATAGCACGTCACTGAAATTCCCCATGCTCCATCCTCTTTCTCATCGGATTGCGCTCCCTCTCTCGGACTGGTGTCGCCCTGCCTCTTTCCAGCTTGCTTCACTCTGCCATTCCACCTTGCACTGAACCCAGTCCTCCTTGCAACCTCCCGCCACCTCCGCCAGCCGCAATGACACCCCCTACCGACGAAATCAAGCTACACCGCACCCTTACCTCACCTAGACCTGTACTACCTGAATGTACCCGAAATTACCTCCTCGTAGCCCTCTGTGCACGCCTCCTCCTCCTGGCTCCCCTCATTACTTTGAAGTGGTACCACCTAACTCACCGCCAGACCCCCCTCTGGTGATTTAAACTGCCAGCGTCGCCTCCAGCCGGAATCCCCTCGCCAGTGTAACCCCCCATCCAGCTGCAACCCCTCTTACTTGCGTCGCTTCTTATCTGATGACCAACAGGTGATCTCCCATGTCCAGTTGTTCCTTTCTCCCCCTCCTTACTTTGGTTCTTATATGTTTAAGGTAATTTTTTTTACGTTTTATCTCTAAAACATTTGTGTCCAAATTGATTGTCAAGGTTGGTTTGAGACTCATTTAGGTGCGGAGATGGGGATATTGAAGTTCCACACAAGTTCTAGAAAGTTCTTCATCGTTTGAGGTAGTTCCATGATTTTATGTTATTAGATGTGTTTGAGTTTATTTTTTGACTAATTAAATGTGTATGTGGATTAATTATTTGGTGCAAATCAGGATTTGGAAATGTCTTACGGTGTATTTTGTTGAAAGCATGTTGCATGATGTTTAATAGCTTCAATTAAACTCTGAAATTTTTATTTCTACTATGCATGTAGTGCGCATTATGATATGGTGTGTTTTGGTTTCACATTTAGTTATAAAAGGGGTCTTGATCAGGTTTTGGGTGTGTAAAGTCATGGGTTTCTCTTTGGATTTGTTTGATAATTTTTAAAGTGGTTTTTAAAATAGCATCGATGGTGTGATTTGTGTGTTAAAAAAAACATCGAGGTTGTGTTTGCATTTTTTTTCATTTGAATTGTGTTAAGTCCGTGTTTATGTACCTTTTCTGTTGTGTGTTTATTGTAGCGTGTTGGCAGGTAACCCTGTGTTACCGCGATCATCGTTTTGCGCGAGCTTGTGCACCTATGCGAGGCATGTCGCGTTGTCGTGTTCGAGCTGTGGGTTGAGGTAGGTCCCCCACTACACTCACCTTTAAATTTAGAATTTATTAATTGATGGATGTTTTATTAATTTTAATAAATGATAAATAATATAAGATAATTAATTTTTAAATGATTATTTAGTGTAAACTGATCCGTTTATTTTATACACGACACTTGAAACATTTTGTTGATGAGTGGACACCAAATATTGAACGAATACCCATTTTCACATTAAACATAATTCACAAAATTTCAAATTTATTTCTATTTTTAAAGATAAATTATTTCTTCTGAACAAGTGTTTTGGGTTTACTCAAGAAATGAGGATTTTCTTTAAAATTGGTGAAGCACTGTTTGTCACTATAATAAAATGAATTATTTTGGAAAAACCACTCATGGGTGGTATTTGGTGTGAGTGGATTACATGTGCTATATGTGATGTTTTTGCATCATGACTGATTGATTTACATTGTGCAAACACCTCTTTTTATTGCTTTTGTTGACATGGGAACCTGGCATAGTGAGTGAATCTTCTGAGAACGATTTCCACACTAGTTTAGATTACGCACTGGCTAGTGGCCCCATAGTATGGGAATAATGAGTTATTGCTGATATGGGGATTGAGACCCTTGGTTAGGCCATGTAGGTATATACCAAGCATTAGGGCATTATGAAGTCATCGAGTTAGAGCATGATTTCAGGATGAGTCACATGTATGGTATGTTCTGGATTGTTCACAAGATCCTAGGTTCGAACCATGTTTTCTTTAGGGTTTATTTTTTTGGCGGACTATTGAGAGGTCTAGTTCGGTTTCTGGCCCCTGTGTGCCACTTTTTTCCCATTTCCCTTATTGTGTGTTGTGTGTGGTTTTACTTTTTACTAACAACTGAAATTCTGATTTCTAAATTGTTCGCAAAAATGTTTTAGAACACAATTCACCTATTTCTTTCAAAAATTAAACTTTTTTTAAATCAAAATGGTAATTCGAACATTACTTATTTTAGAAATGAATGTGTTTGTGTGGAAACCCATATTTTATATAATTTAGTTCAAATCGGGAATTAGTGAATTATTTATTTAAAGGTTATGCATTGGGAATAGATGTTGGGAACACATACAGAGTTTTAATACTCACGCCTATAGTTCTCTCTTGTATTTTTAGTTTTTTTGCAGGTTTGACTTCTTCTTGTTCGTCATGGGCGAGACTTGGTTATGGTTTGGAGAGTGACTCTCGAGGTCATGAGGACTTGTGGTTGTGGTCAGGTTAGTTTTTGTTGTTGGTCGTTCTTTTTTTTCGTTTTGTTTATTTACTTTGATTTTTTCTATTTTCTTTCCACTGTTTTATTTATTTTATAGGGAGAAATCTTTCCTTCTTGCTCTCTTTTGATGCCCTGGTGCTTGTCGCTAGCCCGGGAGGACCGGGAACGCCTCTCGGGCCATGTCGCGGACCGGCCTGGGTGACCAGTTCAGGGTTGACCTGGGTTGGTTCGTGACATTAATATTGTAAATATTTCATCTATATAACATATATTTATTATAATTACCTTTACTACCCTCCATGTAATGTGTTAGTGAAAAAATGAACCACGTCTCTTCAAAAGGCCATAGTCCACCATACAAATGAGTGACATTATCACATCCCTTACGATATAGATCATAAAATGGTATGTATGATATAATTATGATAGAGATATATTTATTTTATAAATATCATACATAAATAATATATCTATCATCATAAATAATAGTGATAGGTGGTCATGGAGAAATGAATGTGATTATTTCGCAAGGTGGTAGTCCACAATACAAACAAATGATGATTTCACAACAAATTTGGTGGAAGTGCTTGTGAGTGTAGGTTATACCCATAACATAACAACATATAATTATATTTACTATAATGAAATTATTATATCATAATGGTATAATAAAAATTGAAATATGTAGAGAATGAAGAAAAATAAAGATTCTCTTTAAAGAACATTAACCCTTGTTTAGGTAACCTCATTAAGTATGCACTAAAGCCTTTAAAGGTTGTATTTTTTCAGAAACTAATTCTTCTAGAATTTGTTAAGGGAGGTTTTTAAGTAATTTGGTCATGTTTAAAAAGAGTCTAATGGATTTATATCTATGAATAAGGGATTAGAGTTAGTGCCATTTTATAGTTGATGAGGAGTGTCATTCTTGTAAATACTCAAATATATTCACTATTGGGAAGTCAATATAAACTCAAGTCAAAAAAATATTGATAATTAATATGTTAAAGAGATTATGTTATCAAATGAAACCATAACCACATGATAAATAATTTTTTTTGAACATTATGTTCCTTGACACTTATGTTTTTCAATTTTTTTATTTGGGGTTTTCATTATAGTAAAAAAGTTTTCTAACATAAATAATTTATCTATTAAGAATAAATTAAAGTAGGAATTTTTTGATAAATTTTACTAACTAATTATATTTATTAAATATAATTTATCAAATAAAAAACCAATGTGTTTTGAAAATTAATTTTAACACAAGAATAATTAACATGAAAAAACACCACTTTAATGTTAACTACGCTAACACAGTTTTTTCAATTTAAGGGGTCAATATATTCATTATAAAAGAATTTTTTTATATTATCGGGGCATTGTTTCTATTTAATAATATTAAAAAATAACACAAAATAAGATATAATTTTTTTTACTGCAAATCATTTAATAAAATATAATTTATCCAAAAATAACATTAATGTCAATTTTGAAATTATTTATTTAAACATAATTTAAAAAATAAGAAGACAAATATTGAATTAGATTATACTATTCTAAAACCTATGTAAAATGATATATTAATATAAAAAATTAATGTAGGAAAAAAATTCTTTTAATTTTCTCAACTTTTAATATTTTATTATCATTTATCTTAGTTATTTATTAACTAAATAATTACTACGTTTGTGTTTCATAAGTATTTAATGTAATAAATTTGTCTATAAAAATTGAAGATTAAATATTATTAAGAAAATAATTTATCATTAAAAACAATACTTATAAAAAACATATTTTTTCATATCCGAAATCATTATTGAAATTAAGAGGAAAAATATCATTTTTTTCATTTTCTCTAATTAACTTATTATATAGGTAAATTTCATGGAAAGTGCCCCAAAGTCTCATAAAATGTTATTAGAATTTCATGAATGTCTAAATATGGACATAAAATGTGGGTTATATAAGTTTATAGTTTATTCTTATCACTAAGTCCAATGTTTAATCCATTGGAAAACTCATTTTTAGCTTAATAACTATGAGTAATTTTAATAGTTTTCAATAATCATTTTCAACAAAAATTAAGTTGGAATAATTATACATTATAATTTTTTTTATTTTAAAAATGAAATAAATTTTAAAAAATTCATTTAATATAAGTGTAAAAATTTAATTTAATATTATTATCGTAGAAGCTATGAGACAATATGTTTTTAATAAGTGTTTATTTTTAAAAAATATGATTCTATATTAACTATACAAATAATAATAATTTTATTAAAATAATTTATTGTTTTTTGATATAAATTCTGTAAATTTCATTTAAAACATTACAAATTATAGATTATTTTAATTCAACAAAATAGAGAAATATTATTCATTTTAAATTTTTTTTAGAAAAACTCGTATTAAAACCGTAGAAAAGCTTATACTAACAACCAATATAAATTTGATTCAAAGTAATTAACTATATTAAATATATAATTTATTAATTTATACATACTCAAATCACATTTGGAAATTTAAATTACTAAATTTATTAAAAATATTTTTTTTATAAAAAAACGGGATTTTCCATTATTCACAAACAAATCAATATTTTTCAAAAAATCTTTAAAATTATTGTAAACTATATTTTGATGTTGTAATTATGAAATACATTTAATTTAATAATATAAATTTTTTATATGTTTGAAAAAAATAATGATAATATTTTTTTATTAATGAAAAAAAAATCATTTTTGAAAGAAATTTATATTGAAGAATAAAATCACTAGAAAAAAAAATTGATTGATTATTTACTAAACATTTATCAATATTTCATATTGATAAATTATGTAATAATATTAATACATATCAATGTAATGGCTAGATTATAAATGGTTAAATATATCATGAGTCGTTCAATTTTTGTAAAACTTTGTTTGGCATGTAATGAAAGTTATCAAAGAAACACATTGTGGGGTTTAATAAAAGATGAGCCAGTTTTTTGTTTCCATTAAACTATATAATATAAAATTTTTCTTATAAAATCTTGGGGTGTTACAACCCCCCTATAAAATTACGTCCTAACGATTTGAACTTTATCTTAGTAATCAATGGTTGGATATTTGAAAACACTTCTTTTATAAACCCACACAGTAAAAAGGGTTAATGAAAAATCATCTTAATAATAGAAAAAATAAAATATTATATTAATCAAGAGTAACACATATCTAGGTTTTTAAATAGGATAACATATGTTGGAATGGATGAAAATTATTAATAATTATAAGTAATAACTGAGGTTCTTGATCAGAAGAAACTGAATGATCAATGAAAAGTCAAGGGCCTAAAAACCATAAATATATGATGATTGTGAAGACCATTAATTCATTATAATTAAATTAACTAGGTTATTATTTTTTTGAGGATCTATTTACTTGAGATTAGGAATTATATTAAAAACTAGAAAAAAATAGTCAAATATACTTACTTATCGAGAAAAATACGATCCATTATACAATTTACACAAAAATCTGATCTTTTTCTCCAAATGATGAGTTTCCAAGGTAAATGTTTTATTCATGAAGTTTTAAAATCAACTTGTAAATACCACATAACAACAAAAGGTATAACAATTTATTCCTCATGTCTTTAGACACTAACCAAAAACAAAATTGTTAAAACATGGTAAGATAAATCCAAAAAATGAATAAACCATCATATGATACATTAATATTCAAAATTCTATAGTAATTACCATATATAAAAAAAATAATTCCATAATTATCATTCCTTAAAATAATTCAAAAATTTATTAACTAAGTTTTAAACCCAAGGATTAGAAGGATTTGATCATATATTCTCCCAAGATAAATCAATAATTATTCCTCAAATAAAATCATACATATTTTTGAAATAATCATAATAATTACCAGTAAAAATTCCAAAATAACTAGTATATCACACACTCCAGTGGTAGGAGCAAAACCCTTTTTACCCTATGGATGTTGGTTCAAGCCCCACAGGTTTTCCGTATTCGATGGGTACAAACCATGCCATCCAACTGTTATTTTTTTTCTATCAACAAGAAAAAGAATTAATCTATAAATAAAACATCATGTATAACCTAGGGGTTAAAATACCAAAAACCAATAAAATTTCTCCAAAAATTTCATTAATAACCTCAAAATTGTTACTAGTTAAAACAACAAATGGGGTGTATGGGAATTTTATCTTATGATTAACCTTAATCTTATACACCTAATATATTATCCATAACTATTATGATAACCACACATGAACAATTATATTATACAATGTTATCTAAAACCTCATATTATACCAACTATGTCCATCTAGAACCTACCCTCCCAAATCTAGTGCTAAATTCATAAACTATACGTTATTGGAATTGATACAAAATAAGGTGAGATAAATTTCTCCAATAAAAACTTATAGCATCAAAAATAAACATTATATAACTAACATAAAAATTTATCTTTTAGGTTTATACTTTGAGAGAATTAGGACCAACTCATATCACCTTCAATTCATAATCAACTGGTTCCTAATAAATAACATAAACTCCTGTTATTACAAGATTTTATTATTTCACATTAGGTCATCAACAACCTCTATATAAAATACCATTTAGACATAATTCATTAAACAATTTTCTTAATAACCTGGAAAAAAGAAAACATAAGAACGGTGAGTTCAAATTATATATAAGGTTATAAATAAGAATTAGAAATTGTATTCCATCAAATACCTTATGAATTATATAATGGAATAACGACATAATATGAGATCATGAGATAATTATAAAAGAAATCATACCAAAAAATACCTGTGTAATAAATTATGAAAATATGGAAAAGGAAAGTGTCATTAGAATCGATAATGATGAGCCATGAGATGTCAATATTGATCATAATAAACATTATAAACCTAAAACAATAAATTGTAACCCATTTTCGATTACAGGGATATTTATACATATATAAACATATTAAAACCATTTTTAATTGGAATAAACATAAATATAACTACCAATATAATAATTAACCAATGTATTGTAGATCTTTCTAGGCATATCCATATTAGAGTATATAATGGGAAAAATCAACAATATCTAGGTCACCCCCTCATATAAGTTGTAATGGGCTCAAATACTGCTATTTGGGACACCCCATCATATAATTTGTAATGGGATCATTAAGTTATATCTTAGAAAACCCATGTTACAAGATGTAAAATTGTCACCTGAAGATATATGGGACACCCCATCATTTATGTTGTAATGGCCACACTGTGTTCTATTTGGGCCACGACATCATATAACATATTCAAGAACCAAAATAATAATAAATCACATAGAGATTTATTCATAAAACTCATAGAAACAGTCATTATTATTTTATATACTAATTTATTCATGGAAATTAAATTAGTTTCAAATGAATCAATTTGAAACATTATTAACCCATGAAAAATAAACGTGGTTTATAGTAATCTATTTGAAACATGATAAACTCATAGTATGAGAAATGGGTTCTTTATCAATCACTTTAAAACATGAATAACCTGTGAAAAAGAAATGGGTTACCTAAAAATATCTTCAAAACAATCTAAATACATCTATAAAAGAAGGATGATATTATAATTAAAAAATATCCTAAGTGGATTATATGTAATAACAGTGGTTGTGGAAGTTGATGAATGGAAATACCATAACATTAAAAACAATCTTGAAGAAAATATAATTTTCATTTTGAAAATATGTTTTTAAAACATTTTTTCTGAAAATTATTTTCATTGAAAATAAATTTTTAAAACTTTGATTTTGTATAATATTAAAAAAAATTCTTGAAAAAATTCCATATAAACAATCAAAGGATGCCTCAATGAAATTGAGGACATATTGGAAGGTAATTCTATACATGTCGTAAATAATATTCCTTATCCATCTTAAAAGGATAACCTGTTTACTTGATCAGAAAGAAACAAGCTTATTCATTTTAAAACCTTTTTTAATGAAAAATTAGGTAAAAAAACATTTAAAAAATCATTTTAAAAAGGAAAAATACATTTTTGTAAACATCTCTAGAAAGCATGGTTTTCAAATAAAATATATTTCTGACCAAATATAGAAAAAAAGCCATATGTTTAAAAAAATATTTTCTCAATAATTATATGTATCAATTATTGAAAAAATCATACTATTAAATGAAAATATCACAAATAAATATAGGATAAGATAATTAATGAGAATTATAATATTACAACACCAGATACTTAATCATACATAACCCTGACAAATGATGAAATTGTAACAATAGGGTCTTACCCCTTTTCTAACTTCAATTTCATAACCCCATGATACAGAGATCATAGAATGAATATGTAAATCCATTTAAATTAAATTATAATAATAATACAAAAAATTTAATGAAATTAAATACAACACATAGTAAAAATGTGTGGTAAACATGGCATATATCTTATGGAAACAAAAGTGAGATGATAAAAATCATTAATTTGAGTCTGGCTTGTCACTGTTGTATTTATCTTCCCCAATAATAAACATAGATTAATTATTTACTTCCATGAGAACCTATTTACTATTTATTATCACTTTTATTTCACTTATTATCATGCAATATAGAAGTATTTAATCGAATAACATTACATTGGTTGTTTTGACCATATTCAGCTTGTATGTGAAAAATGACTCGGGAGGGTTTACTATGGTCAAAGGGGTAATTATTTAAACATATCTATAATAATAAATAAATAAATAATGATCATATTGATACATTAATTATAATTTTTAAACCCATCATGAAATATATCTATGAATGATAATCCAACTTTATAATAATAGAGACAGTAGGTCGTACGTACACATGAGCAACATTTCTTTTTTCAATGATCAGTATAGAAAGATGTTAAGTAATTTTTCAGCTTCAAATATTAATAATAATATCATAATTATCATATTATTTAATGAAACATACTTATATATATCATTCCATTGATGTGGTGGTGAAAAAAAGAATCACATCACTTCGAGGGGGTATTAGTCCACACATTAATGAACGACACTATCAATTTTTTCAGGGAGTGAAAGGGGAAAAATAAAATGAGATATTATATTTATATAATGATAAATATTTAATTATGATAATAAATATTTAATTTATATCACATATATTTAATATCTTTACCCTTATTTCCTGTCATGTAATACGTTAGTGAAAAACAAATCACATCGCTTCGCGTAGCTAAAAAATTCAATACACACAAGGAATAGTGTATATGATATAATTAAAAAATAGGAATATTTAATTTATAAATAACATATATAACCTTTATATTTTTCATCATACCCAAATGTGGGATTTACTATTGGAGAAACAAATGACATCATTTCAGAAGGCGACAGTATTTCGTACACACGAATGATGATTTTGTAACCCATTTGATGTAAGTGTGTATGGTTTTAGGTCATAATCATAACATAAAAACATATCAATGTATTTAATATACATATTTTATTATATAATCATGTTATAATATTAATTGAAAGTTGTGGAGAAAGAAGTAAAATAAATATGTTGGTTGAAGAACATTACATCTTCTTCGGGTATCCTCTCTAGGTATGCACCAAATCCTTGAAAGGATTACTTTATTCCCAAAATATAGATTATATAATGTGTTTATAGAAGTCGTTATTCTATTTGGGATGTGTTTGGATGATAAAAATGTCTTGAGAGGTGAGAAAAGGTTTGGCTAGTGAGTGTCTTTTTATTGGTGAGGAATAGTGGTATTCTTGTAAATACTCAAAATTATTCACTATTGGGAGGTCAATAATTTATTAAGTGGTACCAATATTTATAATTAATGGTTTTTAGGTATTATATGGGCTATAAAAACCTCCCCCATAAAATAAAACACATTTTTAAATATTTTTTTCCCTTAACTCCAATGTTTATCAATTTTTTATTTTGGTTTTTCATTACAGTAACTCAGTTTCTATCTTATGTAATTTATCCATTAAGACTAAATTAATGTGATAATAATAAGGTAATTTTTACCCAATTATAATAAATATTAAATCCAATTTATCAAATTAAAATCCTATGTGTTTTCAAAATTTATTTAAACACAAGCACATATAACATGAAAAAGCACTCCTTTAACCATTACTGTGGTAACAATGTTTTTACTATTTTGGGGGTTGAATATATTAAGTATAAAAAAATTGTCCTTTAATGTAAAATATTTTATATTTATTAAAACTTACAAATAAAGTTTCACAATATAGTGTTTTTATTTATTTTAAATCATTTAATAAAATAAAATTTGTCATAAAATGACATTATTGTTAATTTTGTCATTATTCACTCAAATTTAATTTAAAAAAATATCAAGAAAAAAATATAATTAAAATATATTATCCAAATAGAAATATATGATATATTTTTCTTAAAAATTATGAATAAAAATAATTCAACCCATTTACTCAAATTTTAACATTTTCAATATCATTTATTTTAGTTAATTATTAACTAAATAATTACTACGTTGGTGTTTTTATGTACTTATAGTAATTAATTAATCTCTAAAAATTAAAGACAAATTTTAATTATAAAAATAATCAAATATATTTTAAAATTATATTTATTATTGAACTTATATTTTTTTACCAACACCAAACCATTTTAGAAATAGAAAGTAAAAAAGGATCATTTTTCTATTTTTCATCACTTAACTTATTATGTAGGTCAATTTCATGGAAATTTGTAAAAAAAAAAAATTAAAAATAGATCCAAAGATAATAAGTTTCTAAATATATCCATTAAATTGGTTATGGATAAGTTTATAGGTCATTTTTCTCATTTATTATAAAGTTTAGTGCTTGGTAAACTCATTTTTATATCAATTACTGTGATTAATTTAAATTATTTCAATAATAATTATAGTAAATTATTAATTTTTAATAATTAGTAAATATAAATTATTAATATTCACAATTATGAATCAATTATTCAAAATTAAAATCAAATTAGTGGAAAAATTTAATATAATATTAATCCTATAGATCCGACGAGACATGAGGTTTTTAAGAAGAGTATTTTTTTAGATAATGATGATTTTATATTAACTCTATGAACAATAATAACCATTGTATGAATATAAAGTAATATTTAGTGATATATAATATTAAAATTGAACATAAAATAATCCCCATTAGATTATATTTTAATTAATTAAAACAGATATACATTATTCATTATAAAAGAGTATTTAAAAAATAGTTTTAAACCCAAAAGAAACTTTGAATGAAAACCAATATAAAGTTGACGAAAAGTAATTAATTAGATTAAATATATATTATATTACTTGAAAACATATTCAAAACATATTGGGACATTCATATTACTTAATAATTTGAAAATAAAATCATTTTATACATAAATGAGTTTTGTCACTATTCACTAAAAAATCAATATTCCTGGGAAAATTCCAAGATTTCACCCAAAGTAAATTTTGATATTATTATTTAATAAATGTATTTAATTTAATAACATAAATTATTTAAATTTAACAAAAATTTATTATAATATTTATCATTAAAAAAATACAAACTATTTTTGAAGAAAATATATTTTTGAATAATAAAATCAGTTTCATAAAAATTGATTTATTATTCACTAAAAATTTAACAATAATTTATATATTTAAATATATATAAATATATTTAAATACTTCATAAATTAGTTAATACTATTCATACATACAAACTTAATTTCTAGGTTTTGAAAGTTTAAATATATCATGGGTAATTTTGGTTCGGTAAAATATAGTCTGGTCTGTAACACAAGACATTGAAGAAACTCATTGTTTCATGTAATGCAATATAATTAATTTTTTAGTATTATTTAAAATATATAATAGAATTTTTTATTTTAAAATCTTATGGTGTCATACATAATCCCAATATTCAATATATATTCCTTTACATGGTTTTTTTTCATAAAATCATTTGTATTTTTGATATATAATTTATAATGTTTTAGAAAAATAATATTATCCAATAATATATGATATTGTTGAATTTACATTAACTCCCCATATTTATTAGATATCATGGTCAACCATACTCTATTTGTAAAAATTACTGATCAAAACATAAATCTTCCTTCTATCAATGGATTACAGTGATATATGTTTACAAAAACCAAGGTGAATCAATTTATGAAATATTGTTGACTTATTTAAAATTGGAATGTATGTCTTCATGAAATATAAATACCTATTTAAATTTATAAAATATGTCTGTAATATCTCAATAATGGATAGGGATATAGTAATCCTCTTCATTCTAGAACAAATATTCCAAAAAAAATTTGAAACTTTAAAATTTATTTCTTCTAATATTTTTTATTATCTTCTTAGGATAAAAAATAACTTTTTTTCTAAATTAATGAAACAGATATCACCCATTATGCACTTCAGTTAAATAAAAAAGTCACTATCTATTCCTTTGATAAATAAAGTGTTTTTTTTGTGAAGTATATTATATTAATCACTTGAAAAAAATTATATTTAACATAGAAAATTATGAGCAAACCATTTGACTAATATGACATATTTCAAAATCATATAATTACTTATAATTATATATTTTATAAATCTAATGATACCCAAGTCTATAATCTTTACTAAATGTATAAAACATTTTGTATCTTACATAATTCTCATGCAATGATCTTTTTTTACCATTATATGTGAAGTATTTTTATTTTCTTGGATTCACAATCTAGACCAATATTATTAATTTAATGTTTTATTTTCTATATTAAAAATCTCTTTATTTTCATTATTGATCCACATCCACTAATTTAATTCTACTTATAGTGGATTGTTTTTTTCTTCCTTTGGATATGTTAGACCCTCATCATTTTCCATGGTTGAACTTTTCTTCTCTTTTAATACCTTTTGATGATGCCTCCAAATAATAATAATTTATTAACTAGGTATGATTTGGAATACTCAAAAAAAATCTTGATGATAATCTTATTTATTTGTGTCCATATAATTCGAAATAAAAATATTATCTATTAATAAATAATATATAGTTCAATAAATTCTATTCATCTAATTTTTTCCATTATGATTCGAAGTTACAATTTTCTATAGAACACATTAAATAGGTATGTCACCTATTTATATATAAATAAAACTAACCTTTGTTTTATTTATTCTTCTTTATCATTGATGACATAATATAATTTTGGGTCTTTTTATTTTGATTGATACCTAAATATTATTTCTTTCGATAAGTGGGTACATTTTTCTCGGTTTCAACAATGTTCAACATTTTCATTCAATCAAACCCAAAATCGTTTTTCCTAATACTATAAAAATGAAAATATAGTAAAAAATCCATATATATTATTACAATTATTAATTTTTTGAAGACTTTCTTTATAAAGTATGATCATGTTTTTATATTTCATATTGAGAGTCAAGAGTAATTCTTGAACATCAATTATACAACATAGATCGATAAATTATACCTCAATCTACTTTATAAATTTAGATGAATATTTAAATATTTTTGTCAGAAATATATATTCTCTAAGATTTATCTTTAATTATATCTTTATACTAAACCTCCATGTTTTGTTCTTCATGATTACCATATTTGATACATTAAATTTCCTTTTTTAACTCATATATCTCATCTTCGTACTATGGAAGATATTGTTTTTATTTATAAACAACAATATTGTAATTTTTTAAAATTCAAAATTGATTTTTTCTCTATCATAGATTTGAGAAAAACCTTGATATATACTATTCCACAAGTTTTTATTATTTTTTAATCAATTTATTCTATTTTGGGTTTTGTCTATGAAAACCATAAGAATATATTCACTGATGCATTTGGAAACCAATATTCCTTCCACCTATATTTATTATGATATAATATCCTCCACTAAATTTAAATTATTCTTCTTGGTGAATTTATTAAATGAACACATATTACCCATAAAATCATTCAATTATTTATTCCAGGGCTGTCTATCATCATCATAATCATGAAATTTCATTGGAAACTTAATAGAATGGTGCCAAACATGTTCATAGAGAAATCAAGTGATGTGTTGAGTAAATAATGTTTTCCTTATGACTTTTCCATTACTTCTTGTTTTGAAAATCACAAACACCTTATCTTAAAAAAAATATGATTTTACCCTATATTTTACTTTTATAAGGAAAATTTAATCACCCAAGGAAATATACCCTTACCTAGACTTCAGTGTTCATATCAATATTTTTCTTAAGTATAAAAATCAGATTCATATATAAAACATTGGAATCATATAATACTTAGATGAAGCATTATATTTTAGGATCCAAATTCCTGTTACAAACTTTTATGTAGTTCTACTATGAATTCCATGTTACGAACTTTTACGAAGTTCAACTATGAATTCTGATTACGAACTTATATAAAGTTCTAATTATGAATTCTGATGATGAATTCTGATTATGAATTCTCATTATGAATTCTGATGATGAATTCTGATTAAAAATTCTTATTAATAATTCTAATGAGGAATTCTGATTACGAATTATCATTACGAATTCTGATGATGAATTCTGATTACGAATTCTCATTATTAATTCGGATGATGAATTCTGATTACGAATTCTCATTACAAATTCTGATGATGAATTCTGATTATGAATTCACATTATGAATTCTGATAACGAATTCTGATTGTGAATTCTCATTACGAATTCTGATGATGAATTTTGATTACGAATTCTCATTACGAATTTTGATGATGAATTCTGATTAAGAATTCTCATTATGAATTCTGATGACGAATTCTGATTAGAAATTATCATTATGAATCCTGATTGTAAATTCTGATTTTTAATTATGGATACGAACTTGTATGAAGTTCGACTCTGAATTATTCTGATAAATAGAATCCGAATATCCTTGTATTATAGGCTTCGAAATTTTTTTGGTTAGACTCCGAACTTTTATTTGCTTACATTCCGAATATTTGAGTTTGGTTATGTAACTATATTTCTACCTACACTTGTTCTTATATAAAACTATGTCATTCCTTCAGTTCCCAACTATCCATTGATTGAGTGACATGTGTACAGGTCCCTCTGAAATTCACAGAAGAATATGACCGTTGGAGGAGGGAGATGACCGTTGGAGTTGTGCCTATAAATAGAATCTCATTTGAAAAGAGCATTATACTTGACAACAACTTTGACAACCATTCTTACATGCGGTTTAAGTGATTTCTAGAGAGAGAGGCTCTTATAAACTCTCAATATTCGTGCATAATGTTTGAACGGCTTGTTCAAACTTTTCTTCATTCACATTGGATTCATGCGACTCCGATTGTTGTTGTGTACAATCGAGGGATTTCGGGGATAGGAAGACAGAGGTTCCGACTACCTGATAGTTGAGGGCTTGATGGGATAGCAAGACAGATTCCGATCTTCGTATCGAGGGTTTACCCTAGTGTGGGTAAGACATACATTCTTGAAATTATAAATCAAGGGACCTTTTATCCAAGGTTTTTGGATACCCTTCTCTTTGGGTCAAAAGAGTTAATGTTTGTTACTTTTAGTTTTACTACTTTGTTTTTCCATTGTGAATTTTATATTGTTAAGGAATGTATACTATGATTATATTGGATTCTATATGCTTTATAGTAGAATCTTAGTTGTTGCAATCTTTTGTTAAGTTTCATTTTCGGAATCACTTTTCCAGAATCAAGCAAGTTGTTAGAACTTTGAGGTCCTGTGAATTTTCTTGTTTAACCTTGTAAACATAACTATCTTTAAATGTTCCAAAGGAATTTTTAAAGAGTAAAATTCACCCCCTCTTGTATTTGAGCATGTCATACTTATATATTCGATCCTACATTTGGTATTATAGAGTATATCATACTCACATACCATCTCACAATTGGTATCAGAGTGTTGGTACAATCTGAATTAATCTCACGATTATATTTAGAAGGGAATTTTTAGAATTGATTTATCAGAATCATATTTTTCGAATTCATATATTTTTCAGATTCATATTTTTCGGATTCATATATTTGCACTCATATAGTTTGGATTCGGTTTTACTTAGAGATACAATATCTAGTTCCTTGCTTAGAATATTTTCCCTTGTTTACAAACTCATACTACTAACAAGTTTATGTGCCAAAGATTTTCTTAAGAATGGTAGGTTTAAACGTTGGTTCTATTGATAATATAAATCCTACCAGACCTCCTATTTTTTATGGAAATGATTATGAGTACTGGAGAGATATGATGAAGTCTTTTGTAATCAATATTGGAGTTGATAACTATCTAATGCTGACTGGAAATTATAAGATTCTAGAAATGGAATTGAGAACCTTTACGAATAAAGAGAAATCAGAATATCAGTCAAACTTCAGAGTCAAAAATACTTTGTTACGTTCCATGACTAGGAACTTATATAGTCAAATATCATCATTTGAATTTACAAACAGTATCTAGAAGAAACATTAAGTTACACATTTTGGTACATGCAAAGTCATAGAGACCAAAAGAGCTATATTGAGAGCTGAATATCATAGTTATAACTTTCATTATGGAGAACCTATAGGCAAAGTTCAGCAAAGGTTTATGAATATCATGAATAGCTTGAAATATATGGGAGAAAAAGGTTTGGATGATGAGGCTCTTGTGGATAAAATCATAGATATCATGCAAAGTGAATGGGAGTCCAAGAGGACAGCTATTGATGAGAACAGGAAAGTCACTCAGATTTCCTTAGATGTGTTGTTTGGAACTCTTCTTCAGCATAAAGCTAGAATGAAGAGAAATTCTGAAAATGTCAAGAAGAAGAATGTGAATGGAGTATTTTATTTTACTACCAATTCTAAACATATGAAATTAAAGACCCCAGAAAGAGTAACCAGATCAAAATCAAAGAAAGTTATAATTCAGTCAGAATCTAGTGACACATAAAAGTCTGAGAATGAATTAGCTAATCTTTCTTGGATAATGAACAATATTATAGCTCAGAAGAACCATCAAAATAAGTACAAGAAGAAATATTACATAGATAAGAATTATGGAGAAGTTACTTGTTATGAATGTAATAGAACTGGACATCTCAGACCTGATTGTCCATTGTTGAAAAAGAAGGAAAAGAAAGAAATGAACTCAGAATGGATCAAGAAGAAATTCTATCGATCAAAGCATAAGAAAGGTCTTAAAGATAATGATACTTGGAGTTCTAGCTGTTTAAATTCTTCAGAAAGTGAATCTTCTGAATATTATTCATCATCACAGAAGAATATGGGTTTTATTGCTACTACTTCTTTCCCCAAAACATGTCTTATGAGAAAGGTATGATCTTCTGAGGCTTTAACAGATTTATCTCTTGATAAGAATTTCTATTCTAAAAATAGTACTTCTAATGAAGCTACTTAATCCTCAGAAAATGAAGAATTAACTTCATATGAATAAGTTTCTATATTTTCCAAATTACTTGAAGAAAAAATTGGTATAATTTCTATGAAATTAGACAAGGAAAATACTAGGGAAGAAATTATTACCAAATAGATTTCAGATATTTCTAGAGATCTTAGAGACAAAGAATAGATTTTAGAAAACTTTCTAAAGACCTTATGAAAGAAAATTCTGATAAAGAATAACTTTATAAAGATCTTAAGAATGAAATTTTAGAGATAAAAGTTTTTGAAGAAAAATATAACTCTAGGTAAATGATTCCTGAGGATATGAATTCATCCATCAGACTAAAATCTGAAATTTTTACTCTTAAGAAGCTTCTTGCAATATTTACTTGAGGGAAGGAAATTTTTTTCAAGATTTATTCTCAAATTAAACCTCAAGGAAACAAAACTGGATTAGGTTATACTCAACAAAAATTGGTTTTCAAAAACAATTATTTTGTTCTTTTTAGATCCCCTTTTTTCACTAAATGTCAATGTGGTGGGCATTGGATGAAAAATTGATCCTTAAATAGAGTTCAATATCTTGGGTTTCATAAAGCTTATTTTTCTAAACAAATGTGGATACCCAAAATTTTGTTGTCTAATAATTTCGAATCCAAGCAATTATGGATTCTGAAAACCTAATTTTTTATTATTTTCAAGAAAAAAGAGAAGGTACCAAAAGAAATACATGGTACATGGGTAGTGTATGTTCTTGACATATGACTGGTAACAGAAAATATTTTTAAAATATTATCAAGATGAAAGGAGGAAAAGTAAATTTTAGAGATAATGCTCAGAGAGAAATTATTAGTATAGGTAACATTGTTCTTCTTTGAAAAACTTTGATTTCAAATGTTTTATTTGTAAAGTATCTTAAGCACAACCTCAATAGCATATGTCAATTATGTGATGAAGGCTACCTTGTGAATTTTAGGAATGATAAGTGCTTAGTACACAATTCCAAGGAAGAATTTATTATTTCGGCCAATACGCAAGAGAATGTTTACACACTAAACATAGAAGACCGTAGGAGCCAATACTTACCTTGATTTAGTGCAATGGAAGATTATTCTTGGTTGTGGAATATGAGGTTAGGACACTATAACCATAGGATCTTATGAAAAATTTCTATGAAAAGATTAGGTGAGGATATACAGGAGCTTAGATTTGATTCTTCAAACGTTTGTGACCCTTTTCAATATGGAAAGAAACATAAATCAAGTTTTAAATCAGTCGGTGAAGTCTCAACTACTGATGAATTAAAACTAGTGAATATGGATCTTTTTGGTCCAACAAAAACTGGATTCATTGGGGTCAAGTACTATGTATTTGTTTTGGTTGATTATTACACTAGATATACGTGGGTCTATTTTCTAGCAAAGAATTCTAAAGATTTTTGTTATTTCAAAAGTTTTAGAGCCCTAGTCAAAAATGAGAAAATCCTTCCATTGAAAACTATCCATAGTGATCATGGAAGAGAATTTCAAAATTTTGATTTTGAAAGCTTTTGTTGTAGAAAAGGTATAACTCTCAAATTCTCCGCACCAAGAACACCTCAATAGAATGGTGTTGTTGAAAGAAGAAATAGAATTTTTCAAGAGATAACTAGAACCATGTTGAGTGAGTATTATGTAGCCAAACATTTTTGGGATGAAGTTGTAAGTACTGCTTATTATGCTATAAATCGTGTTTTGATTTGAACTTTTCTTAATAAAACTCCTTATGAGTTATGTAATGGTAGAAAACATAGACTTTCCTACTTTACGGTTTTTGGCTGCAAAGTATTCATTGTGAATACTAATGATAATCTACATAAATTCACACCAAAATATGATGAAAGATTTTGTTAGGCTGCTCCACAACTTCTAAGGCATATATAGATTTCAATAAAAACACTTATACTATTGAAGAGGCAGTACATGTTAAATTCGATGAAAATGATCCTTTTGTTTTTAAACAATCCCAACCTACATCCTCAGATGTGTTTTCAAAAACTGATTATCAACATTTGATAGAAAATCCTTCTGATAAGGAAAATGTTCAAGAAGATACTTCTGAAACATTTACCCTTGAAGATTTCCTACCCTATGTTGTTGAACAGGTTTTAAGAAACCCAAATCGGTCATTTCTAAAGAATCATCCTAGTGATAGTATCATTGGTGATGTCAATCAACCTGTAAGGACTGGAAGTTCCTTAAGAAATGAAGTAGAACATCTAGCATTTCTTTCCCAATTAGAACCCAAAATCCCTGATTAAGCTTTAGGTGATGATGATTGGATTAAAGCCATGCATGATGAACTAAATTAATCCAAAAGGAATAAAGTCTAGACCTTGGTTGAAAGACCTAAGGAAACTTCTTTTATTAGAGTAAAATGGGTCTTCAGAAATAAGTGTGATGAAAATGGAATTATTGTTAGAAATAAATATATATTAGTTTCTAAAGGATATAATAAACAAGAAGGAATAGATTATGAAGAGAACTATTCTCCAGTAGCTATAGTTGAATCTATTCGTATTTTACTTGCCTTTGCAGCATTATTCAATTTCAAAATTTTTCAAATGGATGTGAAATGTGATTTTCCTAATGGATATGTTCAAGAGGAGGTTTTTGTTGAAAAAACTCCTATATTTGAAGATACAAAACATCCTAATCATGTTTTTAGAATTACCAAATCTCTGTATGGACTTAAACAAGCCCCTCGAGCTTGGTATGATAGACTTATAGGTTTTTTTTTCAAAGTAAAAATGTTAAGGGAAATTCAGATCCAATCATTTTTATAAGGAAAGATAAGAAAAATGTTGTGATTGTTAAAATTTATGTTGATGACATTATATTTGGTTCAACTCAGCAATCATTAACTGATTCCTCTGCGGATCTAATGAAATCTGAATTTGAAATGAGTATGATGGGTGATTTAACATTTTTCTCGCTTTTCAAATTTCTCAAAAACCAGAAGAAATCTATATATCCCAACATAAGTATATTAAATATCTTCTTAAAAAGTATGGATATGACAACACTAAGAGTATAAGTACTCTCATTGGTACCTCAAACACACTTGATCTTGATGAAGCTGGAAAACCAGTAGACCAAACATCTTTTAGAGGTATGATAGGAAGTCTACTTTACTTGACAGCTAGTCTTCCAGACATAATGTTTTCAGTATTCTTATGTGTATGATATCAATATAATCCTATGGAATCTCATTTAAAGGAAGTTAAAATAATTTTTCGCTATTTAAAGGGAACCATCGATTTAGGAATATTTTACACTTCTAGAAATGATTTTGTCTTAATTTTTTTTTCAGATGGTGACGTTGGTGGATGCAGAATGGATTGAAATAGTACATGCTGGAATTTTCATTTCTTAGGAGATTCATTAGTTTCCTTGTCTTGCAAGAAGCAACATTCTTTAGCACTCTCCACTACTGAAGCTAAATATGTAGCAGCTGGAAGATGTTATGCTCAAGTGTTGTGGATACAACACACACTCATAGACTATGGCTTGAGTTTTACTAAGACTAATTTTATTTGTGATAACACAAGTGTTATTTCCCTTAGTAAAAACCCTGCACATCACTCTCGTGAAAAACACATAGATATTAGGCATCACTTTCTTAGGTATCACACACAAAAAGGAGATATCATTCTACAATTTATTGGAATGCAAGATCAACTTGCTGATAGTTTTACAAAATTTTTACCCCCTGATAGATTTTAATACATTAAAAAGAAGTTAGGAATGATAACCTTAAGGTAATATTCCTTGATTAACTTTATGTTAAACCAATCTCTTTACAGTAATAAAATCCATTTCATAGGGGGAGTACATATGTTGTTAATGTTTTTGAAAATTTTCGTATTTGGTTTTTCAAAATTTTTTGTAATGGAAATTTTCGTAATGGAAATTTTCATACTAGAAATTTTCATACTAAAAATTTTCATAAAGGAAAATTTCGTAATGGAAAATTTCGTACTGGAAATTTTTTTAATGAGAATTTTCGTAATAAGAATTTTTCTAATGAGAATTTTCATACTCATAATTTTCATAATCATGTCTTGATACTCAATGTTTTTGCAATAAAACTTTTTGATCTTAAGTTTTTCGTAGTGAGTTTTTCATAGTATGTTTTTCGTAGTCAAATTTTCTTCAAGAAGAATATCACCTATTACAAATAATCTTCCTAGCCAATATGAAAGGTATGATTTCTTTACTCAACATTTCATAATCATGTTTACTTGCTGGTATTTTCAGTTAATTTTTCGGATTTGTTTCTCCTTAAATCCGAATGTTTTTTCTTAAAAATTCAAAACATCGGATTCAATATTTCCTTATAGGTATGTTTTCAACCATCAGATCAAATCAGAGATTTTTTTCAACCGTTAGATTGGTTTTTTAAGTTGAAACTTCACCTCCATCGCCTATATAAAGGGGACCCCCGATAGTTGTCACACATCAGTTTCCAAGCTCTCGAATCTCGAAGCTCTGCCTCATTTCTTAAGCCCATTCTGAATCTCTCAGAATTCCTCCAGTACGAATCTCTATAGAAGCTTCTTCCAAAGAAATGTCTACCGTGAAGCCAATCTCAAAATGGAATGTATACAGGGAAATTTTGGTTCACCTTAACTTTTTCAAGTATGATTCTATCATTTCTAAGAATATTAAGTTAAATGTATGGGAAGATGTCTGCTCATCTAAGCCAGGTGATCAAGACTTGGTTTATCCGAATTTACTCATAGAGTATTATGAGTCATTGTGCTTCTATATGGAAGACGAAAGAGAAAATTTTTCATTCAAGTATCATGGAAAAACCAACAAAATTTCTTATACCAAGGCAGCTTGCTTGGTGGTATTATCATATGAAGGGGAAGTAAAGTTCTGTTCCCAACAATTACTGGATGAGAAAGGAAGTATTATAAAGGTGAAGGCTTCGGAATGTCTTGGACTTTCTGAAGTCAAGACAACAAATATTTCCCATCTATATTCTAACAACCAGATCCTTCAGCTATAGGTATAAGAATTTTTAGTACCGAGAAAAGGTGAAAAAGATACCCTCAAGAAGAGTGACATATATTTCTTATATTTCTTGGTAAATCTAGGGAAAATAAATTTGACGAGGAAAGTTCCTATTATAATTCAGAATATCAAGAAAGGAAATTTAAGAGCCCAAATTATCACGTATCCTACCTTACATTCAATGATGATAGTTTGGTGTCTTGAATCATTCAGGATTGCATGCAGTTTCAAGCCATGGAATTGAAAAGTTATACTTGTTAGTGATAACACTATGAAAATAATGAATATGTGATATTCCAAGGAGTCAAGAGTGTTCTATGATCTTCCTGAGGATGAGGCACAAGCTAATCTGGAAAATGTTGAAAAAGCCGAACCAATCAAGAAATATGGGAAGAAAAGAAAGCTGAAGTTAGTGGAGGAAACAGACAACAACCACAAAGTTAAAGATGTCCAATCTGCACCTCTTAAACCCAAGAAACAAAAATCTTATCTAGATGAGGTGGTTGCAAAGGGGAGGGAATATAAGGAAAAGAGGAAATAAGGGGAGCCACAGTTCATCTTGGACCCTGCTGAAGCTAAGTCTTTAAGGGAGAAGATTGCTAAATACCTTGAGAAGAAATAAAAAGAGAAGAAGATGAAGAAGAAAATGTCTGAGGATAAAGTTGTGAAATCAATTTTGAGTTCCACAGAAGTAGATTTTGAGAATATTCCAGTGCCAGAAACGTTCCTAGTCGAGCCATTACCTGAGACTACAGGGAATAATTTCTTCACTCAGGAAAAATATAAAGAGAAAGAAGTTGTTGAATAAGTGGAAGAGGTGGAAGTAGAAGAAGAAGAAGAAAGTCGTGATATAAATTATTTTATTAAGAAATTTGAAGAATATAAAGATAAGGAAAACCCATCAGAGAAATTCTTACTCAAAACATCTGAGGCCGAGTCGTCGAGGCTTGTCACTCCTAGAAAGGAGGAAGAGAAAGGTAGAAAGAAAGATGAAGAAAAGGAAGAAAAATAAGTAAATGAATTATCTGAGGAAGAATGTTATGAAAATCACTTTATTAAGGAAGGAGTAGAAAGAGAAAAAATTGATGAAGATCGAGTTGTTCAATTATTAGATAGCGAGAATAAATGTCCTGATGAGCAAGTCATACCAAAAATTTATAAGGGTAAGAAAGAGATATGTTGATTTTAAAAGAAAATCTATAGTGAAGAGGAAGGAAGTTGTAGGAACTTCAAAAAGGAATCTTTTTGAGCTTGAAAACCCACTCTCACCAAGAAATGTATCAGATTTGGAGTCATATTCACTTGGTTATGATTTTGTGGAGCAATCTTTGAAGAAGCTAGTCGGTTCCATTCCAACTTTTACAAGCATAGATTCTAGGTGCCAGATGCTCCAACACACTCTTTATCAGAAATCAGATTCGGTGTCCATGGTGATGGACAAGTGTGTCAAGATATAATCAGATTTTAAAACTTTTCTTATATGATACAAAGCTCACAGGAAGTCATGCAAGAAGATAACTAGTTGGACAAAAAAATAAATTCAAGAAATGAATGACATTGATGATTTTCAAGATGGAGTAAAGGAAGATTTTGATATAGATGGTTTAATAATAAAATATCTTACAACTAGTTTTTAAAAAAATCTGACCCTAGAGAAAAATACTCAGAATCAAAAAGTGAAGGATCTGAATGGGAAGCTTAACTATGTTGCTCAAAGCTGGAAGGGGGAAAGAGATCTCCGGATTGAGATCGAAGAGAAGCTTATAAAGCAGGATGCAGTTCTTAAGGCTCAGTCTGAGGTTCTGAAGGGTCAAGATGACCGGATTAAAGCCTTAGAAAAGCAAGCTGAGGAGGATCACAACGAGTTAAAGAAGCTAAAAACCTTTCTGAAGAAGTTAATACCCAAGGAAAAATAATACAAATAGACCTAATCTGATATTTTGTTGTATGTATTTCCTTGTAAAAATTCTTTCAATATTAATGAAAACTCTAGTTTCTTGTCTTTTGTGTTATCCTGTACTAATTTTTCAGGTACCATATTGTTTTCCATTATCTCAAACTCATTTTGAAAATCACAAAGGGGGAGAAGGAAAAATAATTCCATAGAAGAGAAGGAAAAAGATTTATTAGTATAGAAGAAGTATCCCTAACTAAGGTAGAGTTTATCTAAGGGGGAGTGCTGATTATGAAGAATACCATATTCATAATGAAAATCCCATTCCGGAAATCTAGGATACGATTCTTAGTGTTCCAAAGCCTAAGGGGGAGTTAGTTGTATTCACCATTGTCCATGAACAAAGGGAGATAAGATTTATTTCAACGTCTAAAAAATATTTTTCTAAGTCCTTATATTCTTTTTTGGGAGGATGTTTGTGCTTTCTGAAAAGGGGGAAATTGTCGATTCCATAGGGTTTTACTTATGACTTTTCCATTCCTTCTTGTTTTGAAAATCACAAACACCATATCTTAATGAAAATATGATTTTACCCTATATTTTACTTCTATAAGGAACATTTCCTCGCCCAAGGAATTCTACCCTTACCTAGAATTCATTGTTCATATCAATATTTTTCTTAAGTATAAAAATCAGATTCATATCTAAAACCTCGGAATAATATAATACTTAGATGAAGAATTCTGTTTTAGGATTTGAATTCCTATTACGAACTTTTATGTAGTTCTACTCTGAATTCCCTGTTACAAACTGTTATGAATTTCAACTCTGAATTCTGTTTACGAACTTATATAAAGTTATAAATATGAATTATGATGATGAATTTTGATTATGAATTCTCATTACGAACTCTGATGATGAATTCTGATTATGAATTCTCAATATGAATTCTGATGAAGAATTCTGATTACGAATTCTCATTATGAATTCAGATGATGAATTCTGATTACGAATTCTCATTATGAATTCTGATGATGAATTCTGATGACGAATTCTCATTACGAATTCTGATGATGAATTGTAATTATGAATTCTGATTATGAATTATGATGACGAATTCTCATTAAGGATTCTCATTACAAATTCTAATGATGAATTCTAATTATGAATTCTCATTACGAATTCTGATGATGAATTCTAATTAAGAATTATCATTATGAATTCTGATGATGAATTATGATTACGAATTCTCATTACGAATTCTAAATGTGAATTCCGATTATGAATTATGGATAAGAACTTGTATGAAGTTCGACTTTGAATTCTTCTGATAAACAGAATCTGAATATCCTTGTATTATAGACTCTGAATTTATTTTTGGTTAGACTCTGAACTTTTATTTGCTTACATTCTGAATATTTGAGTTTGGTTATATGACTATATTTCTGCCTACACTTGTTCTAATATAAAACAACTTTGTGACTTCAGTTATCAACTAACCGTTGTTTGAGTGACATGTGTACAGGTCCCTGCGAAATTCAAGGAAGAATATGATAGTTGTATGAGGGATCCAACCATTGGAGCTGTGCATATAAATAGGAGCGCTTTTTAAAAGAGTAGTATAATTGACAACATCTTTGAAAACCATGCTTACATGTTGTTGAAGTGATTTCTAGAGAGAGAGAGGCTCTTATAAACTCTCAAGCATCGTGTAGAAATTTTGAACGGCTTGTTCAAACTTTTCTTCGTCCATATTGTCTTTGTGCGACTCCGATGGTTGCTGTGTATAATCGAGGGCTTCGGGGGATAGGAAGACAAAGGTGCCGACTACCTGATTATTGAGGGATTGTGGGGATAACAAGATAGATTCTGATCTTCATATCGAGGGCTTACCTCAGTGTGGTTAAGACAGACTTTTTTGAATGTATAAATAAAGGGACCTTTTATCCAAGGTTGTTGGATAACATTCTCTTTGGGTCAAAAGAGTTATTGTTTATTACTTGTAGTTTTACGACTTCATTTTTCTGCTATGCATTTTGTATTGTTAAGGAAAGTATAACTTTCTTATACTTCCTTACTTGTACTCTAATTATATAGGATTCTATATGCTTTAAGGAAGAATCTTAGTTGTTGTAAAATTTTGTTATGTTTCATTTCCGAAATCAATTTTTCAGAATCAAGCAAGTTGTTAGAACTTTGAGGTCTTGTGAATTTTCTTGTTTAACCTTGTTAAACATAACTATCTTTAAAAGTTCCAAAGGAATTTTTAAAGATTACAATTCACCCCCCTCTTGTATTTGAGCATCTCATACTTATATATTTGATCCTATATTTGGTATTATAGAGTATATTATAGTCACATACAATCTCACATGATGAAATATTTCTTTGGAATTTTCATTTGGAAAATTTTTACGTTAAAGGAAAGAATAAACACAACTTCAACAACTTCCCTATCATTAAAATTATTATCTAATGGTCAGACCCCGTGATTTTAGTATATATTACTCTTTAATAAATTCTACAAGTTTGATAGCTTGTATTACACGTAGAATAAAACATAAAAAATCACCACTTTAACTTTTAAAAATACTATGTAAAAATTAATAAATTATTTAGATATATTGTGAAAAATCATTAATAAGATAAAACATAAGTATAAAAATAGCATATAAGTAAAAAAATATTAAAAGTATTCATGAAAAAAATATTTTATAATTCTTGATATGTTATTAATATTATATAAATAGAATGTATTGATAAAATTAAAGGGATGATAAATTAATAATATCTAAGAAAAAAATATGTAACAAAAATGTTTATTAATGTAATTATTCATTGTTAAATGAATTTTTTAAATTTTTAAATTATTTTATACAATATATGTAATTTTTAACAAAAATTATAAACATTAGAATTTTTATTTGAAAAAAATTATTTCATTTTGGGAGACAACATGAAACTATCAAATTAAGATGAAATATTTCCATTTTCTAAAAATATTTATTTATGTTTATAGTTTGAAATAAAATTTTTAGAAATATTTTTATCTTTTATGAAATCATTTCTATATAATCCTGAATTTAAAATTTTATGAATCAATTTTATTTTAAAAGAAGAATTTTTTTATATAAAATTATTCATTTAATAAATATTAAGATTAAATTAGAAGACTAAGTTATAAAAATACAAGATTTTATGAAATAGGTTTTTCAAATAAAATAAATCTCTTTGATATCTTATGTTACATGCAAAATGGAGTTTTAAGGGACCACAATATACTATTAATCTTATTATATAAACATCACCTTTATAACATATATGTTAAAAATGGTTGTATGAATAGGAATAATGACGTTTTAAAAATTAATAATGTTTTTTTTAGACAATGAAATAAAATTTATAAATAATTATTAAATTTTCGGTAAATTCATTATATGATTCGAAAAAACATTTTTCCAAAAATAATGATTTTTACATATTTTTTTAAACAAAAATTAAAATTATTACTTTCTAATTTTGTAAAATTTATTTCAATAAATGTAAATAATATATTTAATCAAAATTTAAAAATTTACTTTGATTTTTTTTATTTTTCTGAAATGTTTTATTTTTAAATGAATTATGGGAAATAATTGTTTTTATTAAAGACTGCATTATCATTTAAATAATTTAGATAGTAATTTTTTTTAAAATTAGTCTAAAATAATAATTAGTTATATAATATTAGGATTATTCTAATTTATGTCATAGCAATCTATTTCATGTTAAATTGTATTATAAAGACTTCTTATACTTATGAAATTTTTTTTTGGAAAACAATTTTTTCATCATTTCTAGGGGTTTAATTTTAAAATAAATTCATCATAATCATTGAATTTAATTTTTAAAAATGGATTCCATATTTTTAATACTTATAATTAGTATTATATAATAAGTTCAACTTAATATTTGGTCATAATGATTAGTGAAAACTATAAAAAGTAATTACCGTGATTTAGGTTAAAATGGTTTTAGTAGGGGTTTAATTTAAAATGATAAGCGTTAAAATGACCTAAAAACATGTATAATTATTATTTTATGGATATATTTATAATTTATGTCATATAAGGTTCATTAATGATACATTTTGGAGTCTTTTTCCATGTTTAAAACTTAGGTATAACTTTTTCTTCTCAAAACATCCATGTATGTTCTCTCACCCACTTATAAAAGAGAACCCCCTATCCTCAACTATTCACTCTCTATCAAAGAATTTCTATACAAAAAATACATAACTATATGATACCATTTCTTCAATAAAAATTTCCTATAGTCATTATGGTTATAATAAACTCTCCTAAGAAGGTTTGGCGGAAAACCTAAGGTGGTTGTTTGAAGAGGACGTATCATTCTTAATCACATATTTTTTTTATTTTTCAAACTCCATAAAATATTCATAAAATATGATAATATAATACCATCAGTATATACTATACAATTATTTGTTATTATTTTAATGTAATATAATTTTCATGTCTCCTCTGTAATCAAATGGGGAACGGAACCGTCGATCATGTGAATTGTAGGCTATTGCCCCATGAACCGAGGTAACTCGTTTTTCATCACTGCCTCTCAAGGATGGTTATAATGATTGATTTAAAATATTTACATGAAAATTCATAAATAAATATAAAATTTTAGTTATTATATAAAATATAACTTCTTACCTTCCAATTATTTTGGAAAATTAAAATGTTTCTTGTGTGTATATGTGGACTATCGCCTCCACGAAGAGACGCAATACATTATTCATTTTATTCTGACAAAGATGGTAATTAAGGTATATATAATTAATATATAACATTTATTGGATATTAAAATTATTCATTAAATGTCAACTGATATTTATCTATTTTTCTATACTTCCATAAAATGGAAACAATGTTCATCCATACGTACAATATACCATCTCCATGAATGGTGTAATTCATTTAATATCTAATTTTTTTATGGATTAATAAAAATTAATATATTTAACAAAAATATATTATATTTTTAACATCCCATGTACTTAAAGAATAATATAATTTCATATCTATTTCTATTTATGAATTATATAGTGTTTTAGAGGCTTAAAATGAGATTAAAACCGATCTTAAGCATAGAATACTCTAATATTTTTAAAATATTGTTTTACCACCTTTTGATGGTAAACCATTTTTAAATATAAATTTTGAAAATTTTATAAGCTCTATTTGTAAAAAAAATTATTCTTTAGAATTGGGACATTGAAATTTACTTTGGATAAATTTTTGGTATTTTTCTGACAATGTTCATTTTTTAATGAATTGTGAAAAATACTTCATTTTACTTCCAGACTGCTTTTTCATCTAATTTAATTATTTGGTAAGATTATATTTTTAATTAGTTTTAAAGTTTAATTAGAATATAATTTTACCATTTAATCCAATGGTGGTCATTATAATTAATTTCACATTGAAAATGGACATAAACAAGTGTCGATCTTTTGATAGATATTGTTTCTTAAAACCACGCTCTTTGATTTGACAGTGGGAATTAACTATACAATTTATTATTGAAACATATATGTATTTAATTGGGTAAAATGGACATAATTTTTGAATTTGGAATATCAAATATATCTTAGGGTGAATTTTTGGTATTTTTCTGATTATGATCATTGTTTAATGAATAGTGAAAAATACAACATTTTAATTCAAAACTGCATTCTCATCCAATTTATTTATATAGTTAGATTGTAATTTTAGTTGGTTTTAAGGTGTAATTTAATTATATTTTTATCATTTAATACAATTTTGGTCATTGGATGTAATTTCACTTTTAAATTTGATGTAAAAACAAATCAATCGTTTGATAGATTTTACATCGTAAAACCGATCTTTGGTTTTGATAACGATAATTATTTTTAAATTAATTACTAAAATTTATGTGTTTAAAATTTGGTAAAATGGATTCCATATTTGTAATCAGAAGGTTTAATTAAAACATTTCTGTTTTTGGACATTATTAATAGTAATAATGAAAATTATCTTTAATTATCGTGATTATTTAGTAATCGGGTAATTAAGGGTAATAAAATAAAATAATAATAATATAAAATGACCCCAAAATGTGTCCAAATCCTATATTTTGAGTCATTTCCGACTATGGTAAGATTTTTACCAAACTTGAGGGCCCATGGAGTCACATGGGTGTAATAGCGACATTTATGACATTATTTTTAAACGGAAGAGAAATATAACAAAGGTTTGTATATCCTATGTAAAATAATTTTAATTTTATTTACATAAATGATATCTTAGACTATAAATAATCATTGGAAATATAAAAATATTTCCTAAATTATCGTATTTTATTTATAATTTTTAGACATTAAATAAATTAATTTATTTATGACACCTTGATGATGTAGTGATTACCTCATTAATGAATGATTTAAATAAAATGAAAAGATAAGGTAAAATATAATATTTAAACTTGTCTAAAACCAATTTTATGGGTGTATTTATAACCCTTACCACTTTAACCTCAAAATATATCTTTGTGGGTCCTTTAAAATCCATAAATCATTTTATAATAAATTAACATTTCAAGACTTTCCAAAAGTGACCCTCCTCCTCTTATAAAAGGCCCCCACCTCTACCCCCTTAACTACACCTCTCAAGCCCTTGGCTCATCCAAAATATGGTCATATTATCTCTCCACATCCCTATATTACTCTTAGAGGACTCACTTTGGGCAGAAGTCTTCCCAAGGAATCCTTTGGCTCAAATAAAAAAGAGTTACCCGATTTAGAGGTAATGTCTTCTCTCAAGTTTCTTCCTTTTATTTTCCTTCTCCACTCACCACTATCATCTTATTATTTTATACCATAACAATACCAGTATCCCCAATATACTAGTATTTTTATATTATAATGATTCTACCTACACTCACACACATCTCCGTTTAGTGGTTAAAGAACATACTATTTCTGTGGGTGGCGAATTACTGCCTCACGAAACGATGATTGTTCAATATTATTTTAACACCTCTCATGGTGGAAATTATGATAGAAATACATTCCTATATGATATATATTATATTTATGTCCTCTCTATGCTTCTGTATTTTATATTTAAAACATACCTTTATGCTTTTCATGTTGTGAAAATGCGATAATTTCCTATGAGGAAGTGTGGACTACCGCCCCTCAAGTGATGTGTCTCATTCATGCCAAACATGGAATTTATAAATAATTTAATTAATGATATTAGTTTAACTATATAAAATATATATTATACTTTAATTATAATATAAATATGTCTCATTTAGTTTTAATTCTATTAATATGGAAAAGAAATGAAAGTAATGTTCATAGGTACGTACGACCTACTGTCTCCATGAACAGTGAATTTCATTTTTTATATCCAAATGTCATGGAATATTATAAAATGAATATATAAGAGAGATATATATGATATTTAAATCAGTAATACCATTCTGGAGATGATTTACTTATAACTACATGGGCAATTCTTTTCAAACAAGTTCATTTTTGACTCATGTACCGAACATCGACAAAACGTATGATATAAACTCTCATAATTAACTAATTATTATAACATTATAATATGTAATATTAATTGAATAATAAAATTTAAATTAAGTCCTTAAGAAATTATAAATTGACCTAATTTTATTATTCAGGAATATAAAGAAAAAATGAGAACAATTCGGACTTGAGGTAAGGGACTTCGTCTCAATCTCCTTTCTTTGAGGCATACTACAATTTATAGACGACATTCTTTTATTAGTTGTATAATAAAACCTTTTGAATTTTAATTTCATTCCAAAGGAACCTTTGTACACGAAGCATTTTACTAAATGAAAAAAGAAATTTTTTTGTCTTACTTATTCGATGACAATGACTTCTCTGCTGCCGTGACCATTATTTGAGTTTCATCTTCCTCTACAAGCCATAATTTTTTTTAATGAAAAATAAATACCATGTTTTACTTTTCTTTTACTTTGGTATTGAAAATGGTTTTGATAATGTTTTATTATATCAATGTGTTGTATTGATATATTGTTATTGAAATATGGAAATGGTATGTTTCCTTTATGCAACTTTTACGTGATACGATAATGTTATGGTTCTTGGGAACTGTTTATGAAGTCAGGTGGTTCCATGATAATCTAAGGGTGGGTGAGCCTGAGATAGCTCTCCAATGCATTGGGTAATGTGAAGGAGTTAAATTCTAGTGTTTCTCCAAAGATATTTAGAGAATATACTGTGATGGGTATTCCAAACGTAACCATGAGGGTTACTCCCTACGTAATAATGTTATGAATGCCTCAAGTTACCTTTATGTTTTATGATTTCTATGAGTTACTCATCAATAATATGATTTCATGAGGTATGTTACAGTGCTTATGTTTTATGAGTAAAGTATGATTTCATAGATTCTTATGTATACATGGACTAATGTTTTCTTTCCGTATTTTTATATCCCTTTTTGAGATTTTTATGCTCATCCCATGATTTTTAAATGTTTTTCACAGGTCAAGGGAAAAGTACATGATGTAATGATAGTATCGAGGAAGTTTCAAGAAACAACACATGTTTTATTTTAAAAATGTTTCCTTTGATGGAAGAAAATGAATATAGTATTTGATGTAACCACCTTGATTAAATGTGGAATGTAATGCATGATTTATGATCTAATTCTCAAAAACTCTAAACCTGAAAAGATCCTCAATGTGAATTCTTGAAATAACCCAAGATTAAGTAATGATTAAGGCTAGGGCCTTATAGTTGGTATCAGAGGTTTATTTAGATAACATTAGGAGTTAGATTTCTATTCAATGATTATCCAAAAATATTTTTTTTACAGATTATGGTCAAATTAAATTGATATAGCATTTGAAGATTACCATGTTGATTCATCTAAGACATTTTTTTTCAGAATATTTTTCCATATAGGAAATAGGGAAGTTGTTCTAGGAAGGCATACAGAAGGAAATGACCTTCCAAATCAGCATCCTGAGATGGTCGGAATTAGAACTGAACAGTTTGTTGTAGTAATGGTGTAGTTGACTCAAGCGATAAATGGTGGTGGTATCCATGCCCAAGATCAGCCAGATCAATTGCAGAGGAATATGTCAGTGGTGGAACATTTCATGAGGCAACATCCCCCATCATTCATAAGATTATCTGACCCTGTGCTATCTAAAGGGTGGATTAAAGAACTGGAGAAGATTTTCGATGTCATGGGGTGTTCAGACAATCAAAACGTTGGTCTTGCTGTTTACCATTTGAGGGTGAAGCAGATCAGTGGTGGTCGATGGTTAAAATTATCACGGACTCTGATGAGATTGATGCTCTTGACTGGGATGAATTCAAAGGTATGTTTCTTCAGAAATATTTTCCTATGGTTGTTCTACTTAGGATGGAAAAATAATTCATGGAATTGAGGCAAAAGGATGACTCAGTGGCTTCTTATGAAGAAATGTTCACTCGATTAGAAAGGTATGCTCCAAATTTTATCCGAAACCTTGATAGTAAAATCAATCGTTTTTACTCAGGATTAAAGCCAAAATATCAAAGGGCATTAGCTTCTCGTGAGTTCAAAAGATATGAAATGATTTTTTGATGTGCTAAGATGGTGGAAATGGAGTTTTCCGATGATCAAGTTTTCTATGAAAATCAATAGAAGAAGAGACCGAGGTGGAAGGAGAAAGGGAAGAATCCTTCAAAAAGGTTTGATGGTAAGAAAACTAAGTTTTCAGTTTCTGATAAATGTGGTAAAAATCATTCTGGAGAATGTCTTTTGAATTCTAGAAAGTGGTTCTAATGTGGTAATATGGGACAAAAGTCTCGTGATTACACTGGAAAATATCAGGTTAATGGTAAGATCAAATTTGATTTACATTTAGTGAAATGTTTCAAGTGCAATGAGATGGGTCATTATGCAAATGAGTGTCCGAAAAAGAGCTCGAATAATGGGAAGTAGTCATACTACAAGTGGAAAGGTGTTGTGAAATCCTTTACAACTACTTCATCAGATGTTGGGCCATCAAATGAAGTGGTATCAGGTATTTTTTTTGTTTTTCAGATTATGACAATGTGTTTTTTGATTCGGGGTCTACACATTCTTTCATCTCTGAAATTTTTACTAGTAAATTTGGAATTCCCTCTCAAGAAATGACTCCTGAACTTGTGGTAAAAACACCTGGGGGGAATGTTGAGGCAAAAATAATTTATAAGAATCTTCCTATACTTATCCGTGGAAGGAAGCTACATGCAAACCTTATTGTTTTTCCTCTATTAGAGTTTGATGTCATCCTAGGTATGGATTGGATCTCTGTTTACCATTCTAAGATAGACTATATAGATAAAGTTGTTTCTTTTTAGAAAGACTTTAAGATTGTGTACAAGAATGAAGCCTTACTATTGATAACATATCAAGAGGCTGAGAAACTTATAAAATATGGAAATGAATTTTACCTTGCAAATATTGTTGAAAATAAAGGAACCGTTCAGATTAATGATGTTCTGGTGGTAAATGAGTATCTGGATGTTTTTCCTGGTAAGTTTCCTAGAATAATACTAGATCTGGAAGTTAAATTTACTGTTGAATTAGTTCCTGATGCTAATCCAATTTCAAAACCCCCTTATCAAATGGATCAAATTGAAATTTAGAGTTGAAGGAGCAATTGTAAAATTTATTTGAGAAAGGTTTCATTTAACCTAGTACATCACCATGGGGTGCTCCTATATTATTTGTTAAAAAGAAAGATGGTTTAATTAGACTTTGCATTGATTATAGAGCCTTGAATAACATCATTGTTAAGAACAAATATCCTTTTCCTCATATCGATGATTTGTTTGATCAGCTCTAGGGAGCTCAGTATTTTTCAAAGACTGACTTGAGATCGGGGTACCATCAGTTGAAGGTAAAGAAATCAGATATTCCGAAGACTATATTTTGTACAAGATATGGCCATTATGAATTAGTATTTATGCCTTTTGGGTTAGCCAATCCAACTGCTATATTCATGGACCATATGAATAGAATTTTCCCCAAGTTCCTGGATAAGTTTGCGGTTGTTTTCATTGATGATATTTTGGTGTTTTCTAAAATTAAAGAGGAGCATGAAAATCATTTAAGGGTTATTTTTCAAACCTTAAAAGAAAAGAAATTGTATGTGAAATTCAGAAAGTGTGAGTTTTGGTTGCAACAAATTTCTTTCCTTGGTCACATTGTTTCTAAAAATGGAATAACTATTGATCATGCAAAAACAAAGTTTGTTGAAGAATGGAAAAGAAACACAAATGTAATCGAGATTAATAGTTTTCTTGGTCTGGCTGGCTATTAATGAAGGATTGTTAAAAAAAATTGCATGGTTGTCCAACCCATTTACTAAGCTAACTCGTAAGGGTATTATGTTTATCTAGAAAAAAGAATGTGATGATTGTTTTCAGGAATTGAAAAGAAGTCAGGTGAATGCTCTAGTATTGGAACTACCTTCCAGGAATGTTAAGTTTGTTATCTATAGTGATGGTTCATTGAAAGGACTTGGTTGTGTCCTAATGCATAATGATCAGGTAATTGCTTATGCTTCACATCAGTTGAAAACTCATGAGATAAATTATCCTACACATGATTTGGAATTATCTACTGTTGTTTTCGCTTTAAATATTTGGAGGCGTTATTTTTATGGTGTAAAGTGTTAAATATATACTGATCAGAAATGTTTAAAGTATATATTCACTCCGAAATAATTGAAAAGGAGATAGAAGAGATGGCTGGAAGTTATCAAGGATTATGATTGCACGATTCACTACCACCTAGGAAAGGTAAATAAAGTGGAAGATGCTTTGAGTTAAAAAGTTAATGCTTCATTAACCATGTTACATTTGGAACGTGATCCTTTGGTTAATGATTTGATGAATTTTGGATTGGATGTTTTTGGTGTAGGAAGTTCAACTGTTTTGTTTCAGGTATCAATGAAATCTTCTCTATCAGAAATAATTAAGAAAGCACAGAAGCAAGACAGAGAGTTGTAGAAAAAGTTAGAGCTGGTTCAGAAGGGTATGTCACCTGAATTCAACATTGATAATGATTGTATTTTGAGATTTGGGAAGAGATTTTGTGTGCCTTGTGATTCAAAGTTGAAGAGAGAGTTGTTATGTGAAGCTTATAGTTCTCCATTTTTAGTTCATCCAGGATGTACTAAGATGTACAAAGATCTTCAGGAGTATTACTGGTGGGATGGATGAAAAGATATATTTCTGATTTTACTGTGAAGTTTTGGACTTGTCAATAGTTTAAATAAGAGCAAAAGTTACCGAATGAGATGCTTCAGCCTTCACCAGTACTAGAGTGAAAATGGGAGAATATATCCATGGACTTCGTTGTGGGATTATAGAAGACACATCGAGTTAATAATAATGAAATATGGGTTAGTGTTGATCATTTGACTAAATCATATCATTTCATTGATATATGAGATACTTTTTCCTTATATCAAATTTCTCGATTGTATATTAAAAAGATAGTCAGGTTATATGGAGTTCCACTCTCCATTGTATCTGATCGTGATCCCAGGTTCACTTATAACTTTTGGAAAGTCCTTCAGAAGTTGTTGGGTACTGAATTAAATTTTAGGACAACTTTTCATCCTCAATTAGATGGGCAGTCAGAATGAACAATTCAGACCATGGAGGATATGCTACATGCGTTTTAGATGGATTATCAGGGAAGTTGGGACCAACATCTTTCATTAGTGGAGTTTTCTTATAATAATAGTTTTCATTCTTGTATACATAGGGAACCATTTGAGAAATTATATGGGAAACAATGTCGAACTAATACTTTTTTGGATGACATAGGTGAAAAGAAGTTAATGGGACCAAAATTGGTAGAGGAGATGGCAGAAAAAGTTCAGCTGATATAGAAACACATGAGAAAAGCTCAGAGCAGGCAGAAAAGTTATGCAGACAATAGGAGGAAGGATCTCTCTTTTGAGGTAGGTGATCATGTCTTCCTCAAAGTTTCACCATGGAAATCTGTGATACAATTTGGTAAGAATGAAAGTTGAGTCCAAGGTTCATTGGACCATATGAAAATCTGGAGAGAGTTGGATCAGTTTCATACTGAGTGGATTAACCTCCGATTTTATCTCAGGTACATAATGCTTTTCTTGTTTCAATGTTAAGTAAGTACATGCCAGATCCATCTCATGTTTTGAGTCCAGAGGTAGTTTAGCTGGAAGAGAATCTATCTTATGAGGAACAACCCATCCAGATTCTTGACCACAGGGAGAAAGTGCTGCAGAATAAGGTGATTCATCAAGTAAAGGTTCTATGTAAAAATCATATAGTTGAAGAGGTAACATGGGAATCTGAAAATTCAATTAGGGATAAAGACCCCCACTTATTCGATAAGTAAATAAATTGACAGGACAAAATTTCCTAAAGGGGGGAAGGATGTAACATCCCAAGTAAGTAAAGAATAATATATTTTCATATGTATGTCTATTTATGAATTATATAGTGTTTTAGAGGCTTAAAATGAGAATAAATCCAATCTTAAGCGTAGAATACTCTAATATTTTTAAAAGATTGTTTTACCGCCTTTTGATGGAAATCCATTTTTAAATCTAACTTTTAACAATTTTATAAGCTCTATTTGTCAAAATAAATATATTCTTTAGAACTGGGATGTTGAAATTTACTTTGGATAATTTTATGGTATTTTTCTGACAATGTTCATTTTTTTAATGAATAATGAAAAATACTACATTTTACATCAAAAATAATTTTTTATTTAATTTAATTATATGGTTGGAATATCTTTTTAATTGTATTTAATGTTTATTTAGAATACATTTTTCCATTTAATCCAATGGTGGTCATTATAATTAATTTCACTTTAAAAATGGACATAAACAAGTGTCGATCTTTTGATAGATATTGTTTCTTAAAAACACGCAATTTGTTTTGACATCGAGAATTAACAATATAATTTATTAATGAAAATAATATGTTTATAATTTGGTAAAATGGAAATAATTTTTAATTTTTTAATATCAAATATAGCTTAGGGTGAATTTTTCGTATTTTTCTGATAATGTTCCTTTTTTAATGAATAGAGAAAAATACAACATTTAAATTGAAAACTACCATTTCATCCAATTTATTTATGTAGTTAGATTGTCATTTTTATTGGTTTTAATGTATAATTTAATTATGTTTTTTATCTTTTAATATACTTTTGGTCATTGGATGTAATTTCACTTTTAAATTTGATGTAAAAACAAATCAATCTTTTGATAGATTTTACATCTTAAAAACTCATCTTTGGTTTTGACAACGGGTATTATTTTTAAATTAATTACTGTAATTTATGTGTTTGGAATTTGGTAAAATGGAATCCATATTTGGAATCAGAATATCCAAATTATTTAATGAATTTTTTTTTGTTTTTGGACATAATGAATAGTAACGACGAAAATTATCTTTAATTATCGTGATTAATTAGTAATCAGGTAGTTAAGGGTAATAAAATTATATCCTAATAATATAAAATGACCGCAACATGCATCCAAATCCTCTTTTTTGAGTCATGGCCAAACATGGGAAGCTTTTCACCAAACTTCATGGCCCATGGAGTCACATGAGTGTAATAGTGAAATTTATGACATTATTTTTAAAAGGAAGAGAAATATAACAACGGTTTGTATATCCTAAGTAAAATTTTTTAATTTTAATTAAATAAATGATATCATAGACTATAAATAGTCATTGGAAGGATGGAAATAATTCACACATCATGGTATTTTGTTTTATAGTTTTTAGACAATAAATAAATAAATTTATTTATGACACCATGATGATGTAGTGATTACCTCATTAATGAACGATTTAAATAAAATAAAAAGATAAGGTAAACTCTATAAAATAAACTTGTAAAAAACCTATTGGATGGGTGGATTTAGAACTGTTATCACCTTATCCTTAAAATATATCATTGTGGGACCTTTAAAACCCAAAAATCATTTTATAATAATGTAACATTTCAAGACATTCCAAAAGTGACTCTCCTCCATCTTATAAAAGGCCCCACCTCTACCCCCTTACCCACACCTCTAAAGACCTTGTATCATCCCAAATCTGCTCATATTATCTCTCCACATATCTCTATTACTCCTAAAAGCCTCACTTTGGGAATAATTCTTCCCAGGAAGCCTTTGGCTCAAATCAGAAAGAGTTACCCGATTTAGAGGTAATGTCTTCTCTCGAGTTTCTTTGTTTTGTTTTACTTCTTCACTCACCACCATCTTCTTATTATTTGATCCCATAATAAAACCAGAATCCTCAATATACTAGGATTTTTTTATGATAAGGATTCTACCTACACTCACACATACCTCCGTCTAATGGTTAAAGAACATACTGTTTCTGTGGGTGGCGAATTACTGCCTCACAAAACAATGATTGTTCAATATTATTTTCACACCTTTCATGGAGGCCATTATGATGGAAATATATTTATATATGATGTATATTATATTTTTTTATTCCCTATGGTTCTTTATTTTATATTTAAAACATACCTTTATGCTTTTCATGTTGTGCAAATGCGATAATTTCATTTGAGGAAGTGTGGACTACCGCCCCCTCAAGTTATGTGACTCGTTCATGCCAAACATGGAATTTATAAATAATGTAATTAAGGAACATATGTTACGTATATAAAATATATTTTATACTGTAATTATAATATATATATATATATATATATGTCTCATTTAGTTTTAATTATTTTAATATGATAAGGAAATGAAAGTAGCGTTTATGCGTATGTACGGCCTACCATCTCCATGAACGATGCATTTCATTTTTTATCTCCAAATGTTATGGAATATTATAAAATGAATATATACTGGATATATATGATATTGAAATAATTAATACTGTAACACCCCAGGTAAATAAAAAATATGACATTTTTATATTTATCCATATTTGTGAATAAAATATTAATATTACTTTAAGTGGGACGCTATGCTCGATGGCGTACCCAATACGCAACAATGAGTTTCTTGGGAATCTTACGTTGCACTCTAATAAAAAATTAATATTATTTTAAATGGTAGTTAACGCCTCGCCATTGTAATGGAGAGAATGAACAGAACTAACTACAAAATGATTATATATGTTTATCAAATATTTTTACTTTTATTCAACAAATGTTAGAGGCTTAAAATGTGAATGAATACAATTTTAAGCGTAAATATTCTAATATTCTTTAGAAGGTCGATTAACTACCTTTTGATGGAGAACACTTTTTAAATCCACTTTTTGAAAATTTAATATGTTATATTGGACCAAATAAAATTATTCTTTAGAATCGGGACATCAAAATTTACTTTGTGTAAATTTTTGGTATTTTTCCGATAAAGCTCATTTTTAATGAATAGTGAAAAATGTTGTATTTTAATTCAAAAACTCTTTTTAATATAATTTTTTTATATTATTATATTATCTTTTGAATTGTTTTTAAAGTGAAATTATAATATATTTTTACCATTTAATCCAATAGTGGTCATTGAAATTAGTTACACTTTGAAATTGGACTTAAACTAGTGTCAATCTTTTAATAGATATTATTTCTTAAAAACAAGCTATTTATTTTGACAGCGGGAATTAATTATTAAATTAATTAATGAAACTTATATGTTTTTAATTTTTTAAAATAGACATAATTTATTAATTCAGAATATCAAATATAGCTTATGGTGAATGTTTGGTATTTTTCTGAAAAAACTTCAATTTTTGATGAATAGTGAAACCACTAAGTGGTAGTTAAAAAACTAATTTTTCGTTTAAATGAAACTTTAACACTTCTGTGATTTGATTTTAAAAAATCCAACATACATGGTTTTCATTAGGAAGTAAAATTTGGTTCAACGAGATTAAAATAATTTTTTGGGTGAATTGTAACTGTTAAGTTTAATCGCGATTAGAGGTAATTAATGTAGTTTAAGGTAAAAATAATGTTTTAATAATATGAAATGACCATGACACATGTCCTACCCTTATTGGATGAGTCATGGAAGACCAAGACAATACATTGGTCAACTTGGGGACCCCATGGAGCCACTTTGGTAGGAAAATGACATTAATACCTTTTTATTTAAAGTTAAAATTAAAATGTCACAAACATGTGTATTTTTACTAAAACAATTTTAACATGGGGTTATACAAGTCATATTTTTGACTATAAATATTAATTATAAAGATATAAGGATTTAATAAATCATTATATTTTTGTTATAATTTTTAGACACTATATAAATTAAATTATTTATGACACCATGATGATGCAGCGATTACCTCATTATTTAACGATTTAAATAAAATGAAAAGATAATGTAAATTCTAAGACCTAAAATTGTCACAAATCTATTAGATGGGTGTATTTCTAAACCTAATCACCTTATCCTAGAAATATATACTTCTAGGACTTTTAAAATCCGAAAAACATTATATAATAAAGTAATATTTTATAACTTTCCAAGAGTGCCCCTCCTCTCCTCTTATAAAAGGCCCCCACCTCCACCCCCTTACACACACCTCTGAAGACTTTTTCTCGGCCAAAACCTTCTTATTTCATCTATCCACATCCATCTATTCATCATTTAAGTCTCAAATTTTGCAGAATACTCTTCAAGAAACCCTTTTGGTTCAAACCAAGAGGAGTTACCCGATTTAAAGGTAATGACTTCACTTGTGTTTTTTTGTTTTATTTTGCTTCTCCAACCCCCTAAAATATTTTTATTCCTTTCTTTTGTAACAAAAACAGTATCTTAAATATACTAGGATGTTTTTATGTGATGTATTCTATCTACACTTACACAAACCTCCGTCTAGTGGTTAAAGAACATACTGTTTTTGTGGATGGTGAATTACTGCCTCACGAAACGATGATTGTTCAATCTTCTCTTAATACCTTTCATGGAGTCCATTATGATGTCACTGTATTTTATATATTATATATATGGTATTTATGTTTTCCATATTCTTCTGTATTTTATATTTAAAACATACCTTTATGCTTTTCATGTTATACAAATGCGATAATTTCATACGAGGAAGTGTGGACTACCGCCCCCTCAAGTGATGTGAATCGTTCATGCAATACATGGAATGTATAAAGAATGAGATTAATGAACATATGTGACATATATAACATATATATTATACTGGAATTATAGTATATATATCTCTCATTTATTTTTAATTCCATTAATATGACAAAGAAATGAAAGTAGCATTCATGCATACGTACGGCCTACCGTCTCAATTAACGGTGCATTTTATTTCTTTTTACCTCCAAATGTTATGTAATAGTATAAAATGAATATGTACTGTATATATATGATATTTAAATCATTAATACTATTATTGAGATGATTTACTTATAACTAGATGGACAATTATCTTCAAACAAGTTCATTTTTGACTCATGTACCAAACGTCGACAAAACGTCTGATATGAACTCACATTATTAACCAATTATTATAAAATTATAATATGTGATATGAACTGAATAATAATCGTCAAAGGATTTAATTAAGCAATTATAAATTGACCAATGTTTATTATTCATGAATATAAAGAAATGAACAAGACTAGTAAGACTTGAGGTAAGGGAACCTACCCCTCTCTTTCTTTTTAAGTACACTCTTTTATGTCATTCATTTTAAAATCATATTTCATATGATTGGGATGTTATTTTATATTAATATTACTGTAATTTTTATGTTCATATGATTAGAGAACCAATTTTCTCTCATCAATCCATTTTGGAAGTTTTGATTGGCACCATTAGGCTACTGAATTTTCGTAAGAGATCCAACCTCTCTCTTTCTTTTTAAGTACTCTCCTTTATGTAACTTCTTTTAAGCTCCTCTTTTTTATGTTGGGGTATGTTATTTTATATTCTTATTGCTGTAAATTTTATGTTAATATGGTTAGAGACCCTATTTGATCACATCAATCCATTTTTGGATGTTTTAAGTGGTGCCATTAGGCTGCCGAGTTTTCGTAAGGGATTTTTCATCTCACTTTTATTCCCGTGAGATTTATGCTACATTTTCCACTATTTGCTTTTTTGTGGTGTATGTACTGCCCATTATTTTACTATTTTTATAATATACTATCATTTATGGGTAGTTACATCTTCATTGTATGACCCTTCTCTCATGGGGTGTACATTTCGAAAGTTGCCCAAATCGGTTAGGGAACCTTTCACACTCCTCTTTTAAAAAGACTTTTTTTGTTATATATTTTAATTTACATCTTTTTATGTTGGGATATGTTCTTATATATCCTTATTGATGTAAATTTTATTTCCAAGTGATGAGATACCATTTTTTATCTCTCATCAAGTAATTTTATTATGTTTAAAGTGACGTCGTTAGGCTGTCGAATTTTACCAAGGGAACTTCTTATCCGAATTTCAATTTCTTTGGGTTCAACTTGTAGTTATTGAATATGTTATCCTTTGAATATGTGTGAATGAACTTCGACTGTTTTACACTTAATATCCACTTATATTGGGTGTATTTATATTTTTCACACATAATTTTGAGATTGATTTATCCTTAATTTAAGGATACCTTCTTTATAAGGGATTCCATCTCATTTGACATTTCTATTGAGACTTCATTGTTGTTATGCACCAATTCACTCTTATATGGTGTATATACTGTCATTTGGAATATTATATCATGAATCCATTTATTCTCTTGATATTATAAAGTTCTTATTAAATGTTATTCCTCAATTATTGTATTCAAGTGTCTCTAATTTTAGTAAAAACCCTTTAACTAAAATATCCCTTTAAATGTTTTAATGATTTGTTATTATTAATATCCATGTTTTCAAAAGGGGTTTAAGGATTTATTTATATGGATATTAATGGTTTAAAATGTTAAAATCTTCATGGTGTTTGGGACACTTTGATTATAAAATCTCTTTATTAAATGTTTTAAATGGTTTTGAAAATGGTTTTTTTAATGGATTCATAATTTCAATATCATAAAATGTTACATTGTTATTGCAATGTGGAAATGTTATCTTTCCTTTATGATTATGTTGTGATTATGTTTTGTTTCGTGGGAAGTTTTTATGAAAACGGGTGGTTCCGTGATAAACTAAGGGCGGGTGAGCCCGATATAGATCTCCAATGCATTGGGTAACACGAAGGAGTTAAACGCTAAGGTTTCTTCGAAGAGATTTAGGGAATATACTGTGATGGGTATTCCAACCATAACCAAGTGGGTTAATACCTATGTAATAATGTTATGAATGCCTCAAGTTACCTTTATACCTTATAATTTCTATGTTTTATTCATGATTTGATGAGGTATGTTAAAGTGATTATGTTTTATGAGTGAAGTATGATTTGATTGATTCTTTTGTATACATGTACTCATGTTTCCTTTCCATATTTTTATATACCTTACTGAGCTTTTTATGCTCATCACAAGTTTTTTTGAAATGCTTTTTACAGGACATAAAGATGAATAGGGTCAAGGATGAGATCAAGGAAATTTCAGGCTGTCTAAAACAAGGAAATAGACATGCTTCTTGTGTTCAAGAGTTTTTATTTTGTGAAAAAAATGGAAGCTGAGTAGATGTGTCTACTTTGTAATCTTTGAGATGTAATAGTTATGTCCTAATTCTCTAAAACTCTAAACCTGAAAATATCCTCAATTTGAATTATTCATTTAATTCAATAATAAGTAATGTTTAAGGTCAGGGCCTTATAGTTGGTATCAGAGGTCGGTTTAAATAACTTTAGAGGTTAGGGTATTCTCTAATCATATGTGACATTACCATAATGGTTAGGATTTCATAAAGAGTCATAATTTTTAGATAAAGTGAATGAGTAAGTATATATTAGTGTTTATCTTCCTCATTAGTACATGATAATTTTTTTGATATACTCACACTGACATTTCTGGTTTTAGTAAACGAATGGATCTAGCAGGCACCAAAGTGACAATGGGTTTGAAGGGAACTGTGGTGGTTCTCTGATTAAGAGACTAGATGAAATGAGGGATTCAATGAGAAATCTCATGGTCATTCTACACCAACAATCATGAGTCATGATCAACCACTTGAACCATGGTGAGTTATCTAATGTATCATGTACGAGAGAACCAACTTGATGTGGAAGTTAAGGTAATAATTATAAAGGTAACCATTAGGGTTTATATGATCCTTACTTTTGAAGTAATTAGGGGTTAATATATGTTATGATGGAATATGAACGACTTGAGATAAACTTGAGGTTAAAACATGATCGGGTTATTTTTGGAGTTTTATAAAAAGGACAACATGTAGACCGTGTGACAACCCGTCGTGTCAGACAAAGCTGCAGGAATCGAACCCACAACCAAAGTGCGACTGGTATTTATCACCTACCACTGGACTACGTGAAGTCCTTGGTTAGTATGACTTATTATTTTTAGTTAGATGATTTTATGAATTAAGAGTAAGTTGATTTTGGGTTATCTATGGAAATTATTAACATATCATGGAGGATATGTGATTAAATTAATTACATTTCAATATGTGGCTTTAAGAGAAACTGATGTTATTTGGAGATAAGTGTTAATTTTTACCTTGGAAGACTATGTGATTAAATCCTTCAAATATTTGGGTTTCAATCTAAGTTTGGTTTACTTTGAAAAATTTTATGGACAAATTTTTTATTGAATGGTCTTCGTTGAACTTAGGGTTCTGTTGGAAAAATTTTGGAGATTAAGAATAGATTTTCTTTTTATAAAGGGTTATCCTTTTCTGTATTATCTGATCTTCTACTAACATCTTTGGTTTTGGTTTTGGTTAAGGTCTAAAGACATGGGAAATATATTGTTCTCTTTTTTGGATTATGTGATTCTCTTAAAGTTGATTATAGCTCTCTTAATGTGAACAAGTCATCCTAAATACTCGTTTTTTGGAGAAAATATGAGAATGTGTAAGAAATCTAGTAGGAGATGAGAGTCTACATGACAAGTAAGTATGTTTCCTTATGATTTAGTTAAGCTCATAAATAAATTCCTCAATGAAAAGTAACTTAAAAACAAAAATGTTTTCTTTTAACTTTTCCTACTGGGGAATCGAATACCGTTTAACCCACCACAGGTTTGTGATTTTCTTATGGTTAACTTTCTCCTAAACATGTTTTCTATCACTCTCCCTCAGAACATGACCCTATGATTTTTCCTCCATGTCCATGTTTTCCTACATGGAATCCTAGTACAGGTTAACTTGGGTGACCTTTTTACTTCTCTTTCATTATTTTTAAGTGATAGTTTTACTGACTCTTGTTCAGATGTGGGATTTTCAATGAAGTTTCCAAGCCCAATTTTAAAAATTGTGAGGACACAATTCCAAAAAGGGGGGAAGGATGTAACACCCCATGTAAATAAAGAATATGAAATTTTCATATTTATCAATATTTGTGAATAAAATATTAATATTACTTTAAAGGGGATGCAATGCTCGATGGCATACCCAATACGCAACAATGAGTTTCTTGGGAATCTTACGTTGCACTCTAATAAAAAAAATTATTTTAAATGGTAGTTAATGCCTAGATGTTGTGATGGCGGGAATGAACAGAACTAACTACAAAATGATTATATATGTTTGTCAAATATTTTTACTTTTATCCGATAAATGTTAGAGGCTTAAAATGTGAACAGATACAATTTTAAGCGTAAATATTCTAATATTCTTTAAAAGGCCGATTTACCACCTTTTGATTGCGAACACTTTTTAAATACACTTTTTGACAATTTCATATGTTATATTGGACCAAATAAAATTTTTCTTTAGAATAGGGACATCAAAATTTACTTTGTGTAAATTTTTTGTATTTTTTTGATAAAGTTTATTTTTTAATGAATAGTGAAAAATGTTGTATTTTAATTCAAAACCTCTTTTTAATCTAATTTATTTATATGATTAGATTATATTTTGAATTGTTTTTAAAGTAAAATTAGAATATATTTTTACCATTTAATCCAATAGTGGTCATTAGAATTAATTTCACTTTGAAATTGGACTTAAACTAGTGTCAATCTTTTAATAGATATTATTTCTTAAAAACACACTATTTGTTTTGACAGCGGGAATTATTTATTAAATTAATTAATGCAACTTATATGTTTTGAATTTTGTAAAATAGAAATCATTTATTAATTAGGAATATCAAATATATATTTGGGTGAATTTTTGGTATTTTTCTGAAAAACTTCAATTTTTTTGATGAATAGTGAAACCGCTAAGTGGTAGTTAAAAACTGATTTTCATTTAAATGAAACTTCACCACTTATGTGATTTGATTTTAAAAATTCCGACATACATGGTTGTCATTAGGAAGTAAAATGTGGTTCAATGAGATTAAAATAATTTTTTTTGTGAATAGTAACTTTTAAGTTTTAATCGCAATTAGAGGTAATTAGTGTAGTTTATGGTAAAAATAATGTTCTAATAATATGAAATGACCATGAAACATGTCCTACCATTATTGGTTGAGTCATGTACGACCAAGAAAATACATGGGTCAACTTGGGGACCCCATGGAGCCACTTTGGTAGGAAAATGACATTAATACCTTTTTATTTAAAGTTAAAATTAAAATGTCACAAACATGTGTTTTTTTACTAAAACAATTCTTACATGGGGTTATAAAAGTCATATTTCTGACTATAAATATTAATTAGAAAGATAAAACTATTTCCTACATAATTATATTTTTTTATAATTTTTAGACACTAAATAAATTAAATTATTTATGACACCATGATGATGCATCGATTACTTCATTATTTAACGATTTAAATAAAATGAAAATATAATGTAAACTCTAAGACCTACACTTGTCACAAACCTATTGTATGGGTGGATTTTGAAACCTTATCACATTATCCTAGAAATATATCCTTTTGGGACCTTTAAAATATGAAAATCATTATATAATAAAATAATATTTTATAACTTTCCAAGAGTGCCCCTCCTCTCCTCTTATAAAAGGCCCCCACCTCTACCCCCTTACACACACATCTCAAGCCTTTGGCTTGGAAAAACCCTTCTCATTTCATCTCTCCACATCCATCTCTTCATCATCTAAGCCTCACCTTTGGCAGAATGCTCTTCAAGAAACCCTTTTGGTTCAAACCAAGAGGAGTTACTCGATTTAAAGGTAATGTATTGACTTGTGTTTTTTTTTTGTTTTTTTTTGCTTCTCCAACCCCCTAAAATCTTTTTATTACTTTATTTTGTAACAACAAAAGTATCTTTAATATACTAGTATTTGGTTATGTGAATGATTATAGCTACACCTACACACACCTCCGTATAATGGTTAAAGAACATACTGTTTCTGTCGATGGTGAATTACTGCCTCACGAAACGATGATTATTCAATCTTCTCTTAATACCTTTCATGGAGGCCATTATGATGTCACTGTATTTTATATATTATATATATGTTATTTATTTTTTCCATATGCTTATTTATATTATATTTAAAACATACCTTTGTGCTTTTCTTGTTGTGAAAATGCGATAATTTCATACAAGGAAGTGTGAACTACCGCCCCCTCAAGTGATGTGAATCGTTCATGAAATACATGGAATGTATAAAGAATGAGATTAATGAACATATGTGAAATATATAAAATAAATATTATACTGGAATTATAATATATATATATATCTCATTTATTTTTAATTCCATTAATATGACAAAGAAATGAAAGTAGCGTTCATGCGTACGTACGACCTACCGTCTCCATTAATGGTGCATTTCATTTCTTTTTATCTCCAAATGTTATGGAATAGTATAAAATTAATATTTAATGGATATATATGATATTTAAATCATTATTACTATTATTTAGATTATTTAATTATAACTACATGGAAAATAATTTTCAAACAAGTTCATTTTTGACTCATGTACCAAACGTCGACAAAACGTCTGATATGAACTCACATTATTAACCAATTATTATAACATTATAATATGTGATATGAACTGAATAATAATTTTTAAAGGAGGTCCTTAAGCAATTATAAATTGACCAAAGTTTATTATTCAGGAATATAAAGAAACGAACAAGACTAGTTGGACTTGAGGTAAGGGAACCTACCCCTCTCTTTCTTTTTAAGTACACTCTTTTATGTCATTCCTTTTAATCCCATCTTTCTTGTGATTGGGATGTTCTTTTATATTACTCTTACTGTAATTTTTAATGTTCATATGATGATATAACCTATTTTCTCTCATCAATCCATTTTGGAAGTTTTTATTGGCACCGTTAGGTTGCCGAATTTTCGTAAGAGATCCAACCTCTCTCTTTCTTTTTAAGTACTCTCCTTTATGTCACTTATTTTAATCTCCTATTTGTTATGTTGGGGGATGTTATTTTATATTAAACTTGCTGTAAATTTTATGTTAATATGATGAGAGACCCTATTTGATCTTGTCAATCCATTTTTTGACGTTTTAAGTAGCGCCATTAGGCTGCCGAGATTTCGTAAGGGATTTTTCATCTCACTTTTATTCCTGTGAGATTTATGCTACATTTTCAACTATTTCCTTTTGTGTGGTGTATGTACTACACATTATTTTACTATTTGTATAATATAATCTCATTTATGGGAAGTTACATCTTCATTGTGTGACCCTTCTCTCATGGTTTGTACATTTCGAAAGTTGCCCAAATCGGTAAGGGAACCTTTCACACTCCTCTTTTGAAAAAACTTATTTTTTTATGTCTTTTAATTTACATATTTTTTTGTTGGGATATGTTCTTCTATATCCTTATTGATTTAAATTTTATGTCCAAGTTATGAGATACCATTTTCTTTCTCTCATCAACTAATTTTATGAAGTTGAAAGTGACGTCGTTAGGCTGTCGAATTTTACCAAGGGAACTTCTTAACCAAATTTCAATTTCTTTGGGTTCAACTTGTATTTATTGAATATTTCATCCTTTGAATATGTGTGAATGTCCTTTGAATATTTTAAACATAATATCCACTTATATTGGGTGTATTTATATTTTTCACACATAATTTTGAGATTGATTTATCCTTAATTTAAGGATACCTTCTTTATAAGGGATTCCATCTCATTTGACATTTCTATTCAGACTTCATTGTTGTTATGCACCAATTCACTCTTATATGGTGTATAGACTGTCGTTTGTAATATTATATCATGAATCCATTTATTCTCTTGATATTAAAAAGTTCTGATTAAATGTTATTCCTCAATTATTGTATTCAAGTGTCTCTAATTTTGGTATAAACCCTTTAACTAAAATATCGCTTTAAATGTTTTAATGATTTTTTATTATTAATATCCATGTTTTAAAAAGGGTTTTATGGATTTATTTATATGTATATTAATGGTTTAAAATTTTAAAATATTCATTGTGGTTTGTGACACTTTTATTAAAAAATCTCTTTATTAAATGTTTTAAATGGTTTTGAAAATGGTTTTTTTGAATGGATTCATTATTTCAATATCATAAAATGTTACATTGTTATTGCAATGTGGGAATGTTATCTTTCCTTTATGCTTATGTTGTGATTATGTTTTGTTTCTTAGGCATTTTTTATGAAAACGGGTGGTTCCGTTATAAACTAAGGGCGGGTGAGCCCGATATAGCTCTCCAATGCATTGGGTAACGCAAAGGAGTTAAACGCTAAGGTTTCTCCGAAGAGATTTAGGGAATATACTGTGATGGGTATTCCAACCATAACCAAGTGGGTTACTCCCTATGTAAGAATGTTATGAATTCCTCAAGTTACCTTTATGACTTATGATTCTATGTTTTATTCATGATTTGATGAGGTATGTTAATGTGATTATGTTTTATGAGTAAAGTATGATTTCATTGATTCTTATGTATACATGTACTCATGCTTCCTTTCCATATTTTTATATCCCTTACTGAGCTTTTTATGCTTATCCCAAGTTTTTTTGAAATGTTTTTCACAGGATATAAAGATGAATAGGGTCAAGGATGAGATCAAGAAAATGTCAGGCTGTCTAAAACAAGGAACTAGACATGACTCTTGTGTTCAAGAGTTTTTATTTTGTGAAAAAATGGAAGCTAAGTAGATGTGTCTACTTTGTAATCTTTGAGATGTAATAGTTATGTCTTAATTCTCTAAAACTCAAAACATGAAAATATCCTCAATGTGAATTATTCATTTAATTCAATAATAAGTAATGTTTATGGCCGGGGCCTTATAAATACCATTCTGAAGATGATGTACTTATAACTACATGGGCAATTCTTTTCAAACAAGTTCATTTTTGACTCATGTATCAAACATTGAAAAAATGTATGATATGAACTCATATAATTAACTAACTATTATAACATGATAATATGTGATGTGAATTTAATAATAAACTTTATATTAAGTCCTTAATCAATTATAAATTGACCTAAATTTTTTATTCTGGAATATAAAGAACGAACGAGAACAAGTCGGACATGAGGTAAGGGACTTCGTCTCAATCTCATTTTGTTGAGGCATACTTCAATTTATATACAACCTTCTTTTATTAGTTGTATAATAAAACCTTTTGACTTAATTTCATTCAAAAGGAATATTTTTACATGAAGTGTTTTACTAAACGACAAAAGGAATGTTTTTGTCTTACGTATGCGGCGACAACGACTTCTCCGCCGCTGTGACTATTATTTGAGTTTCAAATTCCTATACAAGCCAAAAAGTTTTATAAATGAAATATAAATTCCATGTTTTACTTTTCTTTTACTTTGTTATTGAAAATGTTTTTGATAATTTTTGATTATATCAATGTGTTGTATTGATATCTTGTGTTTGAAATATGGAAATGTAATGTTTCTTTTATGCGTGTTTTATGTGATACGATTATGTTATGGTCCTTGGGAATTGTTTATGAAGTAGGGTGGTTCCATGATAAACTAAGGGAAGGTGAGCCCGAGATAGATCTCTAATGCATTGGGTAATGTGATGGAGCTAAACGCTAAGGTTTCTCTGAAGAGATTTAGGGAATATACTGTGATGGGTATTCAAAACGTAACCATGAGGGTTACTCCCTACGTAAGAATGTTATGAATGCCTCAAGTTACCTTTATTTATAATGATTTCTATGATTTATTTATAAATATTATGATTTCATGAGGTATGTTAAATTGCTTATGTTTTATGAGTAAAGTATGATTTCCTTGATTCTTATGTATACATGGACTATTGTTTTCTTTCTGTATTTTTATATCCCTTACTGTGCTTTTTATGCTCATACGAAGTTTTTGAAATGTTTTTCATAGGTGAAGTGAAAAGAACATGATGTGATGATAGTATCAAGGAAGTGTCAAGAAAGAATCCTGGTTTTAATTTAAATATTTTTCCTTTTATGGACAAAAATGAATGATGTCTTTGATGTAACCACCTTGTTTAAATTTGGAATGTAATGCATGATTTATGACCTAATTCTCTAAAACTCTAAACCTGAAAATATCCTCAATGTGAATTCTTGAAATAAGAAAAGATTAAGTAATGTTTAAGGCTGGGACCTTATAATATTTATATCATGATTAATATTTTTTAGATAATGGGAGTATGATCAAATTAAAAGGACTGAAAATCTAAAACCAAATCATACATGAAAGTCAAAGGAGTGATTTTTAAATATAAATTTCTAGTAAATAAGTAATAAATGGTCATTATTAAATTATATATTATATGAAATATAATATATTTTGTTGATAATTGATTTATTATAATACTATATTTATTATATTGTAGGTTTCAATGTATTCTAATAAAGATGACACTTTAGGTTAGGAGATATTCAAATCACTTTTAATTTCATGCGACACATTCCATATTCACCACTTGTTTCTTTTGTTTGGTGTATATACTAACCCAAAAATAATTTTGTGATTCATATCATGAATGTTTTGGTATATACATATCTATTTATATTTATTGAGTTCAGGGAGCATATTATTCCATCATTAAAATTTAGTAAGGGTTTTAGGTTACAATCGCTTTATCTGTCAAGATTATTTTTTATTATGTTTTTAATGATGAAATATTATGATCTACCTCTGAAGATACTAATTAATATTAAGAATTATCTTGTTAATGGTGGATAATGAATGTTTTAATTTTATTTTTTATGTTAAATTACTACAAATACCCAAATAGTGTTTTAATGAAAAATTGACTTCATTTCTCCCTTCATTCGAAACCCCTTTTTCTTCCATGTTAATGTTTTATAAAAATGATTAAAATGATATTTTTGACATTTTTAATTGATTTTTAATGTAATTTTTACCCATGTTATAATTTATAATTTTTTTAATTACTCTTCATTTAGTTTTCTAGATAAGCCAATTTTAAATTTTTATCAAAAATTTAAAAGGAATATTTGATTCCATCATTATGGAATGAGAATATTTTTCTACCATCAGAACCAATCTATGATTTAAAGATTCATTTAATGATTTACAAGGTTATTTTAAAAGAAAATCTTTTACTTTTTTAATTTTTTAAATAAGTGATTTCAAAATTGATGTTATACTTTAAACAATAATATTTCAACAAGGGATGTTTTCCACTATGATAGTCACAGGAGTGATTACATGGGTTCATATATAGAAAGGATTTTACTTCAGGCATCTCATGTTTTTTATGAGGTAGCTAACATTGTGGGGGCATATCTTCTAAGGATTTCACCTTTGAATTCCCATGTTTTTCATGAGGTATGTACTTCAAAGAAAGGTCATGATTTTAATTTCTTTTGTAGACTGATGGATAGTTGATCATAATTCCCGATGGAGGCAGATCATAAACATGTGACCCTAGTAGGGAAAATTGTATAACATGATCAAAATTTTCCTTAATACATATCGAGGTATGATTTTATCATCTTTGGTATATGGGAACATGGTTAATGTATTGTGGGGAAATAGTGGGAATTTTTTAATTTATTATGGAGACATTGTGCGAATAAGTTTATTGTATTGTTGGGACATGGTGGGTGATAAGAACAACTATTTATAAATACATAGAAGATATATCCATTTCAGCGATGATCTAACACCTATAATTCATACTGTTAGATCAGGACACCACATGGAGGTGAAACTTAGATCGATGGATTAGAATTGACCGTGAGATGGAAACATGATGGTTGTTTTTAACTCATATTAAGATGGATTAGGGAGGTTTATACCTAGGATGGATGATGTACCACCTAAAAGGTGTGCCAATGGATCAGGATGCCTTATGGAGGTGGGCCTGTGATGGATGGATAAGAATGTCACATGAGATGATCCAAGGATGGTTCATCATAATGCACCTCGAGGAAGATCTGGGAGGTGTGTCCCTATGAGGGAGAACCTAAGTTTACCATTGGTCAGGGCTGAACCTTGTAGATACTTCCTACATATCCTATTTATAGGACACAGATTGACTCCCACATCATTCAATGCTACTATTTATGGTCATGTGAAAGGACCATTCCAAAAATTTAAACATCATGTGTTTTGAATTATCATGTCATGAATGGATTGTTGATGTGGAATTGTATGTGGATTATGAATTGAATATTCCCTTCATAAGAGAATTTCTCTTGGCTGAAGTTGCATGTGGTTTACACTATGAGTTGCTCGAGTGCTCCTAGGAGCAGTGATGATGTGGATGGGGATTATGTGTGCGAGCTTCCCTGGTGCTGTTGGGAGCAGCGAGGATGTGTGAGGGGAATATGCATGGGAGATTCCCTTCACAAGAGAAAAACTATTTATGGAATTAGGTCGGTCATACGCATGTTATCTTCCTGTTATAGAAGGTCTACATATCATAATGGGAGAAAGGGTAGAATACCTTGATGATCATATATGGGGAATCGTCTACTTGTCACATGTGGTTATTAGTGGGGTCATACCATGTCAATAATATATGGGTAATCACGCACTTGATGCATATGGTACGGCTAAAAGTTTACACCATGTGATAAGGATGTTGTTGTACAGTTTAACATTGTGCGATGAGGAAGTGGTGATAGGCTATTTTATGTCATATTATTTAGATGTGGGTAAGATAAATCCTTAACCTCATGGATTACATGACAATATCCCATTCTTATTTTTGGCAAGGAATGCCTTTAAAACTGCTAGGTTACAACTATGGGAGGAATGGTCCATCACAAGGTCTATGTTAGAGTCCCTATTCTCAATAGAAATTGGGGTTAAAGTACCCGTGCCAAAAAGCCTGGGATTTTAAAGTATAAGGGAAATCATATAGGGGACCAAAATTTTGTTGTGATCATGTTCATAGGGTTTCATTAAATATTTTATCATTCCATGGGATCTATAACAAGGTCCATCCTTGGAGGAAAATTTCATATATGTGCACAAGACTTGGAGTTGCGTGTACGTTCAGGGTTTCATGAAAGTATGATCATTACGCGCACCTGAAATACATTAAGAGGATTTAGGATAGGATTACTAAACTATGGTACAAGTCATTTTTGGTCACATATTAGTTATGTATCTCAAGATTCTCTACCTTGGGTAATCCATGGTGCGCGCTGTTATGGGAGAAGGGTTTTATGTGCAGTAGAGTGATTCTTTATCTTCTAGAGAGCCTTCAAAAGTGGGGGGGGGGGTTGGGATGTTAAATATATAGATGGAATTATCTTCCCTTAGTTCAAAAAATATTGGGGGTGGAAGAGGAATTACATGTGCTCTCTTTCTCTTTTATCGGATCTCATCTGTAGAAGCTGTTGGTTTGATGTCATTTTGGCATGAAAAACTATTGCGTGATAAGCATGTGGAGAGGACCATTTCATTCATATTGAAGATATTTATTTGAGGATATGGACTTAGGTGTGTCACCATCCTTTAAATAATTCATGGAATCATATGTAATATTTGGCATGCAAGGATGTTTCACATGGACTTCAAATCTTTCATGTACTCACATAACGTTGTGCGCCCTCTTCCCATCGACCCCGGGATAGTTTTTGGGCGGGATACGTGCTTGGATTACCTAACACCACTCATTTGTGTCCTAAAATTATATTTAATCTCTAAAAAATATGACCCCTCATAATTTGAATTGAAGGGGACCATAAGGATGGGTTATTAGGGTAATTCTGAAAAGTGGTGTCCTTCCCTACAGGTACACTCAAAACTGGAGGTCATTCATGGAAAAGGCTTATGCACATCTTCAAGGTGATTATCCAGACCTATAAATTGGTCAAGGGGACCTCTTTATGACACATGTACTTTCTAAATTATATGATTCCTTTCTCTCATTCTCATAATATTTCATTTTTCATAAAACATTCATTCTTCAGCCTCATCTTTAAGGAAATAACCCTACATTCACGCTTCAGATTCTTTGGACTGACAATAATTTTTTGTTAACTTATCCAATATTCTATGTCTCTACACATTTTTCATGAAAAAAACTTCTTCTTATGTTCATCATAGTTATAATTATTAGAACCAAAATAAATTTACCACCAACATAACCCTACTAATATTGAGGCTACTTTCATCGGTCAAAGAGCCAAAAAGGTGGGAAACCCTCAGATACCTCATGGAAGGAGGGTTATTAAAAATAATTATATGATAATGGGATACTGAAAAAGGAACATAATAACTACCCACTAAGTATCTACCTTACATTGTAGAAATTTATGCTGATAGATGATGTCAATGTCCCAGACATGAATACTGACACATTGTGATCATGGTTCAGACACAGGGATGAGCTAAATCACTAGGATATCTCTCTTCACGAAACCCTACTAATGATAATGGTTCAATGGACATCCATATGCTAAATGGGTGAAACATGATAGACATAGGGGACGAACTAGAGGTAGAAGAATTCCCTTCCCACAACACCATCATTTTTATGATCTGTATGAGCGACAACAGCTTGGGCTTGCACAAGGACTGGGACCTATGGTATGTCAACAATTTCACCAACTAATGTGTCTAGGTGTACTATGTACATTATAATTTTTTGAGTATGTGGTGTAGCTACACCACATCAGACTATATGAGGTAGTGTGGGGGTCTCAATTACACTTATACTATCAACAGGTTCTAGTGTCAGAGCTCCTCAACTAATGGTCCATAGATACAAACACTTTCTAACTTAATAATGGTGAGGTATGTATCAGTTTATGTGATTTATATTTCATTGGAATCATCCCACAGGAAGGTTTCAAGGGTGATGAGTCTTTTCCATCATAGAACAATTGGGATAAAAACTAACATACAACTCTCCCAATGTGACATATTTTAGATGAGTTGAAGCATAATCTGGGTAATCATCTCATTTCTCATACAGACATACTATTCATGGAATTATTTGAAATGTGTTTTGAAGAAGAATTTGGCCACGAGAATGATGGGGTGCGGAAATAAATTCCTAAAAATGTCATAGAGGTGAACGTTAGGATTGCGTTGTTTAATTCTAGAATAGGGGTAGTTCTACCTATGGGGTTACAACATGGAGGAAGGTTGGGACACGTTTTTACGCTATGCATCATTCTTGGATACATTCCTTAGTAGCTTTATTCTCTTAGTCTGGTACTTAAAGACGATCCTATGGCTGAGGAAACAATTAATGGGTGTAATATTGGATATCGACAAAAGAGTGAACCTGGGGGTAATTTTGTTGGATCATATCAATAATCTATCATTACATCTAATGAGGTGAATACCAATAATAAAGATATACAACCTAGTCTAGTTCTCTCATGGATGGATCAAAATACATGTTAGGTGTTTGGAGTTCCTGAATTCTATCTCCCCAACGTATTATAGTTTATGACTGTGTATAATAAATATCAATGTGGTTAATCTAGTAAAACTCGATGAGGCCGAGGTCATGATCAGAATATGAAACCAAAAAAACATCAAATTTCATCGATTATCATCCTCAGTTAGTCTGATGATGGATTTCCTAGAAGGATAATGGGAACTAAGGGAGTACCTAAAATATTTGAGGGTAACATTTATGTGGGTTGGATCAATGGACACATCTACTATAAAAAATATACATCATCCCATTTTTCCAAGATGTTCATGTTCCTCTGGTGGGAGGTGAATAGAGTCTTCATGGTGTCCCATGAAGAATGACATCCTTGTATAATTCGTTAGCTTTGGTGGAAGTTGGTGCATGCAATCTCAGGGGAAACCATTACACTATCATCGACAAATGTTGATGATGGTATATCAATGGATTACACCAGAAATGGGGTGACAACATATCCAGAGGAAATATTATATGTGCATTAAATTGATCGAGCTAGAAAGCATATTGTCAAGGAAACAGGGAAGTCAGTGAGCCACACCATGGGGAATGATCTTGGAATTCGGGGCATAGCATGATGGAGATTCTATAGGTGAGATGCATGGAGCTATTGCACCACAAAATCCTAGGGGATGGGGGTCCATAAAGAGATATTTGAAAAAATATGAGGCTCTGAAGTTGAGAAAATCCATGACAGGGAGGTTTCTAGGAATATTATGATGTAACCACTACAACCAATTACTGATGTTTTGTTCCTATTTCCCTAGTTTTCTTGGAGGATGCTGCAAATGTCAATGTCAATAAATGTCTTTTGGAGAAAAATAATTCAATATATAATTAATCTTCTATAGTTTGGATCCATTCAGATCGTGTTTAGGGTGATCTTAATTCATATGCATGTATATATGATGGCCATGGATTCCTTTTCATTCAATTGGGTGGATTATGAACCTCTTTCTACCGCAACGCTAGTGATGCTTGGTCACAAACCAGGGAGAGAGGAGAAACCACTTTTCAATGATTCTTATGAGGAGGAATTGACCAATTAGGATGAGGAGGACTCCAACAACAAAGTATCCCGGGGTTCAACTACTCATCAAGGGAGTCCCCAATAATTTTGGGAAATTGAGGCCTCTAAATAAGAATTGGTCATGTTTCTCAAGGTAATCCGTAACCCGTCTTCCTCCCTATATTGACACCTTTAATTTTACATAAGCACTAAATAAATATTTTTTTGTACAAGAGAATCAAGGATATTGGAAAGGGTTCTCTCCTAGAAGTGGTGGAGGTGCACCACTTGGTACTGAATAGCATGATCTGGGGACCAAAAATGAGTCCAAAGAAGCTGGTGGGTTAGCTAAGGAAGTTTGGGTGATGAACTCAAAGCCTCACTTTCACCTTTTTAACCATAAAAGACCACACACTAGCACTCCAATGGCAGTATCCACTACTAAGGAAGCTACACACCCTAGTCGGATCATCATCAAAATTCCTCTTCCCCCAGGTATGAGTGAATCCCAATTCACATAACCCTTATCCAAATTTCATTGTGCCTTTTCATCAACCTATTTTTCTATTTCATGATTTTATCTCAGTCAACATAGGAGGATCCAATGATGTCTAATGAATTATCGACCGATTTTAATGGTTATATTATGATTCATCTCTCTATCGAGACTCAGGGAACCAATTTTCTAATTCCCAACTCTTGTAAGTTTTCTCTCTTATGTGAGTTTAACTAGAAATTTTTTAATCGAGTTGAATAATGTATTCCCATTCCAAGAAGTTCTTAAAAGGTTTAATTCCCAAGAAGTAGCTGTGGCCATGAAATCAAAGGGATATTCTTTTATAGTTTCACTAGTCTTATAAGGGCTAGTCATTCAAGATGATTTGACCATATTACTGGGTGAATAGTCTAATTCAACACTGAGTGACACCATTAGTGGGGTGGATATAAAGGATGATTAAGGAGAAGATACTTATATTGGGTCGAGTTAGGATGACTGTGATCATGATCTAGAGCCCATCTTATCAGAGAGGATTTTAGAGGACCCTGCAGATGTTATTTTTGCAACATTCTCTGGGTAAGAGCCAGTACCTCCTGAAGAGAATGGAGATTATGGGTCTAAGGATAGTGAATAGAATCACATATTTTTACATAGTTAATGGAGGAACCTAAAATGTTTCATTACCAAGGCATAAGAACTAGACTCGGTGAGGCAAATGAGGTCCCTCCTACACTGGCTGCATAACCTGAGGATTGAAGGGGTAGACACTCATGGTCTACATGAATTGGTTTGATACCACCTTTATAAAAGGATATTTTGAAGGATCCAATATTTAAATGTTCCTTCACACTAGAAGAGGCATAACACAACACAGATGATCTAGAATATTAATCAGGAAATCCATCATCTAGAATAATAAACAAAAAATCATGATGCAATTCACATTGATCAATCTGATATCTTCATGAAACTGAGGTCTCATCAAGAGGCGGACAAGAACCATATGTGGAATGTGATTTCACAAATAGCCCTGATTCTGGACAAGTGAGACTGATCATAGATTAGGTATTATGATATTCATCATGTGAAAGAAGAAGAATTAGTGTATCTCAAGGGGTAGATGAAGGTTCTCAATACCACACACAAAAGTTTTGTAGAGCTACATCAGTCGATTAATGGAGTAGATCTATAGGGAAAAATTTCATGGAATCAAGAGAGGAACCGGTATGTGGATGATATTTGAAAAAGTATTCATTGTTTTTTGTTTTAATCCTTTATTAATGAATGGATATATTTCTCCTATCTCTATTAATTATTGCACTTTGATAATTTTTTTGAAACAACTAATGACCACTCCCTATGCTCATTTGAGTATGCTTTCTGTGATAAATAATGGATGACAATATGATTTATAATTTATATGATAGTTTTAGTTAATAATATAGTTGTTGGGGTATACTTATGTTTACTAACCACTAGGAGTGATCATGATGGGAGAAGCTATGGATTGAAATAAGGACTTATGAGACTACTGACTTGCTTTTCTAGTGTACAGTAGTGCATGAATGGGGAAATACCAAAGGTATTGAATTCTACCAAAACAAGGAGTAATAAAAATTGTGAATCAATATATAAAAAATATGGAAAATAATATTAGTGACATCATGATATCAAATTTTTTTGACCATGTTTGAAACAAAACATCCATATTTCTTATCTTGGTAATGGAGATAGACAAACAAGGGATGACCACTGACCATGTTTGAAATAATGAAATTGTCCCAAAATGTATTCCAAATTCCGTAGGGGCATCGGCCTAGGACGGTTGGTGATCCTTGGACAAAAACCATTCCATTTGGGGGTAACTTAAAACATGGAGGAGGATGGGGATCCAAATAAGGGGAACATGATGTGTTGGAATGATGACATGGAATGTTTGAATGGATTCCAACACTACCAATATTATTACTCTATGGATTAGAGAATATTGGTGTGGGAATATTGGTGTGAATTAATGTAAAACTTTTTTTCAAGGAAAGAATCATCTCAGATATCGAGTGATAGCCAAAGGGAATTAAAGATGTGGTAGAGGACCAACACTAGAAGAATGTATTATTCAAAAGGGCCTAATATTAATTATAGTTTTACATAGTACAATAAGGGTGATAAACACACAGTTTTACGTCACATGGTATGGATAATTCATTACATAGTTTAATTTCCCTTAATTAGGAAACATACCAAAATTTAACATCATGTGAAGATGATAATACACGTAGTTTACGGTTGTGTGTCTTAGACCATAGAAAATAATTTAAAGTCATTTTTCTCAGACAATAGGGTAAGTGTCATGAAGGTATGTTTGTGAAATCTATGTAAAATTACTAGATGTGAATGGTGGGACCCATGCAGTAACCTATTATTGCTTAAAACCCACTTTTCGACCCATGCCATACTCTTTGTTTTAGGTCATAGATCTTGGACCATGGGTGGATCTACGATAGATATATGTTGCATGACAGAGTGGAAAACCCAATCTGAATGAGGGATCAAGAGACCCAACACCACATTCCATACTCTTGAGTGGATTTTAACAAAGTTTAATGTATTGGAAGATATACTAAAATATCAATAGGCTTGAACACATTGGTTAATTTCCTAAAAATAATCATATTCCCACATGATCAACACTTGGTGTGAGAAACAAGGACTGATAAATGAATTTCATAGACACATGGAAGTGCAAAACATGGGTATAAAGGAGCTGGTTTGAGAATGTACCAATGATTCACATTCTTTCTCGATATATGTAGATGAACAGATGGGTAACAATGACGGGTGTTTGAATTCCACCATGGCATATGGGAAGAAAAAAATGAATTAAATAAATACTATAGAGTTATAAATAAAGAGAGACTGATGGGAAGGGACCACTGTTGACCATGTTTGAAACATAGGATCCACAAAAACACCATTAATTAATGAGGAGAGAGAATTTAGGGTTAACTGTTTAATAAGTTTAAAGCACAGAGTCTTCCATTTGTTTCTAGAGATCCATCAATGCTTTAATTATAATTCTTTGTTAGCCTTGTCCAAAAATCATTTTCATTATGTGTTCCCATTTGGATATGTAAGATGATGGAAACTCAAATTGATAAGAAGTTTTTCAGTTTATATGGATTTATATAAAGTACATGTGGGATTCAACACACTATGTTTCACACCATGTCACATTTGAGAATGTTGATGGGGGTGTATTAGAATGTTATATCAAACCCAGTTTCAAAGATGGGGAAAATTATATAATCTCACAATATGATGAATCTTGATTCTGTATGGGGCAATGTGTTCATATCATATTTTTTATACAATGTGTCCTCATTTTATTTAGTATAGGACTGTAGTTTATTTTCTTGTGTTAAGGAAATTTTGTTGAGCTTTTAAATTTCATTCCACTTAAACTATGGTCATTACTGGTTTAAAGTCATAGAAATCAGACTACATGGGGGAAAGGGTGTCGCAGTGAGGCTTTTTTGTTTAGAAGAGTGATAAACCAACATAAATGTGGTATGAAAGGTCCCTCTGTCACAAAAATCCTGACAAAACATACCCTAGGTCAAAATTGTGCTACAAGAATAGGAGGATACTAAAACAAGTTGATGGATTGGTTGAACCCTAGAGAATTTAACTTGGTGTCATAATATATTCGATAAAGATGGGAAGAAATCCATACACATTTCTATAATTGGATAATAAAAGATTATGTTCACACGGTTTGGACCCTGGAAAAAAGGGGAATTAAAGGTTTTCTATGTCGTGTAAGAGATAAAAAGCGCATGAATAAACCAAGGAGTCAATCCACCACATGAAGCGACCCTAAAGATGATTGTGCATTGTTTAAGGTCATATGACCAGGACTATGAAAAAAATTTAATGGAATGATGCATAGAATAAAGGGGTTATTATTTTAAAGTATTGACATGTGAATTGTAAAATATATTTGAATCAATGATGTTTGTGTGGCACAGAAGAGGTAAAATCTGATGTGAATGAGTCTAATGAAACTTGCGTACCATGCAAGTATCAAGAGAAAAATAGTACAGTAATTTAGTCCATAAGTATTAGGCCAGGGAATAGAGAGAAGTTATTTTATCATTTTGATTTTGGATTATGGAAATTTTGGCCTAATGGGAACATCTACAACACATATATATAGAACACTTGACATGAAGAAAAGCTAAGGAAGATCACATACCTCAAATAGGGACAGAGGGTCAAAAGATGATAAAGTTGTACATGGACTTGGAAAAGAGAAGTTTCCACATTGCTATGCATCCCTTGAAGAGTGGAATCATTCCAATGATATTTATAGAGAACAAAATGGTAGAAGAACAATATTGGTGGGGGAAAATCCCCTATAGAAATGGAATTGATTCATACCATGATTATCAGGGGGCATATCATGGTTGGAGAATGGGGTAAATATCCTCTCAAATTAGAAGGAATCCTGATCTTATATGGGGTACAATCATAGTTTTACATAAGAAAATGAGGACTTCATGTTTTGTAGTTTAATGTCATAAAACTCATAATATAGGCGTTGTGAATATTTTATGGTCATAATGATTGAACCAATGAGGATATTAGTTTATGGTCATAGAGTTTTGACCTAGGAGAAGTAGTTTCTCAATAGAAGATATGTAGTATGGGGAAATGAACAACCCAACATGAATGAAGGCCAAAGAGACCAAAAACCACATAAAATATTCATTTTAAGGATTTAATTAATGTCAATGTTCTTGAGCTTGGACTCCTATTTTAAGGATATAGAGTTCAGACCAAAAGGGTGGAGGACCTTAAGAGGATATGTGAAGTGTAGTGTTATGACTAACCTGGCGTGAATAGGGACCAATGATTCCCAAAACCACACAAAATATTCATAAAATATACTTTCATAAAGTTAAAATTCATGATGGTTGGACATGTGATTTTTTTTATGGTTGTAGAGTTCAAACATTGAGAAGGACTCCTCCAAAAAAGGTTATATATGGCACAACTAAGTGACAAACCAGATGTTAATGAGGTAAAAGGAGGCCCAGTTCCCCACCACACTTTTTCCATAAGTCTCACACATATTTTAAAGTCACCATTCATGAAATTAGGCTACTAGATTAAGGTAATAGAGTTCATACCTTGCGTTTAGTTTTACATCATATTATTTGGACTTGGGATCTTATTTTACGGTCATAGAGTTCAGACCAAATGGGGGGAGTTACTTAAGAGGATATGTGTTGTGTGGTGTTTTGAAAAACCTTATGTGAATGAGGAAAAAGGATACCCAAAAACACACAAAATATTCCTAATTGAAACTCACATATAATTTAAAGTCATGATCGTCAGACACAGGCTTCTGGTTTAGGGTTACAAAGCTTAGACCTTGAGAAAGTGTCTTCCAAATAAGGCTAGATATGGTGAAGAGAAGTGAGAAAATCGATGTGAATGAGGGATAAAAAGTCCCAACACAACACCAAACCTTCTCCACAAGTCTCACACATAGTTTAAAGTCAAGACTATTGGACATTGCCTCATAGTTTGGGGTTATAGAGTTCGGAACTATCACAAAATTTAACATCATGTTATTTGGAAATGGGCTCTGAGTTTAAGGTCATATATTTTAGTAAAAAATAATTATCATAATGTGAATTAATTTTTAATGAAACATAGTGTTTTTGGAGGATTTATTCTCTGTCCACTCATAATGATCATAGAGTATGTGCCATTATAAATGACCTTATGAAATATGAAAGGCCCATCCCACATGGGTTCTAACTTTGAAGGCTTATTTCTAGGTATCATTGGTTTTTTGAGAGTTAGTCATGTATCACCCTATAGGAAGGAGTAGATGAAATACTTATTATTGAATTATATAGTTATCCTATTCCAGTGCCTCTCTATATTTTTAATGTCCAAGAGCCTATTCTCTTTGAGGGGTTACAACTCCACTAGAAACAATTATGCTATTTTTATAAAATTTAAAGGTCATAGATCAATTTTTAGAGAAATGGAAACTGAACTATGATGGGAAGGAAATCATCTATCATATACACCAGTGAATTTGGAGTCACTAGAGTGGAATTAAAATTCATCATCCGATAGGCCCATAGGGAGTTGGGAAGCTCGTCTGACCAACTCTTTTTGTTCTATCCCACCATATTTAGTAGAATGTTAGAGAGGGATTTTTTTGAATTCTATGATATTTTCATTCTCCTATAAATAGTATCAGGAATAATGGTTTGATCATATATAGTACTTAGTGAACAATATCATCAGATCATCACTCAATAATTTGGTTCCATTTTCAACGAGAATAGTATGAGTAAATCCCAAACGGAGGTTGATGTGGGATTTCATGAATTATATCACAGATTGTGTCTAGAAATCATCATGGGGAATCACTTATTCCCACTTAGAGAAGTAATATATCATTGTAAGAATGAACCTATATTAGAGATATGCTGCTGACTGATATGGTTCCATGACATCAGGTCCCTGTAATAAAAATGGATAATAATACATGGTGTTGTGGAGGGAATCTGGTGGTTGATGCCTGAAATTGGCATTAATCTGACATGAAAAAATCCTCTTTTAATATTTGGTGCAATAAAGGAACATAGTGGGTTACAAGTAGCCTAACCTTCAAATTTTGTGGGAGATAATAAATCCTAAATGATGGGAACAACATTACATAACATAAAGTCCAGTCATAACTTGGGATATATCATATCACTAGAAACAATGGTGGAAAATGCCATCAAAATCTCATATTTAGGGAGTCTTCTCAAGGTTAGGTCCACATTGGAGAGTAACCTACATCGCACACTGGAATATTTGCTCATGCTTGGCTCGATCTTACTAAATAATTCTAGGAAAAAGATACTCACTGAAGGGAGTTTTCCAACCATAGGTTTCTTCTACTATTAGGAGATGCGAGGGGTCCTGATGTAGAAGCGCTAGTAGTTGTCAAGTTTACATATTGGATGTCATTTAAAAAAATATATTATGGGGGAAATGACCCTCTGATGTACCACATTAGTGAATATGTTATCCCAGTTAGGCTCTACAAGAGATGAATCTATCCTCGACAAGGCATCAAATCTACCATTATATGATTGGGGGACATGAGTCACTTACAACTCATAAGGGAACTGGACCACAAATTAATGAGTGTGATCCCATAGAGGAAAAATCTCTAGAATTCAAAATATTTAATCACCATTAATTTGTTTTATCACAAACTCAGAGTCCCCCTTCACATTTACGTCGAGAACATCAATCTTAAGTGCCAGATTGAGACTAGTGATGAGATATTTATAATCTAACTCATTTTTGGTGAATTTTTATGACAATAGGAAATCTAACTCATTTTTGGTGCATTGTTATGACAATAGGAATTAGTATGACATGAAAACCTATGCTGGGGTGATGAAGAAAATCCCCAAACCTTCTTTGTTGAGCATGGTATTGCTGAGAATTCTACCAGTTTGGATCTGAGAAGCACTATTAAAATGCATCTTCCAACATGAAATGACTTGATCCACTAATAAGATGGCCACATCTTGTAAATAAATATCCATGAGCCATTCATTAGGGTCCAGATGGGAGAATAGGAAGTCGGTTAATACCTAACCCTAGACGAATTTCTATGGAATAAACCTAATGTCAAACTACAAATGGACCACCACCCATTATTCCAAATATCTTATTAATATATGGTGATTTAGGATATGAATTAGTGGATCTACATGGAATATCAGTTGTATCTCATGATGTTGTAGGTAATTCCACAACTTCTGCACCACAAAAACTATAGTGAGGAAACTCTTATCGATAAAAGAGTATCTATCTTCCATATAAAGGATCATGTAACTGAGATATTATAAAATGTTTTCTCTACCTTCATTATTATTTTTTGTGATAGAGGAAAACATGGATCATTAGAGAGTAGTCACATAGAGGACTAAAGGATTCCCTAATATGGGTTGAATCAGAATCGAATATTTTAGAAGATATTGTTTGATCTCCTCAAATGCGATCTTACTGTCCTCATCCCAATCATATAAAATAAATTTTTTTATGGTCCTGAAAAAGTTATTACACTTTCTAGATAGATTTTTGATGAATAAGAATATGTATTCTACGTGACCATGAAGACCTCGAAGCTTTCATAGGTTTCTCAGGGGAGGAATATAGATGTTAGACTTGATATTATCTAGGTTTATATCAATGCCTATATATCTAATGAAAAAGTCCAAAAACATCCTAGAGGTAACCCTAAATTCAAAATTCAAGTGGTTCATTTTCAAATGTTGGGAGTGAAGGAAGCCAAAAATTTCTCAAAATCACTGAGATGATCCTAATTATGGCAGTATTTGAGCACCGAGTCATCCACATAACATTCCATTAATATCCTGACGATTAGTTTGAAGATATGGTGTATGGACTACTAATAAGTGGATATAGAATTATTCTCACCAAAGGGAATTACCAGATAGAAAATTATCCCTTATAGTTCCTTGAAGGTTGTATACTCCTCATCCTAAGGGGCCATATATATCTGATTTTACATATATTATTCATCCATAAAAAAGATTTCTTAGAACTTAGCTGTAGCATTAATGAACAACTTTGTCACTATAAGGGGAAATTATTCTCCAAATAATTGATTTTAAGATCAAATAAATTGATACATAATATAATAATCAATTTAATCTTCCTAATTGGAATGATGGTGGCTATCCATTTTGGTTACTTGAGATCTCGAAAAAAGATGGATTTTATAAGATTCTCAACCTTGGCCATGAACAAGGATCCTTAAGAAAATGAAACATTCTATGAGGTTGATTGAACCTGTGATGACTCATTGGGAGACTGAGAAGGTGGGTGGTGACCTGAGGGTCTAGTCTTGTAATCTCATTATAAATTTAGGGAAATACATTATGATACTACTTCAGGAAAGACACATACTACTTCTACTCCTCTAGAGGTATGAATTCACTGATCAACATTGGACTTGGATCTTAATTTATATCTATATTAACTTGAATTAACTCATTAGTGATGTTGGAGACACCCTCCTCAAATAAAATAGGAGAGTCTTCCAAATCTTCTTCATTATATGAGGTAGAAGAATTAGTGTGAGGCGATAGTTAGACTATGTCCCGAGGAATAGTGTTCCCTGCATGGGACGATGTGGAATCCTCACTTGGGGATATATAATATGATTAAGAAATGGAGATAGAGTATTTTGAACGAATTCCATCTAGCATTCTTCCATGAGGTCCATTCATTATGTCAAAGCAGTGGTAGCGGGCCAGATTCTGGTGATTGTACACTTCCCTATGGAGCATGTGAGATTATCATTGAATAGTGTCCATATAGGGAACCTCATAGTACTTCACTGGGGAATGAAATTATAGAATCACATATGGTAGTTGAATATAAAATTTCTAGGTAATATGTGGATGATCTATATACCTAGTTATTTGATTTCCCTTTCTCTCAAAAATGACATCACAACATCCCAAATCTGGGGTTGTGGTCTTCAACTAGTGAATCACAAGAGTGAAGGCAACATTGAAGTTAGCCCATGGGATAGATGTGGTAGTTATATACTCAACCTCATTTTTCTAAATTTTCTTCCCCTATCTCTTGTAAAAACTGATGTTCGGATAGTGGGATTCACTGGAGTAGAAGTGAGGAACATCACCTTGGAGTACACCCACTCAACCATTAAAGGAGTATTTGAGACAATGATCATAAAAGGAGGTAACTTCCACATGTATATGATGTCTGAGACTACCTAAAAATTCACTATAGTTTGTATTCTGTGAGACTACATTGAATTAAAAACTTTCTATAAAGCCATTGAATTGGTTCTTCAATCAAATCCTTACAGAAAATCTCTTCTCAGTCCAATCATATCCAAGAAACTTTAGTTTGGATGGATACAGATCTACTTTGGTCAATCCTAGATTGTAGAGTGTCCAATTTAGGGTGAGGTTATTCCCAAAACTTGTGTCTACAAGGAATTTATAGATATCCATGCCATTGAGTTGTAATGTGATGTATATTGGGAAGATATTCCCCTAAATAAAGTAACCAACATATACTCCATAGAATGTGATGATGTATTGGAATTACTCTTACTCAATCCCCTCAACATAGAAGCTATTTGAATACACTACCTATGATTCAAACTAAATATTTATTTTCAAGGCCCCTATGAGGTCCTCCCATATTACATTCTATAGGAGGAGGTCCTCAAGGTTTTAGACCCTTATACGTATGCTAATGGGGTTCTTTAACACATTGTACATCCATGACAAGTGGACACTTATTCCTATTGGGAATAACTATTTGGATTGAAGAATGAAGTATTCTAACATCTATACCATTGGGAATTGGATGGTTCTAGGAATATCCTTATTCTAACAATCTAACTCTCCAAAAACCACAGTCAAATGACTATCAACTGATTGAAGCATAGCCTTGGCTAGACATGGATGACCATAATGCATTCATAGAAAGAAATCAATGTAACATCTCAGATTTTGTGTGTACGATCTTTGTATATAATATGGATTTATTTCTAGACTAGGAACTGATAAAAAATGTGATTCCAAGGCTTAGTGTTCCTGGAATAAATGTTTGAAAAATATTTAAATGTTTCATAGCACACACCTATAATTTTCCTAAAAAAGAGGAAAACCTCTTAAATGGGTTCCTAGATCTGAAATCTGATGAAACTGTTGTGTTCAAAATATTAGATTTACCTTAGGTGTGGTGTAAATTTAGTCAGTTATAGTCGTTTGTGAAAATTTTGTTCCGAATGTGAAAATAAATAAAATTATTTCATAAAATTATTTTTATGCATTTCGATGATGCAAGAACTATTTTTTCCATAAAATTAAAATCATACAAAAATCCTAGGGTTATCCAAATAACCCTATTGACATTTAAGTAATGCTAGAGAGAACATGGTAGAATCCTACTAGAAGAATGAAAATGGATTGAAGATCGACGACGTCACAACAATAATTCTCTATCATTGAATGATCCAAATCATGTGAGGATGATTTGTCTTGTGATTTCTATCCAATTATTAATCATAGATGAATGAATATCAATTAAAAAAACGATATGAACATTATCGGTAGATTTAAAATTGAGGTATTTATTGTTGGTTTGTTGATTTACCGATTTTTTTTATCGTTCTAATAGAAAAAAATCTAGGACAATAAGAACAACAACCAAAGTTTATTTCTCAGGGGTTCTCTTTGTGATTTTCTCCATATGTTCTTTGCATTCTTAACCATTGGAACTCCATAGTTCCCGAATTGAAATTTCCAGGTGGTTAAGAATATGATCATACACCAAAATCCCAGGAGAATCAAATATCGAGACTGGATCTGCGTAGATTGATACCCAATAATCCCTTATCTATGACCATTTGATTATTCAGGAATTGGAGGAGGCATGATGGTCCACACAATGGATGACTGGTGCAAAAAATAGTGAATGGAGGCCGACAGTGGTGTGCGATGGTGGACCACGTGTGGGTGGTAGAGACTGGTGATGCAGAAATGATGGTAGGACACAACGACTATGATGGTACATGGCAACAATGTATGTGGTGGCAGATGTTGAGTGGCGACGGACGTGGAGCAGCCTGGGGTAGCGTCCCAGGTAAGGCGGATGGGCTGGGTCAGGTTGGAAAGATAGGTCAAGCCAGTGGGTTGGGAAAATCTTGGGTTGGATCCATGGAAACCTTGGCATGGCTTGGTTGTGGTTGACTTCGATGGTCGACCATGGGGCCACGACAACTCGAAATGCCACTAGTGTATCGAAAAGTGCTGATTTTTTAGTTTGTACTAGTATAGGTTGGGAGAGTTCCTTTTGTCCTTTACTAAAGAGTTTATTTTTTCATTAATTCCAAATCACTAGATTATAATCCCCTCAAGAGTCCGAGTCTCAGAGAGAGTGTTTTATCCCACCCCGACACTAGAGTGTGATCCTCTATCAACCATAGTGGAGTTTGTGGAATCCCATAGCCCTCTTGAGCAGTTCGCTGATCCTCCACATTGCGGGCCACATCGATAGGGTCTGTGGAATCCCCCAATGATTCTGGGAATGATCCCTTACATAGAGGGTTGACCTAGATTAGGTATGTGGTATCCCCCAATGGTTCTGGGCATAGTCTATGGTGTCCCCAGATTAGTTCTGGGCATGAACCCCTCTCTGTGTACCATAGTCTTCCTTGACCAATGTATTCTCCTTGGGTAGGGCCAAAATGAGATAGAACTTTTTGTGGCGTGTCTTCGATGATATCATGGCTTGAGGAGTGAGTTCTCCTAGGACATGAATTCTTTGAATAGAATATTACTCATACTATTAGTTGGTTAGGATCGTCTGATGTCATGGTTTCACTCTTGAGTATATCTAGATATTCTTGTTATATGTGCTATAGACATATAATTGTGTAGACCAGACTATAATTTCTATTGATGTATTAGTTTGTGGTTTCAGGGTATCCTACAGAGTATTGTTATACTCACCCATGCCTGGGATTTCCATGGATATGTCATGAATTGAGAAAATGACCATCATTTTGATGGAGTCCTAGGAATACCAGGACTAGGTAGTGCTTAATGAGACTTCATAGACCGAGGTGTATTTCTGTAGCTTTCATATAGCAGTCTCAGTACAGTTACATTCTTGTTGGACTTGTGTTATAGACTCTTTGTGGGGGGATTTCATTGGGATCTATTTACTTTATTGTACTTTTACTCTCATACTCTGTTGTGAGATATTATATGTATGCATTCATTCTTTTAGTTGTTTTATATTTCAATATTTGTGTCTTGGAGGTGTGTGCATGTGTAAAGGTACTTTCAACTAATGCCTCCCATTTGTGGGATATGCCTACTCAGTGCATGTAACTAGCCCCTATCCTATTGGAGGAGATATTGGGGTAGTCACAGAATTGGACCCTCTTGGATGAGTTGAGATAGAGTTGTATCGATGAATATCTATTCTACTTTAGGACCAAGAGTATGTGATATTGGTTTGGGGAACAATTTTAAGTGATTCAAGTTTGGTATTCAGTCCACTGACTCCAGTGTTATTGTGGCGATCAACGTATCCATACACCAAGACTCTGATTACCTTCTTTTCAACTCACCACATGAAAACAGTTGTTGTAGGAACAAAACAATAGTACATGCATCATATAAGAATGGTTGTGTCTCCCATGTCCTTCTTGATCTAGCTCCCCAGATACACTCTATTGATAGTGGTACATCTTGTTTTACTTTCAAGATGACTCCACGTAGATAGTTAGCTAGGATTCCACCACATGATCATGATAATGATCCTCCTATTGAAAAGGCATTAGTACATAGGCCTATATCAGAGATAGAACGTTCGGGTGGTTTACCAGCTATACCACCACCCGTCGAGCATCAATTACTACCAGCAGTACCAGCTGAGGATACAAGACGAATAAGCGTGTTGCATGTGTTTTAGAGGTTGAAACCTACCATGTTTTAGGGTGAACCAGACTCCTAGATGGCTCATGATTGGCTAGAGGTATTCACCTAATTTTTCCTCCTTGTGAGGATGCCAGCCAATTATATGGCTGTTATTACTCGAGTTTTTTTTCAATCCTCTATTAAGCGATGGTGGAGTTCAGTGATTCAATCACATGAATTGGAATCTCTCACCAAGACATACTTTGAGAATATATTTAGGGAGGATTTCTATCCTACCACATTGAAATTGTTAAGCATACAAGAGCTTCAATATATGTAGTAGTGCCGAATAACAATGGCAGAGTATTCAAAGAATTATATTGATCATTCATACAACTACCTGGATATGCTACAAGACCAGTTCATTAGGACTTAGACCTTTAAATAGGGATTAAATTGGGAAATCAGGGAATGAGTGGTACCCCTTAGTATTCCTACCCATGTCAGTGCACTTTAGTGATCCCTGTTAGTGGGGAGTTTTATAGAAGATCAGACATCGGTAGTGAGAGCTAGTAGTGGGAACCCAATAGTGGAGACCTCGATAGTGATAGTCACATGGATCCATAGGGTCAGGAACATTACGGGTGATCAAAGGACTTAGGGACAGTGGTGCAGAACTCCCAGTGTGGCTTGAATCAACTAAGGGAAAGATAATTTTACTGCTGCGATGGTTGAGGACATCTTGAATGAGATTTCCCAACCAGTCATACAGTTTATAAGGAGATGGATGAGGGACCACTGAATTAGTGACATAGAAATGAGTTGGGTGGTCTTCTGGGTGGAAAATGTGGTAGAGGTGTAGTTAGGACAACAAAAGGTGGTCAGAGGTTTGACCTATTACCACAACCACCCCCACGTGGTCCGTGCCAGGCTTAGGAAGCTAGTGGGCAGGGAAGAGGCCATCTATAATAGATGGAGGCACATAACCCCAGGGATCTAGGGATTATATGATGTACGTTCTAGGCCTTTTCCACCTTAACTTTAGTTTTTGATAAACAAAAGTTCTAGTGATTTCTTTTTTCCATGAACCTTGTTCGGGACTCAGAGATTTCAGTTGAACCATTGACTTGCCCCTTATGCTTGGAGAATTTTACTGGATGAGACTTGATAATCACATAATGGTTCCAACAATGTGACCTGAATGTTGGAGGAAAGAGTTTTGGTTGGAATCTCTTGGTAGCGGTGTCAAAGCTTTAAGATATCATTCTTGGTATGGACAGGTTATCCATAGTTCATTCTCATATTGACTGTTTTCGGTGAAGCATGCAGTTTGTACATAGTGATGGAAACGAGGTTTACTTTTCTAGTTAAAACAATATATAGAAATAATAGGATAGACACACACATATGATGGTGTAGCCGATTAATCATCATTTGGCTAGCCTCACCCTCGTTGTAGTGGATGATATGAGTCATTAGTTTCTTAAAGTGGTGGAAGAGTATGATGACCTATTTCCTGAAGATGTTATAGGTTTACCTCCCCATAGTAATATGTAATTTTATATTGATCTAAAACCTTGGAAGGAATATATATCTATAAATTCATAACATATGTCTCCCGTAGAGCTTCATGAGCTAAGGTTACAGTTGGAGGACATGTAGAGGAAGGGCTTCGTGTGACCCAATGTTTCACTCTAGGAAAGCCTAGTTTTGTTATTCAAGAAGGAAGATGAGAGTTTTAGGTTATCTATGGATTAAAAGATCTTAGAATAGGTGACCAGGAAGAAAAGGTAACCACTACAGAGCATCAATGACCACTTTGATCAGTTGAAAGTGTCTCGATAGTTCTTGATGATTGACCTAATATTAGGTTATCACTAGCTATGAGTATTGGATGCGGATATATTGAAGACAACCTTCAGATGTTGTTATAGTCACTATGAGTACTTAGTGATTCTGTCTTGCATGAATAATTCCACAAAATTGTTTACAGGACTCCTGAACTGGATATTTTATCCTTACATAGATTGGTTCATGGTGGTCTTTATTGATGACATCCCAGGGTATTCGACATCTAAGGAGGGGCACGTAAAACACTTGAGGATGGTCCTAAAAACACTCTAGGAGCATAAAATTTAGGGGAATCTATTGAAGTTCGAGTTTTGGAATCAAAAGGTCCATTTAATGGGACACATAATCTCATAGGTTTGAGTTGTGGTGGATCCAGTGAAGGTTGAGGCAGTGCTTGCTTGGGATCCACCCAAGAGTGTTACCAAGGTACAAAGTTTTCTTAGGATGGAATGTTTCTATCAGAGGTTTGTAATAAAATTCCCTAAAGTGGTATCACCCTTTAAATCTTTGACATGAAATGGGAAGCCATTCATGTGGATAGAAAAGTTCCAATAGTGATTTCAGGAGTTGCGGTAGAGGTTGTCATGCGCTCCCATCCTAAAGTTACTGGAGGAAGGCGTCGCATACATGGTGTTCTGCGATGCATCAAGTACTGGTATTCATTATTTCTTGATGTAGAGTATAGTGGTGATTTCCTATGGTTCATGCCAGTTGAGACCACATGAGCATATATATGTGACCCATTATGTAGATTAGAAACGGTAGTCTTCACAATACATTGTGTGTGGAGATGTAGAAACCTACTTGTATTCATTAGTTGTCACCCCTATGCCCTTACAGAGAGTCAGGGAGACACGTCTTGGGGATACCAACTGTGGGATATATTTGCTCCTACGACCATAAGTATTACTCATGATGGATATTCGAATGGCATGGAGCATGTAATTTTTTAGAGGAGGTACAATAGTACCAGTGGCATTGTAGGAGGAGCTTCTATGGGAGTTCCATTCATCGCCTTTGGTGGTACATAAAGGTGTGGGGAAGATGTAATAAGATCTCCAACGTATGTTTTTGTGGACAGGGAGGAATAAAGGAGATTCATAGTTTGTTTCTTGATGAATTAATTTTCCACATGTGAAATATGGGAACTAGGTTCCATCAGGTTTAGCTCTACCCCTTGAGGTTCCATAATCAAAATGGGATGGGATATAAATGGACTTTGTGATGGGTTTACCCCATACGTATAGGGGACATGATGTCTTTTGGGTGATCATGGACTGACTCACTAAATTATACCACTTCTTAGATATTGGAGAGAAGAGTCCAGTAGAGAACATGGGGTGAGTCTACGTTCAGAATATAGTTTTACTCCAGAGAGTTTCATCGATGATTATTTATAATCCCGATGATCGATTTACATACCATTTGGAGAAGAGATTACATGGGGAGTTTGAGACCTATATATGTTTTATCATAGAATTTCACCCATATATAGATGACCAGACTAAAAAAACCATTCAGGTTCTGGAGGAAATTCTACGGGTTTTCATGTTTGTCTTTGGCTGTAGTTGGGAGGATCACACACCATTGCTATAGTTTTCATTAAAAAACAACTATCATTCCACCGTTGGTATGATAGCATTCAAGGAAATTTATGTGTGACCCCGTAGGTCCCCACTTTTTTGGGCTAACCCAAGATATTTAGCACTCATGGGTATGAAGTCTGTGGAAGATACTAAAAAGAAGCTATAAATCATCCTGGAGTGGATAAAGACTGCACATGGCTAAAAAAAGTCTTCTTCAGAAAGGTGACATAGTCCTTTATATTTCAATTAAGGATACCATGTCTTCCTTCAGGTTTAAATTCAATGGGGATTATAGATATTTTTATGGGGTCAAAAGCTATCTCTAAGGTTTATCGGATATTTCCAAATGTGGCAAATATTTGATGAGGTGGCATAATTTTTAGCTCTACCACCACAGTTATATTGGGTACATGTTTTCTTCCACATGTTACAGTTGAAGAGATACGTGGAAGAAAAATTTAACATCATCGAATGTGTGGAGATGGACATTGAGGATGGAGAAAATATTTCTAAGTACCTATTAGAGATCAAAGATTAAAAGGAGATGATTCTTTATGGGTAATCTAGTCATTTAGTGTGTGTCTGATGGTAGCACGGGAATCTCTAGGAGAGCACATAAGAGTGGGAGGATCAGATTCATGCTCAGTACCCTCACCTGTTTGAGTAGAACATGTTTGGCCTTTTGGGGATGTAAATCCCCAAGGTCGGGTGATTGTAACATCATATATATTTTTTTGTGTATTATTATTGGTTATTATATGGATTTATTTAGAGACCAAGAACTGAGATGGCATGCTATTATGAGACCCAAGTCGTCAGGAATAAATGGTTGGATAGTATTAAAATATTTAATATCACATGCATGTGATTTTCTTGAAAAATGTGTAATAACACTAAAAAGGGTGCATAGATTAGAAATAAGAGTGTATTGTTGAGTTCAGAATAATGACATTACCTTAGGCGCGAGCTAACTTTAGTTGGTAATGGTCGTTTGTGAAAAACATTTCCCGGGTGTTAAAAAAATAATGTAATTTCTAAAAAAAATTATGTGTTTTGATGATGTAAATAATATTTTTTATTAAAAAAGATAGTTATATTGAAATCCTAGTGTTGGCCGCATAACCCTAGAGATGCTAGAGGATAGCTAGATAGAACTTATGAGAATCATCTTAGGGGAACGATGAGAGATCAAGGATTTATGATGATACAATGATCGTTAATCATCAACGACTAATCCAAATCAATGTAGGATGATTTCTCATGTGATTTCTATCCCTTTCCTAATATTGGATGAATTTAGATCAATTGAATTAAAAATAATTGCTACACGCATCATCGATAGATTTAAAAATTATGGATTTATTGTTTTTTTATTTATCCCTCTCCATGTATCATTATAATGAAAAAGAATTTAGGATGAAAAGAACAAAGACCAAGGGTCATTCCTCATGTTTCCACTTTGTGATTTTATCCCCTCATTCTCTATGTTCTTCAGTGTTGGAACCCCGTAGTTCCCATCTTGATATTTCTGGGTAGTTCTGAACAAGATTATGTCCCCCAGATTTCAGGAGAATCAGCAACTGAGTTTGGATCTGTATAGATCAGGACCTGAAGAGCTTAGATTTATGACTGTTTGATTTTTCAGGAATCAGAGGAGGTGCAGTGGTATAAAGAAAGAACCACTGGAATGTCGTCTGTGGCATGAAACCTCAGACCGCGTGCGGGATGTGGTGACTGGTAATGTGACGATGGCAGCGGGGTGAGATGACAGTGGCGAGACACAGTGGTGGATGTAAAAATGATGATAATGGATTCCTCATAATATGTAGAGATGGTTGAGCCATGTAGATGGGCTGGGTCAAGTTGGGGTGTTAGGTCAGGGTAGTGGGTCGGGATGGACCTAGGTTGGATCCAAGGGAACCAAGGAAAAACATGGTTGTGGTTGACCACAATGGTCGACCACAGGTATAACAACAACACAATTGGGATGCATAGTAAGTCTACCTACTGATGTAGCCAACGAAAACGCTAGGTGGACCTACCGTGATGGTAGTTCTACAGGCCACCGATAGACATTCAAGAAGATTCTCTCAATTGAGCATATCTTCTAAATGGATCATCAAATCGACAAGCCATCTACGGTGTTGAGCGCCTAATGTTGAGAAATCCATTTTGAGACAAGTGGAAAATTTTTAGTTTGGGGTAGTATATGTTTAAAGAGATCCCATGGTCCATTCCTCAATGTTTCAGAACAACATTATATCCACATCACTATATTGTAATCCCTTCTAGAGGTCGAGTGTCAAATAGAGTATGGTATCACTCCCTGAGACCATAGTGTGATCCTTTATAACTCCTAGTGGATATTGTGGAATCACATAAAAAACATTAAAAAGGAAATAATCCTTTATCTAGAGGGCCACATTGGTAGGGTCCATGGCATATACTATTGATTCTGGGAGAGATCCCCTCTATAGAAGGATGATCCAGATTGGGTATGCGGTATCCCCCAGTGGTTCTTGACACAATCTATAGTGTCCCCCAGTCATTTCTGGGTGTGAACCCCTCTTTTTTATCATATTCTTTCTTTACCAATGAATTATATTTTAGAGGGGACCAAATGAACTAGACCTCATTATGGAGTGTCTCTAATGATATCATGGATCAAGGAGTTGGTTCTCCTAGAATGAGCACATGTCGAGCAGAATCTTTTGGTGGCAGTTGGTTGTGACCGCTTGATTGTATGGTGTTTTTTATTATATCTATATATTCTTGTTATATGTGCTATAGGAATATACCTATATAAAACTGACCATAATTTCATTTGATGTATTTATTTACGGTTTTGGGCCATCCTAACAAGTATTGTTATACTCACATATACACAGGCTTTTCCTGCACATGTCATGTCTTCTGTAGATGACCGACCTTTTTACGGAGTCCTAGTAGGACTAGGAGCAGACAATGCTTAGTGAGACCTAACAGAATGAGGATTTTTCCAATGGATTTAAGATAACGGTCCTAGTACCTTTACTTTCAGGAGGCACTTGTGTTACAAACTCTTTTGGTGGGGCTTGTATATAGCCATGTTTACTTTCTCGAAATTTTAATTTCATACATTTTTTTGAGATCTTAGATGTTTGAATGCACTATTTCATTTTTGAATTTGTTTCATGGGTATGTGTGCATGTGTACATGTACATTAGGATAATTCCTCCCATTTGTAGGATATTCTTACTCGGTGCTAGTCACTAGCCCCTATCTTGTTAGAGGTGGGGTTGGGGTAGTCATGAAACATTCCCCTCTAGGATGGGACATGAAATTTCTAGTTAATTAATAATATTGGCTCTTGCTGGATTACATAATTAGCTAACATGGTCAACTATGGAGGTGTGTCTGATAGACCGATATGGGAGGGATGCTTCTAATGAGCTCTATATGACACCAAATTTTTCATTTAGATAGCACGAATAGATTAGTCGGAAGCCCCGGACTAGGTATTTGATCAATTTTCATGTCCTCGACCTCCCCTTTAGAGATGTCAGCTGGAGGCATCTGATAGATTTGTAGGGAATTCCTCATCACTGGGCTCCGTGAAGCGGTCAATGAACTCGATGATGTTCATAAAGGCATAGTCCATATCATCGTTAGAGGGGTATTTTAGCACTGGTAGAAACATGGGGTGAATTCAAAAAAAATTAGGCATGAAATTTTAAAGGGTGAGATATGGATTCAACTCTTTTGGGGGACTATAAATTCTCTTGTGTTGTCAACAGCTACATCACTGAGATTTGGGAGGCTCCAATGTAGATGCATAAGTGGGGTGTGAAGATGGATAGGTGACCACAGAGGTTTCTGGCCTACCAAAGTTATCATAGATGATTCCATGGGCATGGAAAATTACTCTAGGGGAAACTAGTCAACATACACCTGGGTTTCAAGGCTTGAAGCTTACTACCGTTCACCTAAACACTAACTGTCACTGCTGGACATGGAAGATATGTGTGTGACTTATGGTGGGAAATTACCAAACTTGACTGAACTATAATTCAGCTGGTCCCGGATCCAATCCTTGAAAAATAATAATTTATTTATAGTATTTCCAAGGATCCTGTGGTAGGGTAAATGATCGGAATGATCAATGAATCCATCTTGTTGGGGCCTCTTGCACTCTGGTAGCTTTATAATACCCTTATCCAAAGAATTAAGGAAATAAATGAGTAACTATGAATCCTCGAATCGAAAGGGATGATTTCTATTTTATGAAAAGGGAACTCTGGGATCTTGGCCCTGATGAGGGCCCAAATCCCGATGAGAGTATGGAGCTAAATTTTCTCATATAGGTGGTAAATCATAGTAAGGTGGAACCTAATAGTTCTTTATTAGTTGAGGATGTGATTTGTGAGTATATTGAAATTAGTACAGTTCTTCATAAAGATGCGATAAAAACTATAGCATCTTGGGGGTACCTACTTATACTATAATGGAAGTGTCTGCTTTGGAATCTCTTTCCGTAGGAGCTTGATGAGGAAGCAGGCATACTATCTTAGCCTATTGTACAATATACTATAGATTCTAGGACATATCAGAAAAACAATGAAACCCATCTAGGATGTGATGGAATTCCCAAAAAATGATATACCATATTGGAAACTGGATGTATCAAACCAATGTAGGTCCCTCCAATTTCTAGATGAACCACCAGATCATGGTGGCATCCTACTGCTCTGGGATTCCCAATATAGTCCCGATCCTTAAGTAGAAGTGGTCAAAATACTATAGTGGGTCACTCAACCTATTTAATAGGGAAAATCATAGGATACCAAATTTCAGGAGTGCTCACATGTCGTCCACCCTTGCAGTATGAATTTATATCATGTGGGATCATAACTTTTCACCTATCTAGGGATTCGATACAAGTGTTGAGGGTGGCTATTAAATCATCTTGGAAAGGGTCCCTATATTGGTGAGGGTTTCTAACCACTAGAGAATTTAAAATTTCATCAACTTGGTATGTAGGCTCAAGTAATTGTGGAATGGAATGACCTAGAACCGGAGGAGGGTAATTACATTGCTTAACATGGTTCAATGAATCATACCTTTTTCATCTGTCATACACCCCTACCTCTACTCTGTATGAATTCATGGGGAGTGGGGGGGGGGTTACGGATCTTTCCTGGGGGAAACTGGACTAGAAGGATTATTTTAACTACCTCAGGGGAAATTATATCTCATTGAGAGACACTATAATACAAGAACAAATTAGTAACAATCTCAACAGTGATCATTTTTTATCTTCAACCTACTAGATCAAGGAATAAATCATGGGATCAACCTCTATATTTTTTGATACCATGGGTATATTGGTGGGTGAATCCTGATTTATTCAATTTTCAATGTTCTGAAGGGATGTAATTGTCTCTAAGGGATCCCTGAGACTGAGTAACTACCCTTGTAGGAATGTAAAAACACATGTCTGATGGTCTATCTGGTATTGTGATGCCTCTTAGGGTCAGTTTTCATTAACAAAAACTATATATTTAAACAACATGGGAAGATCCATGTTTACCATGAGAATACCCATAGTATAATTTTTTTCATCATTAGGTATGTCAATATATCATATGATGTGGCTAAAGTGGATAACATCTTACTTTCCAAAGCCCCTGATTTGAACATGCAAAGACACCTCTACCATAAAGATATGGACCAATATGAGGATATTACACATCTTTGTTGGAGGGTATGGATGTATCCTGGAGATCCAGGGTGCTGAAACACTGTAAGCTTGACAAGATTAACTATTAGGCCCTGCTGATCAAGGACTTTGAGGTTCCCATAGTTTTCTAGGTGATCCAACTGATAGTTATAGAGGTGGTGAAACAATTCCCATATGATCTGTGGGAAGAAAACATACTTTTGTTTTGTTATGGAGTTCATAATGTCGATTTTTGTGGTTTTTAGAATCCAAAATATCGCTGATATATAATCATCGTTTAGGACCTCCTACATGAATTCATGCTCAAAGGCAAGGCCCTGTTCATCATTGTACTATGATTTGATCAACACTAGTCCAAAAATAGGTGGTGGTAGTAATATATATCTATAAGATGATTGGTTGGCTAGTATAGGTCTCACTAAGTGATGTGACTATTCACATCATGCTGAAACATCCCTTGGGGGTGGTTTCAACATCATCATTGTTTCCTTGCAGAATAGGGTATTTACCACTTCCTAGGGTGAAAAAACGGAGGAACTCATTGGTAGCTTAACATAGTGATTATCATCTTTAAGAGTTATCCTGAACCCGAAAAACTCTCCAATAACTTGATTATTAGATATGGAAGCTGATAGTGAAGGTTATGGATGCACTATGAGCCCTAGGATGGGAGGTCGAGCTTTTTCCACCTATATGTACCTGTAAAAAAAATTTAGGGATCCTACATATTTCAACATCTAGTATAGAGGAAATCACCTGTCAGGAACCTACATATACTCTAAAAGTTGGTGTGGAGAAAACATTACCGAGTCATCTATTTTCTCAGAATTAGATATGTTTATGGGTTGATGAAAACTTGTAATTTCTTTGGATTGCACCTCCGGTGGATGGTCTTCTCCCTTACACCACACGATAGTTCCTTATAGAAGGGTAATTATTTAGCGTGGGGAGATGATTTGCATTGGTTGGTTAGAGAATAAGGGGGGTCCTCATACTGCATAAAGTGGACCCTGGTAGGACCTACATGTTGAGGAGTGAGAGTATATACAAGACATATATATTGGTTTCTAAAATGTGAGGAGGTACTCAAATTTGGTTTATGATGGTGTGGGGAGGACCAATTCATATAAATACATTATTATAGGTTGGAACATGTTAGATATTTGGGGTTAGTGATTGGTAGAGTCAAACCAACCTTTCTGTGATGTGGCAGAGGTCTCTATCCAAATCGGGAAAAGATAGATTCATTTTCATCAGTTGTAGGGGTCTGAAGGAATGCTCTGGTGGTGGCAGTGGAAACTTTAGCTATGGATGATGATTCAAATTACCATTAATTCTCTTGATCATGATCTCGAAATTGGAATCAGGCAGTTCATACTAGATCAAGTGGAGTATGGGTAATCTATGCTTGTTTTTTGACCAGAGGGACCAATCATTGTAGGTGCTAATGGGGGCTAGTGAGATCCCTCTGTGGTACCTCTCGGGTAGTAGTCACAGTCGGGGTGTCTTGAGCCACCCCACCTCCTCGGTGTAGGGGAGTGAGTCATAGTATAACTCCAGGGAGAGACTCTTGAAGTGGTTTATCATTGTAAGGGGTGAGTAGTTCAGCTATGCATGACCCTCGGGGGAGGTGATGACAATGAGGCACTAATACCTCAAGGTCTAAGAGGTCCATGTACCTTATGGGAATGAATTCCTTTTAAGCATTTTATCATGTGAGGGTGTCTATCACTATCCATTAAATAATCATCAAGGAAGATATAGGGTGTAAAATATTGGCACTCATAGCCACAGTGGAAGTCATGGTGGAGGTGGTGTCCTGTAGGGTTTCTGCATTAACATTTTCCTACCCCATCACCTATGGGTGTTCGGTGGATGGTTTCCTATATCTGAGGTCCTAAAAGGAAGGTGGAATCAGCTTTCAATATAGATAAAATAAAATAAATGACTAATACCCTAGTGTTGTCCAATCTTCTGAAGTAGAGAAGGATTCACAATAATGATGTCATAGATTGGGAATTACCAATGTGTATTGCACCAATATTTGGTGGGTTCCATGCCTAGGACACCAATGTATTAGTGGGACATGGTGATAGATGGTTGAATATGGGGCCATTCTATTTTAATACTATATCAAATGCCAGTAATCCCCATGAAGAGGAGAAGAGTTTCATGTCAGTTCACTATATCTATTTCTCACATTTCAATAGGGAGAAGCATTGCATCGACACATGTTTTTTTGGACTGAAAGATTTTTCCCCTGCATTCCAACTTTCCAATGGAAGTTGTATTCAATAAATTTGAATAGAAATGACCATGCCTTGATCAAAATGGGATTATGGGATGTCGATTTCTCCTTCCATTGATTCCTCCATGGAGATCATCGCCCAGTCCATGAATATCCCATATATTTAAGTGTTGTCCTCGAACTCATTCTTAATTCTATATCTATATGGATACTAGTTAATTATAATTATTCTATCTGTACATTCTAATTATTCCATGATAGGGATGAAACAATTGGCTAGAAGAGCATTAATGGTCATAATCTATTTTAATCTCTGGATGATATGAGAATTGGTCACCTATATTCTTCCTCTTCGGGGGAATCTCATGGAGTCATATTATGCATGGAACCAAAGGCATCCTATTTCTATAATGAGATAATGATGCTAGATGTTCATGTATTTCATGGATTTTACCTCAGGAATATCATTCTTTGTATGAGTTATCTGAAATTGTGGGCATATATCTTCTAAGGATTTCACTTAAATAATATCATGCTTTTTATGAGGTAAATGACGTTGTGGGTACATATAAATAAAGGATTTTACCTAAGGGATCTCATATTGTGAATGGGGTATGTAGTTCTAAGACAGGTCATGTGTTTAATGCCTTTTGGAGATGGGAAAAAGGTTTATCAGAATGCTCAATGGAGGCAAATCATGAAGGTGTGTCCCTAAGAGGTGAAATTACACATCAAGACCAGAATGTACCTTAAGATGTTTGAGGGAACAAGTTTAACATATTATGGAGATAGGGATAGGGTTATTTTATTGTGATTATATTGTGGGAACCGGTTTAATGTATTGTAGGGATATGGTGGGAAGATGTTTAATATATTATTGGGACATGGTGGGTGATCAGAACTCCCCTTGATGTAGATGAATGAGGTGTGTCCCTTTTATGGATGATGTCACACTTGACAGGTCTACTGGCGGATTTAGATTCCCTATGGAGGTGGACCTGAGATGAAAGAATTAGAATATCCCTTGAGATAGACCTTTGATGGTTGATCAGAATTACCCTTGGGGAAGATCCCAGGGGTGTGTCTCTAGGAGAAATGATTTCACACCTGAAAGGATTACTGATGGACCAGGATACCATTTAGATACGACATGATATGTGTATATTATAATGTACCTTGTTATGAACCCAAGATGGTTGATTAGAACACAACAATAGAAAGACCAGGAAGGCATGTCTATAGGAGGGATCCACAAGGTTTACAATTAGTTGGAATTGAACCACTAGGAGGCTTCCCACATACCCTATTTAGAGGACATGGATCAAAATTCATGTAGTTTGATTCCACTGTTTAGGGTGTTTTTATAAGACCGATCCTTTCCGTTCAATGTCATGTGGCAAGGATTCTCATTTATTGATAGGAGAATTGATGAGGGATGATATATATCTTATGCGTTGTAGTTTCCCATTGCATGATGATTTCTCTTGGTTAATGTACTGTGGGGCATTCACATTGTGATGCCCAGGTGTTGTAAATAGAAATGATGAAGTGGATAGGTCTTACACGTGGGAGCTACCCGGGTTTTATTAGGAGCGGTAATGATGTGGATGGAGTTTATGCATGGTTTCTTCCTTTCATAATAAGAATAATCTTTAGTGAAGGAGGTGGAGATTTTTAATGTTTTCTTCCTAGTATGGAAGCTCTATGCATCACATTGTGGGAGAGGGTTAGATCCCATAATGATCATACATGGGGAATCCCATGATTTTCGCACTATGTTTGAGGTGGGGTCATCACATGTCAATGATACACTGGGAATCCTACACTCAACGTATAGTGTAAGCCTACAGTTTTATGTCATGTTATAAAAATGTTGTCATATAGTTTAATGTCGTGCGACTAGGATGTGGTTTGAGGTAGTTATACATCTTGTAGGTTATATGTGGGTAGGATAACTCCTTCAATCTAGGGCTTACGTGGCCATAGCTCATAAACCTTTGGGCGGGGAATGGATTTGGAACTTCTAAGGTACAACAATGGGAGGAGTGTCCAATCACGAGGTACATGATATAGTCCCCATTCTCAATAAAAATAGGGTTAGAGTACCCACAATCAAAAGATGGTGTTGCGAATTTATAAGGGACATTATATCGTTGAGTCAAAAAAATTTATTTGTAAATTTAGAGGGTTGAGAACAAGATATGCTTGATCCAATGGCTCTATTACATGGGAAATATATGTAGGAAAAGGATATAGGTGCGTTCATGATTAAGAGTTTTGTGTATGTTGGAAATTTGAGGGAACCTATTTTACATTTAGATGATATGGGAAAGGATTACTCAACAATAATCCGTGTCATGATTGGGACCACAATTGGTCCATAAAACAATATTCTCTATATTGGGTTTCCATGTTTTACGTTGGCATGGAAGAGGGGTTTTACACGCAACAGAGCGATGATTTTTCTTTCAGAGAGTCTCAATGAGCGGGGGGGTGACCTTCTATTTATATCCGAAATACTCAGTGTTGGGTGTGAAAACATTTGGGCATAAAAAAGGTATTACATGAATTCCATTTATCTGTTGTCAGATCTCAGTAGTGCTAGCCACCAGTTTGATGTCATATTTAGCACGCAATATTATTGTGTGAAAGGCATGCGTGAATGACCAGTTATTTTATTGTGAAGAAATATCCTATGCATGATGGACTTAGGCATTCCATCATCCTTTTGAGAGTTCATGGAAACAAACATCACACTTTATGTGCAAGTTTATTGACCACGTGTTCAAACTCTTTCACAAACTCTTGTAAACTTGCACACAACATTGTAATCTTCCCTAAGATGGTCTTTTACGGTGGGTTACTTACTTGGTTTACCTAAAACCAGAATTTTGGGGCCTCAAACAATATTTTAGTTTAAAAATTAATATGCTAAGATGATATGTAAAATGAATTTTATTTATATTTTGTTTTATTTTAACATGTTTTTTTGTATTTTCAGTTTAAACAAAAAATCAATTCATTAAATAATACCCACATCAATGCTATGTTCACTTTAAGTGTATATTTAATATTCTCATTTGCATTAAGAATATTTATTCATGAATTTTAGTTAAGGAAACTATTTCATCATTATTTAATAAACCCATGTCATTTTTTCAAACTCTATTAATTTATAATATTTTCAAGTAATCGTACCATTTACCACTCCGTTAAATTTTAAATTGTTATTTTTTATGAAAATCCATCTTCAATTTTATCATTATTTGAAAAAAAATTTATTCCAAAACCATATTTTAAAAAAATGTTTAATTTTTTTAATACTTTTAAAATCGACTTATTAAATACAATTTTAACTGTTTTTACTTTTTGAAAAATGTTTCGAATGGAATATTCAAGTCATTTTTAAAACAATACTCATTTGTATTTAATAAAAAATGTAAATAAATGTTTTTTAATATGTATTACACGAACTTGATTTCCTATCTCTATGGCCTCTAATTGTTTTTAAAGCTTCTAAAGTTTCAAATAATGTTTTCAAAGAAAACTGTTTTAAAAAATTTATTTTTGAAATATGATTTTCAATATAAAAGTCATATTTTACTGAAAAATGTTTTCAAAGATCATTTTTATGGTATTTCTATTCATCGTTAAAGAAAATTTTTTTAGTTAACATAAACTAGATTTGGGATATTTCTTATTGATAAAATCCATATTATTCCTATAGATGGTTTATTATTAATTCAATAATGGATAAAATTAACATCCAATTGATTGATTCATTTTGATATCCATTAACCTTACATTATAATATTAAATTTCCTCTAGTCATTTGACATTAAATTTCTATTAAATATCTATATAATTTATCATGAATATTTTTATTTCATAAACCATATATCATTTTTACATATGGTGTTCTATATTGAAATTTATTTTTTTGTCTTTGAAAATATTGATAAATCTGTATTCTATACTCCATACGGATATTTGATGATAAATAATTTTTTTTGAATTAAATTGATTGTTTTATACATGAGGAATGATTTTGTCTTATAGTTATGGATGGGGAATGAAATTATATATTACCTCGATGAAACAATATTTCTCAAGAGACAAATATGTAAGAAATCATTAAACATGTTCTAACGTATACTTTAAACTCTCTTATAAAAGGTATCAATGATAGAGGTATCATGATGTTTTAGATCATGGTTTCAAATAATTAATTTTTTTTCATTAAAAAATTAGTTATTATAATCCATTATATTTTTATAGTGTTATTATGTATAAATTCATTTGATTTTTAGTTTATTGATTAATAGACTTGTTTTTTTTCAGTTATTAGTCATTCAATATTGATTATTAATAACTTTGTTGTTTAAATGGATTGTGTTTTTAGTTATTTACCTTGCCGTATTTATTATTCTTTATTGATTCATGATAGATTCAACTATAATTATTGGTGACTAAGAATTTGGACACAACATTATTTTCTTTATTTATTAGGAATCCATGGCATGTAATATGTTTCATATATAATGATATGCAATATAGAATAATGTTAATCTGAAAAAATTATGTTGTGATTTTTTTTGAAATTAAGCGCAAGAATCAATTATGTATCTATTTTACCATGTCTAATATACTATCCAGTCCTTCAGGATGTGATTCCTTTTACCTTACATAAATGCAATGAAGAAAACATTATCTCTGAGATACTAGGGTTGGGGTTAATTTATTTGGTATTTGAGGGTGATAAGGATAGAACTTGGAAAATATATTTAGGAAAATATATATTAGGTAACATATCCCTATGATAAAATTTGAGGATGCATATAAAAGAACATACTAATGTTTTGGGAAGGAAGAGATTATGTGGTTTCTCCTAGTAGTGCATACCTATCTCGATACTATAATAGGAAGTGGTTCTGAAACATAGGTACCAAGTGGTAATAACATCGAAAAGCGAGAATTGATCTCGACCAGATCATAACTGAGTCTACGAAAATGGGTCTCACTTCACACCTATTTTGATACTTTTAGGAGATATTATTAGTATAATTAATTTTTTATTTACAAAACATTTTGATGGATTTGAATAAATAATGAAGATGAATGTCCAACATTAATCATAGGGTGTCGTAGATAGAAATGAATGAATCCAAAAAGAATAAGAAAATTGATTTTTTTTGTGGAATGGAAGGGAATGAATAAAATAATTTTTGACGGAAATAGAAGTGTAGGAAGCAAGGAAATAAACATCATATTAGTGATTAATTTATAGATTATTTTATTAAATGTGGGGAACTTTGGAATTATACTAGTCAAAACAATCTTCTAAAGGTTAAACACGTGAATAAGTACAGAACTATTTGGATGTAAAACATATAAGATATTTATGTATTTGTATTGAAGAATTAAGTTGAATTATTTTACCAATGATATTTTATATAAGAATATTATGCCTTTTATGGATTGGGTAAAATTGAAAAAGAATATAGATATTTGTAAACATAAAATTTATGGATACCCTCATGGGTGATTAATTTAAGGTTAATAATAATTTGAAAGCATTTAATACCCCTTTTGAAAATTTGTGTGGTAGTAATATAAACTGAATATGAATATTTTTGGAAAACATTTATGTGAATATAATCAAGTGGTTTTGTATACAGTTGAGTATGAAATTTATTTGATGAGTAACGCCTTCATGTTTTATAGAAATATGTTTCTAGGTACAAAAAACATTTACAGTTGATATGATGATTAATGATATTGTAGTAATAGTTAAATAAGATTATCCGATAACGTGGAAGAGAAAAAAATATGCTATAATAAAGACCATAGAAAAAAGGTTATTAAATTATTAATTATATTTCATTGATAACAATATTAATTTTTGGAGGACATTATATGTATTATATTAAAATATTTTTTAAAAAGAAACTAGCAGGATGAGTTTCAACCCATCACATATCGCTGGGCTACGGGGATTGAACCCATGACTAAAAGTTGATAAGAGTTTAGTGCCTACCACCATCCTATATGATGTCATTATAAATATTTCATTATTTTTAATAAAATAATTTAACAAAAAAATATTAATGATGAACTAATGGTGTTATTTTGGGATTAAGAGATTAATGTATTATATTGAATAAATTGTGATAAGTACAATGTTTTGGAAAATAGTTAGAGAAAAAAATACCCCTCACTCATTAATGGATACTACGCTCAATTAAAAGAGAATTTTTGTTCTTGAGGCATTACAATTTAATTTTTATATATTTATTTCATGGAGTAATGGGATAAATTGGGAATTTATTAAAGAATAATCAATGGATGAAATTATGATTATCAAATAGAAACATATAGAGTAAGTATATTTATTTATATTCATAGATAGTAAATAGACTCATCAACTAAAGGAAAATGACGTTATTTTTTTATCTTAATACCTTCATACTGTTGAATTAAATAATTATTTACATAATCACAGATTTAATGTTTTATGGCCTTGAAATTTCCATTGAGAATTTATTTTATTTTGATCAATGACCTTAATAAAGCTCTATAGTTATTTTTTTTTCTTCCATGTCTATTTCATCACATTCCAGCAATTATATCATACTTATAAACATAGTTATGTTAGTGCATATTACCTTCTTTACTTCCCTTTCTCTGTTTTTAAGAAGATATTTATTAATTTTTTTTAAGATCTAGGTTTTATAAAAAATACTTTCCAAATATAAAACAATTGATTACCAAGATCTTTTCTAAATTTTAATGATGAAATTTATTTAAGGTGGGGAGAATGTGACACCCCAAAATTCTAAAAGTTGGACATTGTATTCTATAGTGTATATAACACACAACACTAATATAAAATATAATCATAACATCCCCAAAATTTTTAATATATTTATTTTAAAATGAATATATTCTCTTAAATAGATTTTATTACACACAACACTTATTTTATCATTAATTAAATGGTACAATGAGTTTCATCGATAGGTTGTGTTATATGTAAAACCGAGTCTTACAAAAACAACAATTCAATTTTAACATTATTGTTTAATATATCACCTAGCCATTGGAATGGTGGGTAAGAATAGTATTAAATAAATTATGAAAATATATATTTACACATGTGAATTATTTATACATTGATTAGTAAAAAAATTAAAAATAAATTTAAAAAATGTTTTCTTAAAAAATATATTTTTAATGAAAGTTTTAGTCACACTTTTGGTATATAATTTAAAATTAATTTTTATGAATTTCAGAAAAATAATTTGATAAAATTATATTAATTTTGTGAATAAAAATATCAAAATTATCTTTGGGTGCGTTTTTAGGATTTTTTCTCAAATATATCATCTTTTGATGAATAGCGAAAAATATTGAATTTTAATTGAAAACTGATTTTTATTTTATATAATTAATAATGTAAATTTATATTTATATTTTGTTTTAGAGTAAAATTAAAATAATTTTATGTCAATTAAACTAACTTATTTTATTTAATTCACTTTTATGATGGATTTTTATATAAAACCAATGTAAAATTTTGAAAATTTTGTCTTTTAAACTTCATTTTTTCATCACATCTAAAAGATTAATTTTAAATTAATTTTTTCAAATTTTGTTAATAAAATGTACAAATATTTATTCTATATCTTTAACTGAAATAATTTTTGTTTTCTAGTATTTTCACTTTAATTCTAATACTAAATTATTAGTGAAAATAGAAAAAAAAATTACTGTGGTTAAGAAAAAAATAGATTTCTTGGTGGTTAAACTAAAAAATAATTGTTAAAATAACCCTAAAACATGTCCAAAGACTATTTTATGGCCCTATTTTGATGATAAGTATTATTGTTTCTTTATTTTCCCATTTTTTTTCATGACATGATAAAATCATGGGAATTATTGAATATTTTCAAAACATTACTTGTGTTCCACTCACGTTACATATAAAAGAAAAACACTAATTCTATATTATTCATTTATTCGCACCATTTTTTTATCATCCAATACATTCATAAATTACTTATTAACTTATTCACTTTCATCCTATAAGACTTATGTTTTGAAAAAATCCAACATATGAATGAATTTGGTGTAAACCTAAAGAGTTTTCCTAAATAAGAGGCAATGTTCTTCAAAAAGAATTTTTATTTTATTTCATCCTACACCTCAATAATTTATTAGTAAACCATGATGAAATTATAAAAAAATCATATCAAATATACCTAGATGTTTTTATGTTAATTTTACGACCTAAAACTATCTCCAATTCCATCAAATGGGTTATAAAATCATCATTCGTGTGTGTGGCAGACTAACGCCTCAAGAACTGATGTCATAATGTTTTCTATTACCACCTCTCATGGTTGGGTTTGATGATGGATTAAAAGTATATATATGATATTTATAAAATATTTTTACCTCTTTATTGATTATATAATATATACCTTTTTTAGTTTCCATTCCTTAGGGGATGTAATAATGTCACTTGTGTTTACAATGGACTACCGCTGCACGAAGTAATGTGATTCCTCTTTCACTAACACTATATGTGGAAGGTTATAAGGATAAATGTAATAAATATATGATATATAAATGAATTAATTATGATATTTATGAAATATTTATAGTTATTAAAATATAATATATTATTTTCTTTCTTATAATTAATGATTATAACATCATTTATGACCGTTCGGATTACCACATTCACAAAGCGATATGACTCTCTTTTCATCTCCACAAAACATGGGTGATACATAAAATTATATTTATAAAAATAATATGATATATGTTATATAATTATAAACATGTAAATATAAAATAAAACTTACCACATTTCCATAATGATATTTGAAAAATGGAAAGTTACTCATTTGTACGAACGACCTATCATCTTCATGATCATAATGGAATTCATTTTTCACAACATTCATTCATGATTGGTTTTAAAAGTGAAATTTGGGTAAAAATATTAATAGTATTTTATTTTTATTATTATTTAGGTGATATAACTATATAAAATATTTTGGATTATAGTTTTTAATGATGAAACATATAAGAGAAAACAAGGCATTAACACATGAAACAATGAAAATAATAAATGATTATTAATGAATGTGTGATAAGATGCTAAAAAAGGATAATATATGATTTTATAATAATTAATATGAATCTATAATAAGTTAATAAAATTTTTATTAGATATATATATGTGTTTAAATCATGTTTAACCAATAGGAAGCATGATGCAAGGGCTTTCATCTCAATTTCATTTCATTAAGGGATATTGTAATGTTATGAACCATGTTTCTTTTATATGGTGTATATAATTCAACTATGACATGTTATATAATAATTATGTAATAATTAACTGTATTTTATTTTAATGTTAATTATTTCATCCTTGTGGATTCGAATGAAAAATTATCAAGTGATAAAAATTTCAAAACACAATTATTTTTCATTGGGTTATATTATTTATTCTTCATCATTGATATTCTAAGATTATATGTGAAATTAATTTTTATTATATTATTTTGTATTTAAAAATATTATATGGTATTATGTTTGACACAGAAAACAAATTCATTAAATAATTAACACTTTAATATTATGATCATTTTAAGGGTTTATTTTACATTCTCATTCTCATCAAGATTGTTTATTCAAGATTTTTTTTGAAGGAAATTATTATATAGTTGTATACTAAAAACATAAAATTTTCTAATAATATGATTATTAAATATATTATAAAGTAATGTTACCATTTTCCACAATTTTCTACTTAAAATAACAGATAAAATGTTTTCATCAAAATTCGACTGCATTTCTCCATTCGATCAGAAATTCATTTTCATCCAAAACCATGAATTAAAAAAATGTTTATAAATATTTACCAAATGATTTATTGGATATATTTTTACCCATTTGTAATTTTGAAATTTTATTTAAATATATATTTATAAAGTATTCATAATAATTCTCATTTTCATTTTATAGAAAAAAATGAAAGAATATTTGTTTTAACCTATGAGGCCTGAAATTAATTCAATTCCATCATGATTATTATATTATTTAAAAGATTAATTTTAGGTTGTAATTATTATTTAAAATAATATTTTTTTCAAAATATTTTTTATGAGATTATTTTAAAAATAAAAAAATATTTTCTTTAAAATACTTTCAAATATCCTTTTTATTGAATTTAAATTCATCAATGACAGTGACCCTTTATGTTATATTTTGTACATTATGTATATAATTTGTCAATACAATAACTATAATTCTTGTAGATGGTTTAGGATTAATTCAACCAAGGATAATATTAAAAATAACTTACATGATTCATTTTTTGTAGTCATTATCTTCTCATTGATATATTTACTTTCCTGTGACCAATAGACATTAAAATTCCCCTAAATATTCTTATTATTTATCATGGATATGATTATTTATTATACCATATATAATGTTTACTTATGGTGTTATCTATTCAATTTTATTCGTTTATCATGAGAAATATTAACAAATTAATATTCATTACTCAGAATATGTACTTGATTATAATACCCATTATTCACTATTTAAATCAATTATTCCATTTATTAGGAATGATTTGCACCTAAAATGATTGGTTGTACCTGATATTTTAAAGTTTCTCAATGCATTATTATGAATCATGAGATGAATAATTAATCTTTCATTAAACAGGTTTTTACCTATAGTTTAAGCTGTCCTGTGAATGGTATTTTTGGTAATTGTATCATGATGTTTGAGATCAAAGCATTAAATAATTAAGAATTTTATTAATTAATATTTCAGTTATAATTATCAAGAATATTTTCACAATGATTTTATCTCTAGATGCATTTCATTCTTAGGTTATTTTTTAATGAAATGTTTTTCAGATATTTAATATTCCATATCAATTGTGCCTTATACAGTAGTTTAAATGGAATGTGTTATCTATTACTTGAATTACCATATTGATTATTATAAATTAATTCATGATAAATTCTAATTTACTTAACACTTACATTAAATTTTAGGTCATCCTATTTTTTTTACTTTCTTAGGAATCCATGAAGTGTACTATGTTTGATATAAAAGGTTATGTTAGAGATAATAATTCTAATATAAAAAATAATTTTGTAATTCTTGTTTTAAAATGAAATGAAATACACTAGTATGTTTATAGTTTATTATGAATACTAAACTATTCGATCATTTGGTATGTGATTTCATTTACCATATTCCAATGTAATAAAGTAGACACTGGCTTCAGGCTACTGGGGCGGAGCTCACTACAATATTTCTATATGTGATGTAGTCAATCATAATACATTTTCAACACATTTGATTTCTAATTTAGAGGATTTTTCTCCAAATTATCTTTCTAGGATACATATTAAGGAAGATGTAATGTTTTATTGAGTACCATATTCTATTTTATCTTATTGGGATATGAGGTGTTCCCTAGTGTTCCAGATTAGGCTTCAAAAATCCCTTGATACCGAGATAATTTTCTGCATTTCATATCATGCTTAGATATATGGTCATTATGAAGGAACCATTAAAATTATATATGATATATTTATATCTTTATTAAATGGTTTTTCTGATCAACACCTCCATCTAGTTGAGTTTTCATACAAAAATAGATTTCACTCAAGCATTCATATTACTCCTTATGAAGACCTATTTGAATATAATTTTAAAACTCCAATGTAAATGTGTGATGATTGAGAAATGTTCTTATTGGGACCTCAGTCAGCCAATGAAATGGAAAACCATGTTATATACACACAACATCACATCATGGAAGCTTAGAGTTGACCAAAAAGTTTTGTTGAAAAATATCCGTGTGATTTGGTGTTCAAACTAGGTGAGAATATATTTATTTGAATTTTTCCATGGAATAATGTTTTGATATTTGGGAAGAAATTAAATCTAATACAAATTATTATTTTACCTTTCTATATTATAGATTATTTAGGGATAATATCATATCACCTTGTGCTTCCACCGAACATCGCTCAAGCCGAAAATGTGTCTATTGTGTCTCTCTTAAATAAGTATATACCTAATCATTCAAATTAAATAAAAATAATATCCATAAATATAGATATTAAAATTTAAACTGATTAATAAATATTTAAGATTCTAGAACATAGATATAATGTTTTATGAAACACCACCACTCACATAATCAAGGATTTATGGTAAAACCACGAACATAAATAATATATGTGGGAATATGAAGTTATGAGACAAATGATTCTTCAGTTTTTATACAAGTGTGATAAAATTTTGAGGGTGAAATTAATTTTAAGGTGGATATAATATATTATCTAAAGATGTTATGAAATATGTTTTCAAATAAATTCAATTTGTTTGGTAGCTTCTGTTACACACAATAATGAGTTTAATCAAACCACCAGATACTACTAATATTATTATTTTATAATGAACATTATAACCTAACACATTAAATATGGTGGTACGAATAGAAATAAGAAAATTTATAAAATTATGTATTATGTTTTTAGGAAAATATAATAAATTGATAAATATGAACAAATGTTTTGGTAAAATAATTATATTCTTCGAAAATATATTTTTCTCAAAGAATGTTTTTTATTTCTTTTCATGAATAGATAATATGATTAATTTTTAAAAATTTCAGAAAATTAATTTTTAAAAATGAATATAATTTTTAAAATAAACATGTAAAAATTATCTTGGGATATTTTTTGATATTTTATTGAAAAGTTTAATTTTTTAATGAATACTGACAAATTATACTTTTTATAGAAAACTATATTACTTTAAATAAATTAGAATGTCATATTTTATTTCAAAAAAATTTAAATGTAAAATTATTTCTATTATGTTATTAATTATCAATTTTATTTCTCTGGAATCAATTTCATGTTGAATTTTGATATCAAATATTTCAATATTTGTGAAAACCCTTTCATTGGGAAACTATTTTTTATCACGTATGTGATTTTAATTTTAAAGTAAATATTTTAAATTGTATGCATTGGATTTAAAAAATGGTTTCAATATTTTGAATAATCATTATTAATCTTATATTTTAAGGTAAACATAATTTCTATTTATAATGAATAGTAAAAAATAATAAAAATTAATTACTGTGGTTATGGTTTAAACGAGTTTACTATGGGATAAACTAATAAGAGAAGGATACAAATAAACTAAAAACTTATAATATTACTAAATTATAGAACTATTTCAACAATATTAAATCAATTTTTTCATGAACTATCCATTTAGTACCCTTTAATCATCTTTAAAAACTTGTTATAGCTTTTTCTTTTTGAAAATTTCAACTCATTCCTCTCTCCCACTTATAAAAGGGAACACCATCTCCTGTCATATTCATCCTCAAAAAAATATTTAGATGATCCAATAACTACCCAAATATCTTAATTTATTCCCTACATACTTACTATAATCCATATTTTGAATTTTAAAACTTTTTAATGAGACTTATTTATATTACATAATTGAGGTTTTCAGAAGACGATTTTTTTAAACTGAGTGTTTTGGTTTAATTTCATCTTCCACCTCCTTAAAATATTATTCAAATATAAAAATATATTTAGATGATTATATAACATATATTTAGATGTTATTATGTTAATTTAATAACCCATATCCATAACCACTTCAATCAAACTGGGTATAAAATCAGGGATCATGTGTACGACAAACTACCGCCTAACGAACCGATGTAACTTGTTTTCCACCACAAACTCTTACAAATGGATATAGTGATATATTTAAAATACATAAATGATATTTATGAAATAATTATAAATTCTAAATTATTATATCACATAAAACATCTAACCTTCAAATCCTTTGGAAAATGATGACGTTGCTCATACTGATCTGCGAATTACGGTCTCAATGAAGTCATGTGAAAAAGATTCCATTTTATTTTGAAATTTATAGTAATGATATTATATTTGATTAATATATATGTTATATATAAGATTAAAATTATTATATAAATGTGAATTAATATTTACATTTCTTTTGTTCTATCTGTTAAGAAACTTCAACAAATTGGCATGCATATGTGTGACCAACCATCTCCATGAAGGGTGTAATTTATTTTTTATCTATTAAATTTATGGATTATTATAAATAAACTTATAATGAAAAATATATAATATATATATGATTTATAAAATTTTGGTAATTATGGAACCATTAATAATATAAATATACTAAAATACCAAACCGAAACATACAGGAAATATGAAGTTGTTATTACCCGAAACATGATTTTATCATGGAAATTGTTAAAAAGTGGGTAATAAAAGATCATAATTAAATAATACATGATATAATACATATTATTATTATTTAATAGGCTTATAAAAATATAATAGTTTTTATACAGGAGGTTCAAATGTATACAAATAATTCTCTACTTGAGGTCAGGGGATTTCTATCTTACATTAATTTTCAGGGGACACAATCCATATTAACAACTTGTTTATTTTTTTGTGATGTATATAATGAAAATGAATTTATTTTTGGATTATGATCATAAAAATTTTGGTATATACATATCCATCTATGTTTATTCACTTTATAGGTCTTACAGTTTAATAGTTACCAAAGTTGTATGGGTTTTATGTTATAATCTATTTGTTTATCGGGATTGTTTATTGTTAAGTATCCAATGATGAATTATTATGATCTACCTATCAAGAAAATAAATTATTTTATTTTACTCATATTAATTCTTTATAATTCATGTATTCCTTTCAGTTTTATTCTCTTAGTAGATTTATGATACTAAGATAATCATTTTAAGAAAAATCGACTTACTTTTTCTCACCAGTCAAAAATTATTTTTCTTCCATATCAATATTTTATAGAAATGTTTTAAATAATGTTCTTAATATCATAAAATGATTTTTTAAATTATATTCTTCACATGTCTTAATTTTTAAATAATAGGTTCAGATGAATCTTATTTTTTAATCTCAAGATATGACACTTTTAACTTTCTCTTATAAATATGAAAGAAATATTTGTTTTATCATACATGGAATTAAGAAAAACTTCCACTATCATAACCACTCAATGATTTAAAGATTACATTATATTTTTATAAGGATATTTTAGAATAAATCTTTATATTAACATTTTATATTATAAATTAGTTTTTTCAAAAGTTAATGGATATTTTCCTCCAAAATATTTTAATGACCTTTTTATGGAATTTCTATTTATAAATGATAAAAAACATTGGCAGTGGTTATGTTTTAATGGGTATATGATATAATTATAATGTCCATTTCCTTTTTATGGATATAGTTTTATTTTTATGAAAATATTTTTATGAAACTCATTCATTTTCTATGGGTTATACTATAATGAATTGATGAATTGCTTATGAAACCCATTTGTTTTCTATTTGTTTTTCCATGATGAAATGTTTTTAAAATCTGTTTCCTTATAATGGATTATTCTATAATAAAATTATTACAAATCCCATTGCATTTTAATTGATTATGAAATTATTACTATTTTATAATCATGTGATACACTTATGTACAATTTTCATAATGTGAATTGTGGGACCTATATCTCCAACAAAATAATTTGGTAATGATTGATATCTTATGAGATAAGTATGACTGTAGTTGAGAGTAATCAAAATTCAATAGTAGAACTTTCCCACTTTTATTATCATGGGAGGGAACCAAGAATTCAATGATGGTATGGGGAGTGAAGCTTTACTGTTATGATGGTTTCTGGAGTGAACCCAACCCCTTTGATTATTAGGTAAGTTAATCCTTGAATACTGATGGAATTGCTTTCTATACTTATGTGTATACCAAAATTCCATGCCATATTCCAATTTTATGATCTCATGGTTCATTTTCATTGATTAATTTATTATTAATTTTTTATGAACTGTTTGGATTAAATCCATGACTAAATTTTATGATCGATGATATGAAAGTTAAGGTTTTAAAATGATATTCTCAATTTATCATATCCTTATGATAATGTTAAGTTGATATATCCCTTTTTTTACCCATAATGAGAATATGAGATCACACTCTTATTTTTTCTTAAATCATGTTATAAAAAAGGTATTATAAATGTTATATCTATAAAGGGTGGTAGTTACAAAGAACTTATTGGGTGATTATGTAGTTCACTTATAAACCAGTTATCTATGTATGAATGTATCCACTAGAACTATAACTATATGATTATTACATGGATAATTTTGTTATATAATGAATATTCATCTATAATGATGTAGAATATATTTATGATAATTTTTAGCCTTTACATATGTTAATATTTGGAAACAAAAATAATATTTTCTATGAACTCTCCTTAAGAGTTATAATCCTATTAAATTAGAATTATTTATTTATAATTTTATAAATTATATATTAGATAATGGTTTTCCTTTTATTGAATAAAAATATTCCAATTATAAAATAATGTGAATTTTATTTTTATTAACGAAAATAAGATATCGAGGTTAAAAACAAAGTCACCGTGGAGAAATTAAATTATGGTAACAAGTCAAATTAAGGAGCAAAAACCTGCATATCTCAATCCCAGGTCACCTATGTTTTTAGGTGATTTTTTATGATAAATAATCCTAATATATCACTTATTAAACTTTTATATGATTTTTTTCCAAAATTACTTGTCTTTAGAATAAAGTTATGGGTACTTACAACAGTGTCAATCCACTTAATTATAAAATAATTCCTTTAAGAATTCCTCTTATCCCCACACCATAAGCCTCTTCATTCAAAAAAATTTAAAATAATACCTCTAAAAGAGTCAAAATATATTCTAACTCTTTTAAAAGGATAGTTTCCAAGAAGTAAGTTAATAATTAGAAATTACCAAATCTAAATTTATTTCATATTCTAACTCATCAAAATATATTATAAAAATTCAAAAAAAAATTAATTAGTATAATAATTATACTAAAATATTATTATTGTAATCACTTTCTACATTTTTTTTATCTTTTTGAAAAATAAAAGTGTTTCTTGTGAACAAGTTTAGACTACCTCTTACATAGAGTGACACAATTCATTTTTCATTAGAGACTATAATTTATGGTCTTATATATATATATTTGTATTTTATGAATATATATATTCCATTTAAAAAATATTATTCTTTAAATATATATATATTTTTCATTCCTTTAATTTCATCCCCTGAAAAAGGAAAATGTCATCGTTGTGTGTGGACTACACCTCCACTAAGGGACCCATTACACTTTTGATAAAATATTTACATGGATTTATCATTTTGTTTGGTTGGAGTGAGTATCTAAAAAGTAGGTTTAATTGAGTACACAATAAAAAATTCTTTTAAAATATGATTGAATAAAATCCCCCAGTTTAATTAAAAATAGACCAGTTAATCAAAACATTAGATCAATATAAGTTGTGATCTTTTAGTTGATTTCTTAAAGATTGACTATGTATTAGTTAATATTATATAAAAATTGGTTTATGTTTTTAAATAAATTTACATAATTAAAATAATATATAATCACTAATTAATATTAACTATCAAAGTATAGGTTTTGTTTATAGTTTAAAAAATTTCAGTTTAATGCTTATAAATGCTTGAAAACAAAACGCACAAAAAAATAAAACATGGGGTTCTGTCTCAACTATAGATCTAATCCACTCCACTTGGAAATAAACTTCCACCGAGAAAATTATATAAAATAATCTTGATAAAAAAATGAGATTAAGTAAGCTTACAAAAACTAACCATCAATTTTGTCTATTCATGGCCGTATACCATAATTATTAAGGGAATAAAAAACACAGGTCACATAATAACCCCTTACACAACACCATGGGTAATTAAATATAAATAGAGTGTATAAGATATATTGTATCTTCTAGTTAAATCCACGGATTCCACGTGTGTTTGATAAATAGGGTAAACCACACACTAATAAAAATTAAATGCAATAAAAAAAGAGTAGGTGTAAAGATGTAGAGAATGTAGTGTTTCTTGGTCTGATGTTATCTAAAAGACCAAGTCTCATTGGATGTATATTAGATAGGTCCTTAAGTCATTTCTCAGGAACAAAATTGTAAAAATAAGTATCATAAGTTCTTTATGTTTTTATTTTAGGGTGTTTTATTTATGTAAAATATATCATTGAAGTGTGTCTGATTGTCTTCTATCGGCTGTTCAAGGTTTCGGTGCTCTGATAATGTGTATAGATGCCCTCGAGTCGAATCCTCGATGATGATTCTTTTTAATAATTGATTGTTATTAGTTGATTGTATTCTGATTAATGGTTTTGTTTGTAGAGCTTAATTGAAATAATTGATTGATTTATATTTATTTAACAATTTAATAAATATTGGAGTGAGTTCATCATTAGAGAGTTAGGCTTGCGATATCTATGATATTTTCTTTATATTTCATTAAATTAACACCCACTTCGCAGGACGACGTTGATTGGAATTACCAAGTGTTATGGATTTAATCCAAACCATAAATTAACAAAGAGTTCTAATATAAATCATTTCATGTTTATAGTATTGTATTTATGGTTCCAATAATCTATGGAAGCCACAGATTAAAGAAAAATATGTCATTACTCAATGTAAATTTTTGTTTAACATACACAATGTTAATTTAAAGAATATTTATATTGAAAAAGACCTCAATCACTTAACATCCTAAAATTATAACCCATCCCAATGGTAGATTTACTTAGCCATTGGTTTTGTTAATAATCTGTTTGTAATGTTTATGATGATGAATTATAAAAATTTGAAAAACAAAGGGATAAGAAAAGAGCGGTGTTCCAAACACACACACATGTGACGAAGATACTTAAGAATAGACTTTTGATTAAATGAGAATGAAATATAAGGGAGTAGGATTCAAATATATTTAAACTATTTTAATACCATTAATATTATTTAACATAATTTGGATTATAATAAAATATTAAGGTGAAGAAACATGTATTAAAATAGAATTACTTCACAAACAATTATGAGATTACTATCAAAGAATACCACAAAAGTAAATGAATGAAAAGAGAGGAGAAAGAGTATATCATGTAAAACATTGAGTATGGAAGGTCCTTCAAATCTTTTGGAAAGGATTTGGTCATGATAATGTATGCTTATCTTTACTAAAATTCCAACCCATTACAAGGAGAAGAGGGGGGGTGTATTTATATCCCAAGGAGGTGGGCTATTTTCATTCCAAATTTTCCTCTCCACTTACATTACCAATTTTATCAATTATACATATGAATATGGAGGAATATTTTTCTTCAATGTTGTATATATTATTGTTTAAATTTTACTCTTAATATGTGGTGGAATTTGGACTTATGTACCCAAAGTTATGACTATTTCAATAAAAAATGTTAAACTATCCATTTCTATCCATGTTTTTTCACTGGCCAAAATGTGAATATGTTTTTGAAATGGAAAATTCTCTCAAATATGAAAAAACAATTCATATACTTAGGCCTGATATATCTTAGTTTTTACACTACCAAATATCTGTTTGAATGAATTTCTATATCAGTATAAAAGTCATGTTTTGTGTACTGATTTTATTTCCCCGAGAGAATGGTGGTATGGTCTTTATAGAATCATTTGGTCCCCTTTTTAGTGGATTTGGGCGTTGCAATTTTTATCCAAAATGAATGGTATTGTCACTAGACCTTTGGTGCAGAATGAACTATCTTTGAGTTCTAGATTGAGCCCAATCATTCAATATTCATGGCTGGTTTATTTTCTTCACATTTTTTGGTAGTCTTATTCTGTAGTCCATAAGTCCCTTCAAATGGATGGATTGTACAATTATTCCTTCTAATGATAAGTTGTAAATTTAACAAGGACACATAAAATATAATAACGATGAAATTTGGATAATCATGGTGATATTTATAATTAAAATATTAGACTGAATCAATTATACTACTTCAAATAATTCTAAAAAATTATATTTAGCTTTAAAACATGATTATCTTACACGAATTATGAAATTTTACATGAAATTTACTATATGGAGTATACAAAAAGTTATGAATAAATTAATAACATAAACTCCCTACACATTTTATTTTGCATGTCCTCGTGTGCAAAAAATATAAAAACATAACAAAATTATTCTCACTCACCAAAAAATATTAAATTTTTGTTTACCATAATCAGGGGAGGTTTATACCATTTTAAACACCCATATTGAAATCCACCATGAATTTTTATAGAAACAAGGTTCTAACGGAAACTCCATTTTCATGCTCAAATTTTGAAATTGAAAATGTGGGCACTCAAAACTTACTCCTCCCAAGATGATAAAAATTTATTTATGGAGGTTCATTGATTCACCAACCAAAGTTGAAAATCTTATAGTTTTAAATATATATATGAGTCCATTAACTATCCTAAAGTGCAAACTAATCAAGAGTCCTTATGAAGGGGTTTTCCTATGGATATGTGATGGTACGAAGTTAATTTCAATGAGAGGGAAAAAGAGGGGTAAAACGCTGACATGGAAAAATAAATGACCAATTTTAAATAAGATATAGAAGGTTATGGGAAAAAATATTTATATGGGAATAATTTTATGAAGAAATAAACAAAAGAATTTTTTTTAAGTGGATGAGAAGATGAAATATTTACAAAACAGAAAATTTATCTTAATAACACAAGATGAATAATACCTCTGTTTTTTTCTTTTCTTTTCTTTTTATTTTTTATATTTTTCAAATTTTGAAGTTGAAACAAATCTCCCACTCATCTCTAAACCTAGAATTGATATACTCACAACACTAATTGTGAAAGTTATAACAAGATCAAAGGTTGAATAAGAGTGATTTTTTACCCTCCCAAGAAACAACCTTTTTTGTTTTTTTATATTTAATTTCAATTTTTTGAACAATCTTTAATATAATTTGTAAAAGATTTCATAAACCTATATAAATTCCAAAATCTCACTACATGAAAAACTTCCCACACACTAAAATGGAGGCTTTCCCTCAATAATATGATAACAAAATGAAAATTAAGAAAATTTTACCCAAAATGAAATCTATTCCCCCTCACACTAATATTTAAATAAATTAGGCAATGTAAATCCATGTATATGTTAGGTTGGACAAGGTATTGGGATTTTAATTTGGATATCAATGAAGAGGTTTTCATAGGATCAAAGGGGCTTTCCAAAGGAGGATTAATGTAAGGAAAATGGGATGCTATTTGGCTATTGTGATTCTAATGTGGTTAAGAAAATTCCTTTATCATATTAGTTTACACCAAAGTAGGAAATTCATCTTGAAGGTCTACAAACTCAAGACTTAGAATCAGAGGTCAAAACACACATTTTGAAAAAAGGGCCATAGGTGGCCTTGGAATGAAAGTAAATGTTTTTCTTCATGGTTGGGGAAAAAAATTTTCCAAATTAAAAACTGAGAATTAATATTTTTTTTGGTTTTTATACAAGATTATTTATCCAAATTAATGATGAAAATACAGAAAATTGTAGATTAAAAAGTGTCTTTTGGACTCCCGAAAATGGGTGGAAAATAAATTAAAAAGTTGTTGGTGAGTAAGTATGACAATTTTTGTTTTTTTGTAGTTTTTTTTATTTTTTTTAGTTTTTATTCTTTTTAAAATACACACCCACACAAAAGAGAAATAAAAAAAAGGATTTGATGAAGGAAGTGGTAAATAAATGGAATAAAGAAGGAGAAGAATAGATGGAGAGTTAAAGGGAAAGAGGTTCCCCATGGTTTGGATTTGGTGAGTCTTTTCCCCCATTCAGTGGTGAGTCTACTATAGAAGTTGTGGATCTGATAGAAGTCAATTTGGTTCCTAATATGTGTATCCTCTCATGGTGATGCTGGAGAAAATGACCATTACCTTAAATATAATAAGAAAAAACAATTTTCATTTTATGAAAAACTAAAAATAAATTTGAATTTAATAAAAGTAAAAGAAAACATGGGTTTCCTCCCAAGTAGAACTACATTTATTAGTCCACAACTAGAAATTTTTAGTTGAATTACCATAGTATGATGGTGGCCACCATATTTTCTAAACTCCAATGTTTTTCTATAAAAACATTTTCTTTGTAAGGCTTAGTTGTTCATTAGATAATTTTCCCCATCCTTTTTGATGTGTTTTCAATTCCATGGGGGTAGAAAGAGAATATTTCTATCCTCCCATTGGTCTTCAACTTGAGGAATGATGTTATCTAAAAAGTGCTGGTTTTCTATACTTGTAAATTCTAGAAGATGTTTCAATTCTAATGGTGTATTTATGTATGGATCAGAAAAAAACCAGAGTATGAGATCCTAGTTATTTTTAACTCATTTATTTCATGAATTACTGGAGTACAATAATGAGGATTAGTGGATTCATAAGGCTGAATAAAATTTTCAACATCCTTTATATAAATGTTGTTTGCTGAAGAATGGTCAATTTCAACCTCACTAGCGATCACTTTATTAATTAGGGAAAAAATTCAACAACTTTTACTCCCATTGGGACAATATAAACTCATTGGTTTAGGGTTCACCTCTTACATAATAAAATTTTCAAAATAATGGTTAAGAAATGATGAATGCTGGATAGTCTAATTTGAATAAAAAATGAACATACTTGTTCGTTTTCCTCATTATTGTTCACGTTAGAGAAGGGGAGACTAGTGGAGAGATGGGATTCCAAAGTGTTTTCAAGATCATTTATATTTATGGTCTTTAAATTTGAAATGTCATCATCAACTTCTCCATTTATGACTTGGTTAATGAAGACAAAAAATTACAAATCACCATTATCTTTAAAATATGATCAACCAGGGCTCAACACGCTCTCAGAGAGACATTCAGAAGCATGGATAGAGAATACAAATTTATTCTATAATGGGTATTTCATGGATTGAAAAATATTGTACTTGAAAAATTGGTCACCAAATTAAACTGATAATGTGCCAGTATGAACACCAATTTTAGTTTTAGATATCATGAGGAATGGTCTTCCTAGAATGAGAGGATATGGGAAAACATTTTCCTCACCTTCCATGTTAAGGATATGAAAATTAGATGGGAAGATAACATAATTGACTCGGACAAGGATATCCTCAATTATTTCTTTAAGACTGTATGTGCTTTGATTGGATAACTAGACGACAACACCAATTGGGTGTAAGGGTCCTAGAATAAGGATGAGGAAGATGGATTTGGTAATGACCTTTATTGAGGCTCCTAGGTCTATGAGTTAATCATCAATGTTGGAAATCCCTATTTGGCATAGAACTATATAGGTCCTAGGATCTTTTCACTTCATGGGTATGGATTGTTGTGTTGAATCATTCTTAATGTTCATAATTTGTCTCTTATGATTTCACAATTCCCTAATAAACTTATAATAATTTTAATTTTTTTAATGATATCTAATGGTGAACTATTGGCTTCAACATTTCTAAACATGTCGAGCATTTCAGGATCAGGCTCAAAGGACATCCCTGGCTTTGAAATGGTTTTAGGAAAAAGAATTAGGTTCCTAAGTGGAATAGAAGGAGGTGAGGGAATTTATTTAGGTTCCTTTTCTAATTTCTTTTTCTATTAATTTTCTAGGACAAATTTTAAAGGGGAGTTGATGGAATCATCATGAGTAATATTAATTTTATTTTCCCATATGAGTGTAATTGCACATATATTACCCCTGGGTTTGAGCAACTATTGAGCTGGGAGTTAGGAAGAATTAGATGGTTGTTGCTGAATAAGGTGGGATTCAAGTTGACCAATTTTGGTTTCAATGTTCTTGAGGCCAGAATAGGTGAAGGAGGAAAGAAATTCCACTACACTTTCCCATGATTTCTTATAAGAATAGGCCTATCCTAAATTGGGATTTCCATGATTTTGGTTCTTGGGAATGTGATTGTATTGTTTTGGGAATTGGGTAGGCTCATTAGGATAGTGAAATATAAGAGGAGAAAGGGGAGGATTGATCAATTGAAACTGAGGAACAAAAGGGTATGGTTGTTGGATGTTACCAACACCTTGACCATTTTGGAATTGATTTGCATTTTGAGGAGGTAATTGAGGTGTATGAGAAATGAGATTACCATAAATCAAGCCTTGGATAAAGTTAAAAGATAAGTGCTCAGAGTGGGATTTGTTGAAGTTTCAAATGAACTGACCAGATTATTGGTGTTTGGTGTTCCTCTAAGCATATACTGCATTGATCTCCATTGGGCCAGATGAAACAAATTCTTCCTCTAGAATTTGTGGACATGTGTTAGTTGGATGAGTGAGTGAGCTACATATTCCACAATTATTGATAGGTTTAGGGAACATAGATTGTGTATAAGATTAGGATGTGGCTTTGGTAGCCACTACTAGTTAATGAAAAAGACCTGTAAGTTCACTCATCCACTCAGTCATCTTTTTTGGCGCTATAGATTGATTCACTTGAACTTTTTTGACTCAAGCATATGTTCAAGTATGGAATTGTTGTGTGTTTTTAGCCATGTTAATTATGATATCTCTTACATCTGTGGGAGTTTTATCAACATGAGAACCTCTACTTCCCGCATCAATAGATATTCTTTCTATAACCAATAACCACTCATATATGTATTGGATCAAGAGTTGGTCAATGATTTGATGGTGTTGAAAGGTTTCCATATGTTTTTGAACCTCTCCCAATATTCATGGAGTGACTCATTTCGGAAATGTTGGATACCAATTATTTATTTTTAGATAGAAGAAGTACGAGAATCATGAAATAAATTTTCTATGAAAAGTTGCTTCATGTTATTCCATGTGGTTATGGAACCGGGAGGTTGGTAGTAAATCCATGACTTAGCAGTTTCAGGTAGGGATAAAGGGAATGCTCGAAGTTTGATTTGTTTCTTATAATCCCCTTGAGGATTCAAGGTAGATAACACAACTTAGAACTCTTTAAGATGAAGATGTGTATCGTAATTGGATAGCTTGTGGATATGAGGTAGAAGATGAAATAAACCTGATTTGAGTTTGAAGTTAGTCTTTATTATTAAATATTAAATACCAAGTGGTTAGTAATTAATATCAGGGGTAGAAATTTTTTTAATGGTTTTTTACCTAGGATTATCCATGTATGAATAAATTGGTTGGACAAGGTTTTGATTATCCCTAATGGACCTCCTATGGTGGTGAAGTGTTATCTCTATTTTAGGGTCAAACGGATCTAAGCGATTGTTTATAAGGTTAAGGTATATTTAAAGAAAATTGGGAAGGATGAGGCAGATGGGGTTTCCTTTTTTTTGTTTATGATTTCTATGAGATGGATGGTTTTTCTTTGTGTTTTTATCAATTTTTTTTACATTTTGTTTTTTTAATAACCAAAAACTATTGACTACTTAATGAAGAATACCTAGAAACAGTTCCATTTGAAGCATTAATGAATTTATCCTATCGACAATTCAAGATTCATGTTCTCTTCTAACATATATTGCAACACTCTTGTCGAATCCTTGGTGATGATACTTTTTAATAGTGTATTTTTTAGTTGATTTTATTCTAATTGGGGGGGGGGGGTTTGTTTGTAGAGATTAATTGAAATGATTTATTGATTTATATTGATTTTCCAATTTAATTAATATTAGGATGAGTTCTATCATTAGATATTTAATCTTGCGATATCCTTCAACTTTGTTTAAATTGTGTTAAATTAACACCCACTTCATAAGACGACGTTGATTGGAATTACTAAGTGTTAAGGCTTTAATAAAAGCCTTAACATAACTTAGGGTTCTAATCTCAATCAATAAATATTTATGGTAGAGTTTTTATGGATCTAATAATCTATGGAAACAACACGTTATGCAAAATATGTCATTAATCAATGACAATTTGAGTTTAACATACATAATGTTAATTAAATAAATATTCATCAAGAAAAATACCTCAATCAATTAACATCCCCAAATTATAACTCAGACCATTGGTAGATTTACTAATCCATTAATTTGGTTAATAATCCCGGTTTAATATTTTTGATGATAAATTATAAAAAGAAAAAAATAAAGTGATAATAAATGAGTGGTGTGATGAAAACACACAAGAGTGACGAAGAGAATTAAGAATGGACTTTCGATTGAAGGAGAATGAAAAATAAGAGAGGATGATTAAACTATATTCAAAATATTATAAGACCATTAATATTATATAACATAATTTGGATTATAATGAGAGATTAATAATAAGAAACATGTTTTGGAATATAATTACTACTCAAACAATTATGAGATTACAAACAAAGAAGAACACAAAATTAAATGAAAAACAAAGAGAGAAGGAATAGTCTCTAATGTGAAAAATTTAGTATAAAAGGTCTTCCCAACCCTTTGTAAATGTTTTTTTGGGATGATGTATTCTCATCCTTACTGAAATGCCATCCCCTTGGAAGTAGAAGAGGGGGTTGTATTTATAACCTTAGGAGGTGGACTGTTTGCATTGAAAATCATCACCTCCACTTGCATTGAAAATTTGTTAAATTAGACATCCAAATATACAAAAATATTATTCTTAAAAGATGTAGATATTAATTTTTACAGTTTAATATCAAAATTTTGGGGAATTTAGACTTATGGAGCCAAAGTTATGTCTGTTTTAATAAACAATGTTAAACTGTCTATTCTATCCTTGATTTTCAATGCCCAAATTTTAACAAGTTTATTAATTGGACTATGCCCTAAAATCTGAACTCTTTCTTCACAAAAGTCATCCAGATATATCTTATATTTTAGACTCCAAAATCATAGCACGAATGAATTTTTAGATTATGAGAAATGTCATGTTTTGAGTTCTGATTTCATTTCGGAGATAGAATTGTGGTCAGATCTTCATAGAATCATTTGGGCCCTATTTTAGTTGAGTTGGGGCTTGAAATTTTTATCAACATTGAATGGTATTGTCCCAATAATTTTAGTATAGAATAAAATATTTTGGAGTTCTGTATTGAGCCCATTAATTGAATCTTCATGGATGGTCCATTTTATTCACAAATTTTGTGGGTCTTCTAGTGTGCTCCATATTACCCTTAAAAGGGAAGAATTGGACAATGATTCATTATAATGATATGTTGTAAATTGAATAACGAATCCTAAAAAATAATAACCATAAAATTTTGATAATAATGGTGAGATTTATATTTAATATATTAAAATGACTGAATTGGAATACTTCAAATAATGCTCAAAAATTATATATAGTATTAAAACATGAGTATCTCACACCAATTATTCACTTTTACATGAAATTTACTTAAGAAAGTATAAAAAAAGTTATTAATAAATTAATAAAATCAATCATACTCTTCTATAGTCATGTTTAGGTAAGGGTGAAGCAGGTAATCTCTCTATAAAGTCACACACTTCACAGAAAAATTCGAGCTCATGAAATACTGTTCCATCTCTTATCGCTTTCATGCATGAGAGATTTTTCTATTTAATATATATTAGCAGCATGTAGGAGTATCTGTTTTAAGAAAAATCATCCAAATATTCATCTCCACATACTGAATGCTGAGACACACTTTCATTCATCACTACAATATTAAGTTACAAAAATATAAAATAATCAATTTCATTAAATTAAATTATGTAACCATTAAAAAAATAAATTTAAATTTATAAGAACAGTGGTAGGGAATCTTGTGGTAGTGAGACAACTCTGTTGGTATCTCATCCTCACATTGACTTATTCTGGTGATGAGTCAGACTAAGGGTGAGTCAACTGGTGGTTAATCATTCTTAATAGTGATTCATCCTAGAAGTGAGTCATCTCTACAAGAAATTCATTTCAATATTTTTCCAATGTTCTCAATGGTTGGTAAAGTCTGATGGTAGATTGTCTTCAATGGCGAATAATATTCAACATTGGTTCATGTATGTTGGTGGCTTAATTTTGGTGGTAGGTATTTTGAAAGCAATTCCAAATTTCCATCCTTATTGTGATTCAATTATTACAGTGGGTCTTTCCTGCGGTGAATCGTCTTCAATGGTGAGTCATTTCTAGTGGTTAGTAAAGTTTGATGGTAGGTATTATATATATATAGTTATATACAATATTTCATCACACTACCTTATATTTTAAAATTCTATAATAAGGAATTAAAATCATTAAAAACATAATTAACATGATTTTTAAGCATTAGAATAAGGTGGTTTCAATAATCTCCCCATTTTTTATTATAAAACATCATAGAGTTTTATAATCATGTAAATAATAAACTTTTTCTTAAAACAAATTCAATTTTAAAAATTATTATTATATTCTTAACACTTTAAAAAACGATGTGAGGGTTTAAACATCAACTGTAACTAGAAGGAAAATGGTATCAAATATATTAAATTAAAATAACATCAATGATAAATCAAATGAATATTATCAAAAAAATATCATAATGGAAGGTATCAAAGATATGAAAAACAAATGAAAAAGACAAATTGAAGCAGGTATCAAAGGATAAAATAATTGTAAATAAATTCCTTAATCATTATCCCCTTTTTGGGATAGTGAAAACTTGATAATAAAGATGAAGTGAAAAGAAGAAAAATATTTTTAATAAGGGAATTTTCTTTGAAGTAAAAATGTAATTTAGGTAGATCAAAAAAAGATACAAATAAAGTTATTAATATTTCCATATAAAAAACCAAAATTCAACACTTATCATGAAAGGTAGTAGGAAGAAGTGGTGCTTTTCCATTTCCTTTCTCAAAGATTTAGGGAACCATGGTACATGCTGAGGCAAATATAATGGTGGTTATAGGGACAAAAAGTGGAGAGGGAGGATCTTATATGATAATAGGCTTGATATGTTGGAAAACATCACTAAGGGAAAAAATAAATGCATGGAACATATAAGGTAATGGAGAATTGGGATATTGGGTAACAACTACTCTAAACATATCTAGAGTATTGGCTATAGGAGTGAGATGGGGAGTTATATGAATTGAATCTTGAGGCACTACTATGATGCTAGTCACATAGTGAAAGAGATTTTTCAAATTTATGAGGTACATTATGATATTTACCCCTCTATCCAGGAAAAAAAATGTATCTTTTTCTCATTCATAAACAATTTGATTATGAGGTTCACAACTTTTTGTTGATTTACCTATTCATTGAAGGCTTTAGAAATTAGAGGAAATATGAGTTTCTTAATAAGGAACTCAATAAGGTAGTTGATCTCATGGTTAGTGTATTTTTTCAATAGATAATTTTAGATTTACTTTTTAATGGTATCTCTATCAGATCTCACATAATTGAGAAATTATCTGACTACCTTTCTTGTATAGTCTCTGTCATTCCTAATTTTACTCAAACTCTTCTGAGGGATATTAGGGGAATCTCTTAAAATAGTTTTAATTTGTTCCCTTACCATTGATCAGATCTACTCATCATCCAAAGTAAGAGGTGGAGAAATATAATTAGAATCCCTAAAATATATTATCTATACTATTTTTAACAAGTCATCCATACTTGTAGAAAAAGAAGTTTTCATCCCTTCTAACACAGATCTGAAAGACTCTAAATCGGAAAAAAATTTCTTTATCCCAACTAACTGAATTTGATTCATTATATTAGGCTGGATGTAAGGTATCATAAGATTAATCAAGTCTCCTAGGTATCTTTCAATAATCTTAGTGACAATAGGTCATTGATTTTAGAACAATATACCCAAATAATAGATAATACATTATCTTATGGACTCCAAGTTAGCCCTAGATACGCTGTCAACAAAAACAAGAGAAATGATAGGTGGAACATCATCCTATGAAGGCTTAGATCTAATAGGAACAAATGAATTAAAAATATATAATTACCCTACAACATCTATCTGCTCCACCATTTTTACCAAAGGATCCATCTATACTTGAAATGGAATAGAATTACTCATATCATCAAAGTTATTAATTTTAAAACTATGTATGACATAAATAGGGTACTTCTCCCATTATTCAAAGGATGTGACATCCAACCAATATGAAGACATAAAAGAAGTACCAATAACTACTAGATCAGTAACTATAAGCTCAATATCCATCATCTCATCAATTTTATGCACATAAATTTTCTTCACATCAGATTCACTGTTGTTATGATCTATAATATTAGGGTCAATGACCATCTTCTAATCAAATTTAGGCTCAGCATGGTCTCTGTAAATTTAATCAGTATGGTGTCTAAAAAGTACTTTGGATTCATTCATTCAATAGATTTTTCTAACATTTCTCATTCCACTCTATCCACATATTAAACTATGATTGGTCTCTCATTAGACCATAATAAAAAATATCAACCTAGAGAAGCAACAAGTACCCATGGAATCTCAAAATCCTTAGAGGAAATATAGTAACTAGGACCATCATGATATGAACCACCATCACTGCTATCTCCATCATCATATACTTCCCTATTTGAATCTTCTTATTTTTTATCATCATCTCCATTTGATTGTTTATATTATTCTTCATCTATATCATGTTCATATTCTTCTCAATTTTCATCTCCATTTTCTTTAGATGTTTTAGAAGAGAGAATATACTTGAACTCTCTAGAAACCTCAGTTTCTTCTTGTTAACTTCCTTCCAATAAAATAATCTCTAGAACATAGAAAGATATTGAAGGACTAGGTGAATCAAAAGAGATAGAATGAGGACTCTAAGGAGTGTTAAGATAACTAGCTTCATCAATAGAGAACTATTTCTCCTCACAACTTGAGAAAGAAAATTCTTTTTCTTAATTTTACTGATTAGAATACTCCCCCCACTTCAACTAGATCAAAACTAGGATCCACAATATTTTTCATTCTTGTGGCATGATCAACATGATTGATATCCACATAAATATTTTCAGTATCAATAAACCTCTTTTTTAACCTTGTGTTCCAACTTATCTTCACACTTTTACATTGAATCTTGTAAGGAAAAATCCTCCACATTTTACTTCTACTTATTCTCCTTCATTTACAAATAAATTGGACTCAAATATGACTAAAATGAATTTCGAGTAGATAAGAGAGTTTGATCTAGATGAAGTTTTACACATCTCTATTACATGAACCATTAGATATCTTCCAAAATTAATCTTTTGAACTATCTTAATTGGACATAATAGATATACATATTGATATGTCATTGTGGTGAAATCCCCTTTCCTTGGGCACAACATATGTTGAATAAACATGAACAGTAAATAAAACACACCATATAACTCAGATGTAGCTGGCCTTCTTAAAATTCCATCTCCAATAAGATCTGGTAAATAATCCCCATACATTAAAGACTCACATTCACTTAGAATATATCCTTGATAATTTTTTGATATGCCTCAATGAGGTACTTTTAGACCTATGACTTGTTGACTTGAAGAGAGGAATTTTCCCATTTGTATTTCTTTGATCCAATACTTTTTATTCTCTAAATCTAAATTAGATATTCTTAAAAAATAATAAATTGACATAATATAGAATGAAATATCATTGTCTGAGAACCACTCTAACAATCTATGAACTTAAATTAATCTAATAACCAAAACAATCTATTAACAACAACCACATGGAATGTAATTCCTTCTCAAGAACAACAATTTTATTCGTGAGACATGGGTTTCATGGCTTAATTTCAGATCTGTTTGAATCTCATTTCATCTTATTCTATGTATAGGAATCTACTAGTGATGAAACTTGTAAAACACCAATTTTTTTTAAAAAATTAAATAGAAATTCTTGAAAATTTGTTTTAAGTAGATATTTATAACTAGACCTTAAAAATAAGTTTTCGACTTCTATGTTTTGAATTTCGGAAAACGGTCATCTACAATTGTGTTCAGTATGTTATTTAGAGCCTAATAAAACCAACTTGTTCTTTTGGTGAATTGTAACACACCATTATAAATAGTAATATGAATAGTAATATGACCATAATGAATAGTAAATTGTAATAATATTTTATTTTCTTATGTATTGAAGATAATGACATTTTTGATTAATTTCTCAATGAGATATAAAAGTAGCTATAGTTTCAGTATTGTTACTTTTTGAATTATGTATGATTTATTTGAAATAAAATTAATAATATTTTGAAACTTATGTTCAAAAAATGGACATAATTTTTTAATTCTACAAATTGAGAAATGGTAAGGTAGAATTTTTGGTATTTTTCTAAAATTCTTGAATTTTTTATGAATAGTGAAATACGGTAAAATATCGTATATTTAAATTATCAGTAAAATACACTATTTATGACATCATAACTAATGTTCGGCCACTTATAATGAATTGAAATTCCATTATTACTATTTAGGGTCACATTAATAAAGATTATTCAATGTATTGAGAAAAAATATTATAATAAATATTAAAATAATGAAAAATACTCGTTCTCTTCCACTATAAATACCACCCTCATTACCCTCTTCCTCCCACACCTCTCAGGCCTTGAGCCTTACCTGAGTTCTAGACAATACTCCTACCAATGATCTTACCCACATCCTAGAGCTTCTAGTCTCACCAAAAGGCCAACACCAAATGCCTTAAGAGGGATCTCTAGGAGAAGAGATCAATAGGTAAACATCCTCTTTCATTTTATTTCTTCCGTTTCATTTTATTTTATTCTTTTACATTACCTTTGTATTATGATGGGATATTTAATTCCATATCCCCCTTACTTCCCATTTATTTAATAATTATGATATAACCATTTCTCTCATCAAATTATCTTATGAAATTTTATACGACACTGTTAATCTGCCAAATTTTTGTAATAAATTTCTCAAATTTTATTTTATTGAGTTATTTTATTTTCTTCTTCTTTCGTCACCTCCTATTATACAACAGAAATAAAAGCTCTAAAATATTTTATTTTCTAAATGATCTCATGTTAATGGGAAATTCATCATCAATATTCTTCTCCTCCCCCACTTATTCAACGAATTTAAAACATTGTTCGTGATGTGTCGAATTACTGACATCATGGATGATGTGATTTAAAATTACTTTAATTTTCAAGTATTGTTATGAAACCATTTTTATGGTTGAACTAGGTTATAATATATAAATTTTTTCTCATCCATGGTTCTAGAATTATTTTGTATACATGGTTTTAAATTATAAAAACAAAATATGGTTGTTATTATCAAAGAACCACTAAAATGATCTAAACGAACGTCATTAACGTTTTATCTTATGAATAATCCTCATATAAGAATTAAAATGGATAAATCGTATGATATATGGATTCTTTATACATGAAAATACCCCTCTATTTCAATACTGGAGTCTCACTCCCAATTGACAAGAACATCCATCATAAACCAATCATGGAAATCATGTAAAGAACTCACCCAAAAAACAGTGCAAGGAACAAAATACTGACAATTAAAGAGTGAAATGATGTATTAAAATGATCATATAAGTTATTATAAATGTGTGTGTGTTTCTTTAAGATATTAATAAAACTTTTTTAACCATTACACATGAGTTTTAAAAAATTTTGAAGTAAGACAAACCTGAGGTAAGAGAATTCATAACCCGGTTTCCAATCATTGGGTTTACATCCTACTTCATTATTTATGTGGTATTAGAACGGTTTTTTTGATGAGTTTTGTTTATATTATGTTTAATTATGTTTAATTACAGTGAATATAAAAATTCCATCCACTCTATCAAGTATCTCTTCAATTATATGATTTATGTAAGGGGATTTTCTTATAAAACCCTCTTTTAAAATTCTGTTTTACAAAATTCAAAAGTAATGTTTTTATGCTATTATTCATGTTGAATGATTATGTTCTAGTTATATGGAATTATATATGGTTAAGGGTAGGACCTATATATCCCTCCAATGCATTGGGTATGTGTATGTTAGAGGTCAGACGTATGGTTACTCCATGTGTAACTACGATGGTTACAGAAATTGTAAAGTTTCCGTGAGGGTTAGAAATTATAAGGTAGATAAGAGGGTTACAAGATTATATAAGTAAATCCCCAAGATATCTTTATTGTTATATTTATGTTCTTATGTTTTGTTTAAATCTTGTAAAAATATCATATTTCAAAAAGTATGTATATATGAGCGATGATTATGTCTTTTGAAAATGTTTTTATACGTTACAAGTATTCCTGGAATAATGTGATCTTGACTTCTTTTACATCCCTTAATAATCTATTTGTGCTCATACCAAGTTTTATTTTAAATGATTTTCACCAGTCATAAGGGTGTGTCATAAAATTAAGGAATCCTAGTTAAATGTTTGAATAATTTTAAGAGAAATCATGTTTTTAGCATTAATATTTTATATTTTTAAAAACTTGAAACTGTTTTTATGGTATCCAATCTATAAAAATGTGTAATGTTATGAATGGATTATGTACTAATTATCTAAATATATAAAAATGAAAATATCCTCAATGTAAAAGTAAGATATTTATGTACTAAAATAAAGATTATGCAACGTATTAAGGTCGGGTCCTTATAGTTGGTATCAGAGGATGTTTTAGAGAACATTAAGGGTTTGGATTCCATTAATAGAATAGCATAAATGATTTTTAATCTATGATTAATTTGAAATTATATATAATTTAGATATTACCAATATTATTCATATGAGATATGTTTTTTTATAATTGTTGTCCGTAGAAGAAACATGGAAACTGAAGAGGGGAGGCACTGAGAGAATGACATCCTTTCGAATCTGCATCTTAGAATGGTAGGGATTAGAATCGAGCAGTTTGTGATAGTAACGACTCATCTGATGAAAGAAATAAATTGTGGCAGCATCCATGCAAGAGAACAACTAGAGGTACTACAACAGAATATGAAAATAGTGGAACATTTTATGAGACAACACCCTACTGCTTTCAATGGATATTATGACCCGGTAGCAGTTTAGGGATGGATTAAATCCCTTGAAAAGATATTCGATGTCATGGTATATTCAGAAAATCCAAAGTTAAGTATTTCCATTTATCATTTTGAAGGTAAAGATGATAAGTGGTCGTCAATAGTAATGAATATTCATGATAGAGTGGATATTTATGCCTTATAGTGGGATGAATTTAAAAGTAATTTCCTTGAAAAATATTTTTCTAAGGTGGTGAGAATTTAAATGGAGAAGAAACTACTTAAATTGAATCATAATGAGGAAGATTAAGTGTCCCTGTGTGAAGTGAACTTCACCCGACTAGTGAGGTATACAATAAATCTTTTATGGATCTCAATAGCCAAATAAAACACTTTTACATATGACTAAAGCGAATGTATCTTATGTATTTGGCCTCTCGTGAATTTAAAATGTATGAGAAACTTGTTCGATGTGTTGAGAGGGTATAGAAAGAGTTTTCTGATAATCACGTTCACTTTTGAAACAAGGATAAAGAGAGGTCCATATGGAAAGCGATGTTTAAGAATCATCCAAAGAAATATGATGGTATGGAAATCTAGTTTCTAGTTTGTAAAAAGTTTTGGAAGAAGCACCATGGGGAATGTCTTACCAAAATTGGGAAGTGTTTTAAATGAGGTATGTTTGGAAATATGGCCTGAGATTGTAATGAAAATGATCCTAAGACTAATCCTGATAAGCAAACTATAAAGTGTTTTAAATGGGGTGAGATGGGTCATTATGAAAATTCCTATACAAAGAGAGATCCAAATGATGCAATGAATCTAGACTATAAGTAGAAAGGTGTAGTCAGATCTTTTGCGACTTTTTAGCAGATCCCGATCCATCAAATGAAGTTGTATTAGGTACAATGTTTATTTACTCAGATTTTTTAAGGTTTTGTTTGAAATGGTTTCTACACATTCCCTTATCTCTGAGAAATTTTCTGGTAAATTTGAAATATCACCTCAACAAATGAAACAATAACATGTTGTTAAAACTATAGGGGAAAATATTATATCAAAGAGGAATTATAAGAATCTTTACATTGTGGTCTGTGGAAAGACTTTACCTAAAAACCCTATTGTTTTACCCTTAGTCGAGTTTGATGTTATTCTGGGAATAGATTGGCTTTCTGTTTATCATTCTAAGATTGAATGTAGAGATAGATAAGTGTTATTTTAGAAAAATTTTACATTTGTATACATGAATGAACCCATAAAATTGATAAAAAACCTGGAAGCTGAAAACCTATTGAAATATGGAAATGAACGTTATATTGCTCATATTTCTGAAAACAAGGGAATGGTTTTGATTGATGATGTGCCTGTGGTAAATGAATAACTTGATGTTTTTTCTGATGAGTTACTGAGTGTCATACATGATTGAGTAGTTTAGTTCACAATTGAAAGAGTTCTTTATTCTAATACAATTTCATAACCCCCATATCGTATGGCTCATATAAAACTTCTTGAATTGAAAAATCAGTTGTAGGATTTTCTTGATAAAGGTTTTATTCATCCTAGAACTTTACCATGGTGAGCTCTTGTTTTTTTCATTAAAATGAAAGATTGTGACATAATACTTTGCAATAATTATAGACAATTTAAAAAAATCAAAATTAAAAACAAGTATCCTTTTCCACACATCGATGACTTGTTTGATCATCTTCAAGGAGCTCAGTTATTTTCCAAGAATGACTTGAGATCCAGATACCATCAGCTGAAGGTGAACGAGGATGACATCCCGAAAATAGCCTTTTGTACTTGATATGGGAATTATGAATTTGTTGTTATGCCACTTGGATAAAATAATTAACCTATTTCATTCATGGATCTTATTAATAGAATATTTCATGAGTTCTTGGATAAGTTTCTGGTTGTGTTTATTTTTGACATTCTAGAATTTTCTAAAAATGAAGTGAAGAATGAAAAAAATATATGGTTTGTTTTACAAACCTTGAAAGAAAAAGAAAATTTCTGAAAAATTCAGAAAGTGTGATTTTTGGTTGCAACATATTTCTTTTCTTGGGAACATTGTAAATAAGGATGGAATAATAATTGATCCTTCAAAAAAAGTGGTTGACGAATAGCCAAGACATACAAATGTTATAGAGATTCATAGTTTTCTAGGATTATCAGGTTATTAACAATGTTTTGTTAAGAACTTTTCACGATTATATATCCTGATAACTATGTTTACACAAAAAGTGGTTAAATTTATTTTGATTGAATAATGTGACGTTTGTTTTTAAGAACTGGAGAAGAGATTAGTGAATGCTCTAGTTTTGGCCTTGACTTCCCAAAATTGGGAGTTTTTCATCTACAGTGATGCTTCATTGAAGGAACCTGGTTGGGTTTTGATGTATAATGATTTGGTAGTTGCTTATTATTTAAGACAACTAAAACCTCATGAGTTAAATTATCCCACACATGATTTGAAATTGGCATCTATGGTCTTTGCTTTGAAAATTTGGAGGCATCATTTATACGAATCCAAACGTCAAATATATACTGAACCTAAAAGACTGAAATATATATTCACTCAGAATGAATTAAACATGAGGAAAAGAAGATGTATTCAACTGATAGAGTATTATTATTACACAATTAATTACCATCCTAGAATGGAAAACAATGTGGAAGATTCTTTGATTCGAAAACATCATGCATCATTAACAATGTTTCATTTGGAAAATGATCCCTTGATTGATGTTTTGATGAATTTTGCATTAGAAGTTTTTGGTGTATGAAATACCTTTGTTTTGTCTCAGGTTTTAGTATAGTCATCGTTATCATGGAGAATTAAGAAAGTGTAGAAGGAAGACCATGAGCTACATAAAATGGTCAAATAGTTTAAAATGGGTAATTTTCCAGAATTTATCCTTGATAGAATTGTGTTTTAAAATTTGGAAAAATGTTGTGTGTGTCTTGTGATTCCAAGTTAAAGAATGATTTTTTGTGTGAAGCTCATTGTTCTCCATTTTCTGTTCATACTGGAAGTATTAAAATGTATAGAGACCTTCAATATTATTGTTGGTGGGATGGAATGGAAATAGATATTTCTGATTTTAATATGAAATGTTTGACATTTCAACAGGTTAAAGAATATCGGCAGTTACCAAAGGGGAAGCTTCAACCTTTTCTACTGACATAGTGGAAATTGGAGAATGTATCTATGTACTTCATGGTGGGACTACCAAAGACTGCTCAAGGTAACAATTCGATTTGGGTTATTGTTTATCGGTTGACAAAATCTGAACATTTTCTTTCTATTAGTGATGAAGTGTCTTTGGATCATTTTTCTCGACTATGCCTCAAAGAGATTTTCAGGATACATGGTTTTACTCTTTCCATTTTATCTAACCGGGATCCCAGGTTCACTTCTATATTTTTGAAGGGACATTAGAAGTCATTCGACATAGAATTAAATTTTAGTATAACTTTTCATTTTAAATCAAACGGTCTGTGAGAAAGAACAATTAAAACTTTGGAGGATATAATTCAGGCATGTTCAATGGACTATCAGGGAATTTGGGATCATAATATTTCTTTAGTTTAGTTTCCTTATAATAATAGTTTTCAGTCCAATATACATATGGAACCTTTTGAGGATTTGTATGGAAAGCAGTATCAGAATCAAGAATTTTTGGATGAAGTCAGTGAAAGAAGGTTTATTGGGCCAGAATTAGTTTAGAAAGTGGCTTAGAAAGTGAAGATGATTCGGTAGCACATGAGGACAGCTCAGAGTGGGAATAAATGTTTTGAAGATAATATAAGGAATGACTTTCCTTTCAAGGTAGGTGACCATGTTCTCCTTAAAATATCTCATTGGAAAAGTGTGATGTGTTTTTATAAGAAAGGGAAGTTAAGTCCATGGTTCATTAGTCCTTTTAAAATCCTAGAGAAAGTTGGAATTTTTTCATACTGTTTAGCTTTTCCTCCAAGTTTCTCTCAGGTACACAATGTTTTTCATGTTTCAATGTTGAGGAAATATGTGCCAGATTCGACTCATGTTTGGAGCCCAGAAGCAGTTCAGCTGGAAGAGAACCATTCTTATGAAGATAAACCAGTTTAGATCCCTGATCGACGGGAACATGTATTGAAGAATAAAGTAATCTACCCTGTAAATGTTTTTTGATAAACCACATTGTATAAGAAGCAAAATTGGAGTCTGGTAATTCTATGATATAAAGGTACCCTCACTAGTTTAATAAGAAATTAAAATTGCGAGGATGCAATTTTCATATGGTGAGGATAATGTAACACTGCTAGGTTTTTTTAATATAAATGGAAATTCATTATAATTTGTTTTATATAGATATTTAAAACTATAATTTAAAAATAAATTTTCCACTTTTCTGTTTTTAATTTCAATAAACGGTCAGAAACAATTATGTTCACTAAGTTATTTAGAGCCTAATGGAACCAACTTATACTTTTGTTTAATAGTAACAAACCCTTATGAATAATAATATGTATAGTAATTTGACCATAATGAAAATTATATTGTAATATTATTTTATTTTCTTAATTCTTGAAGATAATAACATTTTTGGTTAATTTTTCAAAGAGATATAAAAGTAGTTATAGTTTTAAAATTGTTAATTTTTGAAATAAGTATGACTTTATTTAAAAATTAAATTAATAATATTTAGAAAATAATTTTTAAAAAAGGAAATTATTTTTGAATTATATATGTCGAGAGATGGTAAGGGTGATTTTTTGGTATTTTTCTAAAATTCTTGAATTTGTGATGAATAGTGAAACACGGTAAAATACCTTATATTCAAATTATCTCACTATTTATGACATCATAAGTGATGTTAGGACACTTGGTTAGAACTAATATTCCATTATTACTATTTTGGGTCACATGTGTTTAGATTATTTACAGTCTTGTGCAATAATATTATAATAATGATTAAAATAATGAAAAATACCCCCTCTCCTCCACTATAAATACCACCCTCATTACCCTCTTCCTCCCACACCTCTAAATCCTTGAGGCATACCTATGTTATGACCAATACTACTACCAAAGCTATTCCCCACGTCCTATAGCTTCTAGTATCATCAAAAGGCCAAAACCAAAGGCCTTAAGAGGGATCTCGGGGACAAGATATCAAGAGGTAAACAACCGATTTCATTTTCTTTTTGTCCTTTCATTTTATGTTATTATTTTCATTAGCTTTGGATTATGTTGGGATATTTCATTACATATTCACCTTAATTCCCATATTATATAATAATTATGAGAGAACCATTTTCTCTCATCAAATTATTTTATGTAAATTTAAACAACGTTGTTAGGCTGCCGATTTTTTGTAAGGAATTTCTCATATTTTGTTTTATTTTGAGTTCCTTTATTTTATTCTTCTTTACTAACCTACTCTTCTACAAGAGGCCTGAATACTCTAGAATATTTTATATTCTGGATGTTCTCATGTTCATGGAAAATTCATCATCAATCTTATTCTCCTCCCCCACTTATTCAAGGAATTAAAAACATTGTCTGTTATGTGTCGAATTAACGCCATCATGGATGATGTGATTTCAATTTCTTTAATTCTTTGAAGTATGGTCTTGAAATCATTTTTAAGGTTTAACTAGGTTATAATATATGTATAATGTATCATCCATGTTCTGTAATTATTTTGTACATATGGTTCTAAAATATAAAACAAAATAAGGTCATTATTATCAAAGAACCACTAAAATGATCTAAATGAACATAATTAATGTTATAAATTATGAATCATCCTCATGTAAGAATTTAAAATGATAAATGTTATAATTTATATATTTTTGGAAATATATAAATACCACTATATTCCAATTCTAGAGTCCCACTCACAATCTATATGAACATCCATCATGAACCAATCATGGAAATCTTGTAAAGAACTCACCCTAAAACAGTGCAAGGAACAAAATACTAACAATTAAAGGGTGAAATGATGTAATTAAAATATCACATATGGTATTATAAAGATTTATGTGTTTATGTAAGATATTACTAAAACACTTTTAACCATTATATAGGTGATTTAGAAAAGTTTGAAGTAAGACAAACCCGAGGAAAGGGAATTCATAACCTGATTTCTAATATTTGGGTTAACATTCTACATCATTATTTATGTGGTATTAGAATTATTTTTATGATTAATTTTGTTTATATTATGTGCAATCATAGTTTATATACATATTAAATGCACTATATTATGTTTCCCTTTAATTATATGATTTATGAAAGGGGATTTTCCTTTCAAACCCTCTTTTAAAATTTTGTTTTACAAAATCCAAAAGCAATGTTTTTATGCTATTATTATTGTTGTATAATTATTTTATAGTTATTGGGAATTGTTTATAATGAAGGTTGGAATCTATATATCCCTCAAATGCATTGGGAATGCTTAAGTTGGAGTTCATCCGAATGGTTACTCCAAGTATAACTGTGATGGTTACACAAATTGTATAGTAGCCGTGAGGGTTACAAACTATAAGGTAACCAAGAGGGTTACACGATTATATATATAAATACACAAGATGCCATTATTGTTATATTTACGTTCTTATGTGTTGTGTAAATATTTTGAAAATATCATGTTTCACAAAGTAAGTATATATGAGTGACAATTATACCTTCTGAATATGTTTTCATACGTTACAAGTATTCAGGGACTAATTTTGTCTTTCTTTCTTTTAAATCCCATAATGAGATTTTTTTACCATCCCATGTTTTTTAAATGATTTTCACAGGTCATAAGGATCAGTAATACAAAGAAGGAAGCCATGTTAAATGATTGAATAATTTTCACAGAAATCATGTTTTATGCTTTAATGTTTTATATTTTGATAAAAATGGAAACTATTTTTATGGTATCCACTCTATAAAAATGTGTAATGTTATGAATGTATTATGTCCTAATTCTCTAATGCTCTAAACTTGAAAAAAATCCCCATTGTAAAAGTGATTTGTTGACGAAAACTAAGATTATGTTATGTAATAGGGTCGGGTCCTTATACAACTATTGATCACTTCACACGAAATATTTCCAATGGGTTGGAAGGTTCATACGAGGCTGAGGGAAGGTGATTGGTTGAGAGATAGAGGTAGTAGAAAAGGTTTCAGTATGATATGCTGTGTGAGCTTTCAAATTAAACTAAGTACCCATTTTATATCATTTAGGTATTTTTTATTCTCAAAATTAAATAATAATTAAATTGAAAAGAAATTAAATAAATAAATCATAAATATAAATTAGAAATTAAAACATTTAACCAATTATAAATTATTACCAACAACATGTAAACTCCAAAGAGGGGTAAAATCCAATAGTGGGTAAACACTAATAATTTTTAGACTCCAACAGTGGGTATACACTAATAGTAGGTACACTCTAACGGTGAGTAAAATCCAAGGGGGGATAAATTCCAATGGTGGTTCCCAGAAAAATATGTCTAACAAAAATTGATTATGCCTAATTCATGTTTGATATAGTTTATTCTCTAAAAAAATAATGGCTTAGTAAAAATATCAACAGGATGATGCTCAGTTCCAATTTATTCAAGATTAATGTCACCCTTTTAAAAATTATCTCTTTAAAAGTGATGTCTTACATCAATTTTTTTCTTTTAGAGTGAGATACATGATTCTTATTATTGTTTATAGCACTCATGTTGTCACAATTTATAGGTATATGTCGTAATTGAAACTCAAAATCTAGTAAAGTTTTTTTTATCCAATAAAATTGAGTACATAAGCTACCTAAATATTTGTATTTTGGTTCAACATTAGATATAGAAAAAATAATTTTGTTTCCTACCACACCAAGAAACAATATATATTCCCAAAAGGTGACAAATTACATAAGTTTTTTTCATATCTAAATTTAATCTACCAAAATAATCATTTGAATAACTGTTGAGGTCAAATTTTTGTCCTCTCTTATAGATAAATCCAAAATTGGTTGTATACTTAAGGTATTTAAAAATAATTTTTACAGAAACTAAGTGTGATTCTTTTGGTTATACATTAAATTGGGAACGCATAAAAACACTAAACATAATTTAATGTATTCTATAGGTCATATAGAGAATACATCCAATCATAAATCTACAACTAGTGTTATCCAATAATTTCCTAGCCTCATAGAGATCCAATTTATAAGTGGTACTCATATCATTGTCAATAATTTTAGTGATATCCAAAACAAAACATTTTAGAAATTTTTTATTATATTTACATTAATTAAAAATAATCTATTCTTAATTTTGAAATATTTGAAAACCAAGAAATAATTTTAGTTCACCCATTAACCTCATTTAAAATTCACTTTTTCATCATTTATAAAAAATTATTACATAAATAATTTTTAGTAGATCCGAATATAATATCATTTATTTATATTTTAGAAAATAAAACATATTTTTAAATTATTTTTCTAGAAAGTTTAGGATTTTCAATAAATTCTCAAAAACAGTTTGAAATTAGAAATCAGATGAGCCTAACATATCGTGGTGTTGGATATATTTTTTAAACTATATAATGATTTTGTCAGTTTGAAAACATGTTTTAGAAAATGAGGGTTTTGAGATCTAGGGGTTATTCAATAAAAACATCCATATTTATATATCCATTGAAGATTTCACTTTTGACATCCATTTGATATAGTTTTAAATCTAGATGTGCTGCATAGGCTAGTATTATTTCAATGGATTCATGTTTGGATATAGGTGGAATTGTTTCTTATAGTATATACCCTCTTACTAAATATATTATTTTGATACTGGACTATTCTTAAATCTTACTATTTTTTCAGATTCCTCAAACTTTTTTCTAAACACCCATTTAGTTACAATAGTTATAATGTCTTTAGGTCTATCAAAATGTTTCGAGAGATTATTTATTTCAAATTTATTTTGTTATTATTTCATATCCATAACACATTATAAATCAATAATTTCATCATTGATATTCATAGGTTCAAGCTGTAACATGAATATTATTTGTTCAACCTAGTTTCATAGAAAATATTTTCTCTATACACATATATCTGTGTATCCAAATATAATATCTAATGTATGAAATTTAAGAGTCATAGAATATCTAGAAAAAAGGGATGATCAATTCATGGTCCTCTACATGTTCTCGTTATGGTTATAGAATCACCTCATAACTAAATGATTTTATTTTTACTTTACAACAGTATCAGTAGGTTCAGAATTTATTTCTACAGTTTAAAAATATTCTTTACGTTCTTCTAAAAGAATATTAGAATCATGTTGATATGTCTCAACATACTATACATGGAAAGAATATTTCATAGTCATTATTATATTATTAAACACTCTATAGGATTCACTATAGTTTGAATAAATAAGGAAAATTCCTTTATCTCACTTGGAATAAATCTTTTCATGATTATTCATTGTGTTAGGAATAAAGACTTTGCATCTAAAAACTCTCAATTAATTAATCTTAGGATTCTTATTATTTCAGATCACATTAATGCGTTTTCCTAAATATAGGTATAATTAAAACTCAATTAATTATATAGATGGTTGTGTCCAAAGAATCTTACCAGAAGTAGATAAGAAAGGCATGTTAATTAATAATATATTATCATATCTCTAGAAGTTTTATATTTTTTCTTTCTATAACTTCATTCTACTAAGGGGTTCTAGGAATGGAGAAGTTATGGTTATAGCTATTTTGTGAGAAAATAGAATCAAAGTCTATATTTTCAAACTCTTGGTCGCGGTAACTTCATAAGGTCATAATCTATGTCCACATATATTTTTAATTGATTTATAATATGTTGTAAAATAAGATCAAGCTTTATTTTTGTGAGCTAAAATGAATAGTAAAGTATTCATTGAAAAGGCATATACAATGACTTAGACATAGTGATTCACATTTAAAATAGATAATATAGGTGGTCCAAACAATTCTCGGGGAACCAACTCAAGAATTTGAAAATTTTAAACCTCTTTCTTTAATTAAAATTTTATTTTTTGATTTTTCCCTTTTTCACAGGGGTTAAAAATATTATCATTTAGGAATTCAAATTTTATTAGATCCCTGACTAACCCTTTCCGAGTAAGATTTATAAATTAGTGGATATTTTAATTACCAACACCTATATTATATATCCAAGATTCCCTATGAAATAAACGTAAGAAAGAAACATTTTCTAAAATTAAATAATCCATATTAACAACATACACATTCTAATTTTTCAAAGAAATAAAAATTAATGAATCTTTAGAGTCATTTTTTCGCAATTTTTTTTTAAATTTAATATAAAAACCATCATCAAATATCTATGATATTATAAGAATATTTTATTTTAATCCACCAACAAGAAGTAATTTAGAAATCAAAATTTAATTAGAGTTGACGATTTTTCAAAGGCCTGCTAATTTTTGCATTACAATTTTCACCAAAGGTGAAATGTCCACCATCAACCTTTATCAAGTACTTGATGCTTGAGTAATCTACTATGATATTCCAAGAAAATCCTTTGTCTAGGTACCATAGAATATTATAGGACCCTTTCAAGTATTATCCCTCAGAAATATTTTTTTATACCAAAATTGATTTGGGTATAGAAAATTTAATGGGTCCAGAAATATTAGTAATGAGGGATTTAGAAACCCGCATTTGATTAATGGATTTCCAATAAGAATATTATAAACTATTTGATATAATTTTTTTTATTACACTAGAATAATAACTAGTAGTATTATTTCCATAATTTTATCTATCAAATAAAATTTTATTTACAAGTATTTTATATCAATGTTGGTATCATAGACCTATAAATATATTTAATAGAAATTTTTTTACCTAGTATTTGAGTGAAGTTTTATCTTCCATTTTTTAATATCTCTAAATATTCCTTTAATTACTCATTTGAAAATTTCAGTTTAGTGTTCTCATTCAATAACTGGACATTATTTTATTTTTATAATGTAAGGCATGTGTTAACACTAGAAGACATATCATGTTGTTTAATAAGAATTTTGTATTTGTTTTTCAACTTATTAAATGTATCTTCAGGGATAGTTAAATATTAAAATATTTACTATTTTTTACTAATTATTATCATTTTTCCATCTCTAGAATGATCATAAATATGTATATGAGATATAATAGGCACCTCAGATATGATTTTCATAATGTACAAATTTTATCTATTAATCTTGTCATCATGAGTTGAGTGTGAGTTACTATAGATTTTATAAATGGCACTTAGAGTGGTTAAAATGATTTCTTATACATTATATCTTTATCATAATACTATTTTATAACTTGTCTTTAGAAATTAATCCTTAAAATTGTATTTTATTTGTCACTCATATCATGTAAAGTCAATTGAATTATCATCACTTTTACATTGTTTCTTCCATTTCCTTATAATATCATACTTTCCCTTATAACTTAGTTTCTTATATAATTTATACTTTTTATAGAATTTCTTTATCCTTCTTGAAATATGGTCTATTTCCAATTCACTATTGGCTAGTTATTTCTCATCACTATAGCTTTCATCTTGTAACTTTTCCATTTATTTATTTTTTGAGACAATAGGCTTCGAGGATACAGATTTCCTCTTTGGTTCATATTCCTCTTCACGATCAAATTAAGCTCCTCCTCACACATCAACAATTCCCAATAAACAATTTGATATGTATTTTTCTGATATCCTAAGATTCTCTTATTGAAATTGATTTTCCTCTATATCTCTCTAGAAGGAATCTTAGCAGTCACATGATTTCATCTTTTTTAGGAAGTGGATTTACCATGGATATTATTGTATTTTTTATCTCATTGAACATGAGATACATATAAGAAATCATATCATTGTGATTAATCATGAATTTATAGTATTTAATTGTATAATTATTCAATAAAGTTTCAGTAACATTAGTAGTTCCTTCACGAGAAATAGATAATCTGTCCCATATTTCATAAGATTTATTACTACTATATATCATATTATAATATTCATCTTCTAAATAATAATAAATATCACTCACGGATTCGAATTCATTTTTATAATAATTTTAAGTTTAATAATCCCATGTGCTCTCAGAAGTATTAGGTAATTCATAGTTATCTTCTTGAGTAGACCAGATTTTAAAACCCAGTCATTCCATGTTCATTTTCATATTAATTTTCCCTTGAGAAAGGTTATTTTTATTAATGAATGGAGGAGTATATATTTTTTCTTCTATACATTTAAAGAACTAAATTTAGAATTAACAAAAATGTATGATTTTTGAAACACATCTAAAAATCACAGTTTAAAAGATTTTGAAAAACCATTGAAAAAAATGTTCTTCGGAGTGAGTATCTAATGATGTGGTTAATTGAGTACCCAATAAAAATTTATATTGAAGAAAGTCTAAATATAATCCCCCAATTTATGTATAAACAACCCAATTATTCCAATGATAAGCTCAATATATGTTATGATATACTAAAATATTTATCCAAGTGTGATTATATGTTATTTAAAATATTAAATAAACTATTTTATCTTTTTAAAACAACTTACTTAATAAAAAAATTATATATACACTAATTAATATTAAATATCATATTAGAGGTTTTTTATAGTAAAAAATCAGTTTAATGCTTAGAAATTAAACAAAAACCTAGACCTTAAAATTATAATAAGTGGTTTAGTATCAATATAATACTGAATCCCATCCATATTGAAATGAATTGATTACAAGAATATTATATTAAATAAAATTGATCCAAAACCTAGATCTCGTAAAAAAACAATAGATGTTGAGATTTCTAGGCCATGGAGGGGCATTTTACATAACAACTATGAAAAATAGAGGTTACACAAGGACATCTTATAGAATATCATTAGTAAAAACTAAAAATAGAGTATATAATATATCTTTTATGTTGTAGTTAAAGTGAAAGATTCAATGTGAGTTGGATAAATAGTTTAATCCACTCACAACTCATAATTAAATGCAACAAATAGAAATAGCTGATGAAAATATGTATAAAATATAGTGTTGCTCGATCTAATACTCTTTAAAAGCCTGAGTCTCCTAAAATGTGTATTGGGGAAGAGTTGGAGTCATTTCTTAGAAAAACATAGTAAAACGAAGTGCCGTAAAATATATTTGTTATAAATTTAGAGAAGGTTGTAAATGTTCAGTATGTTCTACTCTTCCTCAATCATGTGTAGGTAAGTGTGCAACATGTATGTTTTCTATAATTTCAAACACTTCAAATCACACTTTTAGTTCTTGAAATGGAATATATTATGGACTGAAAACCTGAGTGAGAATTCATTTTAACATATATTAGTCATATGTAAGATTATAAATTTTAATAACAATCATCGCAACCTTCTTCTCCATATACTAAATATTAACACACACTTTAATGCATCACTTCAATATTTAATAATAAAATAAAATAATACATTTCATTTAATTAAATAATATATCTATTAGAAACATATAATTTAAATTATGAAGAAGATTGGAAGTGATTATTATGGTGGTGATACAACTGTAGAAGTGACTATTCCAGGTACTGACTTAAGATGGTAGTGATTCAGGCTAACTGTTAGTCAATTGGCAGTAGTTCATTCTCAATAGTGACTCATCCTAGTAGTGAGTCTTCCCTAGAAGCCTGTATTATCAATACTTTTCAAAATTTATTAGTGGTGGGTAATGTTTTACTGTATCCCATCTTCAGTGGTGACTAAAGTTCAATGGTTAGTCATTCCAAAAGATGACATAATTCTAGGGGTATGTATTTTCAACATTATTACAATTTCTATTTAGAAGATGACTCAACTCTGACTGTGGGTCCTTCCAGGTGATGACATAACTTCCTTTGTGATTCATTTCGGGCGATAAGTGTAATGGTAGGTCCTTTCTATATATATAAAATATGTACCAAAGCTTCCTTTTATTGTAAAATGCTACCATAGAGATTGAAACCCATTAAAAACACAATTAACATGATTTGTGAGCATTAAAAAAAATAAGGTTCCCAAAAATAGTGTATAATATAAAAATATACTATTTATGAAATGATAAATATTTTGGAACCATAATCAAGATTTGAGGACATGGGCCATTAATACAAAACATGAATGGAAAATAGGAGTAATTACTTCCCAAATAATAACTTCAAGCATGAATTATTCATAAATGATAATTTGGGATTATAATTGGAATTATAAATATTAATATATAAATTAATATGGGATTTTATAGATTTATTATAGATATTAATTAATTTTATGGGAGTTTAGAGTGCGTATGAAGTGATTTGGGACATCAGGTAAGGGTTTTGTTCATCTTAACGTGCCTTTATTTTGACATTTTCTATATTCACAACCATTTTTATTTTTTTGTTTTATATATAGAAAACAAATGTACTTTATGATAATGTTTATGAAAATTATTTTGGATATACTAATTCATCAAAGGTTTTCTCTTTCTTTTGTCTTTAATTCAATGGTTACCAAAAAATTTGGGGTTTATGTTATAATCTTAATTTTTATATGGATTGAAGATTTTTTTTATTTAAAGTGTGGTAATTATATACTATTTCTCTCTTAAACACAATAAATTCCCATAAAATCAGGTAATTCGTGGGGATTTCATGTTCTTTTATCATTTCCTCGCACATTTATTTTCAAGAATAAATAAAAATGTATTCTTATAAGAAAAGTTTACCTCATTTCTCTTTTTTTAATCATGAATCTTTATCTTCTATGTCCATGTTTTTAAAAATGTTTTATAGAAATTTCTAACAATACTAAAATTATTTAATAAGTTATTTTATACTACCTTTGAATTTATTAAGAAAAAAGTTAAGGTAATATCTTAATGTTTTTCTATAAGAATCACATTTTAGATTAAAAAATTGGGTATAAAATATTTTATAAACATATAACACATGAAAATATTCTCCCACCCTCATATCCTATATTAATCTTGATTAATCATTTACAAGATTCCATTCCTTTTCCAATAATAAACATTTCCCATTTTTTCTTCTTTGTTTTTTTTGTTTTTATAACTTACTATATGAAAAATATTTTTTTCTTGTTTATCAAATAATATTTATAATGTCTTAACATCATTGATTTTTTTACATGATAAAATCATTTATTAATTTTTATTTTCCACTTAGGGATATGATGTTATGATTCCATAAACATTATTTCTATTTATGGTTAATGATGAGGAAGTTTTATGGATGTTTTCCTAAAACTCAATTTTTAATAGGATACTTATGTTATTAGGAAATGATTAGTGTATTTTGACATTATGGGATAGATAAGTAGGGTTTTGATTTAATTATTGGTGGGAATATAATTATATAATCCTATAATGCATTGGGTAAAACCAAATATCTCAAGATATAATATGAAAATTTAATGGGGAGTGAATCCAAAATACCATCAGAGTGTGTCCACTATGTTTATAGTAATGGTTAACAAATCCAATTCAATATGGGACTATATCCACTATGATGACCTTGGAACATAGTCAGGACTAGGAAAATAATTTTATATGATTATATATATATTCAATAATATTATTTTATATTACTTTTCTTATGATATGCACTCATGACCCCTTATTTATTAATGATGATTCCACACTCTTATGATAGATTACATTTCTTATGATAATATTATACCCCATGAATCATGATTTATGATCTGTAACATATTGGAAATTATCTTGAAAATTAATTATCAATTTATCATACCCTAATTTTTATAATATTTTAACTTATGATCTCTAATTTTCATCTCCCACATTTACCCTTACCGAGAATCAGATTTCACAATTTCTTATGTTTCTTTTTCCCTAGGTGATGAATAAAGGTATGATGTATTATAATTATAAAAGGCTTCCATTTGATATAAATTTTTTAAAATTAGGAATATTGTTACTAAATATTTTTATTATGTATCTTATCCCCAAATATACTTAACATTTATAGTTTTTTGGTGTGTATTAATTGGCGATGTATTGTATATTCTTATAAATGATTTTTTTTTGTAACTGATCATTATAATTCCTCAGTTTGTATCAAAGAAATGTATAATTATTCTTGGGGAATGATTTAGTATTTTTTGGGGATTATACTATAAAATAATTGTTATAATATAATATTAATTACTAATAATCCTTTATTTTAGTAAATGGTTAAATCTAGGAGTATCCAAGATAATAATGGGTGTGAAGAACAATGTGGTGATAGTCACAACGAGAAAAAACCTAGGATATGATAATGGTTGAAAACTCACATGCTATTTTATTTGTGAGTGTACGGATGAGCGATGAGTATTGATGGAATTTTATATTTTTTATTTGGTTTGGGGTTATACTTTTTATATTTTTTTTATTTTATTTCCAGGGATTGTTACCCCTTAATAGAATCATTTTGTACATGGAAATAGGGTCAGGTCATAGAATGATTGTTTTGGAAAAATCCAGGGAGAGGCTGGGTATAATTGGGCTATTATAGGAGCCACCGGCCAACCAGTGGTCTTTCAAGAGACTATAAAATCCTTATAGGCTCATTGGCTAGACATTGGACTAGTACTTTCTTGCCTATGTCCTATAACTAGCTAGATGATGTCCCCTAGTTATCTTTTTTTGGGGTGGAAATGATATTTTCTTCTTCTTTTGTTTATAAAAACATTTTTTGGGATTTTAATATTCTTAATGGACAATATTCCCAATCCCAAACCCTCTTATATATATTTTTTTGATGTAATATCATCCTTGATTCTTGGTAATTTTGGGGACTTTAACTTATTATCAAGATCACTCAATTATTCTATGATTCCTCTTTCCTTAATTGTTCATTTTATTATTGATTAGTAATCCCTCCCACATTAAATCTAATACACACTATTTTTCATAATTTTTACATATTTTTTACTTTCACCAAATTCAATAAAACCTAGTTTTTTATACTCGATGTGATGAATCTAGAATAGAAAAGATTTGTGGTCCTTAAACGTAACACATTGATAGGTTTTTTTCCTAGTGGTTTATTGTGGAGTCATTCCGATATTTCAATATTTTTACCTTATTTAAATTAAATATTTTAAATTGTTTCAAGACATAGTTAGACTCATTTATTTATCTGTTATAGTGAATGTGAAAAGGTGATTCAATGTGGAAATATATTTTAAGGGTAATGACCATGAGTTAGCATAATCAATATGTTATGGCCACCTATGTCTAAATTAGTGAGATAAATTGAGTAAAAATATTTATCAACCTCATGTTGTTAACCAAATTTTAAATTAATGTTTTGAAATAGATTTTATTAGACATAAATTATATTAAAATTGAACCTATGAGTTTGAAATGGTATCCTATAAAACAGAATGTATTCATGTTATGATATTTGTTAAATTCATTAGTAATTTAAATTTTATACTTATGGGTTAGAATTGGAATTTGATAAATACATTGGATATTAGAAATTTTACCCCTATATCTTTTAAAGTATAAGTATTTTATATAGTTATTAATGTGTTATTAAGTATATGATTTTTAAAAAAAGGTTTATTATCTTGAGACATTATGAATGAGTATTGAAATTTGGTATGGTGATTACAGGTCATGATGGTTTGGGAAAATTCAATTCATATTTTATGATTCATGGTTTTAATGTGATTACATATATTGTTAATTGATGATTCAAACTATATAAGGGATATTATAATCAATTTACATGATGTATGATGATAAAGAATACATAGATGAGTTCTTTATTTCAATATAACATATTCTATATAAAAATGCCAGGATGAAAACCCAAATTCCATGTGATACATGATTGTTGGGAATTATGGGATTAGTTCTCTAATTACACATGATTAATGATGATCTAGGATGTCTAGGATATGTTTTAAAACCCATAATACTCATGATGATTATGAATTTGAAAACGTGTTCTTAGATTTCATTGGAATTCCTAGATGATCATAAGTATTCTTTATAGTGACTAGGTACTAGTTAATAATAGGATGATAACATAGATTCCATGGAAATGTAGGGAATGATCCCTTAAATTACTTGTGATATTTCAATAAAGTGTGAATTTTGGGATGAACATGTGATTCTATGAGATTAATATTGGAGGTTTAGTCACAATTATGGGCCCATAGAAACCCTGGTACTAGATGAAGTGGGTATGGTCAATAAAGGCCACACACCTAAGGATTGAAATGATATAGACTAATCATGGGTGTCATTATGGATCCTGTGAATAGACATTAATTCGCATCATTTAATTTAATTATTTATTTTTTTAAATGGTTTACAAGGAGAACTTCCATATGAACTTTGTTAGATTTGTTATTTTAGGGAAGTCATTTCTGGTTTTCAACTGAGTTATACTCACAACTTACTTGAGTCACCATGGAACATGGTTACCTATGTAGTTTATTTTACCAATAACCAGAATATGTTTATAGAAAGTCATAAGGATGATTATAGTTGTTATTTCATGAAATAAGGTATGGATAAAAGGATAGATATAGACTCTATAATAGTTTGGGTGATCCATAATGGAGTTTTGTTTTATCCTTTATATTTCTGTATATGATCTACCGACATGGTATCTTTGAAATATACGGCATACCCATTGTGTGTATTTTTTTAATGGTTATTTATGAAATGTCCTTGATTATTCCATAACGGTTATGTTTCTTGATTTACATGACTCTAAAAAATAAATATTCTATATCTACTATAACTTAATGGAAAACTCTCCCAAAGGTAACCACATAGGCCCTCTCCACTAGTCTACAACAACTTATATATGTGGAGGTCCACCTGACCCCATGTGGTGCTCCATCATGGGAACTAGTTCAGTGAAATCTAGAAGGGTCATTGAAAGGTTGTATTCAAGCTATTGTTTTTCATAATTTTGAGTGGTAGATAAGATATTAGTATATTGAAGAGCTTGGTAATGATATATTTTCTAGAAGCGGTCAACCCATGGATAAGGGAAAATAGATATTCCCAGAGATGGGACATATTATTCAAGGATTTTAACTCTTACAGTGTCATTTTAGTTTAATACTAAATGATACAACAGTTTAACAATGATATTATTTTGGGGATTCTGGCTCTTTTCCAGTATAGAAAGATAGGGTGATTGAGTTCGTGAATCATTCTAAGAACATAGTAATTTTCTTCCATATTTGATATTCTTATGATTAATATGTTTGTTTCTAAGAATTATATCACCTCTTGATTTTATTTTACATGTTTATATTTGAATATGGTTTTTGACTATTTACTATTAAAAAAGGGGTTTTTTATGTATAGTATATACAAATTATTTTATGGTATTAATCTATTTAAGACTATGATGGCCTATAAGATGACTAATTATTATGATGAAAGTAATGGTAAACAAGTAGATAAAGATATATTTTAATCTAAATCCTTGAATAATTATGGTGTAAAAAAACCTATAAGGTGTTTTCCTGAATTGATGATGAATGACACCCTATTTAATTAGGCTTTGAGAAAGTATAAATTTTAGTAAGACACAGAATGATTCAATATAAAACAAATAATTAAAATGAAAAAATAAATTCTTAGAATTATTAAGATATTAGAATCTTAAAATTAATAATATTTAAACATTTTAAATTGTAAACTATATGTATTAATTACTAATGACCATTCCCTTGAAAAAATGATGATGGAATGTATTTTTGACTGTGATACTTCTAATCCCTATATATGTGTGTTTTCATGAGTGTATGGATTGTGGGGGTTGTCCAAAGATATTGGGTTATGAGTACTTATGATTTGTGTTGTGATAGAACCATTTATGGGGGTTTTTGAACAAAATTATACAGTTTTGGCCATGGTAATGGTCATTCTAGACTAAAGAGAGACTCAACTATGTGAGAAATTGTTTCTATGTGGTTTGTGTTTCATAGTTTGTGATAAAAATATTGATTTATTTTTGAGATATGAACTTTTAGGTTTCTATTTATATTTAAGAGTGGTGGTGGATTTGGAAGAATGAGTTTGATATCTGACATGGAAATACATAGAATCGTTTAGAATCTGGATTTTGTGTGGGGACCCATGAGTGGTGACTTGGCATGCTAGGGGTTTTATGACCTTGAGACAGGAGTACATGTCATCCCTTAATATGTTTTATTTGTGAGGCCTTATTTTATAGAAAATATGGAAGGAACTAGTGAAATTTTGGATGTGACATAATATTTTTAGTGTATCATTTCCAATAGATACATTCGTGTAACCTTTGGAGGATTGGACCATCATTTTAAATGTTTTTAGTGATGAGTGGTAAATTTAATTCTACAACATATATGATCAGTGTATTTTTGTGATTTTATGTGATGTTGTAGTTGCATTAATTAACTTATAGTGATATGGTATTATATCTAGGATAGTTATAATTCTCCATAATGGGAAGATAAATTCAACATATAGTTAGGGATGCTTTTTGAGTATGTATTGCCTATATAGAAAACAGGTTATGGTATTAGAAATGATGATCACAATGATTGGTGTTTGTGTTATTCAAATAAACATATTTAGGGATTCAGGAATGTTATAAGGTAATATATGGGATACCTTCTATTAGTAAAATAAATATTCTAGTATTATGGAAAAAAATTTATTAAGCGTATAGGCCTTTGAGTGGCAGATATGAAGTCATAGAATGACGAGTCATGTTTTATAAACTAGTAAAAATTGAGTATACAACCCCTGGTTCATGCAATGATCTATTGGCGTAGGTCTATGCACTTATTTTTATTTTATGGACCCTGGAATTTTAGTATACTAAGAATACTTCCCAAGAATCTTTTTGTCAATGAACGACCCTATACAAGTCAAGGGTCAATGAACATGATGAGAGGTTGTGGGCGTTGTTACCCAAATATTTTTTTAAAAAGGAAAAATTATTTAAGTGATAAGGGATACAAAATTTTAGGTTTTAATTATATGATGGGTTTGATCTAGGAAAACAATCACAGTAATTTATTATAAGGATATTGGGCATGGATTGGAAAGAGTGATACATGTGTGTTAATGGAAGGTCTTGTCATGGATTAGTGTTCGGGGAGTAGTGTAAGGAATGATATATGATGGGGGGCCTGCCATAAACTATTTAGCGTGTGGACCTTGATTTTAATGATTTTTCATGATTACCATGGAAGGTTTTCTATGAGTTAATGTTCGATTGATAGAGCATCTCTTGGTGTGAGTGAGTTTTCCCACATTAATCAATTGTGTACGATGACATAAAAGTTATTGGATGTTAGGATTTAGGTTTTATTCCCATTATATACATGATAATGAAACTCATATGTGTTGTGATTCAGTTTGTTTAGGGGAATCATAACATCAATCTAGAAGGGTTGATGGAGTATAAAACCATCCTTCAAATGGTTATGAAAACACTGTATTCTAGTGCATGTGTATCTTTAATGCAAGATAGATTCTTCGGGGGATTCCATATGCTTATTTTTTGTGTCATGCTTATGAATTCTTAGTAGTCACTAGGCTCTATAAGAAATTTTGTGATCCACATGTGGTTTAATGTGTTGTTAGCATATTATTTCTTAGATGGAAAGTTGCACCATGAGAATTTATTCTATAATTTCCATAAAATATGTACAAATTAATTGATAGCATGTAATATATGCAACCAATAGTGTAAATGAACAATAATTTAATATACCACCATTACCCAACCATTAAATTGATGAAGTGAATCAGAATAACCTCTAATTGAAAAAAATATAATGGTTTTAGATAGAAAAAATATATTGATAAATAAGTAGTCTTCTTATAGTAAATTTATTATATGCATTCAAAATAACGTTTTTCTAAATAGTGGGTTTTATTGTATTTTTCCTGAAAAAATAATAAAATCACATTCAATTAATTTTAGAAACGTTATTTGAAAAAAAATCTTGAAATTTTAAATCTTCATGTAAAAACTATCTTAGAGTTATTTTTTTCGAATTTTATGAAAAATGATGATATTTCATTTTATAGCAAAAAATACTTATTTTAGTGAAAATTGACTATTTAACTAAGAATTTACAAGGTTAAATTATTTTTATAAAATTCGTAAAATAGAAAATATTTCATTTATATAATAAATAATCCAACTATGTAATACAAAATTAATTATATAATTTATTTTAGTATAAAAACATTGTATACTTGGGAAATCTTATTTTTCTTAAATAGATTTTCACATCTCATTTCGTTGGTTTATATTGAAATTAATTTCCAAATGTTATTGTAATTTATATTTTATAAAATTTATTAATATTTTTAAATCATGAGGATAAAAATTTTAAATTATTTATCTTTCATTTTTGGGCATCATGAATATTAACCATAGTGAAATCTATCACCTCAAAAATGGATTAATGTTGTAATTAAAGTAAAAAGTAATCACATATAGCAATAACACTATATCCGATGTTTGATTTTTTTTAAATTTGATGAGATTAATTTTACTATATTAATCCTCACATCAAATATGTTTCATTTTGGTGCCATTTTTCTTTAGTGATGACATTAAATTCATTTTATGTAAGGAAAGATTTCACTATGTTGCCTTTAAATTTTTATTATATGTTCACATATTGATATAAATATGTTGATAATGAATCATATAGTTTATTTTGATAATAATGAAAATATTTTTATGACGATAATTTATTTATAAGTTTATGTGACTTTTTAATTAAATAAATACCTATACAACACTAATTCAGTGCACTTAAAAGAACTGGAATAATCAAAGAAAATAATTGTAAAAATATTAAAACTAAATGTTTTGGGATGAATTATGGTTCCAAATGAATTTTATAGTTAATAATATGGTATATTTAAATTTCGAAAAGATTCTATTCAAATTCCATTATTTTTTAGATTCATTTAAAATAAAATTCAATGAAAAGTGTCAAAATTCAAATTAATGATATTTTATTTAAAAATAGAATATATTAAATTACTTATAAATAATAAAAAATATTGAAATAAGAAAAATATGATGATAAATGGTTTAAAATTTCATCCCTTTTCTTTGTGAGAAATGGTTTAACTTACAAGTAATATTATCAACCTTTATGAGTGAAAAATGTTTCATTGTGGTTAATGATAAATTTTTTTAATGATGTAGTTAAACCAAAAGATAATTTTTAAAACACAACATACAAAATTAAAAAAAAATAGTTTTTCTTAATTAAATCATATCTTATCAGAACATTGAAATAATTTTAACATGGTTCAATATACATGAAAATTATTTTAACATATTTAAATATTTTTATTAATTCAATTTGGGTCCTTTAGTTCACTATAAAATGTCATAAAAAATCCTATATTCTATATAAAACCTAGAGATACTTATCCCAGCAGATGATAGCCAAAAAATATTTTCAAAATATTTATATATGTTATTGATATTATGGCTTCTCCAAAATTATAACCTTATTTACCTTATGATGATACATGAACGATACGACAACCCTGCTTTTATTAAAAACATAAAAATCATTTATTACATAAAACTTCACTTGATACAACAAAGAAGATCAACAGGTTTAGTGTCTTTGGGGCTTAGGATCATTACATAAAAACATAAAACATGAAATACAACATCTTTATTGAAAACATCCTTTACATGAATACTACATTCCCTCGTACTTAGCATTGCATGGGATAACCTGAGGACATGCATAAGAAAATGGTGAGCTATAAAGCCTAGTAAGGGAGTACACATTCAATAACATGAGGAGTACAATACATGTTAGAAAATAGGCATATCAATAGATCATAAGAGAAACATGAACAAAAAGGCATGATAAATCATGATAATCATAACATGGAAATGTGGCAACAACACTTAACATGGAATTAGCATGAGCCAAGGCTCATTGCACATGGAGCATGAGTAAATACTCATTGCACATAAAGCATGAGTAACCCCTCATTACACTTGAATTATCATGAGTCAACAATCATTTCACATGACGTATCGTGATACTATTCTTTACCCAATGCATTGGAGCGCTATAAGGGTGAACCCTTCTGAAACATTTCATTTCATGCATAAGTGTGAAACACGGATCATAAAACATGGATTCCTAAAATATAATCATTTATTCCATGATAAAGGAATGTGGAATTCATACATAAAACTTTATAATCAATAAGTAAATGTGCATAAAGGTGAATACCCTTGATGGATAAATGAGTATGGTATTCACTACACAATGACATTGGCTTAGAAAATCGGTGCGATTTCGGCAGCGTAATGACGTGACATAAGAATTCATAAAAATGATTGATGAGAGAGAAATGGGTTTCTCATCATATTTACATGTAATGGACAGAATTTAGGTTATATATATACATTTCCCAACAATTTTAATGGAATTTTGATTCATGATACAAAAGTATTGCTTGAATGTAAAACATGAGAGAGAAGTCCCTTTCGGAATTTCGGCATAGTAACGGGTGTACATGGGAGGAATTTAATGAGAGATAAAGGGTCTACTCATCATATTTACATGTAATGGACAGTAAGAAGGTTATATAGATACATGTACCAAGAATTGTAATGGAATTTAGATTCATGATACAAAAGTATTGCTTGAATGTATAAGAGGAGAGAGAAGTTCCTTTCGGAATTTCGGCATAGTAATGGGTGTACATGGGAGGAATTTAATGAGAGATAAATGGGTCTCCCATCACTAAAACATAAATAGGGCAGTATTAGGGAGGTGTTAAACCACACCCAAACATTCATAATTGAAATTAAAAGGCAAATCAACTTATGTAAAATTAGACAAAAATGAGAAAGGAAGAAAACACCCTTACTTGGAAGTGTTCTTCCAAAGGCTAGAGAGAGGATTGTGAGAGGCTTATTGGGAACTTGGGTCACCTTGGGAGGATTATATAGAGAGTAGGGTAGATCTTGGACGAACTCAAAAGGTTTTGAGTGAGGAGGAAGTGGGAACATGGGTGGGTTTATATAGGAAAGGTGCGCGAATTCTTTATTATTTAGGTTTGGGACCCCTTATATTAAATTAATCCAAAACACAAACCATCCCATGGTTTTTGCACATGGATTTTGGAAAATGGAATATGAAAATAATATTTTATAAGTCCAAATTCCGAACTTCTTAAAATAATAGGGTTTCTTATGTGGAGGTGAGTCACACTCCCATGTGAAACAATTTTAAAAAGACAAGGTGTTTAATAAGTCTTGAGGGGTCCATTAATGCTTTGAAAAGTAAGTAAAACAAACCCAAAATCACATTATTTTAATGTTAAAACATATATTGGACGAACATAATGACTATAGTATTTTATTACATCACTGTTGGGTCATTATGATGTCATAAAACACATTATATATTTAAACGGTATTTAATTTTTACCCAAAAATTTAACTGTCTCAGAAAATTATGAAAAATTAACCATTGGATAATTTCGACATGCTGATTCCCTAAATAACATTTATTTTATCTAAATAATTTTCTAAATATGTTAATTTTCACTTTTAAAATAAAAACCATCATTTATCGAAAATTCACGGGTTTTGACAGAAATGGATTTCAAACCTTAATAAAAATTATAATTGCATTCATTAAATTATAAGATCATTTATATTTAATAAAAATTTATTTAATAATAATATTTTATTAAAATATTACTTAATTCAAAAATCCATTAATTTAATAAAATATAATTCTTAATTAAATAATCACTAAAAACACTATTTGAACTTTAAAAACTATTTACAATGTTTCAAAAATGTCAAGGAGTTATTTTCATTATTATAAAAAAAATATACATGAACATAGTACTAGAGATTTGTTACATAACTCCTTAAAACAGCCGCATAAGACCTAATGGTAAGGTGTGTGATGGTGACAGACTCTTGGGGTGGCTCAAATAACATCGCTCGAGTGGTAATTTCTATCAACTTCCACTTCTCCCATAGACGGACCCATTTGAGCTTGACATGATGAAGCTCAGCTTAGGCTTGTTCAAGAGCGAAGCCCATGGAAGCCACCTCTTTTCCGAGCTCCGACAAATGGGCTTCGTATGGAGCAATTCTACTGGATGAGGCCATCACTTCTTTTGACTGATTAAATCAGATTTGCTAAAGTTCAATATTTATACTAATCATGTGATCACTGTTCAATGGCTATATTAGCAACGGTCAAAATTCATAACATAAAACCAAAGAAGTTGACATTTTATATAAACATAAAGAGAAATTTAATTAGATCAAGAAGGATTTCCATTAATGAAACTTTGGGTCATTACAATATTACCCCCTTAAAAAATTTCTCCCTCGAAATTTTCCTTTTCCCATACTAAAAAAGATGTGGGTAACTAAACTTCATCATTTCCTCTGATTCCCAAATCACTTCTTCAAACTGGTGGTTTCTCCACAACACCTTGATGAGGGGAATTGTATTATTTCGTAGAACTTTTTCTCTACGATCTAAGATATTCACTAGTTGTTACTCATAAGAAAGATCATCTTCCAATTGTACCACATTAGAAGAGAGTACATGTGAAGGGTCCGGTATGTACTTCCTTAAGAGGGATACATGAAAGACATCATGTACTTTTTCCATGGTAGGTGGAAGTGCTTGTCGATAGGCCACAACCCCGACATGATCAATAATCTAGAAGGGGCCAATGTACCTTGGACTTAACTTCCCTTTATTTCCAAACCTCATGACCTTCTTCAACAGAGATATGCGTAGAAAAACCATGTATCCAACATTAAACTCAAGTTCCCATTGATGGGTATCTTCATAACTCTTCTGTCGACTCTGGGATGCCTTGATTTGCTGCTGAATGGTTTTCAAATTATCCACCATTTCCTCGACCATTTCTGGTCCAAAAAGCTTACATTCATCAACCTCATCCCAACATGCCAGTGTTCTGCACCTTTTCCTATACAGGTCTTCATATGGTGCCATTTGGATGCTCGAGTGGAAACTATTGTTATAAGAGAACTCAACCAGAGGAAGATTTTGATCCCACCCTCCTTTAAATTCCATTGAGCACGCTCTCAACATGACCTCAAGTGTGTAGATAGTCCGCTCGGATTGGCCATCAGTTTGAGGATGATAGGCCATACTAAAGTTCAATTCAGTATTCAGAGCATGTTGAAGACTCTTCAAAAACATAGAGGTGAGTCTTGGATCTCAGTCAGACACAATAGATACTGGTACTCCATGCAGCCTTACCACTTCCCTGATATATATCTGTGCCAGTTGATCTAATGAGACATCCTCCCGAATAGCAATGAAGTGTGAAGTCTTTGTAAGACGATCCACAACAACCTAGATTGCGTTGTTGCCTTTGGATTTCCTTAGAAGTCTGGTGACAAAGTCCATGGTGATGTTCTCGCATTTCCATTCTGGTATGGGCAATGGTTGCATCATCCCCTTAGACTTCTGCCTCTTTTCCTTCACATGATGACACACCAGGCACTTTGATGTATATTCAGCGATCTCCTTCTTCATATTATCCCACCAAAAGTTTTCTCGGAGATCTCGATACATCTTTGTGATCCCTGGGTGAATAGAGAAATTTGAACTATGTGCATCATCCAAAACTTCCTTCTTCAGCTCCGGACTTGATGGAACACATAGTCTTTTCCCAAACCGCACAATTCCTTCTTCATTAACATTAAACACGGAGGATTTCCCTTTTTCGGTAGCTTCCACTTTTTCCTAAATTCCCACATCATCCTTTTGAGTATCCTTTAACCTTTCCAAAAGAGACGATTGAGAAATTATTTGTGAAAGGATTGATGATGTTCCCTTTTTTATGATTCCCATGTCTATCTTCATCAAGTCTAAGAATATTGGATCCTTCTCAATTCCCATCATTGATAGAATCGCTGGGTCCTTTCTACTTAGGGAATCTGCCACCTTGTTTGCTTTACCAGGGTGGTAATGGATTGAACAGTCATAATCCTTGAGGAGCTCTATCCATCTTCTCTAGTGCATATTAAGCTCTTTCTCTGTGAATATATATTTAAGACTCTTGTGGTCATTATATATCTCACATTTCATTCTATAGAGATAATGTCGCCAGATTTTCAAGGAAAGGATCACAATCACCAACTCTAGATCATGCGTTGGATTGTTTCACTCATGGATTTTTAACTGGCTTGAGGCATATGATATCTCTATATCATTCTTCATTAGCAAAGAACCTAATCTCTTCTTCGAAGCATCATTGAATACCACAAAATGTTCCCCACTTGTGGGTAAAGTGAGCAAGGGAACAGTGATAAGCCTCCTTTTCAACTCCTTGAAGCTTTCTTCACATTCATCATTACAAGAAAACATTACTCCCTTTCTAGTTAGCTTGGTAATAGGGCTGGACAATCATGTGAAATTTCTCACAAATCGTCGATAATATCTAGCTAACCCCAAGAAGCTACGGATATCCATTACCTATGTTGGCCTCGGCCATCCCTCAATTGCATATGTTTTTGATGGATCCATAGATATCCCATTGCTTGTGATGATATGGACCAAGAATGAGACCTCCTTCAACCAGAACTCACACTTGCTGTACTTTTCATAGAGCTTCTACTTGCACAAAGTCTCTAGTACAGTTATTAAATTCTCCTCATGATCCTCCTTGGTTTTGGAGTATATTAGAATATCATATATAAAGACTACCAAAAATTTGTCAAGGTAATACCTAAAGACTCTATTCATCAAGTCCATGAAGATTGCAGGAGCATTGGTGAGTCTGAAAGGCATTACTATGAATTCATAGTGCCCGTATCTTGTGTGAAAAGCAGTCTTGGGGATATCTTCCTTCTTCACCCTTACTTGGTAATATCCCGACCGCAAGTCTACCATGGACAAGTATTGTGCTCCATGTAGCTGATCAAATAATTCATCGATATGTGTAAGAGGATACTTGTTCTTTATCGTGATTTTTTTAAGTTAACTATAATCGATGCAAATCTGCATTGACCCATCCTTCTTCTTGACGAAGAGGACTGGTGCACCACATGGAGAAGCTCATGGGCGTATAAACCCTTTATCCAGATTCTCCTGTAGTTGTTTCTCCAACTCTTAAAGCTCAACGATAGACATTCTATTTGGAGTCTTGGATATTGGTAGCGCCATAGGTATAAGTTTAATTGAGAATTCAACATCTCTTCTAGGAGCAAGACCAGTCAATTCCTCGGGAAACACTTCAGCGGATTCCCTCATAATAAGCATTTATTCAAGGATGGATTCTTCCTTGGACTCAACCATATGAGCAAGATACGCGTGCTCATAGGGAAATAATATCCATTCTTGAGATGATGGAGCTATAGTAGATACATATTCCTCCTTACACTTGTATAGAATTGGGGGTTGATTCTCCATATAGAGAGTGATTTCCCTCTCCTGGAAATTTATGCTGGCTCTATATAAGGAAATCCAATCCATGCCAAGAATTGCATCAAATTCCACGAGAGGGAGTATGATGAGGTTCATCGGGAAATTAAATCCAAAAATTATAATAGGGGAGGACTTATATTCATGGGATGTAATGATTTCCCCATTTGACGTACTCACCGACATCTTCACTTCCATGATTTGTGGTGGTGCTGGGATTATTCTACTAAAATTTTGAGATATAAAAGATTTCATAGAACCTGAATCAAAAAGTACGTTCGATATTATTTAATGAATAACTAGCGTACCTATCACCTCTTCATTTTCGGGGTTCACTTCGGCAGAAGTGATGGAAAAATATCTTCCTTGCTGCCTTGGAGGTTGTTGGTTGCATTCGAAAACCTTTGGATTAGGGCACTGATTTGCAAGATTCCCTAGTTCTTTGCATTTGTAATAATGAAAAATGCATTGAGGATCGAACGGAGAATTCCTATCCTCTGTCGCAGCTGCGGGAATTTCTTGCTGAGAGTTAACAGCTAGGTGACCTTATCTTCCACACCTGAAGCATTTCCTCGTCCCCTTAAGTAAATTTCTAAGGTGCTTCTTTCCACACTTTTGGAAAGTGCGCTGCTAGATCTTTTTAGCACTATTGGATTTATCCATCAGACCACCAGAATTGAAGTCCACCTTACGCTTCTTATCCCCCTGATACCCCTGTGATTCTCCGATCTCCATTTCTACCTTGAGGGCACATCGAACAATTTCCTCATAGCCGTCGAAGTCACGGATCACCAATGCTTTCCGCAAGCTAGGCTTCAGCCCACCAAAGAAGCGGTCAACTTTGCATTCTGGAGTAACGACAAAGCCCGAAGAATATCATGCAAGACTTGTGAAGTTTTCCTCGTACACTCCATCAAATTCTTCGTCTTTTTTCTTGAGGGAAAGGAAGTCCCTTTCCATCTTAAGCTAGAGGTTGCGCAAAAAATATTTATCGAAATACATCTTCCATAACTCCTTCCATTACAACGCCTCGATCTCCTCCTCAGGCTTTGTATTTTTGATCAACATCCACCATTGATCAGCTTCACCATCCATATGATAAGCAGCCAGGAAAACCTTCTCTTGTTCAGAACATTGAAGGTTGGAGAAGATCTTTTCAATGGAGTTGATCCATTGTTCAGCGATCGTGGGATCAGATGATCCACTAAAAGTAGGAGGCCTTTGTCCCATGAAGCTATCGATAGTGACTAGTTCCTTCTTAGGTAGGTTTGGAAATTCCTCTTGACTTGTGTTTCTATTCAAAGCTTGAGTTAGCAGACAGAGAAGTGTGACAAAGTTCACGATTCCCGCTCCAATTAGATTGGGCATCTCATTAGTATATTCATCACACTAATCTTCACATCGGTTGTTAGCCTGAGTCCTCCTATTACGATCCATTGGCTGGAATAAAAGGAAAGTTAGGAGGTAACACATAAAGAGTAATACAAAGAAAAAAGTTGATGACTTAAAAATAAACTTTTATTTCCTTAACTCATGAGCCTATAGGCTTCAATCTAGGATTTTCATGATCTACTTTCTAACATATATTCCTAGGGGAATTTTTTTAATTCCCTTAATAAGGGTTCATACTAAGATTGTGAATTTATCAAAACATATCCCCCAGAGTGTCGTAACCAAGAGTGCAGAAATGCCCGTTGTCGTGCACCAGTTCCTATTAGTGTCAAGCTCAAAGAGGTGTTTTCGGGTTTTCCCCTAGGATACATCTATGCCAGAGCCGCCTCTACATGCTCGTATCCAGACAGGGATGTATTTGTTTGATAAACCACTTACCTAGTACTTATCAAAACATAGGGATGTTTTTATTATACTTAGACTTGTCTCTAAGGCTTTACTAGGGTTTTCTAATCCTAATCCCAAAACTAACTAAACCTATCCTCTGATACCAACAATGACAACCCTGCTTTTATTACAAACATAAACATGATTTATTACTGAAAACATAACTTGATAGAACAAAGAAGATCTAGTGGTTTAGTGTATTTATGGCTTAGGATTATTACATAAAAATTTAAAACATGAAATACAACATCTTTATTGAAAACATCCTTTACATGACCACTACATTCCCTCGTACTTAGCATTGCATGGGATAACCTGAGGACATGCATAAGAAAAGGGTGAGCTATAAATCCCAGTAAGTGAGTACACATGGAATAACATGAGGAGTAAAATACATTTTATACAATAGGCATATCAATAGAGAATAATAGAGACATTGACATAAAGGCATGATAAAGCATGATAATCATAACATAGAAATGTGGCAACAACACTTAACATGGAATTTTCATGAGCCAAGGCTAATTGCACATGGAGCATGAGTAAATCCTCATTGCACATAAAGCATGAGTAAACCCTCGTTGCACTTGAATTAGCATGAGTCAACACTAATTGAACATGATGTATCATGATACTATACATTACCGAATGCATTGAAGCGCTATAAGGGAACACCCTTCTTAAACATTTCATTTCAGGCATAAGTGTTCCACATGGATCATAAAACATATATTCATAAAACTTAATAATTTATTCCAAGATAAAGGAATGTGGAATTCACACATGGAAATTTATAATCGATAATTAAATGTGCATAAATGTGAATACCCTTGATGGAGAAATGGGCATGGTATTCACTACACAATGACATTGGATTAGAAAATCTGTGTGACTTCAGCAGCGTAACGGCGTGACATAAGAATTCATAAAAACAGTTGATAAGAGAGAAATGGGTTTCTTATAATATTTACTTGTAATGGAACGTAAGGAGGTTATATATAAGGCCCCAGCCTTAAACCTTACTTAATCTTGAGTTATTACAGGATTACACATTGAGGATCTTTTCGGGTTTAGAGTTTTAGAGAATTAGATCATAAAACTTGCATTACATTCCACATATAAACAAAGTGGTTACATAAAGATAGTATTATTCATTCCCATCAATGGAAACACATTTAAAATAAAACATGGATTAATTCTTGACACATATTTGACCCTATCATCTTATTATGTACCTTTCCCTTGACCTGTGAAAAACATTTCAAAAAATTGGGATGAGCATAAAAACTCAGTATGGGTTATAAAAAAACATGGAAAGGAAACATGAGTTCATATATACATAAGAATGAAATCATACTTTACCCATAAAACATTGGCACTTTAACATACCTCATAAAATCACGAATAAATCATAGAAATCATAAGACATAAAGGTAACTTGAGGCATTGATAACATTCTTACGTAGGGAGTAACCCTCTTGGTTACGTTTGGAATACCCATCACAGTATATTCCCTAAAATCTTTTCAGATAAACCTTAACGTTTCACTCCTTCGCATTACCCAATGCATTTGAGAGCTATAACGGGCTCACCCACCCTTAGTTTATCACGGAACCACCCGTCTTCATAATAATGCCCAAGAACCATAACATAATCATATCACATAAAACATGCATAAAGGAAACATAAAATTTCCACATTTCAATCATGGGATATCAATACAACACATTGATATAAAAACATTATGAAAACCATTTTCAATACTAAAAGAAAAGAAAAGTAAAACACGGTATTTATTTTTCTTTTAAAAAGAAGGTATGGCTTGTAGAGGAAGCCGAAACTCAAATAACGGTCACGACGGCGGAGAAGTCGTTGTCGCCGCATAAGTATGAAAAAAACATTCCCTTTTGTCGTTTAGTAAACGCTTCGTATAAAAAAGATTCCTTTTGAATAAACGTAAAAGTCAAATGGGTTTATACACCATATAAAAGAAAGTTGTGTATAAAATAAAATATGCCTCAACGAAAGGAGATTGAGACGAAGTCCCATACCTCGTATCCGACTTGACCCGACCATTCTTTAATCTCCTGAATAATAAACTTGAGTTAATCTCTACTTGATTATGAATTTTTTTCAAGTTCATTATTCCTTTTATACCATGTTATGAACATCATGTAATCAGTTAAGTTAATAATGTTCATTTTGTCGGTATTTGGTTCTTAAGTCAAAAATAGACTTCTTACACTTACATGTTGTTAATTTGGTCAAAGGTTCATTATATCCAGAATGGTATTCATTATGTAGATATCATATATGTCATATATATCCAGTACATACATGCATTTATAATATTACATAATTTAGAGGTAAGAAATGAAATGCACCGTTCATGGAGACGGTAAGCCGTACATACGCATGAACGCTACTTCCATTTCTATTTCATATTTTCTGGAATGGAATCATAATGATATAAGAGTATATTATAATTCCAGTATAATAACATATATAATATCATTAACTTTATCCTTTACACATCCCACATATGGTATTAACGAATCAAATCACTTTTAGGGGGCGGTAGTCCGCACTTCCTAAAATGAAGATATCGTGTTTACCCATAATGGAAACCATAAAGGTATGCCCAAAATGAAAAAAAACAGAAGCTTAAGGAAAACATAAACATATTATATATCATATATAAAAATAGTGACATCATAATGGCCACCTTTGAAGGTGTTAAATGAGTGTTGAACAATCATCGTTTCGGGAAGCAGAATTTCGCCATCCACGGAAACCGTATGTTCTTTAACCATTTGATGTAGTTGTGTGAGAGTGTAGCTCAAATAAATCATATAAAAACATCCTAGTATATTGAAGATACTGGTGTTGTTACAAAAGAAGTAAATAAAAAGAGTTTAGGGGGTTGGAGAAGCAAAATAAAACAAATGAACATGAGAGAACGAATTACCTTAAAAAGTGTAACTCATTTTGATTTGAGCCTAAAGGATTCATTTGAAAGGATTATGCCAAAAGGGAATCCTCTAGGATGAGGAGAGGGATGTGGAGAGAGCAAATGGGCATGGGTTGGCCGAGCCAAAGGCTTGAAGAGTGTGTGAAATGAGGTAGAGGTGGGGGCCTTTTATAAGAGGAGAGGAGGGGCACTTTTGGAAAGAAAAGAAACATTACTTTATTTGAAAATGTGTTTCGGTTTTAAAAGTTCCCACATTGATATAATTCGTGTATAAGGTGATAAGGGTTCGAAATCCACTCTTCCAATTGGGTTTTTCCATGTGTAGGTTTTAGATTTTTCATTATCATTCCATTTAATTTAAATCGTCAAATAATGATGTCATCACTGCATCATTATTATGTCATAAATAATTTAATTTATTTAATGTCTAAAAATTTTAAAACAAATACTATGATATAGGAAATATTTTTAGCTTTCCAATGACTATTTATAATCAAAATTTGGACTTGTATAACCCCACATAAAAATTGTTTTCGTAAAACATATTATGTTTGTGTCATTTTCACTTTAACATTAAATAAAAAGTAATTTATGTCATTTCCCAACAAAAGTGGATCCATGGGGTCCCCAAGTTGACCCATGGCATGTCATGGTCGGCCATGACACAACCAATGAGGTTGGGACATGTGTCTAGGTCATTTCATATTATTAAAGCCTTATTTAGACCTTAAACTACCCTAATTACCACTAATCGCGATTAAGAACATAATAAGTTACTATTCACCAAAAAATTATTTTAATCTCATTGAACCACATTTTACTTCTTAATGACAACCATGTATGTCGGATTTTCAAAATTAAATACACATTAGTGGTAAACTTTCATTTAACTGAAAAATCAGTTTGCTTGATTACCACTTAGTGGTTTCACTATTCATCAAAAATTGAAGTTTTTCAGAAAATTACAAAAAATTCACCCTAAGCTATATTTGATATTCCAAATTCAAAAATGAAGTCCATTTTACAAAATTCAAATCATATAAGTCACATTAATTAATTAAATAATTAATTCCCGCTGCCAGAGCAAATAGCGTGTTTTTACAAAACAATAAGTATCAAAAGATTGACACCAGTTTAAGTCTAATTTCAAAGTGAAATTGATTCCAATGACCACCATTGGATAAAATGGTAAAACTATATTCTAATTTCACTTCAAAAGAAATTCAAAACATAATATAATCATATAAATAAATTAGATTAAAAAGCAGTTTTGATGTAAAATGCAGTATTTTTCACTATTCATTAAAAAATGAATATTGTCAGAAAAATACCAAAAAATCACACAAGGTAAATTTTGATGTCCCAATCATAAAGGATAGGTTTATTTTGACAAACATAGTTTATAAAATTGTCAAAATATAGATTGAAAAATGGTTTGCCATCAAAAGGCAGTAAAACAATCTTTTAAGAATATTAGTTTATTCCATGCATAAGATTGTATTTATTTTCATTTTAAGACTCTAAACACTATATTAATCATTAATAGACATGGATAAAAATATCTATTATTCATTACTTACTTGGGATGTTACATCCTTCCCCCCTTTAGAAAATTGCGTCCCCGCAATTTATTTACTTATCAAATGAATGAGGGTACTTATCCCTCATTGCATTTTCGGATTCCCATGTTGCCTCTTCAATCATGTGGTTTTTCCACAAAACCATTACCTGCTTAATCACCTTATTCCGTAACACTTGCTCCCTGTGGTCAAGAATCTGGACCAGTTGTTCCTCATAAGATAGGTTCTCTTCCAGCTGAACTACCTCTGGACTCAAAACATGAGATGGATCTGGCATATACTTTCTCAACATCGAAATGTGAAAAACATTGTGTACCTGAGATAAACTCGGAGGTAAAGCCACTCGGTATGCAACTGATCCAACTCTCTCCAGAATTTCGTATCGTCCAACAAACCTTGGACTCAACTTTCCTTTCTTACCAAATCTCATCACACTTTTCCAAGGAGAAACCTTGAGAAAAACATGATCACCTACCTCGAAAGATAGATCTTTCCTCCGGTTATCCGCATAACTCTTCTGCCTGCTCTGAGCTATTCTCATGTGTTTCTGAATCAGCTGAACTTTTTCTGCCATCTAATCTACCAATTCTGGTCCCATCAACTTCCTTTCACCCACTTCATCCCAGAAAGCTGGAGTTCGACACCGCTTCCCATATAATGCCTGAAATGGTTCCATCTGTATACTGGAATGAAAACTGTTATTATATGAAGACTCAACCAAAGAAAGATGTTGGTCCCAACTTCCCTGATAATCCATAGAACAAGCTCGTAGCATATCCTCCAATGTCTGAATTGTTCGTTCTGACTGCCCATCTGATTGAGGATGAAAAGATGTACTAAAATTTAATTCAGTACCCAACGACTTCTGAAGGCCTTTCCAAAAGTTAGAAGTAAACCTGGGATCACGATCCGATACAATGGAGAGAGGAACTCCATGTAACCTGACTATCTCTTTAAGATACAAACGGGAAAGTTGATCAAGAGAGAAAGTATCTCGTATAGCAAGGAAATGAGCAGATTTGGTCAATCGATCAACAATAACCCAGATTGCATTATTACCTCGAGATGTGTTTGGTAATCCAACAACAAAGTCCATGGATATATTCTCCCATTTCCACTCTGGCACTGGTAAAGGCTGAAACATCCCTTTCGGTAACTGCCGCTCTGCTTTAACCTGCTGAAAAGTAAAACACTTCACAGTAAAATCAGAAATATCTCTTTTCATTCCATCCCACCAGTAATACTCCCGCAGATCTCTATACATCTTAGTACTGCCTGGATGAACTGAAAACGGAGAACTATGAGCTTCACATAACAATTCTCTCTTCAACTATGAATCACAAGGCACACACAATCTCTTCCCAAATCTCAAAACACAATCATTATCAATGTTGAATTCAGGCAACTTACCTTTCTGAACCATCTCTACCCTTTTCTGCAACTCACTATCTTGCTTCTGTGCTTGCTTGATTCTATCTGATAGAGATGATCTCACTGATACCTGAAACAAAACAGAAGGACATCCTGCACCAACAAATTCTATGCCAAAGTTCATCAAATCGTTAACCAAAGGATCACGTTCCAAACACAACATTGTTAATGAAGCATTACTTTTTCGACTCAAAGCATCAACCACTTTATTTGATTTTCCCGGATGGTAATGAATTGTACAATCATAATCTTTGATTAATTCCAGCCATCTCTTTTATCTCATGTTTAACTCTTTCTGAGTGAATATATACTTTAAACTTTTGTGATCGGTATATATTTCACACTTTACTCCATACAAATGATGCCTCCAAATTTTTAAAGCAAAAACAACAGCAGCTAGTTCCAAATCATGTGTAGGGTAATTTACCTCATGAGTTTTCAACTGTCGTGAAGCATAAGCAATTACCTGATCATTCTGCATTAGGACACAACCAAGTCATTTCAATGAAGCATCACTGTATATAACAAACTCACCATTCCTGGAAGGTAGTGCCAAAACTGGAGCATTCACCAATCTTCTTTTCAATTCCTGAAAACAATCATCACATTCTTTTGTCCAGATAAACTTAACACCCTTCCGAGTTAGCTTAGTCATTGGACTAGATAACCGTGAAAAATTTCTAACAAACCTTCAGTAATAGCCCGCCAAACCAAGGAAGCTACGAATCTCGGTTAAATTTGTGGGTCTTGGCCATTCTTCCACAACTTTTTTTTGCAGGATCAACAGTTATTCCATCTTTAGAAACAATGTGACCAAGGAAAGAAATTTGTTGCAACAAAAACTCACACTTCTTGAATTTCCCATACAGTTTCTTTTCTTTTAAGGTTTGCAAGATAACCCTTAAATGTTTTTCATGCTCCTCTTTACTTTTAGAAAACACCAAAATATCATCAATGAAAACCACCACAAACTTATCCAAGAACTCATGGAAAATTCTATTCATTAAGTCCATGAATAGAGAAGGTGCATTGGTTATCCCAAAAGGCATTACTACAAATTCATAATGGCCATATCTTGTACGGAACGTGGTCTTCGGAATATCTGCCTCCTTGACCTTCAGCTGATGGTACCCCGATCTCAAGTCAATCTTTGAAAAAAACTGATCTCCCTGGAGCTGATCAAACAAATCATCGATATGAGGCAAAGGATATTTGTTCTTAACAGTGATATTATTCAAGGCTCTATAATCAATGCAAAGTCTCATAAAACCATCATTCTTTTTAACAAATAAAACAGGAGCACCCCATGGTGATGTGCTAGGTCTAATGAAACCTTTCTCTAATAAATCTTGCAATTGCTCCTTCAACTCTAAAAGTTCAATTTGTGCCATTCGATAAGGGGGTTTTGAAATTGGCTTAGCATCAGGAACTAAGTCAACAGTAAACTCAACTTCTCGATCTGGTATTATTCCAGGCAACTCATCAGGAAAAACATCAGGATACTCATTTACCACTGGCACATCATTAATCTGAACAGTTCCTTTATTTTCAACGATGTGTGGAAGGTAACATTCATTTCCATCTTTTACAAGTTTCTCGGCCTCTTGATATGTTATCAAAAGTAAGGGTTCATTCTTGTAAACAAGATGATAGTCTTTCTGAAAAGAAACTTCATTAGCTCTACAGTCAATCTTAGCATGGTAAATAGAGAGCCAATCCATACCCAGGATAACATCAAACTCTACTAGAGGTAGAACAATAAGGTTAGCAAGTAGGTTCTTTCCACAGATAAGGATAGGAAGATTCTTATAAATTATTTTTGCCTCGACACTTCCCCCAGGTGTTTTTCCCAAAAGTTCAGGAGTCATTTCTTGAGATGGTATTCCCATTTTACTAGAAAAGGTTTCAGAGATGAAAGAATGTGTAGACCCCGAATCAAACAACACACTGGCATAATTTGAAAAAACAAACAAAGTACCTGATACAACTTCATTTGATGTCCCGACATCTGCTGAAGTAGTTGCAAAGGATTTCACCACCCCCTTCTGCTTGTAGTCTAGCTGCTTCCCATCACTCAAGCTCCTTGTTGGACACTCGTTTTCATAGTGACCCATCTCATTGCACTTATAACATTTCACTAACTATAAATAAAATTTGTTTTTACTTTCACCTTGATCCTTTTCAGTGCAATCACGAGCCTTATGTCCCATCTTACCACATCGGTAGCACTTCCCAGAATTCATAAGACATTCCCCAGCATGCCTTTTCCCACATTTATCACAAACTGGAAACTTAGTTCTCTTACCATCAGACTTTTTTGAAGAATTATTACCTTTCTCCTGCCACCTCGGTCTCTTCTTCTGCTGGTTGTTATAGAAAACTTGGTCATCGGCGAACTCCATTTCCACCTTCTCAGCACATCGAACAAGCATTTCATAACTTTTAAACTCACGAGAAGCTAATTCCCTTCGATACTTTGGCTTTAATCCTGAGTAAAAATTATTGATTTTAATATCAAGGTCCCATATAAAATTTGGAGCATACCTTGCCAATCGAGTGAACCTTTCTTCATAGGCAGCCACTGAGTCTTCCTCTTGCCTCAATTCCAAGAATTGCTTTTCCATCCTAAGTCGAACAGCCTTAGGAAAATACTTCTCAAGAAACATACCATTGAATTCATCCCAGTCAAGAGCATCAATATCATCGGCGTCCCTGATATTTTTAACCATAGACCACCATTGATCTGCTTCACCCTCCAAACGGTAAATAGCAAGACTAACCTTTTGATTGTCTGAACACCCCATGACATCAAAAATCTTCTCCAGTGATTTAATCCACCCTTCAGCTAGCACAGGGTCAGATGATCCTCTGAATGATGGGGGATGTTGCCTCATAAAATGTTCCACCACTGACATGTTCCTCTGCGGCTGATCTGGCTGATCTCGTGCATGGATACCACCGCCATTTATCTCTTGAGTCAACTGCACCATTACTGAAACAAACTGTTCAGTTCCAATTCCGACCATTTCTGGATGCTGATTCGGAAGGTTATTTCCTTCTGTATGCCTTCCTAGCACTACTTCCCTGTTTCCTCTGCGGAAAACCATTCTGAACAAACATGTCTTAGATGAAGCAACATGGTAATATTTAAATGCTATATCATTTCAAAAAAATATTTTTGGATAATCATTTAATAGAATTATAACTCGTAAAGTTATCTAAACAGACCTTTGATACCAACTATAAGGCCCCAGCCTTAAACCTTACTTAATCTTGAGTTATTACAAGATTACACATTGAGGATCTTCTCGGGTTTAGAGTTTTAGAGAATTAGATCATAAAACTTGCATTACATTCCACATATAAACAAAGTGGTTATATAAAGATAGTATTCTTCATTCCCATCAATGGAAACACATTTAAAATAAAACATGGATTAATTCTTGACACATCCTTGACCCTATCATCTTATCATGTACCTTTCCCTTGACCTGTGAAAAACATTTCAAAAACTTGGGATGAGCATAAAAACTCAGTATGGGTTATAAAAAAAACATGGAAAGGAAACATGAGTTCATATATACATAAGAATGAAATCATACTTTACCCATAAAACATTTGCACTTTAACATACCTCATAAAATCACGAATAAATCATAGAAATCATAAGACATAAAGGTAACTTGAGGCATTCATAACATTCTTACATAGGGAGTAACCCTCTTGGTTACATTTGGAATACCCATCACAGTATATTCCCTAAAATCTCTTCGGAGAAACCTTAACATTTCACTCCTTCGCGTTACCCAATGCATTGGAGAGCTATAACGGGCTCACCCGCCCTTAGTTTATCACGGAACCAACCATCTTCATAATAATGCCCAAGAACCATAACATAATCATATCACATAAAACATGCATAAAGGAAACATAAAATTTCCACATTTCAATCATGAGATATCAATACAACACATTGATATAAAAACATTATGAAAACCATTTTCAATACTAAAATAAAAGAAAAGTAAAACATGGTATTTATTTTTCTTTTAAAAAGAAGGTATGGCTTGTAGAGGAAGCCGAAACTCAAATAACGGTCACGACAGCGGAGAAGTCGTTGTCGCCGCAAACGTACGACAAAAACATTCCGTTTTTTCGTTTAGTAAATTTTTCGTATAAAAAATATTCCTTTTGAATAAACATAAAAGTCAAAGGGGTTTATACACCATATAAAAGAAAGTTGTGTATAAAATAAAATATGCCTCAACGAAAGGAGATTGAGACGAAGTCCCATACCTCGTATCCGACTTGACCCGATCGTTCTTTAATCTCCTGAATAATAAACGTGAGTTAATCTCTACTTTCTTATGAATTTTTTTCAAGTTCATTATTCCTTTTATACCATGTTATGAACATCATGTAATCAGTTAAGTTAATAATGTTCATTTTGTCAGTATTTGGTTCTTAAGTCAAAAATAGACTTCTTACACTTAAATGTTGTTAATTTGGTCAAAGTTTCATTATATCCAGAATGGTATTCATGATGTAGATATCATATATGTCATATATATCCAGTACATACATGCATTTATAATATTACATAATTTAGAGGTAAGAAATGAAATGCACCGTTCATGGAGACGGTAAGCCGTACGTACGCATGAACGCTACTTCCATTTCTATTTCATATTTTCTGGAATGGAATCATAATGATATAAGAGTATATTATAATTCCAGTATAATAACATATATAATATCATTAACTTTATCCTTTACACATCCCACATATGGTATTAACGAATCAAATCACTTTTAGGGGGCGGTAGTCCGCACTTCCTAAAATAAAGATATCGTGTTTACCCATAATGGAAACCATAAAGGTATGCCCAAAATGAAAAAAAACAGAAGCTTAAGGAAAACATAAACATATTATATATCATATATAAAAATAGTGACATCATAATGGCCACCTTTGAAGGTGTTAAATGAGTGTTGAACAATCATCGTTTCGGGAGGTAGAATTTCGCCATCCACGGAAACCGTATGTTCTTTAACCATTTGATGTAGTTGTGTGAGAGTGTAGCTCAAATAAATCATATAACAACATCCTAGTATATTGAAGATACTTGTTTTGTTACAAAAGAAGTAAATAAAAAGAGTTTAGGGGGTTGGAGAAGCAAAATAAAACAAATGAACATTAGAGAGAATGAATTACATTAAAAAGTGTAGCTCCTTTTGATTTGAGCCTAAAGGCTTCCTTTGAAAGGATTATGTCCAAAGGGAATCCTCTAGGATGAGGAGAGGGATGTGGAGAGATCAAATGGGCAGGGGTTGGCCGAGACAAAGGCTTTAAGAGTGTGTGAAATGAGGTAGATGTGGGGGCCTTTTATAAGAGGAGAGGAGGGGCACTTTTGGAAAGTAAAGAAACATTACTTTATTTGAAAATGTGTTTCGGTTTTAAAAGGTCCCACATTGATATAATTCGTGTATAAGGTGATAAGGGTTCGAAATCCACTCTTCCAATTGGTTTTGGCCATGTGTAGGTTTTAGATTTTTCATTATCATTCCATTTTATTTAAATCGTCAAATAATGATGTCATCGCTGCATCATTATTATGTCAAAAATAATTTAATTTATTTAATGTCTAAAAATTATAAAACAAATACTATGATATAGGAAATATTTTTAGATTTACAATGACTATTTATAATAAAAATTTGGACTTGTATAACCCCACTTAAAAATTGTTTTCGTAAAACATATTATGTTTGTGTCATTTTCACTTTAACATTAAATAAAAAGTAATTTATGTCATTTCCCAACAAAAGTGGATCCATGGGGTCCCCAAGTTGACCCATGGAATGTCATGGTCGGCCATGACACATCCAATGAGGTTGGGACATGTGTCTAGGTCATTTCATATTATTAAAGCCTTATTTAGACCTTAAACTACCCTAATTACCACTAATCGCGATTAAGAACTTAATAAGTTACTATTCACCAAAAAATTATTTTAATCTCATTGAACAAAATTTTACTTCTTAATGACAACCATGTATGTTGGATTTTCAAAATTCAATACACATTAGTGGTAAACTTTCATTTAACTGAAAAATCAGTTTGCTTGATTACCACTTAGTGGTTTCACTATTCATCAAAAATTGAAGTTTTTTCAGAAAATTACCAAAAATTCACTCTAAGGTATATTTGATATTCCGAATTCAAAAATGAAGTCCATTTTACAAAATTCAAATCATATAAGTCACATTAATTAATTCAATAATTAATACCCGCTGCCAGAGCAAATAGCGTGTTTTTACAAAACAATAAGTATCAAAAGATTGACACCAGTTTAAGTCTAATTTCAAAGTGAAATTGATTCCAATGACCACCATTGGATAAAATGGTAAAAATATATTCTAATTTCACTTAAAAATCAATTCAAAACATAATCTAATCATATAAATAAATTAGATTAAAAAGCAGTTTTGATGTAAAATGCCGTATTTTTCACTATTCATTAAAAAATGAATATTGTCAGAAAAATACCAAAAATTCACACAAGGTAAATTTTGATGTCCCAATCATAAAGGATATGTTTATTTTGACAAACATAGTTTATAAAATTGTCAAAATATAGATTCAAAAATGGTTTTCCATCAAAAGGCAGTAAAACAATCTTTTAAGAATATTAGTTTATTCCATGCATAAGATTGTATTTATTTTCATTTTAAGCCTCTAAAAACTATCTTAATCATTAATAGACATGGATAAAAATATCTATTATTCATTACTTACTTGGGATGTTACATTATATAGATACATCTCCCAACAATTTTAATGGAATTTAGATTCATGATACAAAATTATTGCTTGAATGTAAAAGAGGAAAGAGAAGTCCCTTTCAGAATTTTGGCATAGTAATAGGTGTACATTGGGAGCATTTAATGAGAGTGAAAGGGGTTTCTCATCATATTTACATGTAATTGACAGTAAGGAGGTTATATAGATACATTTCCCAACAATTGTAATGGAATTTGGATTCATGATACAAAAGTATTGCTTGAATGTAAAAGAGGAGAGAGAAGTTCCTTTCGGAATTTCGGCATAGTAACGGGTGTACATGAGAGGCATTTAATGAGAGAGAAAGGGGTATCCCATCATTCAAACATAAATAGGGAAGTATGATGGAGGTGTGAAATAATATCCCAACATTCATAATTGAAATTGAAAGGCAAAACAACTTAAAGAAAATTAGACAAAAATGAGAAAGGAAGAAAAAACCCTTACTTGGAAGTGTGCTTCCAAAGCTATAGAGAGGCTTGTGAGAGGCTTCTTGGGAACTTTGGGCACCTTGGGAGGATTATAGAGAGATTAGGGAAGAGTTTGGATGAACTCCAAAGGCTTTGAGTGAGGAGTAAGTGGGAGCTTGGGTGAGTTTATATAGGAAAGGTGAGGGAATTCTTTATTATTTAGGATTGGGACCCCTTATATTACATTAATCCAAACCACAAACAATCCCATGGTTTTTGCCCATGGTTTTTGGAAAAGGGAATAGGAAAAAAATACTTTATATGACCAAATTCCGAACATCTTAAAATAATAGGGTTTTTTATGTGGAGGTGAGTCACACTCCCATCGGAAACAATTTAAAAAAGACAGGGTGTTTAATAAGTCTTGAGGGATCCATTAATGCTTTGAAAAGAAAGTAAAACAAACCAAAAATCCCATTATTTTAATGGTAAAACATATATTGGCCTAACATAAAGATTACAGTATTTTATTACATCACTATTGAGTCATTATGATGTCATAAAACACATTATATATTTAAACGGTATTTAATTTTTACCCAAGAATTTGACTATCTCAGAAAATTATGAAAATTTCACCGTTGGATAATTTCAACATCCTGATTCCATAAATAAAATTTATTTTATCTAAATAATTTTCTAAATATGTTAATTTTCACTTTTAAAATAAAAACCGACATTTATCGAAAATTCACGGGTTTTGACAGAAATGGCTTTCAAAGCTTAATAAAAATTATAATTGCATTCATAAAATTATAAGATCATTTATATTTAATAAAAATTAGTTTAATAATAATATTTTATTAAAATATTATTTAATTAAAAAATCACTTAATTTAATAAAATAGAATTCTTAATTAAATAATAACTAAAAAAACTATTTGTACTTTAAAATCAATTTACAATGTATCAAAAATGACAAGGAGGTATTTTCATTATTATAAACGAAAATAATATACATGAACATAATACTAGAGATTTTTTACATAACCCCTTAAAACAGCTGTATAATACCTAAGGGTAAGGAGTGTGACTGTGACAGACTCTTGGGGTGGCTCAGATAACATCGCTCGAGTTGTAATTTCTATCAACTTCCACTTCTCCCATAGACGGACCCATTCGAGCTTGACATGATGAAGCTCAGCTTGGGATTGGTCAAGAGCGAAGCCCAAGGACACCACTTCTTCCTGAGCTCCGACAAATGGGCTTTATATGGAGCAATTCTACTGGATGAGGCCATCGCTTCTTTTGTCTGAGTAAATCGGATTTGTTAAAGTCCTATATTTATACTAATCATGTGATCACTGTTCAACAGATATATTAGCAATGGTCAAAATTCTTAACATAAAACCAAAGAAGTTGACATTCAATATAAACATAAAGAGAAATTTAATTAGATCAACATGGATTTCTATTAATGAAACGTTGTGTCGTTACAAAAGAGATCTTTCAAATAATAGTTAATCATTTTCATGGAGCACTTTCCATTTTCTTCTTCTTTTACTACCTCCTAACTATTCCAATATAATAACACCATTATAGATAATTTAATGATATTTTATTATGTTTATTAAATAATATTTATCTATGTACATATTCAGGAAATGGTAATCAAAACCAACACTATTGTATACGGTTGACTACCGTATCTTGAACTGATGTAATTTATTTTCAATTACTACCTCCCATGGTTTGTGATAATGATGGGTCCATTGAATATATATCATACACATGATATAATTATAATTTTATAATTATAATATATCTTTTAGTTTCTTTCCCATCCTCCCATTGAAAATTTTTAACATCTCTCATGCAAACATACAACCTACCGTATCTATAAAGTGATACGATCCATTTTTAATATCCCTTTATCATGGATGATTTTAAAATTATATATAATTTATATATATGGTGGTTATATCAAAATTAATATTCTATAGTTGGTATAACTATCATCATGACAACATGATTATAAAAACTTAATAAAAAATACATGAAAAATTGTTTAGTTGACACATATATTAATGATAATAATAAGAGATTGTTAATAAACTAGTGGTAAGATGTTATAAGTGTAACAAACCAAACTTTTATAATTAAAATTCTCTTTTTGATTTAATTAAAATACCTACTATATTATATAGTTATATATGACAGAAGATCTCATTTGGTTATATCCCATCAGATTCAAAATACTCTTAATATCAAAAAAATTTATTATATAGTTATTGAACAGTGATCATATCAATTCATTATATTATGTGTTATGATAAATGTAATTGACATATATGAATGATGTGATAGAGTCATATATTTAGATTATACCCTATGAAGTCCATTTACATTATCATCAATGGGTGATTTTATCTCTGATATTTTCCATTTACCAAGATGAATTAGATATCCTATAACTAAATCATGATAAAACCCATTTACCGGAGAAGTTCAAGATCATCATGATCATGACCCAAACCATGTTTACCAATCAGACAAATGAAAATATCACCACCACAAAACTGAAACCATTGATTATTCATATGTGTGATAAAAGGGTTATATATCTTAACTCTAACTTATGAATATTTATATTTTCATTTCAATAAAATAATGATTATATTTATTTATTATTTTATGTCTCTATAAATTAGTAAGTAATGGTTTTGATAGAAATTAATATTTTAATATGAGAAAACACAGTCTTTATATAATATATAATTTCAATTTATCCCACCATTAGAGGTGGGTTGGTAAGGGGCAGGGGTGAGGGGTAGGTCGTAGGGTTAAGTCCACGGGCCTGAGATTTACTGTAATTTTCTTCTTTGCGTTATGTTCTGTGGTGACATATATAATCGAACAAGTATATAATTTTAATTTAGAAATTCCTTTTTCTGAATTCATGAATTTTTAACAAAATTAAATTTTAAAAGGATACTATTATTACATATAATATAAATGATAATGTAATTTTATGAAGTAAAAATGTAATATTAATAAGGGTCAGAAAAATATTATTATCAAAAAACAAATACATGTAAATAAACAAGTCTTTAAAGTTAAAGTTCAAATTACTCATGTTTAGAGATATATTTTGATATAATACATATTATTTTTTAAATAATAAAATAAAAATTATCCAATCTTGATTTTTTCACAATGTTATGAGACAATAGATTTTTTGAGTAAATATTAAATATGGTATAAATATATATTATATATTATGTAATAATAATGACAAAAAATTAATTTATTTTGTGTAATAAAAGGATGAAACAAAAAAATATATATTTCCCCTTTAAAATAAATCATTTTTAGGTTATTTGATTAATTTTACGAACCCTTTATGAACCCTCGAAAAAATATATTATATTTTAAGGGTTTTAAATCAATTCATTGTGAACATGACTCACTTCCACATAACCAAGGGTATTATATCAATTTCGTAGTTCATGAACATATAAAATAATAAACCCCACTTCAATTAGGGAAAAAGTATTGGAAAACCCTCGAAAGGTTGGTGGTATTGATTAATTGGATATATAAAGTCCAAAACATATCATTGGAATATAAAAAGGTTCTACCCTCCCTTTTTCATTATAATCCCACCCAAGATCTCATATCACTTCACTAAAAAACATTGGTTCTTGGATTTAATCTTAAATTTCATATCAGTATCCCACCCTAGGAAATATCAAAATCTCAATAAGCTCCAACCATTCTTTTGGAAACACCCTCTCAAGGTAAGGGTTCCTCTCATTCTTCTATTTATTCAAGAACCTCCTTTGGTTTATCCCTTTTTTCCATTTAATTATGTTTTAGTATGATATAAAACATCATAATTACTTACCTTATTTAAAAACGTGATTATAACCCCTCAAAATTTCATCAATTCCTTAAATGATTCAATATGTTTCCCTGTAATGATGATTAAATTATCCTCTTATTTTTTCAAGCCAAACTTTTATTCAATAAAATTTATTTCATATTAGTTTTAATTCCCAATTTTTCATGTTAGATTATATTCTAAAATATTTTGAAATAATTGTTACCAAGTAATGATATACCCCCTTCACTCTCATTAATCCATCCCATGATTCATTATATACCCCCACTAAGCTGTTGAAATTATGCTGTGATTTCTCTAAAGATGAAAATTTATATGTTTAATATCATCACCATTTCAACTGAATAGTACCCACATAGACTTACCTATCATTATTTAATATAATAATTATATTTATTTATTCCAAAAATTTTAAATTTTGGATAAAATGTGATGAAATATGATCCCATATAAAATGATATTTGTGGCACAATTATGCTTGTAAATGACATGGGAGAGATTGGTGCATTTGGAATTATATCTCACATTAATGCATTGGGTAATGTTTTAGCTAGATGATATTTCATGCATGGGATTAGAGAGTAAACCTAATACATTAAGGAAATTTTTTACTATGATCTGAATTCATGGTGGTTATCCATGTCCTATGTTTATAAAGTCATTATTAATGTTATTTAAACATTCTCATGTTACCTTTATGTTATCATTGTATATCATGATTTGATGTTAATGTCTATTATTCTCACTCCTTTTATGTCCCCTAGAAATACCTATTGTCTTTAATGTAATACATTCATCTTGTTACACCTTTTTTATTCCATTATTGGGCTTTATATCTCACCCCTTATTATGAATGTCCCCAAGTTATCTAGTGAAATTTTAAAAGATATGTAATTTTAGAATAATGTTAAGGATGATTTGAATAATATTGATATATCCATGTTTTATGTTTATTTTATATATAGTAATATCAAAAATAAACAAGGCTTTTCAATATTATTGGTCTTATTATGTGTTTTTTTAATAAATTAGAAAATAAATTGTATTAAAGATATGGGTTATTGTAGCTGGAATCAAAGGAAAGTATAGGTTTTTCTGGTATTTATATTCGAAAACCCTAGTTAAATCTTTGAGTTTAACACTCTAATTAAGAAAAAAGGCCAATTTTTTTGATAAAGTTTATAATAAGTGGTTTCCATTAAAATTTGTCCTTATCTATATATTGTAAGTGGATGTGGCTCACACACAGATGTACCTAGGGGTAACTGCCTAGAAAATATTTTATTGATAAATACACGATCAGAAACTAGTGCATAAAAATGAGATCTTAATGCAGAACTGATTTTACATGATTGGGGGATATGATTTGGTAAATTTAGAAGTTCATTATCCACCATTATTATGAGAACCCAAATTCATATAATATTTTATATTAAGAACTAGATCATGGGTAAATTCTAATAAAGCCTAAAAATTATTTAGAATATACATTATCTAATAGGTATAAATTTAATTTTCATTGTTTCCCTTTTATGTGTTTAATATTTATTTTTAAAAACGATCATCCCTAATTTTTCCTTCATTATAGAAAATTTATGAAAATAATAGGAATAGATTCAACAACCACTATGATGGTAAATTTGATGAATACCCAAATGAGATGCCTAAAATGATTCAAGATCAGGTAATACATCTTCTACTTATTCAAAACTATCTATTAAAAGTCATGATTTACAACATGCACATAGTTTAATGTTCAAAAACATCATATAATATGAGGATAAAATCTCAGTGATGTTTATCTGATAAAGGTAATAATGGAAATAAAAACTAATTTACCTTTTAAAAAATGTGTAAAGTAGCATTAATATAAATTCCATAATGGAATTAGGAGATTTATTACATGTCAAAAATATGAAAAAACATAGCCAATTTTCATTTAATAGTGAATAACACAGTGGAGTGAAATAATGATCAATATATTGTACCATTTATGGTTCTATTCCATAAATTTAGAATGTTAGGAAATATCTAATATAATTATCTATTTATAGTTCTAACAAGAATGATAAAAATGATAAAATTTCCAAGACCAAGGGTACATGGTAATTCCAATACTAAGATAGATCATTATAAATGAGGAATATATAATATCTACTCTATATTTGTCCATTTCATATTATATTCCTATTCATGAAATATCATAATATCATTTATGTTTTCCCATAACATTGAGCCACCAGCTAAATTTATTTGATATAATTGGGGAAACAATTCTACAATTATTGAATCCTAGGTTTAAATTTGTGGGAATTTTGTTATTGAAAACAAAAAAATATTTCTTTAGTTTAATTTTATGATATCATATTTATGAAACAGATTAATTTTTATAATGATAATATAAATTTCTAGTAGAAGGAGTTGCACCTTTCATATAATGAATCACCATTTGATTCTATGAATGTTCATGGAGGTAAATGAATCTACATTAGTATCATCATCTCAAGAATGTATATTTTTTTCCATAGAAAGTGTATCTTTATCAGATGATTGAGTTTATAGAAAATATCATCCATGATTACATGGTCATATTAAGGTAATTGAAAAATGGGTTTCCTGAATAATTGTATGATCTTCTTCCGAGATAAGAGGTTGAGTTGTCAGATGAAATTATACCCAGACCATGAAAGATTAATGGGGATTATTATAACCAAAAAATAAATATCATTAAACCCTTCAAAATATATGCAATTTAATTATGTTAAAAACAAAACATTGTGAAAAATATCTATATTTTCCTTAGCTTTTCTGGGTATTATTATCAATTTGTGAGATATTTCCTATAACATACAATCCCCATAACCAAGCTAACTCAAAATGGAGTAATGATTTTCTATAATGATAAAAGTGAGGAATTATTTAAAGTAATTTATAAAAGGCTAATAACTAAACCTATAGTAACATCACCCACTATTAGGGAGGAATTTTTGAACTATAAGGGTACTCATGAAAAATGACAATGTGGTTGCATATTCCTCCTACTAACTAAATATCCATGAAAATAATTAAACAACTCTTGATCTAGATTTGGCTACAGTGATCTCTTCACTATTGATTAGGCTAAATTATATATATGTGGATAAGTGTTATATATATATATATTAGACCATAAAATTATCAATTATATATTAAAATAAAAGTATCTTATTATGTTCCAACAGTGGTAGTTTGGGATGATCAAACATTATGATTGTTTAAATAGTTACCATCCATGTAACGAAAAAACGGCAACTGATCTTATTAGAATGGATCTTGGAAACATTTCCATGATGTGGATGAAAATGGATCTAATATCCATCGACATATGATAGATGGATATGGAAGTAACAAACCAACTTCGTCTTACTTTTATAAATTAACTGCTAAACTTTAATTATTGGTAGAATAAATGGGGCTAATAACATTGTTGAGTTAGTATAGTATAATGTAGTGAGTCTTCCATATATCCACTATATTAATAATGGAGTTATATGTTTGGATCCCAGATATATGTACCATAAAAATTTCATCTAAATATGGAATATATGGATGATGTTCATAGTTCAACCTTCTCTATTTATAATGGAATCACTATGACTGATACCGATTTGAAGAAAAATTTTTTGTGGTATTACAAGAAGAGGGATATTATGATGTTTCTATCATGATTCTTGGAATTACAACAAGGTAAATCATAATTTAATAAACTAAGGGTATGATGTTACAGTTTCCCACAATAGTAAGGAAATGGGAAAAAATATCATTAGGATTCGTCATTGGAATCCTAATGAAATTTAGTGTAAATAAATCCAAATTGTTGGTAGTTTATCACCTTACCAAGTTATCACTTTTAATTTATATATAGGAATATTTATTTTTTACCAAGTCTACATTATTAAAAAAAGATATGTGTTATTATTGAATGGATTTCCACTATCAATTGTATCTAATTAAGATATTAGGATTACCTTGAGGTTTTTTAGAAACTTTCAGCAAGGGTTAAATGTTTAACTAAGCTTCATCACATCTTATCACCCCTAAATGGATGGTAAATATAAAATTACCAACCAAACACCAAAGGATATACTGATATTATGTTCAATGGATTTCCATGGATGTTGAGACCAACAAAATCTCTAAGTGGAGTTCTTATATAACAAAAATTTCCATTCTAGAATCTAAAAGGAGATTTATGAATCCATATATGGGAATAGATGTTTCACTTCATAATTTGAGGTTTATTAAGTAGAGAAGAAGCTTATGAGACAAAATATTATCCTAGAGATGACAGAAGAGGTCAAACCATTTCAGCGTCACAAGAAATCCACAAAAAAGACATATGAAAAGATATGAAAAAAACCATCAATGAGACCTAGGGTTTAAAGTTGTTGATAAGGTGTTCTGTAATATTTCTATATAGATTACAGTCATGAAGTTTGGGATGAAGTTAAATGTTATTCTAAAATACGTCGTCCCATTTAAATTATCAATTGCATCTAAGTAGTTACCTACTAACTAACACTCCCACCAGACATATCTTATGTACATGATGTGTTTGATGTATCCCTCTTGAGAATTTTAATACCAAACCCCTCACATTTACTAAATACATAGGTATTACCATTGTAAAATTATCACTCATACAATGAGACATTGATGAATATCATAGATCGCAAAGACAAAGTTCTATGAAGCATGACAAATCTCATAGTCAAAGTGTAGTGGAGGACTCTCATCTTTTAAGAAGAAACATGGGAATCTGGAGGGGTGATGGAACCAAGGTGCCCTCATATATTTTATGGTTTGAAATGAAAATTTTATGGATGAAATTTCTTAAGGTAGAATAATCTAACGACCTAAATGATTAAAAATGAAATTCTTTTTATGATTTAATTAATGAACTATTATGTAATATGATTATATAAAACAAACTCACTTCATTATTTTATCTAATAAGAATCAATATAATATTAAGTATTGTAAACCCAAAAAAATATATCTATATAACAATTATTATATGATTATTATATATTAATGGATATGATAAATATAGTGGAAACTTATGAAATTAAAATAACCTCGACCAAAAGGTTCATACCCTATGAAACCCATTTATTGGCCTTATGAGGGAGAAAAAATCTATTTGATTTTTCCCTGACATATAACAAGTTTAGATCCAACATATAAATCATTATTGAAGTAGTTTACAATTTATGTTCAATCCCATCAAGATAACGACCCAAAATATGTTCACCGAACAACCCCAAGTTACTATAACTATCATGAACCTAACCCATATGGTATTCCCTAGTTTAAAAAGGGGTTATGTATCTTGAATCTAAAAATATGAATTCATTTTCAATAAAATATTAATTATACATATTATTTTTTATGATTTATTAATTAATGATGATGTAATTAGTTCAATAAAAATCAGATATTTAATATGATAAAACTAAAATTGATTTTTTGGGTAATATTAAATTTCAATGATGTCATTAATTTTGATGAACTCATTAAATTTTTAAATAAATTTCATTGTAGTAAACTATTATTATAAAATATTATATAGATGTAAATATAACTTTATGAATTTTAAATGTAATTTTTATAAGTGTTCAAAAACTATTTTTGTTAAAAAACAACTTTTTAAATAATTGGTCATTTTAATATAATAGTGTAATTGATAATATTTGTAGACTTATTTTGATAAATTAGATATTTTTTTCTGAATAATAATGTTAAAATTATCCAAAGGAAAATTTTTAACAATTTTCTAAGACAGTCGATTTTTGAGAAATAATTAAATATATTTTACATATATGGTATAAATTATGACATCATAATGAACCAAAAGTTATATAATATATTCAATAAAAGGTACCTATGACCAAATATATATTTTACCTATTTTTAGGTTATTTTTTTTTAATTTGTACACTTATGCATGTACATGATATGAAAGTGACTAGTGCACTAAGATTTATATAGAAATCCATTGAATTGGGTAATATTTTAGTCTCATGAGACATCATTATTGAGATTATATGGAAAACATAATCAATTATGGGACATTTTTCACCATGTTATGATTTTTGTTTCAATTTCCAATTACATATGTTTATTATGTCATGTTTAATGTTGCCACATTCCCATTTTTCCATTATGATATAATCATTTATCATGATTTGATGTTAATTTTTATGATTATAATGTATTTTATGTCCCATTTAAATCCCTATTTACTAAAATAAATTAATTTCCGCTCGTTATGCCTAGTTTATTACCTTACTCATCTATATAGCTCACCCCCCTCTTATGTTTATCCCTAGGTTATCCCATGCAGTTTTAAAAGCTGTCGAATTCTGGACTCATGTTAAGGAAGTTTTAAATAACATTTTTTATCCATGTATCAATTTGATATTCTATGTAACTAATCCCCAAAATACAATACTTCTTGACCTTCTGAATTGTACCATGTTTTCTTTTACATAAAAAACTGGAAAATAAATTGTATTAAAGATATGGGGGTTCATAATAAGTAGATAAAATATGATAATATTTATATATGGTTATTTCATATAAATATAATAAATATAAATTTATTTTTACAGTAGGTTAAAATAACTTTAGTAGAAGAGTTGAAATTTAGGTATGATATTTCAACTCAATTTCCACTCCATTGAGACCTATTTTGTAATATGCACTTATTTATGTTTATGTGGCATATATACTTTCCATTTAATGTGTCTAACAAGAATATATTTTAATTCATGATGAATAAATATTTAATTCATTTTTAAAAATTTAATGGGTTCAATTTTAAGAGTTACAATAAGTACTTTTATAATATAATTTTTTGGGATTATCTTTACTTTTTATGAACAAATCCTATAATAAATACATCATATACGCCATAAATTTTTTTATAATATAGATATTAAGGTGTTAAAATATATTCATATAAAGTTTCTTCTATTTTCACTTGAATCCTAAAAAGAAATGATTAAAAGGAATTACATTGATATTTCTCTTAATAAGTAACATTTTTCATCTATGACTATATTTTTTGAAAAAATATATAAAAAATTACTTTCTACTAAAATAGTTTAATAAGTATATTTATCTTAACCATTTATTTGTTTAAAATGTTTGAATGTAATATTTAAAACAATTTCTAAAAGGGTAATTTTTTAATTTCTTTATAAAAGTCAATATGAATATTTCTTTGTAACATTTACAACATTAATATAATTCCCCCCCACCATAGCAATTTTTCACTATTTAGTTTTCTTCAATATTATTTAAATGTTGTTAAAAAGAAAAAAAATTTATTAATTTTTACTTTAATGGTTCAATTACATTTTCATTATTTCTCTATAGGACCTGATTTTATTAAAAAACATCACTTCTGTTGAATTGAAATTTATATTTTATCTATTAGTAATTTTGGATGTGCTAAAATTATACTAAAACATTCACTTTATTATGTTAATTTTCCATTAGATATTAAATGTATATTAAATATCAATATTTTTTTCCATGGTTACTATTATTTCCTTAAACATATAATACTTATATATATAGTGTCTTATTATGAAAATTATTTGATTGGCTATGGAAATATTATTATCTTGTATTATTTCATCAATAAAGATATTTTTTTAAGGAATATTATATAGGAATTAAATTTATCACTAAATATATATGTAATGAAATGGAAAATAAATTAATGAGGGGAATAGTTATTAATATCCCCTATATGTTTCACCATATCATGAGAAAAAACCAATTGGAAAAACATTTTAATGGGTTTCTAGTGTATACCTCCACATCAATTAAACTAACCATGCATAAGGCCTTGATGGTTAAGATATTGTTTACCTCGTTATTTTAATGACCGCTAAATCAGGATTCTAATGATGTCAATGAATTTTCTGTTTTCAATATGTATTCCATTAAATTGAGATAAGTGGTTAAATTTTCTATGTATGAGTCACTAGGGAGATCAAGACACAACTGGGGCTAAGTCCCCGTCATGTCATGTTTTTGAAAAACTATGAGACACTACCATGTTTAGACACGATTAGCATGGAAATCATGCTAACTTTGAGATTCCATCAGATGACATACATCCAGAGTAAAAAATGGGTAATGTATGAGACACAACCAGTGTCATTTCACCAGAATGTAAATTTTTCTTTGGATGAGATAACTCTAGACAAGTCATCACTTCGGTCATATCACCAATACAAAAATCTATCCATGTATAAGACACCACCAAACCAGACACCACCAGTCGAGACACTACCAGTGAATTGAAATTCTGGCTAAGTGTGTGACACCACAAGTTTCATTCCACCAGAACGAAATACCACCAAAAATCAAGACACCAATAGATTAATCCACCACCACTATTTCCTTATAATTATTTTCGGGATAAATTTATTCTAATGGATACATTATCAAAATTTAATTCCATATATTATTTTAATTAATATCTCTTAAATTTTTGAAATAATGCATTGATGTAAGTGTTAGACGTGAAGAATGAGGAAGAAGAAATGATCCATATATTCCTGATGCTACTAATAAAAAGGTATGAGAACTCACTCTGGTGATGAAGAGAGATGAAATAGTGTATAAATCTTATTGATAGAAAGTTTAGAGTTTCAAATTACTAATCACACATAGATGTAAACCAGATTGAAAACAAGAATATGTCACCTACTAAAAAAACTCAAATAATGAAGCCAAATCACATACCAATTACCTACAATCCTCCAGTCAAGAACATAAGTCTTCAATACATTTTTATTCGGAAGTTATTCAAGAGATACTTACTCAAGATTCCCTGCAAATCAAATCAATAGTCACAAGCTACACTACAATAGAACGAGCATTTCTGAAATATATACTTTTAGATTACTATATTATATTTATCATTATTTAATTTTGAGCAATGTGTATGTATACTCAGTTTTATCAAACACACAAACACTATATCCAATACTAAACTGGAAGATACCTAGATATCTTCTTATCTTTTCTTACACCCGCAATCTCACTGATAATAGTGGTAGAGGTCCTTGTATTGTCTGTTCATTTTTTCTCCCACATATAATTGTGTAAGAGGTTTTGTGTAACATAGAATGTTTTCAAAATGTTGTAAAACCTGTTCCAGGTTGCCGATCATCTTGTTTATTTTATATAAACTACTTGGTGGTAGGTGCGCACCAATTGAAGAGGAATAAGTCACCGCTTGAGACTGAACATCTTGTATTCAATATTTCAACTATATACTTTAATTTTTTAAATTTATCATTACTTTTAAAATAAAAATTGTTTTAACTATAAAATATATATACATTGATAGTTTATATTTATTTCTATTCATATTGTATGTTCATCCAGTAAATTGATTTTAAAGGATCTAATAATATTATATATTATTAATATGAGACCAAATAATTCTATACAGAAGTATTTAGAATGATTAAGATATATATAAATATATATTTTGATAACATATTATGTAGTTAAAAACTTGGGGTATTTAAAAATAATTCATTTTAAATGTAATTTGAATTGGGTACTCAATTAACCACCCTCTTGAGATACTCACTCTGCCCACTATTTGGTATTAGAGGAGATACTTTATTTGGTGATAATTATTTCAAAATCGTTTTAACTATGATTTTTAGTTAATATTTAATACTATTAAATTTGTTTCCTTATAAATTTATTTTTTTAAATGTACAATCATAATGAAGGTTGTGCTACTAAATTACTTCTCTTTTTAAATGGTACAAATTACTCTCAATGAGAAATTAAAATGAAAATGCATAGATAAAGAATGGGTTTTTATATTTAGTCTGCTTTAGAAGTTTAATATGTTATACCAGATATTACTATAAGAACATGAGATTATGAAACAATGTTAGCTTACAATAATAATTGAAAATGATAGGACCAATTTTGGATTTTTCTCACACTATGAGGGGGGGGGGGGTGAATCAGTGTTAGATGATTTTTAATCAAATTCCAATATTTATCCCTTTACCTATTTGACCTATTAGGATCCTGATTCTCTTTTTTTCTTCTCTTTATTTCATGAAAGAATATTAAATCACTAAAGAAAAGCACACTATATTTTAACAGAGTTAACTGCTTAATAAGATCAGATAGTCATTAGCATGGTCCAGAAATAATCCCAACTACATAACAAATAGAAATAAAATCCATTTTTTGTTACAATGAGTAGGATATACCATTAAAATCATATGGAACATTGAAAATAATACATAGTACATGTTTTACATCTCTTGTATGGATCTTTATATTACCTCCCAAGATAGTTTTCTTCTTATTGATAAGGGTTTGTAATGAAAATAATGTTATCCACCTGTTATGTCATGTCTGATGACACAATTCTTTTTTAATCTTCCAAAACTTTCTTCTTCACTTTGCTACTTGAAAAAAGTATACAATAAATACTTATTACATCTTCCTAGAATAAACCTTGATAGTTTCAAAATATTCTTCTTTTTATGTCAGTTATAATAATAACAATTTGTTGTGGACTGATGACCACTAGAATTTCTTGGACCCAAATTTCGATCAACTGATATCTATTTTCTCACCAAATCTTCTATCTGCTTCTCAATTTATTCTATAGTAAAAATCCAACTACACTGAGATATCTTCCTTTTCTTACTTCTAGAATCACCAAAATTCATTTTTATTATTAAATAAATGAAGACAAGATCGGTATAAAATCATTAAAATTAATCTACCCTGAATAACAAATGATCTTTATCTGGAGACACTCTATTCATTTTGGACACACAATAATATAGAATATTTATGTACTAATTTAATCTATCTTTTTTATGTCAGTGGAAAAATTGACATTTTTATCCCTTCTTCTTATTCTTGCTAAGATAAAAAATTATATTATTATTATTTGATACATAATATCAATAGTGAATATATTATCAGTTCCCTTTCATGTACTATTAGTTTTGTAAAATTTCTTTCAAAACATTTTTATTCATTTTGTGAACTTTCATGTACCCATTGTATACTGTCCTGTATCCTTTGTGAACTATATTCCCCTTTCAAACTATCCCTAAAAACTATTCCCCTAAACAACTCTCACGAACTGTGGCAAAAAACTATCTCTGCGAACATCCATACACCTCATGGTTTGAGTACCTCACAGACAACATTCCCTTCAACCAACTACCTATGCGTCATGAACAACCAATTCCCCACATACTATTGATTTTCCATGGACCACAACTAATCAATGAATGTCCTTGCTTCCGGGACCGAATTTCCTTCACACGAACCACTTATTGCATTGTATACTGCCTCTACTTATGTAAATCATATCCTATTTCATGAAAAAATTTCTCATTTTTGTAATATTTCAACTCTAAACTACTTTCCATCATTGTATTCTTCCTAACGAAATTATTATCCTTCACAAAATTCTCCCTCGCAAACTCTTCGAGACTTAACTGAATTCTTTCACCAGTGACGATGTTCTATAATAAATTTCACTCTTACTAAATGATGGGTTTAGGGTCCTTTATATATGAAAATAAATATGTAAATCCCATTAATCTTTTTTACCCAAATTTTCTATGTGGTATAAACTTTTCCATGGATTTCATCCCTTTCACGAACTGTTTTCCCCTCCACAGTCTGTGAAGTGCTGTTCTTCCTTTACAGCGGCCAATTCCATCCTCCAATGGATCATAAACTATCATACAAAAATGAAATCATTCTCCTGTGTAAAATTCTTCCCACGAACTGTGATCCTCCCATGAACCATTTTTCTTACACGATCCACATACCACTCTTCACGGTCCGCATAACACTACTAAATGAAATACTTCCTTTTCCAAATTTCCTTCACCACACCAAGTACCTCCTATGTGTTCTTTGAACTATCATTCATGGTCTGTGAAATAATATTTGAAGAAATAAATCATTTTCTAAAAAAAAACTCCCAGTTTTTAGGCCCAAAAAATTGAAAAAACCCTAGAAAATAGATCCAATTAATATACAACTTTGGAAACACAATAAAAATTGTTTTTTGGTCACTACCTTCATCATAAAATATGGATTTTATAATATATATCATTTGATAAATCATATCTAGAATCATTATATTTAAGAAGGAAATTATTTTTACTTCCCTATCTTTCAATAACATCCTTCTTTCCAATGAAAACTGAATACGATTGGCAACACCTTTTCTCACTTTCTTTAATTAGGGGTTCATAACAAGTTCTCCAAAAAATTATGATATTTTTGAAATACATATCACCAAATCATAATCATATTAAACTAGGATAATTACTCAAACATTATATAAAATTTCATCAAATGAATCAATAACAATTCTCCAAGTATCACCTTGAAACTAAAAATCACCAAACCATTCATATGTTTATTGGAATACTAAGACATGATGACATTGTTTAATATCTATTAACATCGGAATCACTTCACAATATTGACCGTAATGAGATATTATTGACTCATTGATAACTATTGACAACAAATGATAATTTTTTGGAAATAAATACAATTTATACACGAAGTGGGATCTTTAATAAAGTCATGAATTCTGTTTACATTGTAGTATGATATGATTTTTTTTAAAATCTGTATATAAAACTACTTATGATATTTTGGATACTTTTTCAGTTTTCAATACGGGAACTTATAATATTAAATAGATGAGTCTTAGTACATATACTATTAAAAATAATAATATTTAGACTAATAAAAATGAACTCATGACATGTACCTGAGGTATAATGGAATTTTAAACACAATGAGGTCAATTGGAAAACCCATATCAGAAAAGAATCAGATCATGAAAATATTAACATGTCTACCTAAAAAATTGAGGGGCACATCAATTTCAATTATAAAATAATGCGACATAAATATACTGCCTATGAAAAAGTAGATTGGAAAACTGATGATGTACGATAATTAATTAGAAGTAAATCATGAATAATATGAAGAGACTAAGAAAAATTCAGTATCCTTCAATACTATTGCATCCAGACAACCAAAAGAAAAAAGAGAAAGAGAAATTCCTATCTATAGATTCAACTGATTGTAAATCTCATTCTGATAGTGATGAGGAGTTATTTCCCCTTTATAGAAGATTTAAGATATTTTATAGGAAGAAAATTTTCTTCCTAAAATAGAACTATAAAGGAATGTCTGAGAATATAGGTAATTGGAAGAAATAATGGAATAAGGATGATGATCCAAAAAAAATTTTCGACATTGAATGAAATAGGAAGGGACACATAAAATCTGACTGTCCAAAACAAGTATAAAAATATTTATAAGGAAAATTATAGAAGATAAAAATGTATAAAATACCCAACTTCAGTTCTTCTATATATAGATCTAGTGATTCAAATTTATAACCTGAAGAGAAACTAGATAGATCAAATATGAGTTTCCTGATTAGTCAGTGAGGTATCTACTTATCTACTATTTATAATATTCTATCTATTTATAATTATGATGATTCTAGAAATGAACAACATGATGATGATACTATCACAAATGAGGAATTATTTGAATATTAAAACATTTTATAGGAACTTTAATGAGCATAATTATGAATAAAATGTTTTAAAAAGATATTATTCTCTATCTTCTAATAGAAAATTTGATATGTATTTTGAAAAAGCAAAAAATCCCAACAAATCAAAGATAATACTAAACTAAAACATTCAAATGAGAAATTAAAGAAATATATAGAAACGTTTTTAAATGTTATAGAAAATATTAATCAAAATTTTGGTAATCATGTGCCCCAAAAAAATGTAACTTGAATAAGATATTATCTATGATAGAGAAGAATTTTATGAAATAAATTTGTTCCTAAATCTAGACATGAATGTTCGAATAATAATAATTTTTAAAGAGACAAATAAATTATATATTTTTAAATGTTTGAAATTTATTTATAGGAGAATTATTAGGTAAATATGGGTTCCCAAAGAATTGATCACTGATATTTTTAAACCCAAATAGATTAGGGTACCAAAATCAGTTCTTTTTCAAAACTCATGTCACATGAAAAATGATTGAAGACTTACAGTAGATGTATATGGTACTTGAATAGTGGATATTGAAGACATATGATTGGATATTATTCATGATTCAAGAGCCTTATTTATGTATATGGTGTTCATGTCACCTTTGGTGACAATACTAATGGAAATATCATCAACTTATGATTGATTTTCACAAAACATTAGTTTTAATTTCTAAAATTGTATTTTTTTATGGTTTAAAGTATAACATGCTTTGTATTTCATTGTTATGTGATAATGTTTGTTATGTTAAGTTTTAAAATTATACATTCAATGACTATGATTAAAAAAATTATTTAATTTTTACTACTTTGAGAAATGACATTGTTTATGTGGTTGATTTAAATTCTTTAGTTTCACAAAATGTTTAATGATCAAGTTCATTTAATAAAGAATCTTGGATTCAAAATAGGATATTAGGCTATTTAATAATTCCCTATATTAGTAAGCTAACTAGAAAATGGTTTATTAGGTATCTACCTATTCTCGAGTTCCAAACTAATATAAACACTAAGCCCTTTAAAAATAGAAACATCACCCATTTTATTTTAAATTAAAGAAAGAGGTGTCAACTTCTCAAACCCTTTAGTTGGTTCACATGGATTTTTACTCACCTTATAGAGTCTAAAGTATTAATGGGAATCATAATGTGTATTTTAAATTATATATTTTCTCAAGATATAATTGGGTATATTTTCTATCTCTCAAAAGTTAGGCTTTCTCTTACTTTACTGAATATGTTAAGTCTATATAAAATCATAGTGGGATTTGGATTAAGACCTTAAGAAGTGAACTTGGCTATGAGTTTGAGAATTAATTTTTTGAATCTTTATTCTCAAAAAATGTCTATAATCATTACTTCTCAGATACTTAGAACCCTCAAGTCAATGTCGTTGTAGAAATGAGAAACATAACATTAAAATTGATTGCTCAGACCATGTTGAATGAGTTTGACCTAAATATCTTTTTTGGGAAAAGCTGTCAATACAACCTGCTACAACTTCAATAGATTTTATATTATACCTATCCATAAGAATAATCCTAATGGATTGTGCAATAATTGGACGTATAAGGTTAATTACATTATAGTTTTTGTTTGAAAAGTTATTATTCACAAATGTAAGGATAATTTGGAAGAATATTTTTCCAAAAGTGATAAATGTATTTTACTTTGTTATTCAATCTCTAAAAAAGACTCTAGAGTGTTTAATTAGAAGACCAAAACTATAGAAGAATCAATTCATGTACAATTTGATGATAATGATCCACATGAGCCTAAGATCTCCCTATAAAACCTCAAGGATGATTTTCCTTATTTGAACATAAATTTTAACCCCTCAAGACACTACTATCAAACATCCAAAAAAATAATCATGTTCTGAAGAATTTCCATAACTTCCAAAACCAATACCTTTAGAACCTGAGGTGAGAAATCCATATTTTTCGCAAGATTTTAGAAACATTATGTAAAATTATTTAGATTCTATTTTGGGAGACCTAAATAGAGGTACTCATACCAGATATTCTCTAAGAAGTCAGGTTGAACATCCAACCTTCTCATCTCATCCTGAAATTAAGAACATTAATGGACATATTAATGACGAATTTTGGATAATAGAAATGAAATAATAATTGAATCAATTTCAATGAAACAAAGTGTGGGAACTTATAGATACACCCAAAGACACCATAACTATTGGTACTAAATGTTTCTAGGAATAGGGTTCTTGAGTTAGGAATTATAGTTAAAAACATGGTTATACTTTTTGCACATGGTTATATTCAAGAAGAAGGGATAGAATACGAGGAAAAAAATTCACCTGTAACTAGATATGATTCAATAAGAATCCTGCTTTCTTATGCAGATCATCTATATTTAAAGATTTATCAAATGGCTGTTAAGAGTTAAAACATTTTTGATTTTATCAATGCATTTTTTATTTGATAAACACCTGGTTTTCAAAATCCACACATTTTAAATCTTTTTTAAATTAATTAATTATTGATACTATTTAAAATAGGATCCTAGATCTTGGTATGATAGGTTTAACAATTTTCTAATTTCAAAATGTTTTTAAAATGTTATAGTTGACCATATTCATTTTATAAAAATAATTTTAAAAGTTGTTTTAGTAGTCCAAATATATTTTGATGATATAATTTTTGGATATTCAAGAAATTATCCTTGTACTGATTTTTCTAAAATGATGAAAAATTAGATTAAATCAGTTTAATGGGTGAACCTAAGTTCTTTCATGGATTTTAAATCATTCTTAACAGAGAAAGAATTATTTTAAATATTAGTAAATATAAAAAATATCTATTAAAATCTATTAACTCTGATAGAAATAAGAGTAGTGATACTCATACGAGTACCACCTATAATGTTGACCTTGATGACAATGGGAAACCAGTGGAAAAAACTAGTTATAGAGGTATGATCATAATTCTTCTCTACTTGACTACTATTTGACCATATATTATGTTTAGTGTGTGTATGTGTGCTTTTTGATGATATGGGTTGTAGTCATTTTACCCAATTCTATATTTTATTTACCTAAGAATGTACAATATTGGAACACCCTTCGGTTGATCACAATGATCCCACTTACAACACACAGTTTTTCTACTATCACTATTCTAAAATATCTAATATAAAACTATAATACTAATATAAATTATAGGTGATTGAAATTAATGAAATATAGATAATATATATATATACACACACAATGTATTATATAATGATGTTTGTAATAAATAAAGAAGAAATTTTTCTTAGGAGTTTATGGTGGTAGAAATCATTGTTTAAAACAATTCTTAATATTCAATTCAATGTAATGACTAAGACATGTCGCACTACACCTTCTTATTTGAAATTTCATTACCCCATACCGAGACCTCTACATTTTGGTTGATTATCTTCCTTAAGAAAACTAGTAAAAATCTTCATTTACCATCACAATCAATTCCATGATTTACCATATGCATGACACAAATAGTGAAGTGAAGGATAATGATTTAGAAGAAGAAGAACTCAGTAGTACAGAAAATAGGGTGACCAATCACCATAATTGATTTAACTTCCACTAAAATCTATTACATAAAATAAAGATATTATAAAATAAAGAAAAATAAACTCATTAAAAACACCATTTACACCCATGAACAAGTGATGAGGTTTGTTTTTTATTTTTAGCAGACATGAGAAGCGAACAATGGTGGGTGAAACATGTAAAATAAAAGCAATTGGAGAAGAGAAAAAATTAAAAGAAGAAGAAGAAAAGACACACTAATATATATTGAAAATATTACAAACTATTACAAAAATTAAACTCCACCTTATCCTTGAAAAATGGATACATCCTGAAAAGAGATAAGAGATACATCATTATTAGGATAGGGGGTCAAAGAATTATCTCCAAATATACCATCCAAACGTATCTGAATCGATGTCCCATTAAATGGATGAATTTGTAACATGGTTATTCATGAATGTATTTTCATGATGTATCGTTCATTCACCATAAAAATTATAGTATCGTTGACTACTGAATGGAGGATTTATGAATATTTTACTCCGAGGCCTTAAATCTGTCCATGTAACTTCATAAAATTCCAAATCTTCAACTTACCATGAAATTATTAACTCTCAACCAATTTATTCCCGAGTTCCACCCTTAATAAAAGATATTCCACAATTTATTTCTCATCCATCCACCAAATTTCAGTCATTGTGGATGAGTGGTTCAAATGATATGAATTAATTATGGAATGGAACCGTTTCGGCATGATGAGACCTTTTATATTCCATGTGTTGGAACAATTAAAAGAATGAATTAATGAGAGAATTTTGATATTATTATCCTCATATATGTTCCTGATTAAACCCTATTTCATATCTAGATATAATCAATACAGTTAAACATGTTTATAATAATTTATGCCTCCATTATGGTCTTGGTTTCCACTCCATTATACAGAAAACATTTCAACAAAGATTGATTTATTTGGACCTCTAAATTTTTGAATCAAGACTTGGTACAACTTAAAAATATGTATCCAATAAACAAGGATTTCCTAAAAAAAGGAATGAATCATTTTGGATCAATATTTAAAATGCATTCTTTAAATAAAGAAGTTTTTGAAAATAGTTATAATTCCAAAATTGGCATTTTTTTGAATTTAAGCTCAAAATACCAAAAAACCCTAAAAACCTGACTATTGAGCATAATTTAACAAAATTATGGGATTATAAACATTTAATTATAGAATAACTTAAATTAAAAGTTTATCATCATCACTCCCCCACAATTAATCCTTGCACGCATGAGCAGTCATCACATATTTAATTCAAAATTCATAGAAGAATCAAAAATGAGAAAACATCAATGATCCTTTTCAAAAAATAATTCTTTAATATCTATTTTACAAAAAAAATCCCTTAACATTTCATTCCTCACATTTAAATTGTTTCTAAATCATAAATCTATCTATGTTCCAATCACAAGTTACCTCGCATTAATTTTTTTTCACACTTCATTCAAGAGAAATTAAATCGGTTGTTATTCTAATACTTGGAAATTTTTGGATCACTGTAGGATTAGGAAAATTATAATTTCTCTATAGTTTAAAACATGAAAATCAATTTAATAATGTGAACTTTACAAGGTGAATTATTTTGAATAGTTTTGTGGGAAAATGATTAAAAAATCTAATGCTAGAAAGAGGAGGTTCGAATCTTAAGTACAATATATGAATAATCAAGTTAAAAAATAGGATGAACGTCACTCAATTACAATTAATAATGTGAAACACAACAACGAACGTTTTTTTATTAAATGATAAATGAGCAAAAAAAATATTATAATGAAATACATCATCCAATTTCTAAAAAATTTTCATTTTTTTAAAAGCTCAAAAAATGCAAAACTTTATTTTATTTTCTTTTCTTTATTTTCTTTTTTTTTCATGGAGGATTAGAAGTAAATTAAATACAATTAGTTAATTAAAATATTGAACTTTATTTTAGATAATAATATTTTTCATAAAATTAATTACAATGATAAATTAAATATCATCTCAATTTTTTACATTTTTTTGAAGGAGAAACAGATTTAACAAATAAGAAATAATGAAATTATAAATAAGCCCAATTAGATCAATCTACACTGACCAAAATATTGATACACACTTCATATAACCTGAAAATGGAACACATCCCATTAAATCACATTAAAGATCATTCCCCTAAACTCAAAATTAAAATATTAATTAAAAAATACTAAAAGTAAAGGTAGGTAAGGAAAAATCATCTTGTAATATGGCTTACACAAATTAGAAAATTCATGAAATCTAAGGGTTAATGAAGGATATATTTAAGAATGAGTGTAAATATAAATATGTTTCTAGCCAAATAATTTCTCCAATTATATTAAAAACACTCCATGCAATCTAGTGTTTTGAAAGAGAAAAATAAAAAATTATAGTTCTTACAAAAAATCAGAATTTCTCACAAAAAGTGAGTGTATAAGAAATAGAATTTCAGAGGTTCAAAATACTTGATAGGTCTAGAAAAATATTTTTATTCATTGTTTCATGGGAATAGATTTCAAAAATTTCTCAAACACATAAAAATTCATGAAAATTTAAATTAATATGGCCCTAATGCAACCCCCATCAACCCTGCTTGGCCCTCAGTAGATGACAGAGAAGACTGCGGTGGAAAACCTAGTTCTTATAGAAGATTAATATGGACTTGATGGATCTTGGAAACATAGTAAATCATGTAAAAGAGGATGGATTCCTAGAATTTGTGGGCGAGGATGTGGATAAGAAGAACTAATCTTAAAAAGAGATGAAGCATATTTTGTGGATTCAGACATGGATGACAAAGACATAGAAGGTCTTCTTCAACAATTAATAAATCTTGAAGCACTTCAAAGAAGGGGATATGGATGAGGGCGAGGATATGGGATTGATTGGGATGCCTTGTAAGATGAAGAACAAAATATTGCATATAATATTAGAAAAAATATGGCCCTCTTGTGGAGGTCCATTGATTGGTGTGAAATGAACTGCTACTCTCATATTTCTTGTTTTTTTGATTTTGTTTCAATGAAAATGACCATGGACCTTACATTTAAAAAAAAAATTAATGGTTGAAAAACTAAATAGAAATAAAGATAAAACTGTGAATTATTTTTCAATGGAATCCATGAGTTAATCTCCTAGAAACATCTAGTTGACATAGAAAGTTTGAAATAAAGAAAAATATAATAAAAATATGGAATAAGAAATATTAAGAGAAAAATGGATAGAACTTGGTTTGGACCCCCATGTGGTTTCTAGGATATGACTTCCTCTTGTTTGGTTGTTGCAGCGGTTTAACCCCAATCCAAATGTGGAGGGTGTTTATTTCTTAAAAACCACTAAATTTTATTTCTCCCATTATCTATTATTATATTAGGGGAGTTAGAACCCCTAAATAATGGAAAAATATCCCCAAACCCCAAAAGAGTTGAAAAGGAAAACTTTAGATCAATAGGGAGGGGAAAAGAATATAAGGGTGCTTCATATTTTTTCATCTAGAGGAGTGGTTTCCACTAGAGAAGAATGTAGTAGAATATAATGAATCTTCTACAATGTTTTAGGTTCATCAATTAATTCCTTAGGGATTTATTCATTTGTTCCACCATCCTCATTTCCACCATTGTACAACTCGACCAGCTCCTCCATTTTCTCCTCAACAAAAATATCTTATTCATGTTATTCATCCATGGACAACAGTAAGGGTTCTGAATCTATAAAATTAGAATAAGTTATATCAGTTTTAAATTTTAAATAAGTAATATTTGAATGAATATAATGTTCAGATATTTAATCTCCATTAAAACATTCATCTTTAAACCATTTCTACTTAATTAGAGAAGTTGAGAATTCATTTGGTGTAGAGGTATGTGGATCATCAAGTATAGTGTCAAACTCACCAATATCTTTATGAGATGTAGTTGTGAAAAATGTTTCATTATTCTCAGATTTTATTCTTTTTTGTTCCATTTATTAGTCTTTATCTTCTTCAACTTGAGTGGTATGCAACGAACCCATCTTACATACTTTTTCAAGAACATTGAAATTCTCATGATGCATCAATGTATTATATTACATTTGTTATGAATTATCTAACAATTTAATATTCAAAGATTCCTCTATGTTGGAAATGTTAGTAGTAGTCCATTCATAATAAAAATATCTAATGTAATCCATGACCTATATAAACAACGATATGTATTGAAATAATTATTTATGATATTTTTTTATGAAAAATAGTGCATATAAGAACTTAGAAATCACAAAAATGGTAAACAATTTATGATAATGACATTAGTCATTTGACATTATTCAATATTTTATTTACCTAATAATGTATCAAAGTGGCACACCCTAGGGTCGTTCACAAGGTGGCCACTTACAACACACTATTTTTCTATTGTCATAATTATAAACAATATACTATAAGACTATAATACAAATATAAATTTAGTGTGTATTGAAATTAATGAAATATAAATAATATATACATATATATGCAATTTAATATTGAATTATGTTAGTAATAAATATATAATAAATTTTTCTTATGTGTTTACGGTGGTTTGATTAAGACCTATCACACTACACCTTCTCATTTGAAATGTCGTTACCCCTTACTGAGACCTCTACATATGGGGTAATAAACATCCCTAAGACAACTAGGAGACCTCTTCATTTTCCATCACAATCAATGCCATGCTCCACCATATTCATGACACAAATTGTAGAGTGGAGGATAATGATTAATGAGAAAAAGGTCTCAGGGGTAGAGAAAATAGGGTGACCACTCAACGTAATCTATTTATCTCCCATACAAATTTCTAACATAAAATGAAGCAAAATAAAATAATTCAAAACAAAATATCCTCCCTAGAACAACATATGTGGTTAGTTCCCTATTTATATCAGAGTTGAGAAGGGAATAATGGTGGGAGAAAGACATAAAATAAAAGATATAGGGGAAGAAGCGAAATGAGAATAGGAATAATTAAATCCAAACTAATATATATTGAAAATAATAAAAACTATTAAAAAAATTTAACTCCACCTAATCCCATGGAATTGGATTCCTATTGAAATGGGAGAAGAGATATATATTTATAGGGAGATGGGGTGAAAGATTTCACTCCAAAATAATTCCCCAAATTGGTCAACAACTATCCCATTAAATGGACTTTAGGATGAGTGGGTTATGGAAAAATTACTCAGAGACAATTAATTTATCCATCTTACTTCATGAAATTCAATTTCTTCATATTACAATGCAATTATGACCTTTCTGCCAGTCGATTCACATGTTCTATACTTCATAAAATTTATTCTATAACTTTTTTGTCATACCTACACAAATGATCATACATTTTTGACATGTGGTTTAAATGGTATGAATTATTTACTGAATGGAACCATTTCTTCCTCATGAGACCTTTCATATTCCACATGTTAAACCATTCAAATAATTCTTAATTTATAGTATGTTGACTTGAAACTCATCAAGGACGTGCCTTATTGAATCCAATTTCATCTATAGCTAGAGAAATTCATTTGGGCACGTTTATCCTGATTTATGACTCCATTATAGAGGTGTGGTCCACTCTGTTGGATAGAACAACATTCTAAAAATAATGATTTATTTGGGCCTCCAGATGACCGAATCATGACTTCGTACATTTGAAAAATATATATCCAAATAATATTGGTATCCAAAAAAAATAATCACTTTATTTGGATCAATATTGAAAAAGGTATTATCAAAATACAAAGGTGATTGAAAATTGTTAAAATTATATAATTGACCTTTTTTTTCATTTATGCTCAAAATACCACAAAAACCAAAACAAACGTGACAATTTCCAATAAAAACTATGGTGGGATTATAGAAATATAATTATATAGTAAATTATATGAAAATTTAATCTTCATCACTAATTTCCAAGAAAACCCAAAAGACTCACATTTAAATTATATTGAATGTATTTTCAAATACCAGAAGTATACAAGAAATTTATGATAGTTTTACCCAAGATTAAAAGTATTTAATTTATTAAGTTATTATGATTATTATTATTATGGATACATGTTATATAGAAAAATAAACTAAAGAACATGTCACTTTTTGAGAAATTATGTTGTTTCGTGGTGTAGTAAGAAACAAGATCATGTTTCTCTATTAGATGATGAATATGAATACATATTTTTTGTAGTTTTTGTCCACAAATTTTGTTGATGAAACACACCATACTTGTCTATGAATATAAATTCCAACATTTACCCATTAAATTTGACAACACAAGTTCTATAAACATTTATGAGAATCTGCATTCTATAACAAAGAACATTTATATAAGACATCATGTTTTGAGGGATCATTTTCAAAAAGGCGATATTTCTCCTGGGATTATTGGTATTGAACATAAGTTAGCAGATGTATTCACTAAAAATTTGAATTCATAGAGAATAAATTATATCAAACATGAACTAGGAATGAATACTTTTAGTTAATTTTAATTTTCTATGACATGCCATTATGGTGTAAATTTGTTCGGGTGACACACGGTTGTGGTGACACGTCGTTGTGGTGACACATTATTATGGTGACACACTGCTGTGGTGACATAAAATTGTGGTGGAACACCATTGGGTTATCACAACCTTTGGTTATCATAACATTATCTCATCATAGAGTTTTATTTTATTCCTTTGTGATTTTTTTGTTTCTCAAGTTGAATAACATTGTTTATTTTTCATATAGTTTATTTTAGTAACCCAATACATATGTTTTATTGAATTAAAATTTTGATTTTTAGTATTACTTAATTTCTTTCATATTCCTAAATCCCAAATGATACAAAAATATAATATATATCTATTTCCAATGCACCTTGGGCCCAAACTAACACTCTCGAGCCCCAAACTACATCTCTTCTACCCTCCTTCAATCCTGCTACATTTTTCAAACCCTTAGACCGATCAAATTGAATCGAACTACATGACAAGGATGAATTTCCCTTCTTAGTATTCTCGAGGTGAGTCACTATTAGCTAATAATTAAAAGAAATAACTGAGTGTTCCTTCTCCTATTTCACCAGATAATCCTATGCTTTTGAACAGAGTTGTAGTTGTTGAAATGGAATTGGAATCAAATTGTTTGTTGTTCATAAAGTATTTAGAAATCAATGTAATCCAAAACCAAGGATAGTTTGAGTGATTCATGTCAAATAATAGAAACATCTACCCTAATATAGGTTATTAATTCTACTAGCATGTAGAGTTTTATTTTTATTGAGATGGTGATTATTGGGTAAGAAGTCATGTCGATGGAAACATAATAGGTTTCTCATTGAAAAAATTGTCTAAAGATTTGGATGTACCCCATGAAGGAATATATGAGGATTTCCATGGAACTTTTCATAAAGATAGAGAGACGTTTTTGTATGAATATTATTTTTTTAGAACTAATGGTAGATGGAATAATTATATGACCTATTTCCTCATAGCATGATGGGGAATGTAGGATAATATATATGTTTTTGCAGAACATGTTATTCCAAAGAAAGGGTTATTTCAAAACAATAAGGTACGAAGATGTTTATCATATATATCTTATGAAATAATTTCAGAAGATAAATTTAGGTAGATATCTCATGGTGCATATGTGTTATATTATCAATCCGTATTACAAATCTAATTTCATGATATACCTTGTATTCATTTCTACCATATTAAAGGATAAGGGACCAATACCTACAGATGAAGAGTCTATTATAGACTGTAAAGGTTTATGTATTTTAAGGGATACATTTTCATGGATGAAGATTATATTGAACCCCTTGAAGAGGAAGTGGGTTGGAGATAATGATAAGTTGTATGATGAGATTAATCTAGTTGATCATAATACTAGGATGAGAGATATTACTAATCCAAGTCTTGAGCCAGGTGAAATAGTTGAATAACCAGATAATGATAATTAAGAATCTATTTCAAAAGAATAATAAACAAACTATCTATTGATATAGGTAGTAATACTTAATTATCTCCCAAATCTTCTCCCATTTAATATAGAGCTGCTATCCCGCCTAGGATACTACCAAAAATAAGAGTGCTCGTAAAAATTAGTAAAGAAGAAATATATGTTTCAGGAGATGATCAGATAAATAGAAGTTCAAAATCTAATGCTGGTGATGATGAGAGTGGAGATGAAGAAGAGTAAGGATAAAATGGTGAAATCGTTAAAGAAAATGAAAGTGTTATATAAAATATATGTGATGAGGATGACTCTGAACATAATGGTGCAAGTTGTTGAAATAAGAGGAATGATGGGGTGATACCCACATAATGTCTTACTTCACCAGAATAATCTTTAGAAAAACCAGATTTGACTGGAGTTATAGACCTAAAGCTAAAAGAGAAATATGCATTTGTTAAGGGGGAGAAATCACTATCTATAGATATCCTTCATGAAGGTCCAACTACTGATGGATTAAAGTACATATTTATTTACACTAGGAAAACTATTTATGATTTTTCTTTAGTAGAGGAACAACATTTATATGTGAAATATAGTAATGAAATGGCTTTTTTAGAAAAAGGTTGTGGTGAATAGATTGGTGTTTTAGCTTGTGATGAGCCTCCAGTTTACAATCAAAGGATGTATAATCTATTTTGTTGTACAAAAGGATGATGCTTAGAATATAGTGGAACCTCCCATTGATAAATATATTGAACGTAAACCCACTACTTTTTAACACACCTTAGCTACATGTATTTCATATGGATAGATATGTCTTGAAGTTCCAATTGTACAATCTAGTGTGGTACCTCATACCAATGCATTTTTATTTGATGACTTTACAAATTGATGGGATAATCCTATAGAATAAGAATTAGGAAAGTAATCTAGTGTTGTAAGGATTCCACCAAAGAATGGTGGAACATATGTTTGAAATAAAGGATATAGTAGGGGAACTATGATAGATCAAGTAGAATTTTATGTCTTGTTAGAGAATTTTTTAGAAATACTATACATGAATCATCTATAGATCCTCCTTCTATTACATTTGTCTTAGTCACTAGAGAATAATAGAATTCATATGGTGAAATGTAAATTTGAAACTTAAATGAGATTTGAGAAGTCAATATTTGCTTCTGACCAAACCTAATGAAGAGGATTCTAGTTATCTTTTTGAGTTAATAATTCAGAATATCTAACCAGAGATGATGCATCACATAGAAGAAGTTTAGATTGAGAATAAAAGGATTGCAAGTGAATGATAATCGGTCAAGGCTATGCATGAAGACTTTAAGTCATCATTTTTGCAACCATGGATGGGATCCTAAAATCTCTTGAGGATACATATCTAGATACATCTACTCTATCTTCCACAGTGTTGGATTTTGATCAGTTCATAACAGTGTTCAGAGAGGATGTTGCAGATGCCTCTGGTTGAGCCTCAAGAGGAGAACCTATAATTCCATTATAAATTCTACATATTTTGGGATAATCATAGAGCATAAACACATGATGATCATATCTTATTCTAAGGATTTTTATGTTTCAAGACAAATAATTACCTTTTCTATTAAGTACCATTTATCAAGGATTCACACAAAGCTTTATTTGAAACTGAACTTCAATTTCATAGCTGAAAATTTAAGAATACCCCTATTTATATATCTTTTGAAGAGAAAGTAAGAAAAATAAAGGAGATAAATATAGTATTAAACTATTTTATGGAAGAAAATTCAGATTTCTACATGGAAATAGAAACATGTTCCCTAATTATAATGGATTTTATAAATCTAATGAATCTATTTATTCATGTTCATATCCAAGTATTTGTTTCTCAAGAAGTAGTTTATATTACTTAGTTATCTCTCATACAAGAAGTTTCTCATGAACCTATAGCACCTCTAATGATCAAATTCTAACCTTTCCCTATGTATCCTACTAAATCATTGTGATAGATCTAACCAATTTTTATTATAGAAGATCATCCCTAGGATACAGCTAGTCAATCATCTGGTGTTCTGTGTCTTCTACCCAAAACTCCATCATAATTGAATAACACTTATTCCTCATTTCATGAGAAATCCATGGCTAAGGGAGAAGCACCAATGGACCCCTCCTCCAAACATTAAACCTTTTTCTTGTTGTCTTTGATTTTATGTCTTTGATGATATGTAGTTTAAAATATCTTTTTTATAATCTTTTTTACTACTTTCCAATCACTTATACTATTTATAATTATTGAATTTACTTATCTAATATTTACCTATTTTGTAATCCCTAAAGGGGGATAATTCTTATGGAATATTTGTTTTGGTGTGTTTTGGATAACATTATTGTTTATTGATTTTCTGATTTATTAATGTGATGTTTCTTTTTCATCATTTCAAATATCTATTTTTAATATTCATATCCATGATTATTACCTTTGATTCTTACTAATTTATAATTTTTTCTTCGAAACCAACTGCACATATTATGAATGTTATGTCCTAATTGTTACTACATTTGATGACCTATTTTTACATTTATAATGTTCATTCATGCCATCATTTTTTATCATCAAAAGGGGGAGATTACTGACCTACTTGTTTTATTGATAACAGAATCACGAATCTAATGATATTAATGAATTTCATGTTTTCTATAAGTATTCCATTGATTTGAGACAGGTGATGAAATTTACTATTTATGAGTTACTCTTGAGATTAAGACAGTACTAAGGCAAAGGCACCCCCAAGTCATATTTTTTACAATTTCTTAGACACCATCATGTTAAGACATATTCATCATAGAAATATTGCTATGTCATAGATTATGTCTGAATAAATACTTCATGAGTGAAAAATTGTTAAAGAACGACACACCTTTAGTGTCATGCCACCAAAACATAAATTTGGGTAAGTATGAGATAATTCCAAATAAGCCACTTCTAGTGCCATACTACCAACAAAAATTTATGTTCAAGTATAAGACACCACCCGACCAAAAACTACCCATTGAGACAACACCATTGAAGTTAAATTTTGGATAATTCTAAGACACCTCTAGTGTCATTACACCAGAACAACATACCTCCCAACATTATGGAACTTCCAAATTAAGACACCCCCACTATTTCCTTATAATTATTTTTTTAATATATTTTTTCTAATAGCTACATTATTGAATTTAATTAATGTATTATTTTAATGACCATCTTTAAGTTTTTGACAGAACTCATTGATGTATGTGTCAAACATGAAGTACGAGGAAGTAGAATGGATTTGGATATTCCTGCTACAACTGATAAAAATTAAAGCATACTCACCTATTTGATGAATAGAGCTGTGATAGTGTATGAATCCGACTCATAGAAAGTTGGTATTAAAACATATTGAAAAAACATAGAGCTAAACCTGATTGAAGAAAGAAGATATCACATTCTAAAAACACACAAACGAGGAAAACAAATCACATTCCCATCAGTTGTTTTCCTCTATCCAAGAAAATGATTCTTAGACACTCCATTCTTCATAATTTTTTCTATATATCCTGACTCAATATTCACTTCAAATCAAATCAATATTCACAAGATTCATTGAAATAGACTGAGCATTTCTAAACACTACACATTTATATTTAAAAATCCTCTTTATCTTTATTACCTTTTGAGTAGTGTGTGTGCATACTTTGTTTTATCACATGAAAACTATCTTATTTACTAAAATATAAGATACTTAGATATATTTCTAACTTTTATTACACCCTTACTCTCATGGGTAGCAGTTGTAGAGGCCGTTGTGTGTCCTATTCATTCTTTCTCCAAAGTAAAAATATGAAAGTGGTTGTGTGTGACTTCATAAGTTTGGAAACTATTGTAAAACATGATCAAGGATGTGGATCATCTTTTCTATTTTATGTAAACTACATGGTGGTAGGTGATCACTAAGTGGAGAGTAATAAGTCTCATCTTGAGGCTGAACCTATTGTATTCAATCTTTTTGACGTGTGATTTAAAAATATTATGTTATTTTTCTTTAAAACTAATTTTTTTACTATAAAAAATATAATTTGATAGTTTTTCTTCATTTGAGTTCATTTAGTATTTAGATCAAGTGAATTGATTTTAAAGGATGTAATAATATTATATATTATACATCCAAGGCCTAAAAAATTTAAAGAGAAATATGTTGGAAGATTAAGATCAATATCATACTACATATTTTTATAAAATGAGATGTATTTAATCATTTAAACGATTTCAAAATAATCTATTTTAAACAGAAAATTTTATTGGGTACTCAATTCACCCCCTCTTGAGACACTCTCTCCAACAAACATATATCATGATGCCTAATATCATGGAATAAAACATAAATTAGTTCCTTTATTAAGAATTAATTTATTATTACACATGATAAAAATGAATCATTATTATCAATTGATGTATTTATTTCTAATATTATTGATCAAATGATAGGTGTATTCTGTTATCTGTCATTCCATATTGATAATGTCTTATTATTTAATTATATTAATGACTGCATCAAAACCATACTATGAATTTGATCTCCACATTTATTTTCCTTCCATTACCTAGGATATGAGGAAGTAATAATTATATGAGTTCAGGGATATAGAATATCTTATTTCACTATTTGTTATATTTTATTTCCAATTTAAAATATGAAGCATGTTTTTATCTATGTTTTCTACAAAATGAAACATATTAGTTCTTTGTGATTAGACCCATTTACCTTATGACAATTTAGTAGGGAAGACAAAATCTTTAGGTTACTAGATTTAGGGTTTCTTTAGTTATTATTAGAGAAATATTAGTATAAACCATGTGATCTAGATTTTAAATGAACATAGATAGCATGAAAATTATGATACTACTTTATAGTATTGTAGAATTTTACCATTAGTGTGTTTTAATTTTATAGCTTAATATTCAGGATGATTATGATATAAGTTAGTCTGTGCCATTATTCAGTGATGGATCCTTATGAAATAAATATAGTCAACACTTGTAGTCAATATAGCGATTTCCCAGCAGAGCATGCCAATATAGTTTCTAATGGAACTAAGTAGATCATAGCTATATTAATGAAGCTGATTGAGGTTATGAAAAATTACCTTTCCTTTATGGAGAAACTTATTATTTCTTAGTATGATTCACTTATGTTAGATACCTTCATGCAACAAAATCTTCCAAGTGATAATGGAACTACTAATATAATGGTAGCTGAGTAATGGATTATGTCTATTGAAAATGTATTCAAGTATTTGGGACATTACATTTTATTTTCTGAATAATCATATAATATTCTATCAATGAGAGAAATAACGTTAATTCCCAATTTATATAACTTATATCATATTAATCATGAGGGATATTTTTCTCATATGTTTGAGGGAATGTCAAAATTAAAAATATGCCTATTTTATGTGATTTTTTTATTTCATTCCTAAATAGTTTCCCATTATTCCTCTAAATTGTGAAGATGATTTTACAATAGAACTCCAAGATGTTGTGGCACCTATTTAAAATAATCAATATAGAATATCCCCAATTGAGTATCGTGAATCAATGAGGAATTGTTAGGAGAATCTATATAAGGTATTCATTCATTCTAGTACATCACCCTATGATGCTCCTATTATTTTTATTAAAAATATATATAGTTCAATGCATCGTTGCATTGATTATCAAAATCATAACAAAATCACTATTAAGAAAATGTATTACATGCCCTATATTGATGATCTGTTTGATCAATTGTGCGGTGGTCAATATTTTTCCAAGATAGATATAAGATTTGGATGTCATGATCTAAGATTCAATAAGAATGATATACCCATGAAAAACATCCATACAAGGTATGGTCATTTTGATTTTATTGAAATTCTCTTTGGACATACCAATGACGTTGCTATCATCTTAGATTGAATAAATAGAGTATTTATAGATTATTTTGATATGATTTTATAGCCATTAAAAATGATATTCATATATATTAAAAAACCAATTAAGATAATGAATATCACTTGATAATTGTATATAATACCTTAGGAAAAGAGAAGGTCTATAATTAATTTACAAAGTGTTTTTTTGGATATAAAAGGTTTTGTTTTTGAGTCACATAATCTCAAGTTCGGTTACATTGGTGGATCCATCAATGGTGAATCTTATTAATGAATGTCCTAAGAAATCCATTTTAACATTGAGCCATTGACTTCTTATCTTGGATATATATAACCAAAACATTGAGAGATATTTATCAAGACTATACAATACACTCACCATGTTGATTTAAAATGTAACCATGTTATTTTATAAAGGTGAATGTGAAAAGAATTTCAATGAAATAAAAAGAATGTTGGTCAGATCACCTACACCAACAATACATTTTATTGGAGAAGGGTTGTTGATATGTAGTTATTCCTCAATGAAGGGATGAAGATTATTTATCATGAACAATGATATAATGATAGATTATACCTCTCATCAATTGAAAATTCATGATGATTTTTATTAGGTTAAATCCATTTTCTCAATGATGATATGGATGTATTATCTATATGGTTAATGGTGTCTTATAAATAATAATAATAAGCATGAATTTATTTATGAAAAAATATTTGAATATGTGGTATTATGTATTGTTGGTGTTGAACAAAGACTATCATTGGGGAATATATTTACACCAAGAAAGGAAAAAAGGTGGTTGATGACCCATGTTAGAATGAACTTGATAGATTTTCCATGATGATGATTGAATGTGATTCAATATATATGAATTTATAGATGTTTTATCAAAAATCATTTAGAAAATTGGATAGATACAATGTTTCTCATATGAATTTTAAACCATCCATAAATGAGAGGATTATGATGATTCATAATAATGATGTGAAAATATAGAAGATGCTGAGGAGTATTACATAGATCAACTATGATCATGATGAAATGATAAGATTGAAATAAATGAGTTGGTGTTTTTATAATACCAGACTTATAGTAGGATATATTGGATGATTATCATAATTCATCATTTTGTATTCATCTCTAATATAAGAATATGTATGTATATATATATGAAAGAGTATTTCTATAGGGATAAAATAAAAAAGGATATTGTATAGTATATATCTCAATATCTACTACGTCAAAAATTCATGGATGAGAGATAAATGTATAATGGGATTATATAATTATTACATAAAAAATAATGGAAATGAAAACTAATTATTAGGGAATTCATCATCAGGATCCCTAAAAAATTCAATGTATATAATTTTATTGGGGTAGTAGTTGATCTCTTTACAAAATATAAAACATTTATCATTATTAATGAATATTTCACTCTTGATAATCTTACCCAGTTATATGTTAATGAAGTTGATAGATTTTCTAGAATACCATAATAAATTGTATTTGGTCTGTATTTGAGGTTTACCATGATGCTATAGAGAATCCTACTATAGGATCTTGATATAATGTTGAGTTTCAGTACTACTTATCACCCGTATAAATATCTTTGGTCTGTGAGAAAAATTATATCTCTAAAATATATATCGGTAACATTCATAATGGATTTTAATAGTGGTTGGGATAAACACATTCTAGGGGTAGAAAGTGTTTACAACAGTATCACTCACTAATTCATTAAGATGTATCCTTATGGATAACTTTATGGAATGAATTAAAGAAATTCAACAAGATGGGACGAAGTGTGCGAAATAATGATATTAGGACCTGATCTAGTAGATAAAATTGAATAGAATGCAAGATTCATTCAACAAAACATTATGCCATCTTAGAGTTGAAGAAAATTTTATGCTATAAATTTTCAGTGAGATCTTGATTTTGAAGTTGGTGAAAAGGTATGTCAATGAATATTTCATTAGAACAAGGTTACATTATTTGGTAATAAGGGAAATATAATACCAATATTAATCGTTCCTTTAAAAATTCATTTTACTCTGGAGAAACTAGATTATCTCCTAGTGATTCCACTAATCACTATCAAGTTCAAAAAATGATCCATATATTTCTCATAATGAAGTACATACCTTATCCATCACATGTAATGAACTCAATATTTATACATAGAGAGAAATATATTTATTATGAGTAATAATGAGTTGATATTTTAGACTATAAATATAAATTTCTATAGTACATGACCACTCATATGGTCATTGTATTATGGAAAACCCATAAATTTGAGAAAACTACATTGGAACCCAAGGGTGTGATGAGGTTGAATTATACATATCTATTTGTATCAGTGTGATGGGATTTCAAGGCCTCAATTCTTATATTGGGGTTGAATTAAACACATATAGATTTTATGATATATATATTCCAAATAAGTTTAATTTGTTTAATATATTTCCATATACAAAACCATGAATACAAATGAAACTTAATATTGTATACCATTATAACATAGATATTAAACTATATGAGTCAATATGAATGATAAATTTTTTAAAATATATATATTAAATAGTTTAAAATATAGATAATTTATTAATAAATAAATATTAAATTTTTTGTAATGTCATTAATGATTTAAAATAATTTTTTCCGCAAAAATGGTTTTTTTCTTTTTATTTGAAAAAATATATAACTAATTTATAACACTATTATAAAATCAATCCTATTAAGTTATATTAAATTTTAGAATAATAATTTCAAAATAAACATAGAGTTAATTTTTTGGATGTTTTTGAAAAGAATGATTTTTCATTTAATAGTGAATAATTATAATATTTATTGAAAGCGGTTTTTCCTTTTAAAATTTTTTCAAAGATCAACATTGGGATTAAATTGTTTCAATGTATTATTTGATAATTTATATTATAAATAATCTTATTAATTTAATTATATACAATTATTTTTATTGTTAGATAAATAATGCTTATTCTTATGAAAACAACATTTTGGGAAAAAAAATTATTATAGTTTTCACGTTTATTTTGAAAATATTTTTTAGAAATCTATAGAATAAAATTCAATAAAATGGATTACATAATTTTATTTGGTATGTTATATTTTTTGAAGTATTACCATTTCATTTTTACTCATTATGTATATTTACTGTCTTAAAATGTATTACCTTAGTAAAGGGTAAATCTAGTAATTAATGTTAAAAATAAAGTTATAAGGAAATATAAATATATCCAACACTTTATTTTTTTTATTTGTATGATATTAATTATATCAAATATGTCATAAATTTTAATATATGGAATTTTTGTTCCATGTTTCACTGATAATGACATTTATAATATTTTAAGAAAATAAAACTAAAAAATATCACTTGCTTGACATTATATTTCTCTTATATGTCTGTGTGAGTGTATATATACTTTTTAATAAATATTGAATTTCAATTTGATGGTAATGAAATTATTTTAATTAGGGTAATTTATGGATAATTTTTAGTTATTATGTAATTAAATTTAACACATATAACACTGACATAGTACTTGGAATGGGAGTGGAAAAATAAAAGTAAATAATTTTGAAAAAATTAAAACTCTTGTTTTGTTGTGTAATTATTATTTCAAATTAATTTTATAATTTATAATTTTATATATTTTATGGTTTCATGGATTATATTATGATTATATATTTTTCTTTATTTCTTTAATGTCAATTTAAATTAATAGTATCAAAAATATCATTATTGATATTTTATGGAAATAATATTTCTTTAAATAAATTAATATTCATTTAAATAATAAAATAGGACAATTAAGAAGATAATTTAAGGAAAATTCCATCCCAGGTATTTATATGTTATTTTTTCGACTTATAAGTACAATTATAATCCTATATTGTTTTAAAAGTTTTTACTACGATTGGGTTAAAATTGTTTAAGTGGTTAAACAAAAACATAATGTTTAGAATACAAATAAAACATATTAAAATATTATAATTTTAAAGAATTTTATACAAATCCTATATTATAATTGGAATTATGTCCATAAGATTAAACATTCACACAAAATTGAATTTATTAATTCCACGCATGTCCTTTCATTCACTATAAAAAGGCAATAGATCTCCTCTCTAAAATACACTACATAGATCCACTAATGGTAAACCAAAAACTGAAAAAAATATCTTTTTGAAATATTTATTAAAATTTTATCGGTTTTTGAACTTCCAAATGACCAAAGCTAGGACCATTAATAGGATATCTAAATGATCACATTCAAAGAGGTGGTAATCATTATCACCAAGAACTTTTATTTTTATTCATCATTTAACTCATTCATTTATATCCTAAAATTTGAAATTTAACAAAACCAGTATCCACCATAAATTGATATTTTATTATTTTTAAGTAATATTATTTATCTATATCCTTCTTCATAAAATATGAAATAAAACCATCACTTTTGTGGACAAGGTACTACTTCCTCACGTACCAATGTAATTATTTCCATTATCACCACAAATGGATTTTCATATTGATAGTACTAATTTATATATTATAATCATAACATAATTATAATTATATAACTATAATACATTATCTACTTATATATCAATCCTCCCATTAAAAACGATAATGTCGCTCGTGTGGACATACAACTTACCGTCTCCATGAAGCGATTTGATTCATTTTTCTATCTCTATTAATCAAGGATTCAAATATATATATAATTAATATTTATTATTTTTATGTCATTATTTTATTTCTAGATATCATATAAAAATAATCAATATACAAGGATCATAACTGTCGAACCAAAACATACATGAAAAATGATGCAATTAACAACTAAAATAATGATAACAATAAAATACTATAGAAACATGAGTGATAAGATGTTATAATTACATAATATTTGATATAATAGATATTTACATGGTTCTAGTATTCAATAATAACATATATAAAATTATTTATTGGAATTTTTTAAAAAAGGGAACTCTCTCTAAGTTGAGGTAAGAGATTTCAGATCTATTTTTAATCTATTGAGATATGTTTAATAATATTTTTCTATTTAATTTTATGTGTTGTATATATTTCATATTTTATTTATTTAACAGATATATATTTTTATTCATGATTATTAATTCAGATAATCAACTACACACTTTCAAGGGGTTACAACATTAAAGTTTCAAAAGCGGTAAATATTTATTTTATAATATCATTTTTAGGGATATAGTTATTTTTCAATGAATAAATCATATAATCGATCATTAATAAAATACATCTATTTTCTCATCCTATATATATTTAATAATTTTTCATTTTTCCCATATTTTCCAATTTTTTTTAGATCAATTAATCATATAAATGTTTAAAATAAATAAGGTCATAATTTTTTTGATTAGGTATTTTTTTCTTATATATTCATATTTATCATATTATATTTTTAAAAGTTATTTTTATTTAAATTAATTATTATTTAAGAATATTATATGTTATTATTTATTTTTTAAAATATTTTTTTTATGAATAATTCTAATATTTTATGAAAGGTTCATTTCTTACAGTCTATATAAAATATAAAAACTAATTTGAAAGACCCGTAAATTTCAAGGATTTTTTTTGGTAATTTATTTGGGATTTTATGAGTACGCAGTTTCTAACGGAACCTGATTCTGAGGTCCGGTGTGCCTAGAATCAATTTTCAAAGTTTAGCTCGGGTACGTTCAGTGAACAAACGAGCGGGTTTTTCTAACTTTTGAACCGGTGCTGAGAATCGAAATCTTAGGGCACCGATGAAATCGAAGTTCCGGTAATTGCTTAGGAACACCTTTTTCGGAGGCGTGTTTGCTCAGGAGGAGTTGTTAAAAATGTGAAGAATAAAAATATGGTTGTTTTACAATTATATTTTTATTACACCACTAGTGCTTTAAGAGTTAAGGGAAAGGAAGTTATGAGGAGGTGGGGTGGGTCACACATGATCCCCCACCTACATAAATTTCCTAACACCCCATTAACCCCCCCTCTAGATTTAATGTGTAACTCATCCTCTCCCACTCTTAATTACGATTCAACTCTCTCATTAAATTATTTGATTATGTTAATCAATGTATTTAATTAAGAGTTGAATTTTGAATTCATGGATTGGGATTAATAAAATAAGGGTGAACCTTATTTTATTTGGGGGTCGTTGGGTCAAAAGAATTGGGAGAAAATACAAAAATCCTTGGAGAATCTTCATCTCCTTCATTGGAGAATGCGAGGAATATCAAGACCTCGACGAAGAACGTTGTCACCACAAGGAGCGATCGTCGTGACTTTCTTCTCCTCTTCGTAGCCGGTGTGAGACGCCGCTCCACCTCAGACGATCTCCATCAACGTGTACGAAGTCTCACCCCATGACGTTGTTTTCTACCACACTCTCTGATCGTCAACTCGTAATCGAGGTAGGGGATTTTTTTATGTTCGTGGCTTATTTTGGAATTCATGGTTTTTTTTCTTAGCCACCAGTTATCAAATTAACCAGAGGAGGTTGGACCGCACGAACAAGACCGATCCTCCTCCCCCTTTGTTGATCTTCGCCGTTGTGGTATGGGATGAAGGCGGCGTAGTGCAACGAAACCGTGTGGAAATGAAGAAGATCACGCGGTGAAGGAGCGCGGCGCCAATGAGGCTGAAATAAGTTGCAGCCAGAGTCATGCCGCAGCGAAGGGGTGCGGCGCCGTCGCGCAGCGCCGGAGAACCATTGAGGGTCGCGGCCGGGGTGGGTTGTGGCGGAGGGGCGCGGCGCCGTCGCGCCGCGCTAGTTGGACCAAGGCCATGGCCTTTGGCCGTGGTGGAGCAGGGGAGGGCGGCCAGAACCGTAGGCCGCCGACGCTCAGGAGGCGTGACCGGATGGTACCGCGCGGCACAACCGGCCGGCCGTAATGGCCGGCCGGATCGGGGAAAATCGGGGGTTTGTACCCCTGGCCAGCACAGTAGGGCGGACCCCCTGTGTGTCCGCTGTTCGGTTTGAAGGGGGAGGCGGCTCCCCCCCCCCTCCCGCGTCCGATCACCGCGCGGGCACCCAGGCTGAACCAGCCGCACGAAGCCGGACCGCCCGCGCCGGGCCGCAACAGCCGCGCATGGCCGAGCCGCCTGCGCAGGGCCGGACCCCCACGTCGGGCCGGGCCACACCGTCTGGGTCAGGCCACGCCAGTCGGGCCAGCCCGCACCCAACCAGGCCAGACCCCAACCCAAGTTGGGTCGTCCGAGTTGGGGCCGAACCAGGGTTATTGGGCCGGGTCGGACCGGGCCCAAACCCCCTGTTTTCGGACAAATTCGTTCAAACACCCATAACGTTGGCTACATACCTCTGATCGATGCACTGTTAGTTGCGTAGTGATCCTTGGATCAAGAAGGTCATTTTGGAATATTACACTCAAGTTTTAGGAGAACTTTGGGTATGGATAGGTTGGTTCGAACACAAGACCAACAGGGCCTTCGGAGCGGAAACACTTATAAATTGAGATCCGGAAGTCCGATCGACGTGCCGTCGACATTGTTGGATTCCTCTTAGTGAGACCGTTCATTTGGATTAATTCTATCAAGGTTTTAATGCAGTTGGAGTATGGTTGGTTTGGTTTTCTCTTAAAACCCATCAGGGCCCCTAGGACAAAAAAGGCCAATAACTCTCAGATCGGGCGTCCGATTGACGCGCCGTCTGTCATGTTGAGTTTCTATTATCGAGACAGAACATTGGGATACTTCAACTCCGGACTAAGTGTCATTTGATGTATCGACCCTCCTTGGATCGTGGAGCAGACCCTCCCGGAATCGAGCATGCTGTGTGCGGGAACCCTAGAGCTGGCTGCGACGATGACGACGACTGTAGTGGAATCCTCCATGGGTTTGGCAGCGACAAAGACCATACATGAATCCATAGTGGGTTCGACGATGATGATGACTGTTCTTGTATCCTTTGTGGGTCTGGTAATACATGACTATTTTTCTTGTGTCCTATGTGGGTACGACAGTATTTGAATCTATACTTGTACCCTATGTGGGTCCGACAGAGTAGCTAGTCTTGTATCCGTTGTGGGTACGACAGATTATCTAGCCTTTTATCCTTTGTGGGTCCGACAGCTTAGATGAATCAGTTTCCATATCTGATAATCTCTATCATCTAATGAATAAGTATACCTGTGTGAGCCAAGTCTTGACTTTCAATCATTATCTTCGATATGATTGTTTTGCTATCCTGTGTGGATTGGGTTGTGTTATCCTATGTGGATTGGATTTTTCTATCCTCTGTGGAATAGATCGAACTTGGGCTCGGATGTTGGAGCCGAACTGGAATTGATGACATAGGTATATGTATGTGCATATACATAAGTAGAGTTGGTTATTACTTCGTGATTGTATCTTTCCTTTTTTGCTTTATCCTTCTTGGATTTTGGGAGACCTTCGGGGGTCTCGGGGTCCCTACTGAGTAGCGTATACTCACCCCTACACAGGCTATGCCCGCAATACGTTGTGTTGAATGCAGACGATGGACAACTCTGATCGTGGTTGAGGCTTGTGGAGCAAGTCGATGCCTCGAGGTGGACCACTGGGCGGGATGTACACAGAGCGGACGGCTGGACCTGAGGAGCTGAGGAGACAATCTGTACCCATCCTTCAGGTGGGATTTCCAGTAGACGGATCAACATTGCTTCTTTACTTTTCAGTTGCTATACATTCTTTTCTGTTGTACTTTTATTTTAGTTCGGTTTGTATTCTGGCCCATTTATGTTCCATCACTTTCAGTTTTACCCAGTTTACTTAGTGTTTACTTCATCTTGCTTACTCTGTGGTGTTTGTTTACTTTATAAAGTCAATGCCTTCCCCTATTGTCGGAATTTACACCTTTGGTGCTAGTCTCCAGACCCTAACCATTGGAAGGTGGGATTGGGGTAGTCATGGCACGGGTCCTAAGGATGGTCGTGACAAATTGGTATCAAAGGAGTTCAGTTGAAACGCAGAACTCAGGACTCTGTTGTTTCTTCTATGTGAAGAAAAAGTGTTAAGGGTATTGAGTGTGGTTATCAGTTCAGGGAGTCCAGTGTTGGTGCGGCGGCCGATGTATCCATATAACATGACCTTGAATTCTAATTTTCGACTCAGTGCATGAAAGCACTAATTGCATGTGTGTGTTAAAAGTTTTCTTTGTGATTAATTTGTGTCAGTGCACATGGTATACTGTATTGACCGTGGTGCACCTGTTTCTTTTCAGGATGGCCCCATGATGGTAGCCGGCTAGGGTTCAGAGTTTTGTACGAGACGACATCCCACCGGGTGATGAGGCCTCGGTGCAAGGCCCTTTTACAGTGGAGGCACCGGCGGTACCTATACCCGTCGAGCCACTGATGCCACTAGCTACACCCGCTGAGAGTGCATGTCGCCTTAGTGCACTACACAAGTTTTAGCATTAGATACCACCCAGGTTCAGTAGGGAGATGGACCCTCATGCAGCCGAGGATTGGATGGAGGTTGTAGTTCAAGTTTTCAGGTTAGTGGGGACACCAGCTGACCACATAGTGATCCTTTCAGCGAGCCTCCATCATGCGACATTAGGCAGATGGTGGAGCATGATGCTCCAAGTGCACGATGAGGCATCTCTCCTTTTGTCAGACTTCGAGATCCTCTTTCACTCAGAGTTCGTCCTATCCACCCTCCGTGCGGTGCACATTCAGGAGCTACTACAGCTGCGACATGGCATCATAACGGTAGCCCGGTACTCGGCGAGATTTACCGATCTCTCGCGCTATTCGACAGACATGGTACGTGACCCATTCTTCCGGGCCTGGAGCTTCGAGCAGGGACTGAGGAATGAGATTTGGGAATCGATGATATCCCCCAGCATTCCGATGAAGGAAGAAGTACTGGAGAGAGGCCTTCTCGTAGAGAGCATTCTTCCTAAGACTACACCAGCAGCGAGACCTACCGCAGGGCGGCATGTAGCAGAGTCTTCTATAGCTGGCAGTCGATGGATGTCATAGGGTTCTAGGCAGACTAGACCATTAGGTGGACGACCTCAGGATACTAGCTCAGTGGTGTGGGGAACACGGCATAGATCCAGTCTTACGAAGAGTAGACACTGGTACACATGCGGTGGGTATGGCCACATGGCTCATGACTGCCCGAACCGCCGTGCAGAGGAGCAACAAACGGTTGAGGGACCACCCAGGCAAAGGAAGAGGGTCGATCGTGGCCATCTGCAGGGAGCAGGAGAATGAGGAAGAGGAGCTATCCAAGAAGCAGGTGGTGGGAAACGCTTTTAGGATTTACCACCACCACCAGTAGAAGGTCCACCCCGACCATAGGGAGCTAGCGGGCAGAGACAGACTCAGCTTCAGGCAGCGGAGGCCTACAACCATGACACACCAGAGATGATTGAGGTAATATCTGTGTATACTCTACCCTTGCTGTAGTTCTTATAGACACATGAGTGAGTCATTCTTTCATTGTCGCTGCCCTTGTTCGGAGCTCGGAGATTTCGATTGAGCCGTTGGCTTGATCCTTACGGCTAGAGACTCCTACGGGAGCAAACTCGATGATTATGCACTGGTGCCGGTAGTGTGAGCTTACTATAGGAGGCGAGAGATTTGGCTGGGATCTTCTTGTAGTGGCGTCGAGGCTTTATGATTTCATCTTGGGCATGGATTGGTTATCTATAGTCCATGCTCAGATCGACTGTATTAGGTGCAAGGTGTGATGTGACCGCACCGATGGGAGCATGTTCACCTTCACCGGTGAGAAGGGAGACTTTGCAGCGTAGGATGTACTCACGTAGAGGAGTGGGAAACCGATCACTCATCAGTTGTTTAGCCTCATCTTAGGAGCAGTTGAGGTGCGAAGTCCGAGTTTTCCTGTAGTGGTGGATCAGTATACAGATGTTTTTCCTAACGACGTTCCAGGACTACCTCCTCATAGGGAGGTAGACATTTATATTGACCGGTTCCCCAAGACAGCCCTGATATCCACTCCATCCTATCGGATGGCTCCCACTGAACTTCGAGAGCTATGGGTACAGCTGGAGGGCCTGCAGGGCAAGGGATTCATCCGACCCAGTGCTTCACCCTAGGCTTCCCAGATTTTGTTCACCAAGAAGGCAGAAGAGAGCTTGCGACTGTGTGTCGACTATCGTTTCCTAAACTAGGTGACCGTAAGGAACAGGTATCTGCAACCGAGGATTGAAGACCTCTTCGATAAGCTCAGGGGAGCTCGGTGGTTTTAGATGATATACCTCAGGTCAGGCTATCATCAGCTTAGAGTTTGGGACGAGGATGTGTAGAAGACGACCTTCAGATGTCGGTGTGGCCACTATGAGTTATTGGTTATGCATTTTGGCATAACCAATGCTCCAGTAGTGTTCATGAGTCTCATGAACAGTATCTTCCAGCCTTACCTCGATCGATTTGTCATGGTCTTCATCAACGACATATTGATATACTCGACCACTGAGGTGGAGCACACCTACCACTTGTGGGTCGTACTGGACACACTCCAAGAGCACCAGATTTATGGTAAGCTCTCTAAGTGTCAGTTATGGATACGTGAGGTCCACTTCTTGGGACACATCATCTCTAAGGTGGGATTTGGAGTGGATCATGCGAAGATCGAGGCTGTGCTAGATTGGGAGCCACCCAGGAGCGTGATGGAGGTGCGAAGTTTCCTAGGAATGGCTGTATACTACAGGAGGTTTGTGCTAGACTTCTCCAGAGTTTCAGAACCACTTTCAGCTTTGACAAAGAACAGAAAACCCTTTGTGAGGTCAGATAGATGTCAGAAGAGCTTCCAGGAGCTAAGACAGAGATTGACCAGTGCACCCCTCCTGAGGCTACCGGAGGAGGGAGTGGGGTACATAGTCTACTGTGATGCATCAGGGACCAGACTCGGATGTGTCCTTATGTAGGAGTAGGCAGTGATCACATATGGATCATGACATTTGAGGCAGCATGAGAAGAACTACGCTACCCATGACATGGAGATAGCAGCAGTGGACTTCGCTCTGAAGATGTGGCGACACTATCTGATGGGCGAGCACTTTACAGTATATTATGACCACCAGAGTCTTAGGTACTTCTTATTACAGAAGGACCTGAACCTGAGATATCGGAGATGGATCTAGTTCCTATAGTACTATGACTTTGATGTAGTCTATTCTCTTGGAAAGGGGAACGTAGTAGCCGATGCTCTCAGCAGGAGGACGGGAATTCGACTACTTGGGGAGGTGACAAAGCAGCTAGCCGCTTTGCAGCTATCCTTCGTGGATAGAGACAGATTACCCTTTCTAAAGTCACTCACAATCACTCCTCCACTAATACAGTGGGTCAGAGAGGCACATCATGGGGACGATGATTGTGAGACGTGGAGTGCACAGATATCCTCAGGACAGGCACCTTATGGATTCTCTGTGGGATAAGAGCACGTCGTCCTTTTCAGAGGACGTACCATGGTACCAGTTGTTTTACAAGAGGAGGTGCTGAGAGAGTTTCACACTTCCCCTTTTGCGGTACATCCAGGGGTGGAGAAGATATACCAGGATCTCAGACGACAACACTGGTGGTCGGGTATGAAGAAGGTTGTAGTAGAGTTAGTTTCTCGATGCCTCAACTGCCAGCAGGTGAAGGTGGAGCACCAGGTACCAGAAGGCTAGTTACAACCCTTGGAGGTCCTATAGTAGAAGTGGGATGGGATATATATGGATTTAGTGACTAGGATTCCCCGTAATTCTAGAGGTCACGACTCCATTTGGGTGATTGTTGACTGAATCACCAAGTCATCCCACTTCTTACCCATCAGAGAGCAGGGCTCAGTGGAGAGCTTGGGACGCCTCTACGTTCAGGAGATCGTACAACTTTGTTGTGTTCCATCATCTATCATCTCTGATCTTGATGGTTTCTTTACTTCCCGGCTTTGGAAGGGGTTGTAGGAGACATTCAGGACGCAGCTACGTCTGAGCACCGCCTATCACCCTTAGACAGATGGTCAAACAGAGAGGACCATTCAGAATCTTGAGGACATGTTCCATGCATGTTTCCTAGACATTGTTTGCAGATGGGAGGACCACCTACCATTTGTGGAGTTTGCGTACAACAACAACTACCACTCCACCATCGGTATGGCACCATATGAGGAATTATACAACCGACTTTGTAGGTCATCTCTGTGCTAGACAGAGCCTGGGGAGTCAGCAATTGTGGGACCAGAGATGGTCCAAGCCATGATAGAGAAGGTCCAAGTCATCCAGGAGCGGATGAGGATAGCTCAGAGCCGACAAAAGTATTATGCTGATAGGAGGTGGAGACCACTAGAGTTTGAGGATGATGACCACTTTTCTTGCGGGTCTCACCTCGACGTGGATTACAGAGATTTGGCCAGGGAGGCAAGTTATCTCCACGCTTCATAAGACTATTCCAAGTCTCATTATGATAGGTGAGGTGTCTTATCGCCTGGATCTACCACCTCAATGCACCGAGTGCACGATGTCTTCCACGTAGCTCAGATGAGGAGGTACGTGCACGACCCAACGCATATCATCGACCATGGGGAGCTCGACATTGATGACGGGGTGACTTTTGCGGAGGTCCCGGTGGAGATCGAGGATCGAAAGGAGCAGGTCCTACATGGGCAGTCGATTCCTCTAGTGCACATCAGATGGAAACATGAGAACCTCCAAGAGAGCATTTGGGAGCAGGAGGCTCATATGCGTGCTCAGTACCCTCATTTGTTCCCCTAGTTTGTGATGTATCTTTATGGGGATGTAAATACCTGACGTGGGAGTAATGTAATGACCCGTAAATTTCAAGGAATTTTTTTTAATTTATTTGGTATTTTATGAGTACGAAGTTTTTGACGGAACCTGATTCTGAGGCCCGGTATGCCCAGAATCAATTTCTGAAGTTTAGCTCAGGTACGTTCAATGAACGAACGAGCGGGTTTTCTTAACTTTTTAACCGGTGCCCGGAATCGAAATACGAGGGCACAGATGAAACCACAGTGCTGATAATTGCTTAGAAACACCTTTTTTGAGTTGCGTTTTCTCGGGAGGAGTTATTAAAAATGTGAATAATAAAAATATAGTTGTTTTACAATTATATTTTTATTACACCACTAGTGGATTAAGAGTTAAGGGAAACGAAGTTGTGAGGAAGTGGGTTGGGGCCCACACGAGCCGCCACCTCCTTAAATTTCCTAATACCCCATTAAAACCCCCCCTCTAGCTTTAATGTGTAACTCATCCTCTCCCCATATTAATTACGAGTCAAATCTCTCATTAAATAATTTGATTAAGTTAATCAATTTATTTAATTATGATTTGAATTTTGAATTCATGGCTTGGGATTAATAAAATAAGGGTGAACCTTATTTTATTTGGGAGTTGTTGTGAGAGAAGAATTGGGAGAAAATACACAAAGCCTTGGGGAATCTTCATCTCCTTCATTGGAGAACGCGAGGAACGTCAAGACCTCGACGAAGAACGCCGTCACCGTATGGAGTGATCATCGTGACTTTCTTCTCCTCTTCGCAGCCGGTGTGAGATGCCGCTCCACCTAGGACGATCTCCTTGAACATGTACGGAGCCTCACCCCGCGACTTTGTTTTCTGCAACACTCTCCGATCGTCAACTCGTTGTCGAGTTAGGGGATTGTTTTATGTTCGTGGCTTACTTTAGCGTTCATTGTTTTTTTCTTAGCCACCTCCTATCAAATTAATGGGAGGAGGTTAGACCGCACGAACATAGATGATCCTCCTCCCCCTTTGTTGATGTTCACCATTGTGGTATGGGACGAAGGCGGCACAGTGCAACGACACCGCGCAGAAACGAGAAAGATCACACGACAAAGTAAAGCGGAGCCGTCGCACCGCACTGGTCAGACCAAAGCCACGGCCTTTGGCCACGGCGGAGTAGGGGAGGGAGTTCAGAACCGCCGGTCTCCGGCACTCAGGAGGTGGGACCGGTTGGTCCCGCGCGGCACAACCGGCCCACCGTTACGGCCGGCCGGATTCGGGAAAACCGGGGGTTTGTACCCCCAGCCAGCGCAGCAGGATGGACCCCCCCACAGGTCCACCATTTGGTTCGAAGGGGACATAAGCTCCCCCCTTCTACATCCGCTGAGTGCACGGGCGCCCAGGCCGGACCGGTCGCGCTGGGCCGGAATGCCCGCGCAGGGCCGGGCCGCCCGCTCCGGGCCGGAACCCGGTGTCGGGCCGGGCCTGGCCGCACCAGTCGGGTCGGGATGTGCCCTATTGGGTCGGACCTGGACCCGGGTCAGGTCGACCCGGTTCCGACTGACCAAGGGGTGTCGGGCCGGGTCGGACCGGGCCCGAACCCCCTGTTTTCAGACAGATTCGTTCAAACACCCATAACTTGGGCTATAGACCTCCGATCTATGCACCGTTTATTACGTAGTGATCCTTGGATCAAGACAGTAGTTTCAGTATATTAAAATCAAGGTTTAGGAGAACTTTGGGTATGGCCCGGTTGGTTCGAACATGAAACCAACCAGGCCTTTGGAGCGAAAACGCATATAACTTGAGCTCCGGACGTCCGATCGACATGTCGTCGACTTTGTTGAATTCTTATTAGTGAGAAGGTTTTGTTGGATTACTCAGCTCGAGGTTTGGATGTAGTTAGTGTATGGTCAAGTTGGGTTTGACTTAAAAACCAACCGAGCCCCTTGGACGAAAAAATCCAATAACTCTCAGACCGGGTGTCCGATTGACGCGTTGTATGTCAGGTTGAGTTCCTATTGTTGAGACGAAACTTTGGGATACATAAAATCCAGACTACGTGTTAGTTGATTTATCGACCCCCCTTGGCTCATGGAGCGGACCCTCCCGGAATCAGGCATGCTCTGTGCGGGAACCCTAGAGCTGGATGCGACGATGATGACGACTGTACTGGAATCCTTCGTGGGTTCAGCAGCGATGAAGACCACACAAGAATCCTCTGTGGCGTTGGCGACGATGACTACTATTCTTGTATCCTGTGTGGGTTCGACAGTACATGACTATTATTCTTGTATCCTATGTGGGTTTGGGAGTATTTGACTCTGTACTTGTACCCTATGTGGGTCCGGTAGAGTAGCTAGTCCTGTATCCTTTGTGGGTCCAACAACTTAGCTTGTCTTGGATCCTTTGTGGGTCCGACAGCTTAGATAAATCAGTGGCCATACTTGATCTTCTCTATCGTCTTACGAAGAAGTATACCTGTGTGAGCTGAGTCTTGATTTTCAATCATTATCATCGATATGATTTTTTTGCTATCCTGTGTGTATTGGATTGTGTTATCCTGTGTGGATTGGATTGTGCTATCATCTGTGGACTAGATCGAACTTGGGCTCGGATGTTGGAGCTGAATTGGAATTGATGAATTAGGTATATGTATGGGAATATACATAAGTAGAGTTGGTTATTACTTTGTGATTGTATCTTTCCTTTTTGCTTTATCCTTCATAGATTCCGGGTGACCTTTGGGGGTCTTGGGGTCCCTACTGAGTAGCATATATTCACCCCTGCATGGGCTATGCCTGCACTATGTTGTGTTGGATGCAAACGACGGAGAACGCTGATTGTAGTTGAGGCTTGTGGAGCAAGTCGTTACCTAGAGGTGGACTACTGGGCGGGACGTACATGAAGCAGATGACTAGACCTGAGGAGCTGAGGAGACTGTCTATACCGACCCTTCAGGTGGGATTTACAGTGGATGGCTCGGCGTTGCTGCTTTACTTTTCAGTTGATTTACTTTTTTTAAGTTGTACTTTTCTTTCAGTTGGGTTTGTATTCTGGCCCATTTACTTTCCAGCACATACACTTGAACCCAATTTACTTAGTGTATACTTCATATTGCTTACTCTGTGGTGTTTTTTTTAATTTATAAAGGCAATGCCTTCCCCTATTGTCAGAATTTACACCTTTGGTGCTAGTCGCTAGCCCCTGGCCTATGGAAGGCGGGCTTGGGGTAGTCACGACACAGGTCTCGAGGACGGGTCATGACATAATTTTTATTTTAAATTTATACAACATTAATGGATTTTCTACTATCCAAAAAAAATTATAGTATTTAGTTTCTCCACCAATTTTTAAATTGTTTTTAAATGAGAATAAATTAGTTAATTTTTATTTTAATTATTCACTTCCATTTTTTTCATTTCTCTAAAGGAATTGATTTTATTAAAAAACCACTATTTCATATGAATTGATTTTCATTTTTATCTCTTATTATTTTTGTTTTATTTATATTTATCTTGAAAAATTCCCTTTCTTAATATCATCATTCCTTGGATAATAAAATTTCATTATATATCATTATTCTTTGCATCAAATATATGATTATTTATAAAACCTTATACTACTTCTTTATATGGTTTTTTACCATAAATTTTATTTTATTAACTTGGGAAATATTGATATCTTGTATTCATTACACAATATTGATATTTTTTATATGGAATGTTTTTTTGTGAATTAAATTATTCATTCAATATTCAAGGAATGTATTGGGAATGAAGTAGTGGGTGGGGAATGATTATTGTTATCCCATCAACGAACCGATATGTATCATGAGAAAAACTAGTTGGAAAAACTTATTAAATGGGATTTTGGTATATACCTACCCACCAATTAGTATATATTAGTGCAGGGCCTTGATTGTAATAATTTCAACATTTCTAAGATCAATAGATCCATCATTAATAAATTAATTCATTGTTAATTTATTTATTATTACCCATTAAATTACATCATTATTGTTATCCATGGATGCATTACATGCTAATTGTATTTAGTAAATGATATATTTTTTAGTTATCTACCATTTTATATTGATTATACCATATTTACCCTTGATGGATTCTACTGCATGTAACCCATACTTACACTTTGAAGCCATCATTTATTTTTTTAATTCCTCGTGATATAAAGAAGGAATCATTGAATGAATTCAAGGATGTAGAATATTTAAATTAACTTGGTTTTATATTTTATTTAAAATATAAACATGGAAGCATACTTGTATGTAGTTCTTTAATAATGTAAAATATATCATACCTTTGAGATTATATCTATTATATTTTTTTACAATATAACAAATAAGAAACCATCTATGGGTTATTTGAGTTGGGGTGGACACATGTGAACATAGTTAATAGGGAGAGTGGGTGGCGATTTGGCTACGGGATAACATCCGAGTTTCGGTTGGACATCAATATTTTATGATGATCATGTTATGCCTCTGGTGAACAAGGTGTTATACTATAGTTTCTCAAAGAGGAATGAGTATTGGATGTTGAGAATTCGTGAGATGGGATGGTCAGAGGATTGCCAACATTGTTTTTTGAAAGTAATTAATTGGGGTGGGTTTAGAATGACATCAGTCATGTCTATTTTTATAAAAAATTAAAGTTTATTTGAAATATTTTGGATAATACATCATATTTATGTTGTTCTTAGATGGTATATATACATCCATATTTTTTTTTCAAATAATAAAAAAGAGTGTTGGTACATATGTTTATGAGTTCTATAACTTGTGTTGAGATACTCATCACTGGGAAATTTGTTGAGTGGATCAATGTACTACTAAGATTTTTTTATGTAGGAAAATTACCATAGAGAAAGACATTACAGTTCAAAATCATCTTTATGAGGTAAATATTGTAGTGTGGAGTACCATATGTGGGATAATCATCTGAAAAATTACATGTGGATATATCAGGACATAATAAATCAGATGAGGGTAAAATTTGTGTTTTGGAATTGAATTCTATCAATGGATCATTTTTAAATAACGAAATTTCTTTCTTCTATGATCTATGCTTGTGAAGAACAATGGGTGTTCATAAATGCAACACTACCATTTTGGATGATGTTAACAACTTCCGTACATTGTGTGATGTTTTGAAATTTCCACAAATTCTTATTATGAATGATAGTTGTGATCTTGGGGAGTTTATAATGACCAACTATATAGATGATTCTTGAGTTTCAGTGAATGTTTAGATTCTTCATTTAGTAAAGGGTTGTTTGTAGCCCTATTTTGGATTTTATTTTTGATGTTTGGAACACTTCAAAAGAACCATTTTTATATATATAGAGGTTTTCTTGGTATTTCTAGGGTTCAATATAACACATGAGAGAGGTTGGGGTTGGGTGGGATACTATAGTATCCACCAGCCAGCTGGGGGCCTTTCTAGATCCCAAGAAATACTATTTGGCTCATCGGCTAGCTGGAATCCCAATACAACATATCCGGTGGCCCCAATATGTAATTATAAAGGTGTAAATATTACCTTTACAAAATTCATATTTAAACCCCATGGATGGTAATTTGGCCTTCACAATTGATAATATCCCCTTTCCCATTCCCTCTTCTCCCTCTATTCATACATGATAAACCCCTTCATTTTTAGAATTTGGGGGAATTGTTACTTGAGATCAAGATCCTAGAGTGCGTTGATGAGTTAGGTTGACTTCATTACTTATTTATTTCTGTATGTATTCATCTATATACTTTTAATCTAATATGCCCTATTTTCATGGATTTCATTGTCTTCCATTTCCCCCCAATTTAGGATAACCTAGTGATTGATACTGAAATGGTTAAATCTCTAATGAATTAGGTAGTCTATCCCTATACATAACTCATATTCGGAATCCATTTCTTATGGTGTACATTGCGAGGTCATGTCGTCCTTGGAATGCATTGACCTATTTTAAATAAAATGACTTAAATTGTGTCATGTTTTATCTAACTACCCCTATTAATGTGAAATATTCAATGTGAAATGGAGATTTCGAGTGGAATTCCATGGTTTTGTAATTGACCCAATTTTTTTTCTAAAATATTATAGATTCCCTAGATCATAGTGTAGTCATAAATTGAGTAACATGGTTAAAAAACCTCAAGTGGGCCACTATGTTTTAAATCAATGATTATGAAATGAAAATTCAGAATTAGTTAATATATTAAAATATAACCAATATATTTAGTATAGTTTCATATAAAATGAATTTTAAATATGTATTGATATTACCCAAATTCATTAGAAAATTAAATTTTATAATATGGGATTGGGATGTAAATTTCATAAATCATCTCCTTAATGATAATATTTAACCTATGTATTATAAATTCTAGGGAATTTATAATGAGAATCATATTTTTTTAAATGTATTGTCATTTATATTTGGTGTATTATATATACATTTTTTAGTAGATATTAAAATGTGATACGGTGAGAATGGATCATGAGGGTATGAATAAATATAAACTACTAAATTGTGATGCATAATTTTATTTTTATAACTTTTAATGTGAGTGGATGACTAAAACAATATAATGGAAATAATGAGTTTTGACCTTAATATACAATTAATGGTAATGTTGAGATGAACATATTAGATTCTATATAACCTAAGTTACTTGGGAATTATTGGATTATCTCCCATATTCCTTATGATACTAGATGGTTGGGAATGATGGGATGAACATTCAAGTTCCACTAGATTTATAATGACATGGGATGGCCTGAAGTAGTTCCTAGACTTGTATGATTCATGATGAGTGGGATGGTTCAAACGAGCACTTGATTTCCATCAGAATTCGAGGATGAATGACTAGATTATTTTAATGACTAAGGAATGAGTAATACTAAAATTAGAACATGGATTCCATGTGAATACAGACATGAGCACTCAAATTCCATGTTATACTTCTAAATACAAGGAATTCCATGATGAACCCTGGATTCTATGTGATTACTAGTGGAGGTGTGTTCCACAAGACAAGCACTGAGATACCCTGACACTGGATGAGGTAAGTATGGTCAATCAGGGTTATATACCCAAGTATCAACATAGTATAGACCAATATTAGGCATCATCATATATCATGGAAAAAATGATTATTTATAATGATTATTTTAAATGTATAAAGAGTGTTGAACTATTTTCCATGAGAACATATGCATGCACTTTTGTTCTAGAAATGTTATTTTAGGTGCACTATTAGAGGTGGCCTATTGAACTTTACTCACAACATGCTCTAACAATCATGACACTTTGGAACCCAAGAAAAAAATATTTTTGATCACAAAACATGTTATACAGAATACAATAATGCTAATGATAATTTTATTGGCATGCTACTGGGTGTGGAACATATGAATTGGATAGACTTAGGAACATTTGGGTGTAAGCCTTACATGTGATGAACCAAACCCTAGTAGTCCAAAGTTGGTGATTACATTATTTAATTGGATAAATATAGAAGAGAACATATCCCAATGAACCAAATAGATTATTAGTCTTGAAAAACTATATATATAATTTAATCTCACATTATATTTTAATGCCTAAAATAAAACATAGAATTTTAATTGAGAACACTATTATTGATTTTATAATATCATAGTCTATAAAACATCACACACTTCCTAGAATCATTGTTAAAGAAATAAAATAAAGGGGTGTACTGTAATGCTCAGTAATGGTATGCATACAACATAATCTATAATGAACAAATAAGGAATAATAAATATGGAAAGGATAATAACTAAAAAACAAGACATTTAATTTAAGATATGAACATGAAGAATAATATGGATGGAATAAAATATGTTCCTAATAATACCATATCAATAATCACATGATATTTGAACTTATTTAGGAATATTCTAACTAGTTTAAGAATCAAGGGATGCTTATAACTAATCTCAAAATGAGTGAATGAATAATGTTGTAAATCATAACCATACCATCAATTCCTTATGTGTCGAAATCTTATAAAACAGCACTTCCTTATCCAAATACCCATGCTAGTTTTTCTTATAATATATATTGATACATTTAGGGGCTATAGTGAGTCCCTCCCATCACATACTAAGGCCAATAAATTCATCATATGAATGTATAAAAACATAAGCAACAGAAAACTTCATATTCAAAAATGTGAACATTGAATTTTAATAATATATATAATAAATAAAATAGTAGACATTAATAATTTGTTGGGAAAAATAGGATACACATGTTTATAATTTCCCCAAATAGTAAAAATTATCATGAACAATCCAACGTACTATGGAGAAGGGTATAAAAATAAAATATCACAATTCATACAAGTAATCAATTTTTTTTGAAATAATAAGTGTGGTATAATTATAACTTATTCCTAAACTATCTTAAGTAAAATTAGGGTGGTTTTCATTAATGAATATGATTATAATAAAAATTACATTAATGAACATTCATAATGAATGTATCTTTTTTACGTTCAAAATAACAGTCAAGAAGTAAAAATTTACAAAATATCAGGGATTTTTTTTAAATTGTATTGAATAATCTAAACACGTACATAATACTACAAATACTTTGGTGGTTTTGATAGCGGGTAGATTCATACATGCTATAAAAAACATTCCATTCACATTGTTCTTTGATTTTAAAAAATTAACCCATTCCGAAAATGATAAGAATATTATGTTAAAAAAATTATGTAAAAAGTGAAACAAGGGTAATAATTTAATTAATAAATCATTTTTATAATTCTAAAAACATTTCTGATTTTTTTTCAAATCATATATATGGATGAAAAATGACTTTCAAGAAAAGAGAGAAATAAAGTCTCTTTTTCATAAAAACCTTTTGTCAAACATTTTGAAAACCATGAAGTGTTAAACAATACAATTAATTTTAAATTTATTCAATAAAAAATTTAGAATAAAATTTATTATGTTTAAGATATAAATTTTAAATATTTACATCAAGGGATACTTAAACAAAAACAGTCCGAAATAATTATTAGATTAAAAAAACACATACAACTTTGATAACATTTGAATTGTAGGAACTGTGAAATAAATATAATAAAATGAAAAATTATATACCATGAAGATAATTACATTGATTATTTATAATATCAACCTTTTAGTATAAAAAATACAAAAAAAATTAATGTTGAATATAGAATATTTCTCAAAAATATAAAAGTGAGATGATAAACCCATACCTTATGCCCGATTTTCTTAATTAATGTTTAAAACTCCATCATAATTTTTGTATATTTATTATCTATGTATTAATTAAAAGTAATCATATATATTATAAAATATTTTATTATATTATAAATTCTTATCAAATTCTTATTAATAATTCTTGGTTAAATTCGATATTCCACCGGATAACTACTTTGTTTTTTCATGTATGTTTTGGTTTGATAGTTTCGATCCTTGTACATTGATCATATTTACATCATAAAAAATATTTAAACCATGATAGAAATATCATATATATTAAATATATATGTACTTTTAATATCAGATAAAATATAGATATTGAAAAATGAGTTCCTTCATTTATAGAGATGGTATGTCGTACATACACATGAATGTTATTTCGATTTATTTCCAATTGATGGACCTAATGATAGGTAAAAAATATTTCAACTCTAAAGATTAATTATTAAATAATATATATCATATATAATCAGTAAATACACCATAATTACCATCATTGTCAATAAAAAATAAAAAATGTTTCACATCACTTCATGGAGGCAGTAGTCCAGATATATACATAAGTGATGTTGTCAGTTTCAAATGGATAGAAATATATAAATGAATATGTGATATTATAATTGAATAAGTATAATACTAGTAAAAATATAATATATAAGAGTTAAATACATCATTATATTCATCTGTGAGAGATGATGAGGGAAAAATAATCACATTGCCTCGTGAGGTGATAGTCCACCGTACACATCATCCGTAATGTCATTTATCATTTTCTGGAAGTGGAGATGGATTTTGGTTATTAAATTAAGATAATAATTTATAATTATATATATTATACAATTTATTTTATTTTATCATAGTTGTAGAATATTTTAATTGGACATATGAAAATCCAAAACAAAGATGAATTTCCAAGAATTATACCTCTTATTTAGAGAAACACACTAGTTTTAAACTGAAGACATTCCTAAAATGATTTAATGAAAATAAAATGGAATATAGTTTTGGGGGAGGGATTTATGGATTGTTTTTAAAAGGTAGTGTATGAAATAATGTGATTTTATATTGTGATGGTGAGAGGATAGGGCGTGACCTTTTATAATTGGGGTGAGGACAAATTTTTAAATTGTTGAATTGAATCAATAATACACATATTTTTTCACATTACACAAGGATCCAAAATGGGAAATTAAATATTTTCAGATTATATAATGTCAAAATATTTTAATAAATAGAGGTTTAATAAATTTTATTAAGTTATTTTAACCATTATCCTTTTTTGTTTAACACCATAGTAAAACCATTTTAAACATAACTCCTGTAAAATATTTCTAATGTTTTCAAAATTCATTTTGAAAAAACATTAAGTTGAATAATATTTTATAGTAAAAAATATTATAATTAAATATCATTAATCTATTTTACAGAATTAAATTACAATAATTTTCATAATATAAGTTAAAATAAAACCCCCATATACGGTGAAAAAACAGTTTTCCCATGTATTTGTTTTCTTAAGTATAAAATGGGTTTATATAGATAATCAACATAAAAATGATTAAAAGGACCTAAATTTAATTAATTAAATTATAGTTTAACTATTTTTACATAAAAATAATCATTTAACAAAATTTATGTTTGTAATATTTGTAAATGAAACTATACTTTTCATTAAAAATCATTATTTTTCATTATTCACCCAAAAATTATTATTTTTAGGAAATTATAAAAAATTCACTATAATATAATATTTTATGAATAAATAAAAAATTATATTCAATTTTTCAAATATATTTTTTTGAATTTGATAAATATTAGGTTCAAAATAAGTGCACAGAATACGAGAAAACATTTTTTTAGATAAATACAATTTTTATGAATAAAACTAGATTAAATTTTATCTCCATGATAGAAATATTATAACAAGAATAATAATATATTTTATTGAATAAACAATATATAAATTTCAATAGTATTACTCAAAAATTTTAATTCAATTAATTTATCATGATAAGAGAACATTATTCCCAAAATAATAGTTTTTTCTGAAATATATATTTTACTTTTAAAAGAAATTTATTTTTTCCAATAAATTAATAACCAATGAATTTTTGAATTAATTTTTAAACCATATACTGTTAAAAAATTATTTATTCTTATTCATTTCCACCAATTTAATAGTTAGTTTTGAGTGTAGTATTTAAATAATATATTTTGTGTCTCGTTAAGGCTTAGTGTTGTGTGTAGAATATTCTATTGAACTTAATATTTTTATTTTAATATATAAGGGTATTAAATTATAAAAACATTTAACAAATTATGTCCTTTAAATTGTGATTTTCACAAAAAAAGGGTTTACAATATAAGAATAATTTTTTTAAATCCAACATTGTAAAAAGGGTTAATAAAACTTTCTCTTGATAAGAGAGAAAGGGATGAATGAAGGTTATCTTGTATAATAGATAACACAGTTTTTAAGTTGGATAATGTTAGTGGAATGTAAAAACAGGATCATTGAAGGAAAATATAAATTTTTTTTGAGAGAGACAGAGAAGGCTGATCATAAGAAAGTGAATGATCAAGAGAAATTAAATAATGAAAAAATCATAAACCAATGAGGTGTGGAGAAACCATTTGATTTCTAAAAAATGATTTTAAATGTATAAAATTTTCATTTAAAAAGCCTTTACCGAATGTTGAGGGATTATTTTACTATAACAATATAAAATAATATAAAATATAATTACCTAAATTTTTTCCCATAAGAACCATATAGTCTATTATATATAATTAATATATTTCTCACTTGATGAAATGAATATAACTGATGAATTTATTATTCCTAATATAAAAAAAATTACTTTTAACATATCATAAGATCCATAAAAGGTGGTAAGTCCTTCTATATGTTTGAAAATATTAACCAAAATCCAAAATGGTTGTAACAAGTTATCCAATACAAAAAATTAATATCTAAACATAAATAGTAACACTAAAAGATGAAATTTATCCATTCCCTAAGTGTTTATCCCTAAAACTCATTATTCTACATTACAGGAATCATAATTCCATTTATCTAAACTAGTCATCTTTATAAAACCTAATGGTTAATAATGGATTTTGATCCAAAAAAATAACTTTTAAAATATCATTAATCACCTCAAAACCATATAATTTTAAAAATATTTGATAAATATAATATTTATATTTCAAATTGTTTGACTAAAAAAACTTCATATTGACAATTATATCATATAGGCTAGTGGTATGTGTTAGACCAATGTCATTCTTTGGTTGTTGGTTCAAGACTCATGACCTTCTCGAATGTGACATATTTTCATATGACATGTGGAATGAACTTTTTCTAAAACTATATTAACATAATTAAAATAATATTCACAAAAATGATAACATCATTAGAAACATTATTCATTGAATCATTTTATACTATAATGATATTCTTTACGATAACTTTTTTCTGAAAAATTGGATAATCATAATCGACAATTATTATCATAACATTAAGGATAATATTACATCCAATGGGAATAATTTCCTTTAAAAATCTATTTTTTAAAAAAAATTCTTCCTCAAATAATTTTTTTACTAAAACACATACTACATGAATGGGTTATATTATCATAAAATTTTCCGAAAATAAACATAATCATCTTACATTTCCATCACTTAAAGCCTCAAAATTGGTGTCCATGATTTTGAAGTTATGATCAAAATTAAACTCATAATTAAATGATGTTATCTATTGATGATATGTTAATATTATTTGAAGACATATATTTATCAAAAATTAAACCCAATTCATAGATTATTCATGATTATTATATCCAAAATACCACTTATAAAAATATTTATACAACATAATTCATGGATCCTAATACATAAATATTTTAATTCATTTAAATAAATTATTTGTATATCATAGGTCCCTCCCTGATCTAGGATTTATCCATTAAAAAAAGTTATTGACTCTGATAATTCAAATGTTCCCCACATTTATGATAATGAAATATAAATGGATCTTTATGATGAAATTTATCACTCTCAATTAATCTCCTCACTTTTACTTGGAAATTAATGTGTTTATTCCATTAATTTCCACACATATAAAGTTTTCCAATTTCATTGATAAAATATTCTAGGTTTATCATTGTATAATACATACATTTAGGAAATTGAGCCTTCTTCCCACCATGGTTCCCACCACCCATGCTCTCAGTGAAATCCAATCTTCCATTCTTTGGCGAGTCTCATGGATATGATGTTGTTTGTTAATCATTTATAATGAAAACTGATTCGAAATAATCATGTAATTCATTACATTATTCATCATCCCATTTTTTCTCTCAATTACCATATTTTCTATAATATTCAATCTTTACATGATTCATGTGGGTTCTAACCATTTATTAACACAATAAAATCATAGAGTGAAAATTAATTTTCATATTGAAAAATAACATAATTAAATATAGGATGTCAATATCCTGAAGCCTTATTTTCAATCTAAGACATCCTAGGTTTAACTTAGGTCATTTATAGTCATTATAAATTCAAATCCTTTATAATGGTAGGTAAAGAAAATGTAAACTAACCCAAGAATATCCCCTAATAGTGTCAAAATAAAAGTGTAGGAAGGCCTCTTTTTGTACACCATGTAAAGATCCTGCAACATCCCAATTCAACATTTTCCGATTTATTACCACAAAGTACATATGTTCTAGATCCACATCAACTTTTAGTATCCAGGAATTGATTTGTTTCTAGGAAAACCACATAATATATACATTATAAAAACATTAGGATGTTATCCTCTACTTAGACATATCCTCAAATCCATTCATCATTTTATATTCTATATTACATGTTTTCATTAATCTAGTCTCCAAGGTTTCTACTAAAATTTATCTAATACCAAATATAAAAACACCAAACCAATTAGTACAGTTTCATTGGTTACTTTAATAAATTGGTGATTAATATAAGAGATAATATCCTAATGGACCGAATAGTTTTGTAGTCTTGGAAAACTATATACAAACATGAACCTCATATTACAGTTGAAAACATAATATCCAATACAAAATTTTTATTTATAAAACTAATATTCTAATTAGAATGTAGATTCATATCAATAAAAATAAACTTCACGTATTATTGGGGAAGGTAAACATAATAACATTTTGAGATATAATGCTCATTAAGGGTATAAAGAAACTATAATCTGTTATAAAAAAATAAAGAATAATTAATATAGAAAGGTAAATAATAGAATAATATTCCATTTAATAAAAAAAATGAAATTGATTAATAGTATGAAACGAATAAATAATTATCAACAAAATGCAATATAAATAATCACTTGATATTGGAAGATATCAAAGTATATTCTAAATAATCAAATACTCACATGGATGCCAATAAATAATATCATTAAAAGGGAATGAAAAATGTTGGACATCATAGCTATTCTATCAAGGTCTAGTTCCAAGAAACCTTATAAAAATGAGGAGGGCCCCAATAAAATACCCAATGTAGTTTGTCAAATGAGACCAACTGATGAATCATGGGGCTATAACATGGACTACCTATCACTTACTAATTCGAATTAATCAATCATAAAAATGATAGAAACATAATCAATATAGAAATTATTATTGAAATAATAGAATATTAAATGTAAATAATTACCCAATAAATAAGAATAATCAATATAATGACTTTTATTAAAAAACTATAATAATAGCGTTCAAAAATTTCCCATTCAGTGAACATAATTATAAACCCTCTAGAGTACAATAGTGAATGGTATCAGAATTGTACATCCATAGTCAAAAAAATAATTATCAATTTTCATAAATAATAAGAATGACATATTTAAAACATATTCCCAATAGATAAAATGTAAAATGAGTGTAATTGAAATTGATGAATATTAAGACCATAATAATTCTATTAAAACATTATTGATTAAAATATCCTTTCCAATTTTAAAATAAGTTTAAAAAATTCATAATAATAGGATGAAATATTTCTTTAAAAAGAATCATAGAAACATGTAAAGGAATTATCAAATAATTTAGTTGTCATGAAAACTAAATATTCTATAAAGTAAAAATATGCACCTTTTACACTACAGTAAAATTGTTAAAAATTTACTAATTCTGAAAATTAAAAGAATATTCCTCTCACCTAATTTTGTAACAAGTAAAACATGGATAATTTTTTTTTCAATAAATCTATTTCATAATGATAAAAAAAAATTTAAATTACATTTTGAAAACATGTACATTGAAGAAAATGGGGTTTCATCCAAAGAGAAAAATAATTTTATATTTTCTGGAAAACATTTTCACAAAAATGTTATGTATAAATGATATAGAAATGGTACTATTACATGAAAACATAATGAATAACCAAATGAGATGAAAATATATTTGGTTTAGTATCTGTTAGATCCATACATTTTCTGGGGATATCTTAGAATAATTAAAATGCAATCATTGGACTTATGGTGAGTAATTTTCTTTTGAGTACTACTTTGTGGTGTGTTTGGGTGGAAAGTTTGACCAAATGGAAGAAATAGTGTTGTGCATGGTTGGTGCACAATTTTCCGATATCGTGCGTCCCATACCAAAAAACCATGCGACCCTGGATAGAGGGAAATTAAAATGGTGCACCCTATTAGGATTAAACATGATAACCTCTAAAATAGGAACACATTTTAGGTTCACCGTTAGTGGAAACCATGCACCCCTACCCTACAAAGAGTGCACGAGAGTCAAATTATCCCAAAAATTAGTTTCAAAATCTCATGAACCCCATTTTATTTCCAAATTTACCCCCACTAAACCTTATTTACTATTTCATTATTATGGATCCTATTAGATATGTTAAAATACATCAAAACCACCATTTTTGGTGGATCAATTCCCAAATCTAAGATCTTTATCCGACCCAGTAAGAGGATCTCATCCTGATCTCTTTCCCTTTCCTCTTCCTTTATTCTCTCTTTAATTAAGAGGATTTATTATATATTTTGGTTATATATATTTTTAATTTTGTGGATCTAAATATAGTATTATATATAGAGATATAGATTATATATATCTTTAATTGTCCAATATTTTTTTATGTTATAGATCTGGATCTTGTTCTATGCCCTTACTCTGTAGAATTTTAGGGATTTTTATTAAGTGATTGTTCATCAATGAATCATGGTAGGTGGTATATTATTCAAGTCCAATAGTATTATTATCAATTATGTGTTTGTGATTGTATAATTTATAAGGTTACTTTAAGAAATGAAATTCCTAAATGAGTTAATTAATGTGATCAATTAATAAATTGAGGAAATGGGGACTTAATTGAATAATTGAATATGGGAATTGGGGATAATTAATTGTTGGGTTAATAATCTAAATGTTTCATTTTTTTATTCTAATTAATTAGTGTATAAATTATAGGATTTTTAGATTTTGAAAGGATTAATTATTTGTTTAATTAATTAATAGAAGTTGTTTAATTAATTTATGAATTAATTAGTAGAAGATTGTAATGGTTTTCAATGATTATGATATTAATGTTGATTAATCTTGAATGAGGCAATATTGTGATATTTGAGATATAAATTAGTATGAGACATGGTATGTTACTTCCAAATCCCATATTAAAATAAATGTGTGTGGAATATGTTTTGCTACTTCCGATGCTTGTAGTTATATAAATGTGAGCAGAACATGGTATGCTACTTTCGAAGCATGTAGTATATAAATATATATGGTACATCGACTGCTGCTTCCGAAGCATGTAGTGATATAAATTTTTGCAAGAAATGGTATGCTGCTTCTGAATCATATAGTGATAAATATATGTGGGATATAGTCTTCTTCTTCCCATGCACATGAGGTCCTAGGTGTGAATACCTAGACCCAAATTTTTGACATTAGAGTATGGATCCAATTAGTGGTATTATATATTGAAATGAAATGGATAATGATATCCCATTTGGTTAATAAATTTTGAATTTATAGTGTTAAAGTGTTCAGACTCTGGCACGAGATGAATTAGATATTGAGGTTTGAGTATCCATGGGAAGCTAGGGGTTTATGAGGTAAAATAAAGAACAAATGATAATGTGATAAATATTTAATTCTGTGTTGTACTTAATTCTTTATAAAAATGTATACACTGATATTGATGATATATTGTTTTAGTCCACATTGGTGGTATCTAACTAAGTTATACTCACACTATAAATTGGATGTCTGATAAGTACCTAGAGAGATTTCATGGTTTTAGGATAGGATAATGGAAAATTACCTATATTAGATGTAGTATTTAGGGTGGAGCATGGATGAGGGAATGAGACAAGGTTCGAGACCCTCTTGCATTTTTTAGTTTATTTATTATGAATTTTCATTTTGACGCATGGAATTTATTTTATCATGGAATATCTATTGTTTAGTTTGATATTGTATTTCTAGTTTTGGCCATCTTATGATACTGGTATTATTTAGATTATGGTTATATGTTATTCAGTTTTTTCTTTTATTATTTCACTATTTTATTACTCTGATAAGAGAGGTTATAGTCTACCCATGATCTATATTAGACCCTTGTTACTAGTTGAAATACTATGGCATATGAGGAGGTAAAATTTGTGTCACTTGGGGGATGAGATCGGGGAATCGATGCATGGTACCCAGGTCGGGATGTTACAATGTGGTATCAGAAAACATTTTTTTATTTTTTCTTACCATTTGGGAAAGTTATACAATATATTAGGGAGATTCAGGGCTTGGAGATGAGCTCATGCATAGGATTTTCAAACACATGTTGATGGGAAAATCCAAGTACCTAGTGAGGGATTGATGTTATGGATGTGTGTTGTTATAGTTGAATATTATTTACCTTGGGTGCCATAATTTTTGTGTAATATGATTATTGTTTTATATAATTGTTAGTATTTTTTTAGATGTGACTTGTGGCCTGGTAAAGAAAGATATTTTAGTTACATAGACCATTAAAGGCACACTATATTATGGTGACACACATCATTTTAGGCATGAAAAGGAAAACATTTTATGGGTAAGTTTTTTAACTTGAACTATTCTTCCTTTCTTGTTAAATTGAACTAAAAATGGTGACTAATTTAAAATTTCTAATGATTTTAAAATTATAATATTTGAGAATAAATGGGTTTCTAAAAGAGATTAATGGTAAATAAAAATTCATTTACCCCTATTAACTAGGACCTATGTGTAAGATGGTTATGTGTCGTGACAACACCTTAGTTTTGACCGCATGTCTAGGATTAGAGAAAATACTTGATTTGACTTATTGTGATTTTACCCTTATGTAAATGAGATAAATTTGTGTTATTATTCCTAATATTTTTTTATAATTATATAGATATTCCTTCATGATGATTATTTTCAATAGGATGGCATGAGGATATGGCTAGATATACTCCAATATTAATGAAACATGAAGAACCTATAGTACCAGTTGAGGAAAGCGGGGCGAAGTTTCAGTATAACATCACCCACTTTATGAAATTCATGGATAACCGATATCCATTATAGTGTGTTGATAATCTTGTCGACTAGTTGAGGGGATCTTGTGTCTTTTCTAAGATATATATGAGATCAAGGTATCATCAACTGAGATTTAAACATTTTGATATACCAAGGACTGCCTTCAGAAGCAGGAATGGCCTTTATGAGTTCTTCATAATTCCATTTGGGTAGACGAGCACACCAACAATTTTTAGGGCCTTTATGAATAGAATATTTCATCTGTACTAAGAGAAGCAGGTTGTTGTGTTTGTGTATGAAATCATAGTGTACTCCAAAACTCATAATTATTATTCCCAACACCTTGAAATCATCTTGAATACACTATTATAGGATTGGATATACAGAAATTTATCTATGTTCTAGTTTTGGATTGATCAGGTACACTTCTTGGGTCCCATCATCTTGGAGGAAGGTGTGTATAAGGACCTAGATAAAGTTCAGGCAGTGGTTTCATGTGAGCATCTAAAGATCATTTTTCATATCCGATGATTTTTTGGTATAGATTTATATTACTAGAGATTCATCCACGTCTTTTTTATATTAGAGTCACCTCTTTTGAGCTTAACCAAAAGGGGATAAGGTTTGATTGGTCAGAATCATGAAAAATTTTATTCTTGGAGTTGAATAATAATTTTACATTATCACCAATATTGATCCTACCCAATCTTATTGAGGAGGAAATGATGTTTTTTAATGCTTATGGGATAGGTCTCAGAGTAGTGTTAATGTCTGGAGATCACGTATTGGTGCATTCATCTCGATAGTTGAGGCCACAAGAATGGAACTACCCTACGCACGACCTTAGGTTGGCTATAGTGGTGTATGATTTAATGTTTTGGTGGAATTACCTGTAAGGAAAAAAAAATTATTTTTTATAAAGATCATAATGGAATTATGTATATATTCTCACAATGATACATGAATATATGGAAGCAGATATGTCTTGAGTATTAGAATTTATTTTTCATTGAACTCGAATGTAATCCCAAGAATAAAAATAGTGTGGTTTATTCATTGATCCTGAAAACATAGACTCAATATTTTCATGAGTCTAGTGTTGAGTTTAAGATGATGAATTTTTTGATAGAGATGTATATTGTATCTTAGGAGATCCATGATAATATTATTCTTGTATCAGGTTTAGTGGAGTCTAAACTTTTGATCAAGATTAGAGATAAGTAATATGAGGATTCAGAGTGCTAAACCCATTGAAAAACCATGATGTTGGGGAGGCACCATTGTATTATATCATTAATGAGGATGAGATCATCTATGTCTGAAATTGCATTGTTGTTCCAACAATCATGCGAGATGAGATGATACAAGAATTTCATGCCTTTAAGTGGGTGGTACATCCATCTGTGACCAAAATTAACCTTGACCAATGTAACGACCCAAAAATTTATTAATGAAAATTCCTCTTGATCTTATTAAATTTATTATTATGTAAAATTGTTATATAACATATAAAAATCTTTGGATTTATGATTTTGGATTTCAAAATACCGTTAAGAATGTTACCATTGATAATATAGTCATTGATTAGTGATCACTTGATTAATATAAATATAGGGCTTTAACAAATGAAATTTAATCAGCCAAAGGAAGCGATGACCTCATCCTGTAGAATTGCTCCACACGAAGCCCATTTTATGGAGATCATAAAGGAGGAGGCATCATTGGGATTTTCTCTTAACCAAGACCAACCTGGGCTTCAACATGTTAAGATTGAGCAGAACCGGCTACGAGAGAAGTGGAAGTTAATTGAGATTACCACCTGAGTGATGTTATCCAATCCACCCCAAGGGTCTGTCCCCATCGCACACCTTGCCCTTGGGTCATTTTCAAGTGTTATATGAGGCTCTGTAACAAGACCCTAGCACTATGATTATATTCATTATTTTTGTATAGAATCAACAATATAAATTCTATTTATTATTGTTACATTGTAAATAGTTTTTAATGAAAACATAGTATTTTTCATTAATATTAAATTAGAAAATATAGTTCAATGAATTAATATATTTTTAAATTAAATAGTATTATTATAAAATTTATTACTAAAATAATTTTTATTAAATATAAATGATTGTATAATTTATATGAACACAACTGTAATTCTAATTAATGTTTGAAAGCTATTTTTGACAAAACCCATGAATTTTCGATAAATGTCACTTTTCATTTTAAAAGTAAAAATTCACATATTAAGAAAATTATTTATATAAAATGAATATTATTTTTGGTGTCAGGATGTCGAGATTATCCAATGGTGAATTTTTCATAATTTTCTGAGGCAATTTATTTTTTCGATAAAAATTAAATACTGTTTTAATATAAAATGTATTTTATGACATCATAATGACCCAATAGTTATGTAATAAAATAATCTAAATGGTATGTTCATACAATATATGGTTTACCTTTAAAATAATATGATTTTAGGTTTTCTTGTTTTATTTTACAAAGCTTTTGTGGACCCTCAAAGACTTATAAAATATTTTAACTTTTGAAATTGATTTATTTGAGTATGTGACTCAACTCCACATTAGAAAGCCTAATATTTTATTAAGTTCTTCCATTATATATATAAAATAATGTTTTACACTTCCCTCTGGAAAAAAATGGCAAAAAACTTTGGTTTAGTTTTTGATTTTGATTAGTTTTATTTGTGGTGTCCAAAACCTAAATAATAAATAATTCTATCTCTTTTCCTATATAAACTCACCCAAGATCCCACTTCCTCCTAACTAAAATCCTTTGTATATCAACCAACCTCTTCCATACTCTCTCTAAAATCATCCAAAGTCACCCCAACCTCCCAATAAGCCTCTCAATCCTCTCCTTTGCCTTTGGGATCACACTCTCATGTAAGTGATTTATTCCTATATCATTTTTCTCAAAGTTTATCTATGTTGATATACCCTTGTATTTTCAATTAAAAATGTTGGGGTATGATTTATCACCTCTTATATACTAACATTATTATTTTTTAATGATTAGATAAACCTTTATCTCTCATTAATTCTTCCCATGGACACCTGTTACCATGCCAAATTTCATAAGGGATTTCTTCCATTCTCATTTTTTTTCTAAGTTTTATAATGTTGTTATACCATTTGTTTTGAATTATAAATGTTGGGGGTATGATTTCAAACCTCACACATACTATACTAATGTTTTAATGATGAGATACCTCTTTATCTCTCATTAGTTCCTCCCATGTACACCTGTTACCATGCCTAAATTCTGTAAGGAATTTCTCTCATCTCATAAACATTCAAGAAATTATTTTGTATTATGAATCTAAATTACATTACATGTGTTGGTAATTGTATATATATGACACCCTTACTATCTATTTCCTATAAATATGATGAGATACCCCTTTCTCTATCATCAACTATTTTTATGAATTCTTATGTCACGTCGTTATGCTGTCGAAATTGCACCATAATTTTCCAAGCCAAAGTCATTGTGTAGTGAATACCATTCCATTTCCCTATCAAGGGTATTCAAACTTATGCACATTTACTTATGGATTATATAGTTTCATTTCTGAATTACACATTCCTTTATCTTGGAATAAATTTTATGTTTAATGAATTCTTGTAATATGATCCATGCGGCACACTTATGTATGAAATGAAATTATTAAGAAGGGTGCGCCCTGATAGAACTCCAATGAATTGGATAAAGAATAGTATCATGATATGTCAAGTGAAATGAGGGTTTAATCATTCTAATTCAAGTGAAATTAAGGTTTACTCATGCTCCCAGTGCAATAGGCCGTGGATCAAGCTAATATCATGTAAAATGTTGTTTCCACATTTCCATGTTATGTTAATCATGCTATGTCGTGCCTTTATGTTAATATTTCTATTATGCTCCATTTATATGAATATTTACAAACATTTACTATTTTATTCATGTTATTACTTGTTTACTATTTTACTATGATTTATAGCTCATTATTTTATTATGCATGTCCTCATGTTATCCCAGGCAATGCTAAGTATGAAGGAATGATGCAGTCATGTAAAATAAGTATCCAATAAGATGTTGCATTTCATGTTTTAAGTTGTTATGTAATGTTCATAAGCCTAAAATAAACTAGACCTATCGATCTTCTACATTGTATTAAGTGAAAGTTTTATGTAATAAATCATGTTTATGTGTGTAATAAAGATCATAGTTATTATAGCTGGTACTAGAGGATAAGTTTAGTTATTTTTTGGATTAAGATTAGAAAATCCCATTGAATGAATTTGGGATAATACTATGTATAATACAAACATCCCTAAATTTTGGTGAGTATTTAGTGAGTAGTTTATCAATAAAAAACATCCCTATCTAGAAACTAGTAGGTAGAGGATACTCTGGTAGAGATGTATCTTAGGGTAAAACCCGAAAACACCGCTTTGAGATAAATTGGAATGAGAACTAGTGCACGAAAAATGGCCTTGGTACACTCTTGGGTATGACCCACCCAATTGATTTTTTTGGTAAATTAATAATCTTAGAATGAACCATTATTAATGGAATTAAACAACAGTCCCTTAAGAATATATGTTGGGAAATAGATCATGGATAACATAGATTGAAGCCTATAAATTCATAAGTTAAGTAAATAAAAGTAATTTATAAGTCATCAATTTCTGTCATTGGATTACCCTTTATGTGTTACCCATAACTTTCCTTTTATTCCAGCCAATGGCCGTTAAAAGGAGGACTCGAGATAGAAATCAATGCAATGATCAATGTGATGACTGTTAAAATGAGATGCCCAATCGAATGGGAGTGGTAATCACAATCATTTTCATGATACTCTCTCAGTTAACTGATGCTTTGAATATAAACATTGGTCAAGAGGAACATTCACCCCCTAATAAAGAACATGTTTCAATTAAGATCGTTATGAGATAAATGCCTTGTACATTTAATGGATCATCTGATCCATCAATTTCTAAACAACGGATCAACTCCGTTGAGAATATCTTCCCCATCCTTCAATGTTATGAAAAAGATAAGGTAATTTTGGATGCTTATAGAATTGAGGGTTAAGCTGATCAATGGTGGACATTGATAAAAAATATGAATTCTGAGGAGGAGATTGAGGTGTTGGAATAGAAGGATTTTGGGAAAATGTTTTCTGAAAAGTATTTTCGTTACACCCACCGAGCTCAGATGGAAAGGGATTTATTTTCCCTAATGAAAAAATAGGATTAATATGTCAGAGTGTATGATGAAAACTTAAAGGTATTGGTTGATAAGCCTCTATATTTGTCATTACCCCCAAATGAAAGGTTGATCGCTTCATTGGTGGGCTAAAACCTAGCCTACGAAAAGCCCTTATGATCCGTGACTTCAAGAGGTATGAGGAAATTGTTGGATGTAACCTCAAATTCGAAATAGATATTGGAGAATCTCAGGGGGCTCATGGGGATAAGAAGCATAGGGTGGAATTTAATAATGTAATTCCAATGGATAAATACAAGGGTTCTAAAAAAATTTGTCACCCCACCTTCCAAAGGTGCGGAAAGAGGCACCCATGAAATTTCCTGAAGGGGACAAGGAAATTGTTTAGGTGTGGAAGAGAAGGGAACCTGGACATTAAATACTAACAGGAAAAACCCGTGGTTGTGACCGATGAGAGGAATGAACCATTTGACCCTCAACACATTGTTCATTTCTTAAACTACAATGAATCGGGGAACTTTGCAAACCAGTTCCTTAAGACAAGGGTTTTCAGAGGCAACCAAAAACCTCTAAGGCAGAAAGGGAGATTATTTACCATCACTACCACTGAAGTGAACCCCAACAACGAAGTGGTGATAGGTATACTAGTTGTCCATTCATGAATAGTGAATGTGCTTTTTGATTCTGCTTCTACGCATTCTTTTATATCCGGAATGTTTAGTAGAACAATCCCAACCCCACCAAAAGACATTGAAGTTAAGATGTCAGTGATAATGGAAAATGGGGAAATCATTTCATCCCATGAATATAACACCTCCCCTGTCACAATTTTTGGATTGAACTTTCTAGAGAAACTTTTCGTACCCCCTCTGGTGGAATTTGATGCAAGTGTTGACATAGATTGGATTTCCTAATATAGGGTCAACATAAATTTCTATGATAGGGAAATCACTCTTGATATAGAGAATCAACCCCTGATTCTACACAAGTTCAAGGAGAATGATGAATATTATTTAGATCCATAATCTCAAGCGTGGATATTACTACACTAGGAGCATGAATATCTTGCTCAGATCATTGAGTCTAAAAAAGAAACCATCCATGAAGAAATGCCTATTGTGAACAAATTAGCTGAAGTGTTTCCCGGTGAATTTTATGGTATTACTCCTAGAAGAGATGTTGAATTCTCAATTGATCTTATACATGGGGTATTGATAATATCCCTGACTCAATATAGAATGGCTATTGTGGAGGATGAGGAGCTGAAAGAACAACTACAAGAGATTCTGGATAAAGGGTTTATACACCTAAGTGCTTCACCATGGGGTGCACCAGTCCTCTTCATCAATAAGAAGGATGACCCAATGCGCCTTTTCATTGATTATCATGAGCTCAAAAAAATAATAGTAAAGAACAAGTATCATCTACCATAAATTTATGAATTGTTCGATCAGTTACGGGGAGAACAATACATCTTCGAGGTGTATTTTTGGTCGGGATATTAACAAGTAAGGGTGAAGGAGGAGGATATCCTCAAAATAGCTTTTTGTATAAGATACGAGCACGATGAGTTCATAGTAATGCCTTTATAACTCACTAATGCTCCAACAATGTTCATGGACATGATGAATAGAGTCTTTAGAGATTACCTCAACAAATTTGTGGTACTGTTTATAGACTATATTCTAATATACTTCAAAACCAAGGAGGATAATGAGGATCATATAAGCACTATACTATACACCTTGGAAAAGGAGAAGCTCTATGAAATGTATAACAAGTGTGAGTTCTGTTTCAAGGAGGTCTCATTCTTGGGTCATATCAGCACATGCAATGGGATATATATGGATCCCACAAGGACATATTCAATTGAGGGATACCCAAATCCAATATCGGTAATGGATATCGATAGCATCCGGGGATTAGTTGAATATTTTCCCTGATTTGTGAGAAATTTCTCACAATTTTCAAACCCTCTTACCAAGATAACTCAGAAGGGATTCAAGTTTTCTTGGAGTGATGAATGCAAAGATAACTTCAAGGAGTCCAAAATGAGGCTTATCACTACGTCCATAATCAAATTACCCACAAGTGGAGAATTTTTTGTGGTATTTAGTTATGCATCCAAGAAGGGTCTCGGTTTTGTGTTGATGCACAATTAAAAAGTAATTTCCTATGCTTCTAGGCAATTTAATGTTCATGAGACAAACTATCCAACACATGATCTAATGTTGGCTGCAGTAATCTTCACTTTATAAATTTGGTGACATTACCTCTTTGGGGAGAAGTGTTAAATATACATAGATCACAAAATCCTCAAGTATATATTCACACATAAAGAGTTTAATATGTACCAACAAATATGGCTAGAGATGATCACAGACTATGACTGCTCAATTCATTATCACCCTAGGAAAGAGAAGAAGGTTGAAGATGCTATAAGTAGAAAGTACCCATCAATTATATCATTGATGAGAATTGAAAAGGATAAAATATTCTTAGATTTTATGAATATGGACGTGGGAATCCTAAAGAAGGAAACATAATCAATCCTTTCACAAATGATTGTTCAACCATATCTTTTGGAATGGTTAAATGATGTTAAACAAGATGATGTGGTAATTCGGAAGAAAGTAGAAACTATCAGAAATTGGAAGATCTTGGAGTATAATGTTAAAGAATAAGGAATTGTGAGATTTGGGACAAGACTATGTATTCTATTAAATATGAAGTTAAGAAAGAACTTTTGGACGATGCAAATAGTTCAAATTTCTCCATTAACCCAGGGAACACAAAGATGTATCGAGATCTCAAAGATCATTATTGGTGGGATAACATGAATAAGGAGATCGCTGAGTATACATCAACGTTCCTAGTATGTTAGCAAGTGAAGGGTAAGAGGTAAAAGTTTAAAAGGATGATGCAACTATTACCCATAACTGTATGGAAATGGGAAAACATCACCATGGACTTTGTCACTGGACTTCCAAAAATATACAAAAGATACAATTCTATCTGAGTTTATGTGGATCATCTTACAAAGACTCTACAATCCATTTCAATTAGAGATGATTTCTTATTAGATCAATGAGAATAGATATATATTAGAGAAGATGTAAGGCTGAATGGATTACCTATCTATTGTATTCAATCGAGATCCAATATTCACCTAGATGTTTTGGAAGAGTCTTCAACATGATCTGAATACTAATATGAACATTAGTACATCTTATCATCCTCAAACTGATGGCCAATCATAGCAATCTATCCAAACACTTGAGGAAATGTTGAGAGCATGATCAAGGGACTTCAATGGAGGATGGGATTAACATATTCCTCTAATTGAGTTCTCTTACAACAATAGTTTCCATTCATGCATTCAAATGTCTCGTTATGAAGCCCTTTATAAGAAGAGGTGCAGAAAACCATCATGTTGGGTTGAATTTTGGGAGAGAAAACACCTAGGTAAAGAAATGGTCGATGAAATGGCAGAGAAGGTTAAGACTATACAATGACTCATTAATACTGCTCAGAGTTGAAAAAAGTGCTATACAATTAATCATCGATGGGTCCTATAGTTTGATGTCAGAGACATGGTATTCTTCCACACATCACCATGGAAGAGAGTTATGAGATTTGGTAAGGAAGGAATGTTTAGTCCAAGGTATATCAGCACTATCAAGATCTTTGATTTCATTGGAGAAGTGGAATATTGACCATCACTCCCACCGAACCTATCTAAAGTACATGAAATATTCCATGTATCTCACTTGAGGAATTTCATATTAGACCCATCAGATGTTCCAATCCAGATGTGATACTATTATAGAGTGACCTCTCTTTTGATGAGAAGCCGGTGATGATCTTAGATTATAGGAAAAAGGTTCTACCAAATAAGAAAATTCCCCTCGTCAGGGTGTTGTGGTGAAACCAAAAGTTTAAAGAGGAAACATGGGAAATAGAGGAAGTGATGAAGCAGTGTTACCCACATATGTTTTAGTGTAGGAAAAGGAAATTTTGAGGGTGAAATTTTATAAGGGGGTAGAATGTAACGACCCAAAATTTTATTAATGAAAATTTGTCTTGATCTAATTAAATGTGTTATTATGTAAATTGGTTATATAACATATTCAAATCATTGGTTTTATGATTTTGGATTTTAAAATATGGTTATGAATTTTCAAGGATGCTAATATAGCTGTTGAGAAACAATCACATGATTAGTATAAATATAAGGCATTATCGAATCCAATTTACTCGAACAAAGGAAGTGATGGGATCATACAATAGAATTGATCCATATGAAGCCCATTTATTTAAGCTTGGAAAGGAGGTGGAATCACTAGGATTCACTCTTTTCTAAGTGAAATCTGAGCTTCAACATGTTAAGATTGAGTAGAACTGGATACAGGAGAAGTGAAAGTTAATAGAGATTACCACCTGAGTGATGTTATCCGAGATACACCAAGAGTTTTTCACCATCACACACCTTAACCTTAGGTCATATCCTGGTGTTATAAGGGGTTATGTAACAAGACCCTAGAACTATTACTATTGGCATTATGTTTGTATTGAATAATAAATATACATTAATTTTTTTATTGTTACTTTGTAAATAGTTTTTAAATAACATATAGTATTTTTTTGTTAATATTCAATTAAGAAATATATTTTTATGAAGTAATAGATTTTTTAACTGATTTATATTTTAAAAAAATATTCTTACTAAATTAATTTTTATTAAATATAAATTATCATATAATTTTTATGAATATAATTGTATTTTTTATTAATGTTTGAAAGCTATTTTTGACAAAACCCATGAATTTTTTATAGATCTAGGTTTTTATTTTAAAATTAAAAATTCACTTATTTTAAAAATTATTTATATAAAATTAATTTTATTTTGGAATCCAGACTTCAAAATTATCCCATAGTGAATTTGTCATAATTTTCTGAGAGTTGATTTTTTTTGGGTAAAAATTAAATACTATTTTAATATATAATGTATTTTATAACCTCATAATAACCAAATAGAGATGTAATAAAAAAATATAAATAGGGTTTTTGGACAATATATGTTTTAAATTTAAAATAATGTGATTATAAGTTTGTTTTATTTATTATACAAAGCATTAGTGGACCCTCCAAGACATATAAAACATTTTAACTTTTTAAATTGATTTCTTTGAGTGTGAGTCACCTCCACATATGAAATACTGATATTTTATTAATTTATTTCATTTTATTTATAAAATAATTATTTCCACTCCAACTTGGAAAAAACAATTGAAAAAACCCATGGGTTGGATTGTGGTTTTGATTAGTTTAATATGTGGTGTCCAAAACATAAATAATAAGGAATTCCCTCTCTTTTCCTATATAAACCCACTGAATCTCCAAAATCTTATTTAATAAAAGCATTTGGAGACTGATGAACCTATGCCCTCCTCTCTCTATAATCCTCCCATTGTTCCGCAAGCTCCCAAGAATCATCTCCCAAGCCTCTACCATACCATTGGTATCAAACTTCTAAGTAAGGGATTTCTTCCTCTCTCATTTTTTCCAAGTTTCATAATGTTTCTATACCATTTTATTTTCAATTAAATATGTTGGGTTATGATTTATCACCTCCCATATACTACCCTCATTATGTTTTAATGATGATAGAACCCTTTATCTCTCCTTAATTCCTCTCAGGTACACCTGTTACCATACCGAAATTCTGTAAGGGATTTATTCCATTCTCATTTTGTCAAAATTTCAATATGTTGTTATAACATTTTTTTAATTAAAAATGTTGGGGTATAATTTATCACCCCCATACTACCCTTATTATTTTTTAATAATGATTGGCCTCTTTCTCTCTCATTAATGTCATCCATGTACTCCTGTTACTATGCCGAAATTCAGTAAGGAATTTCTCTCATATTATTTACATTCAAGGAATTCTTTTGTATTATGAATCTAAATTCCATTACATATATTGGGACTTGTATCTATATGAACCTTTAATGTCCATTTATTTACATATTATGAGATACCCCCTCTATCTCGTCAACCATTTTTATGAACTCTTATGTCACACCACTATGCTGCCGAAATTGCACCATGATATTTCAAGCCAAAGTCAATGTGTAGTTAATACCAAGACAATTTATCTATCATGGGTATTCACATTTATGAACATTTAATTATTGACTATAGAGTTTAAAATATTAATTCCACATTCCTTTATCATAAAATAATTGATGATGTTTAATGAATTCATGATATATGATCCATGTGGCACACTTATGCATGAAATGAAATTATTTAGAAGTCTGCGCCCTGATAGCGCTCCAATGCATTAGGTAATGATTAGTATCATGCTTCGTCAAGTACAATGAGGTTTTACTCATTCTCATTCAATTTCAATCAGGGGTTACTCATGATCCTTGTGCAATGAGACTTATCTCATGCTAATATCATGTAAAATATTGTTTCCACATTTCTATGTTATGTTAATCATGCCATATCATGACTTTATGTTCATGTTTTTATTATGATCAATTGATATTCAAATTGACTAAAATTTACTATATTCCTCATTATACACCTTGTATACTCTCTTACTGGGCTTTATATCTCACCCTTTTATTATGAATGTCCTCAGGTTATCCCATGAAATGCTATGTACGAAGGAATGATGTTGTCATGTAAAAGAAGGTTTCAATATGATGTTACATTTCATGTTTTAAGTTGTAATGTAATGTTCCTAAGCCCAAAAGAAACTATACCTCCCAATATTCTATTTTGTATCACGTGAAGGTTTTATGTAATAAATCATGTTTAAGTGTTTAATAATGAGTAGGGTTTTTATTGATGGTATCAGAGGATAGGTTTAGTTTTTTTTGGGTTTTTGATTAGAATTACCTTGTAAAATCCATAGGGATAAGACTAAGTATAACAAAAAAATACCTAAATTTTTGTGACTATTGAGTAACTGGTTTATCATTAAAATAAATCCATGTCTAGAAACGAGTTGGTAGAGGCAGCTCTGGCACAAATGTATCAAGGGTTAAAACCCAAAAACACCTCTTTGAGCTAAACTTGAATGGGAATTGGTGCACGACAATGGGGATTTATACACTCTTGGTTAAAAAAATCATGGGGGATATGATTTGGTAAATTAATAAGCATAGTATTAACCATTATTAATGGAATTATAAAAATTCCCCTAAGAGTATATTTTGGGAAGTAGATCATGGACAACATCGACAAAAGCCTATAAATCTATAAGTAAAGGAAATAAAAGTAATTTACATGTCATCTGTTTTTGTCATGGGATTACCCTTTATGTGTTACCCTTATCATTTATTTTATTCCATCCAATGGATGGTAATAGGAGGACTTGGGATAATAACTGATGCATAGATATATGTGATGACTATTCTAATGAGATGACCAATATTATGAGAGAGGGAATCATGAACTTTGTCAGGATAATCTCTTAGTTAACTCTTAATTTGAATAGAATCATTGGCCAAGAGGAACTTTCAATCCCCCTAAGAATGAATAAGTTTCAATCGAGAGCTTCATGAGACAATGGTCTCCTACTTTTAATGGATCATCTGATCCCTAAATTACCTAACAATGGATCAACTACATTGATAAGATCTTCTCCATCTCTCAATGATCTAAATAAGAGAAGGTTCTTCTAGATGCTTATCATATGGAGGGTGAAGATGATCAATGGTGGACATTGATAAAAAATTTGAACCTTGAGGAGGAGATCGAGGTGTTTGAATAGAAGGATTTCCAGGAAAAAAAATTGGCCAATATTTTCCACACACCCTCCAACTAATGTTCTATAGGGACTTCCTTTCCTTCAAGAAAACAGATGATGAATCCTTCATAGAATACAAGGAAAGATTCACAAGGCTTTCCTGATATGGCTTCGGATTATTCGTTACCACCTAATTCAAGGTTGACCTCTTATTTGCTGGGCTAAAACCTAGCCTAGAAAATTACCTAGCTATCTGTGACTTCGAGAGCTATAAGGAAATTGTCCAATGTTCCCTAAAAGTATAAATAGAGATCAATGAGTATCAGAGATATCATAGGGATAAAAAGTGTAAGGTGGACATTAATTCTGGTGGTCTGATGGATAATCCAATAGTGTTAAGAAAATACAGCACCCCACTTTCCCCAAGCGTGGAAAGATGTACCCATGAAATTGCCATAATGGGATGAGTAAATTCTTTAGGTGTGGATGAGAAGGGAACCATTACACAAACTGAAAACCAGAAAAATCTACAACTGCAACAGAGGAGAGGAATGATGCATTCAACCCTCAACGCATTATTCATTTCTTCAAATGAAAAGAACCAGGGCACAATGAAAACTATTTCCCCAAGCTAAGGGTTTTTGGAGGAAACCAATAAACTCCAAGGTATCAATGGATATCTTTTTCAATAATTATTTATGATGTAAACCCCAACAACAAAGTTGTGGCATGTACGATAGTTATTCATTCAATAATAGTGAACATTCTTTTTGATTCTGGTTCTACAAATTATTTTATATCCTAAATATTTAGTAGAACAATCCCAACACTAATAAAAATAATGAAAGTAAAGATGTTAGTGAAAATTAAAAACATGGAAATCATTTCATACTATGAATATTACTCCTCTTCTATCACAATTTGTGGATTGAAATTCCTTGTGAACCTCTTCATACTCCCTCTGGTGGAATTTGATGCAATTCTTGGAATGGATTGACTTTCCTTATATAGAGCGAACTGAAATTTCATTGAGAGAGAAATCACTCTCCATATGGCGAATCAACCCCCGATTCTGTACAAGTGAAAAGTGGAGGATGAATCTTCTTTAGTTCCATTATATCAAGTGTAGATATTACTGCCCTATGGGAACATGTATCTTGATAATATGATTGAGTCTAAGGAAGAAGTCATCCTTGAAGACATGCCTATTATGAGGGAATTCACTACTGTGTTTCCCGGGGGATTGCTTTGTCTTCCTCCTAGAAGAGATGATGAATTCTATATTGATCTTATACATGGGGGGTTTCTAATATCCATGACTCCATATAGAATGGTTGTTTTGGTTCTTGAGGAGATGAAGAAACAACTATAGGAGAATCTGGATAAAGGCTTTATACGCCCAAGTGCTTCACCATGGTGTGCACCAGTCCTTTTCGTCAATAAGAAGGATGGGTCAACGCACTTTTTCATTTATTATTGTGAGTTCAAAAAAATCATGAAAAATAAAAATTATCCTCTACCACAAATTGATTACTTCTTCTATCATCTACGTGGAACACAATACTTCTCCAATGTGGATTTTCGGTCGGGATATTACTAAGTAAGGGTGAAAAAGGAGGATATCCCCAAAACAGCTTTTCATAAAATATATGGGCACTTTGAATTAATATTAATTATTTTAGGACTCGATAATTCACTAGGAATATTTATGGACATGATGAATAGAGTTTTTAGATATTACCTCGATAAATTTGTGGAAGTATTTATAGAAGATATTCGGATATACTCCAAAACCACGGAGGAGCATGAAGAGTATATAAAAACTGTACCAGAGACCTTGAGAAAGGAGAAGCTCTATAAAATGTATATTAAGTGTGAGTTCTAGTTGAAGGAGGTATCATTATTGGGTTATATAAGAACAAGAAATGAGATATCTATAGATCCCTCCAAGACAGCAGCAATTAAGGGATGACCGAGGCCTACATCCGTAACAGTTATCCATAGCTTCCTAGGGTTAGCTGGATATTATCATTGATTTATGATAAATTTATCATGATTTCCAGACCATATTACTATGATAAAATTGAATGGATTCAAGTTTTCTTGGAGTGATGAAGGTGAAGAGAGCTTCAAGGAGTTTAAAATGAGGCTTATCACTACACCCGTACTCACATTACCCACAAGTTGATAACTTTTTTGTTGTATTTAGTGATGCATTGAAGATGGGCCAGTGTTGTGTGTTGATTAAAAATGACATATCATGGCCTATGATTCAATGAAATTGAAATTTCATGAGGGAATTATACAACACATGATATAGAGTTGGATGTAATAATCATCGCTTTAAAAATTTAGACACAATACCTCTTTGGGGAGAAGTGTGAAATAAACACGGATCACAAAATCATCATGTATATATTCACATAGAAAGAGTTTAATATGCTCCAACAAAGATGCCTAGATATGATCAAAGACTATGAATGGTCAATCCATTCCCACCCTAGGAAAGAAAACAAGGTGTCATATGTTGTATGTAGAAAGGGCCGATCAATTCTATCATTGATGAGAATTGGAAAGGATCCAGTATTCTTAGATTTGATGAAGGCAGACATGGGAATCATAAATAAGGGAACATCATTGATACATTTAAAAATTATTGCACAACCATCTCTTTTGGAATGGTAAAAGGGTGCTCAAAATGATGATGTGGGAATTCAGAAGAAAGTGGAAACTATCCGAAAATGGAAATCCTCGGAGTTCAATGTTATTGAAAAAGGAGTTGTAATATTTGGGACAATATTACGTGTTCCATAAAATCTAGAGTTAAAGAAATAACTTTTGGATGATGCACATAGTTCAAATTTTTATATTCACCCAGGGTACAAAAAGATGTATCGAGATCTCTGAGAGCTTTATTGGTGTGATAACATGAAGTAGGATATCGTTGAGTATACATCAATGTTCCTAGTATGTCATCATGTGAAGGATAAGAGGAAGAAGTCTAAGGGGATGATTCAACCATTACCCACACCAACATGGAAATGGGAAATAATCAACATGGTTATGGTCACCAGACATCTAAAGACATCCAAAGGAAATAATATAGTCTGGGTTGTTGTGGATTGTCTTACAAATACTTTGCACTTCATTGAAATTATAGAGTATTTATCATTGGATCAAATGGAACTAATATATATCAGAGAATTTGTAAGGATTCATGGAGTAACACTATCAATTGTATCCGATCGTGGTATAAAATTAACCCTTATGTTTTGGATGAATCTTCAACATGCTACGAATACTGAGTTGAACATCAGAACAGATTATCTTCCTCAAACTGATAGACAATCTAAGAGGAATATCCACACATTTGAGGACATTTTGAGATCATGCTCAATGGACTTCAAAGGATTATGGGATCAACATCTTCCTCTAGTTTAGTTCTCTTACAACCACAGTTTCCATAAAAGTATCCAAATGGATCATATGAAGCCCATTATGGGAAGAGGTAAAAAGCACTTGCATGTTGGGATGAATGTTTGGAGAAAAAAAAATCATAGGTTTAGAAATGGTCGAAGAAATGGTGGATAAGGTTATGACCATCCAGTATCACATTAAAGCTACTCAGATTCTACAAAAGATATATACTGATAATCACCGAAGGGACCTAGAGTTTGATGTCAGAGACATGGAATTCCTCTTCATATCACTGTTGAATAGAGTTATGAGATTTTTCAAGAAGGGAAAGCTTAATCCAAGGAGCATAAGCCATTTTGAGATCTTTTATTGCATTGTAGAAGTGGCCTATCGACTAGCTCTCCCACTTATCCTATCTCAAGTACATGATGTATTCCATATATCATTATTATAGAATTACATACCTGAACCATCACATGTACCCAATCCAGATGTGGTACCATTGGATAATGACCACTCTTATTAAGAGAAATCAGTGATGATCTTAGATCGAAGGGAAAACATTTTACAAAATAAGACAATTCCCCTCATCATGGTATTGTGGAGAAACTGAAAGTTTAAATAGGAAACATGGGAAATATAGAAAGTGATGAAGCAGAGTTACTCCCATCTATTTTAGTGTGTGAAAAGGAAATTTTGAGGGAGAAATTTCTTAAGGGGGATGATCGTAAGGACCCATACATTAATGAATGAAAACTCTTCTTGATATAATTAAAATTATTATCATTTAATATGTTTATATAACATATTCACATAATTAGTTTTATGATTTTGGATTTAAAAATACCATTATGAATTTATAAAATTTCAAATATAGTCGTTGAGAAGTTATCACATGATTAGTATAAATATAGGGATTTAAAAAATCCAATTTATTCAGGAAAAGGAAATGATGGCATCATCTAGTAAAATTGATCTATACAAAGACCATTTTTTAGAGCTCAAAAAGGAGGTGGCGTCACTCAGATTTAGTCTTGACGAAGCCCAAGACAAGATTCAACATCTTGAAATTGAGCAGAACTAGCTACGAGAGTAGTGGAAGTTAATAGAGATCACCACCCGAGCAATTTTATCCGAGACACCAAAAGAGTATGTCACCATCACAAACCATTCCCTTGGGTCATATAAGGGTGTTATAAGGGGTTATGTTACAATAAACTATCACTATGATTATATGAATTATTTTTTTATAGAATAAAGAATATATATTCATTTTATTATTGCTACTTTGTAAATAGTTTTTAAAGTAGAAATAGTATTTTTAGTTTGTATTCAATTAAGAAATATATTTTGATGAATTAATGGATTATTTAATTAAATAATATTTTAATCAAATTTTATATCTAAATTAATTTCTATTAAATATAAATGATCATAAAATTTTTATGAATATAATTGTAATTTTTATTTAGGAATGTAAGATATTTTTGAAAAAACCATGAATTTTCGATGAATGTCAGTTTATATTTTAAAGGTAAAAATTCACATATTTAGAATATTATTTATATAAAATGAATAATATTTTTGGAATCAGGAAAAATAAATTATCCGATGCTTAATTTGTTATTATTTTCTGAGATAGTAGAATTTATGGGTAAAAATTAAATACTATTTTAATATATAATGTATTTTATGAAATCATGATGACCAAATATTGATGTAATAAAATACTATAAATGGTATTTTTGGACAATATATATTTTACCATTAAATTTATGTGATTTTAGGTTTTTTTTAATTATTTTACAAAGCTTTAGTGGACCCTCCAAGACTTATAAAACATTTTATATTTTTAAATTGATTTCTTTGACAGTGTGACTCACCTCCACATAAGAAAACATGATATTTTAATAAGTTCGGCCATTTCCCTTATAAAATAATGTTATATATTTCCCTTAGTTAGAAACTATGGGATAAAACCATGGTTTGGTTTGTGGGTTTGGTTATTTTAATATGTGGCATCCAAAACCAAAATAATAAAGAATTCCCCTTCTTACCTATATAAACCCACCCAAGCTACCAGATACTCTTCACTAAAAACCTTTGGAAATCGACCAAAATCTTCCCTCATCTCTCTATAATCTTTATGAGGTGCGCTAATCTCCCATGAATCCTCTCTCAAGCCTCTCCCAATCTTTTGGGATCATACTTCAAAGAAAGAGATTTCTTCCACTCTCATTTTCGTCCAGGTTTCATTATGTTTCTATACCCCTGTATTTTAAATTAAAAAAGTTTGGGTATGATTTTTCACCTCTTATATACTTCCTTCCTTATATTTTATTGATTATATACCCCTTTCTCTCTCATTAATTCCCCCCATGTACACCCATTACCATGCCCAAATTCCATAAGTGATTTTTCCTTCTTCATTTTTGTCCAAATTTCATTATGTTGTTATAGCATGTTTTTTCAATTAAAAATGTTCGGGTATGATTTTAAACCTCCCCCATACTGTCCTCATTATTTTTGAATGATTATATACCTCTTTATATGCAATTAATTCCTTCAATTTACACCCATTACCATAATTAAATTCTGTAAGGAATTTCTATCCTCTCATTTATATTCAAGGAATTATTATGTATTATGAATCTAAATTCCATTACATATGTGGGGAATTGTATCCAAATGACCATGTTCTATAATATTTATGTATATATGATGCGATAACTCTATCTCTCTCATCAACCATTTTTATGAATTCTTATGTCACACCGTTATGCTGCCGAAATTGCACCGCGATTGTCCTGGCCATAGTCATTTTGTAGTGAATACCATGAAAATTTATCAATCAAGGGTATTAACCTTCATGCACATTTAAATATTGATTATAGAGTATCATGTATAGATTTACCGTAATTTTATCATGGAATAAATAATTATTATTAATTAATTCATGTTATATGATCCATATGGTACACTTATCATGAAATTAAATGATTAAGAAGGGTGAGCCCTGATAGCACTCCAATGAATTGGGTAAATATTAGTACCATGATACGTCGAGTGAAATGAGGGTTCAATCATGATAATTCATGTTAAATGATGTTTTACTCATGATCCATGTGAAATGATACTTGGATCATGCTATTATCATGTTAAATATTGTTTCTACATTTCCATGTTATGTTAATCATGCTATATCATGACTTTATTTTCATGTTTCTCTTATGCTCCATTGATATGAATAATGCCAAACATGTACAATATTCTTCATTTTATGCCTTTTTACTCTCTTACTGGGCTTTATAGCTCACCCTTTTATTATTCATGTCCTCAGGTTATCCCATACAATGCTAAGTATGAAGGAATGATGTGGTCATATTAAAGAAGTTTTTAATAAGATGTTGTGATTCAAAATTTAAGTTGTTCTGTATTGTTATTAATCCCCAAATACACCAGAACACTCCATATTCTATGTTGTATCAAGAGAATTTTTATATAATAAATCATGTTTAAGTGTGTAATAAAGAGCTAGGTCATTATAACATACGATGACAATTTTTGTTTCTTTGAATGAAAAAGGATATAGAAAGGTTTATGGAAAGATTCCACACTTGTTAGTAGGTGAAGGATGAGAATAAATAACCTAGTTGTTTTCTAGATATGTTTCCCATTCTATAGTGGAAGTGGGATGGCATTTCCATGTAAATAATGGTGGTTCTCTCAAGGAAGCCTCATTAGAATAATGCCCTTGTGTTTTTTTGGATATACTAATGAAGGTAGAACATTTATTTCCCTTATGGTAGAATTTATCAATGGAGAAGATGGGATATTTATTTGTTTGGGAGATAGTTCTTCTACACAGGGTTCCATGGACTATAGTTTTAGAACATGAATCATGATTTACATCGAGCTTCTAGTTGGGCTTACTGAATATGATTGGTAAAAATGTTTCATTGAGTTTGAAATTCCACCCACAAAAAGATGGGAAATAATAATGTATTATATATGTGCTTGAGGATATTCTATGAGCATGTGTCCTAAACATTGGGGGTATTTGGGAGAATCATCATGATTTTGTAGATTTTTCCTATAATAGAAGTTAATAGGAAATGATATAGATGAATCCATATGAGGCACTTTATGTTAGGCCATGCAGATATCCTCTATGCTGGATGAAGGTAGGAGAGTCAGAATTTTTGGTACCGAGTCTTTATTAGGAGATGCTGGAACATGTTCAAATAATTCTAAAATGTATGGGTATAGATTATTGCAGAATGTAGTTTTATAATGATAATCTTCAATGACCACTATAGTTTATAGAGGCTGATCATGTATTCTGTCAGGTGGAACTTATATTGGATCACCACATAATATAGAGAAAAAAAAGTTGACACCAAGGCATGTTAGAATGTTTATGATTGTGCAGAGAATCAGGCTGATGGCATGTCAATTGGATCTTACACTAGAATACAATTCCACACACAATGTTTTTTATATATCAAAACTTCGGTGGTATCACCCAACCCTTATCATGTGATTGAGGAAGATGATGTTGTGCTTAAGATATATTTTTCCATTGAAGAGTGTATAATTTGTGTGTTGGATCATAGTGATAAATTTTTGTAGGGAAAGACCGTACTGATAGTTCATGTATCATGGAAACTGGGCTATGTGTAAGAGGAATCATGGGAAAGGTAAGTAGATATGCATGCTCAGTGGCCCAGTCTTTCTCACTAAGAATATTAAAGATGATTAAGTGTATAGCTTGAGGAAGATCTATTATAAGGTTGGGATATTGTAAGATCACAACCTATTCTAGAGCTGTAATGGGCTTGTTTACAGGCACTCTTTAGCATTTTCTTGAGTAATTATTCTTTGGTGTTTACCTTGGGTTTTTGTTTTGTGTAAATTATGACAAAATCGATGAAATATGGATGTTCATGGTTCACACAAGGTTTTTCAAACTGCGTTACCTCTTAAGAGTAATTTTTCACCACTAAAAAATAGGTTCTAGGATTAGAAACATGAATAGGGTAAACCATTCCCCCTACTCAGTTAATTATCCAAGATAATTTAATTAACACCAAACATAGTTTTTAAATTTCTTGAACCCTCATATTCATCCTAAATTGAACACCATTAAAACCTAAAACATCTTTCATGATTTTTACACCTCCCAGAAAGATTTCCTGTCCTCCAAACCTTCTTTATTGGTGGTTCAAATCCCATATTGATGATCTTCACCCATCTCTGTAAGAGGATATCATCCCAATTGCATTCACATTCCTCTTACTTTCATTTCTATTTTTTAAGGGATGTTATTATCTATTTTTGGTTAGATATATACCTAGTTTTTTGGATCCTAATCAAGGACTATAGATCTATATATTTATTGGTGGGATATTTAATTGTTCGATCTCTATTTAGGATATAGATCCATATTTCGTTCTATACCATTACTTCGCTGAATTATGGGAATTTTGGTTGGGAAATTGTTCATTGATGAATCAAATAAGGTGGTCTATTAATCAAATCTAGTAGTATTGATATCTACTATATGTATTTGATTGTATAATTTATATGGTTCATTTAGAAATTAAAATTCCTATATGAATTAATTAATGTGGTCCGTTAATTAATTGAGGAATTTGGGAGTGGATTGAATAATTGAATTACGGAATTGAGGATAATTAAATGCTAGATTAATTATCAAAATGTTGGATTGTGATTTGAGGAAATTAATTGGTGAATCAATTATTAGATGTTTATTTTGTGTAGTGATTAATAATTTTTGAATAAATTAAAAGACATGGATTAATTAGTTTATTAATTACATAATAGAAGATTGTGATAGTTTGTCATGTTAAGAGGATTAATGTTCATTAATAAAAAACGAGGTGATATTATTATGTATGAGATATTTGTGATATAAATGTGTGTGGGACATGGTCTGATTCTTATTAAACCCATAGTAAAATAAATGGGAGTGGTATTGGGTATGTAGCTTTTGAAGCTCGTAGTGATATAATTGTGGGTGGGTCATGGTATTCTATTTATGAAGCCCATAGTTTATTGGTGAATTCATGAAATGGTATCCTACTTCCCATTCTTGTAGTGATATAAATTTAATTGGGGCATGGTATGAAGATTCTGAATCTTATACTGAAAAATATGTATGGGACATGCTCTGTAACACCCTAGGTAAATAAAGAATATGAAATCATTATATTTATCCATATTTGTGAATAAAATATTAATATTACTTTAAAGGGGATGCTATGCTCGATGGCATACCCAATACGCAACAATGAGTTTCTTGGAAATCTTACGTTGCACTCTAATAATAAAATAATATTATTTTAAATGGTAGTTAACTCCTAGCCGTTGTAATGGAGGGAATGAACAAAACTAACTACAAAATGATTATATATGTTTGTCAAATATATTTACTCTTTACAATAAATGTTAGAGGATTAAAAATGCAAATGAATCCAGTTTTTAAGCGCAAACATTCTAATATTCTTTAAAAGGTCGATTAACCACCTTTTGATGGAGAACCCCTTTTAAATCCACTTTTTGACAATTTTATAAGCTCTATTTTTCAAAATAAACATATTATTTATGATTGGGACATTGAAATTTACCTTGGGTTAGTTTTTGGTATTTTTCTGACAATGTTCATTTTTCAATGAATAGTGAAAATACTGCATTTTACATCAAAACTGCTTTTTCATATAATTTAATAATATGGATATATTATCTTTTTAATTTGTTTTAAAGTGTAATTAGAATATATTGTTACCATGTAATTCAATGATGGTCATTGGAATTAATTTCACTTTTGAATTAGGCATAAACAAGTGCCAAACTTTTCATAAATATTGTTTCTAAAAAACCCGCTATTTGTTTTGACAACGGGAAGTTTTTTTAAATTAATTATTGAAATTTATGTGTTTGTAATTTGGTAAAATGAATTACATATTTGTAATCATAAGGTCCAAATTATTTAATTAAGACTCTTTTGTTTTTCGACATTATGAACAGTAACGATGGTAATTATCTTTAATTATCTTGATTATTGAGTAATCGGGTAGATAAAGATAATAAGATAATATTATAATAATAAAAAATGACCACAAAATGTGTCCTAAGTCTACTAGTTGTATCATGGCCGACCATGGGATTCCTTGTTCTAAACTTGGGGGCCCCATGGAATCACTTTTGTGAGAAAATGACTTTTTATCTTTTTATTTTTATTGAATGTTAAATGTAACAAAGAATGTATCACCTAAGTAAAATATTTTTAATTTTGTCTACATAAATGATATTTTGGACTATAAATATTCATTGGAAATATAAAAATATTTCATACATCATAGTAATTTTTTTATAATTTTTAGACATTAAATATATTAAATTATTTATGACATCATTATGATGCAGCGATGAACTCATTATTTAACGATTTAAATAAAATGGAAAGATAATGTAAAATATAAGACCTAAAAATGTCCAAAACCTATTGGATGGGTGGATTTATAAACCTTATCAACTTATCCTTGAAAAAAACCAATGTGGGACCATTAAAATCCGAAAATCATTTGAAAATAAAGTTACATTTTATACCTTTCCAAGAGTGCCCCTCCTCTCCTCTTATAAAAGGCCCCCACCTCTACCTCCTTACCCACACTTCCAATGCCTTTGTCACAGCAAAACCCTACCCATATTATCTCTCCACATCCCTATATAACTCCTTGAAGCCTCAATTTGGGCATAATCCATTCCAAGGAAGCCTTTGAGCTCAAATCAAAGGAAGTTACCCGATTTTAAGGTAATGTCTTCGCTTGAGTCCTTTTGTTTTATTTTGCTTCTCCAACCCGCTAACCTCTTTTTATTAATTTATTTTGTAACAAAAACAGTATCATAAATATACTATGATGTTTTTATGTAATGGATTCGAGTTACACTTACACACACCTACATATAATTGTTAAAGAACATACTGTTTCTTCTGGATGTCGAATTTCTGCCTCCCGAAATGATGATTATTCAACATTCTCCTAACACCTTCAAAGGTGGCCATTAAGATGACACTATATTTATATATGATATCTAATATTTTTATGTTTTACTTAAGCTTCTGTATTTTTCATTTATGGAATACCTTTATGGTTTCCATTATGGGTAAACACGATATCTTCATTTAAGGAAGTGCGGACTATCGCCCCCTCAAAATGATTTGATTCGTTAATACCATATGTGGTACATATAAAGGATATATTTAATGATATTATATATGATTTTATACTGGAATTAAAATACTATTACTTATAATTATGTTTTAATTACATTAAATATGAAATAGAAATGGAAGTAGCGTTCATGCGTACGTACGACTTACCGTCTCCATGAACGGTGCATTTCATTTCTTAACTCTAAATGTTATGTAATATTATAAATGCATGAATATACTGGATATATATGATATATATGATATCTAAATCATGAATACAATTCTGGATATAATGAACCTTTGACCACACGAACAACATGTAATTGTAAGAAGTCCACTTTCGACTTAAGAACCAAATATCGACAAAACAAACATTATTAACTTAAATTATTACATAATGTTTATGACATGGTAATAAGTGATATAAAAAGAATAATGAACTTGAAAAAGTTTCTTAGGGAGTAGAAATTAACTCAGGCTTATTATTCATGAGATTAAAGAACAAACAAGACAAGTCGGACTTGAGGTAAGGGATCCGACTCCTCTCTTTCTTTTAAAAGTACACTCTTTTATGTCATTCCTTTTAATCTCATATATCTTGTTATTGGGATGTTCTTTTATATTAATATTACTGTAATTTTTATGTTCATATGATGAGAGACCCTATTTCCTCTCATCAATCCATTTTGGACGTTGTAAGTGGTGTCGTTAGGCTACCGAGTTTTCGTAAGGGATTTTTCATCTCACTTTTATTCCTGTGAGATTTATGCTACATTTGCCACAATTTCCTTTGAGTGGTGTATGTAATTCCCATTACTATACAATTTTTGTAGTATAATTTTATTTATGGGTATTAACATCTTCATTGTATGAACCTTCTTCCATGGGGTGTTAGTTTTGAAAGTTACCCAACTCGGTAAGGGGACCTTTCACCCTCATTTTTTTAAAAGTCTTATTCTGTTATGTCTTTTAATTCACATAATATTATGTTAGGATATGTTCTTTTATATCCTTATTTATGTAAATTTTATGTCCAAGTTATTAGACCCCCTTTATCTCTCTCATCAACCTTTTTTGTAAAATTTTATGTGATGTCGTTAGGCAGTCGAATTTGACCAAGGGAACTTCTTAACCCAATTTAGATTTCATTGGGGTCAACATGTAGTTATTGAATAAGTCATCATTTGAATATGTGTGAATATCCTTTGATTGTTTTACACTTAATATCCACTTATATTATGTGTATTTATATTTGTCACACATAATTATGAGATTGATTTATCCTTAATTTAAGGATACCTTCTTTATAATGGATTTCATCTCATTTTACATTTCGTTTGAGACTTCATTGTTGTTATGCACCAATTCACTCTTACATGGTGTGTATACTGTCCTTTGACATATTATATCATTAATCCCTTTATTCTCATGATATTATAAAGTTCATATTAAATGTTATTCCGCTATTATTTTTATTCAAGAGTCTCTCATTTTGTTAAAAACTATTTAACAAAAATATAGTTTTAAATGTTTTAAAGATTTATTATTCTAAATATTTATCTTTAATGTCCATGTTTTCAAAATGGTTTTAAGTATTTATTTATATGGACATTAATGTTTTAAAATTATAATTCCATTAAAATATTTAAAGTGGTATGGGACACTTTGATTCAAAAATCTCTTTTAAATGGTTTTTGAAAATGGATTGATTAATTCAATATCTGGGAAGTACTTATTGTGATTGAAAATGAAATGTTGTTATTGAAATGTTTATATTTTCGATATTTTACATGTAATGATGGTACTTGGACATTTGACAGGTGGTTACGTTATAAACTCCAATGCATTGGGTATGGAAGTCGGCCATATGGCTATTCCATTAAGTATGTATGGAAGTCGTCCGTATGGCTATTCCATTAAGTGATATGTGTGGATGTCGACCGTATGGTTATTCCACTTAAGTATGTTTATGTCCCAAGTTACCATTATATGTTATGTGTTCTTTATATGGGTATTATGGTAATCCATTGGTTACAAAAGGGTAAGTAATGATATTTTATTCAGTGAAGAGTTTTTACTACTTCATAAAGGTGAAGGTATTACTTTGATAAAGTATACATGGTTTTCTTGATGTTTGAAAAAACTAATAGTTTTCATTATTTGTGTATCCCTTAATGAGATTTTTATTCTCATCCCAAGTTTTTTTGAAATGTTTTTCACAGGACTTAATGTGGAATAGTGTCAAGGATGGGATCAAGGGAAAGTAATGCTATCTAAAACATGGAACTAGACATGTTTATTTTTAAGAGCTTTTATTTTATGGAAACTTAGTCTACTTTGTAATCTTTTGAGATGTAACATTTATGTAATAATTCTCTAAAACTCTAAACCTTAAAAGATCCTCAATGTGAATTATTCATTTAATTCAATATTAAGAGATGTTTAAGGCTAGGGCCTTATAGTTGGTATCAAAGGTCGGTTTAGATAACTTTAGAGGTTAGGGTATTCTTTAAGTATAAGTGACATTACCTTAATGGTTAGGATTTCAGAAAGAGTCCTAGTTTTAGTTAAAGTGAAAGACTAAGTATATATTAGTGTTCATATTCCTCATTAGTACATGATGGTTTTGTTGATATACTTACACTGACCTTTTTGGTTTTAGTAAATGGCTGGATCTAGTAGGCACCAAAGTAACAGTGGATGTGAAGGAAACTGTGACAGTTTTTTGAGATAGAAACTGAATGATATGGGAGCTGCAATGAGAACTCTTGTTATTATCATCAACCAACTATTTGGAGTAATGATTGACCACCTGAACCTTGGTGATTTTTCTAAGGCATCATATATGCGAGAAACAAATCCCTACAGAACTACGAGAAATAATCATAAAGTTAAGTGTGTTCAACAACCTATGTGTCAAAAATGTGGAAAGAAACACATAGGAAAATGTTTCAAAGGGACAGAAATATGCTATAGATGTGGAAATTAAGGTCATAAAGAAAGAACCTTCCATGGAAAAAGGAAGCATCTAGTTGACTCGAGGAAAGGGAAAGAAGTTCTTTCTGAGGGATCAATTGAATGTTTTAAATGTGGTGTGCATGGTCATTATGCAAACACATGTCCTATGAAGAAGTTTCGTGAATGGGATCACCATGATCGTACAAATGTTCGTTTACCAATACCTAATGCCACTACGATCGAGGATGAAGAAATTGAAAATGACCAATCAAAGGTATGGATCATTTCAATACTATTGTTTTCCTATTTTGGAATCATAGGATATGATTCATGATTTTGTTTATAGGAAAGAATTATTTCAGAATAAGTTGGAAAGGAATGGTTAATGGATCATGAAGAATGTTGAATGAGTAAGATGTCAACATATAAGGGCTTTAAGAGTTATGGTGAAATTCTTAAGAGTATTAAGTCTATTTTGATGATGTGGTTACATTAGAAGACTTTTTATAGTATGTGTAACCCTGATGTTTAATATATGAAAATTTTATTCAAGTAATAGTTATTTGTTCTTTTGTGGACATAGTTATAAAGAACCATTTGGGTTTATATGATCCTTACTTTTGAGGTAATTATGGGTTACTATATGTTATGATGGAAGTCAAAGGAATGAGATAAAATTGAGGTTAAATTATGTTATTGTTATTTTTCATGATTTTATCTCTTTTTGTGGAATTATTTGAGAATTATATAGTTTTGGAAAAATGACAACACGCAGACCATGTGACAACCCGTCGCGTCGGACAAAGCTGCGGGAATCGAACCCAAAACCAAAGTGAAACTGGTATTTATCACCTACCATTGGACTATGTGAAGTCCCTGGTTAGTTTGACTGATTCTTTTTAGTTAGATGATTTTATGAATTAAGAGTAAGTTGATTTTGGGTTATCTATGGATATTTATTAACCTATCATGGAGGATATGTGATTAGGTTAATTACTTTTCAATACGAGACATTAAGAGCAACTAATGTTGTTTGGATATAAATGTTACGATTTAACTTGGAAGACTATGTGACTAAATCCTTAAAATATTTAGGTTTCAATATCAGTTTGGTTTAAATTGAAGAATTTTATGGACAAATTGATTATCGAATGGTCCTCATTGAACTTTGGGTTTTTTTGGACAAATTTTGGAGATTAAGAATAGATTTTCTTTTTATAAAGGATTATCCTTTTCTGGATTATCTGATCTTGTAATAACATTTTTGGTTTTGGTTTTGGTTAAAGTCTAAAGACATGGGAAGTATATAGTTCTCTTTTGTGGATTAGGTTATTCTCTAGAAGTTGATTATAGTACTCTTAATGTGAACAAGTCTTCCTAAATACTTGTCTTTTGGAGAAAATATGAGTTTGTGTAAGGAATCTAATAAAAGTTGAAAGTCAACATGATACATGATTATGTTTACTTATGAATAAATTCCTCAATAAAAAGTAACTTAAAACAAAAATGTTTTCTATTAAATTTTCCTACTGGGGAATCTAATACCGTTTAACCCATCACAAGTTTGTGATTTTCTTGTGGTTAACTTTCTCCTAAACATGTTTTCTATCACTATCCATCAGAACATGACCCTTTGTTTTTTTCTTCCATGTCCATATTTTCATACTTGGAATCCTAGTATGGGTTAACTCGGGTGACCTTTGTACTTATCTTTCTTTATTTTAAAGTGATTGTTTTATCGAGTCTTGTTCCGATGTGGGACTTTTCAAGGATGTTTCGAAGCCCAATTTTAAAATTGCGAGGATGCAATTACCAAAGGGGGGGGGGAGGATGCAACACCCCAGGTAAATAAAGAATATGACATCTTTATATTTATCCATATTTGTGAATAAAATATTAATATTACTTTAATGGGGATGCTATGCTCGATGGCGTACCCAATACGCAACAACGAGTTTCTTGGGAATCTTACGTTGCACTATAATAATAAAATAATATTATTTTAAATGGTAGTTAACACCTAGCCATTGTAATGACGGGAAATGAAAAGAACTAACTACAAAATGATTGTATATGTTTGTCAAATATTTTTACTCTTTACAATAAATTTTAGAGGATTAAAAATGCAAATGAATCCAGTTTTTAAGCGTAAACATTCTAATATTCTTTAAAAGGTCGATTAACCGCCTTTTGATGGAGAACCCCATTTAAATCCACTTTTGACAATTTTATAAGATCTATTTTCGAAAATAAACATATTATTTTTGATTGGGACATTGAAATTTACCTTGGGTTAATTTTTGGTATTTTTATGACAATGTTCATTTTTCAATGAATAGTGAAAATACTACATTTTACATCAAAACTGTTTTTTCATATATTTTAATTATATGGTTATATTACCTTTTTAATTTGTTTTAAAGGGTAATTAGAATATATTTTAACCATTTAATTCAATTATGGTCATTGGGATTAATTTCACTTTGGAATTAGGCATAAACAAGTGCCAAACTTTTCATAAATATTGTTTCTAAAAAACACGCTATTTGTTTTGACAACAAGAAGTTTTTTTAAATTAATTATTGCAATTTATGTGTTTAAATTTTGGTAAAATGAATTAAATATTTGGAATCAGAAGGTCCAAATTATGTAATTAAGACTCTTTTGTTTTTTGACATTATGAATAGTAACGACGGTAATTATCTTTAATTATCTTGATTAGTGAGTAATCGGGTAGTTAAAGATAATAATATAATATCATAATAATAATAAATGACCAAAAAAATGTGTCCTAAGGCTACTGGTTGTCTCATGGTCGACCATGGGATGCCTTGTGCCAAACTTGGAGGCCCCATGGAATCAATTTTGTGAGAAAGTGACTTTTTATCTTTTTATTTTTAAAGAATGTTAAATGTAACATAGAATGTATCACCTAAGTAAAATATTTTTAATTTTGTCTAAATAAATGATATTTTGGACTATAAATATTCACTGGAAAGATAAAAATATTTCCTACATCATAGTAATTTTTTTATAATTTTTATACATTAAATAAATTAAATTATTTATGACATCATGATGATGTAGCAATGACCTCATTATTTAATGATTTAAATAAAATGGAAAGATAATGTAAACTCTAAGACCTACACATGTCCAAACCCTATTTTATGGGTGTATTTAGGACCCTTATCACCTTATCCTAGAAACACATCAATGTGGGACCATTAAAATCCGAAACTCATTTGAAAATAAAGTTACATTTTATACCTTTCCAAGAGTTCCCCTCCTCTCCTCTTATAAAAGGCCCCCACCTCTACCTCCTTACCCACACTTCCAAAGCCTTTGGCTCGTCCAAACCCTGACCATTTTGTCTCTCCACATCCCTATCTAACTCCTTGAATCCTCACTTGGTGCATAATCCTTTCAAAGAAAGCCTTTGATCTCAAATCAAAGGAAGTTACCTGATTTTAAGGTAATGTCTTTGCTTGTGTCCTTTTGTTTTATTTTGCTTCTCCAACCCCCTAAAATCTTTTTATTAATTTATTTTGTAACAAAAACAGTATCCTAAATATACTAGGATGTTTTTATGTGAAGGATTCGAGCTACACATACACACACCTACATCTAATGGTTAATGAACATACTGTTTCTGTGGATGGCGAATTTCTGCCTCACGAAACGATGATTGTTCAACATTCTCCTAAAACCTTCAAAAGTGGCCATTAAGATGACAGTATATTTATTTATGATTTCTAATATTTTTATGTTTTACTTAAGCTTCTGTATTTTTCATTTATGGAATACCTTTATGGTTTCCATTATGGGTAAACACGATATCTTCATTTAAGGAAGTGTGGACTACCGCCCCCTCAAAGTGATTTGATTCGTTAATACCATATGTGGTACGTATAAAGGATATATTTAATGATATTATATATTATACCATACTGGAATTAAAATACTATTACGTATCATTATGTTTTAATTCCATTAAATATGAAATAGAAATGGAAGTAGTGTTCATGCGTACGTACGGTTTACCGTCTCCATGAATGGTGCATTTCATTTCATAACTCTAAATGTTATGTAATATTATAAATTCATGAATATACTGGATATATATGATATATATGATATCTACATCATTAATACAATTCTGGATATAATGAACCTTTGACCACATGGACAACATGTAATTGTAAGAAGTCCACTTTCGACTTAAGAACCAAATATCGACAAAACAATCATTATTAACTTAAATGATTACATAATGTTTATGACATGGTAATAAGTGATATAAAAGGAATAATGAAATTTAAAAAGGTTCTTACGGAATTATAAATTAACTCAAGTTTATTATTCAGGAGATTAAAGAACGAACAAGACAAGTCGGACTTGAGGTAAGGGATCTGACTCCTCTCTTTCTTTTAAAAGTACACTCTTTTATGTAATTCCTTTTAAGCTCATATTTCTTGTGATTGGGATGTTATTTTATATTAATCATACTTTAATTTTTATGTTCATATGATGAGAGACCCTATTTCCTATCATCAATTCATTTTGGATGTTGTAAGTGGCGCTGTTAGGCTACCGAGTTTTCGTAAGGGATTTTTCATCTCACTTTTATTCCCGTGAGATTTATGCTACATTTGCCACAATTTCCTTTGAGTGGTGTATGTACTGCACATTAGTATACAATTTTTGTAGTATAATTTCATTTATGGGTATTCACATCTTCATTTTATGACCCTTCTTCCATGGGGTGTACGTTTTGAAAGTTACCCAACTCGGTAAGGGGACCTTTCACCCTCCTTTTTTTAAAAGACTTATTTTGTTATGTCTTTTTATTCACATACTATTATGTTGGGATATGTTCTTTTATATCCTTATTTATGTAAATTTTATGTCCAAGTGATGACATCCCCTTTATCTCTCTCATCAACCCTTTTTGTAAAATTTTATGTGACGCCGTTGGGCTGTCAAATTTGTCCAAGGGAACTTCTTAACCCAATTTCGATTTCTTTGGGTTCAACATGTAGTTATTGAATATGTCATCCTTTTAATATGTGTGAACAACCTTTGATTGTTTTACACTTAATATCCACTTATATTGGGTGTATTTATATTTTTCACACATAATTATGAGATTTATTTATCCTTAATTTAAGGATAGCTTCTTTATAATGGATTTCATCTCATTTTACATTTCTTTTGAGACTTCATTGTTGTTATGCACCAATTCACTCTTATATGGTGTGTATACTGTCCTTTGACACATTATATCCTGAATCCCTTTATTCTCATGATATTATAATGTTCTTATTAAATGTTATTCCGCTATTATTTGTATTCAAGCGTCTCTCATTTTGTTAAAAACTATTTAACAAAAATATCGTTTTAAATGTTTTAAAGATTTATTATTCTAAATAATTATCTTTAATGTCCATGTTTTCAAAATGGTTTTCAGTATTTATTTATATGGACATTAATTTTTTAAAATTATAATTCCATTAAAGTCTTCAAAGTGGTATGGGACACTTTGATTAAAAAATCTCTTTTAAATGGTTTTCGAAAATGGATTGATTAATTCAATATCTGGGAATTACTTATTGTGATTGAAAATGGAATGTTGTTATTGAAATGTTTATATTTTCAATATTTTATGTGTAATGATGGTACGTGGACATTTGACGGATGGTTACATTATAACCTACAATGCATTGGGTATGGAAGTCGGCCGTATGGATATTCCATTAAGTATGTATGGAAGTCGGCCGTATGGCTATTCCATTAAGTGATATGTGTGGAAGTCGACCGTATGGTTATTCCACTAAAGTATGTTTATGTCCCAAGTTACCTATATATGTTATGTGTTCTTTATATGGGTTTTATGGTAATCCTTTGGTTACAAAGGGTAAGTAATGATATTTTATTCAGTGAAGAGTTTTTACTACTTCATAAAGGTGAAGGTATTACTTTGATAAAGTATACATGGTTTACTTGATGTTTGAAAAAACTAACAGTTTTCATTATTTGTGTATCCCTTAGTGAGCTTTTTATGCTCACCCCAAGTTTTTTATTGAATTTTTTTTCACAGGACTTAATTTGGAATAGGTTCAAGGATGGGATCAAGGGAAAGTCGTGCTATCTAAAACATGTAAGTAGACATGTTTATTTTTAAGATTTTTTATTTTATGGAAACTTAGTCTACTTTGTAATCTTTTGAGATGTAACAGTTATGTCCTAATTCTCTAAAAATATAAACCTGGAAAGATCCTCAATGTGAATTATTCATTTAATTCAATATTAAGAGATGTTTAAGGCCGATGCCTTATATGCTCTGATTCTTCCCATTCCCTAGGGTTCTTAAGAAAGATGACCTAGATGCATTTTTTCAATTGGACTATGAAACCTATTAGCCATAGTGTAAATTGAAATGAGTTGGATACTGAAATACAATTTTATAAATGAATGTTCAATTGATAATGTGAAATGGATCAGACTATAACACCTGGCGAAGCAGGTATTGAGGTTCAGGTGTCCTCAGGAACCTGAGGTCTATGTGGTTAAATAAACAATAATTGATAGTGAGATAACTATTTACTTATGCATTGTAATTATTTCTTCATATAACTGCATAAACTGTTTCTGACTAGATATTGTTTTAGAAGATATTGATGGTGTCCTTAAGAGTTTTACTTACACCCTACATGGGCTTTCTAATCGATATCCAGATAAATTTAATTATTACAGGAAACATTAAGGGAAAAGGCCCTATGTAAGACAAATTGATTGGTATGGAGCATGGATGAGGGAACCAGAAATGGTTTGAGACCCTCTTGGGATTTTGCAGTCGCTATATTTGGGGTTTTTTTATCATGACATATGGCATGTAATTTATAATTAACTATATAGAGTTCATTTTTATATTGTATTTATAATTTTGGATATCTTGTGATACTAGTACAATTATATATTTGGTTATTTTTTAATAAGTTATTGTTTTTCGTATTTTCTCAGCTGTATTACTCTGATGAAATAGGTATATCTCCATATGATCGATATTAGACCCTCTATTATATTCAGAAGCCTTTAGAATATGAGGATATGCTCATGAGGTCATGCAGACATCCATCTCTGGGAACTGGTGTGTGTCACCTAGTTTAGGACATTAATATATATATATATATATATATATATTTAATATTATTACCTAGATGGAGACACAAACATAATCAATCTCAATTAATTATGAGAGTGTGAAATTAACTCTTACCAAATTGGTATATTTTTAATAATAAGCCCTATGAAATAAAAAACATAAAATAAAACATTAATTGAAATGAATATAAAGAGAGTAATTATAAAAAAATTCAAGGGGTAGTATATAATCAATATAAAATAAATATGTTCTGAATATGGAATATGTCTCACAAATTTAAAAGAGTGATGTGTGACCCATACCTTAGGTATGATATCTTTCATACATGTTCTAACATAATATATAATAAATATTAATTATAATTCAAATATTTAAAAACATATTAATATATATCAGACTATATATAATTTAATTATAACTTTTTATCACCTGTTTATTAATAAATCATTGTTAAAATAACTATTTTTGGTAATAAATGCTTTATTTTTTATTTATTTTTTAACATAGAAGATTTATTACATCTAAATTAATCATTATTGCATAATATCCATAATTTTAAAAATGATCTAAATATCATACACATTCATTATATACATATTTACAATATTTCATAAAAGTTAGAGATAGAAAATGTGTTAAACTATTCATGGAGACAATAGGTTGTATGTATGCATGAATCCTACTTAATTGTTTCCCAATGGATGGGAAAAAACAATGTTGAATAATATATAACCATAATATCACCATAATTATACCATATATACCATATATATTAATTAAATCTAATACATGTTACTATCTATTTGTATATAAAATTTACAAGTTTTAACATCTCTTTCTAAAGGGTGTAGTCCACAAGTACAGATGAGCGACGTAATTATTTTCCCATGGATTGGAAGGTAAATGTTTTGATGTAATATTATAACTTCATAAGTATAATTATATTATAATTATATTATATTAACATTACATCTGTAAAAATATTCATCCTTGATAAATTTTGATGGAAAATTAATTAAATCACTTCGCGAGGCGATTTTTCACTATAAACATGATCAATGGTTTCATTTCCCATTTATTGGAAGTGGAAATGAATTTATTTTATGAAATTAAAATAATAACATTGAATTATATTATATAATTTTTTATTATTTCAGAATACTTTTAAACTATTTGAATGGGATATATGAATAAATAAATAAAATAACCGTGGTTAATAATTATACATGTTCTTCGTTTAAACTCTTTAGGGTTTTACAACAGTTTTTTATAGAATGTTATGATAATAAAAAATGAGTATATATCATTTTGCAGAGTTTTATGAAGTTATTTGGTAGGTATTATATGATCCAAATTCCTTTTAACTATTAATAGCAGTGGAGCGGTGGTGCCTTTTCAGATGTGGGGGGAGAAGAAACACTTGGAATTTTTTTGAAAAGAATAAATTATATCAATGCTTATCAAATTACAAAAGAATAAAAAAATAGATCATTATCAAAACTTTAATGTGATAGTGTATAAATATGGACATACCATGAGAATTTGAGAAGTGTTTTGGATATTTTTACCCATCTGTGTTTAGTTTATCCCTCAGTAAATCCATTTTAACTTTAACCATAATAAAATTTATTTATTTCATTAACTATTGCTCATGAAAAAAGCATTATTTGACAATATTATATAATATAACTTATTATTATTACATATATGGAATCCATTGTACCAAATTCATTAAATTAAATTGGAATAACGTATGTTAAAATAAAACTAACAGGCGCAAATAAAACACTTTTCCAAAGAAAATGATTTCTTATGTATAGAATGTTTGAAATATAAAAATCAACATAAAATTGATTCCAATGAAATAAATGAGATTATTAATTATATAATTTTTCTAAATTTACTTTTAAAAAAATATTAAATAAATTTATAAATTATAATTTCTTTAATTCAGATTTTAGTTTTTAATAAAAATCAATACTTTTCAATATTCATCGAAAAATTAATATTTTGATAAAATTATATAAAATTATATCGAACATAAATTTGAAATTATGTTTTATAAAATGATTTTTATTTATAAAAATAAAGTTTATAATATTTAGGAAAATTAATTTTAATATTATTTTGCAAAACATGATGAAACCACTTATTAAGGAAATACAGTTTTTAATCATATGAATGAATTTATTCTTATCTCATGCAAATAAAAAATATTTATAGAATGATAAAAATTGTATTGAATACATTATATATAAATTTCATTAATTTCATTCACTAAATGTTATTAATTTAATTTATTATGATAAGAGCACATTTCATGTATATAAATTGTTTTTTCTATAAAATATTTATTTTTCATTCAATTATTTTTTGTTTTTATTTATAGTCAACTGATAACCAATGAATTTATTTTATACATGTGTAAACCATGTAATTTTAATTATTTATTTAGTATTACCTTAAACTTCTAAATTAATAGCTACGTTATAATGTTCATACATAAATAATATATTTCTTGAGTTATTTTAACTCAGTGTCGTGTGTCATATATGCTATTGAACACAATGATATTATTTTAAAATATTATTGTAACATTAGTTTTGTTTTAACTTGTCCTTTATTTTTTTATGTATGATATTCTCAAGGGGTAATTTTAAAATTTATCAAAAAAAATTTCTATGGATTTTTTACTAATGTTATTTATCAGAACATGTTCTACTTATTGTGTGATGGTTATGAGGATTGGTTTATAGGTCTGTCACCACTTACACTGTTACAGCTACTCTAAAATGACGGAATGTTATCACCAAGTAAACCATGAAGGAAATCATCACTAGTTTGTAGAATCTATAATATGGGGATGTTAACCTAAGTTATTTGGTAGAACTGACATGCGGCATCTTTTCTGGGACATCCAGGTTAGGTAATTACAAGAAAATAGTCAGCCAACATTCTATAGTTATGAATTATAATGTGTCCCATACTAATATTATGAATGTAACAAGGAAGAGATATAAACATGAGAATCATTTATTTGAAAACTTCCACCATTAAATAGTAAGTAATATGATGCACTTATTATTGAGAAATGGATCAATGAAATATAAATTATATTTTCAATTCTCCAGTTTCGGGTCAATGATAAGATTGTTTTGGTTTCGTATCACTTTCATGGAAAGTATAATAAATGGTGGACTCTAATAATGAATATAAATAATAATGTAGAAATTGAATACATTATCTTGGAAGAGTTTAAGAAGCCATTTTTTAATAAGAAATATACTTGAACTATTTATAATTAAATTAAGTGAGAATTCCTAGAATTGAATTAAGAGGATGATGAATCCATTAGTACTTATGAGAAAAATTTTACTAGAAATATAAGATATTTATATAGTATTCCCATCAACCTTGAAATAAACATTTATCGATTCATTTGTGTATTTAGACTATGTCATATAAATTAATTGTCTATAAGAGACATTTATAGCTTGATTTATTTAAAATGTTATCTCGAGGTTAAAATGGAGGGTTGAGACTCTCATTTCTATCATGGATTTTTGGAAATGAACATAAAAATGTATTTTATAGGAATTTAAAATTATATAACCCATGTTAGAAATATAATTAATATCTATTCAATAATAAAATTTAAAAATAGTCATGGGGAAACTTTCTTAAAAGAATAGTTAAATACTTTACATGAAGAAAATAATTCCATATAGAATATTAATGCCAAATAGACACAATGAGTCTCATCAATGGCGAGGTGAAATATAAATGAAACATTTTACCAACACTAAAATTATAAAAATTAAAAATAATATGGATATTACATTAGTTAGTGCATTAATACATTGTTTAATAATGACATTCAACATCATCAATCTTCTGGATAAAGAATAAGGAAAAATCTTATGAAATCAAAACAAAAAATGTGGTAATTGAGGGAGATGAAATAAAGTACACTTACCATCCAATCTAGAACTATAAATGTGTTATTTGATTTAGGATGAAAACATATTTTTACTTACCAATAATTATATAAGATAATCATATCACTACTTCAATGATTTGATATTGAAAAATCGATTAATACACATGATGGTATGATGATGTAATATTAAATATATATCACCACGTACGACTACTTCAAGAGATGTTTAAGGGAATGTACATCATGTAATTATTTTTATTATTCTTATTGTTTAATTTGATATGATTTATGGTATTTATTTGATCTATTTGTATAGAGACTATATGAATTATTGTGGAAGTATGTTTTAAATTATATGTCCTTAATAAACATATAATCAGGAATATATTTGAGGATGTATGCGAAAATATAATTGAAATTACTTCCATTATATGGATCTTATTACCAACTCATGAGGGGTATCTTTAAAAAATTATTAGGGAGAAAAAAATATTGAAGATGCAATAATTGATTGAGAATATATAGTTTTTTTGAGGATTTTCTTATTTATCTCACAAATCATTATGTTTAGTTTTAAATAGTATTCATATCTAGGTACACACACATTTAAATGAATCTATATAGAATAATCCAAAATTATTTTTTGGAATTCAAGAAGAAATATTAGTAAAATAAATAAATTGTAATAAATTAACCCATTACACAACCAAGGGGAGATAATGTTATATTTGTACTAGAAAACGAGTCAATGTTTTTATTATTATTTACCCAAAACATAAAGGGAACACTATCAAAAAAAAGTATGCACTGCCCAAAACCGATGACTTGATAGATAAAATATGTTTATATTAATACCTCTTAAATATTTACCACTAATTATGATATCATTACTTAAGGGTCCAAAGGGATGATATACGGAAGATTTCATTCTATATATGATTCAAAAACAATGAATTTATAGTAAATTCAATCAGATTAACCAATAACACCACTATATTCATGGACCTAATGAACATATTATATTGTGAATAATGTGATCAAATTTTCTATATTTTTTTAGATGATATTTTTATATATTATATGGGTAAAGAGATAATTAAGATCATTTGAGTATTGTGTTGAAGATTTTAATAAATCCAAATTTTTTTGAATATTTTATAAAATTACAATTTTGGCTAAAGAAAGTATCATTAATGGGACCTGTAATCACCAATGAGAGTATATATATGGATTTTTCTAAGATGGATTTCATTTAACAATGTACTAGAAAAACTATACGGACTGAGATCAATATTATTCATGTAATTAAATGATAATAATAATGTTTTCAGTGAAATTTATCATGGATATAAAACCGAATAACCATGTCAACTATGGAAGCAGATAAGTTCTAGTGTAGAAATTATTGTAATGAAAATTTCATGAAACTGAATAGAAGACTGGATAGTTCACATATAATCACACTACCCTTAAACTAATAAGGGTATTTGATATAAGTTGTTGCATAGATGAAGGTATTGGGATATTTTCTTAGTAAGAATAACATTTCAGTATCATATTCCTCAACCTAATTAACTGTTCATGAGATAAATTAATGATCTAATAATTTAGAGTTGGGGTGTTAATTTTCATTGATAATGTGGAGGCCTTATCATTATGAATAAAGGTATGATATACCAATTAATCTAAAAAACAAGAATAATGTATTAAAATAGAAATATCTTAATTTCTTCCAAATGAAATGGTTGTGTTGGATTAAATATAATGATTTATCAATACATTACTACTCTACGATAGAGAAAAGGTGGTATATTATTTGAAACGAATGGATCATGTTGGTGTGTCATGGAACCTAGTCCAAATATTTGAAATATTTGTAGATTTATATATGGAAGACCTGAATTCATGATGAAATGGATAAAATATGATATCTTTAATATGAATGTTCCATTATCCACTCATCTGAGGACCAAAGAGCATAATATAATTATTTGGAACTTCAAAATAATTTAAATATTAATTTTGAGGTCAACTTTATCCGTGATTGAATGATTAGATCCATGAGCCATATATTTTTCCATTATATACTAGAATTGATTAAGTATCGGTTGGATGAAGAACATACCTCATCATTCATTATCAATTATAGAATTAAATATATATTTATATATACTAAGGATAATTAATGTTGAGACAAAATGAAAATAGATATTGTTGAGTATGTATCTCATTACTTGTTAGGTCTACAAGTTAATGATTGAAATTATAAGAGTAATAGAATAAATGAATAATTTTTATACCTGTATCTAAATGGGAATATAAAATCATAGATTTCATAATACTATACCCAAAAACAAATAATCTCAAAAAATACTTTTGGGTTGTATCAATATCCATATAATGTAAGTGAATTTGATTTCTATAAATGATGATATCTACCTTGAATAATATTACACTATATACATTATGTAGGTGTAAAAATTTCATAGAGAAATATTCTAAATTATATCTTATTGAGATATGAGTTTTACCTTGATGATCTAAATATTTATCCTGTATTCAGTGAATAAAGAGTAAAAAGTTTTCTCTACATGTCATCCTCTGTTAGATACTTAGTTTGAGAGGACAATTCAAACCCTATATGATATTTTGAGTAAGTTTTATTTGTATTTCATAGGGATTTAGGATCAACACATTCCTCTAAGTAAAATATCATATAAAAATTGTTCATGGTTGGGAATTCATCTTGATCCCTAGGAATCAATGAAAATTAAACTTTTAAAAAATACAACATGCTAGGATAAAGATGCCGAACATAATCTAATTGAATCTGTGTAGGATGAGATAATGAAAAATAATTTGAGAGTTATTTAAAATCTCTTCAAGGTATATTGGAGTAAAAATAAGTTTTTTGATAACAATAATCGATAATATCTTGTTTTTTATGTTAGTGATAAGGTATTCCTATGAATATCTCCATGGATGAATGTAATAAAAAATGGAATAAAAAGGAATATAATCACAAATATGTTTTTCCCATTGAGATTCGCGATCATATAAAGGTGTTAACTTATCACATGGAACATTTATCGAACCCATGAGATGTTATATATTTCATCCATGTAATTTTTTTGATGAAGTACATACCTGATCTTCAATATATATTGAACACAACCGTTATAGAGTTGGATAATAATCATTCCTATGAGGACCAACTGAAGGGGAATATACATCGAATAGATAATGTGTTTTAGAAAAATTCCAATCATCGGGTTATTTATATGGTAAAATCATATATTTTAGAAATCATTGTGGGAACTTGAGGATGTAATGAGGGAAAAGTACCCCTCTCGATCTCCAATTGAATAATGCAATTTCATGGGAGAAATTACAGTAAGGGGATTGAATCTAACTCCCCATTATATTAAAATATATTTATTATTAATAAATTTTATGTGGTTGGTACAATTTATCACACACAACACCTAAAAAAACATGTATCATTATGAATAATTACAATAAAAGGTAAGAAATAATATATTTTAGAAATACAATGCGAAACTTCATTATAAAAAATTTAAATAAGAGTAAATAGCCAAAGTAAATGAGAATATATTATGATGATTTATTAGAAATACATGAATTATATGTCATCACATATTATTATAAAGATATAAATATAATTTATTGATTAAATTAAATTTATGTTAAATTAATAAAATTAAATAAAGAATTATTAAATTAAAAATAATATTAATTGAAAAAGTCATGGATAATTGAAATTAAATTTTGAATTTTTTTATTGTATATTATATATGTTTCGATTAAAAATAAATTTTTAAATTTTAAATTTCAGTTTTAAAAAATGAACTTATTTTTTTTACATAATAGAAAATGTTATATTAATAATAAATTTTGTGTATTCTCAAAAATGAATATTTTTATGAAAAGAGAAAAGAATACTATTTTTTCCCAAACCTTGTCTTTTATGAAATTATTAGGATATAAGAATGAATTAAAAAGTAATAATACCTAATTTTAGACCAAAAATGTATTTTATAAATATATATTATTCATCTATAAAAATTATTCTCAAATTTTAATCCTTTATTAAACATTTTTAGTTCTAAATAAAATTTCTTAAACTGTTTTTAGTGACATAAAATTATTATTTAAGAAAATATTCTAATTAAATTTATAAATTTCATATTAAAATTTTTATTTATATCATAATATAAAAATTATATAATTAGTCAAATTTATGTTTTAGTCGCCAAAATATGTTATCGAGGTTAAAAAATGAGTTTCTATGGTAAATTTAAATTCTGTTATAAAGTTAAATTTAGGGGAATAAGATTAATTTGTAGAAATATTATCTTATATTTGAGTTTATGATATGTGGATGAACTAATATTCATCCAAAATAAAATATATTCCACATTCAAATATGATTTCCTTTGAATGTTATATGTCTTTAATATTATGATTAGGGTATTTACAAATGTTCCACCTCATTCTTTTAAAAAATTATCTTTCCTATGCCCCAATAGAAATCACAACACATTCATTGTGGTTTGAAATAAATATACTCAAATACACAACCAAAAATATTATACATGACTTAGTGATCATTCTCTCATCCAAGGATTACATTTTGAAGGTGTAATTGATTTTATAAAATATTCACTCAAAAGAGTAATGTAAAAAATAATAATGTCCCATTTTTTATTTTAATTCCTTTATTTATTCTTATACATACATAAAAGTATATTATTATAATACTAAAATAATTAAATAATATTAGTTTTTATATTTAAAATATAATATTTAAATTTTTAAATAATTTTATACTTTCTTCAAAACAGCTTGAAAATTTAACATGTCACTCTTGCGTATGTCCATACTACAACCTCAATGATGTGGTGTTTTTCAATTTTTCATCACCACCTCTACATTATTATTTATATACAGGGATTAAATTATTATATTTGATATATATAAATTATTATTATAATTATATAAATATCATATTTTTACCTCTGATTCATTTCGTCCATTGAAAAATAAAAACATTGCGTGTGTGTACGTGTAGACTACCACATCCAGAATGAAATGTATACTATTTTTCATCCCTTACTTAAATGTATGGTTATAAAATTTTATTTAATACTTAATGATTATAAATGAAAATTTATTAATATAATATATCAATAGATAATATGTAAGGACCATAACTATTGAATTGAAATATACATTAAAAAATGAATGTCTAACATCAAAATATTCATTTTAATTGTAAAATGATATGGATAATTGTAAATTATAAATTGAATAATATATATTAGTTTATATATTAATAAGGTTATGTTATATACATATAATTAATAAAAAATTATTGTATAGGAATTCAGATAATTTTTGATGAATATTAGTACTTGATAAATGGGTTTCTTCAACTCAATTATTCATTAGTGAGATATGTTTATTAGTTACCAAAATTTATTTTGTGTGGTGTATATACTTTCCATGGTTTTATTATTTAATAAGTTTCATTTAAATTATGTTGATTTAAAAATATATCTATTTCATGAGGGTTTAATGGAATGTTTATGAATGTTGTACGAGTTTCTATTAAAATCATAATTTTTTTAGATTGTTTGCGCTTCAATTTTAATAAGGGTAATTAAATTCTATTTGTATCATAAATCTTATATACGTTATTCTACTATAATTACTCATGTTATTAAAAAGTCTTATTAAACTTTCCTCCACCTATTGTGTCCAGAACAAACACAGTAAAAAATATTATAAGAAATGTTGACAATATTTCTCATTGTTTGGCAGATAATATTTCTGCTCAATTTACACGTCCCAATACTTTTTTCATGAATTTATGTATCTATAAATTTTCTTTTTCAATTTTTTTTATTTCAACTAACTTTTTATTTCTGTTAAAAATTATTAAAAGAAATCATTTATAATTTTGTCAATATAGCTCTCTTTTTCAATTCAAACGTGTTGAAAACATATTTTGAACATATATTAATTGAATGGATTGTATTTATATTATGTATATTTTTAATAAATAAGATATATTTGAATGAGTACATGAATATATAATTAAAAACACATTCATATTTTTTAGGAGTTTTTTAAATATTACAATATGAAAAAAATTCTTCTTATTTTTCATCTAACAATTCTAGTGATTTTACATAATAATTTTTCATCTATATAATCATTCATTATTACTTTTTACGATGCACTATGGATATGATATTACGATACCATAAAATTTATTTCTCTATAATACTTATGGTGAGGTTGTTTTGTGGATGCTTTCATTTAACCAATTTAAATCCCACATTTTAATTAAGAAATGATGGGTTTTTATGAGTTTATGGCATAAATTTGTATAGTTTTCATTATTTAATTGCTAGACATGGAATTATATTTCCCTTAAATTAATTGGATAAATATTGATATCTCATAAGATAATATAAATAGGAATCCGGGGTAAACCTATTCCCCTATAGGACTCTTTCAATTATTTTTTTCTCAGAAATTTTCCTTGTTTATAAAAATGATTGAATGTGCTTCTGTATATAAAACATACTTATGTTATTTTTTTATACATGTGATATTAACACATGTATCATGATTTATTAATGATCATTGAATAGTATTTTTAATCTTGTTTTATTTATTAAAAGTATTTACAAATTGAACCGTGTTTTATGATCGATGAATTCTTAAGTATGATTTTTATAATTCGTAATAACCTTATCATTACCTCAATTATCTTGTACTCAATTAATAAATTTGGTTATTATCTATCATGTTTAAAGTTACTAAAAATATAATCTATACCATTACCGTGATTTATTTTTCTTATGTTATAATGAATGGATTTATGTACAATAATTCTTAAATGGTACCGCATTATAATAATGTTTCATAGAAATGTGAAATATTATTATTAATTGAGTTCATTAGGTATTTAGAATATAATTACAATGAATCATTTTATTTATTGAGAATATTTTACTGGATTTTTTTAATATTCATAAAAAAATAATATAATATTTATGTCTGTGATGCTTGGATCATCACACTAGTGATATGTAATTTATTTTCATGAATACCTCTTCTTATAAACTATTCATTTTTCTATTGATGTTTTTTAGTTTTTTCTTATCTTATTTGAAAACATAGTACTATAAGGAAAACTAAATGTGAAATTATTTTGATCCTAATCATAATGAAGTAATAAATTAATATTTAATGGTGGTGGAAATATTCTCAATATTGACTTTAAACTCTTAATATAATTAACGTTTTGTTTATGTTTTTTCAAATTCTCTATAGTAACATATAGCCAATCAAGGAATAAAATAACCTGTTAGTTTCAAAATATCCTTAATTAATAATAAATTATCCAAATACCTACAATTTAGATTATTGAAACTTTTAATTTCCTTTTTAGATGATTAAAAATTTCACTCATATGGAAAGTGAGGATTTACATGACATAACATTCAAGTAGATTTTATTGAAGAAATACCATATATATAATTCATTAATTTTTCATCAGTATAAAAATATAGTATTTATCTCTCTAATAATGATATATATTTTGGGACTACCAATATTTAATCTAATTAATTCATGTATCTAACCATTCTAAATAATTTGAAACAATGTTTCATCTGATTCATCCATATTTTAAAATTAATACAATCAATTATTGGAATAACACAATTTTGAAACAATATGATTATATGATATATATATATACATATCCATAAATAAATTTTATTTCATTGATAGTTTTCTTTACAAATGACAATGATTTTATGTAAACCACATTATAATATTAAAAATTATTATTTAATGTTACATTTATCATGTACCTGTTGGATTATAAGGCATGGATATGACTACATAATTTTCGAGAAATTTCATTTAGACATGTGTAAAATGAATTTAGGGGTTATAAATTATTAGTAAAATAATATAAAACAATTCAGAGGAAAAAATTAGTGATTTTTCTAAAAAACATATTTTATAAGAAAAATGAATACGTTATCTTTATAAATTAAATTTATCGTGATTAACGAATTATTTTAATGATATTTAATAGACTATATATTCTATAAAATATTTAAAATTCATAAAATGTTTTTTATAGGAAATATTGTAACATCCTAGGTCAATAAAGAATAAGACATTTTCATATCTATTATTATTTTTTTAATTAAGTATTAATTTTACTTTAACGGGGATGCTATGTTAGATGAAGAACCATCATTAAATATTGTTTTGGTCACTCATATACATTCTATTATACCAAATAAAATTCTTCTTTAGAATCGGGACATCAAATTTAACTTTTCGTAAATTTTTGGTATTTTTCTGAAAATGTACATTTTTTAATGAATGGTGAAAAATGTTGTATTTTAATTCAAAACTTCTTTTAATATAATTTATTTATAAGGATAGATTATCTTTCTAATTGGTTTTAAAGTTCAATTTGAATATATTTTTACCATTTAATCCAATGGTGGTCATTAGAATTAATTTCACATTGAATTTGGATATAAACAAGTGTCAGTCTTTTGATAGATATTGTTTCTTAAAAACAGGCTATTTTTTTGACAACGAGAGTTAATTATAAAATTCATTAATGAAACTTATATGTTTTTAATTTTTTAAAATAGGCATCATTTTTGAATTAGGAATATCAAATATAGCTTAGGGTGATTTTTTGGTATTTTTCTGAAAAACATCAATTTTTGATGAATAGTGAATCCACTAAGTGGTGGTTAAACAAACTAATTTTTCGTTTAAATGAAATTTTACCACTTCTGTGTATTGAATCTAAATAATATGATATACATGGTTGTCATTAGAAAATAAAATGTGGTTCAATGAGATTAAAATATTGTTGTTGGTGAATAGAAATTTTGAGTTTTGTTAACCACGATTAGAGGTAAATAGTTTAATTTAAGATAAAAATGAAATTATAAAAATATAAAAATATCTTGACACATGTCATAAACTTATTGGATAGGTCATGGCCGACCACGACAATCCATGGGTCAATTTGTGGGACCCCATAGAGCCACTTGAGTGAGATAATGACATTAATACCTTTTGTTTAAAGCAAAAATAAAAATATCACAAACATGTATTATTTTACTAAAAAAATTATTACATGGGGTTATATAAGCTATATTTTTTACTATAAATATTCATTAGAAAGATAAAAATAATTCCAATATCATGGTAAATTTTTTATAATTTTTAGACATCAAAAATAAAATAAAATTATTTATGACACAATGATGATTCAGTGTTTACGTCATTAGTGAATGATTTAAATAAATAATAAGATAATGTTTAAAATAATATCCAACAATTGTCCAATTCTTATTGGATGATTTTATTTAGAACATGTACCACCTTATCTTCAACTTTAGAAGGTAATGTCTTCACTTGAGTTCTTTTGTTTTATTTTGCTTCTCCAACCCCATATACTATTTTTATTCCCTTATTTTGTAGCAACAATAGTATCTTAAATATACTAGGATGTTTTTATAATAAGGATTTGATATAAACTTACACACACCTACTTCTAATGGCTAATGAACATATTGTTTCTGTGGATGGTGAATTTCTGCCTCACAAAACGATGATTGTTCAATATTCTTTTAAAACATTTAAAGGTGGCCATTAATATGTCAGTATATTTATATATGATATTCATTGTGATTATGTTTTCCTTATGCTTATTTATTTTTCATTTATGAAATACCTTTATGGTTTCCATTATGGGTAAACACGATAATTTCATTTTAGAATGTGCGGACTACCGCACACTCAAAGTGATTTGAATCGTTAATGCCATATGTGGGATCTATAATGGATGGATTTAATAATATTATATATGATATTATCCTGGAATTATAATATACCTTTATATCATTATGATTTCACTCCATTAAATATGAAATATAAATAAAAGTAGCTTTCATGCATACGTATGGCTTACCGTCTCCATGAACGGTTAATTTCATTTCATACCTCTAAATGTTATGTAATATTATAAATACATGTATATAATAGATATATATAATATATATGATATCTAAATCATGAATATAATATGAATATAATGTATATTTTACCACATGAACAACTTGTAATTATAAAGAGTTTATTTTTGACTCAAGTACCAATGATCGACAAAACGACCATTATTAACTTAAATAATTACATAGTGTTCATAACATGGTAATAAGTGATATAAAAGGAATAATGAACTTGAAAAAGGTTCTTAAGAAAGTATAAATTAACTCAAGTTTATTATTCAGGAGATTAAAGAACGATCGAGTCAAGTCGGATACGAGGTAAGGAACTTTGTCTCAATATCCATTCATTGAGGCATATTTTATTTTATACACAACTTTTTTTTATATGTTGTATAAACCCATTTTGACTTTTACTTTTTTTCAAAAAAAATAGTTTTATACGAAGTGTTTTACTAAACGACAAAAATTAATGTTTTTGTCTTACGTATGTGGAAACAACGACTTCTCTGCCGCCTTGACCATTATTTGAGTTTCAGATTCCTCTACAAGCCATAACATTTTTTAAAATGAAAAATAAATACCATGTTTTACTTTTCTTTTATTTTGGTATTGAAAATGGTTTTGATAATGTTTTTATTATATCAATGTGTTATTGATATCTTGTGGTTGAAATGTGGAAATGTTATGTTTCCTTTATGCATGTTTTATGTGATACGATTATGTTATGGTTCTTGGGCATTGTTTATGAAGACAGGTGGTTCCGTGATAAACTAAGGGTGGGTGAGCCCAATATCTCTCTCTAATGTATTGGGTAATGCGAAGGAGTTAAACTCTATGGTTTATCCAAATAGATTTAGGGAATATATGGTGATGGGTATTCCAAACGTAACCATGAGGGTTACTCCCAACGTAAGAATGTTATGAATGCCTCATGTTTCCTTTATGTATTATGATTTCCATGATTTATTCATGATTTTATGAGGTATGTTATGGTGCTCATGTTTTTATGAGTAAAGTATGATTTCATTGATTCTTATGTATACATGGACTAATGATTTCATTCCATTTTTTTATATACCTTGCTGAGCTTTTTATGCTCATCCCAAGTTTTTGAAATGTTTTTTCACAGGTCAAGGGAAATGTACATGATGTTTTGATAGTGTCGAGGAAGTGCCACAAAGGAATCCTTGTTTTATCTTAAATATGTCTTCTTGGATGGGAAAAAATGAATACTGTATTCTATGTAACCGCCTTATTAAAATATGGAATGTAATGCATGATTTATGGTCTGATTCTCTAAAACTCTAAACTTGAAAAGATCCTCAATGTGTATTCTTGAAATAACTCATGATTAAGTAATGTTTAAGGGTGGGGCCTATAGTTGGTATCAAAGGGAAATTTAGATAACTTTAAGAGTTATAATTCTATTAAATGATTATCCAAAAATATTTTTTTATGGTCAAATTCAATTGGTATAGCATTTAAAGATTACCATTTTGCATCATCTAAGACATGTTTGTTCAGAATGGTTTTCCACAGAGGAAATAGGGAATCAGTGCTAGGAAGGCATATAGAAGGAAATAACCTTCCGAATCAGCATCCTGAGATGGTCTGAATTGGAACTAAACAGTTTGTTGTAGTAATGGTGTAGTTATCTCAAGCGATAAATGGTGGTGGTATCCATGCACGAGATCAGCCAGATCAACTGCAGAGGAACATGTCAGTGGTGGAACATTTCATGAGGCAACATCCCCCTTCATTCAGAGGATCATTTGACCCTGTGCTAGCTGAAGGGTTGATTAAAGCACTGGAGAAGATTTTCGATGTCATGGGGTGTTCATACAATCAAAAGGTTAGTCTTGTTGTTTACCGTTTGGAGGGTGAAGCAGATTAGTGGTGGTCGATGGTTAAAAATATCAAGGATGCTGGTGAGATTGATGCTCTTGACTAGGATGAATTCAAAGGTAAGTTTCTTGAAAAATATTTTCGTAAGGCTGTTCGGCTTAGGATGGAAAACCAATTCTTGGAATTGAGGCAAGACGACAACTCAGTGGATGCTTATGAAGAAATGATCACATGATTGGAAAGGTATGCTCAAAATTTTATCTGATACCTTGATAGTAAAATCAATCATTTTTACTCAGGATTAAAACCGAAATATCAAAGGGCATTAGCTTCTCATGAGTTCAAAAGTTATGAAAATCTTGTTCGATGTGATGAGAAGGTGTAAATAGAGTTTGTCGATGATCAAGTGTTCTATAACAACCAACAGAAGAAGAGACTGAGGTGGCAGGAGAAATGGAAGAATCCTTGAAAAAGGTCTGATTGTAAGAAAACTGTGTTTTCAGTTAGTGATACATGTGGTAAAAAGCATGTTGGGGAATGTCTTTTGAAATCTGGAAAGTTCTACCGATGCGGTAAGATAGGACATAAGGCTCGTGATTGCACTGGAAAAGATCAGGGTGATGGTAAGAACAAATTTTATTTACAGTTAGTGAAATGTTTCAAGTGTAATGAGATGGGTCATTATGCAAATCAGTGTTCGACAAAGAGCTCGAGTGATGGGAAGCAGTCAGACTACAAGAAGAAAGGTGTGGTGAGATCCTTTGCAACTACATCAGCAGATGTTGGCCCATCAAATGAAGTGGTATCAGGTACTTTGTTTGTTTTTTCAGATTATGCCAGTGTGTTATTTGATTCGGGATCTACATATTCTTTCATCTCTGAAATTTTTTCTAGTAAATTGGGAATTCCATCTCAAGAAATGACTTCTGACCTTATGGTAAAAACACCTGGGGGAAATGTTGAGGAAAAAATAATTTATAAGAATTTTTCTATCCTTATCCATGGAAAGAACCTACTTGAAAACCTTATTGTTTTACCTCTAGTAGAGTTTGTTGTTATTATGGGTATGGATTGGCTCTTTGTTTACCTTGCTAAGATTCATTGTAGAGCTAAAGAAGTTTCTTTTCAGAAATACTTTCAATTTTTATACAAGAATGAACCCTTACTGTTGAGAACATATCAAGAGGCTGAGAAACTTGTAAAAGATGGAAATGAATGTTACCTTGCACATATTGTTGAAAAAAACGAACCGTTCAGATTAATGATGTTCCAGTGGTAAATGAGTATCCTGATGTTTTTCCTAATGAGTTCCCTAGAATAATACTAGATTGGGAAGTTGAATTTATTGTTGACTTAGTTCATGATGCTAAGCCAATTTCAAAACCCCCTTATCAAATGGCTCAAATTGAACTTTTATAGTTGAATGAGAAATTTCAATATTTATTAGAGAATGGTTTCATTCGACCTAGCACATCACCATGTGGTTCTCTTGTCTTATTTGTTAAAAAGAAAGATGGTTCAAGGAGACTTTGCATTGATTATAGAGCCTTGAATAACATCACTGTTAAGAACAAATATCCTTTGCCTCATATCGACGATTTGTTTGATCAGCTCCAGGGGCTCAGTATTTTTCAAAGATTGACTTGAGATTAGGGTATCATTAGTTTAAGGTAAAGGAAGAAGATGTTATGAAGACTGCGTTTTGTACAAGATATGGTAATTATGAATTTGTAGTTATGCCTTTTGGGCTAACCAACACACCTGATGTATTCATGGACCTTATGAATATAATTTTCCATGATTTCTTGGATAAGTTTGTGGTTGTTTTCATTGATGATATTTTGGTGTTTTCAAAAAGTAAAAAAGAGCATGAAAGTCATTTAAGGGTTATTTTTCAAACCTTAAAAGAAAAAAAATTATATTGGAAATTTAGAAAGTGTGAGTTTTGGTTGCAACAAATTTCTTTCCTTGGTCACATTATTTCTAAAGATGCGATAACTGTTGATACTGCAAAAACAAAGGTTGTTGGAGAATGGCCAAGACCCACAAATGTAACTGAGATTCATAGTTGTCCTGGTTTGACAGGCTATTACCGAAGGTTTGTTAGAAATTTTTCATGGTTATCTAGTCCAATGACTAAGCTAACTCGAAAGGGTGTTAAGTTTATATGGACAATAGAATGTGATGATTGTTTTGAGGAATTGAAAAGAATATTAGTGAATGCTCCAATTTTGGCACTACCTTCCAGGAATGGTGAGTTTGTTAACTTCAGTGATGCTTCATTGAAAGGAATTGGTTGCATCCTAATACAGAATGATCAGGTAATTGCTTATGCTTCACGACAGTTGAAAACTCATGAGGTAAATTACCCTACACATGATATGGAATTAGCTGTTGTTGTTTTCGCTTTAAAAATTTGGAGGCATCATTTGTTTGGTGTAAAGTGTGAAATATATACTGATCGCAAAAGTTTAAAGTATATATTCACTCAGAAAGAATTGAACATGAGACATAGTAGATGGCTGGAATTGATCAAGGATTATGATTCTACAATTCATTACCATCTGGGAAAAGCAATCAAAGTGGCTGATGCTTTGAGTCAAAAAAGTAATGATTCATTAACAAAGATACATTTGGAATGTGATCCTTTGGTTAAGGATTTGATGAAATTTGGCATAGAAGTTTTTAGTGCAGTATTTTCATCTGTTTTGTTTTAGGTATAAGTGAAATTTTCTCTATCAGACAGAATTAAGCAAGCACAGAAGCAAGACAGTGAGTTGAAGAAAAAGGTAGATCTGGTTCAGAAGGGTACGTTGCCTGAATTCATCATTGATAATTGCTGTGTTTGGAGATTTTGGAATAGGTTGTGTGTGCTTTGTGATTCACAGTTGAAGAGATAATTGTTACGTGAAGCCATAGTTCTTCGTTTTCAGTTTATCCAGGCAGTACTAAGATGTATAGAGATCTTCAAGAGTATTACTGGTGGGATGGAATGAAAAGATATATTTCTAGTTTTACTATGAAGTGTTTGACTTGTCAACAGGTTAAAGCAGAGCAGCAGTTACCGAAAGGGATGCTTCAGCCTTTACCAGTGCCAGAGTGGAAATGGGAGAATATATCCATGGACTTCGTTGTGGGATTGCCGAAGACACCTCGAGGTAGTAATACAATCTGGGTTATTATTGATCGCTTGACTAAATCAGCTCATTTCCATGCTATACGAGATACTTTTTTCCCAAGATCAACTTTCCTATTTGTATCTTAATGATATAGTCAGGTTACCTGGAGTTCCCCTCTCCATTGTATCTGATCGTGATCCTAGGCTTATTTCTAACTTTTGGAAAGGGCTTTAGAAGTCATTGGGTACTGAATTAAATTTTAGTATATCTTTTCATCCTCAATCAGATGGGCAGTTAGAACGAATGATTCAGACTTTGGAGGATATTCTACGTGCTTGTTCGATGGATTATCAGGGAAGTTGGGACTAACATCTTTCTTTGGTTGAGTTTTCTTATAATAACGGGTTTCATTGTAGTATCCAGATGGCACCATTTGAGGCATTATATGGGAAGCGGTGTCGAACTACAACTTTTTGGGATGAAGTAGGTGAAAGCAAGTTGATGGGACCAGAATTGGTAGAAGAGTTGGCAGGAAAAGTTCAGCTGATACAGAGACACATGAGAATAGCTCAAAGAAGGCAGAAGAGTTATGCGGACAACATGTGGAAGGATATCTCTTTTGATGTAGGTGATCATGTCTTCCTCAAAGTTTCACCATGGAAAAGTGTCATGCGATTTGGTAAGAAAGGAAATATAAGTCCAAGGTTCCTTGAACCATATGAAATTCTGGAGGGAGTTGGATCAATTGCATACCAAGTGGCTTTACCTCAGAGTTTATCTCAGGTACACAATGTCTTTCATGTTTAAATATTTAGGAAGTACACGCCAGATCTATCTCATCTTTTGAGTCCAGAGGTAGTTCAGCCGGAAGATAATCTATCTTATGAGGAACAACCGATCTAGATTCTTGACCACATGGAGTAAGTATTACGGAATAAGGTGATTCTTCAAGTAATGGTTTTGTGGAAAACCACCTGATTGAAGATGCAACATGGGAATCTGAAAATGCTATGAGGGATAAATACCCCTATTTAATTAAGTGAATAAATTACGAGGACACAATTCCCAAAATGGGGGAAGGATGTAACATCCTAGGTAAATAAAGAATAAGACATTCTCATATTTATTAATATTTTATTGAATTAAGTATTAATTTTACTCGAATGGGGTTGCTATGTTTGATGGAGAACCCTATTTTAATATTGTTTTGGTCACTCATATATACTCTATTAGACCAAATAAAATTCTTCTTTAGAATCGGGACATCAAAATTTACTTTGTGTAAATTTTTGGTATTTTTCTAATAATGTTCATTTTTTTAATGAATAGTGAAAAATGTTGTATTTTAATTCAAAACCTCTTTTAATCAAATTTATTTATAAGTATATATTCTCTTTTTAATTTGTTTTAAAGTTCAATTAGAATATATTTTTCCCATTTAATCCAATGGTGTTCATTAAAATTAATTTCACATTGAATTTGGACATAATCAAGTGTCAGTTTTTTGATAGATATTGTTTCTTAAAAACACGCTATTTGTTTTGACAACGGGAATTAATTATAAAATTAATTAATGAAACTTATATGTTTTGAATTTTTCAAAATAGGTATTATTTTTGAATTCAGAATATCAAATATAGCTTAGGGTGAATTTTTGGTATTTTTCAGAAGAACTTCAATTTTTGATGAATAGTGAAACCACTAAGTGGTGGTTAAACAAACTGATTTTTCGTTTAAATGAAATTTTACCACTTCTGTGTATTTAATATAAAAAATACGACAAACATGGTTTTCATTAGTTAGTAAAATGTGGTTCAATGTGATTAAAATATTTTTTTTTGGTGAATAGTAACTTTTGAGTTTTGTTAACCACGATTAGAGGTAATTAGTCTATTTTAAGATAAAAATGATATTATAAAAATATAAAAATATCTTTACACATGTCCTAAACTTATTGGATAGTTCATGGCCGACCAAGACAATCCATGGGTCAATTTGTGGGACCCCATGGAGCCACTTGAGTTGTCACGACCCCCTCCCCACAAAGTGTACCCTTCCTGGGCTGGCAATGTGAGAAGAGAGATAATGACCCCCGAGTCCCGCCTCCAGTAGGCCCCAGGTTGGTGACTAGCACCCAAGGTATAATAAACATACAAGAATATAGCATAAAGTAAAGATTATCAAGGGTACCCCGCTACTACTTCCCCACTAGTTTGCCGATTTTCCCCAACAACATACGTCCTGTACATCTCTCTCCAAGGCTTGCCCGAAGACACCTGGGCTAAGCTCCACAATCTGCACCTCATGCACCACAAAGGATTGCCCGCAGACACTTGGGTGAAGCACCACACAATCCTCACAACCAAAAGCAACCGGGTAAGTTTTGGGATCCACCACAGCCCGCATAACGTGTATCATACATCGTGTATATTACCTCAAGCCATTATAGCCCATACGCTGAGTATGGATCCTCAAGCCATCACGGCCTATACACGTTACACATATAGTAGTCCATAAGATAATATATCTAGAATATATGTGTGTGAAATAACCAAAATCCATTACAGCCCTCTACACACATATATGGGGAAACTAACTGGTGTTCCTGTTGGCACATGTATCTACCAAGAGAAGAGAGCGGGGCCAAAGGGGGTAGTCACCCATTCGACCTCCCATCAAAATGTTGGGGAAAACACCCCCCAGGGCTCAGAATCCCCGGGTTGTCAGTTTCCTCTACCGACAGGGTGGAGTAGCGTATAGAAACACAAAAAGTACAGAATATATATATAACTCACATCCACACTATGGGCATTACCTAGTCTTAGATACAACTGTAGCTAACGTCTCTCAGACCCCAGGCTACTACTTCTAAGACTAGGTATCTTATAAGCAAATAAACATTTGAATAGATTTATTAGATTACTCCATTCTCATTTTACCAATTCCACTGTCCGTTAATTAATTCTTTAAACATTAATTAACCATGAACAATTCCACATTAAACTGAATTGGCATCACATTCAAAAATCAACTTCTCCTTTTAAGATTCACATCACCTTTAAATTCCAGTATCTCCATCCCCGTGGATTTTCACCATTTAATCAAACATTCATTACAGAATTACTTTTCCATATTCCCATGCATTCTAGAAAAACATCCTATGCTTCTAAACACAAAGGAGGCTCAACAGGGTGAGTAGATATTCTACATGTCGAGTCTTTTCCGCCTATAGAAAGTGCATATACCCATTCTCCCTCGAGAGGCTAAACATGGAAAGAACGTGGAATACCCTGCACGTCTTCGCCTCCTTCGGAAGAAGGGTAGCAAGACCAGCTACCTTGAGCAGTGGGGAAAAGCAAAGCAGATTAACATTCAAAGAAAACCAGAAGCATCCAGCAACCACATCCATCCCATTCCATCACCCCTGGTGTCCTCCCCAACACCCACATGCATAAACTGATGCATCTCGCCACTCTAGGCATCATCTTCTACCACAACCACAAGGCCTTCATGCCTCCACATATCACAATAGTCATCCAGGCTCACATCACAGCACAAGCAGCAAGAAAACAACAGTCACAACCATGGGCTCTTGACCCATTAACAACAAGAGGGTAACTCAGAACCCTTTTTGAAATTCCCACATAATCTGTTATTTAATACATATTGAATTAGCAGATTTGTTATTCGTAGGTTCCAATTATGGGATACCTAATCAGAAAGCTATCACAATTAAATAACCATGCTTACTTCCCTAATTTGATTATCCCCAAATTAGAACAACCACAACAACGACAATAACCAGATTAATTTACATGCCCCTTTATCTTTATCCAATTAATTAACAATTAATTCCGACTTTATATTCATTATCAATTTCTATCTTGAACGACCAACAAATCAAAGAAATCATAGATATCACTCTATCTAGAAAAACATGAGGCAAACCGTTATCACGGTATAAAGAAACAACATGCTATCAAACAATTATTTTAATCTAGTTTAACTATTTAATTAGGCCAATTTCATTGCGGTCTAAAGGACTAAATCATGCTAATTCCACGATTGCACATATACAATTAGAGAAGCCATGAATCCACTACCTCGAAGAGTTCTTGACATCCTTTATCCACACAACGGGTCACAATCCTCCTCTCACGACAACTGCATCCACCGGAGGATGCCAGGGTATGACAGTACCAACCAACCCCAAGAAAAACCCATTAGAATCATGGAAATTACATGGTATAATATGGGAAGGAGAATAGAAGAAGATCAACCCCAAAAGAACGAAGATATAATATACCTTATTGGGAAGATTGACCGATACAGCTCGGTTGAACCCAAAACAGAGCATAACCAATCATAGGAGTAAAGATTGATTGTGCAACTCCTACAGGAATGATTCAAAGGTTCTAGCATCTCATAGCTGAGAACAAAGGGAAAGAACAAGGAAGAATGATATCTCCACCCTTTTTAAGATTTAATGGGGTGACGGTTTAAGATCCGGTTAATTATCCATTAAAAAAGGATCGCATTAACCCACACGGTTTGACCAAGTAAAACATTCCAATCCTTATGAATAATTAATATAGGATTTATGGCCTTTGAAACGGCCTTATGATACCTTAAAAAATAAGGCTTTAAATGTATTTTACGTCAAAAGAAACGTCAAAAGGGGAAAAACTGTAGGAATCTGGAAACACTGTTCATCCACTGTTATTGTACATGAAATTGATATGTGAAACTGATCTGTCAGACCAATCTGTGAAACTGATCTGTGAAACTGATCTGTTAGACCGATCTGTGAAACCGATCTGTCAGACCGATCTGTGAGACCGTTCTGTGAGACCGATCTGTGAGACCGATCTGTGAGACCGATCTGTGAGACCGATCTGTGAGACCGATCTGTGAGACCGATCTGTGAGACCGATCTGTGAGACCGATCTGTGAGACCGATCTGTGAGACTGATTTGTCAGACCGATCAGTGAGACCGATTTGTTACTGTTCACAAAACTGTAAACACTGTTCACAGAACTGGAAATTTGGAAAAGTGTTGGGGATAAGTCACCTTGACCTCCCGGAACACCTCCAACACCATATTTTCAAAAACTAATGGAACAGAGAGGTCTGGGCCATTACATTAGATACCTCTCAAAACATTCTCTTCCTCGAGAATTAAAAACCAAACTAGTAGAAAAGAAGGGTCCGAACAACCACCCCATAAGATACCTCTCAGGGGAAAACCACCATGAGTTGTTCGAAAGATGGAGCAAAACTATGACATCCGAGAGTATGGAGAAAAACAATCCATATCCAATCAATTCAATCATAACATCACATCAACAGTACATAAATAAAACATGAAAGGTCCAACCACAAAGAAAACTTCATTATATGAAATGAGTTAAACATTAAACAACTCTGTATACTGAGCACATATTTGTGACTCACGCTCCCATATACTCTCCTCCATGCCACCATGTCACCACAAGACACGAACTAAGGGGATAGAACGCCCACGCAACACCTTCTCCTTGTGGTCTTGGATCTCAACAGGTCGCTCCTCGAAGGTTGCATCATCATCAATATCGATCTCTCCCCAATCGATAACATGAGATTCATCATGAAGATAACGATGGAGATGTGATACATGGAAAACATCATGTATCCAACTCATCTGAGGGGGAAGTGCTACTCGATACGCCACAACTCCATCATGAACTAACACCTCGAAAGGCCCAACAAACCGGGGAGAAAGCTTACTTCCATGACCAAACCATCGCTGCCCACGAGGGGGAGTCACCTTCAAAAACACATGATCCCCAAAATTAAACTCTAAGGGTATCTTTCTTTGAACAGTATATGATTTCTGACAATCCTGTGCTGTCTTCATCCTCTCACGAATCACATGAACCACCTCTGTTGTATTCTCAGTAGTTATGGTCCGAGAATTGCTGATTCTTCGACCCCAGTCCAGCACAACGGAGAACAGCATGGCCGGCCATACAAGGCTTTAAACTGCTCCATACCGATGGTAGAGTGAAAAATATTATTGTAAGTAAACTCTTCCAAGGGTAAGTGCTTCATCCATGAACCTCCAAAATCAAGAACACAAGAGCGCAACATGTCTTCAAGAGTCTGGATGGTTTACTCTGTCTGACCATCCGTTTGGGGATGAAAAGCAGTGCTAAGGCACAGTTGAGAGCCAAAAGCAAGCTGGAGACCTCTCCACACCCTAGAGGTAAAACGAGGATCTCAATCATAAATGATCGTCCTAGGTACTCCATGAAGTCTCACCACCTCTTCTAGATACTGCCTCGACAAAACTTCCACTGAGCTCGACTCCTTGATCGCTATGAAGTGGGACGAATTTGTTAAACGATCCACTACCACCCATATAGCATCATGTCCTCCCGGAGCTCGAGGTAAACCTGTAACAAAGTCCATTGATATGTCCTCCCACTTCCACTGAGGAATCTCTAATTGCTGGAGAAGACCACCAAGAACACAGTGTTTGGACTTCACCTACTGGCAGACTAAACATCGAGACACACACTCTGCAACCGTACGCTTCATCCCAGGCCACCAAAACCGACTCCTCAAGGATCGGTACATCTTCATCACACCAGGATGTACTTCCAAGGGTGAACTATGGATCTCTCGGAGAACCATCTCGAGCATCGCCAAGGGAACACAAAGCCTACCATGATACAACACTCAATGTTGTTCATCCTCCGACCAACCATCAGGGGCCTCACCGCAAAAAAACTCTGTCTCTCCAAACTTCCACCTCTAGATCACCCAACTGAGACTCTTCCACCTTCTACATCAGGTATGACTGCACCGTCATCTGGAAAAGACAACCTCTACCCCCAAACTTCTCCCATATCAATATGCAAAGATGATAGCTCTTCCATCACTCTCCTAGAATCACTAGATTCACAGACAACATCATTACGTGACTTTCGGCTCAGTGCATCAGCTACCACATTCCCTTTTCTAGGTGTATACGACATTTCAAAGTCATATTCCTGTAAGAACTCCATCCACCGACATTGCCGCAAGTTCAAGTCACGTTGGGAGAAAACATACCTCAAACTCTTATGATTGGTGAAAACCACAAAGTGCTCACCAATGACGTAATTTCTCCACAACTTCAGAGAAAAAACCACGGTTTCCAACTCAAGATCATGGGTGGCATAGTTGAATTCATGGGGATAGAACTGCCAAGACCCATAATAAAAAACTGACCTCTGCTGCATGAGAACACAACCTAGCCCCAGATGTGAAGCATCACAGAAAACATCAAACTGGACTCCCTCCTCTGGAAGACAAAGGACTGGAGCACTTACCAAATTCTCCTTTAGATACTCAAAAGCTTCCTGACACTGATCAGTCCATATGAACTCTTGATCCTTCCTAGTCAAAGCGGTCAGAGGAGTCACAACTCGGGAGAAATTCGCTAAAAACCTCCTATAATAGCCTGGGAGACTAAGGAAACTTCGCACCTATGACACGATCTTGGGGGATTCCCAAGACACCACTGATTCTATCTTTGACGGATCCACAACTACTCCCTCTTGGGACACAACATGCACCAAGAAACGAAATTCTCGAGCCCAAAACTCACACTTCGACAACTTCCCAAACAACTGATGTTGGCGAAGAACTCCCAAAACGGCTCGTAGATGCTCTGCATGCTCCTCCTCAGATGGGGAGTATACAAGGATGTCGTCAATGAAAACCACAAAAAACTTGTCCAGGAATTCACAAAACATAGCATTCATCAACCCCATGAAAACAGCTGGAGCATTCGTCACGCCAATATGGCATTACAAAAAACTCATAATGCCCATGAGGACAACAGAAAGTAGTCTTCAGGATATCCTCATCCTTTGCACGCATCTGATGATATCATGAACGCAAGTCGATATTTGAGAACCAACTTGCACCCTTCAGTTGATCGAATAGGTCATCAATCCGTGGAAGAGGATAACAGTTTTTTATTGTCACTTTGTTTAATCGATGATAATCGACGCACAACCGCAAACTGCCGTCATCCTTTTTCACAAACAAAACTAGCGCTCCCCACGGTGACACACTTGGCCGAACAAAACCGCACTGCAACATACCATCAAGCTGAATACGTAGATCTCATAACTCAGAAGGGGCCATCCTATACAGAGACATAGAGATAGGAGACGCTCCTGGCTGTAGATCAATCCCAAACTCGATCTCTCGTTGAGGGGGTAAGGATACAACCTCTTCTGGAAAGACATCAGGTTACTCTTCTAAGACCCTAGGAAACCCCAACTGTTGAACCTCTGAGGAACTCAGCATCATCCCAGACATCATGGATGATAAGGATGAAACTCGTCTATGACTGATCCGAGGATCTCTCTCACCAAGAAACACCACTTTCTCTCCATCTGCATCAAAGAAAACGACCTTCTTCCTGTAGTAATTCACAATAGCCTGCACTGAATACAACCAATCCATGCCAAGTATGACATCATATGGTTGTATTCGTAAACATAGGAAATCTCCCCAAGAGCGGTGTTTCCCCAACACTAGCTCACAATCTCTACATACTTCAAACAAGTCAGCCCGACCTCCAACTGGCGTAGTCAACGCCAAGGGAACTGGAAGCCTCTCTACCTCAAGTCCCAAAGCATGGACAAGGGTAGGTGATTTGAAGGAGTGTGTTGCTCCTGAGTCAAACAAGGCATGCACCAAAGGAGAAAACAAGCAAAGGGTACCCCGAACGGCATCTGGCTCACCTGGGGCTGGCAACGCTAGAGCATGAAGCTGACCACGACCTCCTCCACGACCTCTCTGACCATGATGACAACCACCACCACGGCCGCGCTCTGCTCTCTGAGGATGGGGAGCGTCATGGGGCTGTCCTCTTCCTGCTCCATCTACCCTCTGGTGATCTAAAGCTGGTACAACCTGCTGCTTCTGCCTCGGATGGAACTGCCTCAATAGAGGAACCTGGAGCAGAGCGCCCGGTGCACGATGACTGCTCTGAAAAGTCGGGTAGTCCCGTTGCTGATGACCAAAACCACCACAAGAAAAACAAGTGCCTGATCCCTTGGCATAGGCCTGAGAGTTGCTGCCTCTGGAGAAACGAGATGGAAAGGGCTGAGACCTACCCCCAGGTGAACGAAAACTCTTCTTCCCTAAAAACCAGGATCCCTGGACCACATCTTTAATTCATGATGAATCATGACGATTCCACTCTTGTGACGATCCGGTCCTGGCCAAAGTCCTCTCAACAACCTCTGTCCTCGCCAGCACCTCAAGATATTTCTTCAGCATAAATGGGGTGACCTGGCGCTGGAGCTCTGGATGCAAAGCCTCCTTGAAATGCCTCGAACTGGCCTCCTCATCTGGTAACAGGTCTGAAGCATATTGGAGAAGGTTCCTGAAATGGATTCCAAACTACCGAACACTGGAGCTCCCTTGTCGAAGGGTAATAAGCTCCTGGCGACTGGATGCCTTCGTAGTCGAAGAAAGAAACTCGACTCTAAACCTGCCTCGAAACTCCTCCAATGAGATCGATGGCTCCTCACGATCCCTGAGGAAGAAGAACCATCACTGCCTCGCTGCTCCACGCAGCATCGTCACAACCAAGGACACCCAGTGTTCCTGCTGAGCATGAATCGAACTGAAGCCTATCTTGACCTCCTCCAACCAGTCTTCTGTGACTGCATCTGAAATGAAGCCTTCATACTTCTGTAGACTCTGGCGTTGAAACTCTCAGAGTGTCTTCTTTCATGTTCCATCGTCGTCAATCCCTACCCGGTGACGATCCGATGGAACAGCCTACTAGACATCGTCTGCGCAAAACTGATAAGGACGTCGACCTGGAGACATACCTCTAAAATAACAACTGTTAGAGCTCCTAATCTTGGAATATGGAAGACTCGACATTAATGAATTAATTGTTTTATTTTATTAATTTAAGGTTAACCTATCCCAAGGTCTACCCATTCAAACACAGGCACAAAGAAGAATGATGCATGATCCATTCCTAGGTCTCTACCCTGCAACCAATATCACTTTGTTTAGTAGCCATCGTAAACTTAAAGGTCTTTGAAATAGATCATAGGGGGCCCTAAATGCCTATGTCTCTACCAGTATCTAGTGTTTACCCCACTTGCTAAACATGAATGACAATGTTGCCCTACCATCCCCTGCATCCTCACCTGTTCCTATCTCCAAAATCCATCCTATCCCTCAACCATACCTCTGATACCACTCTGTCATGACCGCCTCCCCACAAAGTGTACCCCTCCTGGGCCGACAATGTGATAAGAGAGATAATGACCACCGATTCCCGCCTCCAGTAGGCCCCGGGTTGGTGAATAGCACCGAGGATATAATAAACATACAAGAATATAGCATAAAGTAAAGATTATAAAGGGTACCCCGCTACTACTTCCCCACTGGTTTGCCGCTTTGCCCCAACGACATACGTCCTGTGCATCTCTCTCTAAGTCTTGCCCGCAGACACCTGGGCTAAGCTCCACAATCTGCACCTCGTGCACCACAAAGGCTTTCCCGCAGACACCTGGGCGAAGCACCACACCATCCCCACAACCAAAATCCACTGGGTATGTTTCGGGAGCCACCAGAGCCCGCATAATGTGTATCATATATCGGGTATATTACCTTAAGCCATTATAGCACATACGCCGAGTATGGATCCTCAAGCCATCATAGCCTATACACGTTACACCTATAGTAGTCCATAGGATACTATATACAGAATATATGTGTGTGAAATAACCACAAGCCATTATATCCCTCTACACACATATATGGGGAAACTAACTGGTGTTCCTGTTGGCACATGTATCTACCAAGAGAAGAGAGAGGGGCCAAAGGGGGTAGTCAGCCATTCGACCTCCCATCAAAATGTTTTGGAAAACACCCCCCCAGGGCTCAGAATCCCTGGGGTGTTAATTGCCCTTACCAACAGGGTGGAGTAGTGTATAGAAACACAGAAAGTACAGAATATATATATAACTCACATCCACACTATGGTAATTACCTAGTCTTAGATACATCTTCAGATAATGTCTCTCAGACCCCAGGCTGCTACTTCTAAAACTAGGGATCCTATAAGCACACAAACATTTGAAGAGATTTATTAGATTACTCCATTCTCATTTTATCAGTTCCAATGTACGTTAATTAATTCTTTAAACATTAATTAACCATGAACAATAACACATTAAACTGAATTGACATCACATTCAAAAATCAACTTCTCCTTTTAAGATTCACATCACCTTTAAATTCCAGTATCTCCATCCCCATGGATTTTCACCATTTAATCAAACATTCATTACTGAATTACTTTTCTATATTCCCAGGCATTCTAGAAAAACATCCTATGCTTCTAAACACAAAGGAGTCTCAACACGGTGAGTAGATATACTACCCATCGCGTCTTTTCCGCCTATAGAAAAAACATATACCCATTCTCCCTCGAGAGGCTAAACACAAAAATCATGTGGCATAACCCGCGCATCATCGCCTCCTTCAGAAGAAGGGTAGAAAGACCAGCTGCCTTGAGAAGTGGTGAAAATCAAAGTAGATTAACATTCAAAGAAAACCACAAGCATCCAACAACCACATCCATCCCATTCCATCACCCTTGGTGTCCTCCCCGATACCCACATGCATAAACTGATGCATCTCGCCACTCTAGGCGTCATCTACTGCCACAACCACAAGGCCTCCATGCCTCCACATATCACAAAAGTCATCCAGGCTCACATCACATTACATGCAGCATGAAAACAATTGTCACAACCATGGGCTCTTGACCCTTTAACAACAAGAGGGTAACTCAGAACCCTTTTTGAAATTCCCACATAATCTGTTCTTTAATCCATATTGAATTAGCAGATGTGTTATTCGTAGGTTCCAATTATGGGATACCTAATCAGTAAGCTATCACAATTAAATAACCATGATTACTTCCCTAATTTGATTATCCCCAAATTAGAACAACTACAACAATGACAACAACCAGATTAATTTACATGCCTTTTTATATTTATCCTATTAATTAACAATTAATTCCAGATTTACATTCATTATCAGTTTCTATCATGAATGAACAAAAAATCAAAGAAATCATAGATATCACTCTATCTAGAAGTACATGAGGCAAGCCGTTATCACGGTATAAAGCAACAACATGCGATCAACCAATTCTTTTAATCCGGTTCAAGTATTTAATTAGGTCAATTTCATTGTGATCCAAAAGACTAAATCATGCTAATTGCACGATTGCACATATACAATTAGAGAATCCATGAACCCCCTACCTCGAATAGTTCTTGACGTCCTTTATCCACACAACGGGTCACAATCCTCCTCTCACGACAAATGCATCCACCAGAGGATGCCAAGGTAAGACAGTACCAACCAACCCCAAGAAAAACCCATTAGAATCTTGGAAATTACATGGTATAATATGGGAAGGAGAACAGAAGATGATCAACCTCAAAAGAACGACGATACAACATACCTTATTGGGAAGATTGACCGATACAGCTCGGTTGCATCCAGAACAGAGCATAACCAATCCTAGGAGTAAATATTGATTGTGCAACTCCTACGGGAATGATTCAAAGGTTCTAGAGTCTCATAGTTGAGAACAAAGGGAAAGAACAAGAGAGAATTATATCTCGTCTCTTTTTAAGATTTAATGGGGTGACGGTTTAAGATCCGGTTAATTATCCATTAAAAACGGATCACATTAACCCACTCGGTTTGACCAACTAAAACATTCCAAGCATTAGGAATAATTAATATAGGATTTATGGCCGTTGAAATGGACATAAGAACCCTTAAAAAAATAAGGATTTAAATGTATTTTACGTCAAAGAAAACGTCAAAAGGGGAAAAACTATAGGAATCTGGAAACATTGTTCATCCACTGTTACTGTACATGAAACTGATCTGTGAAACTGATCTGTCAGACCGATCTGTGAAACCGATCTGTGAAACCGATCTGTCAGACTGATCTGTGAAACCGATCTGTGAGACTGATCTATGAGACCGATCTGTGAGACCGATCTGTGAGACCGATATGTGAGACTGATCTATGAGACCGATCTGTGAGTCCGATTTGTGAGACCGATCTGTGAGACCGATCTGTCAGACCGATTGGTCAGACTGATCTGTTACTATTCATAAAACTGGAAACACTGTTCACAAAACTGGAAATTTGGAAAAGTGTTGGGGATAAGTCACCTTGACCTCCCAGAACACCTCCAACACCACATTTTCACAATGTAATGGACCGGAGAGGTCCGGGCCATTACATGAGTGAGATAATGACATCAATACCTTTTGTTTAAAGTAAAAATAAAAATATCACAAACATGTATTGTTTTACTAAAACAATTATTACATGGGGTTATATAAGATATATTTTTTAATATAAATATTCATTAGAAATATAAAAAGATTTCATACATAATGATAAAATTTTTATTATTTTTAGACATAAAAAAAATAAAATTATTTATGACACACTGTTGATGCAGTGTTTATGTCATTAATGAATGATTTAAATAAATAAGAAGATAATGTTTAAATTAATATCCAACACTTGTCCAATTATTATTGGATGATTTTATTTCGAACATGTACCACCTTATCTTAGACTTTAATGATTTTTGGAGCTTTAGAAACCGAATTTCATTTTTATAATAAAATAATAGTTTCAATATTTACAAAAGAGCCCCTCGTCTCCCTTATAAAAAGACCCCACTTCCTACCCATCTCTCACAATTCTCAAGCCCTTTGTCTCTTCAAAACTCTACTCAAATAAGCTACAAATATCCCTATATTCATCCTAGAAGCCTCACCTTAGGCATAAATCTCTTCATGAAACCCTTTTGGTTCAAACAAAGAAGAGTTACCCGATTTAAAGGTAATGTCTTCACTTGAGTACTTTTTTTTTTATTCTCCAACCCCTAAACTATTTTTATTCCATTATTTTGTAGAACCATTAAATTAAATATACTATGATGTTTTTATAAGATGTATTCTAGCTACACTTACACACACCTACATCTAACGGCAAAAGAACATACTGTTTCTGTGGATGGTGAATTTCTGCCTTATGAAACGATGATTGTTTAATATTTTTTGAACACCTTTAAAGGTGGAGATTAATATGTCACTATGTTTATATATGATATGTATTATGTTTATGGTTTCTTTATGCTTCTGTATTTTTCATTTATGGAATAGCATTATGGTTTCCATTATGGGTAAACACGATAATTTCATTTTAGGAAGTGCAGACTACTGCCCCCTGAAAGTGATTTGATTCATTAATGCCTTATGTGGGACGTGTAAAGGATGTATTTAATAATATTATATATGATATTATCCTGAAATTATAATATACCTTTATATCATTATGATTTCACTCCATTAATTATGAAATGGAAATCAAAGTAGCGTTCATGCGTACGTACAACTTACCATCACCATGAACTGTGAATTTCATTTCTTACCTATAAATGTAATGTAATACTATAAATGCATGTATACAATAGATATATATGATATCTATATCATGAATATAATTTTGTATATCATGGATGTTTTACCACATCAACAACTTGTAATTATAAATAGTTAATTTTTGACTCAAGTACCAATGATCGACAAAACGACCATTAGTAACTTAAATAATTACATAGTGTTCATAACATGGTAATAAGTTATATGAAAGGAATAATTAACTTGAAAAAAGTTCTTAATAAATTAGAAATTAACTCAAGTTTATTTTTCATCATATTAAAGAATGATCGATTCAAGTCAGATACAAGGTGAGGGACTTCGTCTCAATCTCCATTCATTGAGGCATATTTTGTTTTATACATAACTTTTTTATATGGTGTATAAACCCCTTTTTACTTTTACTTTTTTTCAAAAGAAATATTTTTATACGAAGTGTTTTACTAAACAAAAAAATGAATGTTTTTGTCTAACATATGCGAAAACAACGACTTCTCCGCCGCCGTGACCATTATTTGAGTTTCAGCTTCCTCTACAAGCGATACCGTTTTTTAAATGAAAAATAAATACAGTGTTTTAATTTTCTTTTATTTTGGTATTAAAAATGGTTTTGATAATGTTTTTATTATATGAATGTGTTATTGATATCTTGTGATTGGAATGTGGAAATGTTATGTTTTCTTTACGCATGTTTTATGTGATACAATTATGTTATGGTTCTTGTGCATTGTTTATGAAGACGGGTGGTTCTATGATAAACTAAGGGTGGGTGAGCTCGATATAGCTATCCAATGCATTGGGTAACACGAAGGAGTTAAATTCTAAGATTTATCCGAAGAGATTTAGGGAATATACTATGATGGGTATTCCAAACGTAACCATGAGGGTTACTCCCTACGTAAGCATGTCATGAAGGCCTCAAGTTACCTTTATGTATTATGATTTCCACGATTTATTCATGATTTGATGAGGATGTTAAAGTTCTTATTTTTTATGAGTAAAGTATGATTTCATTGATTCTTATGTATACATGGACTAATATTTTCACTCCGTATTTTTATATACCTTACTGATCTTTTTATGCTCATCCCATGTTTTTGAAATCTTTTTAACAGGTCAACGGAAAAGTACATGATGCGTTTATAGTGTCGAGGATGTTTCACGGAAGAATCCATGTTTTATTTTAAATATGTCTCATTTGATGGAAAAAAACGAATACTATCTTTTATGTAACCGCCTTATTTAAATATGGAATGTAATGCATGATTTATGGTCTAATTCTCTAAAACTCTAATCTTGAAAATATCTTCAATGTGAATTCTTGAAATAACTCAAGATTAAGTAATGTTTAAGGCTGGGGCCTTATAAATATAATATGAATAAATCAATTTATACACTTAAAATCACATTTTGTTTAAAAAAATTACTTTTTAATTTTCATGATTATTTTAAAATGAATGACATCCACCAAAAGGAATTTAATTTTTTAAAATAGATTCCAGATTTTGAATTTTAATTTATAAATTTAATAATGTGGATAAATTAACTTGTGTCCAAATTTTATATAAAAAACATAGAAATTTGATACCACGATTATGGAAATAATTGGGTTTCTTGGGGTGTTAAACTAATAGAGAAGGGAAAATTTTAACTTAAAAATTTATAAATATTGTTATTAGTTGATATTTATACATTATACTATATTAAATTTTATGTACGGGTGATTTGGTTCCACAATAAGAAGAAAATTGATTTAAATTATTTATTTATTTTATATAATTCCAAGCATGTCTCTCCCATCACAAATAAAAGTGAACCTTTTATCCTCATTTTTCACACAATTTGAATCCTATTTAACATCCAAGATCTACCCATAAATGTCAAATCATTCCATCCCTTTATTATTCATATCTTAGTCCTAATGTAAGATGGTCCTAAGAATGAATAATTTTTAAACAAGAAAGAAATCTCTTAGAAGAGGAAGTTTGAGCATGTATAAAGATATAAGAGAATTATGTTAAAGGGTTTATATAATAATCTTATCTCAATTTATAATTGTATACAATAAATTAAAATTGAGGTAAATTATATAAATCTTATACATTGAGCCGAATCTATTTTTTCTCTTCATGTTATTTCTACAATTTTCATATATTATTAATTGTTTCATCTCTTTGTTTCTTAAAATTACCTAGAAAGAGTTTTTAAATAAATGATTACTTCATTTTATCTTTGGTTATTACTTTTATTCAATTTATATTATCATCAAAACTGTTTTATGGAAATTTTCAACATATATAATAAATGTTTTTAAATTTTCATTTTTACTCATTATGAATTTATTTACAATGTTTTATGGGGAATTTTTTTTTACAAAAATTTCAAAACATATATTTTCTAAATTCTTACAAAAGTTTGAAGATAATGTTGTCTAATAGCATATACCGTAATGATGGACATTACAATTACATTGACTAGTCTTTGATTTTATTATTTCATTTCACTTTTTAATGGTTATTTAAAAGAAAACTGTTTTCAAAATATTGTAGTAATTTCTAGTTTTTATATAAACTGAAAGAAGATGATATACTCCTGATTTTCAGTGAAATGTAAAAATTATATATTAGAGGTATGTTTCATCAATGAAAGCGTAAATTGTGGTTTTTTATCCTTCATTGGGTATAAAATCTTATAATAGGAGGAACATTCATGATCTTGAAGTCTTATGCTGATGTTGATTTTAGGATGATTTTATGAATCTCATTTCATTCCCATGGGTTAATAAAAGGGATAATGAAATTTTTAAGAAATATGTTTTTTTCCAAGGGTTATATTATGATGGTATGATTATTATTTTATAATATTAAGGAAAATATATTTATGGTTTTAATTTTGATATGGTTGGGCCTTAAATTATATATCCCACTAATACATTGGGTAAGTAATGATATATAATTAGATAATATGTACTACAATGGGTTTAGAACCTAGTTCAGTATGGGAATTTTTCCACAATGATTGTCTTGAATGTGATCCTTTATAAAAGAAATTATTTAATGAGTAGTGAACCCAATCCAATATGATAGTCACAGAAACAACAATTTATTATTGAAAAAACTTATATACTTATTTTAATGAAACCAACTTATTTCTTATGTTTATGTTTCATTCTCATAGAGCGTGACTGATTATTGATGATTCTATACTCTTATGAATTATTTATTTTTTTTGGAAAAAACCTTATGCCATGATTAATAATTCATAATTCGTGACTAATTTGGTATGATTTACATAATAATTGTTCATGTTCTCATACCCGTATATATATTCTCATTGATGATGATTTGTTGATATCTCTTATATTTCCCATTGTTGAGAATCTATTCTCCCTCTATCATAAATTTTCATTTTATCTCGGTTATGAAAAAAGTAATTAGGTATGAAATAAGTATAAAGGGTACTATTAGTGTTAAAAAATATAGGAGATAATAAAGTTCAATAATTAATAAGTTGATTATATATCTAGTCTCTATTGAATTCAGACATTTATGGGGTTTGGGTAAGTATTATTGTGAAAAGATTTAGTATTCATCTAAAATTATTTAATATCTTTGTACGTTATGTCTTGTTCATGTCATTTGTGATTAAGTACCACATCCATGAATTTAAAGATATATTGACACTATATATGAACTTTTTTAATGATAATACTTACCATACCAAGAAAATAAATACCCTAAGTGGGGGGGGGGGTGAATGAGGGTATGTTGATTCCCTGCAAATGAAATATAAAAATTATTTCATTCCATAGTTGGAAGGAATAATTATCTACCTAAAAATAATTACAATGTGATAATGTAATTAATGAGATACAGATATAATTTTTATTTGGTTCACCAACATTAGGCTATGTCCAATATGTATACTAAAATGATGGGTCGATATAAAAAATTCTATAAGTGCCGAAATTTTCTTAAAATATAATGTTCCTAAAAATTCATAACAACCTCCATAAAAAGATACTCCTCATGGGATAAAAATGTATAAATACATATAATACACCCTAATTCTCACCTCTAGTAGGCCATGGGGTGGTGACAAGATGCAAGGGTAAAAACATATCGCCTAGGTAGGAAAAACCCTCTTTAATAAAACATTATTAGGTGATAGGATAAAAAACCAAAAACAATTATGTGGGTAATATAAATGTAAAACCAAAACCATCCCACAATTCATGAACAAGGTAATCCAATACAAATAAAATTAGCCAATATATACAAGGAGACATGTGCTACGACAGTGACTCGACTGCATCTCGAAATCCAAGCTAGTAATTTCTATATCAATACCCAAAGTCCCCATAGAAACATGAAAAATTGTTTATATACATAGGGTGAGAATAAAATTATACCCAATAATAATAACCAAGGTCATAGGTGCACTTATTAAAACAACATTCTAGTGTACCAGTGAACAAATATCTGAATGAAGAAGCACCCAAATAGGTCAACTAACCAATAAAGACATCACCATAGCCAAATTACTAAAGCATGAATCAAATATAGTAACATAAAAAATTGATTATATATTAAAAAAATGAATCCCACTACTACTTTCCCACTTATTTTACTCTCTGATTCCCCAAAGGTTGACAGGTTGGGCTCTCATTACTTCATCACACATCACATCACATTAAATCACATCACATATTACCCAAATACACCTAGGCCATCTCATCACATCTCACCACATAACTACTGAAGTACAATATCATGATCATGAAGTACAACTACCTTGTTCCTTCCTCATACCACACATGACCCATACAACATATCACATCACATCACAGACTCATCAGAACACCTATTTTTTTAATGGCATGGGACATCACAGTACATCTTTCCCAAATAAATATAGGCCATCACACCACATATCTCCTATATAAAAATGGGAAATCATAGAAAAAATATCCCAAATAGATCTACACCATCACTACATAAGGAAGAGTTGTGAAGAGGGGCTAGAAAACTATCCATATCATCATTATCGTAGAAGTTGAGTAAAACACCCAGAACCCGTAACCTATTAGCACATTTAAGCTTATTGAACGAGGGTGGGAAACAAATAAAAATATCATAAAAATACATAATATATAGACAAAAAAATTCCCAACCAATGCGTTCAAAACCACTTCATTCGAACATATCACACCATCACCACTGCACCGCAGGTTAATCTTGACAACCACTTCCACCACTACGCACAACACACCACATAACCACAAAACAAGGCACATATCCACCTTCATTTGAAAAACACATATAGATTTCATTTATTATAATCATTTATTCTATGGTTAACTAGGAAACTAACACAACTATGCCACATCACATCTATTCCAACTCACATCAACCATCATCACCGCACCACACATTTCAATCCAACACATCCCATCAACCACACATTTCATCAACCACACAACCCATTCACCATATTGCACAACCACTACACACCGTATCCATAAAAAATCAAATCCACAACCATCCTGCACAAAAACCACTCCACAAAACTCCACCACATAACACCACACCACCACACATCATCACAACCCCACTTTAGTCCATTATATACCACAACCACTTCTCACAAAATGAATAATTTGCCATGTCACATCCATGTGAACCATCAACCACATAATGAAACCACACATCCCACAACCCAGCTGGACACCTTTATTATAAATAATAATCCAAAACACATGGGGTAAAAAACCAAACCAATCAAAACAACAACACATCCCAACTTTAATAATTATTTAGGTATTTTATCACATTACTTATTTATAAAAATGTGTATTATCACACATAAAATATTTACATGGGAAACCATTTTACTAGCCATATATATATATAAATTATTTATCTTTTTATTTTGGGTGAAATCAAACAACATCAATGTAAGGGTATCACAAAATATCATCAAAAGTACATGCAAGGCTCCCAACATTTTTTATTTTAAAAACGGGTAACAATCAAGCTTTATATCTTCATCAAAACATAAAGAATATTAAATAATGTGATATTCCCCCCATAACAATCAAATTTAGTTTCTAAAATTTGTTATCTAGTCATGAAAACCCTAACTACACACCCAAATGAAATAATAACTATGAAATCCTCACACATAGAATGTTAAAATTGAAAGAACGAGTATCCCCAAACTCAAAGAATCTTTCTAATATCATTGCACACCATAGGGAGGAGATGAAATATCCCATAAATCCCTACTACACAAGGAAACTATGGATAAACATACACAACATTAAGGGATTATAAAAATATAGCCCAAAACACACAAAAAAAAATACCACAACATAGTAAAAAATCACCAATAAATTAATGTGGGGTGAAGGTGGATAAAGAATAATATCACATCACTAATCAGAAATGACCAACCACCAAAGCCTAACATCAATATAAGAAGAATCTGGACTAATAGATCCTCTAAAAGGGCTAGAGTTCACCCTAATGTTTAAGGAAGTGATGATAGAATTAATGAATTCACATAGACCTTCATGTTTGTATATGGTCTAAAACATTTTATTTATGGTGTCAACTATATTTTAACAACAAAAATTACTGAGGCTCATATATTTTAGTCCAAAAAGTCTATATTTTACACTATAAAGTCTTAAAACCCTCCACACATTGAAAAAACATGGAAACTATGTCAAAATTAATTGAAGTTGTAATCTCTTGTTTTATCGAATAACCATGTTTCTCATTTTACTCCATGAAGAAAACAAGATGTAAACCATTGAGAAATGTAGGTTTTAAACCTCAAACTTACTCTATAAATTCATAATTTATGGTGAAAATAACCTATTGAATCAAAACTATATCTCTAACTCTATTGGACCATTTTATACCTCTATAAAATACTATCCAACCACAAAAAAATAAATTTAACAGGCCTAGATGGAATTGAATATTACATTAGACACCTCCCTTGAAATTATTTTATTCAATAATCTAATCCAACCCCCAAAAAAGAAATGGTTATAATGAACCATCCCAAGATATAACTCATAGGTTTCTCCCTAAAACACAAAAACTATAACTATAAAGAAACAAAAAACTAAAATAATGACAATTACATCACACTAGGGAACCACCGCCTCTCATAGAACACAATACTAGATCATCTAACACCATAAAAAACCACTAATTTGAAAAAAAACAGATCATCGCATTACTCAATCTTTGTAAAACCATCTCAACCTTCACATAAGTGAAATTGATAATCATCGTAACATACACAGAACACTACCTAAAACAAAAAAATCAGTCAATTCCATCTTCCATGATATGATATTATTAGATTTGGTTATAACTTACTCACCTACATGGTTTTAATCATGTCATGATTTAACGTGTCTTGATTAAAAATCAGTTCTTCCATTTTTCATATGTGAAAATAATTATCAAATGTCACACTATCATGGTAAATAACACAAATCATAAAATAGAAATATACAAACATTACATCGATAAAAGAATAGTGGAAAACAATCAAAACTCTATGTATTGGGCATGACAATGTGACAATTTCTCCAAAGTAATCTCATATATCCCACCATACCACCGCAACACGTAAAAAATAGAAAGTTTCATCCATAAAAGACCTTCCTTCAATGATCTTGGATCTTTATTGGACACTCCATGAATTTTTTATCATCCACAACATCCATCTCTACCCATTAAATAACATGGGAGTCATCATGGTGTCACAGATGATGCTAGGAAGAATGGAATATGTTGTGGATCCTATATAAATATGGTGGAAATTAAAATAGATGTTCCACTCAAAAAACATGTCCCAAAACCATAAAGGGATTAAAAATTATAGAGAGATATTTATACCTTTATCAAACCTACACTAACCTCGTTGAGGGGAGAATCTCAAGAATACATGGTCTCTAAACTTAGTCACTAGGGGTCTCTACCGATGATTAGAATAGGCCTTATGAAGGTCCTACACTATCTTCATACTATGTGAAACCAACTGAATGTTCTTTTGCATGATCCACACCACATCAAATCCATGAACTACTTAATCCCAAACCACTATCCAACATAATGAAGAACTAGACATTCACCTATAAAATGCCTCAAATAAAGCCATGAAAATGGTCAAGTGATAGTTACTGTTGTGATACAACTAAACCAGAGGCATGAGTCTTACCATGATTTTTATAAGACCATGAGTATAACCCAGGACAAATTCTATTGCATATGTATGGTCGCTCCATTTTTTCATCTATTTAAGTGTGGAAAATAGTTCTAAGGCACAACAGGGATCCAAAATAATGTTGCAGTAACCTTATAAATCCTTAGGTAAAAAAAATATCTATATGAAATATGGAGTTTTTAGATACCCTATGAATCCAAAAAAATAAACCACATACTAAATTCCCAAACAATTGACGATAATTGACTCACAGATCACCAAAATGTAAGATGACTTAATCAAATAATCCAACAATGAAATAAATTGATTTATCTTCCCATTTGAACTTTGGATCACTCAAGGAGTGTAACAAACATCGAAGAACATTTTTATTTTTTTTCACCTTTTGAAAAACCAGACACCTCTCTTCAAACTCTACAATTGAATGTTTTGAACATTACCAAAAAATCTGTATCTTTAAAAATTGATACATCATTTTCATGTTGGGATATGCTAATAATGGTTATCTTTAAAACTCATAGTGAACTCCATAATAAATCTCATCTGGAGAAAAAAATCATACATGAAACACCTATTTTTTTTGACAGTCCTGTAATCATCCCACATGAGAATCATTATACCAATCATGATCATGCATCACCTCTACGTCCGAGTATCTCCACTAAGTGTAGACAACATTTTGTATAAAATATGTCACCACAGTCATCTAAAAAAGATATCCATGATCACTTTATACTCCAACACCATGATTAATTGATGTAAGATCTTTCATCATATTCCAAACATATGTAGAATCTTGAACGACATTTCATGAGGAAATCCAACTCAATGCATCGGCAACTACATTCCATTTTTAATTTGGTGTAGGATATCTAAAAATAATAACCATTAAGAAACTATTTCCAAAATTGCTAAAATAAATTCCCATCGCACTGAGAGAAACCATATTTCAGGCTCTTTTTGTCCCTAAAAAACACTCAGAGCTCACTGATAATGTAATTCCACCACAACATCAGCATGAAAACTACTTCTTCCAACTCAAGATCATGGGATTAATAATTTAAATCATAGATAAATAACATACTATATGTATAATAAATCTCTTATCTCTACTACATCAATATGAATCATAATCGTACAAGTGAAATTTTAAAGAAAACATCAAACCACACACACTATTATGAAATAGTAGCACTTGAGAATTGAATTACTCCCCATTCAAGTAACCAAATGTTACCTAGCACTAATTAACCCTAAAAAACAAAATCCATCCTAGTCAATATGGATAGTGGGGATTTAAATCAAGATAAATTGGGACCAAACCCTTGACAATAACATGTTAGAACAAGGAAACTGTGATCCTCCACCAGAATATGTGGTGTTTCCCAAGAAAAAATTACCACAGTCATTGGTATATCCACTAACATACCCTACTAGTAACCAAGAATCCATGTAAACTCACCTCTCTCCTCATGAAATCACACCTTTATATATTTATATTGATCCAATAGTCTCTAAGGACCCCAAAAAAAATTAGATATGATCGAAATTTTTATCCATAGAATTAAAGTTCATCATGATAGTACCAATGAATATGATTATTAAATGGCCATGGAACTCATTGATCATGGAGTTAATTTATACCATGAACATGGAACATGCATTAGTAACATTGAATTACATAACAAAAAAAACTCAAAGATCCCATACCTACATCTCAAGATAGTCTTCTAGATACCCTCAACATTCACATCCATCTTGTGATATCTGGAAAATATATTAATCATATAAAACCAATTGTACCTTCTCTACCAATCAAACAAATCTTCAATCCTAGGAAGGGGGTAACAGTTCTTGACTTTCATATAATTCAATATATAATATTTTATTAAAAACAAAAAATACCATATACTCCATATAAAAATACTATAAAAACACTAAGAGACATATTATGTAAGAGAAACCCCACAACATTCGATGGTATACTTGAAACCTCAACACTTGTAACTCAGTAGGATCCATATGATAAATATCCATTGAAATAAGAGATATTCCCAATTGTATCTATATCCCAAACACAATGTAACTCTATAATTGGTTGTACCAAAAACCCATCTCGGAAAAATTCCATAAACTCCTAAACAACACCCAAAACATCCATCACTCAAGCATCCATATATTTCACCTCTAGATAAGAAAAAATTAGTTCCTATCACTTATTACCCATCACACAACCTATATCCGAAATGAACATCACCCACTAGACCACCACCATAGAAAATGAACATCCTCTTGAATAATTCACCAATTATATTCATGGAATACAACCAATCCATTATAACGGTAATAATATATGAATGTATCTAAAATAAAAGGAAATACATCGCTGACTAGTACTATTAAACCACCAATTTACATCCCCATCACACATAAAACAAGATATTCTTACCAGAAAAAATGTAGATAACTCCAAGTTCATTATAATAATCTCCAAATAAATTCCCCAATAACATATCAATGAAGGATAAAATATTTAGTCTGATTTTACAAAATCAAAAACGCATAAAACCAGGTTGATGATAATTTGAGGTGCCTAAAACAACTCATGGATCTTGCAGAACTGCCACCTCTAACATGTGTGTCTAACCTTTCCAAGTTCCTATACATGTATACATTTTACCTCCATGAATATGATATGTTCTAGGTTCTTATGTATGTGGAACATCACGAGTCTTCCCATAACCAACACCAATTTTTTAGAGTATCTAAATAAGTATCGATAACCCCTACAATAGAAAATGCCTCAATGGAAATAGTTGCAGCTTTTCCAAAGGGCCTAAATGTCTAAAATATACTTACTTCCATATTTGGTGATAAATTTATTATATAAGTTACCATATACACCATATAAATGAAATTAAATGGGAATTATTTGAGTATGTTTTTAGAAACCACCATCAACAGAATGATGAGAGATGTTATATCACACTTGGTTCCCTAATGGCTAGAAACCTAACTGCCTAAACACCCACAAACCCCCTACCTATATTCATGTTCCCTGAGAAAAAATACAACCACTCTCTTGAGGATGAACCCCTATAGAATGAAACATATCAATACCCTAGGACTTTTTGTGCATGTCTTGACACATAGGGATCATAAATTGTGTGACAGTGTACCTAATCATTAAGAGAAAAGACTCCTCCAAACACTACATTATAGAATCTTCACCCAGATAAAAATCATAAAAAAAACATAAACAATACTTAAACCCGATCCCATGACATTTCACACTCAGGATCCCCTACTAAATAGATATAAAACCATTTCATTTTTCATCCATTTTCTAAATATGAAAATAATTCAGAATGAATCTCCTTATCAAATTATTTCTATAAGACATATCCTTATTTTTTACTAAGATATGATATTCACCATTAACATGAAGCTCCTAGAAACTTACTAACAACCAATGGAACCCAGAACACTTCACCAACTCAAATTAGACTAATCTTAGTATAGAGATACTCCAAACAATGATTGATCTCTGGAATAGAGATTCTCCCCTCATAACTCCTCAAACAAAACTGCTAAAATCCATGAGAATCGTACATCCAATATCATCCTCCTCTATCAGGACAAATCTTAAATGTTAAATTAGATCATCCTTATGATGCCCAATTGTGTGAGCTACTCCAAGACTACACCCATGATCTATTCATGAAAATAATGGGGAACATCCTATGCCTAGTAGCATGTAATTTTATAAATTTAATTTAACATTTTTATTTCATTGTCCCACAATAAACCAATTAATTTGTGAATACAATCAATCGTGATACATTTACCTCTCCTATGTCTTTACACATCATATATGCCCATCTCTCTTTGTCATTTAATAAACCTTGATCCTAAGCATCAGATCATGGGAATCCTAAAATACCAGGTCATATATAGTCTCCCACGACTATGTCATGTATAAAGAAATACTGGAATTTTTTTACCATACCATGTAATGCTCACAATGATCGACTCTAAACATCATTCTATCACATAACTAAAAGCCTATGATTTGAATTTTTCATAAACTCATCCCTCCAAAGAAACCCCTCATTGATTGGTAGAGAAGGAAGAGAGATAATATCCCTTGAGTCCCAAATCCAACAGGCCCATAGGGAGGAGACACACACCATGTGTATAAAATTCTCACATATGATATGTATTTTCATTTATAGGATAATATGACTGGGTTACCGAATGAAAAAACATAAAAAATTATTCAGATAATATAAATGTAATTCCAAAAATAACCAACAATGCATGGACATGGTATAAAAATAAGAATAAAAGCCACTAATATATACCAAAAGGCAATCCATACAATGATGACTCAATATGATCTCCAAACCCAAGCTAGTAATGTACAGCTCTGTCCCCAAAGTCCCATTGAAAATCTAATATAAAGTTTATATATGTATGTTGTGTATATCAACCCAGGATTATCATACATAGATATTACATCAAATTCTATAGATTCATTACATTACAAAAGCACACAGCTAAAGACCATAATAGTTTAATTCCTATGAAAACATTGAAATATAAACAACTGGTTCATGTAATAGAAATTTGGGTCATGTCAAAGAGATTCAATTTTCATAATAAAAGAATAAAAAGGAAATCAATGAATCTGATCCATGGGAGAATAGAATTGGAATAATACATTATTTTGTGATACAATCATAAGAATATAAAATTTTATGTAAAAGATACCCACTAAGTCATTCATCTCATGGATTGATTGGGTTAATCACATGTATACCTACTTCGGTATTGGGAGGACCTCCATTTTACCCTCTTTTGATCATGAAATAACTACCTTTGTACCCTTCTTTGGTGTTTGGGATAACCTCCCATATAACCACTGGGCTCATAGAACATTTATCCTTAGAAAATGAACAATAGAGAGATATAGGTAACACCCAACACATAATAAATATCATACATATGTGTTCCACATGATCATAAAATATTTTTCATATCATAACCAATGAAATAAAGTGGGTTTTATAAAAACTTTATTATATAAAAACATATTTATAAAATAAAGGTTTCATAATCATTTATTCATTTTACCATATAATAAGCAATTTAAAATGATTTTTGTTTCATTATAATTATATAATGATATATCTCGGGAAAAATAAGTACGCTTCATTACAATTATATCATGGTATACCTATGGAAGAGAAACATGTTTCATAAACATCATTCCTTAATAGGCATAAAGCATTTAGAGGACAAATAATAATAATACCCTTGGGTAATATCCCAATTATGGAAATGGGTACACAAATGGATTTCATCTTACATAGAAAATGATTTTTTTTGATTATATTAAAAAATTATTGAAGTAAATATCCTTTATGATTTTAATTTTTTTTGAAATCATAGAACTATTTGAAAATGTATTCCTTTGAAAATAAACATGAAAAATAATTAATAAGTATTCCAATAAAATAATTTTAATGATTAAGGGATGTTTTTTCGATGTTTTACACATTATAAAAAATATTCCATTCACATTTTTATTAAAGGAAAAACATTATTTTTTTGTGAAAAAGAAATGAAGTTTAATTTGAAAAAAAAATAAAAGGAAAATGATATTAAATGTGAATTTTAAAAATAATAATATAATAATAATTTTTTTTGGGTTTTTTAGAATACATGGTTTTAGAAGAAAACAAATTTATGACCGAAGATAGAAACAGAGTTGGATTTTGTCAAAAAAATATTCTCAATTATCATAGGTACCAAATAGTGAAAAATGGCACCATTACTTGAAAATATCATTAATAAAAAGAGGATAAAAAATTCATGACTTTACTGAGATATGGACCATGATATTTTATCATTGGACACATAGTCATAAAAAATCTCAATAACTGAAGAGTTTGTAACATAAAATCAATACAACTTTGGTATATTTGAATCATATTACCAATAAATAAATTACATAAAATTAAACCTAAAATTTCATAATGATAAATAATGTCATGATATTAAAATTATAATGGGATGTAAATACACCTCTTTAATTAATATAGGTGCATAACATAATGTATGTCTGGAAGAAGGAAACTTGTGAGAAATATCCGTTACCTATTTGGTAATATTTTGAATCAGAATCCCTAAAAAGTAATAACAAAAATGGGACTTTAAATACCATGAAAATAATTTGATTCATGATATAAAATTTCAAAGGTTAGTATATGCACTACATAAAATAAATGGTTGATGAATTTTCACTTGTATCTTACTCATTAAATATAGACTAGAAATCCCTTACAATAAGTATTAACATCCATCGAACACGTTCAAACCTCCAATATAATAAATGTATGTTTATTATACATATATCATATAAAAAATATTTATACATTTCATATGATATATGATTTTATTAGAACCATTATTACTCATTTATTAATAATTCCATGTCAGTGTTAAGATTTAGTGAATAATGACTTTGTTATTCGTATATGTTTTGATTGGTTATTTTTTTGGTCATCTAAATTTTATCATGATTTATTCATATAAGTAATTTTAAATATTATATAAGAATCCTATAAATATATATATTCATTATATAATTATTTATAGTGATCCATAAAATTTAGTGATCCATAAAATTTAGTGATAGAAATTGAAATACACCATGCATGGAGGTTGTACACCTTACGTACACATGAACATTGTTTTGATTTCCTTTTTTGATTTAAATAATCAAATGAAAAGTATATATTATCATTATAAATTCATTATTATTTATTATATATTACAATTTTTCTTTAAAACCATCCTTGTTACATTCTATGTAAACCGTGAATGAATCACATCACTTTATGAGGCGGTAGACAACCGTACATACAAGTGATGTCATCATAATCCAAAAAATAGAGTGAATGATGGTAGGTGTGATATTATGATACCATAAGAATAATAATATCATAAATATTAAATTTAAATAATAAATCCATCATTATGTATATCTTTGAGAGGATGAAATTGACGAACTAATAACATCGGTTCGCAAGGTGCTAGTATGCCATACACACAAATGATGATTTCATAACCCTTTTGAAAATAGAAGAGATGGTTTTAGGTTATGTAATTTTCTTAAAAAAATATTTGAATGTAATAAACAAACTTAGAATACCATCTCAACCGATACTTTATCTGATTCGCCACTAACCCAAAAATACATCCTGATCATCATGAGCTGACGAAAAGCACCTTTGTATCTACAAATAACCGTTGGGACTGATTTAAACCAAAACATATTACAAAAAAAGAATTAAATGTGTAAATATCATTATATATATACATATATATATATCAATAAATACATACATATCAAGTACAAGTAAACACTACGAAAACTGAAATCAAAGCATAACTGTAAAACCCGTCTCTTGGTGGTTAACAACCACCCACAATGTCCCAAGTCACCCAACAATGGCCACCCAAGCACAAACCCAAAATATAAAGAGAGGTAAAAAAACGACTATAATATAATAAAGGTATATAAATACCATAAGGTATAAGAAGGGTTTGAGATAAAGAACCCATAAGGATTCCATCAAAAATTCTATCCAATTACTTCATAAATAAATTCAAATTTGAAAAAAAAGATAAGTAAAAAAGATATAGTATGAAGATTGATTTAAAAATAAGGCTTTAAAATTTTAAAAATAATTTACTAAACTGAACCTATAAAAAATTCCATTTCACCTTTTAAAAACGGAACATTTTCTTGAAAATATTTGATAACCATTTCACAAGATAAAGTTTGATAATCATGAAAATATGAGATTATGAACCTAATTAAAAAATATGAGTAAGAGTCAATAAAATAGAGTCAAGGTTAATATTAATAATAAATGATGTATGAAAAAGAATCTTTGGTACCAAATGGAGACAACAAACACTCTCCTGTATTGAGATCATGTATATGGATGTCATGGGTACAAGATGATTATATTAATTTAAAAGGAATGAAAAATAGTTTTCCAAAAAATAACATATATTTAAAATGCAATAAAGCAAGACACATAGTCTTATTACTAATAAGATTAAATATTTCTAGGTTAATGTTACTCTACACACTCTCAAGGTGACACAGAAATATGTACATATATCCATTTGACATCAGGTCAAATAAGACTCATCACCATTTCCCAATAAATGTGATGTGTTGCATTATTGTTTTATAGCATTTTAAAATCATAGAGTGTTGTCCAAATAACTCACAAACTACTAAAGTATTTCATGTTATCTAGTACATAATCAATGATGGTCAATTCATTTTATAACAAAATTTCAATTTCTCCTATTTTCTATTTTAAATAAGTGAAGTTTCAATTTTAAAACCATAAAATATGTTTTTAATAAAAACATTCCTCTTTCAAAGATTAAACCTACAGGTTTCAATATAAACAAATTAATCTATTTTCATAAAATACAACCATGAAATAATTATTATCAAATAAATTTCCAAAAATTAATTTCAACAATTTAATTTCAAACAAATTCAATTTAATTTTTCAATCCATCCAATTTCTATTCTTAATCATTTACAAAATTTAATTATAAATAGCGTACTAATGCCTACTTTAGTTCACAATTCATAATAAAAATTCTAAAATTTCCTTTAAAACAATCATTTAATTAAATGAATACCTAAATAATTTAAAGTAAGTATTAAAATTTCAAAAGGATTGGATACATTTCAAAACATGGGATTACACCCTCATTCCATGAAGACAAATAATTTATTTCAAATAACCCAATATTATTCATTCAAAAACAATGTAAATATAATTAGAAGTGGGTTCATGATCATTTAATAAATTCATTATTTTAAAAATATTTTGAAAACATCCAATAGTTAAATTTAATTTATTCAAATCATGAAAGTTCATTTAATAAATCAAAACATTTCCCAAAGCCCTTAATTTTACTAAAATACCATTGAAAAGATATTTATAAATAAATTGTAAAAACATGGCATTTTTCAATTCATAAAAAAGAGAGAGAAATCCATGTCAAAGTCATTTAATTCATTACATTTTCAATTTGCGGAGAAAAAGGTAAAATAAGGTTTTATAAGGAATTAAATGGACATATTTCATAGAACATGTGTTAGAAATTAGGAAGCACATATCCATGAATTTATCAATAAATGATTAATTACAATGTTATGGTAAAACATAGAAACACATACTTAGATATTATGTAATTCCACTACAAAAAATCTGATATGTGTCACCTTCAATGTTGATAATCATATTAAATATGATAGATCATGAAAGAAGAGAGTTGAAATTGTAGATCTAAAATTCCACATCAATAAATCAAGATCCATCAAAAATCATGTATTTCTCCACATTTTGTAAGATAGAATCAAGAGGAGAAATGATATCTACTAAATTAATAGAATAACTCACCAACATATAAGATCGCCGCTTCAATTGGCACTTTGATCTGCCAATAAATTAGGTTTGGGGAGCCAAAATGGATCTAAAGTGATCCCAAGATCTAAATAATATATTTTAGGTCAATTATGAGGTGTTTTGGGTTAATTAGTGGGTTTTCTAAATTTCAATTACACTTTTCATAACATTAATTAGTATGTGCATGGTTTCATAGGTTAATTCGCACAATTATTACTAACTGTGTGCCTTACCATGCACCCAAACTATATCCAATAGAAGGGTTTCAGAGTTTAGTTTCACACTTATTCTAACTGTGTGCCATATATATAAACTGCTATTGTACTTGCAAGACACTTTTTCAACCAATTCTCAAACCATGTGCAAACCATGCACAAGTCTATAATTCTTAAAAAATGTCTGGAATGCCACAAGAAACAACCCATAATGATATCCATCCATTGTTTAATCAATTAAATGTGTAAAAATACATAACAAATTGAATGAGATTTGTCAAACTCAGAACCATAGAAATTTATGTACACAAAAAACATCCAGTGTGAATGATATAATATGAAATAACATGAAGTAATTCATCACACATATTATGAGGTGAATGGTCTTTGGTCTGGAAATGAGTCTCACCCAAGAGATAAAGACACACAAAACTCCAATAAAAAAACATCAATATCATCACACATCTCCAAAAAATAGAACTACTAGAGACCTAGCATATGTCTACTCACCATTTAATGATTCACCAAAATGGTGTAACATAATAAAATCATGTCCCTTGACCCAAAATTTGATATATTAATTATTCACTAAGTAGAATAACCAATGATAAAACATCAATAAGAAATTTAATGAACAAAAAAAGGATTTCTACCCTGGTTAAGTACTCAATGGTAACCTAGGGTATCTCAAATAGAGCATCATACATCGTTGAGATAACTTAATCAAACTCGAGAACCACTATGTGACTGGTCTATCAAAAATCCACATCATCCAAGTATAAGGTCCTACATTGAGTGAAACTCTTTACTTCATGGAATATGGATGTATCCCTCTTATACTAAATCATCTTTTGACCCATGGTAAAGAGATAATATTCCTAAAATAAACACTGTTTTGGCCTAAAAACATATAAAACCTCTGATGTTAACACAAATGGACACACTCTTTACAAAGTAATTGATATTTCAAACACAAAATCTTTAAATTACTAGGTGATACACCCTAGAAACATATGGTAGTCTTAATATTTTATTAAGGATACTAAACATCCTTTGTTGGGAATGTATCATTTAGATATTTCTATTGTTTTTATAGCACCACTTTTTATGAAAAGAACTTTTACAAGGAAATATGTATAAGAGATCAACCATTTCATATGGATGACAATTACAACATCTAGGTGAAGATTCCTTCTAAAATAGACAACCTTAATGAATTCATTACCAAAAATTCAAAGAATTATACTTACCAAACATGATATATTATTTATATACATCGCTACTAATAGAACATCATAAATGAAAATCAATAACTCAAAAACATTCTCCTTTTTCACTACCACTAGATACTACCATTGTATGAAGACTAACTTAAATATTTAACAAGACATTATTTCATGCATACCAGAGGTAATAAAAAATTCTCACCACTCTTGGCCATGTCCCTCAAATAAATAGTGGATAGACTTTGCCTTAAGAGATTCAGGAATTTTGATATTATCAAATACCTCATTAACTTCATCAAGCCATCGCTCTACCTCAAGATAACCTCATTCACCATTATAAGAAGGTGTATGAAAATCTAGTAATTCATGGGTGTGGTTCAAGGAATGTAAATCCCTTATATGCACCACTTCATATGGAGTCTAGGAGGAGTTATTGATAATGGATTCAATTTCTGAAAAACATGATGAACTGCCCTGAGGACTGCACGATTGGACCAACATTCTTTAATTTTTGAAGGAATTTTTATGAGACATCTCTGAACATATAAAAATGAAATTATATCAACTTAGGTATCAAAGAAGACTAGAAAAGGTAAAATAAGATTTTAAACAATGTCATAACCCATTTTAAATCAAAAAAATTATTCATTTCAAAACAAAAAATATCTAATAATTTATAAAAAAAATTCTATTTTCTTTCAAAATGATAAATCTTATTATAAATAAATCACATTTTCAAAAACCCTTTACCATTAGTTTTAAATTAATATATTGTTTCAGAATCATTGATCACATTTTATAATTAACAAATACATTTCCATTTAAATCCATCAAAAACAAAAATTTCTTCTTATAACATTGTTTTACCACATCACATAATAGTATATGAAAAATATTCTTCTAAAAAAAATTTCATACAACTCACACAATTTTTAATTGAAAACATTTCTCAAATAACCAACCAAAAAATATTTTAAGACTACTTTTATTTTTCACAAGGGATTTAAAATTATTACTAGTGGATTAAAATAGAAACAACCAAACGTGATCATGAAAAAACCCATATACACAACCCACATAACCAACATCACATAAGTGAATTCACAAATAATAAAATGTATAAGTTTTCATGTTTATAACAATGTTATATTTGTAATATTATTTATTATATGGGATGGTAAACCTCACACCAACCTCACAACTATTCATGGATGGATTTTCAAATCATCAACACCGATTTCTAAATGTTTACTAGACCATGAAAACATGAGCCCACTATGGTCATCATCCAATTACGATTCAAAAAATCATAAGAGATTACAAAAAACATTTATAGTATAATTGGGAATATAAATATATTTTATCATTAGAAAACCAAAAAATCAAAATAAAGACTGAAGTCCCAAAACCCCTAGCATCTCATCTCTCACCATGACAGGGTGGTGATTAAGAACTCACTCACATAATACCTATTAAGTCCCAACACATTCTTAATCTCTTTTATACCATGAATCACCAAAAATATCATATGTATTTAAAAGTAAATTAATTCTCTGTAAGGAAATACCTTCAACTGATACCATTTGTAATGAAACAACCTAGAATGTCATCTAAACCGATACTCGAGATGAATCAACACTAACCTGATGATCATTCATGGTCTCCACAGGCCGACGATAAGTAACCATGAATCTATAAATAACCATTTGAATATTTTTAATCTATTTATACCTAAAAATAATAAAATAATAGAATACATTGTGGAAAAAACATTATATATATATACCAATAAATATATATATATCATGTATATTAATACAATAAGAAAACTGAGAGTGGAACAAAAACACTGAAACACATGTCTTGGTGGTTCATGAATACCCACCATATCCTAAGACAGCCACCCATGGTGGCTCAAGAACAAAACCCCAAAGTAATATTAGATAACGTACACCTTCCATAAGAAAATAAAGGTTTCAAACACTAAAAGTTACTTGTAGGGTGTGACCTAAATATCCCAGTTGGATTCCACCAAATATTCAACGAAATTACATAATATTGTAATTTATGTATTCTAAAAAAGCAGTAAAATGATATATTGTGAGTATTAGTTTAAAAATAATTTTTTAAACATTTAAAAATCGTTTATTAAACTTAAATAGTAAAAATTTCCATTTAAACTTTTAAAAACATTCATTTTTTTAAAATATTTCAAAACCATTTCACAAGGTAAAGTCAAATAATCAAGAAAAGATGAGATTATTCATATGGTATGTAAAGATAAATAAGAATAAATAAAATAGAGTCAAAGTACATAATAACAATAAATAAATAAAGCAAGGAAACTCTAGTACCAAATGGTGATAACCTACACTGTCATTTATCGAGCTGAAGTATATCTATGTCATGGGTACAATAAGTTTATATAAATTAACATGGAATGTAAAAATGTTTTGAAAAAATGGAATGTATTTCAAATACAAAAAAATAATAATCAATATGGTCCTATTTCTAAGAAGGTAAGATGGTTATAGGTAAAATGGGCTCCACACAATCTCAAGGTGATATGAAAATTTGTACATATGTCCCTTTGAGCTCAGGTCAAAGAGGAACCGTCACCCATACCTGAGAGATGTGAAATGCTTCATTATTGTCGTGGAATTTTGTTGAATCATAGAGATCTATCCAAATAATTCACAAACTACCTAAGACTTTCATGTTCTATAGTACAAAATCAATTATGGGTAATTCATTTTATCACAAAAATTCAATCCATCATGTTCGCTATTTCAAAAAATAACAATTTTCCAATTAAAAACCATAACATGACTTTTTAATCAAAAAAATCATTTTCCATGATAAAATACAAAGGTTTCTATCAAATACAATTCAATTCCTTTTTATCAAATAAATATTTTAAATAAACATGATCAAATAAATTTCCAAAAATTAAATTCCACAATTTAATTTCAATGAAATTCCACCAAATTTCGATTCATTACCTTTTATGCATTTAAATACTAAATAGAGGGTTAATACCTGGTGACATTAACAATTAATCAAAATTATTACAAAAAAACCATTAAAACATTGATTATTTAATACCAAGCCTAAATAATTTAAAGGAAGTCTTAGAATTTTAAAATTATTGAATAATTTTAAAAACATGGGTTTACACCCTCTTTTCATGAAGATAAATCATTTATTTCACATAACCCATGAACATTCATATCAATAAATGTAAAAATCATTCAAAGGGGGTTATTGGTCATTTAAGAAACTCTTCCATTTAAATCTATTTTGAAAATATAAAATAGTTCAATTAATTAAATTCAAATCATGGAAGTTCATTTTATAAATCAAAACTCTGGTCAAAGCCCTAAATTTCAAAAAAAAATAACCTTTAAAATCATCATAAAAATAAATAATAACAAAAATGGAAATTTTATATTCACGATAATTTTATAGAAATTAAATCCAAATCCATTTAATAGATTTTATATTCAATTTAGAGAGAAAAGTGTTAAAGAATATTTTACAAGGAATTAAATGAAAATATTTGGAAGAACATGTGTTAGAAATTAGGAAACACATATCCATATATTTATCTAGAAAATATTTAGTATAAAATTATGTAAATTCATAGAAACACATAATTGTAAATTTATGAATCCAACAGAAAAAAATCAGAGATATGTTGTCTTTGGTGGAGATCACTTGATATAAGAAGATAGATCATGAATAAAGATACATGAGTTCCTAGATCTACAATTCAACATCAATCAATAAAAATATAAAAATCATTTATTTAAAAACCATTTATAGGAATGAATAAATAGGATAAGGAAGATCCTAGAAAAAAGACAAGAACACCGAAAGATAAGATATCCTGCTTGATTGGTGCTTCGACGTACTAATAAATGAGGTTTGGGGAGACAAAATCACTATAGAGAGATCCCAAGATTTAAATAAAAGATTTATGTTCTAGTTGAAGACGTTTAGTGTTGATTAGTTGGGTTTAGAGGTTTTAATTACAATTTTTTAACTCTAATTACAATGTGAATGGTTTCATGGGATAATTTTCACTGTTAGTACTAACTGTGTTCCAAACTCTGTGCGCAAAATAAAGACACTGGAAGGGTTTCAAGGTTTAGATACATACTTATCCTAACCATGTTCAAACCTTGTGACCCACTACTTTTTAGGCTTCTCACTTTGTCATACCATGCTCAAACGTTCATAAACTGTTCATAGGCCAAAAAACATTCAAACAAGTTCAAAAAACAATTGGAAATGATCAATGATGATATCCAAAAATTGGGTAATAAAATTAATGGTTCCAAGTACATAAAAATAAGAAATATTATGTTACATAAGATATATAAGATACTATGGATAATATATAAAAATGTTATCATATAAATTTAATGAGGTGGAGGAATAAATAAAACAATGACACTTGTTCATGAACATTACCTCTTCTTCGATTATCCTACAAAAGCCTTCACAGGTTGGATTTGTGTAAAAAATAATGATTACTAGATGAGAGGTGGGAATTTGGAAAAGTATTTTTTTAAGTCTTGGATGAAAAAAAGGTTTAAAGTTGTGAATAATATAGGATAACATGTGGCCTTTTTTAAGTGTAATGAGTGGCATAGTTCCAACTTTTTGGAAAGAAATAATTCCACCTACGTCTTTTTTTTTTCTAGTCACAAGGATCTACCGTGGATTATTAGAAATACTATAAGATATGTGGTCATAATAAGGCCATGCAATAGTTATTGGAAAAGTCTTATTATATTCTTAAATTTATCTATTTAGTTGAACCCCCTCCCTAGGTAAACCCAATTTAACCTTACCTATGGTAAATAATGTTTATTTGTTTTACTTTTCATTTTGGTAAAAAATTATGTTTAACATAGTTGATAACATAAATTATGTAGTTTCCCAACATGGACTAATTTTTTTTAATTATATTTATATAAGTGTAGAAAATTAATTTAAACATAATCTAATATAGGGGATATGAATGTTTTTGTTTAACAAGAAAATGTACCAATGTTTGTTTTTATATAAAATTTCCATAAAAAATGGACATAATTTTTTTAAATTATATTAATGGATATGTAATTGAACTAATGTTACTAAAAAACTAGTCTATAATATATTTTAACTTCATAAATAAATTAAACAAAAAGGAGGTTTTCAATTAAAATTCAGTATTTTTCACTATTCTTTAAAAAAAAAAAACTTTTCATAAAAATACAAAAAAACAACATATTATAATTTTGAAATTTTGATTTCAAAATTAAATTTATTTTTGTTAAATTAATTTTCGATAATTAAAATAATAATAATTTGATTATTTTTCGCAATGATACATAAACACATTTTTTTGAGAAAATATTATTTTTGAAACATATAAAGACATTACCAAAAATTATGTATTTTATAATCCATATTTTTTATTTATATAAAAAATTATAATTAATATTTAAAAATTATTTATTATTATTCATATCACCGTGTTTATGTTCTACGTTAAATTTGACATGTTTAAATAAGAATAACAATATATCATGATTTTGAAAAAATCACTATTGTGTGTAACACAAGAAGAACCCATGTTGCATGCAGAGCAAGATTAAAATAGTTTTTCATATAACATAATCAATTAAAGAAATATTATTTATTAAAAACAATAAAAATTATTATAAAATCATGTTTTTTAATTCTACCCCCGTAAAATGAATTCATCCATCAATTTTTTTCACTCGGATAGAAACACGTGTGGATACTTCATGCTCATCATATCTATAACTTCCCATGTAGCCTCCTCAAACTGGTGATTTCAATATAAAATATTGACCAGGTGAGTGGGATATTTTCATAGAACTTTCTCTATATGATCCAAAATCCCCACTATTTGATCTTCATAAGAAACATCGTTATTCATTGGTATAACCTCTGTGTTTAGTACATGTGAAAAGTTAGGTATGTACTTCCTTTAGAGACACAAAGAATACATCATGGACTTTATAGAGGTTATGATAAAGTTACAAGTGATAAGCTATGGTCCCTATACAATTAAGAATATAAAATGAACTGGTAAATCTAATGGAAATTTTCCCTTTCTTCGAAAATCTTATATGCTTCTTCCATATAGAAACTAATAGAAACACCTTGTCACCAAATTCGAATTCTAGATCACTCCGGTGATTATCAACATAAATTTCTCCCTACTCTGATCTTTCTTAATGTGTTTCCAAATTTATCGAAAAATTTATACCATTTATTTAGCTATCTCAGGTCCCAACACCATTATTCTCCAACTTCATACCATCATGTTGGTGCTCTATAATTTGTTCCATAGAGGGAATCATAAGGAGCCATCTGAATGCTTGAGTCATGGAATTTTTTGTATAAATACCCATGTAGAGGAAAATAATGATCCCAACCAATTTTTAAATCAAAATAAAAATATATCAAAATATACTATGTGGTTTGAATTTATATTTCAGAGTAATCATTTTTTGAGGATGATACACAATGTTGAAACTCAACTCTGTACCAAGAGATTTCTGAGAACACATCTAGGACCATGAAAAAATCCTCAAATCTCGATCAGTCACAATGGAATCTTGTACTGTATACAACATTAACATTTTTTAATGTATTCAATATAAATATAATTTAGAGAAATGTATTATTTAATAAAGAATATTTGTGCTGACTTAGTAAAGAAATCGACTACAACCCTTATAAGATTATTCCCAATATATGTTTTCAGGATTCCAATGATAAAATCCCTAGTGATGTTTTCCCATTTTCATTCTGTTAAGGGAAATAGATTTACAATCCCCTTAGACATTTTTTATTTAGACTTATCTTATTCACATACCCTGAATTAAGATAAAACTCTATGATATATCTCTTCATGTCATCCCACTAAAAGTACTCTTTCAAATCTCTATATATCTTCTTACTTTCTAAATGAATAAAAAATTATGAATTTTCAGAATACAATAACTTCTCATTAAAAACAATTATGAATGAAACACATAAATGGTTACATAACCAAATAATTCTATCTAATAATTGTTAAAATTAGGAATATTTATATCCTTCCTTTATATCTCAACATCTTGTTCATGAGCCTATTTAATCATCACATGGATTAATGGTTGAACATTTAACTTAGACTATTAAAATTTTCCCTCTTTCTTCAATATTTTTGGATCCAACATTTTCAAACACATAAATTTTTTATCTTTTGTATTCCTCATAATGGATAAGATAACATGATTTTTCTAACCCAAAAAATTTTCCCCCTTATTCTCTTTTCTAGGGTGGTAATGTATTGAGCTTTCATAATCATTAGTCATATATAACAATCTTCATCAGACAATATTTAACTAAATATCTATGAATATATAATTTAAAATATTTTAATGATATATATATATATATAAATCATAATTTTCTATAAAAAGATAACACCTCCATATATTTAATGAAAAAATAAAAACAACTAACTTAAAATTGTGAGTTGGTTAATTTCGATCTGGAATATTGAGCTATCATGAGGTATAAACTATAACAATTTCATTTTTTATAAAATAATATCCAAATCCCATATTGGATTCATCAAATTTTTTTAAAAAACCCTCTCAACAAAAGGGTAATGTAATAATAGGTGTGGTCTCTAATATTCTCCTTAGTTCCATGAAATTTTCCCTACATTCATCTATTTATAAGAATAAGGATACCTTTTGAGCTAATATGGTTAGAGGATTAGATAGTCATGATAAATTCTCTAAAAGGAATAAATAATATCCAAATAAACCTAGAAAAATATGTATCTAGATCAACATTGTTGGTGTAACATACTAGGTAAATAAAGAATAATACATATTTCATATTTATTAATATTTTTTAATTAAATATTAATTTTACTTTAAATGGGTTGCTATGTTCGATATCGTACCTGATGCGCAACAAAGAGTTTCATTGAAATCTTATGTTGCACACTAATAATATAATATTATTATTTTAAATGGTAGTTAACTCCTAACCATTGTAATGTAAAGAATTAAAAAAAGTAACTAAAATATTATTATACATATTTGTTAAAAGTATTTACATATATGAAATAAATGTTAGAGGCTTAAAATGTGAATGAATCTAATTTTAAGCATAATTTAAATAAAAAGGTTGATTTACCTTTTTTAAATGGAGAACCCTCTTTAAATATAGTTTTGGTCATTTTTATATGTTTTATTTGACCAAATAAAATTCTTATTTAGAATTGGAACATCAAAATTTACTTTGGATGAATTTTTGGTATTTCTCTAATAAAATGCAATTTTTAATGAAAAGTGAAACATGTTTTATTTTAATTCAAAACAAGCTTTTAATCTAATACATTTATATGTATATATTATATTCTTAATTGGTTTAAAGTGTAATTATAATATATTTTTACTATTTTATACAATTTTGGTCATTGGAATTAATTTCACTTTGAAATTGGACATAAACAAGTGTCAAACTTTTGATAGTTATTGTTTCCTAAAAACACGTTATTTGTTCTAACAATGTGAATTAATTTTAAATTAATTAATGCAACTTATATATTTTTAATTTGGTAAAATATATATCATTTTTGAATTCATAATATCTAATATATCTAATGCTGAGTTTTTTGTATTTTTCTGAAAAACGTCAATTTTTGATGAATAGTGAAACCACTTAGTAGAAGTTAAAAATTTGACCTTTTCATTTAAATGAAATTTTACCACTTCTGTGAATTGAATTTTTAACATCCTACATACATGGTAATTATTGTTAAGTAATATTTGGTTCAATAAGATGGAAATTATTTTTGGTGAACAATAACTTTTGACATTTATTTACTGTAGATAAAGGTAAATAAGGTAATTCATGGTAAACAAAATTATAATAATTCCAAATTACCTTAACACTTGTCCTAACTTTATTGGATGAGTAATGTCTGACCAGGGGCATATTTTGGTCGATTTTGTGACCCCATTAAGCCAATTATGAATGATAATGACATTTTATATTAATTAATTTAAAGTAAAGACAAAAATGACAAAAACAAATATTTATTTGTAAATTAATTTTTTTCATGGTGTTATATATGTTATCTTTTCGACTATAAATATTCATTGGAAAGATAAAATTATTTCATACATCGTGGTATTTTTTTATAATTTATAGTCATCAAATAATTTAAATTATTTATGACACAATAATGATGCAGCATTTACCTAATTAATAAATCATTTAAATAAATAAGATTATAAATATTAAAATAATATCCAAAACCTATCCAATTCTTATTAGATGATTTTATTTCAAATACGAGTTATCTTATCTTCGACTTTAATGTGTTTTGGACCTTTTAAAACCGATGATAAGTTTATAATAAATTTTTTTTTCACACATTTCTAAAGATCCCATCTTCTCCCTAATAAAAGGAGACCACTTATATCCAATTCCTTACACCTCTAAAGCCTGTTGGATCTTCCAACCTCTGCCCAATTAGGCTTCCTAAATTCCTCTCCTCTTCTCAGAAGCCTTACATTTTGGTTCAATCCAAAGATAGTTACCCAAATTAATGGTAAAAGTTTCTATTAACTTCTTTTCTTTTATTTTACTTATCCGACCCCTAAACTCTTTTTATTCCTTTATTTTATAACAACAAAAGTATCATAAATTTACTAGGATGTTGTTATGAGAAGGATTCAAACTACACTAACACACACCTCCATCGAATGGGTGAAGAACATACTGTTTCTGTGAATGGAAAACAAACGCCTCATGAAACGATGATTATTCAATTATCTCCTACCGCCTCTCATGGTGTCCATTATGATGGATCTGTATTTATATATGACATATATTATGTTTATGATTTCTTTATTCTTCAATATTGTTCAATTTATAGAACTCCTTTATGGTTTCCATAGAGGGTAAATACGATAATCTCATAAGAGGAAGTGCGGACTACCGCCCCCTCAATGTTATATGACTCGTTAATGCCTTATGTGGGATGTATAAAGGATGAAGTTAATAATATTGCATTTTATATTATAATATAATTATAATATAACTATGTATAATTATGTTTTTAATTCCATTAAAATAAGAAATAGAAATGGAAGTAGCATTCATGCGTATGTACGACTTACCGTCTCCATGAACAGTGCATTTCATTTATTACCTCTAAATGTTATGTAATATTATAAATACATGTATATAATGGATATAAATTGTATATAAATCCTTAATATAATTCTGAATATAATGGATATCTTACCACATGAACATCTTCTAATTATAAGGTGTTCATTTTTTTTACTCAAGTACCAAATATCGATAAAACAACCGTTATAAACATAAATGATTAAATAATGTTTATATGTAATATAAAAGATATAATAAAAATATAAAATATTATTAATAAAGTATAAATTAACTTTATTTTATTATTCATGAGAATAAAGAATGAACAGGTCAAGTCGGACACAAGGTAAGTGATTTTTTATCTCAATTTAAATTCCGCGAGATTTTCATTGTTCACCACTAATTTATTGCATGTTGTGTATTGTGTACTACTATTTGAAACCTATTATCATGGTTATTTTTATATTCATGGTATTATGTGATTTATTTAATGGTTACTAACTTTTGGTCATACGACTCGATTGATTACGACGTGGTCAGGTGTTTTAATCTCACTTTTTATTCCCTTGAGATTAATGCTATATTTGCCACTATTTAATTTTTTGTGGTGTATGTACTACACATGATTGTACTATTTTTGAAATATAAATTTATTTATTAGTATTTACATCTTCATTGTATGATACTTCTTTCATGTCACGTATGTTTTGTAAGTTACCAAATTGGTAAGGGAACCTTTCACCCTCCTCTTTTTAAAATACTTCTTTTTGTTATGTCTTTTAAATTACATCTTATTATGTCGGGATATGTTATTATATATTCATATTGATGTAAAATTTATGTCCATGTGATGAGATACACTTTTTATCTCATCAACTAATTTAATTAATTTTAAAGTGACGTCGTTAGGGTGTCTAATTTTCACAAGGGAACTTCTCAACCCAATTTCAATTTTTGGGTTCAACATGTACTTCTTGAATATGTCTTCCTATGAATTTGTGTGAACGAAATCTTATTGTTTTATGATTAATATACACTAATATTGGGTGTATTTATATTTTTCACACATAATTATGTGATTGATTTATCTTTAATTTAAGGATACCATCTTTATAAGGGATTTCATCTCAATTTACATTTCCACTAAGAATTCATTGTTGTTATGCATAAATTAACTCTTATATGGGGTATATATTGTGCTTTGACATATTATATCAGTAATCCCTTTATTATCATGATATTATAAAGTTCTGATTAAATGTTATTCGTCAATTATTTGTATTCAAGTGTCTCTATTTTTGTTTTAAAATCTCTTTAACTAATATATCATTTAAAATGTTTCAAAGATTTATTCTTATAATTATTTCTCATTAATGTTCATGTTTTAAAAATGGGTTTTAGGATTTATTTATATGGATATTAATGTTTTCAAATGATAATTAATCTAAAATATTCAATGTGGTATGAGACACTTTGATTCAAAAATCTCTTTTTAAATGGTTATGAAAATGATTTGATAATGCATTGTTTATTTCAATGTCTTGATTTGATATATTGGAATGTGGAAATGTTATATTTCCTTTATAATTGTGTAATGTGTTATTATTATGTTAAGGTTATTGGGAATTATTTACGTATACAGGTGTTTCCGTGATAAACCTAGGGTGGGTGGGCTCAAGATATCTCTCCAATGCATTGGGTAATGTGACAGAGGTAAATGTGATGTTTCTCCACATATATTTAGGGAATATATTATGATGGGTATTCCAAGTGTAACTCTCTAGGTAACTATGATAGCTATATTGTATGTTTGATATGGATTCCATAACTAACCTTTAGGATTTATGATTTGTGTGTGTTATTCATAAATCTTATTATTTAGTATGGTGTGTTATGATTCAAAAGTATGGTTTCATTGATTTGTATTTGTTGATGGCTAATATTTTCCTTCCTTATTTTATAACCCTTACTGAGCATTTTATGCTCATCCCAAGTTTTTGAAATGTTTTCCAAAATACTTAAAGACGAATAGGGTAAAGGATTGGATCAAGGAAAAGTTATGTTGTTTAAAACATGGAACTAAACATGTTTCTTTTTAAGAGTTTTTTATTTTATGAAAAAATGGATACTAAATAGTAGTGTCTAGCACATGAGCCTGAGCCCAGTTGGTGAGGAATATTTAAGTGCATCCACAAGCCCCAGGTTCAAAAACTAGGTAGATGCATTTTTTATAGTACTGTAGCAGTACTATAGTAGATACTGTAGTAGTACGGTACACTGTACAGTTACTGTAGCAGAACTGTACACTGTGTCGGTACTGTAGCGGTTACTGTAGCACGTACTATTCGGTACTGTAGCAGCTGGAACTATTCACCTTGGGCCACCAGTTTGGGCTTGGAGTCCTTAAGGATTTTGGGCCACCCAAGACTTCGGGTCAGTAGGTCTTTCAGGACACTTTTAAGGCCCTCATGCCACCTCAAGGCCTTCGGGCCACATGTAGTTGCCCCAGACACAGTACCAAAAAGGAGCAGCCCTAGAAGAGGATTCACAGCAGGTGCATTCACCAGAGCAGAACCAAATGGATTGTCATAATGAGAGGGTATGGCTATGCCATTGTTCCTAGCTGATGCTTGCATGGGAAACCTAGCCAGACAACCATGAAAACTTAGAGAGCTACTATCATGACGCATATGCTGGGGAGGGGCAGTTCCTTGTAGATAGTCTGGTTAAATTCCCTAAGACCTTTGGGTCATGTAATCTCCTAAGCCTATGGGCCTTGTAATATCTGAGCCTATGGGCCTTGTAAGGGTTCCCCCTCATCCCTTGAAATAGGGGTTATCAAAACATCAATAAAAATGAAGGCCTTAGGGCCATTCGGTCTGTCTGTAGTATTGTTTACGTGTAATATTCAAGTTGATATGTAATAATTATGGCATAATTCTCTAAAACTCTAAACTTGAAAATATCTTCATTGTGAATTATTCTTTTAATTCAATATTTTGTAATATGTTATGGCCGAGTCTATATAGTTTGTATCAGAGGTCGGTTTAGATAACTTTAGATGTTAGGGTATTCATTAAGAATATGTGAAATAATTATAATGGTTAGGATTTTAGAAAGAGTAGTAGTTTTTTGATAATGTAAATGGTTATAAGATAACATGAATAAGTATATCATAATATTTACCCTCCTCATAATATATTATATGATGATTTTACTGATATACTCACACTAACCATTTTGGTTTTTTTAAATGGTTGGATCTAGCTGGCACCAAAGTAACAGTGAATGTGAAGAAAACTGTGACAGTTTTCGTAAAAACAAATTGAATGAAATGGGATCTGCAATGAGAAATCTTGTGGTTATTCTCAACCAACTATCTGGCATCATGATTAACCACATGAACCTTGGTGATTTTTATAATTCATATTATATTCAAGAAACAAATCCCCAAGGAAGTTCAAGTAATAATCATAAAGGCATGTATATTCAAAAACCTATGTGTAAAGGATGTGGAAATAAACACATAGGAAAATGTTTCAAAGGGATGTGAAGATTCTATAGATGTGGAAATGAAGGTCATAAAGAAAGAACCTTCCATTGAAAAAGGAAGCATCCAGTTGACTCTAGGATAGGGGATGAAGTTCTTTCTAAGGGATCAATTGAATGTTTTAAATGTGGTGTGCATGGTCATTATACAAACAGTTTTCCTACAAAAAGTTTTGGGAATGAGATCACTTGGATCATACAAATATATATATACCAATACCAAATGCCATTCTGATTGTGGATGAAGAAACTGACAATGAACAATGAAAGGTATGGATTAAATCTTAACATAAGTTTTGAGATTATTGAATCTTAAGATATGATTCATGATTTTTTTATGTAGGAAATAAGTATTTCAGAATAAGTTGGTAATGAATGGTTAATTTATCATGAAGAACATTAAATGAGTAAGAGTTCAACATATAAGGGACTCAAGAGTTCTGTTAGATTTTATGATGGTGAAATGCTTAAATGTATTAAGGCTCTTTTGATGATGATATTACATTAGAAGAATTTTTATAATATGTGTAACCCTGATGTTTGATATATGAAAATTTTATTCAAGGAATAATTGTCTTTTATTTTGTGTTTATAGTTATAAATAACCATTTGGGTTTATATGACCCTTAAATTTGAGTAAATTACAGGTTAATGCATTTTGGGATGCAAAATGAAAGTTATTAGATAATCTTTGTGGTTAAAATATGTTATTGTTATTTTTTATGAATTTATCTATTTTTGGGAATGTTATAAAATTATATATTTTTTGAAAAAGGACAACTCGCAGACCGTGTGACAACCCTTCATGTCCGACAAAGATGAGGGAATCAAACTCACAACCGAAGTACGACTGGGATTTATCGCCAACCACTGGACTACATGAAGTCCCTGGTTAATATGAATAATTCTTTTTAGATAGATGATTTTATGAATCTATAATAAGTTGATTTTGGGTTATATATGGAATTGATTAACCTATCATGAAGAATATGTGATTTGGTTAATTACTTTTCAATATGAGACTTTAAGAGTAACTAATGTTATTTGGGGATAAATGTTAAGATTTATCTTGGAAGACTATGTAATTAAATCCTTATGATATTTGGGTTTTAATATTAGTTTGGATTACTTTGATGAATTTTATGGAAAATTTTTTATCAAATGGCATTTTTTGAACATTGGGTTTTGTTTGAAAATTTGTGAAGATTAAGAGTAGTTTTATTTTTAAAAGCTTATCCTTTTTGGGTATTATCTGATCTCACACTAACCATTTTTGTTTTAGTTGATGTCTAAAGACAATGGAAATATATAGTTTTTCTTTTTTGGATTATGTGATTCTCAAGAAGATGACTCTTGTGCTTTTGATGTGACCTAGTCTTTTTGAATTCTCTTTGTTTGGAGAAAAGATTTGTTTTTGGTAGAATCAAATTAATGGATGAAAATCTTCATCAAGGTAAGTATATTTCCTTTTGTTTTTATTCTATGTTGTAAATGAATTCCTCCAAATTATGAAAAGGAATTTAATAGAAAAACTCTGTTGGTTTACGTTTCCTTCTGGGTAATAAAATACCATTTAACACATGATAAGTATGTGACTTTTTGGTTGTTAACTTTCTCCTAATCATATTTTCTATCAGTCTTCATCAAAAAATGACCATTTTTCTCTCTTCCATATCCATGTTTTCCTACATTTAATCCTAGTACGGTTTATCTCGGGTGACCATTTTACTTTTCTTTCTTTCATTTAATGTGATATTTTTTCTGACTCTTTTCCGATGTGGGACTTTTAATGAAGTTTCCAAACCCAGTTTTAAAATTACAAGGATGCAATTCCCAAAAGGGGTGATAGATGTAACATCATAGATAAATAAAAAATAAGAAATATTTAATATTTATTAATATTTGGGAATTAAATATTAATTTTACTTTAAACGGGTTGCTATGTTCGATAGCGTACCCGATACGCAACAATGAGTTTCTTTGAAATCTTACGTTGCACACTAATAATATAATATTATTATTCTAAATGGTAGTTAACTCCAAGCTATTATATTGGATGGAATGGACAAAACTAACTACAGTATGATTATACATGTTTGTTAAATATATTTACATTTATCCAATAAAAGTTAGAGTCTTAAAATTTGAATGAATCTAATTTTAAGCATAATTTACATTAAAAGGCTGATTTACCATATTTTAATAGAGAACATTCTTTAAATATAGTTCTTGTCACTTTTATATGTTCTATTTGACCAAATAAAATTCTTATTTATAATCAAAACATCAAAATTTACATTGAATGAAATTTTGGTATTTTAATGATAAAATGCATTTTTTTAATGTAAAGTGAAACATGTTGTATTTTAATTCAAAACTACATTTTAATTTAATTTATTTATATGGATATATTATATTTTTAATTGTTTTTAAAGTATAATTATAATATATTTTTACCATTTAATCCAATTTTCATCATTGTAATTAATTTCACTTTGAAATTGGACATAAACAAGTGTCAATTTTTTTATAGTTATTGTTTCGTCAAAACACGCTATTTGTTCTAACAACGTGAATTAATTTTAGATTAATTAATGAAACTTATATGTTTTGAAATTGGTAAAATATAAATATTTTTTAAATTAGGAATATCAAATATATCTTAGGCTGAGTTTTTGGTATTTTTCTGAAAAACATCATTTTTTGATGAATAGTGAAACCACTTAGTAGTAGTTAAAAAACGTACTTTTTCATTTAAATGAAATTTTACCACTTATTTGAATTGTATTTCAAAAATCTGACATACATGGTTGTTATTAGTAAGTAAAATGTGGTTCAATAAGATGAAAATAATTTTGGGTGAATAGTAACTTTTGATTTTTATTTCCCGCAGTTAAAGCTAAATAGGGTAATTCAAGGTAACAAAATATTATAATAATTCAAAATTACCTTAACACTTCTCCTAACCTTATTTTCGGAGTAATGACTGACCATGGGGATCTTTGGGTCGATTTTGGGACCCCATGAAGCCACTTATGAATGATAATGACATTTTAGATTAATTAATTTAAAGTAAAGCAAAAAATGACATAAACAAATATCTCTTTGTAAATTGATTTTTACATGGTGTTATATAAGTTATCTTTTCAAATATAAATACTAATTGGAAATATAAAAATATTTCCTACATCATGGTATTTATTTTTTAATTTTAAGACATCAAATAATTTAAATTATTTATAACACAATAATGAAGCAGTGTTTACCTCATTAATAAACCATTTAATTAAATAAGATTATAAATATTAAAATAACATCCAAAAACTGTCCAATTTATATTGTATGATTTTATTTAGAATATGAGTCATCTTATATTCGACTTTAATGTGTTTTATACCTTTTGAAACCGAAGAGTAGTTTATAAAAAAATAATGTTTTCACACTTTCCAAAAGAGCCCCTCCTCTTCCTTATAAAAGGAGACCACTTCTAACCAATTCCTCACACCTCTCAAGCCTTTTGGCTCGTCCAAACTCTTCCCAATTAAGATTCATAAATCCCTATCATCATCCTAGAATCATTACCTTAGGATAAAGTCACTTCAACATACCATTTCGGTTCAAACCAAAGGGAGTTATCCAAATTAAAGGTAACAGTTTGTCTCAATTTCTTTTATTTTATTTTACTTCTCGAATCCCTAAAATATTTTTATTACTTTATTTTATAACAAAACCAGTATCATCAATATAATAGGTTGTTTTTATAAGAATTATTAGAACTACACCTACACACACCTCTATCTAATGGGTGAAGAACATACTGTTTCTGTGGATGGCAAACAAACACCTCATGAAACGATGATTGTTCAATTTTCTCCTACTGCCTCTCATGGCGGCCATTATTATGGAACTGTGTTTATATATGACATATATTATGTTTAATATTTCTTTATTATTCTGTATTGTTTCATTTATATAACTCCTTTATGGTTTTCATAGTGGGTAAATATGATAATCTCATTAGAGGAAGTGCGGAGTACCACCCCCTCAAAGTGATAGAAATCGTTAATTCCTTATTTCTGATGTACAAAGAAAGGAGTTAATAATATTGTATATGATATTATAATGGAATTATAATATAACTATGTATCATTATGTTTTTAGTTCCATTAATATATGAAATAGAAATGGAAGTAGCATTCATGCGTACATACGACTTATCGTCTCCTTGAATGGTGCATTTCATTTCATACCTATAAATGTTATGTACTATTATAAATACATGTATATAATAGATATATATGATATATATGATATCTAATTCATTAAAATAATTCTGAAGATAATGGATATCTTACCACATGAACATCTTGTAATTATAAGGTGTTCATTTTTTTACTCAAGTACCAAATATCGACAAAACAACCGTTATTAACTTAAATGATTAAATAATGTTTATAAGTAATATGAAAGGAATAATAAACATTAAAAATGTTATTAATCAATTATAAACTAACTTTAGATTATTATTCAGGATATTAAAGAAAGAACGGTTCAAGTCGGACACAATGTAAGAGATTTCTTATCTAACTATTAATTCTTTAGGATTTCCATTATTCGCTACTAATTTATTAAATGTGGTGTATTTTGTACTACCAGTTGAAATATATTATGATGATTATTTTTATATTCATGTTATATTGTGATTCATTTAATGGTTATTAACTTTTTGTCATATGACTCGATTGATTACGACGTGACAAGGAGTTTTAATCTCACTTTTAATTCCCGTGAGATTCATGCTATATTTTCCACTATTTCCTTTTGTGTGGTGTATGTACTGACCATGATTGAACTATTTGTGTAATATAATTTAATTTATGAGTATTTAAATCTTAATTTTATTTTCCTTCTTTCATGTGGTGTTTGTTTTGTAAGTTACCGAATTGGTAAGGGAACCTTTCACCCTCCTCTTTTTAGAAGACTTATTTTTTTGTTATGTCTTTTAACTTACATATTATTATGTTCGGATATGTTATTATTTATCTTTATTGATGTAAAATTTATGTCCAAGTGATTATATACCATTTTTATATCATCAAATCATTTTCTTAATTCTAATGTGATGTCATTAGGATGTCAATTTTTTACATGGGAACTTCTTAACCCAATTTCAATTCCTTGGGTTCAACTTGTACTTCTTGAATATGTAATCCTATGAATATGTGTGAATGAAATATGATTGATTTACACTTAATATCCGCCTATATTGGGTGTATTTATATTTTCACACATAATTATGTGATTGATTTATCCTTAATTTAATGATACAGTCTTTATAAGGGATTTCAACTCAATTTAAATTTCCACCTAGAATTCATTGTTCTTTTGCACCAATTCACTCTTATATGGTGTATATAATGTAATTTGACATATTATACCATGAATATATTTATTCACATGATATTATAAAGTTCTGATTAAATGTTATTCCTCAATTATTTTTATTCAAGCATCTCTCTTTTTGTTATAAAACTCTTTAACTAATATAACATTTTAAATGTTTTAAAGATTTATTCTTCTAAAAATTTATCATTAATGTCCATGTGTTAAAAATGGGTTTAAGGATTTATTTATATAAACATTAATTTTTTCAAATGATAATTCATTTAAAATCTTCAAATTGGTATGGGACACCTTGATTCAGAAATCTCTTTTTAAATGGGTTTGAAAATGATTTGATAAAGAATTGTTTATTTCAATATCTTGATTTAATATATTGGAATGTGGAAATGTTATATTTCCTTTATACTTGGGTTATATGTTATGATTATGTTATGGTTATTGGGAATTGTTTACATATACGGGTGGTTCCGTGATAAACCTAGGGCGGATGAGCCCGAGATAGCTCTGCAATGAATTGGGTAACGTGACGGAGGTAAACGTGATGTTTCTCTCAAGAGATTTAGGTAATATACTATGATGGGTATTCTAAGTGTAACTCCCTATGTAGTTATGATAGCTACAATGTAAGTTTGATATAGATTCCATTAGTAACCTTTATGATTTATTATTTGTTTGTGTTATTCATAAATCTCATGATTTTGTAAGGTATGCTATGATTGAAAAGTATGGTTTCATTGATTTGTATTTATTGATAGGATAATGTTTTCCTTTCTTATTTTATAACCCTTACTGAGCTTTTTATGCTCATCCCATGTTCTTGAAATGTTCTCCACAAGACATAAATATGAATAGGGTCATGGATGAGATCAAGGAAAAGTCATGGTTTTTAAAACATGGAATTAGATATATTTCTTTTTAAGAGTTTTTAATTTTTTGAAAAAATAGATACTGAGTAGTAGTGTCTACATGTAATATTCAAGTTGATATGTAATTGTTATGGCCTTATTCTCTAAAAATATAAACTTGAAAAGATCCTCAATGTGAATAATTCATTTAATTCAATATTATGTAATGTTTTAAGACAGAGACCTTATAGTTGGTCTGGTCCTCCATTCAATATCCTCCATCATTAATGGATAAACTGATTTACAATCTATTGAGATTACATGACTGAAAAATGATACATTTTTCAGCCAAAATTCACACTTTTTAATATTTTCTCATTTATTTATATTTCTTTTGGTATTTAGAACAATTATCAAGTGGTCATTATGTTCTTCCTTTCCCTTTTGATAGATTAGAATATAATGTATAAAAACTACAGAAAATGGGTCAAGGTAATCTCTAAAAACACTATTCATTAAATCCATGATGATAGTAGATGAATTAGTAAGACATAATGGAATAACTATATATTCATAGTTTCCATACGTTTTACATATTGTATCCTATGATATATTGTCAATATGGACCCTCAATTGTTGATATCAACAATAAAGGTAAATCTTCAAAAAGTATTGAGCACTGCAGTGTTCAGAAAATAAGTCAACAATACGAGGAGGAGGATACTTGTTCCTAATTGTGATATTTTTTCATCTCAAAATAATCAATACAAATTCACATTGATCAATCATTCTTTTAAAAAATAATAGGTGAATCCTTAGGTGATACACTTGTATGAATTAATCCCTTGTAATGGTTTCCCTTGAGTTTCTTGTTTAATTCCCGTAACTCAATTGAGGCCATTTTATAGGGAGCATTTGATATTTTTGTGGCACCACGTATGAGTTCTATTGATAACACCAATTCAAATTTTGGTGAAAGACTAGGAAACTCCCCTAAAAAGACATTAACAAATTCCTGCACAATGGTAACAACATCGTTGTTGAGTTTTTTCCCAATGATTTGAGATAAACACCCCTTATAAATGGGAATTAGTACCCATGCAATGGATATAATCTCTAAAGGACCTTTTTATTTATTATCACATCGATACAAGATAAAATTTTATTATCAAATATAAAATATAACATTCATTCCTCTTCAATTGATTCGGGATTTATGTATATAAATCTAATCCATTCCTACAATAAAATCAAATTCAACCAGAGTAAGAATGAAAATATTTGTAGGAAGCTTATTCTAAAAAAAATCAACTGGATAAGAATCCTATAATTGATATTCAATCATCAAACCATCATGGATCATTACTAATAATGGAATATATAATAAATTTTTGGAATCTTGATACCCTTATAAAATTCTTCAAATATTAATGAACATGTAGATACATGGAAAAATTAGACATTAGATGTTCTATATTGAATGATAATTATACGTTTAACCACATTGTTATCAACCACATACACTAGTGATAAATGGGTTTTAACATTAGGTTTTATGATTTTTAATGTCATTTTTAAGAGATTTTATTTTAGGGGATGTGGTAAATAATGTTTTCACAAAGGTTACTTAAAATTGACAATATAAAATGTCACACCCATTTTCTTTTTCTTTTCATTTCATGGTTTTGATCTGGTTCATTGAAAACCCCGATACTTTTATTGGGTGTTGGGTGAGATTAAATTTGAGTTTTAAACTACCATATATGTCTAATCACCCAAATTTGGGTTCTCCATTGCTTGTTTAAGAGTTTTTTGAGAATGTGTGGTTAATTTAGGATTTGGGCCAACCATGAGCCCATTTCCAGATTTAAAAACATATTTTGTTTATTTTATAACTCATTAATTTTTTTATAATTTTTGACACATTCAATTTCCCTCTTGTCCTACAAAGACATAGTAAAACTAAAATATCCTTTTTGTCCTTTTATAAATTTATAATCATGGTGAATTGGGGTTACTTATTTAGGTATTGGGCCAGCCCATGTGCCCATTTTTAGTTTAAAAAATAATAATTTGTTTTTTCTATATATAATTACATTTTTACTAGTTTTCTATTATTATACCTCCCACTAGAATCCAATACCGTTATCCTCACCCCAATTATCGATTTTACCTCTTTGGATCTCATATGAGTCACGTATTTGGGAAAACTTCTCAATGTCTCTCAAATCGTCCAGAATCACGAACATAAATTCATTCATCCATAAATCCTTCCATTTGTACTTTCTTCCAACAAATAATCTTTCCCTAGTTTTTATAGACCTTATGAGGTTCTTCAAGAAGTTTGAAGACATTACCTTTTCTCTAAGGGTGTCGATCTAATGGAAGATGAAGAGTTTTCTAGTTGAAAAGGTGAGATTCTTTCTCCCTTCTCCTCCCTCTTCTTCCTCCTTTCATTATTTCTTAGTTTTATAATCTCTAATAGTCATGTTATACCTAGGGTTATTCTATACTATAATTTTTACAGGGTTTTTGTTAATTTGAGGATGTTCATCATAGGTTTAGGGTTTCTAAACCCTCAGATGGTGATATTGGATGTCTGTTTCAATTAAGCCAAGGATTTGAGGTAGGTTATCCCTTGAACATGTCTTTATCTTTTAAGATTCATAATTATTTATTTTTTTAATTTGATATATGTGTGTATTATTATTTTTAATAATTTTTATTATTTTATTGGTATGAAAAATGGTTGTTTAATCCTTGTTTTGTGAAAGGTACTGTTGTTTTATCATTGAATTTCACACCAAGTGTTTGTTTGAATGTTCAACTATATTTCAAAATAATTTTTTATGGTTTAGAACCTGTTTTATGGTATTTTTTTTTGTTACAGTAAATTTTTTAAAATATGGTATGCAATTGGTGTTTTAGTTCTTGTCAAGTACTTAAAGTACATTGTTTTGATTAAAAGGGGATGTCATGTGTCCGGTAAATTTCCCGGTTGGCTTTTATGTGTTGTGTTTGATTTAAAAATTATTTGTTTGGATTTATAAATAAATTGTAAGAATTATAAATGTAATTTTGGTTCCTCTTATGGATTTAAAATTTTTATTGGGTTTTACAAACAAATGAGTTTTGGTTTATAACATGTTTTAGCCCAAGTTGTCAGAAAATGGCCCGTTTCACATCCTTATAAAAATGGTTGTTTTTTTGAATATGTAACCTGAATGTTTTAATAGATTTATGAGTGTGTTTTTATACTGTAAATGGTGTGTTAACACCTCCATAATAAATGTGAAATTAATACCTTGGTCAAATGATTGTTTTGAGAAAGTCTTAATGACCTGTTTTGGCATTTTTTTGTAAAGATGGGTTCTATGTGTATTTCATGTTCTATATTTTGTGGAAATTTTATGGTCCATGAAAAATAGTTTATTAATTGGTTTTGGGTCTACCAAATCTGGTTGTTTATTTCATTTATGGGTTTGTTTCCTTAAAAGAGCATTTTAATGGATTTTATGTGCAAGGCCTAGTAATACTCCTTAAAATTGTTTTACAAATCTATTTAGTGTTTTATTGACTCATGAATTAAATGTGAAGCATATTTGTGGGATATTTGTGTTTTTATGGTTTGTAAATGTACTTTTTATATAAAAAATGTATTTCATAATATGTGTAACTTGATTGAGCACTGAAGGGAATCCCGATTATCTAGGTGGGCAGACGTGTCCTAGTATACAAGTGATTTCGCGGGGTTTGGCCCCTGTTTCACATAGCATGTTTGATGATGACATCACTAACTAAACTACGAGGACGATGTTGTTGGGGGACCACTAGGTTATGGGTATTATCTTTAATATAGTCTCATGTGAATGAGAATAGATATTTATTATTGTTACTTTAACCGAGATACGAGGTACCATGGGCTCACAACTAACTAGTTCACAGGGGTGTTCCTGTGACTTGTGATCATCAGCTATTTTGTACTCAACATCAGCATACAGTGTGTTTCATTGGAAAATTCCGTAGTGTGTGTGATTTATTTAAAAGTGTAAATTCTTTAAATCATCCCTCTTGAAAACTATTTCTATTTTGATGTTACACCTCATGGAAAATTGTTACTAGCATTCTTGTTTATAAAACATGGAAGTCTTTGTCTGGTAATTTTTTTATATAGAATGGGACCCCATTTGGAAAACGTACCATTATATATTGTACATAAAACTTGAATGCGATGTTTATTTTATTTTAAAGTATGTGCATTGGGAATAGTATATTGGGCTAAACTATAGAGTTTTAATACTCATGCCTATAGTCTTCTTATGATTTTATCCCTTGTGTAGGTTTCAGTTTGAGATCAATCGCCTTCGGAGACGTGTGATAATTATATTGGAGGGTGACCAGAAAGGGTCACATGGAGTTAGTTGGTTATTGTGTTTGGTCAGTGGAGTTTTTGTTTTAGTGGTACTTTCATTTTCTTATACAAATAATGTTCAGTTCTGTTTTTATATAAATGTATTTTGGGATGTCCATTTCTTTCTTCTATTTGTTTGACTGTTTATATATGGGTGAAATCTTTTCATTATGTACTCTATTGATGCCCGTGGTTCTAGTCGCCATCCCAGGAGGATCAGGAATGCCTCACGGGACTTGTCGCAGGCTGGACATTGTGACTCATTGAGGGTCGACTCGGGCCAGTTCAAGACATAAATAATATCTGCATTGGGTTTTCACATATGTTATTATATAAACAATATTAAAACCCATTTATCACATCAGTTATCCAATAAATGAAGTAAAAAACAATGCATAATTTTTTTATCTCATAGGATACTAGATAACTAAAGTGAAAAAGAATTATGCACCATTTATCACGTCATTTATTTTAAGCAACTAATGTGATAAATTAGTTTCCACCTCTGTTATTGAATAACCAATGTGAAAATAGTGGGTAATTGTTTTTACATGGTTTATCCAGTAACCTACATGAAAATCATACACACTATTTATCACGTCAGTAATTTAAAATAATTGAAGTTATAAATGGTTTTCTTTATTTTTTATTGGATAACCAACGAGTTTTGTTTTAAAAAAAATTTTACATTCGTGTATCATCCACCATAGAAAAAACAATAAAATTGATAAAAAGGAAGCAAAAAATTGAGTAGAAGAACCAGTAAAAGGAACATACAACTAAAGTTTCAAATAAACATAAAACCAATCAAACCTATAAAATTATATTTTCAATTCAATTTGTAAATTTCTGAAATCCTCTAAAATATATGACTATTCCTCATCAAAAAGCTACAAAAATAATATAGAAATCATTTTAAAAGAATATTCAATAAAAGATATTAAATATTACAGAAAGCATTATAATGAAATCTAACATTATGAAACATTGTAACTGTCCCAGTTGAAATTATTTCATATGTGAATATTAAAACATAATATCATCATTCAATTCCACCGTTTATTTATAACATTATTTCAATGATATTTTAATTCAAAATAACATTTTCAATTAGTATATCCACAATTCAGTAATATTAAATGAATACTAACTTTAGCTTTTACAAATTTGACATTGGCATGCCTCTTAGTTGTTATCTCTATAATTAAATTTCATTCCCTAGAAAATAATATAAACATAATAGATTGTATTCACAATAATATAAAAAATTATTAAAATAAGAAAACGTGCATGTTTCTGAAAATTTTCTCTCACTTCACTATGGATTGAGCATATGGAAAACAATGTCGTCTCTCTTGGAAACAAGAGAACCCAACAACCAATAACAACTCATATGAAATAAAATTTAATACGAGTTGTTAATATGTTAAGTGACATGTAACACATTGTGATAAAAAATATTTCAAACCTTTCAACATATGGAAATATAAAAAACTAAATGAAGACATTGTTTTGAAATATTTCAGCTATATAATTTGTTCTTTCATAATTGGTCATTGTCAAGGCTATAATAGAAATACATTGGGGGTCCATAAATCATTATACATCTATTTTTTCAGTCTCTATGCACATTTTATATAGATACCTAATATAAATCATATATAATTATAAATTTTCAATAAATTAATTGAACCATTTTTTAATCGACTTACATTGAACAAAAATTTCATCGTGTTAATTCGAAGTTGATCCCCAACTAAAAACCACATGATATCATTTTTCAAAATCCCCACATTAATTAAATTTACAAAAATTGGAGAATCAAATGAAAAATAATATACACCCAATAAAAAATTTTAGTATGATGACAATCAATCAAGACCAAGATAATCTCATCTAAAGTCATGGGAATTTGAATTTTTTATTGTCTATAAAATATTTCATTACCTGTAAATTATTATGGTAAAAAATCAGGTAAATATATAATCATTAAAATGAGAAAAAAATTACTGAAAAATGAAATGATATATAACAGATATACATACCTATATGGTAATACGTCAAAGTAGCCTAGTTGGAATAACTAAAAAATGACTCATACTTTGTCAAACTATACTCACTTTATCTATAAGACATGGTATTTTAATGATCTATATATAATATCCTATACAGTGACCCTATGATGATCTATCTCAAATTGGTGATGATGTATGATGACACCTATATAATATATCATCACATATGCAACAATATGATGAGGATTATCAACATGTAACTCACAATAACTTATAATATTTGGAGGAGCAATGTTATGTAGGGTAAGAAAGAGTGGGATCTAGAAACATAGATGTGTGTGTAGGATAAGGAGAAGGAGAGGGATCTACTGGCGGAGGTGGAGGATTCACATTGATAGGTTTAAATTATCCTTCCATGTCACAAACATCGCCTTTACCGAAGCTCTGATCTTTTCTTCCATCTTCGCTTAAATATCTTGAACTCTAGATTCCAAAGATTCAATTTTTTTTTAAACATGATCCATTGAATAAGCTTACGAACATGGAAACACTATTCTTACCGTATTGGGTATCCCAGTACACGACTCGAGTGTTCGAGATTTCCCAATGCTATAGCTAAAATATTTTTTCTTCCCTGAGTAATAAAGATCCCTCTATGCACTATGGTTCTTAATATAATCCTATATGAAATATTTGAAAAAATAAAAAAAGAATCATAACATATAAAGAGTTTAATTAACTTAAATAAATAAATAAAAATCTTACAATCTAATTAGATATAACTCCTGACTATTTCTTAAGATATTATCCTTGTTTCGCATTCAAATTCTCTTCATTTTTTCATGTCTAATGGGGGGAGGATGGGCAACCTCTCCAAATCCCGATGACTCGGTTATCAGCTTTTTTATTTTTTATTCATTCATATGTTCTTCCAATAATATAAACCCTCCTTGAGATAATATATGATGTATACATTTTTTTCTTGAATCTTTCGATGAGATCACTTGATTTCTATAAATTAAGAATTAAGAATAATGAAATCATTAACATGGTCATTAATATAAAAAATCATCTAAAAAGTTAACATTACACTTAATTAAAACCCTTACCTTCATCTAATTTAAACAAACTACTTCCATGTATCTTCATATATAAATGGATATATATCACATGGACTTTCAGGCTATCTATTTCCAAAAAATGAACTGTTATGTGAGAGATATTTTAAAATCCCTTCATCCCCTAGCCTCCATTTATAAACATTTCATCCTGATTCCTTCAGTGTCAGGTATATAATATTTCATCTAATATGATGGGTAAAAACATATATTTTTATAAAAATCATAAGATAAGAAAAATAATAGAAAACAAGATTAACAAAACTGACTCCCACAACAGTGATAATGTCTCTTTGTCAACAGTTCTCCAATCTTCAAACAAAATACTAACTTTTTCATCTATCCTCTATTGATACAAAAGAATTTATTTTTTTATTATGTAACTATTGGAATGTCATTATCATCAAAGTCCAATGGTATCGTCTATGCTTAGGTTTGAGGAACTGATAGTCTTGGTAAAGGTGTGGTTCCATGATTACCAACCCTCAAACTCTTTTTACCCCAAGGAAGAAGATGTCTCATGTAATGAAGGATGTGTAGGCTTATCAGCAATAGCATGTGCAAGTTCTTCCCCATGGGTATGAGTATGATCATCTCCAAAAATTTATAGTGTATCAGAGTATTGACCTTTCATTATCCAACCAATCAATGAAACATCATTTAGTATAGAAAAATACAAAAACAACCATTAGATACAAATATAACGTTTTTTAGCAATTATCAAACAAAAAGAAAAGTAAATTAAATGTAACAAATTTTTATTCATATTTTTTATTGTTAACTAAATTATAACAATATTTATGAGAGGTGAAATGAAATAAATGAATAAAAACTACACAATATTTATGAAAGATGAAATGATAGTAAGAATTGACCGATATGATATATTATTTTAACAAAAACAAAAATTCATTTAAAATATGCTATTATAAAATATATATTTTTTTCATTTAAGATATTAAATTTAAAATAATTGGTTTTAAATTAAATCAATTAATAGATATCTTACATATGATTAAACATAGAAAACTAAACAAAACTAAACTAATATAAACAAAAAATTAACTTATTAGTTATAATACGTATTTTAATAAATTAAACCAAATTAAAATATCTGAATTATGAAATTTTAAAAAGTAAAAAATATTTGAACATATTTTACCTGTAATTTTAGGAATGTACAAAAGTGTTGTTTCCAAAGTCAATTTGTCATTACCATTCAATATCTCAGAAAACAGGTCTTCGATGTGTTCATCAATATTATTTGTTAATCATTCCATGGATTTAGGGATATCACATAAATCAACATATTCTTCATGTTTATCATCATCAACATTCTAATTTTTTCCTTATAAAATAATAGCTCACTACATATCAGATTGATAAAGAACACATATAATTTATTTTTTCGGAGTTTCTCTAATAAAAGGATCATTTGTGATTCCAATTTATTTAGATTATCTACTTTCATTCCAAATTCACCGTGTCAGACACTATTGTTACAGATAAACTGTTTAAAATTGAACACTGAAACATGAAATTTAATGTAATAAACCCCTCTTATTTTATCAATGACTCTATAATATTCGGTTGATGCATATATTGGGTTTTGGCCTTTGGAACTTGAAAAATGCATTGCTTCATCAAACACCAACACACTACTATTCTGAAATTGATTTTTGTTTTCTTGATCTTTCATATAAAAATTATATCCATTAATGTCATGCCTGAACCATGTTATCAAATATAAACATGGAACTAACACTAAACATCTCAATATTTATGATGCATCTAGTTTTATGATCTCATTAAACCATGACAAAAAATTTTGTAATTATCATTAAAAATCCACCAATCATTCTTCTATGGATAACATTGTTTCAACTCATTAATACGCAATGTTATATATGGTTCAGCATCATCTATGTTATTCAAGATTTATAACTATACCCTCATTTTCTATTCACCTATCAATGATTTTACATTCATGCCATGAATCTTTATCCCCCCAAAATAAACTCGTTCATGGTGCGATGTAGTAAAACAAATGTGCTCCATGTCATATAAATTTCTTGAAGAAAATGTTGCAACCTCCTCATAAATATACTTTTCAACAATGGATACTTTAGGTTGACATGTATTCCTTATATACCCCTTCCAAATCATCATATAACTTCTAAAAGGATACATCAAACATATATATATATTAGTCTAAAAATTATTATTTCTCACACCAAATGAAATATTAAATGAACCATGATATCAAAAAAATATGGAGGAAAATACATTTTGAATTGAAAAAGTATATAAACCACTTAATTCTACAAAATGTTCAATTAATTAAAATCAAATACCTTATTACAAATTTAATTTAAAAAATAATACACCTTTATGACAGTCATTCTGACACAGGTTAGCAATATTTCACTCAATCCAACTGATTGGAGTTGTTGTATCATGACGTGACAGTCATGAAATTTCATATCTATCAACTTAAAATAATTTAAATACATCTTTCTTACATACATAGCATAACCATGTGTAACTTTGATATCATGAATACTTTGAGAAAATATGGTTACCCCACTCTTAGATATGGCATGACAAGCCTCAGGTAGGAATGTTCTCCTTCCCTCAGGAGAGGGAGAAAACTCCAAACGTATTCCCATTGAGAGTAAATCCATTCATGTATTCAACCCATATTTAGTATTTATTTTAATATCTAAAAATGTTTCATTCAAATACTCATAGATATTCTTCTCCACATGCATGACATCAATTTTATGTTTCACCTCATTATATCTCCTTTATAGTAGGTCAAAAAATATAGATTACTTATTACAAATATTTCTAGAACTAAAAGATTTATGTGTTTTTTCAAATGTCACACCAATGTTATTCACCCTCCCAAAATATTGATTAGGCGATAAAGGTTTTTGGAGAAATATAAAATTCATGTGAGCCGTTGAAATCCTTTTCTATCTTCTATAATAGTGGTCCATTGGTAAAAACTTTCAATGTCAAATTTATACAATTTTTCATCCATGATGTAGTTGACAATTTGAATTCTATTGCTCACAAATTGGACAAGATTTATTCTCCATAACACTATATCCATAAAAATATCCATATATTGGGATTTAATTTATAGTAGACATAATCATTGCATGTAGTTAAAAATATTCCATTTTATAAGAATCAAACAACCTTAAACATTCCACCTGTAAATGTTTGAAATTATTAATTAAAGATGAAAATAAATTGTTAAAATCATTTTCGGGTAGTTTTGGTCACCATATCATTAAACTCAACATGAAATATTTTCTATTAATACAAAATTCAGGAGACAATTTTTAAATAACCCATAAAATACGCCACAAATTATGTGTGCTGCTAAGGATTCAAAATGGATTCATTCCATCTGTTCATAGTCTATGTTTGAGATTTATAACTTTATTTCTGAATGTAATAAAATGGTGATCAATTTATTCCACTATGGACAATTGGCTGTTGACGTATTTTTCATTCACATCTACTAATTATAATGTCATCTAATCCTTTTTGCATCATGAAAATTATAAAAAAACATTTAAAATGTGGAATTATATTGATAAATTAGAATGATTTGGAAGGGGTCTCTAAAACTTCTAAATAACCCTATTATTTTTATTTCAACTTATACTGTGATGTTCCACATTTATGACTCTCTGATAGAAATTCTTATTCAATATTATATAGATTTTAGTCATTTGGATTGAAATAAATTTTCTCTTACCCTAATCCGATCAGAAAAAATATTTTATAGGCCTTATAATGTGAATCTAGAAGATAATTGTCTTTAAGAAGAATGTATGTCAAAAATTTTAGAATCTTTGTAAAACTCTTGTCACTCCATCCATGTTGAAAATTTAATTTTACCAATCTTAACACCATTGATAAAACTGTATATTCTATACAACCCATATACAATGGTTTTCCGGTATAACCATATAAACATTTAATTTTAAATTCATTTTTCACAATTTCAACTACATAAACATCAAAAATCATTTCATCATGTTTATCAGATTTATCAACGTGAAAAGAACTATCATCAATAGATCTGAAATTGTTCATGGTTTCACCATCTCTAATCCGTTGGTATTACTAGAATTAAAAACATGACCAATTAAATGATCTTCAATCTCTCTTCTTTTTATCTTCTTCAAATTTAAACATTTTAGGCATGGATAAGAAAACATGTTGTTCCGTGCAATATTTCATTTAGAAAATTCTAGAAAAACTATCAATACCATCCTCATATGCAACAAATAATCGTGGCGCATTAATCCAACTTCGATTTATTATCTATAACAAATATCAAAAATAATAACAAAAAAGGTAGTTATTAATAATATATTGATATTATAAATGACATCAAAAAATATAGATAACCAAGAGTAGAAACATTTTAAGGAAGTGAGAAACTTTTGATGATAAATTTGATTCATGCAGAAGGAATTACAAAATAAATTCCTTTAAAAAATGTGTCAAATAAAAATAAATCAATATATCCTTATGAAATTATTAAAAAATAGGTACAATTATTTCAAGAAAACAACATACTTAAAAAAACATAGAATGAGAACGAATAATACATAGTTGATTATTTATAAATATATAATTTTATTTTATATTATAATTAACAACATAATATAATCATTAATTCATCTTAGTTTAATAAAAGTCACATTAAAGAAAATAAATAACTAATTAACACATTATAAAATCCGTATTAGAATATATAGTCCCAATCATGTGAGGTGTACTCTAATAATTTTACTTTAACTATTTCTGACAAGATTATAACTAAAAAATAGCTATAATGTTTGATTTTCTTATTTTGTTACGTTATTATAATTGAATAAATTGAATGGGAAAATAAAAAAGGGAATTATAATTTAAAATATAATTTATATTCAGCTATGAACAATTTAAGGGACAAACTATCAAACTGAAACTTTGAATCCACCATAAATCAAAACATCTGATCCCAAATTGCTATAGGAATTTATCATATTGATTTATTTACAAATAATTATCTTGTTTGATTCAAAAAATAAAAGAGTAAAAATATGATAACTATTCTATACAAACATAGAGGGAAATTTTTAGTTCTATTTTGCTAGTAAAATATAATTTCCAAAAAAAATATTTCATAGTGCACCCATGTCAAAGGTATTAACTCATTTAGATTTAACAAGAATAAGTTGAATGAAATAGCTAGTTCACTAGACAAATAAAGGAATTTAATTCAATATAAAACAAAAAACAACATTATATTTATAAAAAATAATCAAAACCAATCCATCATCAACTGATAAAACCATTACTACTAATAAATTGAACTTTCATGTGGAGTGTGGTGAAAGTTTCCAAGTATATAGTTGTATAATGAGGCCAAATTCACAAAAACAACAAAAGAATATATACTACCAATGAGATAATGAATAAATAGAAAACCTTGTTTAACACATAAGGATGAACACAGAAAAACCAAAAATGTATGAAGATGGTAATGCAAGAATGAAGAACACCTGGTTGAATAATCACCAGTTAGATATTCAAAGCCAAAGAATATCTAAAAACTGAGAAACAAAAATGATTGAGGCATTCTTCATATCTATTTTTGATGCATAACCCTGAGGATGAATAAAACCTATGGATAGATTTATATCATAAGGTGAGATTTGGAAGACTATATTGAAGAAACTAAAAAGTTAGGGATTTAGCGAGAGAGAAATGAGAACTCCACCGTGATAATGGAAGGTCGTGTAATGAAACCATCAGGTGATACATAAATTTTTTAAATATTTTTTTGTCGATTATATTATAACCGACATGAAAAATGTATTTTTCCCAATTACATTATAGAAAACATAGAAACATGATCTTTTAAGTCTGTTAAATTATAGAACTGACATGAAAGAGCAGCGAATACTCACCTTTTCAGGTCGGTTTTATCAAAACTGACTTGAAAAGATCATTCTTCACATAATATTTTATAAAACCAACATTAAAAAGTAATATACCCAACTTTTCACATTGGGTATAAAAAACTAATGTGAAACTGCACCATAAAAAATAGTTTTCATACTAATTCTCATAAAAAAAGTGTTCATATGAGATTTCCCCATTTCCCATGTTTTAGGAGGTGGTTTGCCTTGATCATTATGATTAAACCTCATAGTTGGGAACATGTTATCATAATTCCAAAACTCCTTTAATATGAAACACTACATTAAGGGTCTTATATTATAAACATTTTTCTCTATATTCTCATCATTATATTTCTTCATCCCATCACATCGAAAATAAATTTCACAATGACTATCCCTTTCACACATGAAACATTTTTTAGTCCCCATAAGAAAATTTTCTCCATTCCTCTTATTAAATTTTTATAATAATAGATTGATCATATTCTTTTCTCCATTGATATTATATTTTTCTTTGAATTATATATTTCAATTTTTATCAAAATCATTATTTTTATATGTAATCAAAACCACCATTTCCACTATGATAGAACATCAAAAAATAATTCAACAGATAATTATGTATCTTATAAAAAAATCTATTTAGATAAATGGTTTTATGAAATTTAAAAATCAATCATGAATAATTTTAGGTTATATGATAAAATAAGAAGCGTGGATCACATGGCTTGTAAAATGTGTCTCGTATCCCCCAACAGATTCATTATCCATTTTCTTTATCTAACAAAACTCCTTCTCCATATTCATAAAAATAATAAATGGAATGTAATTATTGAAAATTATGTTCATAAACTCTTCAAAATTCATGTAGTGATTTTCATTAAGTTTCCTCGTCTTCTTGAAAGGATTCCACCATTGATCCGCTTCACCTCCCAAAAGGTATGAAAAAAAATTATTTTTTCATGTTTCGAACACTAGAGAATGAAAAATATATTTTTATTCGTATTTAACAATTTTTCAGAAACTAGTGGTTTTGATGAACTAATGAAATATGGTAGATGTTTCCACAAGAAGGACTCAATAGAATGTTGTACCTTACTTTGTTTGTTTTTTTGTTTGACATGACTAACAGTTTGAGAAGGTTGTGTGAGTATATAAAAAATATGTTCCACTATATTTCCCATAATGCTAATTTTTTTTGGAAGGGAATTAGTTTATTATCCATTACAGTCTCCATTAATAGGGTTTCCATAGGTTCTAGCTATTGGATAAAACCAAAAAGAATAGTATAAGAATCAATAATCATAGGTATGGACCACATAATCATGAAAAATAACTTATTGGGTTTCTAAATCGTTTCCCTTTATTTTTAATTTCTAACACCATATATTTATCATATATTATTAATAATAATCATCTATTTAAATATTTTATAATGGTTTATAAATATTTTATTAATTTTTATAGCGTATCTCTTAGGGGTGTCAAACCAAGTGTGCAGAAAGGCATGTTTCCAAGAACATGGAGATGATCTAGTCTAGATGAATATGCCCTTTTAGAGTTATTATCCATCAGTATCTATGTTCAACATCCACATCAACTTATTTTATATAGATAGGAATGTAATTTTTTAATACCCACTCACTTAATCCTTTCACTACTAGAAAATAACCCCATACACACAGTTCATAGATCCCATGGGGCTTAAGGCATCAACATAGCTCTGAGCTATACCCACGATTTGAAATATTATATACCCACAATTATGAGCCCTATGGATAGGTGTATAAGAAAATTTAAAAAGTGTCAATAACACTATAACAACAGATCCCAAAATGTGGCTATTGGATTTTAAAGAAATCTCACATCCATCTTTCAATCGTAATCTACCACATCCTAACCAAAATGCCTAACCACTAACCCACATAAGCTTATATGTATATAAATATATATTTACTTATATATATTTCTATAAACCATGGATATATGTTGAAAATAATGGGTATAGGTTTTACTATGGAATTTTTTTTTGTTCTTACAAGGGATATATATACTCATAGTATTGTGGAAACTCTGGGGGTAAGTTAGACCTACACCTATAGTTTTTTATAACAATTTGTATAGGTCTTGAAGTAAACCCTATCATCTTGGGTTTCAAAAAATTTTAGTATATGTTTTAATTTTCAACTTATACTCATAGTTTACCAAAACTGTGGGTATAGGTGTGCCTTATTCCCATAGTTTTATCTGAAACCATTGTTATGGGGTCATTTTCTAATAGTATTTACCAAAAAATCCTAGAAATGTTTTCTAATTCAATTCATCCATAGACATAACATTAGAAATATCCGTAGATATTTCACAAATTTTTTTTTCTTGGTTTACAAAGGTATACTAAAACTATCATTCGACACTAACTATATTGACCCAATAATATCATAAATAAATATTACATAATTTTTAAATAATAATCATTTCATTTAAAAAACACATGCCATAGTACCATAATAGTTTAGTACCTTTAGAAACAAGGGAACATAATTAACTCGATCGTAGGTAACCTACATCACCTCTGACTAATATTTTTATATATATCACACTTCATTGGAAAATAATACAAAACCCATATCTTGATAACATGGGAAAATGAAGCATATGAATGAGTGAGATCAGATGATCTGTTCGGATAAAAAAGTTAGATACATAATCATATCATGAACATTAGTGTATGATGACATGAGTTTAACATTTGAAAACCATATCATTCAAATAAAATATTTTAATACTGATTCATGGAAGTAATATTGGTATTTTATAAGACCTGAATCTCAAGGAAATAAATGAAAATGACCCATGAGAGAATAAAATTAGAAAAATACATTGTTGTTTAGAATATACATAATAATTGAAAATATTATTTCAAGGATACCCACTATGACATTCAAAATATATAGTCTTAAGCTAACCAACCATATACCTACGTTGGGCATGTGATAACCTCATGTGTACCCTCTTTCATGATTGGGTGGACCACCCATGTAACCACCTTTGTGGGATTGGGATAACCACTAATTATTATCTAATCACATAGAACATTTAACATTACCCAATGTGTTTGCGGGAGATATAGAACCCACACAACGCATATTTAAAATCATATATATGTGTACCATAAGATCGTAAAACGTTTATCTTATGATGACCCATGAAATGAAATGATTTTCATAAACATTTCATCATATCATAAACTATATAAATCTGTTTTGTTTTATAATCATCTCACCATTTCATCACAGTATAATCCATTGAAAAAATAAGTAGTATTCATAATATTCCTATCATTGTATAATCAATAGAAAATGTATCTAGATTTCTATAAATTTTTTCTTGGTATAAACTGTGCAAGAGAAACACATGTCATAAACATAATTCCATTGTAATCATAAACCATTAAAAGAATGAAAAATAATGGCATCTTAGGATTTTATAACTATTATGTAATATATTACATGAATGAATGTAATATTATATGGAAAATGGTTCTGACCAGTTATTTAAAAAATTTCTTGAGAAAAATATCATTTAATATTTTTAAAAATATTTCTAAAAATAAAAAATTTTGAAAATAATTTCATTTGGACATAACCTTGAAAACATATAAAGGTATCTTTAAATAAAATAATTTTCATGAGGATGGGATGTTTTATTCATTCCTTACACATTAAAATAAATATTTCTTCCATATTTTAAGTAAAAGGAAAACATGATTTTTTTTGGAAAATGACATGATGATTCATTTTAATTTATATTTTAAACATAAAAAGTGGGTAGAGATGTATTTTAGAAATCTTAAGATAAAAATTAAACTTTTCTGAAAACATTTTTGGAAATTATTATTTTTGATGAAAACAGATTCCCAACTGAAGAGAGAAATAAAGATGGATTTTCTTAAAAAAAATTATAAATTATCATAGGGACCAAAGTGTGTGATAACTATAATATTAATTTAATATATCATGAGTAACTATAGGAGAATAAAATTGATGAGTTTTAATTGAGATGAATCATAACATTTTATAATTGAAAACATAATCATAAACAATCAAGATAAATTAATGAAATTGTTACATAAAATCATCACCACTTTGGAATATTTGAATCAAAATCCACATGAAAGAGTAACATAAAATGGGAGATAAAATACCACGATGATAAATAAATAAATATTATTACTTGTCAAATGGGATTTATATGCTCCTTATTAAGGAATATAGGTGCATAATATAAGATATGTATTAAAGAATACCAATTGAGACAGAATCCCTTAACACTTTACTAATTTATCAAATCAAAATCTTGAATAAAGAATATAATCAAATATAAATATAAATATCAAAAAAATATTTTTATTAAATATATAACATTTCAAAGGGTATGTATATACAACACACAAAATAAACGAGTGGTGAATTTTTATCTTTTTTTGCAGAAATAATAGAGACTATAAATACCCTACCTCAAGTCTTGAATAATTTTGTAGATGTTGAAACATAATTTACAATAAAAATAAATTTATTATAAATCAATTAAATAAAAATATTTATATATTTCATACCATATAAATATTCTTATGACCTTTTGTTAACTATTTATTAAAAATTCCATGTAAAATTTATGTTCTGAATAATGACCGCTTTGTTTATTTTATATGTATCGATTTCATATTTTTTTAGTTCTATTTAATTGATAAATATTTCATTATATCTAGAATTTTAAAAATTATATAAATTTCATATATATCTATTTTATATGTATCTTCGGTAATTTATAATATTATGTGACATAAAGTGAAATACACCATTCTTGGAGATGGTGTGTCGTATTACACATGAATGTTTTTCCCATTTTCTTGTCAGTTTGAAATAAATAAATTTAAATGATATATTATAATTACACAGAATATTTTAAGTAATTTATATCACATTTTATCATTGAAACCATATTTATTACCTTCCATGTAAACTATGACTGAATAACATTGCTTCGCAAGGCCTTAATCTTTGGTATACATGACCAACATTATCATATTATGATAAAATGGATAATATGAATGAATGTGTGATATTAAAATTTATAAGAATAATAATATAATAAATATAAAATATAAAAAATAAATAAATAATTATTTATATTCTTTATATTTTGCAATGGGAAAAAATGACATTAGTTCGCAAGGTTGTAGTCCACTATACAGATGAATAGAGAATTTATAATACATTTAAGGGAAGTGAAGATGATTTTATGTCAAGATAATAAAATAAAAACATATTTTTATATTTAATATAATTATTATATTATTTCATATTTTTATAATAATAATTCTTGGAGGTGTAAGAATAAATAAAACAAAAATCTCATTGATGAATGTTAACTCTTTTCGTGTATCGTCCTTAGTTTTGTATCAAAATTCTTCTTAGGTTTTATTTATGTAAAAATAAGGATTTTAGGGTGATATGAGTTAATTCTCGAAATTATTTGGGTACGTAGAGGATGACAAAAAATGTAACTAATTTTTTAATAATAGAGGATAAAGGGTGGCCTTTTATAAGTGACGTGAGTTACACACTTGTAATTTCTTTAATGAATGAATTCCAAAAAAGTTTTTTTCATGTCACAGGGATCCTAAATAGATTTTTCTTGATAAAATAATGTATAGGATCAAAAATATTTCAATAAAATTTATTTTGGAAACATTTTTGTTTATTTTTAACCCTTATTATTTTAGTTTAACTCCTGATAAACCCATTTATACCTTAAACATGATAAATAATTTTTTATATTTTATTACTATTCATTTTGTTAAAAAAAATAAAGTTTAAATTTTTGAATAATATATATATTTATTGGGTTAAAATATGGAAAAAATTTTTACAAATTAAATTTTGTGCATCATAAAATTGTAATTTATAAAAATACAACTGATTTAATGAGAAAATGAGTTTTTAAAGGGAAAATGTTCAAAAGATTGAAACTTTTTTCTACAAAACAACAAACATATACTGATACCAATGTCCTAAATTGGATTAACGAAATTATAATTTATCTAATATTTCATTAAAAACAATTTAAAATATAATATATTTATAAAAAAAATAAAAAAAATTCAGTTTCAATTAAAATTCAGTATTTTTTTCTATTCACCATAAAATGAAACTTTTCATAAAAACCACAAAAATTCACCCAAATATAATTGTTAAATTATGATTTCAAAATTATATTTTATATATTAAAATTCAATTTCTATATGTTTCAAAGAAAATATTATTGTTCTAAAAAATAAATCAATAATTTTTTTTGAGAAAATTGTATTTTTGAAACATATAAAGACTACAAAAAATTATGTATTTTATTATAAATATAGATTGTTTTTAAAAAAATAAATATAATTAAAAATTAAAAATTATTTATTTCTATTCAGATTTATATGTTTAATTTATAGGTTATACTGGTCATGATTAAATAATCATAATAATAACAATTAAAATAATACATCATGGTTTTGTTAAAACATAATGTCATGTGTAGAATTATGTAAACCAATGTTGTGTATAGCAAAATATTAAAATCAAATTGTGTTGAAAAATTGATATCAAATAAATTTAGTTTATTTAAAAAATAATTCATAAAAAACATGGGGAGTTACATGGTCCATACAAGTATACTCGGTAGAAATATCCAAGGTCTCAAGTGCACATGTAAATAAACATGCTAATGATCTAGTGAATAAACAGTAGAACAAGTAAGCACTTATATAGGCTAATTGACCAATAAAAGCCTAAATATTTCTCTCTCCCCAAATTAAACATCCAACGTTGTAACATAGTAATTAAGAACATAATAAAAAAATGTTTCCCACTACCTTTTCCCCTATTGATATCGACTTTCTCCCCAACATCCAGCATCGTGTGCTCCCATCCATTTAAAAGCATCATATCAATTCAAATCTTGAATGAATAAAATTGAGACATCAAATCAAATATCACCATATTTTAGTGTATTAGGGTATCATGAACATCATGGACATAAACCTAATCCCTTACTCCTACCACACATGACCCATGCCACATACCACATCACCCCACACACTAATCACGCTACATCTTGCACGTATAAACCTGTTACATCGCCCCACATCTCGCCTAAATACACTTGGGACATCCCACAATATATTTCTGGAATGTAGATAGCCCATCACACCGCATCATGTGATAATTAACCAAGGTCATCACTACTAAAATAAGAGAAGAGAAGAGGGGGTATCCTACTATCCATATCACCATCATCCATGATATTATGGAAACCACCCGAAACCTATAACTTCTCTCTATTGGTATGGTAATCCAACTAAAGAGGGAACATATGGAAACGAAATTAAAATAAATGATAAATAAATAATAAAAATACTCATCTAAAGTCTTTATAATCACTAATCTATCCCAAAATGCAACACCACCACCACACCTCACTATAATTTTTAGAATTTATTCCACCACCATATAAAACACACCAGGTAACCACCAAAGAATATTTACACATACACATTCATTTAAAACATTCCAATAACATTTATTCACATCCATCTCACTCATATTTACAATTCCCTAATATTTTATTCATTTAATCTATTCATTTTATTTATTCATTTTATTCTGTATCATCATTTATTACATGTATAACTGAGAAACTAACACAACCACACCAGATCACATCTATCCAACTACCACCGATCATCATTTCTATGATACACTATCCAAAACCAACTCCCTAAAATTACCACATGTATCATCTACCACAAACCACAAAAATTTCACACCACACCACTACGTTCCACAACCATAACATATCACAATATAAACCACCACACACCACAACCATGTTGAACAAATCTACCACACATCACTATACAACAATAATTCACCTCCCCCATGCATCACACTACTATTCCACACAATGAAAATCATCTCATGTCACATCCATGAAAACCAACCACCACATCACATCCACACACATATCATATCCCATTTTATCACCTCTATCACACATGAAAACCCAAATCATATTAGGAAAAAAATAATGAAACAAATACAATAGAAACACATCTTGACATCTACAATTTATTCAGACCTATTATCACATAACTTCTTTATTTAGAATGGGTAATATCCAGAAAATCAGTTTTCCATAAGAATCCAATTTATTATTCATATATATGTTCATTTGAGTTTTATTCAAGGTGTGATTAAAACATAACAACATGTAGGTCTCATAATATATAATCTATACTAAAATCAATGCTCCCATCAATTGTTATTTTTAGAATTTAAATCATTTTTTTTATAATATCTCCATTATGATATATCAAACATTTTAACATGTGATATAATCATTTTTTCCATGAAATTCATTTAATCTAATTTATTATCTTGTTATTGAAACCATCCCATTCCAACCATAGGAATAAAAAACTTGCAATACTATACATTCATCTCTTTGATGATCCTTAAAGTTGTTTTCTATTGTCGGTGATGGTAGTTCTGGCGCCGACGACGGTGGATGGTTTTCATTTCTCCCACTCAACTCTTCCATATCTTCTTTCCAGAGCATGTCTTATTGGTTGGTTTGGTGTGTTGGATCCATAGGATATTTTGGAGTTTTGGATCGAGTGGTCACTGATGTTCTAGGAAGCCCTACTGGCATAAGAATCTTTTCTTTTGGACTAATGTTTCATTTTTATGGTTCTTGGTGGAGTTTTCTTTTGGTTGTTTTATTCTAGTTGGATGGTTGGTCCTTTCTATTCTCTAGAGATAACTCAATAATTAAATTTTCAGTGTTGGTGTTCCTGATCGATGATTCCCGTTTTTATATTGATTTAATTATAAGAGGTTTCATTTCTAGGTAATGTTAATTTTGTTTCATGATGGTTTTTATATGATATGTTTTCTAGTTTGGGGGAGATTTACCCTACACATTTTGATGTTTTTTAGTTCTTTCTAACAGCAACAATGATATGATTCGATGTTTTTTGTTTCATAGTGATGATGATGCGACTATAGGTTGATTGCGAATCAGGGTTGCGACTTAGGGAGAATGGCACAAGGTAGATCGTAACCCAAGGTGTTGACATGTGTCTTTTTTTAATGATGTGTCCTATTTTTTTAATTTGAAATTTGATGTTAAATTTTGATGTTTTAGTATGAAAATTGAATCTTGAAAGAAGTAATGTTTGGGGTGGGTTAAATTTAATTTTGAGTATTGTGAAGTTCCCACTAACCTAAAAGTGGTTTATTCATAAAATTGAAAAATTGATTTGGAGAGAGAGGGGATAAAGAAGAAGAAAATACGACATATCCCTAATGAAAAAAAACCAAATCCTATGATCAAAGAAGTTGAGATACATTTTTTTTCCTTGTGGTGCATTGAAAAATTTCTATATGGATTTTCACATCTAGGCATTGAGATGGAGTGAAATTCTAAGGACCACTGTTCCTAGAATTAATTTCATAAATATATGAAATTTATTATTTATTCTATTTCCACGATACCTAAAAAAATTAGATAACTCTTAAATTATTGGTCTGATCATAAATATGAGATCGGGATTGGGACTGTGATACAATGTTAAACCTAGGAACGAGATAAAATGTGTCAGAACATGATGTTTAGACCCTTCAGTCATTGGTAACAACTTAATTTGATTTATCTAATTATTCATTCGATTGAATAATTAATTTATCTTAAAAAAATGTTTATAACTTTATTATTATAGTAATTTTATAACATGCCATGTTTTTTTTATTTTTTTTCAAATAAATTAAATATCTTTAGTTTCTTGTGGTTTATGATACACCAAGTTAATCTTGCACTACATGTAACACTGACTTAGCTTTCTTTACAATCAACACTTTGTTTCTAAAAAACAACAAACTTTTATTATTATTTAAATAATATAATTACCTAGATGTCTAATTAGAAGGAATGAATAGTATTAATGTGAATTTATTGGTTACCAAATAATTAGAAGTATAAATATATACGAATTAAATATAATGGAAATATTTTTATTCTCCCAAAGTCATTTTTTATTAATAAATAAAATTAATTACAATTAGTAGAGGATATTAATGTAATATATATGTTATATATTCAACTATATATTTTCTATATTCATTAAATAAATTTTACAGTCATAATATAAGAACTATCCTAACTTTTTGGTGAAAACCAATTTTTTCCAAAAATCCAACTTAAAACCATTTAAAGGAGAACCCATTTAGAATTAATTTTTTAAATTTCTATATATTCTATTAGAAAAAATAAACTTCTTATTTTAAATATTAATATAATAATTTAAATTGGATTAATTTATTGAATTTTTCTCATAAGTCTCATGTTTTAATGAATGGTGAAAATACTATATTTTAATTGAAAACAACTTTTTTATAGAAATAATTTATCCTAAAAATTATAATTTAGATTTTTTAAAGGAATTTTTTTCATTTTATAAAATTATGTCATTGTCATGAATTTTACATTTAATTTTGATGTAAAATCATTTCAATATTTTTCATGTTCAAACATTGATAACCCATTTTCTAACACCATAAATGAGATTAATTTTAAATTAATTACTAAAAATTATATTTTTTGAATATTGAAAAATGGATTTAATACTTTTTATTAGTGGGTCTAAATTATGTAAATATGGTTCTTTTATTTTTGGGCATATGAATAGTAAAATTTGTAAATTTTTATTTACCACGATTAAGGGTAAATCTGATAATTAAAGGTAAAAATAATATTATAATATTATAAAATTACCCTAACAAAAGTAGTAATTCAATTTGATAGGTGGGTTTCAACAAAAATAAACCTTATTCAGAAATTATGATCCTTTTTAAGACAATTGTGTTAGATTATGACTTTTATTGTATTTTATTTTAAGAAGATTAAAAGATGTCATAATAAAATTTTAATAAGTAAATAATTTTTAATATTGGGTTATACAAAATATAAATTAGACTATAAATAGTAATTTTAAATATTATAAATTTATCTTCATCATGATATTTTATTTTTATATTTTAAGGAATAAATAATTTAATTAAAAACTTGTATAATGAGGATGTAATAATTGTTCATTTCATGGAAAAAACAATTAAATTTTATAAAAATATTAAAATAAATATAATTTATCATAATTAATGAAATAAATGAATTTTATAAACATCCTTCATATTTTAATGCAATATTAGAAATGTTGTTTGAAGTTATCATGTTGTTGAGTTATTTTTAAAAAGAAAAATTTGAAAAGTTACAAAATTGACATAAATGATACTTAAAAAATATTATTAAATGATATAAAATTCCTCAAAATATATAATTTTTAAAACTAAATAGAATAATTTTAATCATTTAATCATTTATACTTTAGATTAATGATATAAAATTCACAACCCTAACGTTTAAAAAGTTATGTTTTTATGGTAAAAGTTAAATGGTTTAACTAAGGGTAAAATCCAAAAGATAAGGTTAATACTATGAACTAAACATGTATAAAAATTACTAGTTGATAGGATTTTAGCCCAAATACATCTTAGAGTATAAATAACTCACTTTGGAGCTATTTGAAATCGAAAATCAATTTATAATAATTTAATATTTTATGATATTCCTAAAGTTCCTTGAACCTCAATGAAAAAAGTGATCCTCATCCCTCATTTATTCACATCACTTTGTGCCTTAATGCTCGACCAAAACCTACCCATATCCTTTATCAATATACATAGTGACATTATAGAGGTTTTTCTCTTCAAAAAATACCAACTCTATTGTCCCTAAGTGGATATCTAGAGGGAGATCGTCGAAGAAGAGGTAATCGCCTCACCGACTCTTTCAAAATTGTATCTTCTTCTTCTTAATCTTCAGGTGTTGATTCCATTACTAATTAATAACTCACATTTCACCTATATTGTGATACTTTTCTATGAAAGTGGAACAACCATATTCCATATTTTATTCATCCTTTGAAAATTATGTTCTATCTAACATAACATTTTTTGATGTCACTTTTGTTTCAATACAGATATGATTCAATGTTTCCATTCTTATTATTTATATGAATGGTTTTTTATGATGAAATGATATTTATGAATCCAATTTTTTCAAGGGTAATATTATGATTGAATGATTTTTATGAAATAAATTTCATTCCTTGGGATCTGATATGATGAAGGATTTATGATCTCATGAAATAAATGTGCATGAGTTTCATTACATAAAATGTGGGGACTATACCTCTCTCCAATGCATTGGATAAACATGGATAACTCATGAGGTTTATATGTTATTCTTGAACTTGATTTCATGTTCAATATTATCTATATGGACCTCATTTTTATGTCAATAATTTTATGTGTGGACCTGGTTTTCATGTCTATATGTTTATTAAATGGACCAATTTCATGTCCTTGATTTAATGATTGAACCTACTACTATTTATACATGTTCACAAAGTTACATGTCTATTTGTATTAAATAATTACATTCTTATGTTAATGATAATTTTTCATTGATTTTGTTTTTTATTTCCTTAAGATTCATGTCCTATGATCTACCAATATTTATTCCATGACTCATTCATATGTTCTTCTGATATGCGGGGTATGATATTCAAATATTATTCTCATGTTTTCATTCCCTTATTCTCTTATTATGATAATTTATCTTCCATGTTCTCCCTTACTAGGTATCTGAGCTCTCCATTTCTTATGTTTCTTTTCCTTATGATACAGACAAAGGTAATTAGTATGATTTTAAATAAAATTGGTATAATAATGAAGAAAAAGTTGAAAAAATAAGTATATGTGTTATGAATCATTTTTTATGTTTTCATGTTTCCAAAGGCACTAAATTAATAGTATCATTGGGAGGGTGTTTTTGTAATTTATTAAATATTATGGAAACTTGTTGCAATGACTATGTACATCCAAATTGGGTTGTTATATATTTTTACATGGTTGGCCTCATAATATGGTGAATGCCGGTGATTCCCTCTTCCTCCTTCCACTAATGAATCCAGATAAATCGACGATGAATCTTTAGATCAATGTTAATTGAAGCATAATGAATGAAACATATTTCCCTTATTTATTGGCTCACATTTTCTTCATTAAAGGGAAATCTAATTCGATTTAGGACTCATTATATGTGGCTTTTATCCCTTAAAATATGATGATTGAGTATATAGCTCTTTTTTCTTTTATATTTACCATATATTTGACTTTTCATAAGCTCATGTACTGGATTTAAAATTTTTATCAATTTTTTATCTCACCATAGTGTATATACTTGATCATTTTCCATGAAAAGTTTCTTAGTGATGTTTATAACAATATTTTTTATGCTTTTTTCCCTCTCATATTTGTGTTTTTAACCTGTGGAATCACCATGGTTTCTTATTTGTTAATTTCTAAGTGGAACTAAGCTTGACCGAGCCCCCAAATGTATAGTGTATCTATGAAACCACATCGTTTTAGAAAGAAGAAAATATATCTGAGATTGTTGTGAGGCAAGGATGACCGATTTTTTGTTCAAACGTCCTGAAATTGAAAGGTGGATTATTGTACATGTAAAGAAGGGTTAGGAGAACCCCCAAGAAGAATGATGAAATATTTTCAGTGAAAGAAGACTAGAAATCATGAATAACAGACATATCTATGAGATTCAGGAGGAATCAAGGGGAGATATACCGTGGTGGGGCCTGAATTAAAACATGGAGACCAGATTACCATATCTTGGGTTTCTGTGGAAAACCCAACTACACATCATGTTCTAAGATGAACACATGATGTGTAGCGTCCCTCGTGGTAGGGCAGTTTAAAACCCATTTTTTGATTCTTTTCTCCGACCCTACTCAGCATTTTTCCCTGGTGGAATTCCTATGGTTCCCAGTTCAATGATTTTTGGGTGGAGCTGAGCTTTATTAGGCCCCCATATCCATGGTGGATCTATGAAATTACAATTTTTTGGTGAGAAAAGCGTAGATCAAATATTATTTCATGGAAAGGGTGAGAAATTCAGTGTTCATGTATTTATAAATTGAATGGATGATCATTGGCGGTGAAAAAAATGAAAGACAGAAACCCTTTGATGAGTGATGGTCTATTTATAGCATACAAGGATCAGAAATAATGAATCATGGCTATATCCGTGATATTTATAAGGAATTGAGTTGGAATCTATGATGGTGCGGCCTGATTCGAACCATGAAGAATAGATTTTTAGATCTGTAGTTTTTGTAGAAAACCAAAGTACATGCCATATTCCAGGATGATTACATGGGTAGTAGCCTCCCTCAACAACAACACTAGGATTCTAGAGAAGACATGGATGACATGGTGTGTAAGCATTCCCCACACACCATGTATTAGTTTCCCAATTGGCTAGACAGTGTGGCCGAACACATGGAGATAGTTTCAGGAACGTAGACAGAAGGTCTGGTATAAGGACACGGTGTCTGGTACATGGACAAAGCCAATGAGACAGAACTCAGCATCATGTTACATGGACACACCACATAGTCAACCTACATGGTATATATAGACACACTAATAGGGGGTCTTGTAGAAGCTAGGGACATGAGAATGTGGTGTAGTGGCACCAATCATCATGTTGGTCCCCTCGCAATTTGTGTTACCCTTGAGCTCCTTTTAGAAGACTTCTATTATTTGTATCTCCATCATTTGTACTCTGATTTTGGCCTGTGAGTATCCTATACTAAGTGTTTTTTCCCGTAGAATGTGATGGTGCCCTAGTTTGTCACTTTCACGATACAATGTATAATGTTTTTGGGAAAAAAACTTATGGGGTGACCTCGATGATGGAAATTATTAGGTAGGATCACCAGATACAGATTATTATGGGTGTTTTCCTTCAATAGGGCTAGGTAGTGGAGTTTTCTAGTGACCTCTTATCGGAATTAACCTATAGAAGGGATGAGTGGTGGAGTTCCCTAATGACCTCTTCTAGGAATTACCCTTTAGTAGGGCTTGGTAGTGGAGTTACTCGATGGAACTTATAATTATTACCATCCAGTAGGTAGTAGGTCTAGGTAGTGGAGATCCCTAACATTCAACCTTTCAGGAATTACACACAATTGCGCTATTCGTTGGAGTTCCCTGATGATATTCCCAAGTGTTACCCTTCAGTGGGGTTGGGCAATGGAGTTCCTCAGTGAATAGAATATCAGGACCCTCCTATTGTACTAGGGAATGGTATCCTTACCTAGATATTGTATCCCCAAAAATATATGGATTAATAACAATATGTGGCATAGCCTACACTTAGACTAAAGAGATAGAGGAATGATTTACCCACCAAGGCACGTTCTTGTGATGTGACCAAAAACTTCATGTGTGAGTCCCATATACTTGTGTGTTTTGGTTAGAGGTGTGAGATTCTAGGCTTTGTGGATAGAATTTTGGAATTGCTGGTGACTATTCTTTTTGGGATGAGCTGTGAGATAAATATCCCTTAACTATCTCAATTGGGATTCTTTTAATGATAATATATATATTTATATATATCCTTATTTATTAAAAATCCCTTGGGTTTGGCTACTCTCCTTCCATTATAGGTGAATACATGTATGGTATTCAACATTCTTTTCTTGGTAAGCTTCTCATTGTTGAATGAGTATACTATCCACCTATATGTAGAGAAGGCTCAAGGGGTAGTTCATATACATATTGTGTTTAGACCAATGTTCTTGGATGATGTTACTTTTACTTTTTATTGGGTTGGGTAGTACTTTTCCATTGTACCTTATTCTGTCAACTGTTTTCCTCTTCAATTGTAGATCTTACTGATTCCCCATCACCCTTTCAAACAATTATATAGTTTATGTATATACTCACCCCTACAGGTGATTTTCCCATAGGTTTCATATATTTTAAAGACAACATAAAGTTTTATAAGGAATTTAAAGGAGATTAGAGATACTGGGTGCTTGGACCACGTATGGTGGTCATAGCTTGTGATAGAGGAGCTGGGCTCTCTCAGGTGTTTACTATTTTCTATGTTTTTCATGTTCAAAAATATTTTTGGTTGGGCGTGTATTTCTATCCATTAATTTTTAGTATACACTACCATAATTTTTTATTGTCTATAGGTTCATACTTTCTTGTATTACATTATAGTAGTGTTTCATAATTTATTCTTTCCCTATAGACATTATCATTGAGTTGGTGGTGTGCGTGTATATAGGATTTTAGGTAACAACGTCTCCAAGTTAGTTACACCTTTGGTGATAGTCATCACCCATGGTCTTTGGATGTTGTCTTGGAGTAGTTGTGCCATCAGCCCCAAATTGGTTCAGGTCATGAAAAAACCATGGAGAATTAGGACAAAAATATCCTTCAATAGTATTAGGGTTCACCCAAAAAACAAGAGTAATAGATCCTTGAATTAATGAACATGACATGTCTTCATGTTATATACATGATGTGAATTTCCTGATCTATGTTATAAATTACATGAATATATAGTAAATTATAAAACCCCTTATATTACATACTGTAAAACCATATTTTACTCTAAAAAAATGCAAAACCTCGACACCCACTGAGAAACAAGGATCCTTAAATATAATAGATTAATTCTATAATCTTATATTTTACAGCATTAACCTATTTCACTATACACCGCACAAAACACAATCCATAATCCAGAATGACATTATGATTGTAAATCATAAACTAAGATCACAGACCCCTCCTTGTGGATTTAAATATCCCACTATTATACAATTTTAATTCCAACTCCACTATACCCTCTAGTACATACTCCGAACACACCGCAATAACAAAATATAAAATCTATGGGCCAGGAAGGACATACCATTGTAGCACTAATCCTATAGGTTTAAAACCCATAGAATTGTAGAAATATCAATTTCTCTTCTCAGAGAGTAACTAGACTACACATCCTAGTGTAAACATAGTCTTCCTAAAATAAGAATGTTGACTAAACCAGTTAAGATATTGTAATTTATACCTTCTTCATCAACATGAGGAAACTTAATAGACCTTCTATAAGGAAACTCCTTGGATAATATTCTCAGGTATATACTTTCTATCAAATGTTATGAATCTAGAATCCTAATTTTAATTTAAAACACTCATTACATATATGATGAGAAATATCTCACCCAAAAATTTAGATAATATACATGTTTATCTACCGAATTCTAACACTATGATTTTTTTAATTATTTTTTCAAAGTAATTTAATGTTTTTGATATTTTTGAATCCAAAAATAACTGAATATAGCTTGTGTTATTAGGATGTACCTTTTTATTCTTGCTTTATACACAACACCATGTTGATCTTTCCATACATGCAACACATAGAGTAGCTTTAGGTATATATATAACTATTTTTTCCTTGTGTTACAAAAAATAATAAGTCAATTTTATGTCTTCTGTTACACACAATGCTGATTTTTAACAAACATCAATGTACTGTTAATATTATTATTAAAATATATTTATAGTTATCACAAAGCAGTTGTAATTTATGTTTTTATTAATATTATCTAAATTTTGAAAATATGTTTTACAAATTTATATAAAATTATTCACTTTTTCAATTATTAATAAATTAATGTAATACCTATTTGAAAGTAAAGAAATACTTTTCTAGGAAAACTATTTGTCTATATAGAAACGTCATTTTAAATCAAAAACATAAACAAACTACTTTTCATGAATATTTTTAATAAAAAATATACATTATATATTCAATAAATGTTTTTTAAAATTATCTAATAGATTTTATATGCATAATACAAGAATGAATCCAATTATATGAATAAAAAATGGTATTTTTCTAAATGGGTAAATTACCACCTTTTAATGGTGATCCTATTTTAAATCGAATTTTTGAAATTTTTATAATGACTTTTTGAAAAAAAACTTTATTTTTATTAGTGTAATATCAAAATACCCTTTTTTTGAATTTGTTTATTTTTCTTATAAGTTTCATTTTTTTATGAATATTGAAAAGCACTAAATTTTAATTGAATGATACTTTTCCATCTAATTTATTTGCATAGTTAAATTATATTTTAAATTTGTTTTAGAGTATATTTAGATCAATAATAAATCAATAAATATAATTTAATTTACTGTAATCAATTTCAAATTGAATTTTGGTATGAAAACATTTCAAACTACCAGACTTTTCCAATTTAAAATCCCATCATCTCATCTCGTCTGTGTGATTAATTTTAAATTAATTCCATCCACTTATGTGATTTGAATTTGGAAAAATGGATTAAATATTCACAATCTGTATAACATAGTAATTTTAATAATTTCATCTTATTTTTTGGCAAAAAATATTAATAAATATAATTAAAATTAATTATTGCGATTAAGTTAAAAATAAGATTATTTAATCGTTAAATGTTAATTTTAGGGGAAAAACCCTAGAAACATGTCCAAAATACATTATATGAATATTTTATTCCATATTGTCCATTTTATTAGAAATGAAAAATTATTTGAGGCACCTGATGTAAGGGAGAACTTTCAATAGTATTTACCTTTTTATATTTAGAATAATGTCACTCTTGCTCAACTATAAAAGGGAACTCAACCCCACCCATCAATTATTCGAAGATATAAACCCATTTATCACAAAAAAAACCTTCCCAAAGAAGCTCTCAAATTACACATCTCATATTTAAGGCTAACATCGGGTAGAATTCAAACCATATAAGACCATTGCGGAAAACCAAAAGGAGTTACTCAAAGAAGAGGTAACACCCTTCAACAAGAGCATTGTTTTTATTTCTTTCTCCACCACCTCAATTATTATTATTACCTAATTATATAATAAATTCATTATATTAAATATATTAATATTATTTCATTATAGTTTTAAGGCCTAAACACACACACACTTCCATCAAATGGGATATGCAATCATCATTCGTGTGTACGGTGGACTACCTTCTCCCAAACTGATGTCATTTGTTCTTACAATTACACCATTAATGATTGGGAATAATGATGGAATTTATATTTATATATTAAATATATGATATTTTTGTTGTATTTATGCTTCTTAAATTATCAAATAACATATACATTCATGATTTATATTTATTAGAAATACGATAACTTTATTTGTGGATGTGTGGACTACTCTCTCTTCAATGTGATGTGATTCAACCAAACATTACATGGAATGTATAAAATATGGTTTAGTAAAATTATATGGTTTATATTAAATTATAATTATAATTTAATTATAATATATATATACATATATGTAATTTTCTATCATTATTTCTACACTCCATGATAATAGATACACCATTCATGCATATCTATGACCAACCATATCTCTAAACAATGTATATCATTTCATATTTCTATGTTATATAAATTATTATAAATAAATATATAATGAATATATATTATTTTTATATAACACCAAACATTTTTGGAATAAGTAAATCATGATCTAAAAAAGCGGATCCATCATAACAATTCAAATCATATTTGAAAAACAAAGCAGTTATTACCCTTAACATAACTTTAAAAAATAAAATTGTTTATAAAAATTTAATATAAAGTAACAATATAATAATATATATTATGAAACATTATATTTTTTTCCTATGGTATGTTTATAACAAACTTATATTTTTTATACATGTTTTTTGTAAGTGTGAAAAGAAATTTCCAGACATAAAGAAAGGGTTTTCTCGCCTCAATTTTATTTCTGTAAGAATTATTCATTTTTTACCAATCATTTCTTATATTTAATGTATATATTAAACCTCAATTTATTATATAATTAATATAAAAATTTTTATAGGTAATCACATATCCAATTGATAATATTTCTTTCCTGGTGTTTATCGTTCAAAAAGTATCAAATAGGTAAATTAATTTTGACTAAATTTTGATTCATTGATATGTATGCCATGTTATGAACCTATATTTTTATATGATGTGTATATACTACCCTTTTATATTTTATATAATGATTATAAATTATTTAATGAAATTTTGAGATTCATGTAATTTATTATTTCAGGGGTATTATAATTCAAATTTACCAAATTGGTAATAATTTTTTTATATTCTCATCATTTATCGAGATTGTTTATGATTATTCTTCCATTAATTAAATATTTTGATCCATCTCTTATAAAATAAAATGATGTTTCTTTTCCGATGGATATTCATTATGAATTCAAGTGTTTTTACCAATTTTAAACAATTTGGTACTTAATTTATTTAAAAAATTGGTTTATAATAAAATATATCCCTATTCCTCTCTTTGGTCAAGAATATGTGATCTTTCAGTTTTATTTATAAAATGTTTTTAAAAAAATTTAAATGATTTTTTATGCTCATTTTAAATGAAAAAATTGTAATTTTTTTTATGTTTTAACAAGTGAATTAAAGTTTTTCAATACTACCTTTATAAAATTTCAAGGATATATTAAATGGAAAATGTTTTCAAAATTATATATGTTTTAACATGTGTTTTTTGAGTAGAAACAATATTTTAATCAAGAAATGTTTTAAAATAATTTTAATGCTTTAAATATTTTCAATTTTGATTTTAATGAAATGGATTTTTAAAATATTTAATGTCTTAAAACGTTATTTTTGAATGAAAGGTAATATTTGAAGTGATATTTCATAATTCTTATCCATAAAAGATAGTGTTCTATGATATATTTTGTTATTTACTAGGGATAAGATCCAAGGATACCATTTATATTATTTCTATGTATGGTTTTTTTTTGGAATGATTATTATAGAACTTGTCTCCTTCCCATTGGTCAATCATGATTGAAAGAGATTGTTATGAAATCCATTACCGTTCAACATGATAATCAAATTTCAATTAGATTGAATTGAAACCAATTTCTTTTCTATGGGTTAGCCAAATTAGGAATGAATAATTGATTTTATGAGTTTTAGGTTGATATAAAATCTATTCGTACTTGACGTACCTTTGTTATAAATTGATTTTAACAATGATTTTGTAATTCCTGAAAAATATTTTTTTTTATAAGAATGTTTTTGTTATCTAGAAATAATGAAGATGATGACTTATAAAGAAAAAAGTTTCTCAAGATAGAAGTTATTGAATAAAGAAATCTTTTTTACTGAATATTTTTGAAATAGGATAATGATAAAGATCAAGAAGTCAACATTCAATAATTTTTTTAAATTTTCTAAAAACATTCAGATGATAATTTGCTGATCAAGATGTTCTCACAAATTATAAAAACCTTTTTGATAAAATCTTTTATAGAAATAATGATTATTTTTGAAGAAATTAGAACAAATAAAAAGAAGAAATAAATAAGATCCAATATTTTTCTGTGAAAACCAGAACTAAAATTTTACCAAAAACATAATCACTATTCTGAATAAATTGGAATGATCATTCTACACAAATTGGAACTATTATTCTAAACAAATCAAAAATTTCATTCTGCACAAATCAAAACCTGTATTCTGCATAAATCAGAACATGAATTTTGTACAAATCGAAACCATTATTCGAAATATGTTGGTACCAGCATTCTGTAATAATCAGAATCAGCATTCTGCACAAATGAAAAATAACATTCTATTCAAATCAGAACCAGTATTTTGAGAAAATCAGAACTAGTTTTCTATTAATAATTGATTCAAAGATTCGGATCAAATCAGAATCAATTTTCTTATAAAAGGTAGAACTAAGATTCTGAGAAAATCAGAACGAGTTTTATAAAATAATCGTACCTCATTTCATGAAAAAATCAGAACCATTTTATTGAGAAAAAATGAAACAATGATTTTGTAGAAATTAGAACCAACATTTTTCAAAAAATTAGAATCTAGAAATCTGTAGAAATCGGAACCAACATTCATAAAAAATCAGAACCAACATTATATGAAAATCGAAACCAAGATCCAGCATTGTGGTTCTGAGAAAGATATGAAATATTTAATAAATCAAAATTGAATTCCAATTTTGCATAAATCTATGGGAAATTTAAGTAGCTTTGAAGAATTCAACGATTGAATATTAAATGAAAGAGATTTTCATGGTTTTTGAGATTTAAAGAAGTGGGAAGGATTTCAAGTTTCCCACCATTCATTTTCAAGATGCCTATAAATAATTGCTCTAATTATTCATTCCTTTGTAACTTTTACAGACATAAAAAAGATAATGTGTTGAAGAGTTTTATGTGAAATGTTCCCACGAGTTTGAAGAATTTTTGTACTGAGTTTTTGAGTGGAGACAAATCGAAATAACTATTCAGTGAAAATTAAAACCACTATTCTGAGAAAACGTGGAACCACTATTCTATGAAAATCAGAACCACATTTCTAAAAAAAATCATAACCACTATTCTTTGAAAAGTGGAACCAATGTTCTGATAAAATCAAACCCACTTTTCTGAGCAAATAAAATTCATGTTTCTGTAAAAATCAGATCCAGAGTTCTTAGTGTGGGTTAGATTAAACTAAGTCTTTATTATTTTTTGGCTCATTTTTTTATATGAAAACAATGTACACTGACTAGAGTTCATATAATATTTCATATTGAGATATTGAAGGTTTATAATGGGATTTGGTTCAAGTTTTATTCACTTCTTCATAATACTGAATTTCCATAGATCCACGAGAGTGTTTATGACAAGGATATAAGTTCTCATAATAAGGCTTACCCTTGTAAATCTTGTGAGATTTTATTTATTTCATACTATTTAATGCATGAGTATTTACTAAATTTTGATAATGATATAAATCTTAACAGGCTATAGGGGTTGAGTTTCAAAAAGTTTTGAATCTCATAAAAAGTGAACAACTGATTCAACCCCCCCCCCTTCTATATTGTTATTCGATCTATGGAACCACAATTGGTATCATAAAAATGGTTCTATTGTTAAATCCTTATCAGGGATAATATAATTTATGTCAATAGTAGAATAATTCTTACATTCAATTGAAAAAAATATTAAGGATGAAAAAATAAGATGATTCCCTATCTATTATCTCTTCCCATGGATGTAATTGAAATTACTAATTTTTTTTCAACCAATTGAGAAAAATTATCCTATGACAATTGCTGATAAGATAAATATAGAAGTCGATGGAAGGGTTATCAAAAAATTTCTATTATAAGGTGATGGGTCCCAAAAAAATCAAAAAGTATGTCGAGATAAGATGGAAATGATGTTTTAAGAGAATACTAATGTCAAGAAAGAAAAGATACAAATCTGGCATAGTAAGTATGAAGACATCAGACTAAGGGATGATGAATCCATTAAATAATAAATCACCATATATAATGAAATTTTTTTCTACAATAGTGGACTTGAATATGTCCTCTAAGATTATACAATTGGTAAGAAACTTATGAGAATCTCTTCAGATTGGTTTGATTCTAAAATTTCCAATTTTGAAGAAAATGATAGTTTATCTCTTGATTAATTGCATAAATTTATTATTTCTTATGAAATGAGGAGATACGATATGTTTAAGAAGATTATTAAAGAGGAAATGTATTTTAACGATTTGAGAAAGATGAAAATCCAAATAGTGATGAAACTGATCCTTGTGAGTCTGATGATAGAGGATAATGAGATGAATGAAAAAAATCATGTATCTTATATCCAATAACTATCATAGAGGAAGAGGAACGCATGAATATAACCTTACTCTAAAATGTTTTGAGTGTGGTGGAATTGGACCCTTTCCTATGAATATCCCTAAGAATAATATTTGACAATATCGAGATGATTCTAATGAAAAACCTCAATGATAGAAGTGGAACAAAAATGATAAGGATGAAAATTATTCCAAGAGATACAAGAAGTAGCTTATATAAAACAAAAGAAGAATGTTGAGTAAGAATTTTGAATCATAATCAATTTAAAAAAATTCAACTAAAAATTAATGTTTAGAAAAATTTAGAACCTTCATTATTAATATTGAGAAAATAGAATATTTCTCAGAGAGTGAAGATGGTGGTGACGAATCTCATAGATAGTATCAACTCAAAACCAAACTTGTTTCATGTATTGAGCAAAAAAACACACAATAAAAAAAATTAATGTAATGAATAAATATCATGAAGAAGTTCCTAATTGAATAAATGATGTAATAAAGCCATAGGATTAATACATTTAGGATATTTTAAGCTACAAAACTAGAATTTCTAAATTGGGAAAGGCAGTTGATAATCTTAGATAGGAGATTAATGATAAGGAATAAGAAGTTAAAAATGATGTAATAAAAACTTCTTGAGTATGAAATTACCTTGAGGAAGATGAATGAAAACATAAAATAAATATTTGTATGTAAAATCCGAGACTTTTAACATTGCTCAGAAGGCTCAATATGTGAATCAAGATAAATATTCTCTTATAAAAAATAATGTTTCATCTGATTCATTTTACATTCCAGGGCCTTTATAAAGTATTATAAATGGTTTACTGGAGAAAATAAGTTAGAAACCTATCAATTTTAAAAATTTAGAAAACTCACTCAAAATAAAAGATGGTATATGCCCTAAGTATGTTAGATAGGAATGAAGTTACCATCCTCAATAATGTTTCTATAGAGAAAGATATTTCTTGAATTAAAAATCCTGATTTTATGGCTATTATTAGTGTTGGGGAATCATTGGGAACATAGCTTATAATTTTTGGCAAAACTAATCATTACCCGAAAAAAGTTTTGAGAATATAAATAAGAAATAATTAAAGAATAATGAGTAACTTTCTTAACATACAAGAAGTTCAAAAGGTGAATTCTCAAGATTTCAGAAACATTCTAACAAATAATCAATATGAATGTCTGGAATATGTTTATTGAATATGTAATTAGTCTGGTAAACATGACGAAATATGTATTTCACTCTTTCCGTAACAAGTTTCTTCTCATAAAAAACTAAATAATGTTTAAAACAATAAGGTTAAGGAAAAAGGTTTTGTTATTGAGATAGATTTGAATGTATGTAAGAGGAACAGACCACAGATAATTGAGAGCGGTTTTTATATACTTATGATAGGTGATATAAGAATATTAAAACATGTTGAAAGTCATGTTGGTGGAGCAATTACATTCGTAAATGATAGTTCCTTAAAAATCAGAGGAATCGAAATGACTGAGTTTGAAGCCAAAAAATACAAATCTATGGAATTTTTACTTGTTGATGGGATAAAGAATAAATTTTTTTGTTTAAGTAAACATTTTGATAATGGAAAAGAAGTAATATTCAGGGTGGATTCTTGTATCATCAAAATTATGAAATAAGGAAGAGTCATTAGAAAAATAGAAAAAACTAGTGGGAATAACTTTCATATAGCAGAATTCAATAACTCTTGTTACTTAATAATTGAAGATGAAAAAAAGTTAAACCACTGAAGACTTTTTCACCTTGGGCATAAATAGATGAATAAACTTTATAAAGTGGATGTTGTCTAAAATTTTCCAAAATTGAAATTAGGAGATGAATAAGTTTGTGTTACTTTTAAGAAAGGAAATATGACTAAAAAATTCAAAAAATAGTTTAGATTCAATCTAACAGAACACTTTAAATTATTCATTCTAATTTCTGTGGACCGATGAGGAATCAATCAACTAATATAGACTTATACTTTATAACTTTTATTGATGATTTCCCTCATATGAAAAACATAATGTTCATGAAGTAAAAGTATTAAGCTATTGAAATGTCCAAATTCTTTAGAAAATATGTTGAGAAATAATTGGGGGTTTCCATCAAGAAATTAAGAAAAAAAATGGTTCCAAAATAATAAAATGCTTTTTACGCTTATTTTAGAAAACATGGTATCAAAAATCAGTATAATTATCCATATAATCCATAACAAAATGGAGTAGCATAAATAAATAATAGAATCTTGGTGGAAATTGGAATAAGTACGTTAGAATAATACAATATTTAAAAATTCTTTTTGGAGAGAAGCTGTTAGTACTACTATACATGTTCAAAATAAATGATTATTGAGACCGGAAACCAACACGAATGATTATAAAATATTCTATAACAAAAAACCTTCATTGAAATACTTTTATGTTTTTGGAAGTCCATGTTTTCTCAAGGACAAAAATCGTTATTTGGGACCGTTTTATATGAATGTTGAAGAAGGAACATTTATGTGTTATTAACCAAATAGGGGAAGTTACAAATATCGGGATAAACATTTACAAAATTCAGTGGACTCCTATGATATAGAGGTATTTGAAAATCAAATTTCCTTAAAAAATATTGTTGAGAATGTAGAGGAGGAAGAATTGCAGAATTATAACAATATTTAAATAAATTCAAAACATTCTTGACAGGATTCATAAGAATCATGTGATAAGGAAATTATAGCTAGGGAAAAACATTGAAATTTCATACATTACAAACACTTTTTGAATTTTAAAACATTATTGGGAATCAAAAGGCTCTAGTTCAGACCAAATAGATGTTGAGATTACAAAATTAGTATTAACTTATCTCAAAATTTGATCCAAAATCAGTTTCATAGTGTAACACCCCAAGATTTCATAGTATGTTATCTCTTTAAAGTAATTCAATATCTTGTGCTACATGCAACACCGAATTCGAGCCCACCACAACATATCAGACTAGTCGTTGAAAGAATGGTTATGGATAGTATTAACTGCGTTTTTAATTTTATATACTCTACATAATTTTAACATTAATATTATGTGTTTCTTAGACATAATATAAGAACAAATTCAATTTTCAAATAAAGTATGTATTTTTTAGAAAATGCATTTTTATAGCCTTTTAATTGAAAACCCTTTTTAAATCAAATATTTTACACTTTTATATATTCAATTTGAAAAAATAAACTTCTTCTTTAGAATCGGGTCATAAAAATTTAGTTTTGAAAAAAAAATTATTTTTTTGATAACTAAAATATTTTGGTGATTAATTAATAATACTAAATTTTAATTAAAAACAAATTTTTTAATAAAAATAATTTATAATGTTAAATTATACATTTGAATGGTTTTTAAGTATAATTAGATTATATTTTTATTATTTAATAAAATTTAGGTCATTATAATTAATTTTACTTTTAAATTGGACATAAACAAGTGTCAATCTTTTGATAGATATTGTTTCATAAAAAATGCTATTTGTTTTGAAAATGGGAATTAATTATAATTTAATTAATGCAAATTATATGTTTTGAATTTGGTAAAATAGAAAACATTTTTGAATTCGGAATATCAAATATATCTTAGGCTGAAATTTTGGTATTTTTCTGAAAACATTCAATTTTTAATGAATATTCAAAAACACTAAGTTATTGGTTAAAACCGAATTTTTATTTAAATAATTATTTTATTTTATTTAAATTTATTTTATGAAAAAAATAGATACATAAAACCTATATAAGTTCAATATAATTCATTGGAGTAATTTTATAATAATTTTAGATATATAAAAATTTTTTTGAACTTTTTACCGTCTTTTACCCACCACCTAGAAGCATTTGAAAATTTATAAAAAACATCATATTACCACTTCTGTGAGTTGAATTTCAAAAATAAAAGAGACACTATTAATATTAAGAAGTAAAATTTGGTTCAATAAGATAAAAATAATTTTTTGTGTATAGTATCCTTTTACTTTTATTTACCACGGTTAAAAGTAAATCGGGTAATTAAGGGTAACAATGTTATTATTATTACCCTAAAAATGTCCTAATTCTATTGGATAAGTATAATTCGACCAAAAAAAACCTTATAAATGAAATATGATCCTTTAGGACAACTTGTATTAGATTAGGACATTTATTATTATTTAATTCAAAGTAAAGTTAAATGTGTTAAATTCAATGTTTAATAACTAAACCATTTTTAATATAGGGTTAAACATAAGATAAATTCGACTATAAATATTATTTGGAAAGCTAAAAATATTTCTTATATAATGGTATTTTATTTATATTTTTTATACATTAATGAATTTATTTTATTTATGACACAATGATGATTCATTAATTACCTAATTAATAAAATATTAAAATAATTGATATTATAAATATCCAAATAAATGTAATTTTATACTTTTATGAATTAAAATAATATTCAAGGTTAATATTACATGTTATGGTCGGTTATAAGAATTTTCCTCGAAGGAATAATGCTGTTATAAAATTATCAAAAACAAAATTCCAAATAGTGTCAAAATTGTCATAAAAGTGTTTTTAAAACAAATATTATATTATTAATTGATATTATATTCTTAAAAATCTAACGTTTGGCACAAAGACTTATATAATGATATTTGTATCATTAATGAACCAGTTGGGGTTCTTTTTGATGTGTATAATATGTTTATTAACCATATAATATAAAAGTACAAAGAGACATGGTAAATGTCAAACTATTTAACTAAGAGTTAAATATAAAAGTTAAGGTTAATATGATGACATAAACCTGACAAAAAACTATTGTTTAAATTTTTTGAGACCCATACCCACCATATCCTCTATATAAATCATTTTGGAGCCATTAGACGCCATAAATGATTTTATTATAAAATAATATTTCATGATTTTCCAAAAGTTACCCTCACCTCTCTTATAAAAGGGAACTCCCCCTTCTCTAAAATTCACACCTTAAAAGACATTTGGCTCGTCCAAAACCTTCCCAAATATCCTACCAACATTCATTCATTCATCCTAGATGCCTTCCATTGTTCATAAAGACAACCTATGGATCCCTTTTGTCCAAATAAAAAGGAAGAACTTGAAGAATACATAAATATATCATCACCTCTTTCAAGTTCTTTTCTTCTTCCACATCCTCTTTATTTGTTACTTAAAATCAACAATATTAACTCCAGTACCTTATATATAATGTGATGTTATTATAAAAATAGAACAACCATATTTATTATTCTATCAATTCTATAAAAGACAATGTCACCATACGTGCATACGTACGGATTACCGTCTCCACATCGTGGTGTAATTTGTTATTCAAACACTTCATTATTTAGATGTGTGTAATAATGAGTATAAATGATGTAAATAATAAATATAACATTTTAATTATTTGGTATATATGATATCAAATCCAATTAAATATTATTTATCCATCAATATAATGATATTGTCGCTCGTGTGTACGTTCGGATTACCGTCTCCACGACGCGATGAGATTAATTTCCACATTCACCATTCAACGATGATTATAATATATATATCATTAATAAGTATGTAATATATGAAATAATAATTATAATAGATATATTAATAAGTATAAATATAAATATATGTACTTACATATATCTTTTTCACTTAGTTCTGTCAAATACAATATGAAAACGGAAACATCATTTATGCGTACATAAGGTCTTCCGTCTCCATAAACGGTGTTTTACTTTTCATATATATATCTGTTATACATATTTATATTCTAAATATATATGATATTTTATATTCTGGAAGTATTTAAATCAGAATCTGAGTGATACAATCAAGAAAAACAAGTTAAAACACGTATGATAAAGAAATCGATTATTCCCCGAAATGTTAATTTAACATGGAAATTATTATTAATAGGGTAGTATAAAGTCATAAAATAATCATGTATGATATCATAAATATTGATATGGTTTTCGAATAATTTAATAACATACTATGTTCTTTATACAAGAGGTTAAACGTACCCTCAACTAAAGGAAAGTAGAAAGTAAGGGGTTTCTTATCTCACTTTTAATTCCGTGAGATTTCCATTATTCACCACTTATTTATTGCATGTAGTGTATTGTATACTGGAATTTGATATATATATTATCATGATTCTCATTATATTCATGATATTCTGTGATTCATTTTGTGGTTATTGAATATTGTTCATATGACTCGATTGATTACAACAAGGTAAGGGTTAATTTCACAATCTTATCATTATCCGAGGTTGTTTATATGTAATTATCTACTACGACCTATTTATCATTTAAATCCATGTTTCTTAAAAATTTATTTCAAAACATTTTAACTATTTACTATACAATGGGTTAATGCCATTTATACCCTTATTTTACGTTATATGTTTTTAAGGAATCTTTCCGTCATTTTTCAAACAAGGTACTTTATGACCTTTTCGACAAAATTAAGGTAAGGATGTTTTTTTAACTTATACGGTGAGTGCAGATATTTTTTGTCATTATAACATCTTAAAAGATTACCCTACATGATTATAAGAATATTTTCAAAATAATTGTTTTCTTTATAATTATGTAATTTCAAAATAGAAGAGATATTTCTCTAAAAAAGTTTTTGATTTCACTTATGTCAAGATCCTTGGATGGATTTTAAGATTTTTTGAAGGTGATTTATCATGATACAAAACATAAATATTGTATTGAAGGTTTTATGATATTTTGGACTCTAGATTTGTTATTTTACACCATCCATGTGAGTAAGTAAATGGAATTATTTTGATTTATATTTTCTATATTATTATGATGTATATATTTAAATGGCTTTTTTTAGTTATGTGCATTTCCTTAAATGTTTATGCGTATTTATGAAAGTTTCCGTTATATTGTTATCCTTACCGAGCATCTGAGCTCACCCCTTTTTATGTTTTATCATTCCCTGGATGTGAAGAAGTATATTATGACTGAACTGAAGGATAGTCTATGAGATATCAGGGTATTATATGGATACAATGTTGTTGTAGTTTTCCATTTTATGTTGTAATGCAAACCTTATGAATGTATCTAGTACTTTAAAGGCTACTAAACTAATCGACCTTTTGGGAATGATCTTTTGTGATCATGCCAATGTTATGTAACAATGCACTGACTCTGGGTAACTAGGTTCGGGGCATTACAGCTGGTATTAGAGGATGTTTAGTGTAAACCTTGGAAACTAGATTTAGATTAACACTGATTAGAGCACATAGCACTAAGATAGACTTTGAGGATTAGTATAGAAGAACTTCCTAGAATTTTGGAACTCTAGAGATTTTTTGATTTTTACAAGAAAATTAATCCTTGTCTGGGTATGAGTATGTAGAGGCGGCTCTGGCATAGATGTACCTAGGGGTAAAACCTGAAAACACCACTTTGAGAAAGAATCAAATGCGAACTGGTGCATGACAATGGGCCTTGCTTCACTCTTGTTTACGACACTCCTGGGTGATATTCTTAGGATAATTATCATTTTTATTATAAATAATTATGAAGGATTTATGAGTATATACCTCCTAAAATAAAATATTTTTATGATTAAGGATTATAATCATAAACTATTCAACTTAGATTATGTATTTTACAAGTTTGGAATTATTCATTACAATTCACAAACTGGCCCAGTGTATTCAATTATATAAAAATGGCACCCAGTGGAAGGAATGTGAATTCCAGCAATACGTATGATCCAAAGAGTAAGAAGGATCATATCTTTCACAGTATTAAGCCGGGATTTAAAAGGGAAATAGTCTCCCATGGGTTATCAATATATGAAGAAATAGTATCATGTGTTAATTAGATAATTAAAGAATTCAAGGAGTCGTATGGCTTTGAAGGCAAGCAAGAGAAGAAAATGATGTAAGAGAGAAATATGGATAAAGGAAAGAGGGAAAAGAAGGCTTTTCCCATATGTGATAACTGTGGAAAGAATCACCTTGTTAAATTCTTTAAGGGAATGTGAGTTTGTTATAAGTGTGGAAAAAAAGGACACCACGTATGTGACTCAAAGTGTAAGAAAAATGATTCAAATGTATAATGTTTCATCCTCAAAGAGTTGGGACACTACATGAATCAATATCTAAATCATTAGAGTATACCCCAAATGTTGTTATTAGATAATAATAAAGTTATGATACTACCGAAGATAAATAATAATGATTTAATTTCTTACTTTGTTATTAAAGTATTGTGTCATTTGAGTATTTTATTAATGATCTACATGTTATAAGGATTATAGAGTATATAAGGATTGTACTACAGTAAATTTTCATTAAGGACTTGAGATTGGGTGGAAACAAGAAAAGTGACTCAATAGTAGGTTATATTTTTGGAAAATATATGGTTGAGAGAAAGATAAACCATAATATGGTTCTGATACCAAGGTATTGATTTTGGAATAATACATGATTGATTTGGATAAATTATATTGGATATTCTTGACTACCTTTAAACTGATTAATTATTTTCATATTCCATCATTTATGGAGTTTACAACATTTTTGTATAGAAGGATTATATCTAGTATTCTCTAAGGAATAAGGGATCATGAATGTGAACAATAAAGTTTTATAGTAATTCAGGATGTGAAAATGCTTTAAAAAATACATGATGATGGTGTTCACATGTTATTATGTGGAAAAAAGAATCTTCATTATGTTATCCTTATAAATTTTGTACTGTGACTTTTGATAGATGTATTTTGGATAATTTTAGTTTGAGATTATTTTTGGATTTCCTCAAAAAGGACAACATGATGGGCAGGCAGCAACCCGTCGCATCCGGTAAGGCCGCGAGACTTGAACCCACAACTGAAGGGCAATAAGGGTGTATCATCTACCACTGGCCCACGTGATGTCCTTGATTGAAAAATGTAGTTTTTTAAAAGGTCTGGTATATGAATTATAAATTCCTTTTTTTGTAACCCTATATGAATAGGGTAAATATAATATTTTTTAAGTTCTATTATCTTATAGAGTGAAAGATGAGTATGTGGTAGAAATTAGTTAAAGGATGGAACTCTATTTGTCAAGTATATATATTTTTATTCTCTTATTCTATGAAGAAAATAATTCTTAAACTTTAGGTATGGGATCTTAAAGAAAAAAAATTGTTATCCTAATACGTTCTGTTTTGTTGAATCGATGATATTTTAAATCATCATAGATTGATGGATTTGAGTCCCTCAATACTATAATTGATTGTGACTAATGGCCTCATTCACTCCTTATAAATATTTACATTTTTCCTCGAATTATGTGTCTTTAACTTCCACCAATGTTCTCTTAATCGAGATCATAATCTAGGGGTGAATTTTTCATTCCTCTTTTCCTCTTATTAAGAATAAATTTTATTAACCCTATTTCTAATGTGGGTTTTCCACAAAGGTATTTTCTATTATCAACCTCTTATTTTAGAAGAATAATGTCAAATTTCGAGGACACAATTTATTGAAGGAGGGGATAATGTAAAACCCCAAGATTTCACAGTATATTAGCTCTTCAAAATAATTCAATAACTTGCGCTATAAGCAACACCGAATTAGAGTGCACTACAACTTACCAAACTAGATGTTCAAAAATTGGTTTTGGATAGTATTAACTGCATTATGAATTTTTTATACTCCATATAATTTTAACATTTATATTTTGTGTTTCTTAGACATAATATAAGAACAAATTCAATTTTTTAGATAAAGTAAGTATTTTTCATAAAATGAAATTTTATCGCCATTTAATGGAGAACCCATTTTAAATTCAATATTTATCACTTTTATTTATTAAATTGGACAAAATGGACTTCTTCTTTAGAATTAGGACATAAAAATTTAGTTTTGATAAATTTTTATTATTTTTCTCATAACTTTCATATTTTGGTGAATAAAGAAAATACTAAATTTTAATTAAAAACAACGTTTTTAATAGAAATAATTAACAGTGTTAAATTATGGATTTTAATTTTTTGAAGTATAATTAGATTATCTTTTTATAATTTAATACAATTTAGGTCATTAGAATTAATTTCACATTGAAACTGGACATTAACAAGTGTCAATCTTTTGATAGATATTGTTTTCTAAAAACACTCTAGTTGTTTTGACGACATGAATTAATTTTAAATTAATTAATGAAACTTATATGTTTTTAATTTGGTAAAATAGAATTCATTTTTAGTTCAAAATATCAAATATATCTTAGGCTGAAATTTTGGTATTTGTCTGAAAACATTTCATTTTCAATGAATAGTGAAAAATACTAAGTTATTGGTTAAAACCGACTTTTTATTTAAATAATTATTTATTATATTTAAATTTATTTTATGTCTAAATAGATACATAATACCTATATAAGTATAATATAATTCATTGGAGTCTTTTTATAATAAGTTTAGATATATAAAAATTTGGTTGAACTTTTTACCTTCTTTTACCCACCTCCTAGGAGCATTTGCAAATTTACATAAAAATTAATTTTACCGCTTCTATTAGTTGAATTTATAAAATCCAAGAGACATGGTTAATACCATGGAGTAAAATTTGGTTCAATAATATAAAAATAATTTATGGTGAATAGTAACTTTTTACTTTTGTTTACCACGGTTAAAAGTAAATTGGGTAATTATGATATTAATATTACCCTAACACATGTCATAATTCTATTGGATAATTATAATTCGACCAAAAACAACCTTATAAATAACATATGATCCTTTAGGTCCACTTGAATTAGATTAGTACATTTATTATTATTTAATTCAAAGAATAGTTAAAAGTGTTAAATTGAAAGTTTAATAACTAAACCAATTTTAATATAGGGTTACACAAAATATAAATTAGACTACAAATATTAATTATAAATAGAAAAATATTTAATACATAATTGTATTTTATTTATATTTTTATACATTAAATAATTTAATTTATTTATTACACAATGATGACGTAGAAATTACCTAATTAATGAAATATTATAATAATTGATATTATAAATATCAAAATAAATTTAATTTTAGGATTTTAATAAATTAAACTATTTTTTAGGTTAATATGACATGTTAGGGTTGGTTAGATAAATTTTTTCAAAGGAATAATGCTGTTATGAATTTAGCGAAAACAAAATACCAAATAGTGTCAAAATTGACATAAAAAGGTTTTTAAAACAAATATTATATTATTAATTGATATTATTTTCCTAAAAATATAAGGGTTAGCCAAAAGACTTATATAATGATAGGTGTATCATTAATGAACCACTTGGGGTTTCTTGGAAGTTTATAGTATGTTTATTAACCATATAATATAAAAATACAAAGAGAGATGAAAAATATCAAACTATTTAACTAAATGTTAAATATAAATGTTAAGTTTAATATGGTTAACTAAACTAGTATAAAACCTATTATTTGAGAGGTTTTCGACCCATCACCAACTTATCCTCTAAATGAATTATTTCGGAGCCATTTGAAACTGAAAATGATTTTATTATAAAATAATATTTCAAGTTTAGTCAAAAGTGACCCTCACCTCTCTTATAAAAGGTCACTTCCCCTTCTCTCAAATTCACACCTTCAAAGACATTTATCTCAGACAAACCCCACCCAAATATCGTCCCAACTTTCTTCCCTTCATCCTAGTGGAATTCCTTTTATCATAAAGACATCCTATGGATCCCTTTTGATCAAATCAAAAGGAAAAACCCAAAGAAGAGGTAAATATTTCATCACCTCTTTCAAGTTATTTTCTTCTTCCACTTTATCTTTATTTGTTGTTTCCATTCTAAAATAATAAATCTAGTATCTTCTACATAATGTTATTTTATTATCAGAATTTCACAACCATATTCATTATTCTATCCATCCTATAAATGACAATGTCACTATACGTGTGTACGTAAAGATTACAATTTCCACGTCGTGGTGTAGTTTGTTATTCAAACTCTTTATTATATGGATTGGTATAATAATGCATATAACTGATGTAAATAATAAATATAACATGTTAATTATTCTGTTTATATGATATATCATGAAATTAAATACTATTTCTCCATCAATATAATGATATTGTCGCTCGTGCGTATGTACGGATTACCATCTCCACAACGCGATGAGATTCATTTCCACGTTCACCATTCAACGATGATTATAAAAAATATATATCATTAATAAGTATGTAATATATATCATAATAATTCTACTGGAGATATGAATATTTATATATACATATTTACTTACATATATCTTATTCACATAGTTCCATTCAATATGATATGAAAACGGAAACAAGGTTTATGCGTACGTACGGTCTACCATCTCCATAATTGGTTTTTACATTTAATATATATGTATTTTATACATATTTATATTCTAAATATATATGATTTTTTAAATTCTTGATGTATTTAAATCATTATCTAAGTGATACAATCAAGAAAAACAAGTTAAAACACATACGATAAAGAAAGCGACTATTACCCGAAATGTTAATTTAGCATGAAAAATATTATTAATTGGGTAGTATAAAGTAATAAATGAATGATGTATGATATAATAATTATTTATATGGTTCTATAATAATTTAATAACATAATTTTGTCTTTATACAATAGGTTAAACGTACCCTCGACTAATGGAAAGTACAAAGATGTTTCTTATATCACTTTTAATTCCGTGTGATTTCCATTGTTCACCACTTATTTATTGCTTGTAGTGTATTGTGTACTGCCATTTGATATATATTATCATGATTGTCTTTATATTAATGATATTCTATGATTCATTTGGTGGTCATTGACTATTTTTCATATGACTCGATTGAATACAAGAGGTAGGGGTTAATTTCACAATCTCTTCATTATCCGAGGTTGTTTATATGAAATTATCTACTGGGACCTCTTTATCAACCACATCCATGTTTCTTAAAAATGCATATAAAAAAATACTATTTACTAGAAAATGGGTTAAATTATTTTATACCCTTATTTTACCTTATAAGTTTTTAAAGGAATCATTCCTTTGTTTTCCAAACAAGGTAATTTATGACCTTTTCGAAAAAATTAATGTAAGAATGTTTTTTTAACTTATATGGTGGGTACGAATAATTTTTTCAGTTATAACAACTTCAAATAATCCCTTACAAGATTATAATAATATTTTCAAAATAAATGTTTTCTTTATAATTATGTAATTTCTAATTAGAAAGAGATATTTCTCTAAAAATGGTGTTGATTTCATCTATGTCAACATCCTTTGATGGAATTTAAGATTATTTGAATTTGATTTATTAGGATACAAAATTTCGATATTTTATTGAAGGTTTTGTGATATTTTTGACTGTGGATGTGTTATTTTTACACCATTCATGGTTTATGGATAATGTTTTTACATTTCATATGCTAGTTTCAATACGAATGTTTATGTTATGTTTAAACCTTTTCATATGAGGAATGAATTAGACATAGTAAGTGACTGGTGGAGCATGATATAGATCCTCGATCCATCAGCAGGTCTCATGGGACAAACTAGTTTCTTGGCACGAGGCCTTCAAAAAATCTTATTTTTAGACTTGGCACAAGGCCTTGACTATGTGGTTATGAAATTATGGCATTATTCATTCCATATTTACGAAAGTGGATGTTGATATTTCATGTGATTATTCAACTAGTAGAATATCTATGTGGGTAAGTAAGTAGCAATATTTTGATTTATATTTTCCATATTATGATGAAGTTTATGTTGAAAAATATTTTGTTTTAGTTCTATACATTTTCTTAAATGTTTATGCTTATTTATGAAAATTTCTACTATATTGTTATCCTTACTGAGCATATGAGCTCACCCCTTTTTATGTTTTATCATTCCTAGAATGTGAAGAAGTATATTATGACTGACTTGCAGGGATAGTATATGGGATCTCAGAGTTTTATATGGAAGCAATGTTGTGGTAGTTTTCCATTTTATGATGTAATGTAAACTTTATGAATATATCTAGTATTTCCAAGGCTACTAAACTAATTGGTCTTTTGAGACTCGATCTTTTGTGATCATGTAAATGTTATGTAATAATGCATCGACTCTGGGTAATGAGGGTTGGGGCATTAAACATAGGCTATTAAACATAAAGAATGGGTGGATGATATGAATGAAGAGTTGGATCTGATTTACAATAATAAATCTTGGGAACTTGTCCCAGGGAGAACAAATAAAAATGTTATTAGAACTAAGTGGGTTTGTAGAAACAAATTTAACGAGCCTGGAGAAGTTTCCTGAAAAAAAGAATTTCTTTTGTAATGGATATGAACATGTGAAATGTGTGTATTTTGATGAATCATTATCCCCTATTGCAATGATAGAAACTATTCAAATGTTTTAAGTAGTGGATGCTCATCAGAATTAAAATATTTATCATATGGATATAAATTTAGCTTTCTAGAATGGTGATATTGAGGAAAAAGATTACATTGAGAAACCTTGTGGGTTTATACTTGATGAGGATGAGAAAAATGTTTGTAAAATGGAGAAATATTTTTATAGGATAAAACAAGATCCATGTTCTTATAATTATAATCATGATAATTTTTTGAGAAAGATGGACTTTGCTAAAGTAAAATTTGATGGAGAAATTTATGTGATATACATTGACTCCATAATTTTTATTATAATTATTTATGTGGATTGTATAATTTTTACTATGGACTAAGAAAATGTTTGATAGGAGTTTGTAATGAAATGAATAATAATTTTGAAAAGTCAACACAGGGATAATTAAATTTCTTCTTTAGATTACATGCTGAACAAAAGGAAAAATATTTTTTCTTATCTCAAGAAACTTTTTCCATGGAATTGTTAGAGATGTTTGGGTTTGCTGAATCCAAATATGTTTCAACACCTATTTTAGTGAGTAAAAAGTTGAGTAATGATGAATCTAGAATTAATGTGTGAATCAAAAAGGCTTTCGAAAGATGATAGGAAGTCTTCTTTACCTATAGATTCAAGTCTTAATATTGTATATGATGTGACTTAATGTGACAAGTATCAATGTAATATGAAGGAATCACATATGTTGGTTGTAATGAGGATTTTGAGATATGTCAGAGGAAAAAATTCACATGGGTTATTATTAAAAAGAAATAGTGAGATGATTCTTCTTGGTTATACTGATACAGATTGGGCTAGAGATTATAATGATAGATATTAAAACTTAGAACGAACATTTTTTCTTGGGTAATGTTGTGTGAGTCAGCATAGTAAGAAATAAAATTCAGTAACTTTGAGCACAAATGAATCAGAGTATGTTGCATCCACCCAATCTTGTACTCAAATGTTGTGGATGAAAGTTAGTTGAATGATTTAAAAGTAAATGTTTTTAAACCATTTAAGATACTTTAGGATAATAAGTGTGAAATTGATCATTCCATGAATCCTATCCGACATTCAAGATCAAAACACATAGATACAAATTTTCATATTATATAATTGAATGTTTCTGCTAGAGATTTTTTGTTTGAATACATTTCAAATTTATCCGATTAATGATATCATTACCAAAGCAATGTCGAAGGAATGATTTATTGAATTGAGACTACACAATAATGTTCAACATCATCCCATGTCTTCCTAAAAATCATAAAGAAATTACCCCCACCATTCTTTAGATTATGTTGAAAAAGTGGGAGAGAAATTAACAACATTATACTTTTTATGATGTTTTACTTATCTTCATTTTTTAAATATGAAGCTATGGTTATCAAATAATGGGGGAGAAAAAAATAAACTTCATAATGGAAAAGTAAATATTTAGAGAAGAAGACAACTGAGGGGGGTTATGTTTTCATGGCCACAAAATTTTCTTAAAAGTGAGGGATGGAATCCCATTAAAATAATTACTTTATACAATTGTGTGGTGTTAGGATGCTCTATCTCAAGATAGGATATTTTTTGATAAATCTAAATGAAACATGAGTTGCTTGCAAGAAATTTGTTGTGAAAAAATATGAGTGGGAATAGCAGTTAATGAGGGTTGTCAAAAAATACCTAGGGGGAGATTGAATTACCTTTTTAATAAATAATTTTATACAATGTTTTTTTATTTTTTGAGAACAATCATTTTTTTGTCTTAGATTTTTTTTGTTATCTAGGATGAATGAATTTGCTGACATAGAAAGAAAGAAGTTTATCAAGATAGAAGTTTCTGAATGAAAATGTTTTTTTATTGCTAAAGATTATTCAAAGAGGATGTTGATAAAGATCAAGAAGTTAGATATTAGAATGTTTTTAAAATTTTCTAAACATAATTAGATGATGATTCTCTAATCAATAAGTTCTCACAAATCATGAAAAAATTCATGATTAATGCATTTGATGAAATATTGAAGATGTTTGATGAAATAAAAACCTATAAAAATAATAAACAAATAAGATCCAATATTTCTATATATAAACAAAAACCAAAATTTTTAATTTACCAGAGACAAAATTTTGTACAATTCAGAACCAGTATTCTACAAAAATCAGAACCATCATTCTGAACAAATCGGAACCAGTATTCTGCACAAATCAGAACTAGAACTCTTCAAAAATCAAAAGTAGAATTCTGCATAAATTAGAAACAATTATCTATGTAAATCAGAACTAATTTTTGTGGAAAAATCAGATCCAATATTCTGAGAAATTCGAACCAATTTTCTGGCCAAAATTGGAACCATGATTCTAGGGAAATCAGAACCAGTTTTCAAAGAAAAAATGGAACCAATATTCTATAGAAATCAGAACCAACATTCATCAAAAATCCAAAACAAGATCCATCATTTTCTTTTTGATAATAATATAAAATCTTGAATAAATGAAACATGGATTTCAATTTTCCATAAATCTCGGAGAAATGAAAGGATGTTTTAAGAAATTAAGGATTGAACATTAAATGTGAGATATTTTCATAGTTTTTGGGAATTAATGAAGAAGTAAATAATTTATGTTTACCACATTTTATTTTCAAGATACCTATAAATACATACTTAGGTCATTCATTCATTATTAACATTAAAACATGCACAAATAGTGAAGCACTGGATAATTCGAAGTGAAAAGTTCCTAGTATATTAAAGAATAGTTGTATTGTTTTCTCATGAAAATAAAAATTTGAATAACCATTCTAAGAAAATCAGAACCACTATTATGAGAAAAATAGTACCACTATTCTGAGGAAATTGAAACCACTATTCTTAAAAAATTAGAACCGCTACTCTAAAAAAATGACGAAACACTATTTTGAGAAAATCAGAACCACTTTTATGAGAAAATATGATTCATATTTCTATAAAAACTAGATCCATCATTCTGAGTGTGGAGCAGATTTAGAAATTTCATTATTATTTTGTTGGGATCAATTGGTTTATAATCAAACATTATAAACTGATTGGAGTCAGTATAATATTTCTTATTAGGAGATATAAGGTGTCTAACGGGAGATGACATAACTTGTACTCACTTCTTTATAATAGTGACTTCCTATAGACCCACTAGAGTGGCTATGGAAAGAGATTATATTCTCACACATAGGATAAGCCTTGTAAATCTTGTGTGATTTTCTTGATTTCCAACATTTTCAACCATGAGTAGTGACTAAAGGTTGATAAGGATATAAATCTTTCTAGGTTACAGGGGTTAAGATTCTAAAACATTTCAAACTTATAAAACTTGAAAAGCCATTTCAACACCCCCATCATAGTTTTCATTCGATCCTTGGAACTTAAGTACTATATTTATGTCTTGGTTTAGGGATATAGCTTATATTATGGGGTGTCCTGGATAGTGTTCAGTAATCCCATTACATATTATATTACAGGGTGTCCAAAATAGTGTCGGGTAAGACCATTATAGCTTATATGATGGGGTGACCCAGATATTGCTGGGTAAGCCCGTTACAACTTATATATTGTGGTGGACAGGATAGTTCTAGGTGAGACCTTTATATTTGTATAACATGGTAGGTAATGATTTATATTTTATATGATATTGATATAACTAGTCCTTTGGATTGATCCACTAATAGAAGAAGGTACAAACCAATCCACTATAAGGATATCTATGCGATTGAAGATGGTGGGTTTTACCTCCAAATTGGTGTATCCCCCATGAAGTTTCCAGATAAGTTTTTGAAATGATCCTTCAATTAGGAAATTTTTACATGTTTATGCTTCCACCAAATAAATCCATCTATTATTCCTTTGTCATGTTTTCCAAGATTATTCCCTTGATGATATTAGGATTTATTTATTATGAACTAAAAAATTTTATTACCTGAACCTTGATAATCATCTTTGACATGTAGGGTATGATATTATAATGTTATGATGACATTCTCATTCAATTATTCTTATGTTATTCTTACATATCTTCCCTATTTACTGTTATTGACCATCTAATCTCATCCCTTTCATATATTTTCTTTCCCCAGGTTTTGAGTATGGTTTTTTGTGAGAGTATTATAGGGGAAGATCATTGAGGGATATTTTCCTGATCTTTCACTATGATAAAAGTTTGTGTTTCCAATTTTCCGAACACACTATACTGTTACAATCCACATGTATGTTTTTTTTTATATTTTGCAGGATATTCATCTAAAATGATGTAATATCCATGTATGTTATGCTTGAGTCACTATAGTTTTTAACATTGGAATTTTATAGTCATCTATTAGAAACTAGGATTAGAAAACTTTAATGATATCCCTAGCATTTTTTCCAATGACATTTTTAGGTATTCCTCTAAAGATATTTCTATGAATTATTCCATGTATAAAAAAATGTCTGGGAATTTTGGTGAAGGATAGAGTAAGTGGTTTCCTAGAAATACATTAATGTATTGATACTACAAGTGGATGTGGATCTAGAATAGATTTACATAGTGGTAAAGACCTTAAAAAATTTGTATTGATCTAGACTCGTCTGAGAACCGGTGCACGACAATGGGATATATTGAACAACTTGTTTTACACTTCTAGGTGATATGGTTTGGGAATTAAAAAACACTTTATAGTATAAAATGAAGGAGTTTTATATAATATGACTTTAATGACCTAGGATAAAGCTATTGTGTCATAGATTAAAGAATTGGGTGTTATTATTTGGACTTCGTAGAATTATTTTTTCATGATTATTTCATTTCGATCTATGATAAGTGTTGCACATGCTATTCTTGCTGGTTTTATTAAATGGATGGAACCTGAATAAGCCATGTTAATTCTTATTGAAATAAAAATGTGATGAATATTTTCATAATAACCCAAATGATATGGGTAATTAATGAAAATATTATTGGTATGATTAAACAACTTTCTTAATCTATAAATCATGTTCAACTTCCATGTGAGCAAAGAATTAAAGAACATTTTTTAAGTAATTTATGAGGGAACGACCACCTTTTTTAGTGGTTATAATGATCCAATTGTTAATAAACAATGGAACAATACCATTGAAAATAAATTTTCCATTTTTCAGGACTCGAAGCATGAAAACTTCATCATGGATGCTTATCATTTGAAAGGTCAACCATATCGGTGGTGGAATCTTATTACGAACATGAGGGAATATGAAGAATTTGAATCAACAAAATGGGAAGAGTTTAAGTGGGTATTTTACTGAGTGTACGTCTCTAATATTATATGAACAAAGATGTAAAAATAATTTATTTATTTGAGGAAAAAGGAGGATAAAACATTTTGTAACAATGTAGGTAATATTACAAGTGTTCCAATAAATTATTAGTGTTCGATCACTAGCCCTAAATGAAAAATAAATCAATTATTTGGTGGCCTAAAACCATGTGTTTTAAAGGCCTTATTTATAATAGAAATTAGTAGTTAGGAAGAAGTCATTCTATGTGAACTAAAGGTAGAAATGGAAATTGGATATTTCAATAATTCCACTAGTTTTTATAATAAAAATAAGATCAATTCTCATGAAAAAATTGTTAAAAGAAATTTTGGGCATCTTTGTGCCAGAAATGTGGTAAAAACATCAAGGGAATTTATTGAATAGTGTTGGTATGTTCATTATATTTTTAAAGGAAGTCAATAACGTCTATTAAAGTCTGAATATAATTAATAGGTATGTTAATGAAATGGAGGGGAAGATAATTCTAAATAATTCAACACATACCCTATAGGGTTTTATGAACAAAGAGATTCGACACTATGAAAATAAATTCCCCAATCTAATGGATAATATTGATGATGATTGGTGACATCCTATGTGAAAAAAGTTATATGGGAAAGATTATATAATAAAAATGGATAAATTGAATCACCTTAATTTTGGAAGACTTATCCTCCCCTAATTAGTTTGGTAATTTCATGTTTTATTTTCTATGTATAAGAATTATTAAAATCTTATTGTTCATACATTAGATATGTTTCATGTGATTATATCCCTATACATGGATTCTAGAATTAAAAAATCAAATTTTATATTCTATTGGTAGAAGGATGGACCCATTTTTCAATTGGATTTTTTTGTATGAGATAAGATCTTATTAACAGAATAAAGGATATATTGTGTTTAAATCAAGTAAGTATATCTCCTTGTAATAATTATTCATCTTTAAGAAAAGGGTCATAAAAATAAATTTTTTCATATTATCATAATTTTTTCGATATCAATGATACTTTTCATTCCTCAATGGGTTATATACTTATGATCATTAAATTTATCATATTCATGTCCTCTATCACTCTCCATTAGAACATGATAGTAAGATTTATCTTCTATGTCGATGATTTCACTTGCCACATATGTTATCCTATGTGGAAAACTATTTATGAGTAACTTTGGGTAATGTTAATGATTCCAACATTACTTTTTTTAGAGGGAGTTGTGTTATTAATTTTTATTATGTGGGATTCTATGAAAGAAACATTCATGTATTAAGCCATTAATAACCAAAAATAACTTCTAGGGATAAATTCATTTTTATGAGGGTAATATATAACACCCTGAGTTTTTTAAAATATATATTTTAATTAATTTAATATTTTCACGATTTTTCACTTCAAAAAATAGTGAATATAACTCATATTATACGAAAGCACTGTGTTATTATTTCGTTATATAAAACACAATTACAGGATTATGCCACATGAAATGCATTGAATTTCATGTGGAACATACAAAATAATGTTTTTATTGTGTTTCACACAATACGAAGTCCCTTTGATAGCTTCGGTCAAACGCAATACCACGTTCTACCAAACTACAATATACTATTAATAATACTATTAAAATATAATTATAGTCATCACATATCCATTTCAATGAATGGTATGAATAAGACGATCTAAATTTTGAAAATATGATGTCATATGTATATAAAATTATTCATTTGGTTTCCAATTAGTAAGAAATGATAGCATAAACTATTTGAAAATATATAAATTCTTTTTTCTATTAAACCTATTTAACTATATACAAACACCATTTTATATCAATTAATTACAAAACAAATTTTTTAATTATTATAATGAAATTTATATATTTTATATTCAGTAAATTTTTTTTACACTCATCAAATAGATTTTATATGCATAAGATAAGAATAAATGCAATTTTACGAATAAAATGAGTTATTTTTCTAAAATTTAATTTTACCACCTTTTAATGGAGATCCTAGTTTAAATAATTTTTTTTACATATTTATAATTTTTATTCTGCAAAATGAACTTCATTTTCAGAAGTATAATATAAAAATTTACTTTGAGTGAGTTTTTGATATTTTTATGAGAAGTTTCATTTACTGATGAATAGTGAAAAACACTGAATTTTAACTAAAAATTTATTTTTAATATAATTTTTTTTGTAGTTAAATTAAAACTTTTAAATTATATTTAGACCAATAATAAATAAATTAATATAATTTATATCAGTTTATTCAATTTTATATTGAATATTTATATAAAAATATTTCAATCTTTTGGACTTTACACTTTAAAAATCTATCATTTCATCCTGTCTATGGGATTAGATTTATATTAGTTTCCCTAAATTATTTGATTATATTTTTAAAAATTTAACTAAATATTATAAATAATCATAATTTATAATTTCTAATAATTTCAACTTAGTTTTTTAACAAAATATTTTGTGAAATTAATTAAAATTCATTGTAGTGATTAAAGTAAAAATAGAATTAAATAGTGGTTAAATGTTAATTAATGGGGCCAAATAAACTATACACATGTACATGATCCATTTTCTAGAAATATTTCAACAATATAATTTATTGGATCAAAAAATGAAAAATTACTGGAGGCACATCATGTAAGGGATACATCACAATAGTGATTACCTTTCTATATTTACAATAATGCCACTCCTCCCCAACTATAAAACGGTACTTGAACGACTCATTAATTCAAACCTCCACACCCTTTTGTATCATAAAAAACATTCCAAAATAATCTAAAAAAATTGTCCCCGTTAATCGTAGGAGCCTCACCTTGGGATTTAAGTAAACAAAGGTGTACCTTTAGTGAAAACAAAGAGGTGTTACTCAAGGAAGAGATAACACCCATCAACAAGAACATTGTTTTTATTTTTTTTCTCCACAAACTAAATTATTCTTATTCCATGATTATATGATATCATAATTATAATAAATATAATAATATTTATTTATGATAAGGGTATGATCTACACTCACACACAGATCCATCAAATAAGATACACAATCATCATTCATGTGTATGACGGACTACCGCCTCACAAATCGATGATTCTCCTTCTTCTATTTCCATCATTAATGGTTTGAAATAATTATGGAGATTCTAATTATATATAATATATATGATATTTATGAAATATTTATTCTTATTAATTTATTATATGAAACATAAATTCATGTTTCACATTTTTTGGGAATACGATAACAATGTTTCTAGATGTGTGGACTACCTCCTCTTCAAACAAATGTGATTCATTCATATTTTTACTAGAATGTATTAAGGATGAGTTTAATAAAATTACATAATATTTATAAAATATAATTGTAATATAATTATAATATATATACATATATTCAATTTACTTTATTTTATTCAATATTCCATGAAAATGGATACATCATTCATGCTAATGTACGACCTACCATCTACCTTAACGATGTATTTCGTTTAATATTAATAAATTTAATATATTACTATAAAATCATTTATAACGAATATATATATATATATATATATATATTATATTTATATCAGTCATTAAATTTGGAAAATAAGTCAATCGTGATCTAGAAAAGAGGATCAAGAATTACATGTCAAAACAAATATGAAAAACCAACTACCTATTACCTACAATATAACTTTAACATGAAATTGTTTATAAATGGGTAATACAAATACATAATCATACCATATATGATATATTATATAATAATATTGTTATGTGGTATATTTAAAATAAACTTATATTTCTTATACAAGATGTTTTAATGCTTTCGAAGAAAAGCCAAGACTTAAGTAATGGGTTTTCTCATCTCAATTTAATTTCTGGGAGACTTATGCCTTATTAACCACTCATTTATTTTTTGTGATGTATATACTACCCACAAATTTATTATATGATTATTATACATAAATTTATTGTTAATTATATATCCCTGATATGATTTTTCTTTTATGGGGTTTATGATTCAAATGTTACCAAATCGGTAAAGTAATTTTGTATCGGTTTTCCTTCATTGAGATAGATTCCTTGTTACAAAAATATAATTTTACCTAAGGTATATATAATATAATTTTAAATGTTATATAATTAATATAATTATTTTAATTATATTTTAATCTTCATGTTATGTAATTATTTCATGTGGATTATGATTCAAATTCACCAAAGTGGTAAAAATATATTTCTACAATCTCATCATTTATCGGGATTGTCAATGATTATGCTTCCATTGATGAAATATTTTGATCTGTATCTCAATAATAATCATTTATATTATTATCATATCGTCATTAATGATATACTAAAGTAATGGTACCATTTTTCCACTCATTATTAATTAATATAATTAATAATGTAGTTTTTATGAAAACCAGAACTTATTTCTCTCTTCAGTCAGAAATCTACATTCATTCAAATTTTTTCTCTAAAAGTGTTTTAAAAATGTTTTAAATAAAATTTTATTCTAATTTTCAAGAGAAAATATATCAAAAATATTTTATGTTTTAAAAGGTGAATTATATTTTTGATGCTTCCATTATAAGTTTCCAAGGATATTTTTAATGGAAAAGTTATTGAAAAGGGTTAATATTTTTGAAAGTGTTTTTAAAAGAAGATAAAATATTATATTTAAGAATAATTTTAAATGAATTGTAATTATTACATTAAATTTTTTATGATTGGATTTCAATTAAAAAGGTTTTTAAATTTTTATATGTTTTAAAAAGTTAATTTTCAATAAAAGGATATGTTTTCTGTTTTCTTTATAAATCAATCTCTATCTAAAATGATATCCTTTCATATAATTTCTAATTTACTATGTAGATGCTAAAAAGATACCATTAATTTTATATCTTTTTATGGTATATTTTTTCTTGTAATTAATTTTATGGAACCCTTTTCTTTTTCATAGGTCAATATTGAATCAAAGATATTGTTTTAAAACATGTTTCTTTTCAATGGGCTAATCATGTTTCGATGAGATTGACATGAAACCCATTGTTTTATATAGGTTAATAATATTATGATAGAATATTTATTTATGAGTATCATGATGATATGAAATCTATTTATAATATTTAATTTTTCATTTCAGGGATATATCGTATATGATCGGGTGGTGAATATATCATCGGGTAATCCCTTTATAGTTTATATGTTGTTGTAGCCCAGATATCAATGGGTAAGACCATTATAACATATTAGATGGGGTGTCCTATATAGAATTGGGTAAGACTGTTATATCTTATATGACGGTGATTCCAAGATAATTCTAGGTCATCCCATCATGGATCTACAATGTATTGTGTAAAGATTTATATCTCAGAAGATAATTATTGGAAAAAGTAGACCATATTGATCTACTATGGAAGAATATTTAACCTGATCTACTATAAGGAAAGGTATGTGATTGGGTATGGTGGTGTTTCATTCCCTGTATGTTTGTCCCCCATGTCATTCCCATATAAATTTTTTGCAATGGTCTTTCCTTACAGAATGTGTTTACATTTTTTTCCAAAAATTCAATTTCTTATCCCAATGTTACTACTTCATGTATTATTCTCTTGATTATATTATGATTCATGTCTTCTATACTGAAAATATGTATACCATGAATCATGATTTTGTTCTTTGATATTTTTGGTATTATATACTAATGTTATGATCATGTTCTCATACCCTAATAATCATGTTATTATTACATATCTCCGATTCTTACCCTTGTAGAGTATCTCATATCACTTCTTTATTATGCTTCTATTTCCCTGGTTTTGATGAAATGTTTTACGTAGGAGTATTAAGGTGGAAGGTATTTGAGGGATTGTAGCAGTACTATAACAGGGCATTGTAGCATTACTGTAGCAGCTGCAGAACTATAGTAGTGGTGACACTGTAGTGGCGGAGGGACTGTGGAAGGTACTGTAGCGGTGGTTGTACTATAGCAGGTATGGGTACTGTAGTAGTATTGTTCACTAAGGGGTCCTCTGGGCCAAAAAATGGGCTTTCAAGCCTTGTATTCATGACACTTGTCCTTGGGCCTTCGGGCTGTGTAATGGGTCACCCTCTACCCAGTCTAAAAAGAGGTCTTTGCTTTAAATAATAAATTGAGGCATCGGCCCCGACCTTTAAAAATATATATTTATCTAATATAACGTAATATGAATGTATATTAATCCTTGGTTGCTATAATAATCTCCATAAATTTTCCATTATTTAGATGTGAATATAAATATAAAATTTATCTTCAAATTAAAATCAACATTCCTTAATTGGAGTCTCTGAATTCATTAAAAGATAAGAAATATTGATTTTGGTAACTTTTAAATACTCAACCATGTAGTGGTGTGACCATCATCATCATGGAATACTGTAATCATTTAATTAAAAACTAAAAAAAATCAGATTTTACAAATTGTTAATGCACTATAGTGCAATTCTAATAATCTATAAGATACACTACTCAGAATATATAATTATGGAATTGATAAATATAAGAAAACTCCATTGAATAATTATTTATAATGAAAGGACTGATTCACATTACATGATCTACCTTCTAGGATTACACACAAATCATAGTTTTTTCCACTTCCTTGTTAATGTAAATACTTCATAGAACATAACCCATCATTAGGATGATGAAACACACATTACATCATGAATATCAATCTATCTATAGAAAATGTAGTGGATTTTCTAATGGGTTATGATTCATGGTGTGATCCATACTCATAATAAATATTCTCATAAATATTTAATATTATTTAATAACATTACAATACAGATCCAATCATCAGGGAGGTGAAGTTAAATATTTCTAAAACCACTTATATCAATCAATATATGTGATGTGATATATCCTCCTACATTTAATTTTTTAATATGGTTTTTATAATATATATATATATATTCATATATCTTATCCATATATATCATGAAATTATCTAGATGATTATATAATACTTATGTCTAGTAAAATCATATTAGTGATTAAACCTTGAAATGTAGTATCATTTATTTCACTCTAATATAACATCCCAAACATATTCCAAACACCACCAATCATTATAAAATTGATTCTGAATGAATACATTATCCTTTTTGAAAATTCACAGTTAGATTCTTCAATATATTCCACCCAGAAAAATTTCATGTTGTCTTTTTCTATCATAAGAAAAAAGAATATGAATATAAGTTTACTCAATCCTATATGATAGATTATATAGAAAAAAAATATGTTCTTTCATTTGGTGGTTTAGTAATCATGTTTTACCATCATAAAGGGATGAAATATTGAATATAATAAGTATAATTAATTTTTATTCTAGGATCAAAAAAATGAGTACTTGATTTTGATTTAGGAGAGAAAGAAGGTTAATTGATTAGAGAAACATGTATAACTAATTAGAGTAAAATAAAAATTAACGTCTATATAATTGAGTGGATATATAGGATGAGTAATGATGTTAATTTGATAATAATTTTGGGGATAGAAAGATAATTGGTTAAATTTAGTAAATAAATTGATATTATGGATTCCACCATAATTTTGATGACCCTTATTAGATTCTTATTATGCATTCATATTCCTATAAATATTCTATCATGTCATTGGTATATTTAGGTTTTTGGTGAATTACCTATATGAGTACATAGATAATTGTAAAATGATACCCATGACTAGATTAGAAATTTCCCTATAGAGATATGTTTTATAATAATTTTTTTGGATAAAAATAAAAGTGTAATATAATAAAAAAATTCAATATAATTTTTTGTGGTGTGTCCATTTGACAAACTAGAATAATAATGTTTTATTGGGAATATTATGAATCCTATAGTAAATACAATACAAATTTTTCAAAATATAATGTGTCTTATAAATGTAGTAAAAATAAATTTAAATAATATAAACCAGCCTCACTAAATACCAATGAAAATTTTCTATAAAAAATTCACTAATTGACAATGGAAACAATCTTAATCCCATATAGGTACAGTATATTGAGATTTAATATTCTCTTAAGGTTATCAGAAAAATGTAAATTAGATTAATGAAACTTAATGGTTGAGTGGTTTTTTTCACAATGCATACAATTTAAGAGTTTAGAGTTAGTTTTAGGCAAGATATGCGAGTTTTTCTGAAATATGATTCTCTTACTCTAATTATCTTATCACACTCCAAGATTATGACTATATATTCCTCATACACGGAATACAAAATATCATATGATCATCAATTTAGTGATAAATATAATGAAAACAAATATATAGTTAGTTTTATCATTACACTGACAATCATATTTCCAATTAAAAGGAAAAATATCCAAATCTCAACTTCAACCATAGACATTGTAATAAAGTCATAGAAATAGTAGTAATTAATTAATTAATTAATGGAAGAGGGAAATAATGATTTGAAATCATCACGATAACCTCAAAAATCTTCTTTGGGATCATTGATATTCTCCTCCCATTGAATGTAGTATTCCTAAAATTATTAAATATTTAAACAACATCCATCCAAAATAATTTTTTTATTAAAACCAATTTTAGGAAAAATGGGAAACCAATGTTCACAATATGCTATAACTATATTCTTAAAGAGATCACAAAATGATTAAACACATGACTAATATTTCTTGACCCAACAACTCTATAAAGTTCACAGTGCAGCGAACTAACTTGGATAGCTGGGTCTTCTCTGATAAGCTCTTCAAGGTGAGAAATAATTCTTTCCATTGTCTGAATAAATTCCTCTGAATTGATTTTACATTTATTGAAGCCTCGAGCCTGAATTATATCTTGTTTATCTAACCACACTTCTTTCTACTTTGTTTCATCCACTTATATCCTTTATTCATAAATCCTATTGACCTCCTGTTCTGAGACATTGGGTCATCTTTCATGCTCATGAATATCTTCCTTGGAGTGCATAATTAGTTTCAAGCACTCCACATCCATTTCTTCTATGTCTCTTTTGTATATATTTGATTCTTCACTTTCTCCCTTCTGTCAGTCTATGATTTGTTTGTTCCTTCCCTTATTGTCTTAGCAAGATTCCATATTATTTGTAAAATAAGAGTAATCCTAATGTTCCTTTGGATTTTTTCCCTGAAGCACTACACATATTCATGAACCTCTAATTCTTATTTTCCATTTCTTTCTACAAAGGATATAAGGACCTTTTCCTTGACATCGGTACACAAATTCTACTGTTGGGAGTCTATAATTCTAATCCCATGACAATTCATCCTCCACATTCAATGGATGTTCCTCTTCTTCTAATCCATCAAAGCAGTTCCCAAGATTTATTGTTGAGTCAACTTTAAGAGATCTCTGCTTATGGATAGACTCCTCCATACCTGCCAAATTCTCCCTTCCAGATTTCTTCCCCCCAGACCTAGCCTTCAAATAGTCACCGAAGGTATTTGGGTCTAAGGCCCTCATTAAATTCAAATTATCATGCTTCCCTTATACATTGTGAAATGTTACAGCCGACAAGTCGGGCTTCCCCATCACCGATTCTGATCTAGTGTATTGATCATAACCTCGGACCATAAACTGCATCTTCTTGTTAGTGTCATCTCATCCTCTATTTTGAGATCCACTAGGACTTCAAACCTCACTCCTTGTCGATCTTGCCTCACCATAATCAGAATTGGAAGTAGCTATTCAGTTCATTGTGGCCACTTTTAAGGGACTCTCTTCATGAACTCAATGTATACCCAAATATTGCTTCAACCGGGAGAAGATGTTCTCAACATGAAGTCATGTCTCCATTGGTTTCACAGTCATTGCATCCACTATGGGAAACAAGGGAGTTTGCTGCTTCTGAGCCTCCCCGGTACTGGCCTCCACAAATAGAGGATCATGGAACCTAAATAGATCTAGCTACATTGCAACCACCACATGTGCATCATTATTATCACCTAAAACACCACTATCCCACAACTGTTCTTCAACCATTGTATCTTCCTACACCGCTGATGTCTGGTCCCAGCTCACACGATGACACCCATAGGTCAAATGGCCGAGTTTGTTGCATCCCAAGAAGAAATTTGTCCATGATTCGGACATGACTCGCTTCTTTCATATAAGCTCTTCTCCCACCGAAATCCACAACCACTCTAATGTAGGTTTGGATACATCGACCTCAACACATGCATGAGGAAAAATAGGATGACAGATTGTAAATGTGATATTATACAAAAACATTTATCTTCAAATGAAATTCCCAAGAATACAAATAATGGAAGCATTTTGGAAGGGTAGAGGCAGGTCAGAAAAAATTACCTGCACTGTAGCCAATGACTTGTTATGATTCATATTGAGACGAAAGGACCATCACATGAGGAAAAATCTACATCCATTGACACCTGAGGAGGTCTAGAACAGGTGATGACCAAATAATCCTATTATGGGATATGGATTATCATTTGACATCGATCGAGAAGACCCACCACTTCTCGGTTTTGGAGACCCTATACTACAAAAACAAATCTGTCGAAAGTGTCAACATAAGGATGACGACCCTAGATTCGAGCGACAAGTGTCTATCTGTGATGATTCGATGCTACATTGAACTCCTGTGTAGAAATATCAAGATGAGTGGATCCATTGTAAATGTTGGGGACCTTATGGAAAAAAGGGTTCAATGGAAAGGGGGAAGATATGCCGGGATGGGGAAGGGAGTAAAAGGCTGAGCCATCGAGGAAGATAAGCCAGGTTAGCATATTTTCATTGGATTTTTCAATCATATTATATAATATTCCCTTGATTCCTAATTTATTATATATATATCAAATGGTTCTAATATTACATTAAATAATTATATATATATAAATATAACATCACTTTATTACCCCACACATCTTAGTTAATGATCATTAAATATCGACAATCATTAGTCTCAAAATCTAATTTAGGGGGAAATCTCATATGGGGTCCCAAGTCATTGTGTAAATAATGTTTTTGAAAATGGGTTTATATTTATTGTTAGTCTATTTTCATAATATTTTTATCCATTATTAATGATTTCCTATAGATGTGATTATGGATGATAAGATGAATATTTATCTATATGAATATTTAAGGATTATTTGTGGAATGATAAATCACTAAACTTTTTTTATTATATTATGATGTGTAATATAATGTTATATAAGAACATTAATTAATTGTGGATAAGTTCATAGTATATGATGGAAATGGTTTATTGTATAGATTAATTTTCATTATAGGTAGTGATATTGATTTCATTCATCAGTGTTCTCTTCATGTTATCAGACATGGGGATGTTAAAGATGGTACTTTTTTGAATATTTTTTAGTTTTGAGAATCATATTATATTTACAGGACAAAATTATAAAAGATTATGTTCATACAGAAACACTATAGTCTGATAATAAAAGTATATAACCTTATACCATTCTTAATATTTAAATATTTTATTAATAAATCACATCACTGCCACCTATTTGGGTCTTTCATAAGTATGGAAAACTATTCCTCAATTAATTATCACAAAATTTTATGATCACTATCTAGATATCATAAGGGGATACATTTATCAGATCTAGTGAATATGATTTATCATTGCCTTTTATAGATACATGAGTATTAACATGGATTTTTTGTTTCATACGATATCAGTAATCCATCCACTATTTGACATCAAAAAATCATGTCTACATTTTTTATAGCACACTAATATTATATATAATTTTTGGTTGTTTTATAAGAAAATATATTAAAATATAATCCTAATGAAAACATATATTTTTTTGAAGTAATTAATTTAATTTCAGAGAATTATATAGTAATATAGAAATGTTTTATTCATAAGGATAAAAATATGATGCAATGAATGATTAACCGAACAATAATTAATTGGGTTTTATCTATTTATTTCTTGAATAATATATTAAGAAATAATATGTGAATATTAGACTAATAATGTCATGTAAATTTTTATTTATTTATTATGGATTTCATAAAAGGGTCCACACAATAATAAAAATAGATGTTATAGGTAGTGGAATATTACCCCATGAGGTTGTTGGATGAGAAATTATATGTTTTCTCTAAGATTGGATAACATATCATTGAGAAGTATTTCATAAAAAATAAGGGATTGATATGGATATGAGTTATTTGGATCCTATTATAATTAGTAAACAAATAGTTTTTTAGTTTTTCAAGAATCAATTATTACACCATGATGCATTAGATTATTTTTTCGCGTATAGAATGATTATCTAATTAATGTGTTCATTCAATTATACTTAGATGAGAATGAATTGGTATAAGATCTTAATTTTTTAAAGGTAATGGATTTAATCCTAATAGGGGTTCTCCCACTATAATTTTATTGAGTGTGTATCATTTACATGTTTAAATTGTATATTATATAGAATATATATTTTTAATCAAATAAGGGATATCATGACTCATATTTTAAGTAAATCAATGATTTTTTTCAAATAATATTTGAAGGAAATTTAATACCCAAATTTTTTTAAACCTAATTATTCTATTAAGAGATTACTGTAAAATTATATTTTCTAAGGAAAAAAGTGTTATTGAAAATGGGATCACATTTCTAGAATAGATATGTGATATAATAAATTTTCTAGAATAGAGTATAAACTCTCAGATTTTTTCTTATTATAAATTCATAGTGATAATTAAGATGATAAATTTGGGTAATATGTCAGCATTAACCATATTTCATTCCCTTTATTGGGTTCTACGGGATCATGGATTTTACCTAAAAAAATAATAAATTATATTATAATGATGTGTGTAGTGATTTCTCAATCTTTGTGATCATTTTTGGCCACGATATTGAGAACAAAAAACACAAGCTCTATAAAAAAATTTATTATCAAGGTAGGAGATAAACTGAGATGAATGATTATAAATAAATATTCTTCCAACGACTTCATTGGGAAGGATTTTTTTTGTAATGGTTAGGTACACAATCTCATGTATTTATCGATATTGATATATGAGATTTTTCTAAGGGAGACTTTACATAGTTGAGAGATAAAACCTATAAAATTACCAATAATAAAAAAAAATAAAAAAATTAATATCCTAGAAAAATGTGGAACCATTTTAATATTTTGAGTATTAATATTCTAGTCAACCTTATAATTTTTTTTATGTAAAATGGATGGATATGTTTGTTATTGTAGATACTGTTTTGAGTGTAATAAACTATGTTGGAGTTTGGATCCTTCGTAGTGGAATTATTTCCTATATGAGCTAAAATAAGGATATTGTAATAGGATTATAATACATAATATAAGGTTCTATAATTTTCATAAATGATGATAAATTTATGATCTTATCACAAGGAAGGTATATATTTGATTAAAATTCATTTAGAGAATATATTTTATTATTTTTAATTATTTGGTCATAATTTAATAATAATAATTAAATTATATGAGTATAGGAATTTTATTCATTTCATAAAGAAGAATTTTGTTTTCACATGAATGGAAGTTGATTTTTGATTTTGGAAAAATTTATAATGGGGAATATATACCACATTAGTTGAGAAAAATACATGTTATTTATATTTCAGAGATATGAAAACAAGTTTTGTCTTAATAAGTATGTAAACTTAAGGAAAAAGTCCTTAAAATATTTTGTTATAAGTGATGTTGCCCATGATATCCCTAAGATTACACAATATCAAAATCATATATTTTATTCTCTTCATAATGGTAAAAAAAATTAATATTTATATTTTAATATAAAAACAAGTAGAAATTGTTGTTAGAATTAGGTCACGTATATGGTATTGGGATATTATCACCATAAGTCATTGGAGAAAATAGATACTATGTTATGTTCATTAAAAATTACACTGTAATGGAATGGTTTATGGTGATAACTCTGAAATATAATGCCTTTGATTGAATATAATGATTTCGGAGAGAAGCAAAGTTGATACATATGATTAAAAATTGATATTATGGTATAATAATGGAATAAATCTGGCCATTATCCAATTTGAGGATTATCTTGAGAAGTATAAGATAAGGAATCATGCATTAGGGGAATAAAAATACTCATAATCATGGTGTAGTTAAGAGAAGAAACTTATTATTCTGTTTTATTTCTAAATTGATTCTTTTTAATAAAAATTAATGTTTTCTACATAACAAAGAGAAAATTTCGAAGGGAATATTTTATGATTCCATCATCTTTGGGGGAGAATAAATAGCTATTAAATATTAAAATAAAGACACCAATTACGTATAGGTTGTAAGAGTGTCATCATATATAGTAAAATCATGGATAATATCTAAAATCAATGAAAAAATATTATTTATGACTAAAAAACACAAGTGTAAACAATATGAGGGAGTTATCTATATAAATCAACACACTTATAAAAAATATATCCAATAAATTTTCTTGAGGCTTATAGAAAAATTCATATAGTATGAATTAGTTTGATAAGATTGAATAATCTAGAAGAACATGTAATCCAAAATTATCTTAAGGATTTCGTAGAAGAATTTAATTAGAAAAAAATGGATTCTCTGGATCATGAAAAATGAATAAGGAAATATTATTCAAAATAATGTATGTATATTGTACTAATGATATTCCAAAATTTATGTAATTAATATAAATTAGTCTCTTTTACCATGGCTAGGATTTAAAATATTTTACTATTTATTGACATAGTGTTACAATGGAAATTCATGGCTTTCCAAATGGACATGATGCCAATATTTTGAAATGATATTCTTGAAGGGGGGGTATTTATTGAAAAACTAGATTTATATCTTTTACATGAAAATTATATTTATTTATTTTTGACGAATAAGGAACTTTATATAATTAATTAATCACTAAGAACATGGTATTCTAGAGTTTATTATTACTTGATAAAGTACAAAATACAATATAGATAAGTCAATCATGATCAACATGTCATGAATTATAATTCAAAAAATGATTATTTTTTTATTTAATGTTGTTGAAAAAATATTTTAAATAACTAAAAAGTCACAATGGGATGATTTTTAATAATTCACGAAGATAGATTTTGAAATGTCAGTGAATGGTGAATTTATGTGTTCATTTTTATACATTTGTGTTCATGTGATACAAAGAAGATATGATAATTTTATTAATCAAGAATAATATACAATTAGTATTACTAAAAACTAAATAATTCTTAATTTTAATGAATTTAAAAAATATAAATTTTATATTGACTTAATTATTGTAGAGAGTATAATTATAGAGAGGTTTATTTAATGAAGTGTGATAACCCAACACCATAATTGCTGGAGATTCTATCTCCTACTAACTAATTGGAAAGATTAAAAGGAATAAAATCCCAATGACCAAGGAGTTCATTATTCTTGGTAAACTAGATACATATATGAGTTTTTTATTATAAATGAATACAATAATTACGTCTTAATGTTTTCATCGAAAATTGGAAAATCACATTACTGCATCTATTGTATCATTGCTTAAATTTCTTATCAAAATTCAGGGAATCTTATCGAAAGGTATCAATATAAGGGTGAAAAAAATCACTATAATGGTTATGTATATCAGAATAAGTAATGAATAAATGATGATATTAATTATTGATTGGTTATAACTAAACACACATTCCATATAGTCCATAAACTAACTAGATTAACAATACTTCAATGTAATAAATGAAAAAACATTCCATTAAATCAATGACCTATGAATGAAATGCAGCCATAGATATGTCGATGAAAAATATCATGGATAAAGAATAAATGAATCTAAATTATTGAAATACTTAATTATTGTATGTCATGTTTCTTTGGTATATGTTACCTTTACTGTGAAGACCATTCAAAAGATGTTTTAGGGTACTAACCCATTTATGGAAATCCAACTGACTCATCCTATGACACTTCAGATCCCACAATGGGATATCCATAACTGGACCTCACCCATGTCATACCTATCGAAAGAATTAATCATATTTTGAATAATAGAATTAACAATGTTCCTTATCAAATATTCTTATAGAGTAGAATATACATTTTTTTTCAATATATCCTCAGTGGACGATAACGAACGATAATGTTTTTTGACATTGATTAATGGAGATACCATTGAAGGATAATTAATACATTTTTGAGGAAAATGATCCTTAAATACTCTAACGTTTCCCATTCAACTTTGAAACATTTGAATAGTAATTTCCCATGAATGAAATGAAACATAGAATATCCTAAGAATAAGAAAATTCATGATATAACATGTCAAGGTAAAAAGCGTATGTAAATATGATATATGGTTTATGTAATAAACATAACCATGATAATTGATATGGATAATTTGGAGAATTTAATGTCAAATCATTATAGGAAATTGAATATTTAAATGAAGAAAAAAAATAAAATCAAGGAGGTGAATGTTAATACTATACTTAGCCAACTCAATCCCAAACCATCTAGAGTAATAATAAAAATAGTATCAATACAAATTATACCAAGTGGTGTAAATACTAAAGGTTAGTTTTTTTATGAATATAAATACCATAAAAATATCTCTTAAAATCATTCTTGAGGAAAATGTTCATTTTTTAAAAAACATTTTTACATTTATTTTTTTGAAAATAACTTTAGTAAAACATTTCTTAAAAAGAAACCATCTAAACATTTAAAGGAATCTATTAATAAATAATGGTAGTTAATTCCATACATTCCATAAAAAGTAAAAAAGAGCATTCTTGTTTCACTGTAAAAGGATAGAAAAATTCCTTATTCTTAAAGAAACAAGAATATTTCATTGAAAGTTTTTATAAAATATAAAAATTGAAAAAAAAATTTGTTAATAAATCATGTTTTTAAAGGATAAAAACATTTTTAAAATCTTCTTTAAAAAATAATTTTTATAAAAAGCTAAGTTCTCTTATTAAAGAGATAAATGAAGTCATGTTTTCTTAAATACATTTTCAAAAACATTTTGGGAACCAAAAGAATAAAAAATGGAACTATTAATTGAAAAATGTCACTAATAACCATAGTAAAAAAAAATTAAAGGAATTAAAAAAATGATTTAATATTTTCTAATGATTTAAATTCAAGTGTAAATAATCTCCAAAAAAATGCGATTTTGATGTAATCCCTTGAAAAGACCGTAACGTTGATTTGAGAATCACTAAATGAGTATATTATGTGTGTAAAATGAAAATACGCATAAAAAAGTGTAAATATAATATATATATATATATATGATTTATCACACCCAAAATCATATAATATTCATGGAAACGAGGAATTAGTATAACCTAATGAAAAGGAATTGGGTTATGAAATTTTTTACCTCTTGGTAAATATTATCTCAAATTCCATTAGAATAAATAATTTAAATTGTAACTCCAAATAAAATGAAGATAAAACCATTTTTTATATAATATATCAAAATGGGTAGTATATATACATAAATTATTAAGTAAGTGGTGAATATTACATTTTTCCCCCTGATGTAAAAAGTGACACGAAAATACCTTACCTTATCCTACCTTTTTGGGTGAACATCCTTTAAACTCATGTATAATGGTTTAAATTATGTTATTAACTTATAACATAAAAATAAATATATTCATAATATTATATATTATCGTTAATAAATATATTATTAACCATTTCTTAATAATCTTTCACTATTTTCACAATTTCAGGTGTTAATTACATAGTTTTACGAGAACATTTTGACATGTTTCTTATTGTTCTTATTACATAGATGATTATTTAATAAGATAAAAAATTTAATAATTGATTTAATTATAATTAATATTCATTATATATTTATTGATAATAATACATTATATATAGAGATAGGAAATGAAATGCACTGTTCATAGAGATGGTAGGTCATACGAACGCATGAATGCTACCTTCATTACATTGTTGTATTTAAAATAATGACAATGAAATGATATATATGTATATTATAATTCAAGAATCATATGTATTTCATATACTATAATTTTTTTCATTAAAACTAACCTTCATACATTCTATGTATGATGTGAACAAATAACATCTCTTTGAGGAGGCAGTGGTCCACAATTCCACAAACGATGTTATCTTATTTACAAAAAATATAAAGCATAAGGGTATATATTATATAACAATTAAATAATAATAAATACATTATAAATATCATATATATGAAAAATATAAATAGTGTTTGTAATAATTATTATCCATGATATATGGTAAAGGTAAAAAATGAATGATATCATTTTGTGAGGGGGTAGTTCACCGTACACATAAACGGTAAGTTTGTTAACCATTATATGAAATTCTGTGAATCTGCAGGTAAAACCATTAGAATATAAATACGTAATAATATTTAGGAAACTTTTTATATTATATAATCATTTAATAATAATATATCGTGGGGTGGAGAATAAATATAAAGAAAAAGATATCGAGGAAGGATATAACCTCTTCTTTGGTTAACTTCTTTTGGTTGGCACTAAAGGGATTCCTTGTATTGATTAAATCTTAAATGGATGATTTTTAGAATATGGTATGGTTGGTTAGGATATATTTTGGTAGAAATTAATCAAGTCAAAGTGTCTTGAGTTGTGTGAATATGTGGGAGGTGTGAGTGCCTGTTTTTGTAGAGGAGTGACATTCTTACGTCTTATTAATTGGGAATTCCACACACATTTTTATATTTTATAGTGGATACAATAATGGTCCCATGTATTTAAAATATAGTATATGGGATATATATGACCAAAAAATGGATTTTGGACATGATTTTAGGTTATTTTGGCTCTTATGTTTGTGGTTTAGTCCCTTATTAAGCTATTTTTTCACTTAATTGTTCAAATTAATTTTAATCACTTTCACTAATATTTTTTTTCAAAAAATAATTAGAAATTGTTATAAATTATATATTATTATTACTCAAAATATTAAAGTAAATTTTTTTAAATTCCAATCTTATAAGTGGCGGAAATTAATTTAAAATGAATCTCACAGACAAGATAACAATGCAGATATTTAAAGTAAAAAATTATTAAAAGCTTGATATATTGTTTTATCCAATTTTAAAGTTAAATTGATTAATATTTCAAAAATAAAATTAATTAATAACAAATTAAAATATTTTATCTTTAATACTAATGAAAAGTATAATTTATCCTTATATATCAATTATTCTAAAATGTAGTTCAGAATTAAAATTCAGTATTTTTCACTATTTATAAAAAATGATTCTTCACTAAAAATTAACAAAAATTCACCATAAGATATTTTTTACTCTCTTATCTAAAAAATTATGTTTATTTTTTCATGAAAATGTTATAAAATTTTGTGAAATAATATTTAAAATACATTATCCATTAAAAAGCGGAAAAATTTCCTTTTTCGACAAATACCATTTTTATACGTAAAACATGATTTATTCTTATTATATTCCTATAAAATATATTATATTATTAAAAAATTTCATTTAATATATAACATATATATTTCATTAAAATTATTAACTAATTTAATTTATTTAATTTTTTATGATAAAACACATTTGTGAGCATAAAAACATTTACATTATATTAATTTCATTCTTATTTTCAATTTTCATTATTTTTCAACCAATAAATTCATTTTATACTTGTGTAAACCATATATTTTCTTATGTTTGTTAATAATATTTATATGATATAATTTAACTTCTAGGTTATAGCTTATTATTTTAAATAATAATATTTTTAATAATATATTGTTTCTCGGTAAAAGTCTATCATGCAAGTAAAGTATATTGTAGAAGAATTTCATTGTTGTGTTTGATCCAAGTTAACTAAGAATTTTTTGAATTAAAAGATATATATAATTTACTTAAAATATAAATTATAATTTAAATTTTTAGGATATTATGTTCCCTTACATGATTTGTGGTGCATGTCATATATATTATCGAATAAAATGATCTTATTTTAGAATTTTAGGGCACTACATTATCCCCACCTTAATTAAATTTCATCAATGAAATTTAGAATTTACCTTGGTAATAAATTGTTTTATATTTTAAATTTTTAAATCCCACATCATGATAATGGATTGTAAAACATCTTCTAGAAAATAGATATTGGGAAGTACATAAGTCAATTGGACTAACATATAACTAAGTATCTAGGTAACATAACATTTATGAAATGTAGAGATATATACATGGTGGAAAGAATAATTTTTTATAGGGAGTGATTGGAGTCATCAATAAAAAATAACTGAATTATTGATGAAAATTCAAGGAACTCAAACCATAAATCTATGATGATTCAAAATACCATAAATTAAATGAAAATTATTTTATTAGGAATTTTTTTTAGGATTCTTTCCTAAATGTTGAGTAATTGTGTTACTGCCTATGAATATATAGAAATATAATTACATTACGTGTTTATATAAATAATCTTCCATTGATTCTGATTTGATTAATTTCTAATTAATCCATTACAATATGAAATAGACTTTAAAAAATTATCTGTGATACCTAAAGTACTAAAATAAACTTTCAATGAATCATAAGGCCTATAAAAGGGTCACAACACTAACTATTTGTCTCTAAAAATTCACCAATTTTATTAGAGTTAATAAATTAATCTACATATTTAAATAATTAACATGACTGGTTTATCATTAATATTTATTCATCAAATTTGTTAACTAAAAACAATGAAATAATAAATAGGACATCACATGTTCCAATGGTAGGTGTGAAACCCTTATCGTCCTTTAGTCAGAGTTTCAAACCCCACCACCTTGTCATATTTTATGGTTTGTCTCATTACAAAAATGTTTTCCTTTTCTAAAACCATAAAAAAAATATTATGGGCATCCTTGAAATTTTTTAACTAAATATCCTTTTAGCACTAAATTCCTAAATAATTCATCAATTTATTTCACCATAGTTTCTTCTTCGGTCAATGGTTTATCCATTAAAAGTGGACATTTTCTAAAACCAAAAACCATATTGTGAGAATCAATTATCATATTAGAAAAACCATATAATCATTTTTAGTTTTTCTAATTCTTGAAAAAATATTTTTATTATAAGACAGTATAGGTTTAACCAAGGTTATTCATTATCATTATCTATTCAGATCCTTTATAATGGTTTGTATATAAAATCTGAATTATTGTATTAATATCCCTCAAGAGTGTCAAATGAGGTCTTTAGTCAGGACTATTGTCATGTGTCGGGTTATGCATGAGTCAGGCCCAACACAACTTGTTAGAGTTGTTACCCCTTAGTACATCAGTTCCAGAACAATGTCTACATGTAGTATACAACATTGATGTATTTCTATAAAAACCCAAAGAATAATAACCCTAATTAAATTCCATAACATTCTTAAATAATTATCCTTCAAATCTAACATAAGGTTATGTTATCTAATCTATGTTTCCATAAATCTAGTTCCCAGCGTTTCTACTAAACTTCCTCTTATACCAACTGTAGCGACCTGACCCTAAAAATCTCAGAGCTAGTCTATACTACCATTATGTTGGTATGGTTATAAGGAATAAAATCTTGAAGTACTAAATATTTAATTAGTATTGATAAAGAAGAAACATATATAATTTTTTTATTAAAAATCAATAAACTAATTACAACATATTTTTTTCTTATAGGATAGGATAATCACTTTATTTCCCCTAGTGTATCCATGTATATCCTTCTTATCACACATAAGGTAATCCTAGGGAAATGAAACAAAATAATTTCGAACTAAAATGCTCAGTAATGGTATTCTATCATGGAAATAATAGTGAATAAATGAGAATATTGAATATGTCAAGGTTATAACTGAACCCACATTTCATAAACTAAATTTTCTAAATGGATAAACAATATTGAAAGGTACTGAGTTAAAATATATTACCTTAAATAAATTAACAAAGAATTAAATTAATCCGTTGATATGTCTGAAAAATTTCGTGGATAATTAAAAAAAGAGTCTAAATGAGGGAAATAGTTAATTATTGGACACCATGTTTCCCAGGGACATGTAACCTTTATTTTCAAGACATGTCAGAAGATGGCTTAAAATAATGTGTAAAAACCCATCGAAGAAAATCCAACATACTTGTCCCCTGATACTTCCAATGCATTGAGGTGATATCAACCACCAGGCCCCACTAGTGTCATACATGTCCAAATAATTCCTCATATATCAAATAATTGATTTAATAATCTGCATTATGAAATATCGATATAGGGTAGAAGATAATAATTTATCAATATTTCCTCAGTGGAGGATAACTAAAAACAAGGGTTTTTGAGGTTGATAGAAGGATACACCATTAAAATATTATTAATAAATTCTTCAAAATGGATATTTAAACATTCTAAAGTGTCTCATACCACATTGAAACATTTTAATCATAATTAACCATGAATTAAATGAAACATATAATATCAGGATATAAGGAGATTTGTGATATAACTTTTCAATTTAAACAATATATGTAAAAATTATATATGTTTTAGGAAATAAATATATCCATGATAAATGATATGGATGATTAAAGGAAATTGAAATTCAAATGGTCATATGAAATTGAATATTTCTAATGGGGTTAAAAAGGAATCATATATGCGAATGTCAATACTATCCTTGGGCAAATAAATAATAAACCATCTAGAGGAAGAATTTCGATGGTATTCATACAACATATCCCATATGGAGTCAAAAACAAATGGTTGTTGTCATTTTTGAATAGAAATACAATGAAATATCAGTTAAATAATTCTTAAGGAAAATATAATTTTTTTTTTAAAAAATATTTTAAAATCACTATGGAAACCATTTAATTAAAAAATATCCTTGTAAATATTAAAATTAAGATTCACGTAAATAATGGAAGGTAAATTTGAACTTATCGTATAAGGTGAAAATCACATTCTTTATGCACGTCAAATTGTTATAAAAATGACTTATTTTGAGAGAGGCAAGATTATTACATTGAAAAAAATTATAAAATTAAAAGGGGAAATGTTACTTTAATAACTAGTTTATTAGAGGTTAAAAAAATTAGAAGTTTTTTAGAAAACCTAGTTTTTATTATAAATAGTTTCTCTTACTAAAGAGAGCAATGAAGTTGATTTTATTTAAAAACTTTTTCCAAAATCTTTTTCATACCATAGAAGGAAAAAATTATACTATTAATTAAAAAGATAATTAATAACTAAAAAAGAATAAAATTAAATTATTTATTAAAAGTGATTCAATAATTTCTTATAATTCAAATTCAAGTGCAAACAATCCCAACCTAAATTGGATTGTGAAGTAAACCCATGATAAGATCTTATCGTTGATGTGATAATAAATAAATGAATAGATTATGTGATTCAATAGTAAATACAAATAAATGAAGTGGAAATAAAACAATATATGAAAAATTTACGAGACACATAATCTCAGAATATTAACAATAACGAGGAAATAAAATAACCCAATGAAACGGAATCGTTTTATGAAATTCTACACCACCTGGTAACTTTTAACTAAAATCCCCTTATAAGAAATAATAAAAAATAAAAATAAAAATACCATGAGGTTAATAAATTAATGATATAATATAACAAAATGGGATGTAGATACACCACATATAATAATTAAGTGGTGAATATGACATTTATCCCATAAATGTAAAAAGTGAGACAAAAATCAGTTACCTTATACTTCTTTTTTCGGTGAATATAATTTAACCTCTTATATATTTGTTTAAATTATGTTATTAAAATATACCATATCCATAATTATATTAATAATATTATGTATTATCTTCTTACAATATCTTATTAACCATTTTTCATAATCTTTTGTTATTTTCACTATTTCAGATGTTAATTGCCCATTTTTCGAATATATTTTGACTTGTTACTAGTTGTTATTATTAAAGAGATTATGATTTCATCATAAAAAGAATCTAAACCATGATATATATATAATATATATCTTGTATAAATTTGTATATAATAATCCATTATATTTGGACATAGAAAACGACATGCAGTGTTCATGGGGAAGGTAGGTCGTTCTTAGCCATGAACACTACCTTCATTTCATTTCCATATTTGAAAAAAATAAAAATTAAAAGTTATATATGAATATTATACTTAAAATGACAAATATATTTCATATATGTTACATATTTTTATTAAAAAAATCTTTTATACATTTTATTTACAGCTTGAATGAATCATATCACCTTGAGGAGGCGATAATCTACACTTCTAAAAACATTGTTATCGTATTTACACAAAATAGAAAGAATATAGTTATGTGATATAAACAAATTAAAAAAGAATAAAGGAATTATAAATATAATATATATCATATATAAACATCTTTTTAATCATATTACCAAAATATAAGAGGTGGTAATGGAAAAACAAACTACATTGTTTTGTGAGGCAATAGTTCGCCATACACCTAAACGGTAAGTTCATTACACTTTAGATTGGAGTGTCTTTTAGTAAAGTTAAAACACATAGAATAAATAAATAAAAATATATTGAGGATAAAAAATTTATATAAGAGATAAATAAGAATATTTTAGGGGGTGGATAATGAAAATAAATCAAAATAGATTGTGGAAGGATGTTACCTCTTCTTTGGGTAACTCCTTTTGGTTTGCACTGAAGGGATTACATTGATGGATTCATACCAAAATAAAGGCTTATAGGATGATGGGAGGGCTATTTAAGATATATTTTAGAATATCTAGGTTGATCCAAAGTGTCTAAAGAGGAGTGAAGAAGTGAGAGCAGTGAGTGTCTTTTTATGGGGAAGGAAGAGTGGCATTCTTGTGATTTATTGAAAATGGAATCCCACAAATGATTTTTTCATTTAATGTGGCTCCAATATAAAAAACATGATATATAAGGGATTATATGGTCAAAATATGACAACAAAATGGATTTTGGAAAATTTTCTAGACATTTTAGATCTTACATTTATCGAATAGTCCCATGTTAAGTTAATTTTTCTCTTAATTGTTGTAATTAATTTTAATCAATTTCTATAATATTTTTTAAAAAAAAACTAATTTTACCTTATTAGACATTATAAATTTTACTTATTCCAAATTGAAAATTAAATTTTTATATATTAAAATCACAAAAGCCTAAAAATAATTTTAAATTTAATCCCACACACGAAACAACAATGTTAGTATTTAAAGAAAAGATGATCAATATTTTTATATGTTTTTGTATTAAATTTCAAAGTTAAATTGATTCCAATGACCGAAATTAGGTTATTAAATAAAAAAATAATCTAAATAAACTTTAAAACCAATTAATGATATTATTTAATCTTACAAATTAATAACAATAAAACGAAAATTTTAATTAATATTAAATATTTATCATTATTAATTGAAAAATTAAACATCAAAATAAAAATATTCAACCTAATGTAATTTTATGTTATTATTTTAAAATTGTAATTTATTTTAAAATATAAATTTTTAAAATTTTCATAAAATATGATTTAAAATAGGTTCTTCATTAAACAATGGTAATGTTACTTTTTTATAAAAATACCAATTTTAAGCATAAAAAATTATTTCTTCATGATATGATAAATATAAAATCTACTAAATTAATATAAAATATAATTTATTAAATATATTCCAAATATATTTCATTAATATAATTCTATTATTGTATCTAATTTAATTTATTATGATAAAATGCCATTGTGAGCATAAAAAAATCCTTTATATTCAATTGGTTCTTATATTAATTTCTAATTAATTTGAAATTAATAAATTAATTATATATTTATGTAAAACATATATTTTCATAAGTTAGTTAATACTATTCCTAGACTATAATTTAATATTAAAGTTATTACATATTATATTAAATAATAATATATTGTTTCTCAACCAAACTCAGTCTTATGTGTAATATAAGTCCTCTACGATACTCATTGTCACGTGTGACAAACACTATCTCATAATTTATTGATTTTCAAGATATATATCGGATTTATTTAAAATAGTAATTAGATTTTAATGTCTATGGATATTATATTCAATTACATATTTTGTGTTTCATTTCAATCATGCTATCGAATACGATATTAGTATTTTAGATTATTTTATGATGTAACACTAATGTTGGAGATATTGTGTTATATAGATGTGGATTGGGTTATTTCACTGGATGATAAGAATTCTTTAATAGGTATTGAATTTTATGTTTCATATTTTATATTCTCCTCAAGAATAAAAAATATCTCTCATTTAGTACTATAAAAGTTGAAAAATTCATAGTTACTATACATTTTATACATCTATTATTGATTAAGAAACATCTTGAATATTTTTTATTTTAGGTGAATTGTCCAATTTCAATCAAGATTGATTAATTGAGTGATATTATTCAATAAAAAAATCATTTATATCATTCATGGAAAAACCATATCATGATTTAATTATACATTATTAAATAAAAATGTGATTTTGGTTTGTGTAAATTGGATTTTATGTGTATTCAAGGCATATTCATTGATATAATTACAAAGTCACATATTATGGTAGGTTTTGAGAAGAATCCACTAGATAATTGGGTTAATCTTATATATTATTTGATAGGTTTGGAGAAGGGACCTGGACTCCCCTATTTTTATTCTCATTAACATGTGATAATATATAAGTGGTCCATTACATGGTAAGATTCCCTTAATTGGTTATTTTATAGAGTTAATATTCTGTTCTTTTAAACTTCAATGAAGTCCTTTTTCAAATCATTTAGAAAGAGGAATATATATTGGATTATTATTTATTGATGGGTTATATTTAAAAAGAATATTGATGATGTTTCCCTCATATTTACTGATAAAGGGGGTGATTTTTCTTTTATAATAGGTAAGAGACATTATATAAATTCATAGTTAGGGTTTGATTCGTATTTATTAATGATTTTAATGAGAATTAATTTATTTCAATAATCCATATTAAGAGAAATAATTATGGGATACATGGAGTGATGAGCATGATTAAAATATATTATTTCATTGATTTTTTACTTTTATAAATCATTCTCATAATGAGATTGATTCATGTGAGATTATAGTGAATAATGATTGAATCATTTCGGTAGATCATCGTGATGATGAGGATTTAGAATATTGATATTACCTTTAGGGTGTAATATCCTAATTTGTATTCGAGAGAAAAAGGATTTCACATGGTGTAGAAGTGTGTTCTTCAATATATAGGTGAGAAATGAATTCCCAATGATTTCCAAGGTTGTAAACCAAAGTGGAAAGTGATTCTAATTTTAATTTTTAAGATAATGTAGTATAATTATAATGAATTTGGGTACATTAAGTTATCACCGAGTGAATTCTCATTAAACGTATCCCTATATGGGTGATCCAAGTGAATGTTTCTTATTCCTATCATTGCATTGATTATTTCAGTAACCATGAGGTAGATAATTGAGTTTCTACTAACTGTGAAACAATATCATTACAAAGGGATATTCATATTTTTTATAAAATTACTCTTATCCCCTCTCAAGTTATGTTTTTTACATGGGCCGCAAAAATAACTATGAAATGGCAGAAACGCTTTGATTCATATCTCATCAAATGTTTTCCAAAATCTTTGACCAATTAAAATCAATTACATTTTGTTATTTTTTATAAATAAATATTTAATTATTTAATGAATGAATTTATATAAATTATACAGTCCTAAAAAAATTAAAAAATAATATTTAACTAAGTTATTCAATGTTAATTAAAATTATAGAATAACATAATATATATATATATATATATTCAGACTTGGAAATTTAAGTAAAAATAATATGAAAACTATTCTAAAAAATATTTCAAATATATTATTAATTTTTTAGTTCCTAAAATATTATTATATAACCCAAAATGATGAAATATTTAAATTTAGTGGGTATTTGGTATAAAGTTAAAAAAATAATTGATTAAAACTGGTGAAATAATTTCTCTAACTATTTTATAATTAAAAGGGTGTGGAAGAATTACTGAAAATCTTTTTGAAATATTGGTTAGACCACTCTAAAATTATAGTAGGATTTTTTTATTTCATATAAGATCTAATGATCTTATGTTTTATGAATTTTTCTTATATCGAACTCCCCTACTTTTTTTTATTAAAATTATAATATATTAATTATTAAAAATATAATTTTTACTTAAATACAAAACATAAAATTGGTTCTCATTTCACATGTTAAATATAATCATCATTCATATAATCTCTCAGAATATTGGCCGCCTCAATGACCTAAAAATCATTATCTATAATAACATAATATAATGTCTGTTTCAATAAAATTTTAAATACCACTAAGAGTTTGTTTTTTATACTTATATATGTATTTTTTGTGCATATTTTACATGAATATCATGTGGGTGTGTCCATAAATTGAGTTTTAGTATAAATAATGACTCATCTTCTCAATGAAATTTAGTTGTTTTCTTTTATGAATTCGTTTTATTTTCTAATCATTAGATCCAGTTATTATGTAACATAATGATAATATTTTATAAATTCCTTCAATAAATTTCATAGTAGTATTTTAAGCAATGATGGGACTATTTCAAGGGTATTAGTGATGAATTATCATTTAAAGAGATTATATATTTCATGGATTTATAATATATTATCATCATGGATATATTTGATGTATGGAATGAGTATTCCAAACCACTTCATTACATATGTTATGGTAGTTAGAGATGATGGATATATAGGGATGTTTAAACAAGATAAATAGAAAAGTTTTTTTATCAAATATAGAATGAAATTAATCCTCATGTGTTGTAGCTATATACACATATATAGTTAGAAAATTGAAAAGAAAATTATTGGGGACATGAAAACATTTTATGAATTTTTTTTATTACAGAATTAAAAAATTGGTTATTAAAATGGATAATGACACATGTCCAAAACTACTGAAATTAAATTTGATATTATTTTATTTATCATTTACGTTCTTATAATAATTTTTTATAAGGTTTGATATATATATATATATATGTATTGTCCACTAAAATAAGTAAATTGGTCAAAATATTAATGATGCACCTTAAGAATGGGCCAGGTTTTGTTTTTTTAATCTAAATATTTAATATTATCTTTATTATAACGTTTAACATAGTAAGAAATTATCCCCCATAGAATACATTTAGTTATGATTATTATTAATTTTTATCATAAATTTCTTATAAAATATTAATCAATATGATCATATATTCATTAAAAATAGATAAACAAACTATGGTTATGATTATCCTGACATATGAATAAAAATACATGTGAGCCCATTTTCACATGAAAAAAATAAACAATTCATATAGGTTGTTTTGACATTAAATATGTGATAAGTTACCATTGGTTAAATTTTAAAAAGAAATAAAAACACTCCAAAATATAATTTCTAGTTTTTTATGGAATGATTCATTTTTTTTAATATATATGTTTTTTTTCTTGGTTAAAAAATGAATAAATTAACCCAAAATTTGAAAATTGGATTGTTTTAACCTAAATTTAGAAAAGGATTTGAAGATTCATGGTAAATCTATTGAAGATAATCTTACATGAATTTGATGTTGTAAGTGAAAAATATGTATTGAATTGTTTCAAAATTATTATTCTTCATTTTTAATTGTGAATGAGAATATAAAATTCTCACATGGTCAGTAGCCACTGAGTGGTACCTAAACTAGAAGAGTTTCCAACAGACATTGGGTGCACCTCCACATATACAAGAGGCTTGGAACTAGTTAATTTTGTCTAGGGTAGTACTTGGGAGAGAATACATCCCCATATAAGTGTGTAAAATAATCTAAAAATAATGATACATCATTATCATTAATGATAAATGTTCATAAAATAAAATAAACACATCCAAAAATAAATAATAAATGTTTTAGAAGCAAGTAGGCATAAATACTCATAGATGATCACACACTAGGATGATCATGTACATGAATAAAATATAAGAATAAACTAAATTCTCACTCCACTCCACTAAATATTCAAACTTCTCCACATACCAATGTCTGAAAAATGTGATTTATCATACTGGGTCATGAAACATATAGACTCTAAAAAACAGGAACCTATAAAAAGTGAAATCTATTTGGGTAACCATGTTTCATGGTTGACCAAGCAGGGTGTGTGTATAACTCAATGGGGGAACCATCGATACAGTCCCAATTATATCCATTATAGGAAATTAATACCTATGATATGACTAGATAATTAAATAAATTCTTTTTGGATGCATAAATAAATAACATATATCAATATTAATGCTCAAAAATTGAACCTTGAGATTAACCCAATTCCGCTTCAACCATTTTAAGAGTGTCTCTGAGTATTTCATGTTATCATTACATCTAAAAGTATGCCTAGTGAACATTAATTAGTAGTAATAAAGGTTGGATACTAAGAAGAGACCTGAGGAATCTTCATAGTATCACACTGCAAGCCAATCCCATATAGGTTATCCTAGGAAATAAATATTTATCAGAAAACATAATTGATCATGAACAGGTAAACCCAGGTGATCCAATACTCATCGGTGGAAAATCACTTACCTAAGAGACAATTCAAGGAAATAAATAGTCATAATGGGTCACCACCAAACCTTATAGGGTAATCCTGAATCATCCAAAATCAATAGGCATAATTTTTTAATTTGAAGAGGCAATACTATGAATTTCAGTGACATTAATCATTATCACTAAATCTCATGAGGTAATCCCGATGGTTCTATATTTATCCAGAATCATCACCAAACCTCAGGATATAATATTGAGCATTCCACAGTCATCAAATTTCATTAATAAACCATTGGAGTAAATCATGAGTGTTTTATATATCAAATACATTATACTAGTTATTTTTTCTCACCCAAACCATCTCATAATATATATATCATGATAAGTTATTGATCTACCTGAACTCGTAAAAAAACTGAGGTTATCCCTTCTAGTGAATGAAAAACCGATTTCACATCTATAATTGGATCAAAAAATCTATTTTAGTTATAAGGTAACACACTATATCTATATTACCCATTCCTAGTATGCATCCCCTCGCTATGGTCAACATCATAATAGGGAAACCACTAGGGACCCATACATCTCATCATATCCTAGATACCCTACATTGGATTCCCTATAAATTTGTTATCTCTTAGTGAAACACACTTAACTGGGATGGAATGATGTCTCTTAGCATCATCAATGTCTCCTTGAGGACTCGATTGCCTCATAAACAGTTCCAAAAAGTGAGATAACATCACTCCCATCCCCTTTCCATGTTATTGTAGGTTAGTCTGAACACCCAACCAATTATTACTTCTCCTCAGATTCACCCCAATTATTTATTCAGGTCATTTTTGGGTAAGAACACTAACGCTATGCTTATTGTACTAAACTAAAGTATCCATGTAATTTCAAGGTTCCTTATAGACATTTCCTTTTCCATCCATAAAATTCCATCACTCATGTCTTCCAAGAGGATATTATAGGCACCAATTACAAGGATGACTAAAATTACCATTTCAATGAATTTAAATAAGAAACCCCTGAGTTCTAACTATCTCAAGGAAAATGAATCATAATGAGGTCCCCACTCATCAATAACTTATGAAATCAACCTTGTACATAAGGGTTTGTTATGCCATTGTATAATTGTTATTTTTAGAAATTCAATATATAAGTGATTACATTTTTTGATAAATTTAATCTTGGAAGATCACACTAATTGAAAGAACTCAGAATGAATGAATATATAAACAAACTGTAAAACCCAAATAGAAATGTTTGAGGGACCACCTTCATCAATTTCATAGATCTTTTCATCTGAAATCAGAGGCTAATTGTTTTTTTAGATTTATCCAAATCTATCTAACAATTGAACATCACCATATGGCTCTAACACATTCCATAATACTCAAATTCATATAATATAATCAAATTATAAATAATTTAATATTTTTAATTTATTTTATTAAATTTCACAATTTAAATTAAATATTAATAAATGCCTAAATTCTGATCGGTTTACCCTATCATAAAACAAAATTTAATAAATTCATATGGGAGGCCCCAAACACGTTTTTGGCATCAACCTCTGAAATTAAATGCCAATTTGAAGTGATAAAATAACCATATTATTTTAATTTAATCCAAAAATAACATACAAATCCACAAAAATGACTTACCTCTATCATAAAAATGATCTATGGTTTGTAAATTTTGTATTGAGATATCCACTATTTATTGTGTATAAATCATCATTAAATCCATCAATTTCACCAAGATATTATGGAATTAGAATCAAAACCATAATCTTGATTCAACCAAATGAGATTGAAATAGATTGAAATCAATATATTTCGAAAATAATGGTGGAATGTCACTTAAAACTCAATGAAATTTCATTTAAGAACACCTAAATAAAAATAATTCAATGTATCAAAGGGAGGATGACCAGATAGGGTGTGCATGTACGGGAGACAATGAAAAGAGGCCCTAAGTCCTTAAATAATTCGTAAGAAAAATGAGGGATTTCCCTCAAAATTAAAAAATGAAGAGTGGAAAAATGGATTTTACCACGTCAAAGCCCTTCAATTATTTTCAATTCCTCCAATCAGAAACTCCCAATGAACATAGATCACATTATAGTGGGTCCTTCATTCCATATTCTTCAGACAAATAGAAAAAACTGAACAATTGGGTTAGTACTCTCACATGGAATTATTTCCATGTACTTCACATTGTCAATTTCTCACAGGTGAATTTCCATATAACTGTACCCAATATAATGATCCACACCATGGACTTAGGAATTTTTATATCCAAAATGTGGTCTATTATGTCACAGTCCTCCCTACATTATTTTACAAGATGTGAATTTTCATTGTAGATTAACTTGGATTCCATCTCCATAATTTTGAAAGCACCAAAACACCCTTTAATATCAATTATTCCACCAAAAACATCCCAGAAAAATTTACCAACAATATAACCTCCAATCCAATCATCGGTTCTCAAAAACAAATTACACCAAAAGAAAATAATTATAATTTCACCTGAATTCTGAAACATGTATGGACATAGGTTATTATAATCTTCCAAATTATTATCATATAATAAAAATAATATCAAAAATTGATCCATAATTCCACAACAATTTTATTTTTTAATTAATGTATGTTTTTCCACTTTTACTATGAAATTCCAAACAATCTCCCATTGTCCAAGCCTAACCATAAGGCATACTATTTATCCAAAATTGATCCACCACTTGTAAACATTACCAAACATCAAGATGATAAATACTGGATATTATAATCTTATATTTTATATTATATTTTATTTTAAAATTTTACAATGATATATAGTGCACACCACATGCAACACCAACCATAAACAAATAGTGAAATAATAATTATATATGACTGTTATAACCAATTTGTTGGTTTTTTGGGTATGAATAAGAATTATAAAAATATAAATTATATTTAAAATATGTATTTAAAAATTAAAATTATTAATTCAATAAATAATTTTATCATTTATCAAATTACTATATTTGGGTAAAAAATAAAATTTTCAATTAACCTTTCAAAAAACATATCTTTTTAAAATGGGTTTTTCGAATTTTATACATTCATTATTTGAATTATTTTCTACTAATTTTAGAATTTTTATTTGAAAAAATTAACATTTTTTTGATATCATAACAGAGATATTATATTATAGTAACTTTATGATTTTTTTTTAAAATGTTATGTTTTTGGTGAATAGTGAAAAATACCGATTTTGATCAAACTACCATTTATGTTGTGAAGATAATGTAATTTAAATGTCCCATTCTAATATGTATTTTTATCAAAAGAAATAATATTAATTTTATTAAAAATAATCTATTAAATTTTATAATAATAATAATTAAATTATATTTTCTTCTATGTTAATTTTATGCTTATTTTTTATCGAGAAACTATTTTTTATATATTTTTCATACATATATTATAATAAATTTCATCAACATATAGAAATAAATTCATAGAAAATGTGTTTAATATTTTTAATTAGGATGCTTAAATATTCTCAGTTGATGGATTTCATTTTTAAAGATTATTAATAGTCCTCTTGGTAAATGTTTATCACTATAGTAATGGGGAAAACATACTAACTAATGTTTAAACTATATGATACAACCACAAAATCAACCCAAATAATTCATTAACTTCATTTTATGAGATTAATTTTCCCATAAATTTAATAAAAGATAAAATATTTCATTTTAGTTTCACGTTCCTTTTATTATGAGTTTAATATTAGTTTATATTAAGAAAAATTTTAAAATGTTACTCTCATTATTTAAATTTCTAAAATATATTTTTATATTGAAGAAAATAATATATTAATATTTATAAATAATTATTTTAACTCTTAATAAATAAAACATGTTATATAATTTTTTTTTATTTTTTAGGGATGGTATAACTTCCTTGAATTATTATGAAACATTGATTTATAGCTTGTACATGCAGTAGAATAATCTAAAAAATGATACTAAAAAAATTTAAAGAGAAATATCTTGGATGAATTATATTCACCAAAAGATTTAATGGATAATTATAATTTATAATTTATTATTAATGAGTTTATATTCAAATTCTATTGTTAGCAAAATCTCATGAATTTTATTGTATGACAATTATCTCTAAAATAACCTTAATTGATTTTTTCTGTTAAAATATTAAATTTAAATCATTATAATGTAATTAAATTACAATATTGAATCAAGTGAATGAGAATTTTTTTATTTTATTATTACAGTCTAATATATTCTCAACTTTTAATTTTGTAAATAAATTTGATGACTCTGAAGAACTGAAATTTTTGTTACAACAATTACGGTTCGAGAGGCATAACGAGAGGGTTAAACCAAATGATAAGGTTTAAATGACTACGAAACATGTATAAATTTTTTTACTTGATTATATTTAAAAATAATATTACTATTATTTGAGTTTGATGATTATTTGTGCCATTTATAGTTATTTGGTCACATATTATATATATATATATCATGTATTTATAGTTTTTCCACCCACCCCAAAAATAAAAGGGAACCATATATCCATTCTTATTCATAGAGTTTGAGACATGTAGTTTGGTATTGACATAGAAAAATTACTTCATGGATTACATTAAAACATCCTTTAGCATCTTTTCTTTCACCAATAAAATACTATTAAGTCTTATGGCATAGTAAGTGAAGGATTCTAAATAAGAGGTATAATTCTAAAGGGAGTTCATTTATTTTATTTGATATTATTATCCTATAAAATATATCATAATAATGATTATAATAGGAAAAAATTATTTTAAATATACTAAAATATTATAATTTTAATGGGAAAACTTGTATACATTCTCTTTTTTTTCCTATGGAATTCAAAAATATTGATTATATGTATAGCTGACATATCGTATACATGAAGTGGTCTGTTTTATTTATAATCACCTCCTCCCAAAGATGATTATTATTATTGATTTAATAAATATATATTATATATAATTCTAATATATGATTGTTTAAGATGTTATATCACTTACCCATTTTAACATACATATGTTTTTAAATATTAATGACCATTATGTATACATGTGGGCAACCACATCTACGAAGTGACTTGATTCCTTTTTCATTTCTAAAATCCATGCATGATTATAAATTTTTATTTAATTTAAATAAGGACAACTATTTAATGATTAATATTTTGAGGATCATGAAAACATGAAACTAGTTAATGGATAGAATCTAATGAATCAGTATAGGGATTGAAAATATAATGATTAACCCTTGGGATGATGATGTAAATAAAAAATCATAAACATACAGGTTATATGATTTTATTAGTGAATCATATATTTTACAATAAATCTGACTTTGTTATATATATATATTTAAAAAAAATATTATTTTATGTTGAATGGGGTTATGAGAACACATGAATCATGTTGGATTTTAGGTAAGATAAATTTCTTCTCATTTACACATAAAAGAGACATAATTTATATAATGAACCAAAATAATTTTACATTGTGTATATAATTACCATTGAAAATTAATATATTTTTTTCTTATTTTTATTAGTATTAAAAGTTTTTGATAGATGTTTTTTAGGAATTAATATTCAAAATTTAATAAATAAGAGAGTATTTTTTTAGCAATCTCTTATTTCATCGACATTTTTTCTTTTTAAAATTTTGCAGAAATATTTTTTTGATTTAATCTCATCAACTACTAGTTTATCATCTATAATACCTATTTATAATGTTTCACTTTTGTAACATATTTTTATTCTATTGAGTATTTAAAATGTTCACCACAATATTTTTATTGAAATTTGAACTTGTTTCTTCTTTAGTTTGAAAATTGTTATTCCAGGTCCATATTCATGAAACTAAAATCTAAAATGACCTTATATAAAGTCAAATGACCAAAAGAATTAATTTTCAACCATATATTACATTTTATAAAAAATTTCAAAATGAATTTTATTTTATTTTTCTAATGATATGTCTTACAAATTTTCAGATAAAGTGGGAATGAAATCCCTATTTTAACATTTAAAATAAGAAATAATTTTCCAACCATCATAACCTTTTCTCAATTCGAAGTATTATTTATATGTTTACATGGTTATTTTCAAATGATAACTCACTTTATATTTTGGGAATTTTTTATTTAAATATTATATAAATTAAAGGATAATATTTTCATAAAGTAATGAAATTAATTTTTGATGTAATTAAAAACATCATTTTTTCCTTGATGTTCCCAAAATAATGAAATAAATTTCACTAAAATGTTCCAATTTCAATTTTTTTGTATAAAATTAAATATTGATTTTCCTTTGTAAAATATTGTTAATTTGTGGTCTTATTTAATTTTCAATGGATTTATAGATTTTTGTTCTTTATCATTATCATGATCCCATTAGTTATCAGACTCCATAAATTCCTTATAATGTTTTTGTCCTCTATATAATTTATCATCGTTTTAATTATTTATAAAGAATCATTTATACGACATTTATTTTTTTACAAATGTCTTAAATTTAAATAGAATTTATTAGCTGATGGAATTTTAATAAGAATGTAATTTCATTGATAGATGAAAAATTATGTATTATAGATTCAATATGGATAAATAATGATTTATAAGGAATTTTTAGAATGAATTTTTAATCATTAAATATATTATGGACAAAAATTATGTGTATGTGATGGTATGGGTCATGTTATATATAACCCCTTAATGAATCGACAAGCCCCATAATGACTAATAGGTTGGCACATTAATGAGTTAATTGGATCATATATTCCATAAAATTATTTTTTCTTTCCCAATGCCTTGACAGTAAGATTCATGACATCAATGATGATACACTGATGTTAATATAAAGACTGTATGGTTTTATGAATACCCTCTATTAATAATAATGTTTTTTAATCCATGGGACTATAATGTTGATATTATCCATGGATGTACGTTGAACTCAAGTTGTTGATTTAATTGAACCTGATATCATTATCAACTATGAAATATTACTTATTATTTATTTACTCATGAAATATTACAATTTTTTAAGCCTTATTGGGAATATAATCTCACCCTTTATTTATTTTCCATTCCCTAAGCAGTATTGAAGTATATTTGGAATGATTTCAAGGCTATAATAATGGATTTCATGTTTTTTTATTCTTACAATGTAACATGGGTAACATTTATGTATCTAGTTTTCCAATATATTTAAATTGATTGATATATCATGGTGTGATCCCCTACATTATGAAAAAATTTATTAAATAAATACCAACCCAATATTACTTGAGATAGTGGTAATACACCAATGCACATATAATCAGATACACCATGGATTCATAGAATAATTAATTATCAAGAAAATGGTGATATAAAATATAATATTAAACTCAAAATAATAAATTCATATCCATGATTATCCCCACCATTAGAGTATATTTTAATTCCACAAGGGTTACGATAACGTCACTCGTGTGTACGATAGACTACCACCACTTAAAGTGACGTGATTTGTTTTTCGTATACATGTTTCATGAAAGGTGTTTAGGTTAATGAGAATTAATATAAGTGATATTTATCATATAATAATAACAATGGAAGTATAATATCACATATAACTTCTTACTATATTATCCATTGAAAAATAATAACATTGATCATGAGATAGTGTGGACTACCACTGCCAGATAGTAATGTGAAATGATCATGATTTTATGTTTATATGGATTATAATAAGGATTAATTTGATTTATCTTAATGATATATATGAAATAATAACCATTCTAAAATGTTAAATTAATTTTTATTTTTCTTTTGTTCTATCCATCGATAAAAATGCAAACAATGCTCAGTCTTACGTTCGACTTACTACCTCCATGATAAGTGTAATACATTTTCTATCCAAAACATTATTAGATTACTAGAAATACATATTTAATGAATATATATTATATTTATATGATGGGTAACATTATGAAGATAATTTAACAATGAAATAATTAAATAGAAAAAAAATTATAAAGAAATACACACATAAAAATTGAAGTAACTATCACTCAAAATCGTGATTTAAAAAAAATTTAATAAAATTGTGATAAATTAATATATGTAAATAAAATATGGTACGCAATTTATGAGTATTATAACAACATAATTTTTTGTAAAATATTATTTTCTTGGAATATATCTAATATTTTCAATATTTTACATTACTCAAAACACTAATTTTAGCTTAAGTTATACGAAGTAATATGTCTCGATTATGTTACACAGAATCCCAAGCTTATCATTTGTTACACGCAACACCAAGTTTAAATGTATTATGACATATAATTAAAATATAATTATTTAATATGATAGTTATCACCATGAAATAGGAATGGTGGGTGTGAATTGGACTAACGGAATTACAAAAATATGGTTTTCACAAGAATATATAATTAATTCATTGGTGACCAATTAATTACTAATGAAAATCAATACTAATTGAAAATAAATGAAATATTTTTCATAAAAACTATTTTATTTGAAAACAATATGTTCTATTACATGAAAATAAAAATAAATAAGTTAATAATTTAATGAAATTTAAATATTATATATTAAATATAATAGTTAACATTCATCTTATTTGTTTTCTAGACAAGAGTTATTAATAAATCTATTATTATTCTTCAAAACTATTTTTTTCTAAAAAGATTTACTATCAAATTTTTTTTGAAAACTTATTTTAAAAATAATCTTTCATACTTTTTTATATTCTATTGTAAAAATAATGGTCATTTTTGAAATTATAATATAAAAATTATGTTTATGGTAAATTTCTTGGGCTTTTCAGACGTGTATCATTTTTTAAAGAATAGTAAAAATACTGAATTATAATTGAAAAATGCCTTTAAATTTAAAATATTTGTAGATTTAAAATATATTTTTACTTTTTTTAAATTTAAATTAATTCAATTTAAAATTATTTAGTAAAATTTATGTCATTTTGAACACTTTTATATTGAATTTAGATAAAAAACATTGTATAGTTTTGATCATATTATTTTTAAAACATATTTTATCATCTCATATGTGGTATTATTTTTAAAATATTATTTTCCAAATATTGGTATTCAATTTAGAATAGTGGATTCAATATTGGAATTCATAAGAATTTATAATGTATCATAATTTCAACTTAATTTTTGACCAAAATAAATATTGAAAATTTTAAAAATATTAACCACGGTTAAGGTAAAAACTGATTTACCTGGGGTACAACTATTTTGATAAGGGTTAAAAATGACCTACCACATACGATAAAACCCATTTTATGATAATATTTACACCGTAACTCTTTTAGTATTGATAATGGATTATTTTGGTGTATTTTTTCAAGATAAAATTGTAAGTATGATGGAATATTTTTAAAAATTACAAATGTGTCACTCAACTCACTTATAAGTGGCCACACCTCTCCTCTTTTTATTATTACATAACATCCATTTAGTTAGGCCAATAAATACCAAAATCAATTCAAAACATTCCCCCTCTCATCTTAGTATCCTTATTTTGGACATAAAGCAATCATAGATGGATTTTTCTAAAAACCAAAAGAGGATACCTGAAGTAGAGGTATTGTTCATCAACAAGCCTTTTATTCATCCACTCACATAAATTTTTATGATAACATAATGATATAAAAATCACATTATATTAATACAGTGGGAAATTTTTATTTTACGGTAATTACCAATAGTAATATCCACTTTTATTAAATGTTTTATGGAATCATCATTCGTTTATACGGTGGAATCTCACCTCACGAACTGATTTCATTATTTTCTCAAACACTACCTCTTGGGGATGGAAATATTGATGGATTTATTTATTATATATGATATAAATAATATTTAATATGTTAATATTATTCTATAACTAGTATATCACACATACCGTCATAATATTCATTTTGTGGGAATATAATATCATTGCTCATGTGTTCGGCAGACTAAAATCTTGCAAAGTGATGTGATTTGTTCTTATATTACATGAAAGGTATTAAGGATGTGTTTAATGAAAATTTGTGATATATATATTAAATAAAAATGATTCTACAGTGATAATATATATCACTTACTTTTCTTTTATTCATTATTATGAGAAAGTGGAAATAGTATTCATTTATACATATGACATCTCATCTCCATGAACAGTGTATTTAAATTTCTATCACTACATTTTATGGTTAACTATAAATATATATTTAATTCGTATATATGATATTTATATCATATATTATATTATATATAATATGAATCCATGATCTAAATAATATGATCTAGAAATAACTTGTTAAAACATACATAAAAAAGAAATAAGTTATTGCATAAAACATGACTTAAACATTAAATTGTTAATAAAGAGGGGAATATGAGGTCATAAGAAAATAATTTTTGTTATGATATATATGAATACAGTTCTATAACAAATTTATAGTAAAATTATATTTATTATAAAATATTTTTGAGCATGAATGATGGTAATAAAGTAATATTGTATGTGATTTCTGTCTCACTTTTATTTTCAATGAGACTAATGCATATTCACCACATGATTCTATTATGTGGTTTATATAAATTAAATTAACTAATATTATGATTATTATGAGGAATATCTTTTTATTTAAATATCCATTTTATTATCTTTTTTTCATTAGGTTTTTGTTTTAATGTAATCAACATAATAAGGGATTCTTGTCACAATTTTTCTTCTTTGAGACATACGTTATATTATGAACAAATATTACTTCAAGATGTGAGTACACATGCACTTTTAAATTTAATATAATGAATATATTTATCCTGATATAATTTCAATGTTCCATTTTATTTTATTCTTTCAGGGGGCTTATGATCAATGATTACCAATGTGGTGAGAGTTTTATGTTACAATATCATCATTTATCAGGATTGATTATGAATAATTATACAATATTGAAATCTCTCAAATAAACTCTCATGTATTATCATGAAATTTATTCTCCCCTATTTATTAAAGTATCATCATGTACTAATACCAGTATTCATCTTTTGGGTACTTAAAATAATTGAGAAATTGTATTTATGAAATTCGGCCAATATTTCCCTCTTTAGAAAGAAATTCATTTTCTTCCCAAACCATGTTTCATAAAATTGATTTCAAAATTTTTTATTTTTAGATAAATGATTATTAAAATAAAATTTTACACATTATTAAATTTTCAAAAAAAAAATGGAATATGTTAGTTTTTTAATCATGTTTTTTTAGGATTTCACTAAAAATTTAAATAGAATATTTGTTTTTTTTATGAATTACATGAGTTATATCACCTATTATCATGACTGATCAATGATATCAATATTAAATTATTTTTTTTCAAACCAATCTTCAAATAATATGGTTTCTTTATTATTTCATTAATTTATAAATTTTAGACAAATTATTTCATAAAGAAAGTTAGTTAAAAAATCACTTATCTTTTAGAATGTTTTTTTCAAATTAAAAGATATATTTTAAAAAAGAAATGTTAGAACTAATTTTTTAACATCCTTTATAAATTTTTTGGGCTATTTTAAAATAAAAATATTTTAAAATTTCATTATTTTTAAAAATTATTTTTTAAATCCGAAAAGTAATTTTTCTATAGAAATTTTTTAAGTTATCAAAACATTTTCCATCAAAGATGACATAAATTGATGGTACCTATGCATTACTTGGGAAGTGATATAAGGATATATTCTAATTATTTCTATTAATGGTTTATGTTTTTTTATGGAATTATGTTTATTAATCTTTGTTCTCTTCCCAAGGTTATAAAATGATAAAATTATTATGAAACCCAATTATTTTCAAAGTTCATTCTATTGTGAAATACAAAAATAATTAGGAATATTGTCTATTTTAAAAAGGTTATATTATTCATAAATGTTTATTGAACCCATTAAATTTCATAGGTTAAGATTTGATTAATTTTTTATGGCCACTTGGTAAACATAAATATTTTTATAATTATCATAAGGGTGGGATCAATATTACCCTAAAATGTATTGGGTAATGACATATTTTTCATGATTTAGACAAGACTGGTGTGTGGAGTGAATTTGGTTCATTAAGGTACTCTTTCTAACAATAATTGTTTGATGAATGAAACATGACTACTATGATGGTTTTTGGAGTGAACCCATTTCAAATTATATCCCCGGCCTTGTACCCTGACTTATATTGAAATTATTTCCTTTGATTATCTATATGCCACAAATTCCATGTATTATGCCAATATTGTTCGCTCTGGGATAATTTTTTTTGATTTCATATTGATTTATGTCTTATGAACAACAAATTTTTATTCCATGACTCAAGATTATGATATTTTATACACAAGATATGATTTTTAAATTTACTTCTCATTTTTTATACCCTTTTGTTCATGTTATGATTATGTATCTCCCTTATTTACATTTACTAAGAATAGGAGGTCTCCATTTCTTATGTTTCGTTTCCATAGGTTATAAAAACATGTATTATGTATGATTTTCATATAAATAGTGATAAATATGATGAACATAGATGGTGATGATGTAGCTCACCTACGAACCCGTTTTTTATGATTCCATGTTTCGAATGAAACAAAACAATTATGGACCTCCAGTATGTGTTTATATAATGTAAATAAAATTCATCAATATTGATTTAATATATATATATAATAAAATTTTGTGTCCCAATAGTTTGTACCAGATAAAAATTTAAACAAATATTTTGAAAAAAGATATGGAGAACATTAGTAAGACCCCTAGGGATATCTCTAGGGACATTTCTAGGGATTTATCTAAGGATAATTATAACGATGAGTCAATTTATAGTACAATTTTTTGTAATTATTTTAAATAATCAATAAAGTGGTTTCCATGTAATTGAATTTATATCTCGATACTACATGTTGACTTAGCTCGACTATAGAGTTACCTAAAGGAAAAACTCTAAATAAGAAGCATTGAATTAGACTCGATCACCACCTGGTGAATGACAACAGGCCTTAATACAAACATGGATTGGAACTCCTTAGGGATATGATTTGAAAATTCATTAAATCATCATGATCCATCATGAATTATTAAAATATAAGATGACAATGAATGACCTAGGAAAAACATATGGAGTCATAGATTTAAAGTAATGTTTCTTGTTTTAGACCCCGTAAAATCATTTTTAGGCAATTCAGTTTTACATAATGATTAGTGTTTCACAGACACTAATTTTTGTTTTAGGTTATTAATGGAACTTGAAAGAACCATGTTAATATTAATTTAAATAAATGATTAAATAATTTTCCACATGAGAATCCATTCATCATAAGAGATAGATTGAAAAATATTGTTTATTTTCTCACACAACATTCTAGTTATATGAATCATGTTAGCCATAAAAACATGAAAAAGATGGAATAAAATTATTTGGATTCCTTCATTAGGAAATGAATAACTTATTTCACTGGGTCTTCTGATCCTCTTATTTTTTAAAAATGAATCAGCACAATTGAATCGATTTTTTCTATCCTTAAGTGTTTAGAGTATAATATTTTATTTTGGTAGTCTACCATTTAGATGATGGAGAAGATCAATGGTGGACCATTATTAGAAATATAAGGCAACGTGATGAATTTGATTCCACATATTTGGATGTGTCAAATACCTTATTTCTTTTTAAGTAATTTCATTATATTCCTTATATAAAGACGAAGAAGGAGTTCATTGATCTAATGAAAAAGGATGATGAGTATATTCATACATATAAGAAATATTTTTCATGACTTGTGTAGTATGTCTCTGGTGTTACCATCCAATGTAAAAGGGAGGTTGATAGAATCTTAATTAGATTAAACCAATGGATCTTAATTGAGTTATCCATATGATACTTTAGCAGCTATGAAGAGAATGTTTGATGTTATATCAAGGTTGAAATTGAGGATGGAGTCATGAATCAATCACATGGTTTTGAAAAGAAAATGAGGATAGAGTTTAAAGGGAAATATAAAAACCATGGATTAAAGAAGATGAGAATTCATTTATTCTAAAAATGTCGAAACAAAAATAGAGAAAATTTCTATAAGTGAACTAGTAAATTTTGTAATTGTACAAGGGAATGTTATTATAAAAATTATTTCTGAATTAATTGAATAAAGATAGATAATTATAAGAATATATAAAAACTAATAATTAATTAACCACTTACATTCCATTGTATAAAATTCCATGATTATGGGAATTACACGAATCAGTTCCCCAATCCAAGGAAAAATGTGGTTGATGGTCCACAACAACCTCAGAAAAAAAGATAAATGGAAATATTATGAAATTATAATGGATGAAGTGAATCATGGTTATTAAGGACACACTAATCCTTCCTTATTTAGTTTGTAATTTATCATTTTAATTTATATGAATGATCCCAATAAAAATAATACTATTAAATTTCATGTTATTATCTCAATCTATAAATATTTTTGAATAATAAAACCACATATTATTTTTTATCTATGTAAGGATGAACCCAATCATCCAGTGAGAATGTGTTTGACTAATATTGGATATTATATAAGGAATAAAGGATGATTTATCATTTTAAAGTGTATATGTCTCCATGTATGACTAAGTTAAGAGTTATGTATAACATCACGAGTTTAGGTGTTTAAATTTAATCATAATTTCAATGTAATTGACACCACTTTTGGGGTTTTATTTGATATGACTTTATCAACATTTATGGTATTTTAATAAAAATTTATTGAAATGAAATTCTATAAATATGTATAAACTAAAATAGTAATTTAAGGAGGAATTAGTTTACAATTTGGTTATATTTGAAAAATCTTATTATCAATCATAAGGGTTTACCAATTCTTGGTTTTGTAGATAATTATGAATTGTAGTTTATCACCTTAAAAAGTCATCCCACTTCCTTACCATTCAATAGGAATTAACATTGGATATGTTTAACATAATATGAATTAATAATGTGGTAAGGATTAATAGACTTCGACATTCAACATTATTTTTTCATAATTTTGTGTTTACATCAATGTTTTCGAAAACTATTTACTAAACTATTGATATAGAGCTATGTTTCAGAACAACATATCATCCTTGAATATATGGTTTGTTTGAGAGAAAATTAAAAACCTAGAGGATATACTAAGATATTTTCATATGGATTTAAAATGTCATTGAGATCAATTCATTCCTCATGTTTTGTTTTTCTTTTCACGGATATATTTCACTTGAGTATTTGGATATCTCCTTATAAATCCCATTATGGAGTGATGTATAGAACTATAATGTACTAGAATAATGTTTCAGAAAAAATGATTTTGGGACCTAATAAATCTGATGAGATGGAAGATAGCATTAGAGTCATTCAGCAACACATAACTAAAAAAATTAATTGAAATTTTATGCTGATATTGTCAATGTGATATCAAATTTTATGTTTTTGTTAAGGACACTCTACGAATTTCTGTATAGAATAAAATGGAGAAACTAATAACAAGGTATATCAACCCATCTGAAATAATTTATTATAGTGAGATAGTAGTTTACCATTTCCACTGAACCTCTATTTGGTTCATGATGTGTTCCATTCAATATTCCAGATGATGTAAATACCTTATCTGTCATATTTACTAAACTCTGAGTGAGTACTTATGAACCATGATATTTATTTTGAGTAATGAACAATATAGATTTTGGATCAAAATATAAGGTTCTATGAAATTATTCCACTCAATTACTTAATGATTTATGGAGAAACCACCAGATTTATGAAGCCACATGGGAACTTAAGGATGTAATGAGGTAGTTGTATCACCAATTTTTGATAGAAAAATGATGATTTTTGAAAGAGAAATTAAATTTATTTGGGGTAAAATGTAACACCCTTCGATCTTGTGAAATATTTATGTTAAAAAATATATCTAATCGTTTTGATATGTTACATTACATGGAAAATTGATTTTTATTTCTTGGTTAGAAGAAACACTATGATTGATTTTTTTTACACAGAATCTTGAGTTTATGTTGGGATATATGTGAAATTGAGTTTAAATAAATCATCACATATTAGTAAAATATTATTAACATGACACTTATCACCCAATCGTTGGAATTACAACTTTGAATAAGAATAACTAAATTATTAAAATATGTTGTACACATGTATATATAATTAATTTTTTTGGGACCATTTAATTAGTTATAAAAATAAAAACTACTGAAAATAGAAGATATATTTCTCTTAAAAATTAGTTTTTATGAAACAAAACATGTTCTAAATAAATAAGTTAATAAAACTTTTACTGAATAATATTAATGAAATTTATATAGTCTATATTCAATAAACAATTTAACAACTATCTTTTATTTTTTCTAGACAAGAGACATGAATAAATCAAATTTTATCCTTAAAAATGTGTTTTTTTAAAAAGAATTTTTGTCACATTTCTATGACACACCGATTTTAAAACTAATTGTTTACACTTTTATAAAAATTAATTTTAAAAAATAACCTTTATTTTTGTATTTTTCATATCAAAATTATCTTAGAGAGAATTTTGTATAAATTTTCTAAAATGACTATTTTTTTAATAAATAGTGATAAATAATTATTTTTAATCCAAAATAATATTTTTTTAATAAAATTTTATAGTTAAATAAAATTTTTAATTTGTTTTAATCTAATAAAAATTCAATTTTATATAAATTATCCCAATTTACGTTGTTGGAAGAATTTTTTTACTGAATTTAGATATAAAAACATTGTAAACTTTTGAGCAATTATACATAAAAACCTACTTTATCATCACATCTATAGGATTAATTTTAAATTAATGTCTTTCAATAATGTGAATTGAAATTAAGAAAATAGGTTAAATATTTTTAATCATAATAGTTTATATTTAATAATATAGAAAAACTGATTTTTGACAAAAATGAATTGTTAAAATCGTAAAAATTATTTAACATGGTAATGGTAAAAACTGATTTAGTGGGTGGTAAAACTTAAAACAAAACGGTTAAAATGATATACCAACATTTTAAAAAACCCATTGTATAGACTTATTTTGACCTTAAATATTAAGGGTTCTATAAATTTTACATTTTTGAGTCTTTTGGAATTACAAAAACATTTGTATGGTTTAATATTTTCAAAACAATATATGTGTGTCACTGGCCTCACTTATAAAGGCCACCCCTTATAATTTTTCATCACACCATCACACCCAATTTTTATAGAAATTCCTACCAAAATAAATTTTAAACTTACATATTATCATATTATATGAATTATTTTTCGTATACTACTAATATATATGGATTTTTATGCAAACCAATTTAGGATACCCGAAAATAAGATAATGTTCATTAACAAGTGTTGTTGTATTATTCCTTCCTCCACATTAATAATTTATTATTATAAAATAATAATACATTAGAATCATTATCATCCAACTATTGATTTTTTATAATTATGTGACCTAAAACCATCTCCTCTTCTTTAGAATAGGATACGATTTCATCATTCCAGTGTACAAAGGACTACCTTCTTACAAACCAATGTCATTCATCTCTCCATTAACACCTCTAGAGGACGAACATAATGATGGATTTATTTTTTATATATAATATATATGTTATTGATTATTTTATTATTATTCTTTAAATATTATATCACACAAACCTTCTCACTCTCCAATTATTGGGAAGATGATAATTTCTCTCTTGTGTATAGCGGACTACCGACTCACAAATAGATGTGATTCATTCATGATTTACATGGATGGAATTAAGAATATTTCTAATGGAAATATATTAAATATATGAAATAAAAATAATTATATAATTATTATACATATGAAATTATTTTATTTCTTTCATTCCAAGATGAAAATTAAAAATGCAGTTTATGCATACGTATGGCTTACCGTCTCTATGTATAGTGTATTTCAATTTATATTAAACAAATTTATGAATTAATGTAATCATATTTATAATAAAAATAAATTTTATTTATATTCAGGTTTATATTATAGAGACTATTAATCCATGATCTATTTAATAGGTTAATTAAATAAAGAAGTAAAAATATACGCAAAAAAGAAGTTATTTCCTGAAACATGACTTTATCACTAAATTGTTAATTAAATAATAATAAAAGTGATAAGTAAATAATACATAGTATAATATATATATATATATATAAATGGTTAACTAATATATTTTTAATAAAAATTTAATTATTATACATGATTTTTTAATGTTAATGAATTTTTCAACACATAAGGTGATGGATTTCGTCCCACTTTTATTTTCATGGATACAAATGTAATTTTCACATCGTGATTATTTTATATTGTGTGTATACTACCCATGAATGTATTTTATTATTTTCTCATGAATATTATTTTTATATAAATATCTATTTGATTATCTAACTAACATGGGTTTTACCATTTCAATATTTTCAATTTTGTAAGGGATTTTTGTCTCAATTTCCCTTCTTTGAACCATATGTTATATTATGCACCTATATCCTTTTTACATGGTCTATATAAAACAAAATTGACATGTAATATCATGAGTTTATTTATCCTTGTCATATTTAAACATTTAATTTTATTTTATCCTTTCCCGAGGCTTTTGATTCTGGGTAACCAATGTGGTATGGTCTTTATGTTAGAATGTCATTGTTTATCAGTATTATTTTTGATTAAGTATCTAATGTTGGAATTTCATGATATACTTATCAAAAATTATTATGAATTTTATTATCCTTCTATTATTCATAATATATTCATGTAATATTACCATTTTATCACTATTTTGTAAATTAAAAAATGGAGAAAATATTTTTAAGAAAGTTTGACATTATTTCACTCTTCGGTCAGAAATATGATTTCTTCCAAAACTATGTTTTCTAAAAATGTTTTCAAAAATGTATTATTTTTATTGAAATTATTCATTAAGGATATTTTTACCCTTTTTTTAGTTTTTTTAACGTAATATTTTCCTTATTCTAAAAAATAATGTTTTTCTTTGACTTAAAATATAGAAAATAATATTTATTTTTAACACACACTATAAGAATAGTTTTCCTACTATAATGACTTTTGGATGATTTCAAGAATCGAATACATGTTTTTAAACTCTTGTAAAAGAAACTTTTTTAATTAATATTTTATAAATTTCAATATTTTTAATATGTTATTTAAAATTTAAAATTATTTTGAAAATAATTTAGGTTTAAAATATTTTTTTTTTCAAATCGGAAATCATATTTTCCTTAATAATATTTTTAAATAATTATTAATGATTGCCAAATAGTCTTTCTATTTGTTATTCAAAGATAAATATTTTAAAAATTATTATGTTTTAAATATGGTTTTTTGTTATGAAATGATATTTTACACAAGATATTCTTTATATGATCAGAATCACATAACATTTAAGATGAAAACTACTGATGTTACATATTCCTTACTATGAATATGATCTAAGGATTTAATTCAAATTCATTCTTTTAAGGTTTATGTTTATGATGTATTTATGTTTATAAAACCTATTTATCTAATATGGGTTGTGCTATGCTAAAATTATCATGAAACCTTCTTCATTTCATAGTTTATGTTACGATAAAATGATGAAATTATTATGAAACATGTCTCTTTTCTAGAGGTTATGTTGTGATAAAACGTTTATGAAATCCATTTATTTTCACGTGTTATGATATCATGAATGATTTATAATATTTTTTCACACATATATATGGTATTATTTATGAGATAGGATATATCTATATATCATTCCAATGCATTGGGAAAATATTTATATATCATGAGATAGATAAGAGTCGAAAAAAGAGTGAACATGGTTGATTAAGGGAATTTGGATTCTATAATTATAATTTGAGAGATCCTAGACTAATTTATTGTTTGGGTTATTCAACCCATTTAAAAATGATATCCATGTTAGTGATCCATGTCTAATATTGAAATTATTTTATGCTTATGTATATTCCACAAATTCTATGTCTTATTCCAATTTATTACTCTCATGGATCATGTTTATTGATTAATTTATGATTTTTGTCTTATAAAAATCCAATATTTATTTCATGACTTAATATTTTGTTCGTTTATATGCATGTTATGGTTTTCCAATTTTATGATCATGTTCTCATACAATTATGATCAAGTTATTCTTATATATCTCACTTGTTTACCATTATTAAGAATCTAAGATCTTTGATTATTATTTTTTACATTACCGAAGTTATAATGAAATCTATTCAGTATGATATGTATAAAAAGGGATCTATTTATGAAGAACATTGTGGGAGATGATGTATCTCACTTATTGACTAGTGTTTATATTTAAAATATTCTAAAGGCACTAAACTATTTCAGTCTGCATTGGTCTTCTTGTGTAATGTAATATTTATTCTTCATAAATGATGTAATGTCTACGTATTGTAATACTAGGTATCTATATGTATGATTTTGTAATATATTTGTTATAAAATAAATATATTATATACCAGGATCAGACACATACTAATTTATTCTAATATGAGGTAATAGTTTATCATCAGACGTTTATTTTTCTGTCATATATGGAATATTCACCACTTATTCCATTGTGTAGATAATATAATTTCCATTATGATATATTATATCATTAATATATTTCTACTCATGGGTTTCAATGTTTATTCTTATGTTATTTATTTCATGGGAACAACGATTCAAATGTACCAATGGTGGTAAGGGTTTATTTCAAAATCTCATTATTATTTGGGAATGTTTTTATTTAAATATAGCCTTAATGAATTATTTTTTATTTGAACAACAAACCCAATATATTCCATTATCCTATTTATATTCATCGACATCTTATGCCATCCAACCATTTCCACCTTTTTTGTACTTTTTATTATTTATAAAATGTATTTAACAAAATCAATGATTTAAATATCTCTTTATCCAGAATGTTTTTTCATCCAAATCAATGATTTATTTAAAAGTTTTCAATTTTTTAATTATAAGAATAAATTTTTAAATAAATTTCAACTTTTTTTTAGTTTTTTTAAAAATATATTTAGACGGATATTCATTTATTTTTCTAAACAAGACATGTTATGATTTTACCAAAAATGTTAAATGAATCTATATTTTAATATTTAGGACATGAATGAAATTAATTTCCCTCATTACCACTAAATTATTTAAATCATTAATTATATAGTTTATAGGATATTTTCAATGATAATAATTTTTAAAATATATTGTAAAAATTGAGTTTAAAAAAATTTCAATGTGAAATTATTTTTTCCTCAAAAACATTTTCAATGGTTTAATTAAGTTACTTATATTAATCAATGATAGAAACCATTTATTATAATTGTGATATACTAGGAATATGTTTTATTGATTTCGTCTTAATTTATTATTTAGTTTATTTATGATCAGTTTGAATAAAGATGTATAAGTTTATTATCATTTACCATAATACTCTAGATAGATTATGGTTGTGATTATTTAATTAGAGTATTTACTAATATTTCATACTCTATTTTTTCATTTAAAATATTTGTGTTGATTATGTTTCAGCATATTTCATATGATTAATTCATTTGAATTAGTATTCGAAGAGTGGGTATAAATTATAGATAAGGACTCGTTATATTGAAAGGTCTCATGAGAAAAATTAGCTGGATAAATTAGAATTATTTCTACCCAATTATTTAAACTATATTATGAAAGGTCTTGAGATTATATATCATATTTCTAGTATTATTCACTCCATCATTATTTGATCAATTTTTTAGGACTATGTAAATATTTTTTAGTTAGAGTATATAGGGATATGTTTCAATCTTATGTGATTATTTATATTGATTTATTTAATCATCATTTACTTTTACCATATTATTCTCATTTTATAGAATAAATAATTCATGTTTTAGTTTTTTAGATTTCTATATTGATTATTCTTATTTATTAATGACATCACCTATTTCACTTATGCCATTAATGAGATTTTAGATCACCCCTTTCTTATGTTTTATTTTCCCTAGGATACCAAGTCGTTTTTTTGGGATTAAAATGAAGGTATTTACTATGTGTAATAATGGACTTCTAAAAGAAAAAAACGTGGGTAATTTATGAAAACAATTTTATTATGAATTTCATCTATTTATGTTTCTTACAAAAAAAAATAAACCAATCATTAATTCGGGATTTGATCCTTTGAATCTTATGCCAATGTGATAAAGTAGAGCCCATATTATGGAAAATGGATTGAAGATCAATATAAGTTGTGTCAAATTAATTAAATTAGAAACCTTGGAACTAGATTTGGAAATTTTTATATTAGATAATATTATCCTGTGATAGATATTGAGTAAAATCTTATATGAACATCTTAATATTTTGGTAATTTAGAGATTATAAGGTATTATTTTAAATATATATTTGTATATATAATACAAGAAGATCTAGTTCTGGAATAGGTGTTTAAAGGGGTAATAACTCTAAAAAAGGTGCATCAGGATTGAATCTTGCATTACCGGGTACAAGACAATAGGCCCCATTTCAGACCTAGTATAACACTCCTAGGGGATTTTAAGGGGTTAATTTTTATTTTAATTAAATCAAATAATAATTTATTTAAATAGATGATAACCAATAATAACCATGATAAAAATTAAGATTTCACAAATTGAAAATATGTTGTCAGGATTTAGACAACATATAAATTATTCTTCATGACTATGTGATTTCCATACCATAATATAGTTTTTCACATATTACTTTTTGATTTTAGTTATGGATGGAACCAAAATAAATTGGGTGAACATTGAATGTGATTGAAAACGTTTTCATTAGAAACCCAGTGGAATGATGATTAAGGTGAAGGATTTTATGATATTTACAAATTAGTTCTCCCAATATATGATTATAAACATGAACATTAACCAACTCTCAAACAATCTAATGGAGATATGGATATATATTGTTGAGATATTGGGTGTTGTAGACCAATGTGGAGATATTATTTCATGTATTATATTTTAATAATGATATAATAAAGATACAAGTGAATTAATTAGAGTAACGTGAATATGTTTTCTATGTATAAAATTAAGACACAAAGAATGTAATTTCCTAGGAAAAATGAACTTTTTGGTTAACATAGTGGCTGATAATAATGGTATCCATAATATTTTTTCTATAATTGAATGATTTTAACATCTAAATTATGGTAATTTATTAAATTGATGTCCTAGAGGGAAGATCGTGAAGATAATCAACAATGTTCTTTAAGTAACCTTTATAATTTTGATGATGAAGAGACTACAAATATGTTATAAATGGAAGAAGTTATTAAAGAATAAGATGATGAAACCTAGTTAATTATTTATGAAAAAAGTGGAATGATTAATGTTATTGTATTTAGATTAAATAATTATGTTATAGGTGTATTTTATTAATGATATTCGTTTTATAAAAAATATTAAATGTATAAATATTTTACTATATTACTTTTTATTTATAGAATTGAGAGAATTTTCTGAATGGTATCGATGACAATGAAAAGTGACTCAATTGAAATTTTATGTTTTTTAAATCACATGATTGGAGGAGGATAACCCTAAAAATGTTCTCTATGTTGTGATAACAATGATAGACACATCATTAAGGTATGATATTGGTGAATTTAAAGTTGGATATAAGTTTTTTGTTTTGTGTTTCCTTTTTAGGAGATTACTTCATGTTTGAATTTATGGAATATATTCAACCATATATGATTTTATTTTTTAGAGAATGAATGTTTTAAATATGGTATTATGGAGATCAATATATTCTTATATTTGTAATGTGATATTAAGAGACTCTTTATTTTGTCTCAGGAATATAGTTTTTATTTAATGAAATTCATTCAAAAATATGGAAATATAATTTGGGCAAACATATATTAATGAGTCATAAGTTAAACTATATATGGAATGGAATATGATGAACTTAGGGTTTTATTTGATAAATTTTTTAAAAATTTTGGTTTTGGAAAATATATTGAGATTGTAGGAATGACTTTCCATTGTAATGATATTTTAAATAGGATTGAATAATAATAATTCATTTTTGATATTCATTTCTTAGGGTATTAAATTAAGTGTTAATTGATCATAGCACATCCAAATGATGAAATTGTTCCTAGTAAATATAAATATATAATGTATATTTTCAAATATTATATGTCTATGTGGTAAATAAATTCCTCGAAACAATGAAAAGGATATTTAAACAAAACTTTTATCACTGTACATTCATTTTCCATGAGTAAAGTAGTCCCTTAACTCATACTAAATTTATGGATCTTTGGCCATTAAAATTTTTATATCATTCACTTTATTCAGATAAATGATATTTATTTCCCTCAAAAAAATTTATACTTTTCTTCTATGTTCATATATAAAATTACCTCTAATGTTTTCATGATTGGACGCCTAGTTATGTGTTATTAGTGATACACTTCATACATCCCTTTATCTATTACCAAAAAAAAGTTTTATTAAACCCTTTTATGAAGTGGTTTTAAAAGAAATATTTTCAAATGTTAAATCGTTGATTACTAAGATCATGATTAAATTTTGAGGGAATAGTTTATTTATTGTGGGGGTAGAATGCTACACCATCATATTTCAAAAAAAGGAACATCATGTTTGATAACATGTATGAAACATAATACTAATGACATAAGAGAATATATAACTCAAAAATTTTATAATATATTTCTTTTTAAATAACTTCAACCGATTCAATATCATTTGATGCAGGGAATTCCATGTTTAAATAAAAAATGATACAATATTTAACTATTATTACTTATGCGAAGACATTATAATAGTTCCCAAAAGAGGGTGATAATGAATAATAATAAATAAATTATGAAAACTATATAATTTAAAGCATTATAAAATCAATTCATTAGATTTTATTAATAATAATTAAATAACCATTTGAAAGAGAATGAATTTTTTTAAATTTATTTTTATAAAAGAGGATTAGTTTTGCATTGAACACATAATTTATAATTAATTTATTACATTTTTATAAACACTATTTGTAAAAAAAATTATTAAATCAAAATGTAAAAGTTATCTTTGGTGATTTTTTTACAATTTTCTAAAAAGATTAATTTTTTTATGAATAAAAAAATACTGATTTTTATAGAAAATCTCATTTTTGTATAAATTATTTACATAGATGAATTATCTTTTAAATTGGTTTTAATTTATAATTAGTTCAATAATATTAATATTTAAATATGTTTTTTCATTTTAATGAATTTTATATTTATGATTTATGTTAGAACATTATATTCTTTTGAGAATATTTTCTTTTGGAAAACTACACTTTCGTCACATCTGTGGTTTAATTTTAAGATGAATTTTTCCACATATGTAAATTGAAATTGAAAAAATGGATTCCATATATGAAATAATAATAACTTTTATTATATAATATGGTGAATTAATATTTTACCATCATTAATAGTGAAATAAATAAATGGAATTTCCAATGTTCAAGGTAAAAATGGTTTTACTATTGGGATAAATTTAGATGATAATGGTTACAAATGATCTAAAACATCTCCAAAAATAACATTAAGTCCATATCCTAACATTATCATATCATAGGTTTTATAATTAACTATTTTTAATATTTTTCCTTTTACAAAACATGGTTATAACTTTTTCTTGTAAAACATTGCATGTCTTTCCTCTACCCCACTTATAAAAGGTCACCCCATTTCATCTCCATTTTACACTACCAAAACCCTTTAAAATATCAAAAACTATCCCAAATACCTTAATGAATTCCTTTAACACATCTTAGAAGTATTATTAAAATTTATAATACTTCCTTCGAAGTAATTAGTTATAAGCCAAAATATTCTCTCTAAAGAAGATGTAAAATTGTTAAACATGCTTAATTGTTTTATTTATTCTTCCAAATCCTTCAAAAAATCATAAAATATGATAATATAATAAAAAAATATCTAATATATGATGATATTAAATTTTTTTAATTTCCTAACTCATATCTTTCTCCACTTCTATTAAATGGGATGTGAAACATTGGACGGTGTTTACAACAAACTACTGGCTCCCGAACCAATGTAATTCATTTTCTAACACAATATCCAAAGGTTGAAAATAATTCTATATTTAAAATATTTATATTATATTTATAAAATTACTAAAAATATTCATTAATAAAACACAAATAACTTATTAATATTTATTTTTTGATGGGATATGATTATGCCATTCTTGTGTATAGAGGACTATAGCCTCACCGAGCGATGTGATTTGTTTTTCCCTTATACATTACATGAAAGGTGAAATGGTTAATTTTAATGAAAAAATGTGATTTTTATAATATAACCATTATTCAATAAATATAATATTATATCTAACTTCTTACCTTCTTATCTATTGGAAAATAGTAATGTCCCTCGTGTGTACTTATGGAATACTACCTCTATATAGGGATGTGAAACGTTTTTCATTTTATTTTAACATGGATGTTAATTAGAATGTATTTGATTAATATAAAAAATATATATTGTATAATAATTATTCTGAAAATGTTAATTAATATTTATTATCCGTTCATTCTATATATCCAGAAAAATGGTAACAATGTTCATCCATGTGTACGACATATCATCTCCTAGACTGATACAATCAACTTAATATATCTAACATTAATACATTAATCAATATATATATATATATAATAACTATATATTATATTTATATTCTTGTTAAAATTTCTTATATGCTTTATCCATGATAAAATCAATAACACCAAACATAATAAACAAAAACATACAATAAAAACATAATAATTATCAAATGAACAAGGGATTTTAACAATTAATTTTTAATAATTGGGTGAGAAAGGACTATAAAAAATCATATATGGAAAGAGATATATGATTATTGTTTTGAATTATATTTATAATAATCATATAATTATTATATTTGATGATTATAAACATAAAAAATGAAGTAGAACTTATGGTTAGTGTTTCTAGTCTCACTTTTACTTTTGTAATACATTATCCATATTGACAACATATTCCATTGCGTGGTGTCTATACATCAAATTTTGAAATTTCATGTCATGGAAATATTTCTATTAATGGTATTTAATGATTAATTTTATGTTACTTCTTTAATGAGTCCCTTGAATCAAATTTTACAATGGTGGTAAGGGTTTATTTCACATTCTCATCATTATTCTGGATTGTTTTTTATAAGTCTCCCATAGGGGAATTATTTTTCATTTTTATCATAAGAAATTTTATTTCAATACCATATGGTTATTAATAATATTTTCAACTAATAGTGTTTTTCCCACTTTACTTACATAATATAATTTAGAAAACATTTTTAAGAAATGGAAACATTATATCTCTTTTTGGTCAAAAATTCTTTTACTTCCAAATCCATGTTTCCTAAAAATATTTTAAAAATATTTTTATTATATTATAAAAATAAATTATTAAATAAATTTTTATTCATTTTTATCTTTTTATAAAAAAACATCTATGAATTTTATAGTGACCCAATCCATTTACACATATTATTACATGATTTTACGTATAATAATTCATAAAATACAATCTAAGGATTGAAAAGTGTAGTGTCATTGGAATACTATGTACATAATTAGAAATATGAAAAGAAAATAAAAAATAGATTTATTAATATTAACAATGAGATCCTAACTACATTTTATCATCTATAAATTAATAGGATATCCTGGGAATGTACATAGACAAAAGGGGTGAGAAAAAAATAATAGTATGTGACTAAACAAGGGAATGAAGCATATCACAGGATTTGAAAGGCAATACATGATAACATAAAATACATGAATAATTAGTAAACATATAGAATAATACAATATATAACATTTAATAATGGTATTAAGTAATCATAATAAATTTTCATCAATATATAACACGACATAAATGTTTATCAAGGCTAACTCCCAATAGTATGTCACATGGTAGAAAAAGTCTCTTAATGGATTTGGACATCTCATGAGACTAAACAATTACAGAATACATTAGAGTGTTATATTGTCTCAACCTTCATAAAATGTTCAAAATTATGTGTGCTTCATAAATAATGAATCATAACAAAAAAACATAAGGGTTACCCATAAAAAGATATGGGTAACATAATCATTTCATAAGGTATAACCAAAGTTTGTATCATAATGGTAACAATGAAAGAAAAGACTAAATCATCATTAGAAATTAATAAAGTTAAATTAAAAATCAGAAGTGAATAATTATTTACAACCTAATTGAAAACATGGAAAAATAATGGTTAGGTAACTTTATAAATCTTCCACTTTAACAAATTTTTAGGGAAAATATTAAAGAGTCTCTAAAGACGATAAAGGTATAATTTTGTAACAACCCGTGTTTTCATGATGTAATAGAACATTATTTTTTTCAATTTTAACCCTTTTTAAATCTTGTTGGAGGTGTTATATCCCCTAAGTAAGGTGTCATGAGTATTCAGGGATTGTTCGGAGCTCAGAGTTCTAGAAATTTGGCTAAAAAGCTGGGCTACATGGTTAGAATAAACCACATAGACAAGGTCACATGGTTAGTTTTGACCGTGTAGGGGAGGAAAGTTGTGAAACAAGAGACATGTTTCTTTTCTACAATCATGTGACTACAAGAAAATGGACATATGAAAATTTTAGGTATTCTTATGGTGGGATATTTTAGGGTTTGGGCACGGTTTGAAAATCGTACGCCTAAATTGTGTTCCCCCTTATTTTGGGGTGAAATGTAATTTTTCCCATAACATAAGTTTTTAATTATTTTCTCTTTTATTTTTTTCCATACTGTAGACAACCTTTTTTCTCCTCCCCTTATAGCTCAAGATTCCTCTCAATCTAGGATATGAGATATATCCATTGTTTAGTGAATGATCTTCGATCTATCTAGGGCATTGGATATGTCTCGATAATCTCTCCCTGTATCTCCCATCCTATTAAATTATTCCTTCGAATCCATCATGCAATTTAGGTGAAAGAAAATTTTCCCTAATTTTATATCATTGGACCATTTCTCAGATCTCTTTCATACTAATTTGAATAATTGGCCGATAATATTTGCGAAATCATCTATGATCTTGAGGAATGATGTAATGTCATTTTCCATTTGAGTTTTCATTCCCTATGACTTTGACATTGTGTAACATGCCATTCTTCATTTCTCGTCTCAATTTTATTGAATAATTCATATTAAATTGACCATTTCAATTTTTTATAAATCTAATGATCCTATTTAGGTGGTTCATAGGTTGTAAACACATTATATGGTAACCCCATGGATGAGCCAAGTGAAATATTCCATTTTTTTGTACATTGTTGAAAGTTCTCATAGCTTCGTTGTTCCTTCATGCTTGGCCTTTAAATGAAAGATCCCTTATAGTGTATGTGGATAGTTAGACCAAGGATACCTACCATGAGTTTTTCCAATCTAGAATAAGAACATCCCTTGTAGGCATTTCCCACTTGACAATGTCACCCTCTTAAATGACATTGAACCCAATGACTTGAATTGCATCCATTTTTTATTGAATGGAATGAATTGAATTCATAGAATTATACATGATAGAATATATTCATTTTTATTAATGAAATGGATTAAATGGAATATATTTGTTGGATTTTTTTTCCTTCTTTAAATTAAATGGTTCGGTTAAATGAAATGTATTATGAATTATGGTATGTACATGCACCTAATTATGTCTTATTAAATACTTAGATTGTATTTTAATTTCATGAATGTAATTGAACGTGAGTAATCGATAATATGAGAGGTTATTCCTAATGTGTTATGTTATGTATATGAATGTTCCTTAACAATGTATATAGGCTAGATAAATAATATTCATTAGAATGTTTTCCACATTACTTATATTGTAAATGATATACCTTGATATAGGTTGTGTATGATGGAATGAGGTGTTCAACATAATGGATAACCACACTCCCGTACATTAGGTGTTGAGTATAATATCTCACACAAGGTATACTCTATGGGCATTGGGAAGAGGTACCACATTACATTATTAGAGTTTTGCTTTGATGGATCACTCTCAATCCTGAGTGTTATAGAATGATGTCTATGATTCTGTTGAGATATTGGGAATTTACCCTACTTCATGATCTTAGACTCTCAATAGACTATTTATGGATGTTTTAGTTACACCTCAGACTATCCATCACTATTATTCTAAGTATTTGGCCACTTACATCCACACATACTTCGATCATATTGGTGGATGCAATATATAATTAATATATATATATATATCTTACTACTATATATTTAGTGACAGTTCAAACAATTTCCACCCATGATCTGAAGCTTTTAGACCCATCAGGTGCCCTGTTGGAACCTAAGTTGGCTATTTTTATTTACTAATCTTTTTATACATGTAGACTATTTAGTTATGAGCACTTCCTGGATTTCACATAGACACTGTTGGTGGTGGCCTACTATGATTTTATTTCAACCTGAATGGGGATATATTTGGTATCTAAGAATTCTATCTGCCTATAGGTATAGACAATAAAAAGTTCTATTATCTAGTATGTTGCTATGATTTTTCATAGATGGGTCATAGGAGAAGTGAATCAAGATTTATCTCAAGAATCTTGTGGAGAATATTTTTTACTTTTTTTCTTTTTTACTATTATATAGCATGCGTGACATGTTTTTTTTGTATTCTAGTGCTATATGGATCCATGTATTAGGAATCTATTTATAGGATTATGATTATTTATTCAGTTATTTAATACTTCCATTGATTTTATATTCAATAATATATTTATGCTTCAATAGTTTGTTGATTCTATATAATTTTTATGATTCCATTGTTGAATTTTTTGTTTGTATCCATAATTACACTATAACATTAGGGTATAGTCTCCCTTCAATAACACCTTTACACCCTCACTTCTAGACATAACCTTCTGGAATATGGGGAGACACCCTTGAGGCCATGTGACCAACCATCTTGGGGTATGGGTTAAGTGGATCCTAGGTCATGATATTAAAAACTAGTATCATATGGGGTTAAATTTTTTATTTTTTATTTGGAGGCAATAGAGTGGACATTTTGAATGCTTGGATGTAGGTTATAAGTCATCCTTGGGCGTCGCAAACCCGTATTCCCGAAAAATTCCATGTTTCATGAATTATAATTTTTTTCTACTATTTTCCATTATTGTTGATATCATTTCATGGTTGGGAAACGTGTACATTATTTTTTTGATTGAGGATTTATTTCTTCCATGGACCGATGATAGAAGGGTAAGGATCATTTTTTCATGCATCATTATCAGTCACACTAGGGATAATATTCCTTACATTTCTCTATGTCACATCTATTTACTATATTTATTTACATATTACTTATTTATATTTCCTTGATGTATTGAGTTGTGACAACACTTATTTCATAGATTACAAGAAATAATTAATACTTAAATTTCTTACATTGACCAAATAGTATTAGCCTGAATAGTTTAATGCAAAAACCTTAAGAAGTTAATTTTTTCATGTTGATCCATGGAACATTCATTATATGGGCTGGAAAGTGTGATGGTTTGAGTTTAATGGATATCATATTTTTGTTCATAAGGAGTATGGGTCCTTATGGATCGAAAGTGGTATACCATCTAATTAAAAAAATTTATGTAATTTACATATTTCAAAATCAATGTGATATCGAATGTGAAATTGGTTATCCAATACATGTGAAATAAAGAGTTAGACCTAATCCTAAACATTATAGTGGGTTATATATTTTACATTATTTTGTCTTATTATGATTTATTTTACTATATAGAACTATATTTTGAAGCAGGTAGAGAGGTGTGGTTGTTTTTATAGGACATATTTACTTTTATCCTGGTTTATTAACTGAAATATCCTAAATTACTTAAATATATTCTGATTCATGTGGTATGAATTATAGTTTCATGATTAAATGAAATAATATGGTCATTCACCCTGAAGATAGTGATAACCATTCACCTGATGTGGAGGTCCCTGAGCCACATGTGATTCATCTAGTGGATCCACTTGGGGATACTCTTCCTATTACATATATGGGAACATACACCCAATTCTGAGAGGGTTTTACTCATATATTGTAGTCTATGAAAGTTCCAGTTTCACCTTCTCTATGTATGGAAGAGTTGGCTTCTATCTTTTAGATGTTGCATCCTCCCACATTTTTTGGGATGAAAAAACTCATTCTACAGAGTCTTGGATTTAGGAGATCCCATATATATTCAATCATCTTGTGAGGCCTCTAGAGAGGAGGTTCAAAATTTAATCTTATATGCTATGTGACGCATCCTAGAGGTGGTGGGACATAGTCACTTAGTTATATAGGCATAAATATATGGTATGGGATGATTTATAGAAGATCTTCTATGATTATTTTTCACCTTTCATTTAGGGCTAAAAAATCCATATAATTCATGAAATTGTTACAATGGACCATGTTAGTTATGGAACACTCTTTCAACAATTCACCCATACTCTTGTTTATAATGATCATAGGACAAGTAAAAAATTTGAGGATGGTCTGGATTACACCATCTAGTCATAGGTAAATTTGTTCTGGTTGACGACTATTTCGGAAATTCTAAACCAATACCAAATTATATAGTCGAATTTTAGATATGTTGATTGTGTGAGATATGGTAGTTTGGAACCTAAAGATGGTATTGGTTATTCTTGTGATCATACGTGTTTCGTAGAGTTTACATGAGGTGGTATCAAGATCTAGGATCCTCGTATTGATAATTTCTTTGTTTTTCACTAGTGTGGGATTAAAGGACACAGGAAGCCTCATTTCATGCAGGATCCAATGGAGTGAAGAGGCTATGGCCTGATGGGACATATCCAGTGTATATCTAGGACTTTCCCTCCATCTTCTAGCGAGTAGGGGTCGAAACCTAATCCTCATTTAGGAGCGATCCTAGAAATATCATGATAGGTAGGTAGCTATAATACCTCTGGATGATCAATCTATTGTGTCATTCAAGGAAGAGTAATTAAAACTTATGATTCTTTGTGAAATCAGAGAGGGAATTCCCAGTGTATTATAGAAGTGAATCTGGGCCATGGTACATGCCAATTACATTCAGTCCATCATATGTATGTGAATTATAGAACCAAATATTCTATTGTATGATGTATTATTCTAGTATCGTCGACTTTATTATCTGCTTTATTTGACATAGTTGTGTCCCACTCTTTAATATCTAGGTAAATCCATGAGAGTATGTGCCTTGTTATTTATCACTTTTATGGAGATATGATGCTAGATACCCCATTAGGTATCTATTCTAAGGGTGTTTTCTATTATAGTAATCGTCTTATTGAGATGGGTTTTTACATTTTCATGAGGAACCATTACATCCATGATATGATTTTATTTTATATAATCATCATGATGGAATATCTAGTTCCCTATCGATATCATAATGAATACTATCATTGGAGGGTGACGTTTAAATCCCCATATAGAATTAAGAATGTGCATAGGGGTGAATTCTGAATCATTGTTACAAGAGAAGGACCCTAACTACAGATGATATATAATGTGATAGCTCAGATCGCTAGTCTTTTCCTAGATAGTCGAGAATAACAATCCACTGTTTTTTATCATATGGTGGAGTGTTTCAGAGAGTTATTTCTTGATAATTTATCTGGTCTACCTCTGGTGAGAGCGGTATATTTTAATATTTATCATGTGATATGAGCACTACAAGGGCCATTACTCTTTTTAGGATAGAAACTAAGGATCTTAAGGAGCTTAAGAAAAATTTTGAGGATCTATAGGCTAAAGTATTCATATGCCTTGGCACTTCTTCTAGGGGTTCATCGGTCCTATTCACCAAGAGGGTTTATGGTACACTCGGGCTCATCATGGATTACCATTGATTCAATCAGATCATGATAAATAATTGGTATCCATTGCCTATAATTGATGATCACATTGATTGGATTTGAGGAGTGATGGTATTTCTATAGATATACTTGAGGTAAAAATATCATCAAGTGAATTTTGGGACACCATAAACACATTTCATATATTTTTGAAGTTGGTATAATCTATAGAAGTACATAATTATTCTTTTTATACTTATGAACACACCTACAATCTTTATGGATCTTATAAATAGGGTTTTCAACATGTATCTGGATTCATTTATCAGAGTATTTGTGGACTATATCATGGTGTATTCACGCTCCAGACATGACCATGCGACCCATCATGAGATCATTCTTAAGACACTAAGAGAGTATCAAACTCTATGATAATATCAGTAAATTCCACTTTTGGATCAATAAAGTCTACTTTCTAGGACACATAATCTCTGAGTGGGGAGTTTCAGTAGATCCATAGAAATAGAGGGTTTTTGTTTGATATGAGAATACCAAGAACCTATTTTACATTTATAGTTTCTTGATTAATTTTAGATAATAAAGATTCCTAATCTATGATTTCTCACTCCTTTTTTCATCTTACAGGATTGAAAATTAAGGGTGTTAAATTCTTATAGTTATAAAATTTTGAAGAATCCTATCAGGAGATGAAGGAAATTTTATTTCAGCATTACTATTGATTATACTAGAGTAAAGAGAGAGTTATACTATATATTTTAATGCATCAACTATCATTCATGGAGATATTTTGAGGCAGGATAAGTAGGTCATTCTACATGGGACTCTTCAATTGAGGTATCATGAGTGGAATAACCCAACATATGACCATGAGATCATTGTTGTTTTTCATTATTTATACTCTTGGAGACACTGTTGACATGGAAAGTATTTTTTGGTATTAACTAATCAAAAAAATACTCAAGTACATCTTTACACATCAAGATATCATTCCAAGAAAGTTGTGGTCTGTTGATTCATTATAGTCATTTGATTTGAATCTTACCCATATGCATAGTAAGAGAAATTCTATGGCTGATCCTTTGAGCGAGGAGACTCAAATATATGTGGTTGAGAAATCACAGGTAGAATGGAAGCTCATGTACTTATTTTTGGATATGAAATTTGAGGTTCAAGAGGTCCATGGTCAGACTAGCCTCTCAGTCTTAGCAGTGACATATATCTCTACTAGAATGGCTATGAATGAGATAGTCACCAGATACATAAAGCCTTGTACCAAGTGAAATCATTTTTTATTATGATACATTATCAAGTTGGATTGTGGGTGGGGATAATAATATATTATTATATGGGATTGTATGTGTCCAAGAAGACATCAAAGATGAGTTGACGCGGGAATTTTACACCTTCTCATAGGTGGTACACCTCAGTGTAACCAAAATCTATTGGGATCTTCAGCATCATTATTTGTGGCATGGTATGAAAAGTGAGACATCCAACTTCATCTTTATATATTCAACATATCAATTTGAGAAGGAGTGACATCATTCTCTGATAGGGATTTTTCATCTATTTTCTATTCTTGAGTTTAAATTCGATGTAGTTTTATTGGATTTTGTGATTGGTCAACACTATTTACCTCAAGGAAACGATGTAGTGTGGGTTGTAAATGATCATTTGATGAAAGTCCCACATATCTGGCTTATTCAAGATAAATTCATTGTAGACAAGTTAAGATGTTTTTACATTAGGGATATTATGTATTAATTGATCTCCTTGTTCTATTGTTTCTAATAAAGATGCTCATTTCTTGTCACTATTCTAGTAGGGGTTATAAACTCCTTTGGGTGTGATGGTTATTTTGAGAATGACCTATCACCAAAATAAAAAGAGACTATTGGAGTGTATAATTCATTGTTTGGAGGATATACTGTGTGCATATTCCCTTGACTTTGGGTGTTCCTAGGAGAAACACATTTCACTCATTGAGTTCTATTATAATAATAAGTTTTTGGATACATCAAGATGGAACCCTAAAAAGCATCATATGGCCTCTCACCTATATACTTGCTAGAGGAAGGGGAGGTAGATATTTGTCGACCACATCTCATGTAGTAGATTACATCACAGGTATAGATGATCAGTAAGCACATGTTGAATGCCCAGGCTAGGCAATAGTTGAATGCCAACAAATGCTAGATACCACGTGAGTTCATGGTTGGAGTCATTATTTCTTCGCGAGTCTCACTCGAGTTCGGGAATATACATATTCAAAATCATAGGTAAGCTCTTACTTAGGTTCATTGGACACATTAAGGTTAAAAATTAGATTAGACTAGTTGCTTACCATTTGGAGCTTCCTCATAGTAACTGGTCAATGCATGATTTCTTTCATGTAACTCTTCATCACAAATACTATCTAGACCCATATCATGTATTTCACCATGATGAGGTTAAACTCAATAGGTATTCTTCCATTATTGAGTATCATGTGTGTACTATTGGTGACATAGTGAAGAAACATCAAGGTAGGTTTGATCCTCAAGTGTGGTTTATGTGGCAGTGGGACTGAGTACAAGATGAGACCAGGTAGTGTAAAGCTAATATACAAACTTTGTGGCCGGAACTATTTTTGGATGATACCTCTTTACCCTAAGAGTTCATCCTAGGGATGATTTTTTTCAAGGAGTGGAGGTTGTAAGGACCCATATTCTAAAAAGGTATGAATTATTAGTTTTTTACATTAAACCATTTGTTTAATCATAGTAAAGGTGTTTTATGTCTTATGGATGGTCCCATGAGATTCTAGGGATTGTTTGGAGCTCAGGGTTCTAAATATTTCACAAAATAATTAGGATGCTCACTTAGAATAAACTTTGCCAACCAGAATGCTTGGTTAACTAAACCATGAAGGGGTAAATTGCAGTAAAGCAGGAGATGCACAGTTTTTTGTAACCATTTTACTCTAAGAAAATTTTTGTCCGACAATTATGAGATTTTTTTGATAGTTGGATATCACATGTTTTTTATTTGGTTTACGCACAACTTAAATAAAATGTGCCTAAACCATGTGGCTCCTTATTTTGGGATGGAATTTAATTTTTCCCCTAACATATGTTTTTAACTATTTCCTTTTTCCACTTTCTCATCGAGAGGAAAACCGTTGTTCTACTCTCCACTGATCACAAGAGTCCTCCCAATATAGGGTTTGATCTTATATGTCTTCTGTTATCTGATGTTAAATTCGTTTGATGAATTGTATTTTTTTCATTAAGTTCCCTTGTATTTCCAATCTTATTTTATTGTCATTATAATAAATCATACTATTTGTTTCAGGATCATTTGTCCTATTTTTATGTCATTGAACCATTTCTCATATCTTTTCCAACCTACTTTGAATATGTTGATGATATTGATAGAGGCGTCATCTTTGACCATGACGTAGATGGTCATGTCATCTTCCCTTTTAGTTTTGATTCCATGAAGCTATGATATTGTTTTCCACACCAACCTTTTAAAAGTATATCCTTTTTGTTGACTTCCTCATATGAAATTGACCACTATATCTTATTATGAACATAATGATCCTCATTTGGTGGATCATAGGTTGTAAACACCATATATGGTCATCCAATATGTGTACCAAGTGAAATGGTCCATTTTGTCCCATTTTTTAATTTTTTTCAAACCATATTTCTTCCATCTGAATTAGCCTTTAATAGAATATGTCCCATGTAGTGTGAGTTATTAGTTGGACCAAAGGTACCTCCCATGATTTGGACAACCTAGAATTCAAATTTCCTATATCGGATTTTCCCACTTAACCATGTCACCATTTTAAATGACTTTGATCCCCATAAATACAATTTCTATCCATTTTTTTAATGGTAAGTATTTAATTGGTAGAATTATATAACATGGAATTTTTTCCTTTTAATAAATTAATGGATTAAATGGAATTGATTTTCATGATGGTTTCCATTTCTTAAATGAATTGTTTTAATTAATTAAAATAGATTATGATGTACGATAAGGGAATGAACTTTATTATGTGTTATTAAATGGTTGTCATGTATTGTAATCTATTTAATGGAATTGAGCATGATTAATGGAACATATGAGATATTTCTCCTCATATGTTATGTTCTGAACATGAATATGACTTAAATATGTATATAGGCTTTATAAATAAGTTTCATGAGAGTGTTTTCCTCATGCCATAAATTATAAATGATACACCTTGGTATAGACCATGTACAATGGTAATATGTGTGGAGAATGAAGGATAATCAAAATACCTTAATTGGGTGTTGAGTACGGAATCTAACCCCAGTGATACTATAGGGATGCTAAGTTGAAGCAAAATTTTTCAGGATTAGAGTTTTTCTATGATGGCTCAATCTTGATCCTGAGTGTTCTAGAAATACATCTCTCACTCTATTGAGTTATAGGGAATATATCCTACTGATTTGTCTTATAGGCTCGTTAGAATGGTCATGGATGTATGATTTACACCTAGAACTATACATCACTAATATTTCTAGTATATGGCCACATATGTCTATATGTACTTGGTTCATATAGGTGGATGAAATATAATATATATATATATATATTACTAATATATATATGTAATTAAAGTTCAAACTTATTTCATCCTTGAGCTAAAGAAGGTGGACCCATCAGGCGTCCTATAGAAACATGAGTAGGATGGTTATTTATATTAATTTTGTTTTACTATTCTTCTTAAAGTTGTACAATATTTATTAATGATAATTACATGGATTACACGTAGACACCATTGGTGGTGGCCTTCTAAGAATTATCTCACATCCTACTTGGGCTTCCTTTGGTAACCAATATTAATATCTTCCCATAGGTGAAGATTGGGGAAATCATACTTATATTCGATTTTGGTATGATTCTTCTTATTTGGAATGTAGGATCGGAGGACCTAGATTTAGCTCGAGAATCTTGTGGAGAAGAATTTATACTTATTTTTTTTAGAAATTTTATATAGCAGGCTTGTATCTACCTATTATAATTTTTTATTACTATATTCCATGAATCCATGTATCATAAATTTTCTTATTGTAAAGTTATTATTTATTAATTTATCTATTACTTCCACTACTTACAATCTTAGTTAACTATTTATGCTTCTTCAGTTTATCGATTTTGTCAGTTTATTTGATTACACTATTGATTAACATTGTTTGTATCCATTATGACACTCTAACATGATGGTAAAGTGTCCCAACAATACCTCCTTTACACTCTCACTACTAGTCTACAACCTATGGTATATGGGGAGGCATGCTTGAGGCCATGTGATCTATTGGCTTGGGGTAAAGGTTAAGTGGATCCTAGTTAAGGACATTAACAATGTGATTCATAAAATCAAAAATCAGGTAAAATGGTTTTTAATGGTAAATTGAGTGATTTTAGAAAAATACTAGAGGATTAAAATATTTTATAGTGTGTACTTGAAAATTGGTATGAAAAGGAGAAGTTTCCTTTAATATGGATTTATTATCAAGTGGAATTGAGAATGTGACCTTATAAAACATGTAATTGCCCAAAAAATTAAAAAGAATTGAGATAAATAAAAATATTTGGTACATATACAAATAATATATGAGATGTATATGAGAATAATACATGAAAAAACTAAGGTAAAGTTAGAGTTTCTGTAACCCAAATCAAATATGGAGGTTTGAATTGATCCCTTAACATATTTTCAAATGTGTTATATAATTTAGTTTAATGTCCTAGATAATGAATTTAAATTCATTAATTTTTTAATACAGAACATATTAAACAATTTTTTTATTTTTTATAGTTTTATTACATTAATTTATGGCCATTTTATTGTGTTATAATATTCAATTTCATCGTTCTGGGGTTTTTTATTTAAGGGTTTCATGGTAGTTTCACTTCTGTATAATTACAGATGTTATTTTTCTTGGGAATATGATTCCATAAGTGAAATAAATTTCAATTAACAAACTTATATAAATTTAAATGGTCTCATATATCATTTTATTTATTTACTGGATAATGATTCATCTTTTAAAAAATTAATGATATCTATTTGTTTATTTTTTTCCATCCATTAGAAAATAATTTTGGTTTATTTAATATTATTTCAATATATTTATGCTATAAAATGATATAATTTATAATATACTTATTAAAATTTTATTTAACTATAATAGTGGGTTTCTATCCTACATGAATGTGATAATTAACAAAAATATCATTATCAACAGAGACAGTTAATTTCAATAATTTGGACAATGGTTTTCTATATTTGAAAAAAAGGAGATAAGAAAAAAGGTATGGATATTAAATTATTACATTAAAAATAAAATATTATTGTATAGAAATTAAAATGGTGTAATTATTCATCTATGGATGAATGATGTGATAACAATGTAGAACAATAAAAGAAATTCAAATCGGTGGTTAATAAATGTTACCTCTAGAATAACACTTCCTCACGAGATTACATTATGAAATTAGAAATGGCCATTTGGTGAGACTAGTAGTTCTAGGATGTAGGGAGAGTGTGTAGGGGAGTGTTTCATAGATATTTTTAATGTTTTCTGTCTTGGATTGTGTGGGGAAAAAGGGTTGTGAGGGGTTATATTTATAAGGTAGGAGAGGTGTGTTTTTGAAATTTAACAAAAGATGTAATTATAATAAATTCATCTTTTATAAAAATAACATGAAATGGAAACATATTTAAATATATGATATGAATTTTTTTTATATCCTCAACTAATACAATTAGACCATGATTTTGTTTTATTTTAAACTTTTTCATTTGTATGAACCCTTAGTTAACATATATTAATTTTAACTCGGGTAATAATATTTTCAATATTAAAAGGCTATAATTTTAACTTATATGGTTTGAATTGGATCAGAAATTTTTTTATGTATAAAATTTTTTATCACGTCATAATTAATTTTTTTAACAATTATTATTATTTAAAAAAATAATTTAATAAAATAAAATGTATCATTATTATCAATTTTGACATTGTCCACTAATTTTACATTTAAAAACATCTAAAAAGAAAGAAAAATTCAAAAAAATATTTTATTATACCCTAAAAATGTCATAGTCGTCTATAAAATCCATTTATAGCTTTATATATCCCAAATTATATTTCATGTTATATTTTTATTATCATTTTCCTATATATATGTTAATTTAATAATTACCACCTTTGCATTGTATAACAATTTAGGATAATTATTTAATTCCAAACATTTTTTAAAAAATTACCATGATTATAAGAAATAATTAATTTTTTCCAATGAAAATTTACAGTTGAGAATAAATAGTATTTAACCCCATATATAGAATATTATTCTTATTAAAAATTATATTGTGTTATTTTGTCACTTTCTTTGAATTATAAACATTCTAAGTAATTTTCCAGAAAAACTACCCTTTAACTAACTCAATTTTGAACCTCAACGGTAAAGGGTTGAATTTTAATTCATCCAAATAGAATTTAAATGAAAAAATTTGGCCTTATCAATTATTTTAAATCTAGATCATTCTTATTTACCCATTATAGGGATGATATTTTTTTACTACAGTTACTATTCGTAATGAAAAAATGGGTTCTATTTACTATATTTGGACCACCTTATTCCTAATATGGAATCCATTTTTAAAAACTCAAAAAACATAAGTGGAAAATATTTATTTAATATTAAACATTAAAAATGGAATGAAAAATATTTTTTTAAAATGTCATTTTTATGTATAAAATGTCTTATACTAAATATTTTTAAATTTAATTTTAAAACTAACATTAGATTAATTATAATAAAACTGAAATAATGAAATTTTAAATTTAATGAAAATTAAAGACATTCTATGAAAATGTTTTAAATGTATATAAATGTAAATAATTATTTTCCTATATTCATTAATATTTGATACTTTTTAGAAAATTCCTAAAAATGCATCCTAAAATAAATTCATCATACATATTTCGAAAATGATGATTATTTTGAAAAAGATATTTCTTAAAGGTTTCATAATTAAATATATTTATGTTCTCATAGAATGTAATACAACAATTTTGTTTAAAAAAACTTATTTTTAATGAATAAAGACTTTATTGGAAATTAAGTGTCTTTTCTATAAGAAACAATATATTTTGTAATATGTATATTCTTATTCCTACTATCCAATTAAATTTCTATTTTATTCTGGTCATAATAAAATAATAATTTTTTAAGAGTATACTGTATTTTGTTTAAACAAATTCATGCATGAAACACAAGCTATCAAAAAAACTATTTAAATGGAATTATTTCATAAAAACATCAGGGTGTTACATCCTACCCCACTTATGAAATTCCATCCATAAGATTTTATTTTACATACTATGTTTGAAATAGTTGGGGGTACATATCATTCATTGAATCCTTCAGTTCCCATGCCACCTATTCATATTTGTGGATCCTCTATAGTACTATAACTAGGTGAGTGGTTATGTTTCATAGATACTAATCTATATTGTCCAAGATATTTAAGGGATTAACCATATAATAGAGATCATTTTCTAGTTTTAACACCTATGAATTTATTAAATGTGATGGATATGGTATATACTTACTCAACTGGGTTACATGGAAAACATCATTTATTTTAGAATTGTATAGTGAAAGTGATAGGTAATATTCTACTTCCCAGATAAAAGCAAGAGAATCAAAGAGTAAGATATACCCGGGATATAGCTTTACCTTCTTCCCAATTATCACTACTCTCTTTCAAGGTGATATATAGTGAAATAACTTATCTTTAATCTCAAACTACATGCCTCATTAGTGATGGTCTACATAACTCTTTTATTAAATTTCGGACCCCATGAAGTGCTACTGAATGGATTTTACATTTACTCGACCTTTTTAGGCTACATAATCTTTTGTTCACAAAATTAATCCTCACGTGCAGTTGTAATATTTATTTTCCCATAAAGGCCTTCATATGAAATAATTTAGAGGCTTTTGTGGAAACTATTATTATAAGAGAAATCAACTAGTTGAAGATGTTAATCACATTATTCTTTGAAGTCCATTTAACATTCAAACAACATTCCATACAGTGTATATATGGTCCCATACGAAGAGTAATTAGCCTGAGTGTGATATGTTGTGATGAAGTTTAATATAGTTTTTAAATAATAATGGAGTATTTTCCAAAACATGTAGGTACATATTGGATATTTATCAGATGCAATCGATAATGGTACTTCATATAGCCTCACAAATTATTTGATTAATATTTGTGAATTTTTATTGAGTGAGAAGTCATAAAAACATGAAATAAATTGATATTTCTTTTTTAAGATGATCCACAATAACCCACAAAGTATTATTCCATCTATATGTCTTCAAAAGTCTAGTGAAAAATTACATTTTGATATATTTATTTTTTATGTATCTATAGGTAATGGTTAGATAAACCCCTTACACTTTTTACATTCACCTTTCACTTGTTTTCATACAAGATATATTAGTGTATGTTCATTGATTCCCTTCTACCTATTGTGACACTAAATATTCTCTCCGAGATTTAAATACATATTTTATATCCTTAGATGGATAAGGATGTTTGAGGTATGTGAATCATTTAAAACCTCCCTCTTTATCAAATAATTTTCTGGTACACAAAATCATGACTAAAAAATTATGAATCATTACTCATTGATTTTTTATGTATAAGGATTACCCATTTATGATGGCTTACATGTTCTTCTACATTTCTACATCATTTATTTTATCACCCTTTTTCTTCTACATAAGGTATAGTTGTTAAATCACTTGAGAAATGATTTTTTATTTTCCATCCCTTATGATTCTATGTCCATAATTAAAAAATCAAAAATTATTGTTTCCATCAAAATTCCCATTATTGATAATGTTATAAGATCGTTTCCACTTGGAGAATCTGCCACATTATTTTATTTACGAGGATGATAGTGGATTGACTATTAATAATATTTGATGATATCTAAAAATATTTTTTGGATAATATTAATCTACTTCTATGAGAATATACATATTTAAGGATCTTGTGATTAATATATATCTCACACTTCTTCTGAAAGAGGTAATACCTCCATATTTTCAATGTGAAGATCACAACCACCAACACTAGATCATATGTGGGAAATTTTTTCTCATGAAATTTCAAATTCATTGAACATTATTCTATCATTTTTTTCATTCTTTAAAATTATAAATCGTATTACCATATTTTATGTATCATTTTATACCTAAAATATTTCACCACTTATGGGTAGTGTGGGTACTATCATAGTGATATGCCTATTTTTCAACTCTTTTATGTAGTCATGAAATTTTGTGGTCTAGAAAAACAGTACTCCCTTCTGAGTCATCTTTGTTAGTGGGTTTTAAAATCACGAGGTTTTCTTCACAAATCATTATTAATACACATCTAGAATAACAAAACAATCGATCTCCATTACAGATATTAGTCTACGCCACTCATAAATTTTCATTGTTTTAGATGGGTCCATAGAAATAAATTTTTTTTGATAACATGTTCTATGAATGATAAATCTTCCAACAAGAATACACATTTATAGTAAATCTCATATAGTTTATTCTTTCAAAAATTATTTACTATGGTGTTCAAATACTCTTCATGCTCCTCAATGATCTTGGAGTATATCATAATATAATCTATAAATACTACCAAATTATTTTTACATAATATCTAATGGTTGTATTCATTATTTCAATGAATATTTTTAGCTAATTAGTTAGTCTTAAGAAAATATCTATGAAATCATAATTTCTATACCTCATTTGGAAGGTAGTCTTGGGAATATCTTCCTTCTTCATCATTAATTAGTGTTATACTGAATGAAGGTCCACCTTAGAGAAATAATTATCCAGTTGAAATTAATCAAATAAGTCATATATCCATAAAAGGTTAAACTTTTTCTTTAAATTTTTTTTCTTGAGCTCTTAATAATCAATTCATTGGCACATTTATCTATAATTTTTTGCGATGAACCTGAATGGTGAACCCCGTGGTGGAGTACTCAGGAATATAAAACCTATTTCCCTATTCTCTTTTGAATAATTCATCAATTATTCTAACTCAATAATTTCCATTCAATAAGTTTTATTTTATATGGGAATAGATATAGGTATCAGTTTAGTTGATAACTCAACCTCTCAGTTTGGAGGAGGACTGAATAATTCTTCATGGAACACATCAGTGTAGTCCCTCACAATAGAAATGTATTTAAGAATGATCTTATCCTTTGGTTCGAACATTTAAGGATGAAATTCATTATCATAAAAGAAAATATTCAAACTTTTTATAATGAGTCTTATGAGGATTAATTCTCTACCTTAAACATTTATAGAATTGAATAAATCCTTAGGATGTGAAGAGTTATCTCCATATACCAACAATTGGTGTTTTATTTTTATAAATCTAGTCAATCTATGACCAATATAGCATAAAAATTCACCAAATGAACTAGGATGTGTTTTTCTAGGAGTTTTAGTTAACAAAAATTGACTATAGAAGAGTTATATACTATTGATTCAATTATTTCCCCGTTTTATGTTCCCACTGTTAACTCAACAACTGTATTTTTAGTTGGTGTTTTAACAGTTCTATTAATCATGAAATATATGAAAGAATACGTAAAACAATAATCATATAGAATATTAATTATTCATTAATGAATAACCACTTTACCTATCACCACTTCATTATAGTGCTCCACTTCATTAGTAGTGATAGCATATTCCATTAATTATTTCATTGGATGTTGTTTTCAATGATTATGTTTGAAAACCCTTGGCATATGGAATTAGCTCACATAATATCCACAATACATGAAATTAATTTTTTTTACTACAAGTGTAGTTTTGATGTGAACCTTAATTTCATCTTACACATTATTGGTATTCTTCATATCAATTGGTTAATTATTAGCTTGATGCCCTTCTTTTCTACATTTGAAGCATCTCCCAGTTCCCATTATATAGTTCTTGGGATGCTTATTCCCACACTTTTGACACGTATAATTTTGGGTTATTTTCCCACATGAAATTTATCTATTGATCCCCCTATAGTAAACAATGTATTCCCCTTTATATCTTCGAGCACAAAAAACCACTAAGGCTCTCCATTCTCCATCTCAACCTGATGATCAAAATATAAAATCTTATCATAGCTAACATATTATTAAATTCTAATGATTTTCATTGAATTATATTTAATCGAATAAATAATTTATCCAACATTATTTTTTGGGTTCATGATAAATCTAGAGGTGTATAGTGGAATCCTCATTAAATTTTACTCATACACTTCAATAGAGTCAAATTCCAATTTCTTGAGTCCGATGAACATTCTCTCATTCTTATGATGGATGGTTAGGGGAAAATATTTATTGAAAAATATTTTATTGAATTCTTCCCATTACATGGAATGAATAGTATATTTAGTATATGTTTCCTTTATAAGTTACAACCAATTATCATATTTTCCATCAAAACCATAGATCTCAAATATGAATCTCTCTTATTCTGTGCACTGGAGGGTAGAAAATAGTTTTTCAATAGAATTAATCAATTTTTTCATGATGAGGGGACCAGATGATCCACTAAAGATATGTATCTTTTTTTAAAGGATTCAACAAAACAATGATCATTTTAATGAGAAGGAGAGTATTCCAGATGATCCAAGATATTACTCATAACTTTTCCCAGTTGATATTGTCTTTTCATGAAGTTCAAATCTCTCTTTCTTATCATGTTTGGTATAACATTTGGGAAATAATTCCATTACCTATCATGTTGGTTGTTATCACAGGTTCTCCTATTTGAAATCATTAACTAAAAATAAAAAAAATTAAGGGCCTTGAATACTTATCTAATGAGAATTTAAAAATGAAACTATGAACAAAGAATGATAAACCTATAAATGAAAATTATATCAAATCATGTGATTCCCTATAATTTAATCTTGGTTATACATTTTGATAGAATTATCGCTAGAGTTTATCTAAATATTCCTAGCCAAAATCACCAAAAATAACAAAATTGAGGCTTTGATAACAACTATTATGACCCCCCCCCCCCCCACTTTGTATATGTATTATTACATGATTTTAAACATAATTATCCCTAAAATAAAAACAAAGGATTTAAAATCATAGTGATTTTGTAAATAAAGGGTATATAATTAGGAACCATGAAAATAGAATAAAAAATATTTTATTAATCTTAATAATTATCTCCTCAATTATTAAGTTCTATAATAATTTCATTTTATAATATAGGTAAACAGATAGAAAAAATAGGTGAGGTAAATGAAATATTATGTCAATAAACATGGGAATAAAGTATAACACATGAGTTATAAAGAATAACATTATAAAAAAATACATGGATCTGGAATATGAATTTGTAACAATAACATGTAGGACATGGAATCACATTATAATGAAAATATAATAAATTTGAAACAAAATATAACATGATAGAAGAATTATACAAAGATAACTTCCAAGGCCATATCCCATGGCAGTCATAGTCCCATATTGGGTTAGGATTAGTCCATAAACCAATAAGTATTTTCTCATTAGTCTAAAAAATTACACAATTAATTGAAGAAATTTATTGGATCCCAAATAATTTTTTTAATAAATATATGTTCTACATAAATTATTAATCATAAGGAATAAACATAAAGGTCAACCATGTAATTAAATTGGTATTATAATCATGTCATAAGGAATAACCAAAGGTCATATCACAATGTAACCATTGAAATAATATATTAGACAATAAATGGATATTGATAATGGAATAATAAAATTATACCATGAAAATTGATTTCTAACTAAAGATAAAACATGAAAAATAATGTTTAGGTATCTTTATAAATATTCCACTATTACACAATTTTTTGGAAAATAATAAAGATTCCTAAAGGATGATGAAATCATAATTGTTCGCATAAAAATTAAATGAAATAAAATATTCATTGATGATAAATTGAGTGATTTTATTGAAAATACAAGATTCTCAAAATGGTTTCTGTAATGTACAAGAAAATAGGTATGAACTAGAGTAGTTTCCTTTAATCGGGGTTTCATATCAAGAGGAACTAATAAGGGAACCTAATAAACTATTTAATTACCATCAATGGATGCTGAATGGAACTATATAAATATGTTTTTTATTAATAAAAATAATTTAGGATAATTATTATAGATGAATTAATTGATAAACTGAGGAAAATATAGGGAAACAGGACCCAAAGGAAATATAGAGGTTCGAAGAGATCTCTTACGTTAAGTTTAATTGTTTTCTACACTTTCAATTAATATCCTGGATAATGAAATTATATTAGTTAATTACTTAATTAATAAACTATCACACATGTATTTGCTTTATTATAATTTCTAAGTTCATTTAAGGTCATTTGGATGAGTTATTCTGACAACCAAGTCCCGGTGACAGCACAGACACCCTACCTTAACATGGCCGTCAGGTCCTGGCCTACTAGGTACTACCAGTTGCCCCGAAGACACATGGGGCCACCCCAGGGTCCACCAACTTGCCCAAACGAGTCATCTGACTAATGAAATTTCCCACAAGCCAATACATGTCTTTTCCAGTGTGTTGTGTCCTGACTCACAGACATCTTGAGAAACTTCGCAGAAGGTCACCCATCATAATCACTACTCGAGTCCAAGCATGCATAATTGTGGAGTTCTAATCAAATAGACTCCAGAAAATGAAGATGCACCTTGTTGACATGAGTCATATCATTTTTTCCTTTAAACCTTTATCATTTGGGGGTGTTACAACCACCCCCCCACCCTTCGAAGAGATCACTTACGTTAAGTTTAATTGTGTTCTACAATTTCAATTAATATCCTGGATAATCAAATTAGATTAGGTAATTAATTAATTAATAAAATATCACAAATGTATTTGATTTATTATAATTATTAAGTTCATTTATGGTCATTTGGATGAGTTATTGTGACAACCGGGTCCCGGTGACAGCACAGACACCCCGCCTTAAAATGGCCATCGGGTCCTGGCCTACCAGGTACCACCAGTTGCCCCGCAGACACGTGGGGCCCACCCTAGGGTCCACCCACTTGCCCGAACGGGTCATCTGACTAATGAAATTCCTCACTGGCAAACATATGTCTTTTCCAGTGTGCTTTTTCCTCACTCACAGACACCCTGAGAAACTTCCCAGAAGGTCACCCATCCTGATCACTACTCCAGCCCAAGTATGCTAAATTGGGGAGTTCTAATCAGATAGGCTCCCAAAAAGGAATGTACACCGTGTTGACATGAGTCATATCATTTAGTCATTTAACCCTTTATCATTTGGGGGTGTTACAATCACCCCCTAGAGAACAATGTCTTCGTTGTGGGCCCTACATCTCAACCCAATCAGTGCACCACACATAAGACTGGGTACCACCTCTGATACCAAATGTGACAACCAAGTCCTAGTGATAGCACAAACACCCTGATTTATCATGGCCTTCAGGTCCTGGCCTACCAGGTACCACCAGTTGCCTCGCAGACATAGGGGGCCCACCCCAGCGTCCACCCACATGCCAGAACAGGTCATCTCACTGATGAAATTCCCCACAGGCCAACACATGTCCTTTCCAATGTGCTTTTTCCTCACTCACACACACCCTGAGAAACTTCTCAAAAGGTCACCCATCCTGATCACTACTCCAGTCCAAGCATGCTTAACTGTGGAGTTCTAATCAGACAGGCTCCCGAAAAGGAAGGTGCACCTTGTTGACATGAGGTGTATCATTTAGTCATTTAACCATTTATCATTTGGGGGTGTTATAGTTATTGGGTTCAATTTCAACGTTCTAGAAGAGTTTTTTTCAAGTATTCATGGTCGTTTCGATTGTGTATTGTTATGGATATAATCAACATTATCTTTATTACTCTTCAATTAATGGTTTATAAAAAAATTACACATAATTAAACCAAAATGATTGATATTTCTAGTATATTTTTGAAATAGTTTCATTATATATCATCTTAAAATTGGATATATATCATTTTTTTTGATGACATACTTAATATGATCATAATATTCATTTGTATTTAACACTTCATGGGATAAACAGGGGACATACATAGGAATGAGGTGAGATATAAAGCACATTAAGGGAATAAATATTGAATATCATGAATAAAGTAAAAAAAATTAATCAATAATCATATATATGGGGCATAAAATGAGTGTGAATCATAATGGTGAGCAATGACGCATGATATAGCATGATATTCATAATGGAAACCAGGGATATGTAGAAACAACTTAAAATAATGCCTCATAAATATATTTCTAGGATAAATTCAGAGATATAAAAATGGACCAAGTCTAATGATTTATTGTGTTCACTCTATAATACCTTGAATGATTTCTCATGAGACTAAAACATTACTCAATGCATTATAGATCTATATAATTTTGGGTGCCCCCATCAATTTATTTTGATAATCATGCTTAAGTGTAGTATATTGATCATACAAAATAGATTATTTTACCATAATATTTTATTCTACAATAAATTAGTGTGTAATAAATACATTTAAGTCCCAAATCGAGTATTATAATTGTATAAATTTGATCACCCTTTATTGGAAATGGTTGTGGTATTCACTAAAAAGGTTGTGGCATGGAAAATCATGGTGAATGTTTTGCAGCAAAACAACATCACATAATGATTCGTAAAATGGGTTTATGAGAGAGAAATTAGACTCTCATAATTTGGATAAAAAATATAATGTAAAAGGTAAATGTAAAAACTTATCCCATCAATATTAATTATAAATAAAATTAATATGATAAAGAAGAAACATGAATGGATAGTATAATGAAAAGAACCCTTAATAAATTCAAAAATGAAAACAGGTGTACATAAAGTATAATGGGAGGGATTATTGAGTGAAAAAGTGGTATATGATAATTTATATATATGATGGATAGTAAGGGGTTTTGGTAAGAACATATAAAAACATAAACTAAATGAAATAAATAGGAATAACATAGAAGTGGTGCTTCAATTGAAATGAGAAAAGAGAAATCACTTACTAAATTTAGGGATAGTAATTAATTAGGTAAGGGTCAAAATGAGATAGGATAAATGGTATAAAATAAAATAACATTAATATTATAGTAATGTACTATTTATAGGTGAATTATAATATTACCAATTTAAATTTAAAACACTAACTTAAAATAATGTTATTGAATTGAAAGGAAGAGAGGAAGGTCCCTTTCTTTGAGAGGGTGATTCCAAATTCATGGGAGAAGATTGTTGAGAGATTGGGGAACCTTAGGAGGAATCCATAGAGGGAAGGTCAGAGTACGGATGTTATCCAAATATTTTGAGTGAATTGAAATAGGATCTTGGGTGGTTTTATATAGGAAATGTGTGGGGAATTCATTAACATTTCTCAAACATAGGTTTTGGACTCTATATAATAAAACAACCAAAACCGAAAACCTTACCATTGTTTTACCAAAATATCTACCAAAGGTGAGTGTATTTATTTATATTTTAAGGATAAGGGACAAAATTAATAAAATAATCTCCTTGATAATGTGGAAGTGAATCATACTCTTAACGAATTGATTTAAAATCATAAAATATAATAATAGTTTTGTAAGATTCATAATGACTTTATAAAATTATTGAAATAAAATTAAAATAACAATATTTTGATGATAAAACTTATCTTTTGTAATGAATACCCTTTATCTAATTTGTTACAATGATTTTGGGTCTTTACAATGTCTTAATACAGACTATATATTTATATAGTATTAAATTTTTAACTGAAAAGTTGTATGTCTCGTAAAATTATGAAAATTTATCTGTTGGATATATAGACATTATGATTCCAAAAATAATATTTATTTTATCCATCCAATTTTATAAATATTTTAATTTTCACTTTAAAAATAATAACTAATATTTATTTAAAATAATAGGTTTTTTGACAACAAAAATTTTCAAACCATTGTAAAAATTATATTTTACTTAATAAAAACTATATGTATAATTATATTTAATAATAATTAATTAATAAATATAATTTAATAAATTATATTATATTTAAAAAAATAATTAATTATTAAAAAATAATTTCTCAATTGAAAATTTATATAATTTAATAATAAATTCTTTATTTTATTCTATCAAAATATAATTTCTATCAAACTAATTATATAATAATTTATAAATTAAAAACATTAAATAATAAATTAAATATAAATTTAAATAAAAATTAAATATAAATATTAATTATATTGGGTTTACATTATTATACTATATGTTATATTATATTCATCTATAATTAACCAATTTTTCATTTATAGTGGTAATAAATATTTACTATAATTACGTTTCATATCGTACAAATATTAATTTGAATTTATTAACTAATATTAATTATGATGATACCATATATGGAAAAATTTTATCAAAATAAATTAACATATTTTAAATAATAGAATTTAACATAAAACACACAAGTACGGTGGAAAGTGGTCTTTCGAAAAAATGCAATTTTTGAAGGAAAAGATGATTTTAATTTAACTCTATAACTAGTAAAGTTCATTAAATGAAATTGAATTAAAAAATAGATCTATAATATAAAAATTTAATTTAAATAATTTCTCCTTAGGGAATATTTTAAGTAATTATAATTGAGAAACATTATGAACAGTATAAAATTTATCATAAAATTGCATTTTTAGTTGTAAAAATAAACTTATAATAAAATTTGGTTTAAAGATGGTTTAGATATAATTATTATAATTATATATAAATAAATAATACTAATGTCACCATGAAATAAAATTAAAATAATATTATAAATTTTATATTACATAATTTATCTATGTAAATGAATATTTCACATAAAAAATGATAATTTTCACAGCACATTAAATAAAATATATTTTCTAAAAAATCCCAATTTTTTTCATAGAGGTAGTTTTTATAAGTTGATACAAAAAATGATTTTTTTCGAATACATTTTTTAAATTTTCAAGAAAATAAAAATTATATTATTTTAAAAAAATCATTTTTTAAGAAAAACTATTTTGATGAACAGAAATACATTAACAATAATTGATTAATTATTTACTAAGAATTTATCAACATATTTAGGATATATATATATATCATACTGTATTTAATAATCCATATTTATTAAAATATGATGGATATGATAAAATATCAATACATAAATAATAGTTGATTATTTGGGTTTGGTGTTGTGTATGACATTCGCTATAGAACATTGTTTTCAATTTTAAAAAATCTTGGTGTCACATTATTTTCATCATTAATAAATTGTGTGCATGTAATTTACACATGGTATTGGTTCTTCTTATTTACATCCATTTACTATAATAGTGGTTAAATTAGGTAGGATTACTTTTAAACTGTTAAACTGAAAAATGAAAGCCAATTAAGAATGAATGTATAACTTATAAATGAGATGTATTTAAGATCATATAAATTTATAAGCTTCAATCTATGTTATCTATGATATAGTTCCTCAAATATATTATTATTGGTATTTTTTATTCTCTTAGTAATAGTTCATAGTGATATTATAAATATACCAAATCATATCCAGCAAGAGTGTCTAACTAGGCATGTAACGAGGCCCATTGTCATTCCCTAGTTCCTAGTCATGTCTATCTCAACATACTATTTTCAGGTTTTAATCTTATGTACCTATGTTCCAGAGCCACATCCATTTGTTGTATCCATATTATGATATATTTTCATGATAAAAAACGTTCAAAATAATTAACATAATTTGGTTATGTTTTTTATACTTATTCTTATCCCTATGTATTTCGCTAGAGTCTTATAATCCTATTCCCAAAAATAACTAAAATTTTACCTTCATACAAACTATGAAATCCCTACCCTTTATGACACTTTAGTTCATAATTTATTACAAAACAGTAAACAAAATATAATCAACAATATCTTGAATTGTAATTTATTTAGAACTTAGGTATAATACATATCATCATAAAATAGAAAATACGTCATAATTATTGAAAATATCCTTTATGTGATCTTAATATACCTCTATACTTAACATGATATGGGATAACCTTTGGAGATACATAAGATATGGGTGAGATATAAAAATGTGTAAGGGAATAAACATGTCATAACAAGTATAACATAATACATGTTATCCAATATGAATATCAATGGGGTGTATAAATTATGAGAGTCATAATAAAGAACAATGAGGTATAAAATAACATGATAATCATAAATACAATCTAGGAAACATGGAAACAACTTAAACCGCTACATCATAAAAATATGTCAAGGATAACTACCAAGACATCAAGATGGACCAAATCTCGTGATATAGTAGGTGCACTCTCTAATCTCTTTAATGATGTATCATGAGAGTAAAACATTACCCAATGCATTGGAGTGCTATGTATTTTTTGGGCCTACTCATAACTTTCATTTAAGTCTCATGCTTAAGTGTTCCCGAGAGATGATACAACATTGATTCATTTATCATCATATTTTATTCCAACATCATTGGGTATGAAATAAAAACATGTCATTCAAAAATAAATAAGAATACTTCTGTAAATGTGAATCTTGTTAATAGAAAATGAGTATCTAATTCACTACACAATTTTTTTCTCAAGGAAAATCGAGGTGAAATTTCAGAAGCATAACTACACCACGTAAAGATTCATAAAATGGGTTAATGAGAGATAAAATGTTATCTCATAATTTTTATGTAAAAAATATATTAATATAGATATTTTGAAAAATATCCCATCAATTGGAATTGTAAATAAATGGCATATGAGAATGTAGAAACATGAATAAAGAGGACATGGAAAATAACCCTCACTAAAATTTGGCACGGTAACTGGTGTACATAAAGGATCACTAGAAGAATTATTTAGAGTGTAATGGTTTTCTCATAATTTATTCATAAATTGGATATTAAGAGTGATATTGAAGAAAATATCCCAAAATTAGAGAATGTAAATTAAGAGGAATTACATAAAAGAGGTTCTTGAATTGAAATGAGAAGAGAGAAATCCCAAAAAAAATCGGCATAGTAAAGACTTAGGTGAGGGTCAAGATGAGATAGGATAAATGTAATATCATTAAAATAATGTGTTTTTTACATTATTTTAATGTTTTTAAATTAATTAAAACAAAATCAATTGAAACAAGGATGATTAATTTCAAATAAGGTTCTTGAATTGAAAGGAGGAGTGGAAGGCCCCTTACCTTGAGACAATGATTCTAAATGATTAGGGGAGATTCTTGAGAGATTGGGAGAATCTTGGGTGGACTATAATGAATTTAGGAAAGAATAAAAAAATGATAAAAGTATTTTTATAGATGAGAGATCGGAGATTTTGTTTGTTTATATAGGAAATGAGTGGTAAATGTTTTATCATTTCTCAAACCTAACTTTTGGACTCTATAAAAAAATAAACGAAAAAACAAACCATATCATGATTTTTTCCGATGGTTTCTACCAAATGGTATTATTTTAATTAAATTATAAGTCCAATAGACTAATATAATAAAATAATACCCTTTCTTGATGTGAATGTGAGTCATGGTGTTACAGAAATGATTTTTGAAACCATAAAACATATTAATGGATTTAAAAGATTCATATAGGATAATTAAATTTAATTGAATAAACATAATATATAATTATCATAATGGTTAAAAAATATATTAGGTATTGGTTACTATTTATAGTATTTGTTACATAACATTTTGGTCATTATGAATTTGTAATACACACCGCATATTTATACAATATTTGATGTTTTTCATGAAAATTAAATTATCTCATAAAATTATGAAAAATTTAAAATTGGATATATTCAATGTAATGATTAAAAATATAATATTTATTTTATCCAAATAATTTTACAAATATATGAATTTTATCTTTTAAAATAATAACTGACATTTATTAAAAATGCAATATTTTTGGTAAATAACAGTTTTCAAACCCTCATAAAAATTTTATTTGACATAATAAAAACCTTATGATCTTTTATATTTAATAAAAATTATTACATAATAATATTTTATTAAAATATTATTTAATTAAAAAATCAATTAATTATTATTTAAAAAATATTAATTGAAATTTCATATTACATAAAAATACCATTTGGGTTTTTTCATATCAAAATATAATTTTTATCAAACCAATTACGTATTTAGGTATAAATTGATAAGAATTTTAAATAAATAAAACCATCATATAAATTAAATTGAAATATAAATTTTATTTATTTCAGTGTTATTATGGTTCTAGTTCTTTTAAATTATTTTTACCCTTAATTAACTTATTTTCCTTTTACTGTGGTAAGAAAAATTTATTTCAGTTATAATTCATAGTATTCGAAATTTAATTTGAACTAATTACATAATATTAATTATGATTATTCCATATATCAAATAAATTTTATCAAAATAAATCTTCAGAGGTGGAATAATTTAATTAACTATATAGCATCCAAGTACGATGGAAATTAGTTTTCGAAAAATGCATTTTTGAAAGGAAACGATTACTTTAATTAAACTATATATCTAGAAGTCACATTATATGAAATTAAATTTAAAAAAATATATAATATAAAATTTTAATTTCAATAATTTCACATTAGTGGTTATTATAGTTAATTATAATAGAGAAACACATTGCACTTTAGAAGACTTTTTAGAAACACATATATATTTTTTAAATCATAAAAACATACTTAAACTAATATTTGGTACAATAATGAATTTAATATAATTAATTTTATTAAATATAAATAAATAATATATATTTCACCATTAAATTAAATTAAAATATTATTTCTAATTTTATATTAATTAATTTTTCCATTGAAATGACGATTTTACATTAAAGTGGTATTTTTCAATCTCCACTGAAAATCAATATTTTCCAAAAAATAACAAAATTTACCCAAAAGTTAATTTTTTTAGGTTTATAGAAGAAATGCCGAAGGTTTTATCAAAAAATTTTAATGTTCTATAAAAAATTATAATATTTTTTTAATATATTGTTTTTTGAAGACAAAAAATTTTTAGTAAGAAAAAGAAATTAAGAAAAATGATTGATTATTAACTTAGAATTTATTATAATATTTATGTAATATATTTTTCATTAGGTTGTTAGTAATATTCATATGAAAAAAAATAAATGGAAATTTTAAATCAGTTATATTTAAATAATCATTACTTTTTTGGGTTCGGTGTTTCGTATCACATTCACTATCGAACATAGTTTTCCATTTTAAAAACTTATGGCATTATAATGAATGTTCTTTTCAAATGTGAATATTATTATAGAATAGTAATTCAGGGGTATTAATAAACTTACATTAGATTAAATTTTCCCATGTATAATTTTATTTTCTCACATGAGGATGATTCAGTTGATAAAACATTAATGACAAATATTTTGTTATTTTTGTGGATTTTCTGTTCATCACAAACTATTTTTTTGTTTAATATTATTCACATATGTTAGTTAAATGAAATTTAATAGGTAATAATATAATTATTATAATATTATTTAATCATAATAATAATTTTATAACCAGACTTAAAGGAAGTAAATAAAAATAAAATCCCATTATCCAAAGAGATGGTTAATCGCAAAATTTTAACAATGGTTTCCTTTCTTAGAATAAGAGGATATATGAAAAAAGAGTTGGTTAGAAAATATTAAATTATAAATATAATATTATAGGATATAAATGATACTAGATTTATTTTTACTTAATGTATGAATGAGGTCATGATATGGTAGATGAAGAAAATAAATTAGAGAGGTGGTTAAAGATAGTTACATATTGAATATTACATTCGGGATGGATCCCTATAAGAACATTGAGATCTTATTTTGGTCATATTAAAGGCACATGTACGCATGGAGATTGGGTATGGGAGTTTTTGGAACTAATTGTTAAGTCACTCAATCTTGTCTGTTGTGAGGAAAAGATGTTGTGATGGATCGTATTTATAAGGGAGGAGAACTGTGTTTTTAAAATATCTCAAAATATTAAATTATAAAAAATAATTTTCAATAAAAATACAACCAAATGAAAATGGATTATAATATAATAATTATTAGGCTATAATATCATCATCCATTAAAATTTAGAAATGTTTTGGTTTTATTATATACTATATCATTTTGATTAACACTTAGTTAACCATTTTAAATTTTCACTATCGTAACATATGTTTCAACATTAAATGGTTGTAATTTTTACTTATATAACAAAAATTAGGCCATAAATGTCCTATACATGATTTTTTTATCATACCACAATTAATTTTTATTTTTTAAAAATATTTTTGGCTATAAATAATCTTATAAATTTAAAATATCATTAATTTTAATTTTGATACTATTTAATAATTTAACATTTAAAAACATCAATATAATAAGTATAATTCAAACCATCTGTTTTGTTATATCCTAAAAATGTCATTGACATATAAAATATTTGTGTTTTACCATAAATATCTGAAATTATATTACTTTTATGTTTTTTCATTTTCATATATTTTATTTTTATAATAATTGAATAATTACCACTTAATCATTGTATAAGCAATAAATATAAATATTTAACTAATTTTTTTGAAAAATATTACAAAAAAGAATATATGTCTTTTATATTTCATGTTAATATTTATATTCAAACGTACCTCATATTATATACCACATTGAATATGTTATACTTATTAAAAATAAAAGTATGAAAATTTGTCACATTCATTGATTTTTTAAATTTCTAAGTCATTTTCATGTACATGTTTCCATTAAATTACTCTATTTTGAACCATAAGTGTTATGTATAGAATTTAATTTATCCTATTATTATTTTTATTTAATCTTATGACATTGTCACTTATTTTTATTTTATATTAACTTGATTTACCTTTTATTGAGATGATAAATTTTACAATAGTTAAACTAATAAGAAATATAGTTTTACTTTTTAAATGTTTTAAAAGAGTATAGATTTTTCAATGTAAATCAGTGTTTTTAAGTATTCATTTAAATTTCAAACTTTTTATAAAATGGAAATAAATTAATCCTTGGTAAATTATGACATGATTAATTTAAATAAAAATTTAATTTTTTCAAATAAACTTTCTAAAATTTTCAAAATTTACATTTATTTTGGCGTAGAAAAAAATAATATCTTTTTTAAGAGAACATATTTTTGAAGAATAAAATGTCATTATTAAAAATCACATGTTTATTTACTAATTATAAATATATTTAATAATATGTATATTCCTATTCATAACCTCAAATTCAATGACTAAGTTATAACAATCTTGTTAAAATAATAAGATGTTAATAGTATATCACAAATTTTTTAAACTCGGTGTTGTGTGAAACAAAAGCTACCAAAGTTATTAAATTATTTAATTATAAATATATGATAAAAATTTCAATGTGTAAAAAATAATCATGTCTTTTCCCAAGTAGATCCTGTTTGGATTTTACAAAAAATGTGAATTGAATGTTATTTTTAGCCTGTACAACATGAATGAAATTTCAATATATCATGAAAACTCGATTTTTAAGAAAACATTATAAGAGGAAAAGGTTATTTTTAAAGAAAATAATTTTTAACATATTTTTGGAAAATTAATTATTAAATAGATATTTTCAAAGATAAAATTTAATTTCCCTAAAAAAATTTAATGAATTTATTATGGTATTTTGATTCATAAACAAAATCTAAATAATTTATTCTTATGATCCATTGGGGATATATTATTTTGATATTTCCCTATTCATTCATTGGATGGTTAACTATCAATTTGACCGAGGAAGTAAAATTTTGTTACCCTCTACCATATTACTCTAGATATATTTTGGTTATGTTTATTTGAATGTATTTTGTATTAAAAAATATCATGTTTTATTATTAATAAATTTTTTAATATCGATTCTATTTCACCCCTTTCATATGACGAATGAACTGGAATAAGTATGTGCTTGGTGGGGATCAAATATAGATAGCCCCTCGATGCATCAATAGGTCTCATGAGACAATTTAGTTGGCCAAATTATATGGGTTTCTTTGGAAAATTTTAAAATGTCTTTTGAAAGGTCTGGATAATATAGTTTAGGTGTCTGTAATTATGAATTCTCTCATTAAAATATCACTGACTGATGTCCATCTGATTATTCTATTAGTTATAATATCCAAGGATATGGTTTAATATTATATCATTATTTGTGTCTGTATACATGATCATTATTTATTCATATAATATTATCTTCTTTTTATTGATTAACTGGAATGTGTTTCAGGTTTTTACTGTAACATATTTATAATTAGTTTTTATTTATGATAGCTTCCCATGTATGGAAACCATTTTTGGGTATCTGATATCACCCCTTTATTGTGTTATATATTCCATAGGAGACCAAGATATGTTTTTTTATTGATATTATGGGATACACTATAAGTAATACTGGTGTTATCAATGAAAATACTTTTATTATTTTATATTTTCAATTATTGAGATTTAAATTATGCATTTAGTTTAATAAGATTACAAAATTATTGTATCCTTTATGATATGATTACATGGATCTTATTCAAATTTAATAACATTTAATCCATCCCAAAGAGTCTACAATCCGGGTTATTAAATTCTAAATGATCTATTCAAATCACAATAAAGGATAATTCTTCTTGTTTAATTTTCTTTTTCATTGATCTCAATAAAATAGATAATTCAAGAATGGATGAATTATATTTCTTCTTTCATTTTCAATATTGGTAAATGTAATTCATTGAAATAGTTTTAAAGATAGACAAAAAGTGTTATTATCAAATAAAATTTATATTCTCATTATTTTTCATGAACAATAATTTTTAACTTAGATGAAATTCCATAAATTCACCCATTAATTATAACTCAGTTTTCTTTTAAAACAAAACTAAAACTATTTTTACAAAATATTTACTTCAGTCAAAACTTATTATTTTCTCACTTCACTATCATTTTTCAAGGATAAAATTAATATTATATTCAATTAAAAAACAAATAAAACATCACCCCTTCATTCTCAAGTCACCTCTAAAAAATATTCAGTATAAATATTCAAAACAATACTTATTTTTAGTAAAAATAAATCTATGGTGAGTAATTTATTTCTCTTCCAAATGATATTTTCAATAAAACAATAAAAGATTTATTCTCGGATCTATAAATGGTATTTGGGAGTCTTAAATATCAATATTTACATAATTATAAAATTATAATAATTTAATTTTAACCACTCACAAAAATTCGAACCATCTCTAAAAAAATTATATAGGCAATGATATACAGTAGGTTGAGGTTCAATGGAACCTCAAATTCTATATTCTTAAAAATTTATTAGATTCATTTTTTCACCAATATAATTTTTCAGGGTTACCCTTATATTAAAATTCTCCAAATATTTTTGTATTTTGGATTGTATTAGCATCATGGTGTTCTAATCTCAAAATAAAAGTGCATGAATCATCAAATTTGTTTCCATGGAATTGGAAACTCCTTGTTTCATAATTCATTTATTGTCCCTTTAAATGGATAAATATCAAGTTATTTTAACATACATGATTTGATCAAATAGTAATAATGTTATTTCTGATATTTATACCAAGATTGAAAAACACATAAATCAGTACAACATATTTGTTTTTAATAATATTGAAAATATAAAAACATGATTTTTCATTCTATTGAATGTTCAAATTTTCACTATATATTGAATTATAATGCTTTATAATTTAAATACATTATTTTATAATCTCATATAATGAATAAAATTTCATTGTGGTAGTATAATTATGATGAATACATTTTCTAATTTTTGACATCACCCAAAAGCCTTGTGTTTAGTGGTTTAATAGCACACTCTGAAGATATACGCTTAGAATTGAGTCATCTAATCAGATTGATATTAATTATATGAATACATATGAATCTTCATTTACACTTTTACATCCTTACCCATGATCTATAAAATATACTCCATTCTTATTCTTAAGTAATACAATAGGTCTTAATGACATATATAAGGTGATAATAATTTATGGTCAAAACATTAAGCCTTACATTTTCTAGGATGTCATACATTCCGGTAGAAAAATTCTTATATATAAGACTAAACCATTATCATCATTTTATCTAAAAAAATTTATACATCATGAAATGGATTTAGGACCACTTTATAGTGACATAGAACTGTATCTATCTTCATCTAAGTGTTTCTTACAATGATTTAAGTATTCCTCCATAATGAAACATCAATATTTTGTTATCCCATATCATGGGTCCTCAATATCCAATAAGAAATAATTTTAACACAATTTAAAACTAGAGAATTAATATGATCTCTACAGAAATCTATTTGACTCTTCTTAACACATGTAGATAATATGAGAACTACTCCTTTGGTACTATTTGTGATCTTTGATTATGGTTATATATTTCAATCATCAAATTTTTCTTATATGTTTCCTCACTATAATATGGCCATCCATTTATTTAAGGGTGTAAATAATTTTCTATTATCTTAATATATGGTGATGGTTTTTCAATTATCCTTCCCATGTACCCATCACGAGATTTTCACTTCCTTGATTATGTGCATAAACTTTAATCCATCACCCATCATTCACTTACTTCCACTTTTAACATTGCAATAAAATAAAAAAATATCATCAAAAATCCATTTTCATATTTAAATATCACCCATTTCATTTGATTTCAATAGAATTTTTATTCCAATGTCAATTTTTTTACTCCACTTTATTAAAAATACTTGTAAATGGAATGAAAGACATCTCCCCTTAATGTAAGGTTCTATTTCCTCTCCCTAAAATTGTCAATGAGGTTTTCGGGGAGGACTTCCCCACCATTAATCTTATCCCGCCAAACATATTTGATATCACAGGAAATATGATATCAATTGTAAAATGATATAATTATAATTTAATCTAATATTTATTAAAATACAAGGGGAGTAACTATCTTCAAAATTTTCACCCATCAATTATCCCACTTGATTCATTTAAAACTTCTTCACTCTTTATGGATCCTAACATGTTCATTTTGAGGAAAGGATATCATTTTAGGTACCCATTATAATTGATAAATTCAAATACCAATTGAAGATAATAAATTCTAATACCATTATTAGGTAACACATCACGAAAACTCCTTCCTAAATACCGTAGTATTCCAAAAATTATATGATGGAATGAAATAACCTTTAAACATTTCAATCCATTTGATATAGAATGTAGGATATTATGATCAATAATTCATCATCATGATTGGAATTTGGAATCACATTTCTCTTACAAATGTTCTCCAACAAACACTACTATATCACTATGTGGGATAACCCTTTATTGGAGAAAATTGTTACATGTTTAGATAATAATGTTTTTCACTTGTTCACATGAGACAAAAAAAATTTCATTATACCTTTTGTTGGAAACCTATTCTAACTAAAAATAATATTGAGTAACATAGAATCACTTTTACATCTTTATTAAATGATTTCACGTGAGAGGACATCCGCATGTTTAAATATAAATCTACCTTTATAAAAAACATACTATAATGTTATTCTGTTACAGGAGAGTGAAATATTATATAATAATTTATTATTTGATAGGATTTATATATTTAATTCTTAAGAAAATTTTTTAAACATTTTGTAGGTTCATATAAATTTTCACCTCTTTATTATGGGATACTCTCCACCATTTTTATCTTTCCAAACATCATTTAAATACAAAAAAATTAAATATGAGGTGAGGATGGATCTTCTTGGTTCTCAAAAATATAAGAAAAAGGAATGATATATTTTTTTCACCCAAAAAATTTCTTTGGTTATAGTTATAAAATTTCAAGACCTCTCCATGAACTTCTTATCATTCAATTTCATACTATATTCATTTTTTGGAAGATGGGGTTTCTTTTAATTCACAATGTTTTTCACATATGGAGTAGATTCCCTTTATAAATATGGATTAATTGTTTCGTATTTTTATACTTCATATATAAACCTTGTTTCTTACAGAAGATTGGGTCATACAATTAATATTTCATTAGGATCATATACCTCTTTATTGGTTGTTGTAGAATTGTTCTTTACATAATATTTAACACTAAGAAATAATGCGATTTCCCCTTTTCATACAACATCACCACCAATTATTGTACAATAGGCATACACTTGTTTATATTTTTTTCACCCCTTTAATCCTTCTAAAGAACATTTCATTATTAATATATTACTACCGTTTAGTATGTTTTTATCTTTCACCAATGACTCCTTAGGATTGGTTTCATAAACTTAACTCACATACTCACTCCTCAAGGTAGAAAAATTTTATATCTCATCTTCAAATGATGTTGTGTAAATAACCTCTCTTTATAATATGATCTATCTTGGTGTGATATATAAGAAATTCTAAATAGGTCTGGACATGAATTTATTTGGTTTCACAGTACCTTTATATATTTTCTAACCCATTCCTTGAAGATAAATTCATCATGTTCTTTGAAACCTATTATGTATTTATAGTATATTTGTTCCCACATTATAATTTTTTACACTTTATATTGTCCTTATATACCCAGAATAGGTGGTATCTTTGGGAAAAAATATATTCCCATATACAGAAACATCCAGCATGATCAATAATTCCAAAAAAAATATCCATCATCAATTTTATGGATAAGTGTGTCCAAATATTGAGGAATTTTATTTTTGGAATATTTCACTAATTATTTGAGGTTATTTTAGAAAGATAATATTATAATAATTAATACATCAAACCATTATTATTTTTTGGGTTATTTATAAATTTAAGATTATATTATTTTAATAGTTTTTAGATTCTACACTACACATTCTGTTGAGACATAATTAATACAAAATGAATCTTTATGGAAGTGATTTTACATTTAAAAAGAACTATAGGTGGATTATTCTCCAAATATCAAGATCTAATTACAACAATATTATGTCTCTTTTTAATGGATATTCTTATATGATTCTTGAGTAACATCATATCACTTTATGGTTTCTTTTTAATGTCTATTTTTTTATTGACTACATATTATTAATCATGATTACTAGTATTGAAAAACTTTGTTTGAGGAAATTTGTTTCATCCTAAATTGAGTTCTATATATCTCATAAATTAATATTAAAATTTATAATTTTATAATCACCTAAGATTTTAATTTATTTAATGATACATTAATGAATCTTTACTGTTTTTAATTTTATCACAAACATGGAATTCATGACACCAATTACAGCTTGGTTAATCTCTTTTTATGTTTTGGTTTTATTTTCACAATCTTCACTAACATTAAATTTATCATCAATATCGTATTTAATTTTTTATTTGACCATTGAAATGTTTTTATGGAAATTTTTAGATATTTTTCTATGTATGTCATTTATTTTTTATAGTGTTTCATGTATGTAATCACTCTACCAGTAAATTTTTATTATTATATCATATTTTATATGTTATGATTTTTCATCATCAATATCAAGAATAGACTCAAAATATAAGTAACACATATTTCTATGATTTTTTATTTATTTAAAAATCTTATAGTTGAGGAAACATTTAGATTTAATATAACCAATATCATCACAACTCAAAAAACGAGCATTACTTTCACGACCATTAGTTAGTGTTGATTCACCTTCCATTCACAACGTTTTTGATAACTTCCTTTTTATTTTTCCTTAATATTGGGAGAGAAATCCACTTATATAGAAACATGATTGGAATAAGATCTATCCCTCTAATGGTTTTTACTCATCTTATTACACAAATTAAAAAAATAAAATAAAATTCAATGGGTCATCAAAATATAACCAATCATAGGTAACCTGAATTTGATACCACTTTTTATTTTCAATAGACAGATACAGACACCTGAATAGGGGGCGTGAATCAGCTGATAACTATTTTTTACTAAATTACAATTTTTAAAACATCCTTGGAATATAACCTCTACTTTGATTTTGGTGTATATAGATATATTTTAGTTCAAACCAAGAATCATTAATTACATTTATGCAAGTAATATAGATAAAATTCACACTATTGTTTTTACAAGGATTGTTACAAATAAATGATCCTTTCATTGATTGGTTGTTCACACCAATAATGTAATATATACTATAATCAATTAGATATTATAATGGTTACAAGGATTACCAAACCTATAACTAACTTCATATAACATGCATTCCTTTTCCCAAAATAAAACTTCTCTTATCATGTTAACTTCAAACTATTTTAACCATATTTTTCATTGATCTCCCTACATATCCTAAGCCACATATGTTATATACATTACTAACATATATATATAAGTGTATTTCCCATGTAACTCTTGAATATAGATCATCATGATTTCATAGGATGTATTTTCATCAATATAATAGATATCCTTAAACACATAGTTAATTCCTAAAATTAATTCATATCTTTTATATGGATTATATTAAACTCAATATCCACATGCAATTGAGCTTCATTGTTCTTAAACAGAAACTTCTCTACTATCTTTGTCCCAAATCTAAAAGTTCTCAATCTTTATCACTCTCAAACTGATCATTGATTAATGTCTAGATGTTCTTCTTCAAATTTTCTACAACCTGATGTAAAATCCTCGTGTTCTTATTCTTCTAAATTTATTTAGATGTTTCACAACTATAGAACTTGAATAATCTAAATTCTCTATTATACATGTAGTATTATCTTATTTTTATTTTTTACTTCTTCCTCATTGTTCTTATAAGAATATCACATACATCAGTGGCTATATAACACATCCATGGTTTTAAAATAGGACCATCATATTTGATAGCATGTATGAAATGCCACACCAAGCATAGAAATAAACATTAAATCCCAACACATTATGATATTTATATTTTTACATAAATTAAATATCTTAAAAAGGTTTTATTACACACCACAATATGTTTATCATATATTTCACACAACCCCGAGTTTGAATGAAATGCAACATATTATTAAAATATTATTATATAATATCATAACAATAAATATTCATTAAATTTGTATGTATGAAAAGAACCATTTTAATTATTAGAAATATATTTTCAACATATATACATTTTTTTCAATAGATTATAAATAAAGATAATAATCATTTCAAAGTAAAATATCTCTTTTTAGAAAAACATTATTTTTCAAAAGCATGGCTAATCACACTTTTCACACAAAATTTATAATTATTTTTTTAACAATTTAAAAAATTTATTTTTTAAAATAATATTAAAATTTTAAATCATAAAATATAAATTATCTCAGGGTTGTTTTTTGTATGTTTTCTAAAATATTTCATTTTTTTATAAATAGTGAAAAATACTAAATTTTAATTGCAGATTCTTTTTCTTATAAATAATTAATAATGACAATTTTTATATATAATCATTTAAAAAGTAAAATTAGTTCAATTTCATAAAAAATATTATTATATAGTTAATTGAAATTATTTTCATATTGAATTTTGATTTATGTATTTCATGAACTTTTGAATATTTTTTCCATGAAAACACTTTTTATCATCTTGTTAGTGGGATTAATTTAAGGTTAATATTTTATATTCTATTTTAATTGAATTGAAAAAAATGGATTCCACATATGGGATAAGAATAATTTATATTTTATAATAAGGGCAACTTATTTTTTTACCAAAATGAATAGTGAAAATATTAAAAATTAAATACCACACTTAATGTAAAAATGGATTTATAAAGTGGTAAAATAAATTGATAAGGGAAAAAATAACATCAAAACCTGTATAGAAATAATTTTATGGACATATTATAAACTTATCCATTTAATTATCAAGAATTGTTCATTGTTGGTTCCTTGTGACCTAAAAACTATGTGGGTAGAATTCATTCTTTTCAAAAAAAAAAACAAGTGTGTCAATCAGCTCTCTTAAAAAGGAATCCCAATACACTCTCTTATTCAAACCATAAAAACCATTTAATAAATTAAAAACCTAACCAAATAACTTAAAAAATACAGTCCCCTAATATTTTAAGCCTTATTTTTTAAATAAGTACAACCAAAAAAGTATTTGGTTCCAAAATATAGAAGATACTAGAAGTAGGACTAATGTTCTTCGACGAGCATTTTTTTACATCATACTCCACCCCCTTAAATTAATTATAAAACATGATTATTTAATATAATAAGTATATTACATATACATATATTCATTTTTATTTTATTTATGAACTTAAACCATCTTTACTTCAATCAAATGGGTTAAAAAATCATCAATCATGTGTATAGTAGTCTAACACCTGGTGACCCAATGTCATTCATTTCTTCCATTACCCCCTCTCTCGGTTTGTAATGATGATGGATATAAGTTATGTATATGATATTTGTAACATAATTAAACATTTTTTATTAATTATGTAATATATAAATTTTTTAATTTCCATCTTATAGGTGACACCATAATGTCACTCTTGTGTATGGTGAACTGGCGACATACAAAGCAATGTGATTCATCTTTCCCTAACATTATTCATGGAAAATGATAAGCATACATTTAACTATTATATGTGATATATATGAAATAATGATTATATTTATGAAATATTTCTCAATATTAAAGATAATATATATCAATTTATTTCTTACCATTTCACTCAAAGAATAATGATAATGTCGTTCATCTATATGTGGACTGACTCATTAACAAAATGATGTGAGTATATTTTCATCACTATACCACTTGAATTATATATATAACTATATTTAAATAAATAAAATTGTATTTTTGATATAATTATAATTCTATTAAGATTAAATATGTCTTACTACCTTTCCATGATGATCATTGAAAAATTGAAATGTTACTCATGCGTACGTATAGCCTATAGTCTCCATGATTGAAATGTATATAATTTCTCAAAAAATCATGATAGGTATTAAAATTATATTAAACATATTAATATTATCAATATTTTCTTAATAATTTTATTTATATGACTAAAATGTATAATATGCACAAGAATCACAACTTTAATGATAAAGATCAAATAAAGAACTAGGAAATTAACACATGAAATAATTAAAATAATGAATTATTAATAATGAATAAGATACAATATGTTTTTAAAGGGTCATATATGACATTATAAATTTATATATAGTTCCTATGTAAGTTAGTGAAATGTAGAAAACCACTATACAGGAAGTTAAATCACATTCAACTAAAAGTAAGACTGAGTTAAATGACTTCATCTCAAAATCCCTTTATTAAGATATATTGTAATTTTAGGAACCAAATTACTTGAATATGGTGTATATAATTTCATATTGATATGTTATACTGTGTTTAACTAAAAATTAATTTTATTTAATTTTTCAATTTGATTTATTTCATCCATGTGGATTCGACTTGGAAATAACCAAGTGGTAAAAGTTTTTGGAGATAATCACTTTATTTTGTATTTATTATTATTCTACTGAAGTAGTCACATTAATATGATCAATATTAATTAGAAATTAAATTTATATTAATTATCCCCATTCTTATATAATTTATATTATTATTTCATAAATAATGTACTATTTTTTACTTATGGTTATTATATTGAAATTTATTTGATTAACTAGGGAAATATTGGTAAATATTTATCACTTACTCACTATAGATATTTGATTATAAGGAATATTTATTCATGTATTTAATTTAAAATTAAATATATAAGTAATTGTTTGGATATTTAGTGATGGGTGGGGTTGATAATTATACATCTGTAGGTCTCATGAGAAAAATCATGATTCCAAATTAAACTGGTTTCTAATTGTATTTTATACTATCTCACAAATGGTCTAGAAATTAGAGGTATCATGATTTCTGAGATCATAGGGTCCAATAATTAAATATTTAATTCATTTAAAATTCATTTATATTTGTTTTTCAGGAAATATTTACAATCATATTATCTCTGTATAGATTTTATTTTCATTTTATTCGTTAAATATCATTTGTTCTCATTTATTTTAATTTCAACATTGATTATGATTTATCTATTCATATAGTATTGTTATTTAAATGAAATGTGTGTTTAGGTACTTACCTTTAAATTTTTTTATTCTTATTGATTTCTGATAGCTTCCACTTTACTTAACCCTTACTAAGAATTTGGCATCACCCTTATTTTTTTTCTTCCTCTTGGATATGAAGAATAATTCTGGGAATGAGTTTTCATGGATGATTTTTTGTTCATTAATTGTGTATTAGGTTTTATATTATATTCCAAACCTAAAATGGTTAAAATTTATATATTTTCTACTTTAAAGAAGATAAAATGATTGGTCGATTGTTATTTGACCCTTTTCATCTATGAAAATGTAATAAAGTAAGATAAAAACTCCAGGTTACAAGAGATGGGCTATGATAATTGGTATCATAGGATGTCTGATAGAAAACATAGAAACTAGATTAATAAAAAAAATTGATTAGTTTACATAACACATAGATATAATTTTTTTGATAAATATAGAATTATATCCTAATGTTTTTGTAAGGAATGATTTTTTTTCCTAGTAAAACATCACTATCTCAATACTAAAAGTACATGTAGTTTTAGAATAGAGATTCCAAAGGTTAATAAATTTGAGAATGTTTCATTAGTATTAAAATCATTTTCACCTAGTGAAAAATTGGTCCTTACTATAACCCTAGATTGATAATATCAGGGTATATTCTTAGGATAATTCATAATTTTTTACCAAACACTATGAAGGATTTGAAAATAATGATATACCCAAAGAAATAATTTTTATGATTCTTAGATTAAAAATTTATATATTTAAATTTATGATAAGTGTTGCACCATATTTAAAATAATACATTATTTTTTGAAATTAATTTATTCATGAGTTAATCTACTATATCCACTACTTAGAAATGGATTGTAGAAGGATGAAGGGAATCAAAAATCATGGAAAATTTATATATTGTCCTAATGAGTAATCAAATTCAACTGGTATTGGAACATAAGAAATTACAGCTATATTAGTAAACCATAATTAGGTTATGAAAACTCACATTTCCTATATGGAGAAAACCTATACCTCAGTGTGATTTCCTTGGTTGGAGAGCATTATATGATAATATCTTCCATTATTTTGTGGGAATACTAATACAATGCAAGCAGAGAAAAGGGTGAAGTCTTTAGAGAAGATATATAAAATATTGAGATGCGGTAAAATGTAAAAGGATAAAAATTTACTGTATTTTCCCATTTTCAATGTAGGTCAATGGTAGTCATTCGTTCAGAATAATAAAAAGGAAGAGGAAATAAAACTCTTGTAATGGAACTCTTTTAATTATATATTAATTGAAAACTATTTCCCTCATTAGAAACAACTTGAAATGAATAAATAATTATCTTATATAAAAAATTAGAATAAATTGTTGGGTAGTATGAAGCTGCCTTCATCAGGTTATCTAGGTATGATATAGATTATATTTAATAAACCGGCTGCTTGCTTGATCGCTTATTTGAAGGGATTAATTCAAGTCTTCAAATGTACGGTTCTCTCTAACTTTTTATTCATATGATGAAAAAGTCTAAATTTTTATCATGAAAATAAATAATTATCCATGTATTAATATTTTATGTATGGAATAAATAAATAGGATGGAATAGAAAAAAATAGATAATATGAATAATGGGAGGAAGGATTTCCCCACTTGAGATAATTATCAAAATAAACACCCTAGTACATTATTGAAGTGAATGAGATTTGTATACAGGTGTTCATAGAAATGCCACCATACTGTTGATAGAAAGGGAAAGAAAGAAATTTATAATGTGAAATTATTCCACTGTATGGATACGGGGAACTATGAAAACGAAATAACTTAGTGTTAAGAGAATATACCTTTGAATAATATAAGTGATAAAATTTAAGATTATGATATTGATTCAACCAAAGTGAAATGATTAATGTTCTTGTATTAGATTCAAGTATTTTGTCATTTGAGTATTTTAACATTTATTTCCTAGTTATAATAATTATGAAATGTATAAGGTTCGTACAACAGTACTTTCTTCTTATGTATTTGAAATTGAATGTTAAATGGTACCAATGACCCAGAAAATGATTAAATGTTAGTTTAAACTATTGTAAAACCCATGATTAAAGAAAATATTAATATTAATATTTTTTGAAATTAATATAATGGTGTTTTAATGAAGATATTATTAATATGGATAACATAAATTGGATAGTAATGACTACCATGGAATAAATTAATGATTTGTTGAAAATATTGTTTATGATATAATCGACGGAGTTATTTTTTTGGATTTATGTAATATACTAATAATATTAATTTTATATAATTAATATTGATAAATTCATGTTTTCAATTAGGTTTTATAGTAATTTAGGTTATTAACTTGTTTCAAGAGAATACATGATGAAGGTATTCAAATGTTCAGTCAATTATTACTAAGAGACACATCATGTTGGTTTGACGATTGATAAGTTAATTTTATAAACATAATAATCTTATGTATATATTTTTGTATCTTGATCCTTTTAAAGGATCAAAATTTTATCAATATATAAAATAGTTTAAGTTTATCTATTGATTTGGTTTTAGAGATTAATATTTTACTACAATATATGAATATTTAGACATATTGAATATTCCATACAATTTTTTTTAATAATAATAACTAGAGATATGAGGAATCAATTATCAATCTATAATAGTTCTTAAAATCAGTTAAATCTTAATTTTAGTCACTTGGTTATAAATAATTCATTATAACATATTCATTTATTATAGTAAAAAATTAAGTCGAAAATGATCAATGAAGAACCAAAATATAAAATGTAGCTTTTGAAATAGGGAAATATCATGTAACTATATTTTCATATGTTCACATTCTAGATGAAACATTAATTCTTCGCCTATATTAAATGGATCTTGAAATATATTCTATCACTATATCATTATTTTTGACGACATAGATGACCTTGTTAATACATATTCGGTTTATGGAATTGTAATATTTTACCTTCTCTTGATCACAAAATTTATAGTGATCATTATTATATATCACTCTTCAACTGTATTTATGTGTTGTTTTTCACTTTTATCTCTATGTTTTCACTTCCCATCCATGTTTTATTATTTAACATCCATATTATGTGTTATTCTAGATGAAATTCTAGCAACCCTTTATAATTATCCTAGGGATATTTTATTTACCCTTATCATGTTGTGTTATTCCCAGAATTGTATTTTGAAATTCATAACCCTTGATTACCTTGTTAAATATTATATTGTGAGGACATAATTTATTTATGGGGCTAGAATGTAAAACCCTGAGATCATAATATGTGATAATAATAATCAATAGTGATTCAGACTTGCAACACCGACTGTGGAAGGGAATATAAATCACAAGACATTATGATATGTTAATTTTAAAATAAGTTAAATCTATTTAGTATCTTTAATTACAAATTATACGGAGTTTAGCTTGTGTTTCGTGCAACACTAAGTTTAAACGAACTGTAATATATTATTAAAATATTATTATTTAATACGATAAGTATAATTTGTCATTAAATTTGAGGTTATAAATAGAATAATGTAAATTATAAAAAATATAGAGTTAAAAACATACATTTTTATTTATTTATTAGAAATAAAAATAAGAATTATTTGAAATTAGAAGAAATGTTTTTTGAGAAACTATATTTTTACAAAGTAATGTTTAGTTGTGCTTTTCTCAAATAATTTAAAATTAAAATTTAACAAATTATTAAAAATTAGTTAATAGAATAAAATTAATTTTATAAATGATAACATCAAAATTATATAATGTTTATTTTTTGGGATGTTTCTTAAAATATTTATTTTTTTGATGAATTGTGAAAAATTATGAATTTTAACTGAAAACTACATTTTCATTTAAATAATATCTTTTTATAAATTAAATATTGGACTTTTTTTATTTAAAAATATTATTTTACATAATTTGATAAATTTTATGTAATAATAATAACCTTCATATTGAATTTTGATATAAAAAATTTGTAAATGTTTGACCATTTTCTCTTTGAAAACTCACTTTCCCATCGTATCGTTGAGATTAAATTTATATTAAAATTTTCCAATTATTATAATTAAATTTGGTAAAATAGATTAAATATTTTTAATAATAAAAATTTATAATTTATAATAACTTCAACTCAATTTTTGACCAAAATTATATTCAAAACAAAAAAAATTAATTATCACGTTTAAGTAAAATATGAATTTTCTGGGTGTTAAGGGTTAAAATAACATTAAAACATATATATACTATATTTTTTAGGTATATTACAATAATATCCCATACTGTATCAATAATGTATCACTATTTTACCCTTTAGGATTTAAATAATCTAGGTAGAATTCATTCTTTTCAAAAACAATAACAATTATGTCACTGAGTTCACTTATAAAAGTTCAACACCCCTTCTATGTTATTCCCACATGAAAACCATATTAGTAAAGAAAATATCAATCCAAATAAATTCATTAATTACATAACAGAATACTTGATGCTTTATTTTTTTTAAATAAAATCTAGTTCAGCTTTCATGCAAACCAACGTATGATTCCCAAGGAAGCGTTAACATTCTTTATCGAGCATTTTTATTAAATTTATACATCCAAGTACATAATTTATATTTAATAAATTATTATATTATATCCATACAATATTAAATATATTACGATTTTTTTTCATTGGTATTACCTACAACCATATCAACTTCTGTCAAATGGGTAGTGAAATCAGTATTCGTGTGTACGACAGACCGTAGACTTGTGAACCGATGTCATTCATTTTTTCATTACAAACTCTAATTATTAGGGATGATGATCAATAATATATATATATATATAATTATTATACATATTTAGTAATTATATCATATATAACATTTTAATTTCTTTTATGTAGGAGCATGATAACATCGCTTATGTGTGCGGCGGACTACCACCTCACGAAGCGATGTGATTCATATTTCACTAACACTTTACATGTATGGTGATATAGATAATGTTAATGATTATATGTGATATATATATCATAACTACGATATTAATTCCATATTTTTCATTCTTAAATGATAATATATAAAATTTTCATTCCTTTTTTCACTCAATGAAAGATGATAATATCATTCATGTACGTCTGGACTACCATCATAACAAAACAATGTGACTATATTTTCATCACCAAACCACATAGAAGATATATATAAGTATATTAAAATAATAAAAAATATATTTTTGATATTATTATCATTTAATAATGATGTGATATTACTTACCTCATTTCAAAAATGATTGTTGAAAATGGAAATATTTCTCATGCATACGTATGAAATACCATATCCATGATCATAACAAACATTGTTTCTCCAAAATAATGTTCATTATTTTGAATAAAAGTATAATAGACATGTAAATATGAAAATTATTTCATTAATACTATTCTTGAGATAATGGAACTATATAATATGAACAAGAACCTGAACTTTCATGACAAAGAACAAATGAGAAAACAAGGAAATTAACACTCGAAATAATGGAAATATTTTTTGATTATTAATGAACAAGTGATGAGTTGTTATAAAATGTTCATATATGATATTATTAATATTGATTTTGATTCAAATTTTTGTTAATTTCATGTTTATATCCACAATAAATGAGTTTAAATCACGTTCAACCTAAATAAAGCATGAGGTAAGGTACTTTGTCTCAATTTACATTCACTGAGACATATTTTAATGTTTTCCACCTAATTTCATCAATATTTTGTGTATAATGAACCATTTTCATATACTACAATGATTCATTAACAATTTATATAATTTCATGTTTCAATTTTATTTATTTTTTCCATGGGTATTTGACTTGAAAATTAAGAAGTGGAAATAACTACTGAATAATCTCATGTTCCATTATGATGTTTAAACATATCTTGAAATAATCAATTTATTGTCATCATTTTCTATTATAAATTAAATCTACCTGAAATAAAAAATTTTGTTTTATAGATATGATTATTTCCTAGACCATATTCCATTTTTCTATACAGTATTTACCTTGAATTATATTTTATTTTCCAGGTAAATATTGATGAATTTGTGTTCATTACTAAATATGAACATTCATTGATAAGGATTATAGATTTATGAATTGAATATATTATTTTATATATAACGAATAATTTGGATATTTATTTATGGGTGGGGTATGGCCTTTTATAACTTCTTGATTCATCAGTAGGTCTAATGAGAAAAATCAAGTGTCCAAACTAAACAGGGTTCCACCTATAGTTCAAACTATCTTGGGAAAGTTCTTGATAGTTGATTTCTCAAGATTCCTGAGATCAAGGAATCAAAAAACGCAGAACTTAAATCAATGAAAATTTAGTTATTTTTTTATCCATGATATTTTCATGATTATAACTGTGGATAAATTTAATTATTAGTTTATTTATTAAAAGGAATTTGTTTGTTTTTACTTACATTTCTATATTAACTTTGACTTTTCATTAATATAAAAAATTTATTTTAATGTCATGTGTGTTTATTTTTTTTCTTTAAATTTTGATTATGATTATTTATTGGTGATATATTATATTATACTAATCCTTTATTGAGCCTTTGTGCTCACCCTTATTTTGTTTCAATTCCTTGAAATATGAAGAGGAATTATTGGAATGATTTTTTATGGTTGTTTTTTTAATTTTCATGTATATTATGTTTTATTTTATATTCCCAAAATTAAAATGGGGATAATGTCTATATTTAGTTATCCAAAAAAACTAAAATTGTCGATCCTTCAGTATTTGAAAATTTGTATCTATGAAAAGGTAACAAAGTAAGACACCAGCTGTGGGTAACTGGTGTTAGGGTTTTTATATGATTCATTAAATTTCTTTAATAATTTTTAATATTTATCAATGTAGTACAACGAAAAATAATTATATTATATCCATAAAATGGTGTTATCAACTATCCAATTTTAGTCTCATGATTTTTCAAGAATTTCTATTTTAATCTCAACTAAAATTTTTAAAATTTCCTAATTCATTAAGAAAAATTCTTCTTTTGAAACATGACTAATATTTTTGAAAAATATATACAAAAATAATGACTAATTACCCATATTAAATTTATAATTTTTCATACTTTGGTAAAATAGAACATGCGCCTTATCTTGGTTGGTGAGGACTAAGAAAGTTCATCCATTATACTCGAGATCAAATCCATGTGGAGACATATTTCTGTGTTACTATTGAGGTACTTTAGAAAAAACTATATCATGTACTATAACAAGAATTATTCAGTACTATAGCAGTTGGAACTATTCATCCATATGGGTCTTCGGGCCACCATTTTGGTCCTCGGGTCCTTCAAGGCCTTAGTGTAAAGACCCATAAATCGCAAGATAATTTTTTTAAATAACATTGTAATTTTACGAGTTTGTGGCTTCTAACGGCACTTGATTCTGAGGCCCGGTGTGCCCTGAAACAATTTCTGAAGATTAGCTCGGGTACGTTCAGTAAACGAATGAGCGGGTTTTTTATCTTTTGAACCAGTACACAGAATCGAAATCTGAGAGCACCGATGAACTCACATCACCGGTAATTGCTTATGGGGACCTTTACTGTAGTTGCGTTTTAAGTAAGATGAGAATTAATTTTTGGGGATTTAGTTTAAAATAAATAAAGTTTGTGGAACAATTTTATTTTTATGGTTGGAGGTTAATTCCTCCCAAGGGGAGTTGAAGGTGGGGCTTACACCCACATAACCTCCCATGGGAGGATATTTGTGTGGTGGGTTCCACACATGTCCTAGGCCCTTGATCTTCACTGAACCCCTTAAACCCCCCCCCCCCATTAAAATATTTTATTTAATGTTGACAACCCCTTGAATTTAAATGTGTAACAATTCCACTTCCTCTCTCCCTCCCTCTTTAATTATCGCCAACACATACATTCATTAATTGATTGAACCTCTTCAATTAAAATAATTAAGTGTCTGAATTTTAAATTTTGTAATGCATGGAAATATTAAATAAAATATAGAGAAGCCTTAATTTATTTGGGTTGGAAATTTTTGTGTGAGGAGGAATTGGGAGAACTCTAGTGTTTTTGAAGAACTTATTCCTCAATGAAGGATGGTTCTTCTTCGATGAATAACATCTTTCCTTCAACGTAGAATGAATCAGTGACCATGGTTCACCATCCTCTTCTTCCTCCGTGACAAGAGAAGAGACACCAACATGGAGAACTCTCCAACGATGAGACACCTTATTTTTCTTTTCTTCGCGACAAGAGAGGAGACGTCACTTCCTTGGGTGCACTTCGACAATGACGGAGACGACACCGTCATCCACGACGCTTGTCAACTTCAGACTTAATTGAGGTAGAGGTTTATTCTTGAATGTGGATATTTTCATACCATGTTCTTCGTTGGGAATAGTTGAGTAAATACGGCCAATTTCAGTTACATAACGTGGAGGGCGCGGGCCGAACGAACATGGCCCGAAGAACCTCCACATTATCTTGTTTATTATTTTAGAAATGGCAATCGAAGGTGGATAAAGCACGACGCCGTCACGCAATGCCGGGTACGTGGAAAAGGAAACAGGCATCGTTGCCCTCGGTTGTGAGGGAGGAACTACGACCCGCTACACGGGCCGCTTCTGCCGAAGAACCGGTCGGCCCGTCGGTCGGCTGGTCAATGAGGAGTCGTGGTGCAGGAGGGCACTACGCTAGAGAATTGGACACCCCATCAGCTGGCCGGGTGGAGTCGGACCGCGACGTCAGGAGGGCGCCACGCTGAACAAGGTGCGACCCCGTGCCCTAGAAGGTAGGCCGGCTTAGTCAGCCAGTTTGGGAAGGGTGGTGCATCTTGGCACTTCCGGTGCGGACAGACGGGGGGCTAACCCCCCCCCCCCCCCCTCGGAACCGCTCGGCCTTAGGCCGAGACAGCTGGGTCACGCGCCCTTACGGGCTGCGCCGGGAAGGGCCGTGCTGGGCCGCGCCGAGCCTGGCTGGGCCACACCAATTCGGGCCAGGATGTGCCCCTTCTAGATGAGTTGTGTTTTCCTTCGGACCGGTCTGACACCCAGTCCTGGTCGGACCCATCAAATTGGGTTAACCTGACCCACCGGCCCACTGGGCTAAACGGGCAGGGCCAGTTATTCACTTAAACGTGAATAACTTAAAGACCGCATGTCCGATCGATGCGCCGTCTGCGGGACTGTGAATCTTTTTACGAGGTGGTCCTTTTACAATACTCTAAGTGAGTTTTGGACTGCTTTGGTAAACTTCCATGTTTTGAAGGAGCATATTTCCAACCGGGCCCCTGGAATAGAAAAGAAAATAACTCTCAGACCGGGCATCCGTTTGACGCGCCGTCTATCACGTTGAGTTCCTTTTGACAAGATGGAACTTTGTGATACATAAACTCTGGACTTTGTGACAGTTTCGGTATCGAACCCTTTTACTCGTAGATTGGACCCTCCTGGAATTGAGTATGCTATGTTCCGGAACCCTAGAGTTGGTTGTGACTGCGACAACGAGGACGACTGTACATGGATCCTACGTGGGTTCGGTAGCGAGGACGACTGTACTTGGATCTTCCATGGGTTCAGTAGGGATGAAGACTATACATGGATCCTATGTGGATTCGGCAGTGATGGCTACTGTACCTGGATCCTACGTGGGTTTGGCATCGATGACTTCTATACTTGGATCTTACGTGGGTTCGGAAGAGGATATGATTTAGAGGAAACATATAATCATATCCACCCCTCTTAGTGAGTAGTATACATGTGTGATCTGAGTCTTGACTTTCAATCATCATCATTGGTATGTTTGAATTCTCTCCCGTGTGGACTGGTTGTGCATGGGCTTGGAATTTGGAGCCGTACTGATATTGATGACTTAGGTATATGAATGGTCATATACCTAAGTAGAGTTCATTGATACTTCTTATTTGTATCTTTCCTTTGTGGTTTAACCATTGTGGATTATAGGAGAGCTTCTGGGGTTTTGGGGTCCTTACTGAGTATCGTTATACTCACCCCTTCATGGGATTTTCACGCACTACATTGTATTTGGTTGCAGATGATGGAAAACACTAATCGTGGTCGAGGCTTGTGGAGCTGGATGGTATTCGGAGGTGGACCACCTGGCGGGATGTACACGGAGCAGACAGATAGACCCGAGGTACTGACGAGACTATCTGTACCGACCCTTCAGGTGGGATTTCCAGGGGACGAATCAGTGTTGGTGCTTTACTTTTCAGCTGTTGTAATTTCTTACTCAGTTGTACTGTACTTTCAATTGGGTTTGTATACTGGCCCATTTACTTTCTAGCACATACTTTTGTACTCAGTTTACTTTTTATTTACTCCAGCCTGCATACACTGTTGTGTTTTTTTACTTATATAAATGCAATGCCTTCCCTTTTATCAGGATTTACGCCTTTAGTTCTAGTTTCCATCCCCTGGTCTATGGAAGGTGGGCTTGGGGTAGTCACGACATGGGCCCCGAGGACAGGTCATGAAAAATTGGTATTAGAGGAGTCGATTCTACCAGAGAACTCAGGACTCTAATAATTTCTTCTCTGTGAAGTAATAGTGTTAAGAATATTGAGTGTGGTTTTCAGTATAGGGAGTCCAGTGTTGGTAAAGTGACTGACGTATCCATACACCAGGACCCTGACTTCTGATTTCCGACTCAATGCTCGAAAACACTGATTGCCCGTGGGTTTCAAAAGTTTTCTTTGTGATTACTTTGGGTCAGCTCACCAGGTATACTATACTAACAGTGGTGCAGATTTTTCTTCTCAGGATGGCCTCACGAAGGCAGCTAGCTAGGGTTCCTAGTTATGTGCCGGATGGCAGCCCACCGAGCGACGAGGCCTCAATGCAGTGCCCCATTACAGCAGAGGCACCAGCGGTACCACTACCCGCTAGGCCACCGATACAACTAGCCCCAACAGCGGAGAGTGCACACTACCTTAGTGCATCACACAAGTTTCAGCGACAGAGGCCACCCAGGTTCTGCGGAGAGACGGACCCTCATGCAGTTGAGGATTGGCTGGAGGCTATCATCAGAGTCTTCAGATTGGTATGGACACCAACATACCTTATGGTGATCCTTGCCAGGAGTCTCCAGTACGCAACAGCAGGTAGATGGTGGAGACTGATACTCCAGGTGCACGAAGAGGCATCTCTACTTTGGACGGACATCGAGAGCCTCTTCCGCTTGGAGTTTATTCCATCCACCCTCCGTGTGGTGCATATCTAGGAGTTACTACAGCTGCGGAAGGGAAGTATGACAGTAGCCCAGTACTCGGTGAGATTTACTAATCTCTCGTGCTACTCCACGAACATGGTATGCGACCCATTCTTCCAGGCCCGGACCTTCGAGCAAGGACTGAGGCATGCGATCAGGGCTTCGATGATCTCTCTCAGCATTCCGATGTAGGTAGGAGTACTAGAGTAAGCCCTTCTTGTGGAGAGATTTCTTGCTGAGCCTAGACCAACAGCGAGGCCTACCCTAGGGAGACACGTAGCGGAGTCTTCTACATTCGGCAGTAGATAGATGTCTCAGACATCCAAGCGGACCAGGCCATTCGGTGGGCGACCTCAGGATACTGGTTCAGATGTGTGGGGAACACGCAGCAGAGACAGTAATACGAGAGGAAGGCAGTTCTATGCATGCGGCGGGCAGGGCCACATGGCTCGTGACTGCCCGACCGGCCATACAGTGGAGTAGCAGACAATAGAGGGAACTCCCAGGCAGAGGCAATGTTTCGACCCTGATGGTCCGCATAGAGTAGGCGGACCAAGAAGAGGAGCTAGTCGAGCAGCAAGTGGTGGATGACGCTTCGAGGATCTACCATCACCACCCCCAAGAGGACCACCCAGACCATAGAGAGCTGGCAGATAGGGGCAGTCTCAGCTCTAGGAAGTCGAGGCCTATGACCATGGCGCACCTGAGATGATTCAAGGTACTATCTATGTCTACTCCACCCTTACTGTAGTTCTTAAAGACATAGGAGCGAGTCATTATTTTATTTCCACTGCCCTTGTTCGAAGCTCGGAGATTCCAATGGAGCCATTGTCTTGATCCTTACAGCTAGAGACTTCTACCGGAGTAGACTCGATGATTGTGCACGGGTGACGGAAGTATGAGCTTACTCTAGGAGGCAAGAGATTCAGATGGGATCTTCTTGTAGCGGCGTCTAGGCCTTACGATGCCATTTTGGGTATGGATTGGTTATTTACCGTCCATGCCATGATTGTCTGTATTAGGCGCAAATTGTGGTGTGTCTGCAAATATGGGATTAGGTTCCCCTTAATTTGTGAGAAGGGAGCCTTTGCAGCGCAAGATGGACTTATGGGAGGCGAGGGCAGCCGATCACACATTAGTTGGCTTGTCTCATCCTAGGATCGGTTGATTGCAGAGTCTGAGTTTTCCTGTTGTGGTGGATCAGTATGCAGATGTTTTTTCCTGACGACGTTCCAGGACTACCTCCTCACAGAGAGGTAGATTTCTACATTGACGTGTACCCTGTGATAACACTGATATCCACTCCAGTATACCAGATGGCTCTCGCCGAGCTTCATGAGCTACGGGTACAGCTGGAGGACTTACAGGGAAATGGATTCATCTAACCCAGTGTTTCACCCTGGTCTTCTCCAAATTTATTCGCCAAGAAGGTTGATGGGAGATTACGACTATGTGTCAACTACCATCACCTGAATCAGATGACTGTGAAGAACAATTACCCACTCCTGAGGATAGAAGAACTCTTTGATCGGCTCAAGGGAGCACGATGTTTCTCAAAGATAGACCTTAGGTCAGGCTATCATCAGCTCATAGTTCGAGACAAGGATGTGAAGAAGACGGCCTTCAGGTGTCGGTATGGCCACTATGAGTTCTTGGTTATTCCCTTCGGCGTAACCAACACACCAGTAGTGTTCATGAGTCTCATGAACATGATCTTCTAGCCTTACCTCTATAGTTTTGCCGTAGTATTCATCGAGGACATACTGATTTACTTGACTACTGAGGAGGAGCATGCCCACCACTTTCTAGTTGTACTAGACACACTCCGAGAGCACCATCTTTATGGTAATCTCGTGAAGTGATAGTTCTGGATTCGAGAGGTTCACTTCTTGGGGAACGTCATCTCGGAGGTGGGATTTTATGTGGATCCGGTGAAGATCAATGCAGTAATAGCTTGGGATCCCCCCCGGATCGTGACGAAGGTGCAGAGTTTCCTAGGTCTGGCTGGTTACAATAAATGATTTGTGCCAGACTTCTCCTGAGTTGCAGCACTGCTTTCAGCTTTGACGAAGAAGTGGAAACCCTTCTTGTGGTTAGATAGATGTCAGCAGAGATTTCAGGAGCTGACACGGAGAATGACCCGTGCGCCCATCCTGAGGCAACCAGAGGAGGGCATAGGGTACGTAGTTTACTACGATGCATCCGGGAATGGACTCGGGTGTGTCCTGATGCAGGATTGGGAAGTGATCTCCTATGGTTCATGAAAGTTGAGGCGGCACAAGTAGAACTACGCTACCCATGACTTGGAGTTAGCAATAGTGGTATTCGCCTTGAAGATGTGGTGACACTATCTGCTGGGCGAGCGCTTTACAGTCTACTCTGACCACTAGAGTATCAGGTACATCTTCTCGCAGATGGACCTAAACGTGAGACAGCGATGATGGTTTGAGTTCCTCCCAGACTATGACTTTGAAATATTCTATACTCTTGGGAATGGGAACGTTGTGTCTGATGCTCTCAGCAGAAGATCAGGCATTCAGCTACATGGAGAGGTGACAGAGTAGTTAGCCGCTTTGCATGTATCTTTCATGGAGAGAGACTGGGTAACCTTTATACAGTCTCTCATATTCACTCCTCCACTACTTTAGCGGTCAGATATGCACAACATGGGGACATTGACTGTGAGATGTGATGTGCACAGATATCAACAGGATAGGCACATGATGGATTTTCTGAAGAAGGAGGTCACGTCATCCTCTTCAAGGGACGTACCATCGTACCAGTTGCTCTATAGGAGGAAGTGGTGAGGGAGTTTCACACTTCCCCTATAGCGGTACATCCTGGGGTGGCGAAGATGTACTAAGACCTTAGATGACAGTACTGGTGGCTGGGTATAAAGAAGGTTGTAGCAGAGTTCGTTTCATGATGCCTCACTTACTAGTAAATGAAGGCAGAGCACCAGGTACCAGCAGGCTTGGAACAACCCTTAGAGGTTCCAGAGTGGAAGTGGGATGGGATATCCATGGATTTCGTGATGGGGCTACCAGATACTTCAATAGAACACGACTCCATATGGGTGATGGTCGACCGACTCACCAAGTCATCCCACATCCTACCTATCAGAGAGCAGGGCTTAGTAGAGTTCTTGGGATGCCTCTACGTTCAAGAGATCGTTCAACATCATGGTGTGCCATATTCTATCATCTACGATCGAGACACTTTCTTTACATCCCGGCATTGGAAGGGGTTGTAGGAGGCATTCGAGACGCAGTTACTCCTGAGCACCACCTTTCACCCTCAGACTGATGGCTATACGAAGAAGACCATTTAGACACTCGAGGACATGCTCCATGCATGTGTCCTTGAATTTCTTCGTAGTTGGGAGGATCACCTACCCTTGGTGGATTTTGAATACAACAACAACTACCACTCCACCATCGGGATTGCACCTTATGATGCATTGTACGACCGACCTTGAAGATCACCTATGTGCTAGATAGACCCAGGGGAGTCAGCCCTCATAGGACCAGAAATGGTTCAGGATACGACAGAGAAGGTGCAGGTCATCGAGGAGCGGATGAGGACTGCACAGAGAAGACAGAAGTCTTATGCTGATAAGAGGTGGATACCACTAGATTTCGAGGATGGTGACCATGTTTTCTTACGGGTCTCACCTCGACGTAGATTACAGAGGTTTGGATAGAGAGGTCAGTTATCTATGCGCTTCATTTGATCATTCCAGGTCCTCACCTGGGTAGGCGAGGTGGCTTACCACCTGGCCCTTCCACCTCAGTTGCACCGGGTGCATGACGTCTTCCACATATCATAGCTAAGAAGATACGTCATGACCCGACCCACATCATTGTTCATGTGGAGATGGATCTCGATGATGGGGAGACATTTGCGGAGGTCTCAGTAGAGATTGAGGATCGACAGGAGCGGGTCCTACATGGACGGTCAATTCCTCTAGTGTGTATTCTCTGGTATCACGAGATCCTCCAAGAGAGCACATGGGAGCGGGAGTCTCAGATGCGTGCACAATACCCTCTTTTTTTCCCTAGTTTTTGTTGTAGCTTTACAGGGATGTAAAGCCCTAAGGTGGGATTAATGTAACGACCCAAAAAATTTCATCGAAAATATTTTCATAAATTCTTTGGAATTTTACGAGTTCATGGCTTCTGACGGCACTTGATTCCAAGGCCTGGTGTGCCCAGAATCAATTTTTGAAGTTTAGCTCAGGTAAGTTCAGAAAATGAATGAACGGGTTTTTCTATCTTTTGAACCGGTACTCAGAATCAAAATCTGAGAGCACTTATGAACTTGAAACGCTGGTAATTTCTTAAGGGGACCTTTACCGCATTTGTGTTTTAAGAAGGTTGAGAATTATTTTTTGGTGATTTAGTTTAAAATAAATAAAATTTGTGGCACCATTTTATTTTTATGGTTGGTGGTTAATTCCTCCCAAGGGGGGTTGAAGTTGGGGCCCACACCCATATAACCTCCCATGGGAGGATATTTGTGGGTTGGGGTCCACACGTGACCTAAGCCCTTAATCTTACCTAAACAACTTAAACCCCCCCCCCATTAACCTCCTTTATTTAATGTTGACAACCCCTTGAATTTAAATGTGTAACCATTCCACTTCCTCTCTATCTCTCTCTTTAATTCTTTCCAATACACACCTTAATTAATTGATTCAACCTCTTCAATTAAATTAATTAAGTTGTTGAATTTAAAATTTTGTAATTCATGGAATGATTAAATAAAATAATGAGAATCCAAATTTTATTTGGGTTGGAAATTGTTGTCTGAGGAGAAATTGAGAGAACTCTACAGTTTTTGAAGAACTTCATCCTCAACGAAGGACAGTTCTTCTTCGACAAAGAAGATCTTTCCTTGAACGTAGAATGACTCGGCGACCACAGTTCTCCATCATCTTCTTTATCCGTGACAAGAGAGGAGACACCGACGTGGAGAACTCGCAAACGACGACACACCTTATTTTTCTTTTCTCCGCGAAAAGAGAAGATACGTCACTTCTTTAGGTGCACTTCGACAATGACGGAGACGAAACTGTCATCCACGACTCTTGTCAACTGAAGACTTTATCGAGGTAGGGGTTTATTCATGAAAGTGTATGTTTTTGTACCCCATTCTTCATTGGGAATCTTTGACTAAATACGGCCAATTACTATTACTTAATGCGGAAGGCGCGAGCTGAACGAACACGGCCTGACGACCCTCCACTTGATCTTGTTTATTATTTTAGAATTGGAAATCGAAGGCGGAGGAAGCCCGACACTATCGCGTCCTACCGGGTATGTGGCAAAGGAATCTGTCGCTGTCGTGCCAGTTGTGTGTGAGGAACCGCGGCCCGCTACACGGGCTACTTCGGCGGAAGAACCGGATGGCCCATCGGTTGGGTGGGTGAAGGGGAGCTGCGACGCTAGAAGGGCGCTGCGCTAGAGAACCATTCGGCTCATCGGCCAGCCGGGTGGAGCAGGACCGCTGCGCGAGGAGGGCGCTGTGATGAAGAAACCACGGCCCACCGTGCGGGCCGAGTACACTAGAGAGACAGCCAGCCTAGCCTGCCGGTTTGGGAAGGGTGGTGCCACTTGGCACCGCTGGTGCAGACATACGGGGGGCCTCTCCCCCCTGGAACCGCTCGACCTTAGGCCGAGCTAGCCGGGCCGCGCCAGGCCAGGCCGGGTCGCGCCCCGCCGAGCCGTGCCACGCCAATTCGGGCCAGGCCGCGCCCCTTCGGGCCAAGTTGCATTTTCCTTCACACCGGTCCGACACCCCTTCCGGGTTAGACCTGTCAAACTGGGTTAACCCAACCCATCGTCCCACTGGGCTAAACGGGTCGGGCCAGTTATTCACTTAAACGTGAATAACTTAAAGATCGTGTGTCCGATCAACGCGCTGTCTACGACACTGGGACTCTTTCGATGAGACTGTCCTTTTACGATACTCTAAGTGTGTTTTGGAAAGATTTAATAAACATTTGGGTTTGGAATGAGCATATTTCTAACCGGGCCCCTGGAACGGAAAAGCCAATAACTTTCAGACAAGGAATCCGTTTGACGCGCCGTCTGTCACGTTGGGTTCATTTTGATGAGACAGAACTTCGGGATACATCAAATCTGGACTTCGTGATAGTTGATGTATTGACCACTTTTACTCGTGGAGTGGACCCTCTTGGAATCGATCACGTTGTGTGCGGGAACCCTAGAGTTTGTTGCGACTGCGACGACGATGACAACTTTACTTAGATCCTACGTGGGTTCGGAAGATAGGACGACTATACTTGGATCCTCCGTAGGTTCAGCAGCGATGATGACTGTACTTGTATCCTACGTGGGTTCAGCAGCGATGGTTACTATACTTGGATCCTACGAGGTTTTGGCAGTGATGACCTCTGTACTTGGATACTATGTGGGTTCAGCAGAGGAGATGATTCAGAGGCTACATCTAATCATCTCCACCCCTTTTTGTGAGTAGAATACATGTGTGAGCTGAGTCTTGACATTCAATCATTATCATTGGTATGTTTTACTTCTTTCCTATGTGGACTAGTTGTGCATGGGCTCGGAGGATGGATCCATACTGAAATTGATGACTTAGGTATATGTATGGGCATATACTTATGTAGAGTTGGTTGATACATAGTGTTTGTATCTTTCCTTTATGGTTTAACCTTTGTGGATTCTGGGAGACCTTCTGGGGTCTCGGGGTCCTTACTTAGTATCATTATAGACACCCCTACACGGGAATTTCCCGCACTACGTTGTGTTTGGTTGCAGACGACGGACAAGACTAATTGTGGTTGAGGCTTGTGGAGCTGGACGGTATCCGGAGGAGGACCACCTGGCGGGACGTACATGGAGTGGACGGACGGACCCTAGGTACCGACAAGACTATCTGTACCCACCCTTCAGGTGGGATTCCCGGAGGAAGACTCGGTGTTGCTGCTTTACTTTTCTACTGTTGTACTTTCTTACTCAGTTGTATTGTACTTTCAGTAGGGTTTGTATACTGGCCCATTTAATTTCCAGCACTTACATTTGTACTCAGTTTACATTTTGTTTACTCCAACTTTCATACTCTGTTGTGTTTGTTGACTAATAAAAAGGCAATGCCTTCACTTTTATCTAGATTTATGCCTTTGGTGCTAGTCTCCAGCCCCTGGCCTATGGAAGGCAGGCTTGGGGTAGTCACGGCATGGGCCCCGAGGACGGGTCGTGACACTTCGGGCCACCAAAGTCCTTTGAGCCATTTGTCTCTCAAGGCCTTCGGGCCACCTAAAGGCCTTGAGGCCACCCATTTTCTACAGGCCACATGAAAAAATGCTTTTGAAACTAGTCATATTAGAAGGAATAAGGCTCCAGATGAGCAGTCAGAGAAGGCGTATCCACCAGAGAAGAGATAACCATAATTGGAAGATTTAGAGGGTATGTAATTGCCATCGGTACCAGGCATGTTCAACTATACACAAGACATCTAGCCAAAAAGTCTTTCGAATATGGTGTGCTTATTTCAAAACATTTGATGGGGAGGGGCAGTTACAGGTTGTATTTTCTAGATTATTTCTTCAATGACCTATGGGTCATGTAATTTTCACTTAATTATTTAGGTCGTGTAAGGGTTCCCCCTCACCCTTGTGAGAGGGATTATCATAAATAAATAAAAATTAAAGTCGTTCAGGCCATTTAGCCATCTAAATTTGGACAAATAATATATTCAAATAAAAAAATAGAGAATATGTGTTATATTCATTCGCAACATATAACTAAACATAAACACTAAATATATTCATAGTTATACCCATATATATAATTAATTTGTTTAAAAAATTTAAATCATTTTATTATAGCCTAAGACATTAAATTAAAATTGTACAACCTTTAATATTAGATCTATATAAAGTAGTATATCAACATCAATATTGGGGATTATGTCTTTGGAAAACTCAAAAATTATATTTCAGTCACTCACAAGCATAATAACTACATGATATTAAATAGATATTGTCTTTGATAATAAAAAATTCATGGATATGGGGAATTTCCTATGAATTATTCTTGAAAACTAGATTTTTTGTTTTTATACATCAAGAACATATAGAGTGTCTGCACACATTTATTTAATATAAAATTATGTTATTATCCTAGATTCTATATGAATCATGAATTTATAAAATAATATTCATTACTCAGTCAACTTTTTATTTTTATTCCCTTAGAACTAAATAATTTTGACACTCTTCTTTTCATCATTTTGTGATCTTCCCTTTCAATGGATGAAGGTAATCGTATTTTTCATCATATTATTAGATCACACACAAATATATTTTTTTTATAATTTTTATACAATGATAAATAATATCTTTCATTATCCTAAATTATTTCATATACATCAAATTCAAAAGTTGTAAACTCGATTATTCATCATGGAGAAAAATAAATTCCCTAATAAATATTGATGTACTATGTTAGGAAATTCAATAATTTACTTCCACTACGTATTAGGATGAGTAAAATTTCTTTATAGTATAATTATTATCCGTACATCCTTTGATAATTTTTTACAACACTCTAAATTATTACGTTCATTGAAAAAGGGCCTCCTTTGAGGACAGATGCTCAGTAAAAAATCATAAGTTCATCCTCAAAGAAAATTGATTATGTCATATTACATTGAATTTTATATGTTTACTCCTTATAATAAAGTCATATAATTTAACAAATTTTTACATACAAGTCAAATAATTTGTATGAAAAAAATACATCCAGTGATAAGGATTTAAATTTGACACTTAAATTATTATGTGCAATGTGATTTAATAACTTCATATTGGGAAATCCTAATTCTCATGAGATATCTATTTTTCTAGCTCCATATATAATAGTATATAAGTCATGAAATTACTCTGACACCTCTTTAAGTAAACATTGATCCTCCTTAACAAACATATAATTATTTTTGTACACTGATATAATAAATCCTCATTAACAACAAATTTGGAAGATTTTCTATCATATCATCAGTCATCAAACTCTAATGAGAATTATGTTTTAAATATATTTGAATGAAGTTACTCAGTATGTTCACTTTTTTTAGTTAGTCAACTCTTCAAAACTCAAGTATATAGTAATAGAACTCCTTTAACAATTGTAAAGTTGTACTATGATGAACCTCTCTTTCAGTCATCTAATTTTCTTATTGTGTTTCCAGATAAATATTTCCATCTAGTTAATTAAGGTAAACCATACGTTTCTCCTTTCACAATATTTGGGGAAAATATTCTAAATCACTATTCCCATGAACCCATAGTGATATTTTTTATGCCATTATAAGGGGTGGGTACTCCAACCTTCATCCTATTATACATTTACAAAAAAAATTATATTAAAAATATACAAAAAAATAAATAAAAAAATAAATTTTTCACTCTAGGAACCTATATCTGGGGCCGCTACAATTACATGGTTCTTTTAATTTAAATAATACGTCACAGGATCAATGTGTCTCAATGGAAAAAAATCATAACCAAGCCCTCAACCATTAGTTTCCAAGGTAATAAAAATTTTATGAATTGGTCTATAAAGGCCTTATCAATTTTATTGTTTTACTTAGGTGGTTAAAATACGACTTAATCAATTAATTTAATTTAAATAGTTCAAATTACCTTGGGTGTGAGACAATATATTACATGAATAGAAAAACAAAATGTATATACCAAAGTGGTATGTATGAGGGACAATCTACCTCAATTTCGGAGTTATTTTTATTTCAAATCAAAACATAATAGGTCTCGCAAAGAACGTCCAAGTCCTTCGAAACACTACCCATAACCATAAGGCTTTAACATATTCCATAATATTCAATTTAATTTATTGTATCCATATTATAAACATTTCATTATTATAACTAATATTATTATAAATAAATAAATAAAACTTCTTTTTTAACTATTTTAAAATTCAATTTAAATATTCATAAATGTTTAAATTCTTACGAGTTTAACCTACCACACTCCAAGTACCACCAAATTCACATGATAGGTCCAAAAACCCATTCATAAATAAACTCAATGAAAATTCCTAATAATCAAAATAGATACAATCAATAATTTAATATAATTTAATATGAAAACATAAAAAAAGGAATTACTAGAATACCGACAACAAAATAACATGTTATAGTATCTTCATGCCATATTGGGATAACCTCTACAAAAGATGAGGAAAATAATCATAAAAAAATTATTCTATCATGATGTAGTGAAATTGGAAGAAAATCCCAAAATGGGTCACACAAATTAGAGTCAAACCAATAAAATTAACAATAATGGCCAACAGAGGATGGATATCACTAAAATAATTTAAATCTACTCATAAAACTGATAAATAAAAAAGAAATTTAAAATTGAGAGGGAGATTATATAGATTCTATGTGAATTTGAGGGTGTTTCAGAAATTGGGGCCAAAATAACCTTAATTATTAGATGGGAAAATGGGTATTTCTCTAAACAATTAAAAATGTCAAGTGGAAAATTAAGTGAACCAGGCTGTGGTGCACACCTTGATCATTATTTCCATCAACAAATCCTCCAATAGTGACCCAAAATTTTAATCCATAGATGTTAAATATTATTATATGAATATTTATTAAAAAAACATTACAATCCAGGCCATAATCTTATAGGCTTCGCATATTTGGAATTTGGTAAAATTATACAAACATATTCATAACAAATTTAAAATATCACCTACATTGTTATTAATATCATGGACCCTTCTTAAAAAACATACATAAAATATTTCACAATAGACTATGGAATGGAAATATTAAAAATGAGGAGATCTAATTCTGATTAATGGTAAAAAATAGAGACAATGTTCACATAAATATAATAAGACATTATGTTTATGAGAAACTGAGCATAAAACTTGAAAACCAAACAAATCCTATCATAAAACATAAAAATGATTCAGGGAATAAATAATGGTAGTTCATTAAACATGAATAATAATTTAGTAAAAGAACATGATCAATTAAATTATAACATTTGCATAAAATATAATTTTACACTCTACTCATACGCAAAGAAAATAATTTCCAAAATGGTGAAGGGTTAATTACACGATTACCATAGTGGATTTGGTTCACACATCAAACCATTGTATATTTAGTCCTGTTTTACTCCTGAGATTATCATATTTGTTAGATTTACTTACTGAACTTGGTTCACTACACATTCTAGTCCATAGTATCTCATGAGATATCCATATTTACCTAATGCATTAGAGGGTTTATGGAACTCTAATCACATAATGAAATTCATATATATGTGTGACAAAAGACAAAATCATTTCAACATATCATATCCCATGAAAGTGAAATGGTTTGATAAAAATTTTATCATTTCATAAGAGCATAACCAATAGAAAATAAGCATGTTTATAACATCGTTATCATATGTCAAATAAATGAGTTTCATGGAACAATCCTAAAATAATATTAATAAAAAAAATGAAATCCAAAGTAACAAATTGGGTGGTGTCACTAGATCGTATACACATTAAATAATTGTATAACTCAGAGACTATAGAGTTACAATGAAAATAAATCAAAAGATATCTAAAATATTTATTTAGAATATTGGAAATTAAATTTTGAAATAACTAATTATAAATAAACTTTCTACCCAAATGTTAGTGAAAATAATTTATTTTTAATAAATCTGACAAATATTTAATGTAATACTTAATTAATTGAGTGTCTATAATGACAAAAAATTATATTCAACACATGTATATTAAAAAAAATATTCCATTCATATTTTTTTAAAATGTGAAAACTACCCTATTTGTAAAATTATTCGAATATTAAATTTTAAACCATTGTTTAAAAAAATAAAATGGGTAAAAATTTATTTAAAAAATAAACGGAAAATATTAATAACATTATCATAAATTTTATTAGAATACATGGACATGGAAAAAAATACTTTTGACTAAAAAGAGAAATAATGTCAGTATTCCATAAAATATTCATTTGTCCTCTTAGGTTAAAAAATGTAAAAAATGACAGAAAAACATGCAATATATATAAATAACTATATTAGAATAAGATTTATATGATTACGATGAGATATATCTTACAATATTATCATATGAATCTTAATCATAGATAATCTGGGTAAACAATGAGATTATGACATAATCTCTTGTAACTTTTGTGATCTATAAATCGTAAGCTTCGTGAAAGGATAAGACCAAGTGAAACATTAAATATCATGAATTTAAAGATATTCATGATATAAAATTTCAATTGGGTTATATATACACTTCATAAAATAAGAGAGGTGAAAAATATAACATATATCCCACATAAAAAAATTTAGGCGATAAACTGTTACCTTGGGATCAATTTTATTTGAATGAGCATAAAAACAAAAATATAAATATTTTAAACTTATTATTATTCAATAAAATAAATATTTACAAACTTCTAATATCAAATATATTTCACAGAAAAAATTTTAGAATCCATTTATTAATAACACCTTATTAAAATAATTATATTTGAGTCTTAATTGTTTAATTTTTAATAAATATTTTGGTTCATTATTTTGGTTCCTCAAACATTGATCATGTTTCCATAATATAAATATTTTAAATCATAATTTAAATGTTTTATTTATTAATTATTTTCAAATTTAAAATGGAATATTAATGTTTGAGGTAGAAAAATGTATTATACCATTCAGGGAAATGGTAAACTATATGTACCCATGAATGATGTAATATCTTTTCAATGGAAAAAATGACATATAATAATTCACCATGATATAATAAATATTATATCATATATATTAATTAAATATATCCTTATTATAATCTATGTAATGTGGAAATGAAAAAAAACGCAACACCTCATGGAGGTCATAGTCCAAAAGCACGCATAAGCAGCATTATTGTTTTCAATTAATTGGAATTTAAGAAGGTTGACCTGATATTATATTTCTAGAAGCATAATTATTTAATAAATATAATATATAAACATTAATCCCTTATTAATAAGCATACATAAAATTCGGTGATGGAAAATGAATTGTATCGCTATGTGGAGACAACAAGTCGTACCTACGCACAAGCGATGCATTCACATCCCATTTAATGAAAAATAAGGTGAATAAAGTTGGATTTATAATAAAAAAAATATTTCAGTACAATTAGGATAATTAAAATATTATTTTATTAATATTAACATATATTAATTAGAGGTACAAGAAGTAACATATTGAAAAAGGTTGGGTAATGCAATTACTCTTATTTCAGTAGGCCTCCTTTTGATATCTTCTTTATTACTCCTATAATAGTCCTTTAAGAATACCACAACCTCTAATTAGTCTCTAGTAATGTTTATAAGATAATTATATAGTGTATGATTGATATATATGTCTCATAGTTGGGTAATTAAGTGAAATGCGGCGTTCCATTTTAAATGATAGGGGAGGGGAACTCATGGAATTTAATATAATAAAAATATATAGTTAGTTCCTTCTATTGAGATATTCAGTCAAATTTCCTCAAAATAAGTTATTATGTAGTTGAAATATTATAAAAAAGTAATCATTTTACTTATTTATGTAGTCTTTTAAACATTATAATTTTTGTTTACCACTTAGTTAACAAATCGTATCCATAATATTGGTAATAAATTTTTCATTTTTAATGGTTATAATTTTACACATAAAATTGGATCCTAATTTTCCATGGGATCAAAATATAGAAAAAATATTAATTTTAGTATACCTATTTCATGATTATTTTTTATTTTTAATTACATTAATAAAATATTATTTAACTTAAGATAACATTAAATTATATGTTAATACTTCAGTTAATTACACATTAAAAACACTAAAAAAATATGGAATTCTAATATAATATTTTAATAAATCCATATTTTGTTGTATTTATCAATAATATTCATGGTACACTATATCTAACACAAGAAATATTAATTTTATAGTTTTCAAAATAATTTACTTGATTTTTTCTACTATTATCACAATTTTGAGTCATCATTGTCTTAAAAATTAAGGTTATTATATTATAATTAAAAATTATAGATAAATTAACATGATAAAAAATTAATTATTATTTAAATTAAATGTTTATAATTGGGTATATCCACTTTTTATCCTTTTGTTAAATTTTTAGGAAAATTAATTTCATTAAAGTGAAATTTTATAATTTCTATAATTAAAATAATATAAATATCACTATCAAAGGAAAATTGTACCAAAATTACATATAAAAAAAATTAGGATGACTTTTATCAAATTACTCCCATCTAATGAAGTAAAAGATTTTTTTATGTTCATTTCAGTACTATATCTCGAGGTTTGATTCCCAACCCTTTTTAACCTTATCATGGTAATAATAATTTACTATGGTTGTTATTATAATAACCTAAAAGAGAGTGTCTATTTTATCAAATATAGATCTCTTAATTACATATATATACTCCATATTTAATGTTTAAATTTTTATAATTTGAATAATTTTTTTAATATAAATGTGTAAAGTGGAATGTAAATAATTTTTTATAAAAATATATTTTTTAGAATAAAATTACTATTTATCATAATCATGGATATAATAGATTCGAATGGATTTAATTATAATATTAAATATAAAAAGGATCAAATTTCACTTTAATTAAAAATAAAATATATAATGGTCCGTTTGTTTTACTTTATTTCATGAAAATATATCTTTGAATTTAAAATTTTGGTATTTTTCACTATTCACTAAAAAAATAATTTTAGAAAATTACCAAAATATATCGTTATGTTAATATTAATATTATGATTTAAAATAGAATTATAACCTTATTAAATAAAATTATTAAATGTGTAAAAAATTAATCATAATATCTATGTGCAAAATGATATAAAAATAAATTTTGAAGAAAATGCATTTTGAATCATAAAATGGAATAAAAAAATTATGTTCATATTTACTGATAATTAATAATTAATTTTTTTCTGAGTAAGATAATAATAAATTTATTTCATAATTATTTTACTCATATTCATGCCTTTCCATACAAAAACATGTTTATAATAATAATTTTATAATTTATCACAATTAAAATAAAGTTCAATGTTTCATGTTAATAAAGTTATCAAGAGTATTATTCTTTTAATTAAATTTTATACGTGTTACATTCTCTAACCTCTATCCTTAAATAATAATTCCCATCACGTTTTCTTATTTTTCTGAACAAAGTCAATATTTGAAAAAATCGTTATTGAAAATCCACATCATGCAAAGGGATAATAAAAGATCCATTGAAAAGGGGAAGTCAAAAATATAAACATTACCATAAATAACACATAATTAGGTTTCTATATAAGGATATTATTTATGGGAATTTTATATATAGACATGGTGTATAAATTTAATTCTCGAGGACTAATAATAAGTTTTAGAGAACACGCTCATGAGAAAGTTAACATCTATCATACTATAAATCTTTGGTGGGATAAAAGATCATATATTCAGTGAAATGGAGTTCAAAGTACAAAATTGTTCTTCAAGACAATTTTATCAATGTTGTGGGATAAATTTATTATAAGGATAGATATATAGATAAAATATAATTACAATATAAAATTATTTTTCATAACACCAATATCTTCCTTTACTTATGCTTCAATCAACTTACACATCGTCACTTACTCTAAGAAATGAATATTCATGATAAATTTTTAAAGTCACGAGCCCTAAAATATAATATTATTGAGTCATAATATCCATGACTCATTCTATATAACTCAAAATATTTACCCAAAACCATAATGGATATAATAAGTTATCCAATATTGATATATATAATACATTAATATCTAAAACCTGAACAAGAAATCTCAAATTTAAACTAAATAAATTCATTAAATAATTACCCAAAATATTCCTTGAATTTGTTTTCTGAAAAAACTCCCAAAAAGAGAGATTTTATCACTTCTTTTGGAAAGATTAATTTTATTATTTATCCTAAGAACACATGATGTTTCTGAAAATGTAACATATCAAACATTTGAATACCTTTATTCTTTTAAAACATTATAATAACTCAAATCATTATAAAACATAAATGAAAAACTATATACATCCAAAAATACACATAAAACTAATTCCTGAAATAAAATTATAGACTATTGAATATATTCCATACACCCAAAAAAGAAATAAAATTACACTATTTGTCATCAACAAATAAATGAATTATAATTTCATAAATAAAATCCAATTTAATTTTCCAAAATAAATAAATAGTTTATCACATATAAGCATTATTAACTCAATATCAGGCACTAATTAAGGGTCATTATTCCCTTAATACTGTGTTCTCTAAAAATATCACCATTCCACTCAATCTCATTTTTTGGTTATTAGTAGAATTAAACATATGTTTTCATGTATTTAAAGAAAAACTAATACAGAACAATTTGTAGATGAATCGTGATTCGTATAACTAGAATATCATTGATATTGCAATTAGAGAATATAATTCCTAAATCCAAATGCCTAAAAACATAAATATTTTCACTTAAATGATTACAATAACATAGGTCCAAGATTATAATTGAAGATAAAACATTTATTAAGTCATTTATATAGATAATTCCCATGTACCCCAAACCTAAGACATTGAATTTCTCAAAAATATGATATTATGTGACCTTTTTTCCCAATAAAAACACATCTTCCCCATCATTTGAGATATTCTCATTTGTTCTCATTTCCATAATTAGAAAATTAAAAAAAATTAACATTATTTCCTCTATAATCATTACCATATGAAAATTTCTAAGACTATATATTCCTTCAAATTTACATGGTAAGAAATTCATTGAAGTCTATATTATAAACAATATATCACTCTAGTGAATTTGGAATAATAACATTGTTTTATCTTCTTGTTCCTATTTCAATTAGTTTCATATGAGGATAATCATTCTATTATAAATCAATTTTTTTGATTACAAGAGTACTCCTAATTATCTATTGTATAAAACCAAAAAAACATACTGTGAGAAATAATAAATATAGAGGGAAACAAAATAATAATTTAAAATAATTTATAGTATACCTAAATCATGAAAACATATTTTCATTATATGAAACCATAGGTTTAACATAGTTAATAAAATTCAATAATCTATTCAAATATTTCATATTATTTTTATAATAAAAATGTAAATTAACTCATTCATATCCCTTGGGTGCGTCAATATAGGTGAATAATAAGAGAACACTCACTATGAAATGGAATGATTGTAAAGATATTTATGACCATCTATTTTCATGGTTATTACTCCTAGATGATCTATACCAAAACCAAATCAACTTTTAGTGTTTGTAAAAGTATGTTATTATTATAAAACAACACTACTTTCATTACCATAACTTAGTATATTCTCTTATACATAGGTTAATCCTAAGGTTTCTCACTATTATTTTTTTATACTATTTTCAAATGGTAGCTAAACATTTCTATGATACCATCTATAGTGACCCAAACATTTCATACATATTTATAGCATCATAACAAGTGAATATCCAATACATAAAATTATGATCCTCACCAATATCATATAGTTTTATTATCTTTATAAACATATATATATAAAATTACATGTTAAAAAATTATTTACATTGTCTCCCACATAATTCATCATATATATCACCCTTCTTATAAACATCATAAATAAAACATTAGATCTTTACCAAGGGAATGAAAACATAATAAGTAGTGGGATATTATAATTATTAAGGTAATACAATGAAGCTATAAATTTTCACATGAATATAGCATTATTATAATGGTATGTTAAGATAACCATAACTTTTAAAAACCATATTCTACATATCATGGATCATAATTTTTATTCATGGAGAAATTCTTGGATGTTCATAAGACTTGAACCGTAATGGAATCCAAGAAAATGATCCATTAGATCATAAAATTGGAATATGAAAGACATTTGGGGCATAAATGTAATCATAGAATATAATTTATGAAATAGTAAAGGTTCACCATAGGATGAGCATGGTGGATTTAGATAAATCTCAAGAATACCATAGTAAGAAGAGTCCCTTATTGAATATGGTTCAATCCAAATTCTATGCCTTATTATCTCATCACATATCCTTCGTTTCCTATTAAATTATAGGGATATAAAAATATTGAAATGGAAATGACATTATTACATTATGTATTTTCCCATAATATCATAAAATACTCATCAGATCATAACCACTTAAAATGAAATGGATTTCATAAGTATTTCATAATTTTAACAAATCGTAACCTGTAGAAAATAAATGGGTTTCATAGTTTAATTATCCCATGGGAACGAAATGGGTAACATGGAATAATCACTAAACCATACCCATAATCATCATTATCTATCTGATGAATAAATATATGGTTTCATTGAATCATTTTTCTTAAAAAAGTATAATTAAAATCTCCTGATGTCATATATGTTGTAAATTAATCTAAAATATTTCTGAAATATTTCATGAAGAAAATACACTTGTTATTTTGAAATCACAGCTTTAAAATATAGAAATTTCCCAGATATTAAATAAAAAAATTATTTGAAAATAAATTAGTTATCATGTAATTGAATATTCAAATAATATAGTGGTCATATGGTATACTTCCTTTTATTACATAAATTTTCATTACATTTTACAAACAGAGGATCTTGAAAATATATTATCTTGCAAATCAAGAAACAAATACAAGAAAACATAAAAAAAAATTCAAATAAACTATTAAGGCTTCATCAAAGGTTAATCCTAAGTACAATTACTACATACCGTAACCTGGAGACATTCATCAAAGGAAAGGGTGAGTAGATGACCTATTAAGGAAAGCAAGGGAATCAGTAAACTTGTGATATCAATAAGAACATGATGAAAACATAATGACATGAAAAATGGGTGTAGAATAATATCATAATGAAAATAAGATGAATCATAACTTCAATATGTTGTTATAACATTTAATTTATACATTCATGAACATATCACCAAGGATCATCCCCAAGTTGTCATAAAAATTACCATGGTTATTCACCAAGGTATCGTAAAACATGTCATCTCTAGAGATTAAAGTCATTAAAACATGAATTGGAGTGATATAAAGTAAATACCATAATATGTATTTATTTTCATTTAATCCACGTAGATCATAATCATACATTTCACAGATAACCCAACGAGAATAAAAGAAATGGGTTTCATATCAAATTCATGATGTTTTAAAAAGTGTTCAAAAAAATTATCATTGTGTCATTTATAACCCATGGAAAAGGAATATGGGTTTTCTATTTGTAAATTTGAGAATTAATAATATCATTTTTATTTATTTATGAACACCCATAGAAACAAAATAGATATAGGTATTCACATAAATAAGATAAGAGAATTTCTTTTGATAAAGTGAGAGAAATTTTGAGATGAAATTTCTACAACATAACGGCTATATAACAAGGATTTAGAAAATAATAAAAAGAGAGGGGCCAGGGGTCTTAAATCCATAAATGATTTATTTTACAGCATAGAGACAGAATAAAATAAAAATAAGATAATTTTGTGGATATTTTATTGAAATACCACATGAAAAGGAAACATCAAAGAAAATAAAAAATGTTATTTCTTTTACGAAAATTCGGCACTCAAACGACGTCACTTAAAAATTAATAAAATCAATTGATGGGAGTGTAAAGGGTATATAATCATTTAAACATGAAATATATAGTAATAAGTATATATAATAACATACCCCAACATATAAATTTGGAAATTGGATGACATAACATAAAGGAAGTCATGACTTAAAATAAGAGGGTGAATGGTTCCCTTACTTGAAGAGTTACTTCGAAAGCACGAAGTTTAGGACCTTGGGGGCTTGAGGAAAACTTGAAAAAACTAATTGGGAGGTAAAAAGACCATAGCTTCATTGATGATGAACCTGTAATGAAATTAATGAAGGAATGAGATGGTATGTATATCAAAAGTGAGGAAATATTTAATTAATTTTTGAAGGACACCTCATCGGTGGTATTTGAAAAACCATGGGGTTGAAAATGGTATTTTCCCATGGAATTAGCCACTTGGGACACGTTATAACATATATTAATAATCAAAAGTCTACCATAATGATAACATCCTTTTTATATCATTAATGATGTCATTAATCACAACAAAACCCAAAACTGTATTTTTACTTTTCACCAAAAAACAAAACATTTTATAAAAATCTCACAAATTCACCCTAACCTAATATCGATGCTCTAAATTCAAAAACTAACAACATTTTATGAAAATAATTTGATTTTTTATGAGTTATTAAGTAAAAACAGTATTTATCTAAAAAACTAATACTTAACTTATAATTTTTGAAACAGTTATTTATATATTCTATTATATAACTTCACTATTCAAGATGCCTAAATTATATTTATAATTTCTTAAGTGAGGTTACTATTCTATTGGTCACATTACTATTCCGAAGGGTAATATTACAATTCATACTTTACTATTCAATAAAAATTATGTTGATCTTATTAGAATTTAAATTTCTTACTCATCATAACTATAGAAGACTAATTTTTTAAAATCATTTCAGATTAACAATTATTTAATGTATACAAAAATATTTTTAAATTCACTTTTTAAAAAATTCACAGATAATATGGAACATCTATAAATTCATCATATATGTATTTTAACATTTCAATTCCAAAAATTTAACAAAATATGAAATAAAAATTGTATTTATACAAATGAATTACACAATGTAACTAAGGTCTTGTTATATATCCCCCAATAACACCTCCATATGACCTATGTGTATGATGTAAAATAGTGATAGAATCATGGGGCGGCTCGGAGAAAATTTCTTGAGTGGTGATTTCTATCAGTATGAACTTCTCCCTTAGGCGATTTCATTCAAGATTCACATGTTAATGCTCAAATTGATCTTGGTCTAGAGAAAATTCTAGTGATTCAATCACTTTCCCAAGCTCTGAAATACGGGCTTCATATTGACCAAGTCTACTGGATGAGGCCACCGACTCTTCTTTCAATATTAATTAACCATGATCACTTTTATATATATACAATAATCATAACATTAAGAGTTCATTTTCTAACATTTATATTGACCAACTATCTTATAAGAGTCGAAACTGAGTGGTTTTATTTTAATTATACTCACTTCATTAATTAAAGGATATAGTTTTGTAAGTAAAAAATAAAATAACACACAATTATAGAGAACAAAAACTATTCAAAATTATGGGTTATTATAATATTACCCCTTTAAGAAATTTTTCCCCAAAATTTTAACTTGTACCCTCATTAGAGAAATGGTGTGGGTACTTCTTCCTCATAGACTCCTATGGATCCCACATGGCTTCTTCACATTTGCGGTTCCTCCATAACACATTAACAAGGTGGGTTGTCTTGTTGTGTAGAACCTTGTCCCTACAATCCAAGATCTCCACCTGCTGCTCCTCATAAGGTAGGTCATGTTCAATTTGTACCACCACTAGATTTAGTATATGTGAAGGGTCAAGTATGTACATTATCAAGAGGGATATGTGGAAGACATCATGAACTTTTCCTATTTTTGGAGGAAATTCAAGCTGATAGGACACTACTCCTACACGATCAATGATTTCATTGGATCCAATGTACATAGGGATGAGATTCCCTTTCTTCCAAAACTTCATGACTCTCTTCTAAGGTGAAATTCAATGAATGAAATTATCACCAACATCAACCTCCAAGTATCTTTGATGGTTGTTGGCATAGCTCTTTGGCCAACTCAGAGAAGGATTAATGTGTTTTGGGATGGAATGGACCTTTTATGTCATCTCTTTCAGAATATATGGCCCAAGAATCTTTCTCTCTCCAGCTTCATGCCAACAAGTCGGAGTTTTTCATCACTTACCATATAGATCTACATAGGGTGTCATTTGAATGTTCGAGTGGAAGTTATTATGTTATGAGAACTCAACTAAAGGTATATGTTTATCCCATCCACCTTTAAATTCCATTGAGCATGTTCCTAACATATCCTAAAGTGTTTGAATAGTACTTTCAGGTTGGCCATCAGTTTGGGGGTGATAGCCCATAATAAAATTCAATTCAGTACTCAGAGCATGTTGAAGACTTCTCTAGAATTTTTATGTGAACCTTGGATCATGATCAGATATGATAGAAAGTGGAACTCTATGCCACTTAACCACTTCTATTAAGTAAATCCTAGAATGTTGATTAAGAGAGAAATCATCATGAATAGAAATAAAATGGGCAGTCTTGGTGAGATGGTCCACAATAACCCATATAGCATTGATTCCTTTGGAAGTTCTCAGGAGACTAGTAACAAAGTCCATTGTGATATTGTCCCACCTCCATGCTAGTATGCAAAGTATTTGTAATACCCCTTTAGGAAGTTGTCGCACTTCCTTCACTTTCTGACATACCAGAAACCTTGAAGTGTATTCAGAAATATCCATTTTCTTATTATCCCACCCAAAAATATCACAAATGTATCTATACAGTTTTGTAATTCAAAGATGTATAGAGAACTTATAGTAATGAGCTTCATCCATCAGCTCCTACTTTATTTCTAGAAAAAATGGAACACAAAGTCTAGTATGAAATTTCATTACAACTTCTAGATCAATATTGAACTCAATAAACTTTACATCCTTCAAATCCTTAAACGTCTTCTGTAATAAAGGATTTTTTTTATGATATTTCTTGATCTTCTATAATAATGAGTATTGAAAAATCATTTTGGATAGGGTTGATGATGTCCCTTACATTATAATTTCCATGCTCAGATTTACTAGGTCATTGAATAAAGTATCTATTTTAATCATTATCATGGAAAGAACAACTAGGTCTTTTCTACATAATTCATCAGTGACAATGTTTTCTCTTCTGGGATGATAATTAATTGAACAATCATAGTCTTTAAGAAGTTCCAACCATATACTTTTTCTCATGTTAAATTCCTTTTGTATAATTATATACTTTAAACTTTGATGTTCTGTGTATATATCACATTTCTCCCCAATAATATAGTTCCCCCATATCCTCAAAGAAAAAAATGACCGCGGCCAACATTAGATCATGCATAGGATAATACTGCTCATGAGTCTTAAACTGTAGAGAGGCCTAATCAATGACTTTGTAATTGTGTATTAGGATGTACCCAAGACCTTTCAAAGATGCATCACTAAAAAACTAACCCATCTCCGCTTGATGAAATAGTTAACACAGGGACAGTAACAAATCCCTTCTTTAGCTCTTGGAAACATTCCTCACACTCCTTTTTCAAGATGAACATGACCCCTTTTCAAGTTAACTTGGATAACAGATTAGAATGATGTGAAATATTTTTCAAAAACATCCCATAATATCCTGCTAATCCAATAAAACTATGAATTTCAGTTATTGTTGTAGGCTAAGGCCACTCCTCTACAACATTTGACTTTATAGGGTCAACTATGATTCCTTCATTGGTTACAATGGGCCCTAAGAAAGAAACATGTTGTAATCAAAATTCACATTTTCTATACTTTCCATAAATCATATACTTTTGTAGAGTTTTCAAAACAACCCTTATATGATCCTCATACTCCTCGCGACTCTTAGAATATATCAGAATATCATCAATAAAAACTAGAAAATTTTTATCAAGGTAGTCTTTAATGAATCTATTCATCAAATCCATTAAAATAATAGGTTTGTTAGCCAGTCCTAAGGGACTAAAAACAAACTCATAATTCACATATCTTTTTCGAAAGGTATTTTTGGGAATATCTTATTTCTTCATCCTCAGTTGATGATAACCAGATCGAATAACAATCATAGAAAAGAATTGATCCCCCACAATGTTGGTAAAATTAGTCATAAATTAATCGAAGAGGGTATTTGTTCTTCACTATGATCCCATTCAGTTCTCTATAATCAATAAATAGTGATATAGATCCATACTTCCACTTCATAAAGAGAACAGGTCTCCCCAAGGAGACACAGATGGTCTTATAAACCCATTCTCCAAAAGATCTTGGAGTTGTTTCTTTAATTCCTCAAAACTCCATATTTTCTATCCTATAAGAGGAATTTGATATCATATGAGATCCAAGTATGACTTCAATGGAGAACTCTACCTTTCCTTCTGGGGTAGGTCTGGGGAACTCCATAAGAAATACATCAATATATTCCTATATTATGGGGATATTTTCAATCCTTATACTCACATTTTCTTCTTCTTCATCACTTATCACTTTCCTAAATATGGATATAGAAGGTTCATCTAGACAAAGATATTGTTGAGATATCTCTCCTTGGAAGATAACAACAAGTATTCTATTCAAGAATACTGATATTTCTTTACTTCTTCATTTGATCTTAGCGTTATACATTGAGAGCAAGTTCATCCCTAGTATAACGTCAAATTCCAGCATGGGAATGAAAAATATATTTGTGATAAGATTTTTCTCACTAAAGTAAATACTAGAGTATCTAAACACTAAGGATTCTTGGATAATCCCACCAAGAGTCTTGATTGATAACTCTAATTTTATAAAATCATGGGTTGATTATAAATTCATTGAAAACCTGGAGGAAATAAAGGAATGCATAGAACCGGAATCAAATAATGTACTTTCTAGCTTTGAGATAACAACAAGAGTACCTACCACTACATCATTTGGAACTTCAACATCAGCCCAGTGATTGAAAAGGTACAACCTTTCTCTATTTTCCTTTACTGAGGCTAATGGTGATTCCCCTCCACTGCCCTCAGATTTGTATAGTGATTGGAAATGTTCCCAAGTTGTCCTCACTTATATCATTGGATATCAGGTAGGGAATTCACCATCTTACCTTTGTATTTAGTGTTTGGGAGTTAAGGATTTGTCTCACTATGAAAATTTCGTGTGATATGGAAATCTCTTCCACAGTGGTAGCACTTCCCGCTCCTAAGCAAGCAGTTCCTGAATGCTTCTTCCAATATTTAATACATGTGGGATGTTGCTCTTTCTTTCCTCCTATTCCCTAGTAAAAGATCCTCCCTAAGCTTGGATCCATTTATCTCCTATTGTCATTGGATTTATGAGACCACTGTGTCTCACCAAACTCCATTTCAACCTTCATTTCACTAGGTACAATCTCCTAATAGTTTTAATAGTCTCAGTTGGATATATTCTTCTACAGATGTGGTTTCATTCCACCAAAGAATCTATAAACCTTCACATTGGGATCCATGAAAAATCATGAGTTGTAATGGGAAATTTTGGTTAATCTCATATCATATCTTCTAATAGATTCATTCTCTTTCTACTTCAGCTCAAGAAACTCCTTCTCAATTTTTTTTATCATCAAATGGGGGAAATACTAAGTGAAGAAGATCCCTCTGACCTCCTTCCACTCTATAACTTCAACCTCCACTCTTGGCCTCATTTTTTTATTATCTCCCACCACTGATCAGCTTCACCCTATAAGCGATAAATAGCCAATGTTACATTCTCTTGTTTCAAACAACGTAGCACATAAATGATCGTTTTGATAGTGTTGATCCATTGTTCACCAATAAATGGGTCGGTAGATCCTCTAAATTTTGATGGTCGTTAACGCAAAAAAGACTCAATAAAATGTATTTCTTTTCATGGTGAGATCAGTCTCTCAGCATGATTCTTGTTATTTCACATAACTTAAGTCAGTTGGTTCATCATTCGCATTAACGTTTCCATTCTGGCTTCCATAAGATGGTCGTCAGCGCATGGTCCATTGCTGTCACTATTTTCACAGTTCCTCCTATTGCCCACCATTTTATAAAATAATAAAACCATAGTGAGAAGCATATTTCATTTATGAATCATTTAAATAAAAAGAATTTTTGTCTTAAAAAGTCATGTTTAAACAATTACAATTCCTTATAAATCCTTCATAATGATTCATAAAAGGCTTATGATTAACCAAACATTTCCCCCCAGAGTGTCAAACTAGGATTGTATCAAGGCCCATTGTCATGTACCATAATACCCTGGGTCTAGCCCAAAACTCATTGTTAGAGTTTTCACTCCTAGGTAAATTTGTTCCAGAGCCATATCCACTTGTTTGTATCTAGACAAGGATTTATTTTTTCAGAAACCACTTAATTAATATTTCACCAAAATAAGTAGAATATTTCCTATATTTAAACTATTATATTGGGTTTTCCCAAAATATTTCATATACTAACTTAAATAAATATCTAAACTATCCTTTTATACCAACTATGGAATCCCTCCTTTTATTACATAAAATTTCGTTACATTTTACAAACAAAGAATATTTAAAGTCTAGTGTCTTTGAAATCAGAAACAAAATACCTAAAAAAATTAAACATTATTCTAATCCACTTTTAAGGATTTATCAAAGGTTCATCATATGTAAAATTTCTTTTACTCATAACATGGGCGCATACATCAAATGAAAGGGTGAACAGAAGGCCCAGCAAGGAAAGTAATGGAATCAGTTTACTTGTGATATCAATAAGAATAAGATGAAAAAAATAAAGACATGGGAAATGGAAGTAGAGTTATATAATAATGAAAATAAATAAAATCATAATAATAATATGTGGCTACAAAATAAAATTTAGACATTCATGAACATATAACCAAGATTCATCCCCAAGGTGTCATAAAAATTACCATGGTTATTCACCAAACTATCGTGAAATTTGTCAACTCTAGAGATAAAATTCATTACAAAATGCTTTAGAGTTCTATCAAGGTGTACCATTAATATGTATTTATTTATATTTTATTCACATATATAATAATCATACATTTCATAAATAACCCATATAGAATAAAATAAATGGGTTTCATATCAAAATCATTACATTTTAAAAAGTGTTCAAAAAAAATATGATCATTATGTCATTTATAACCAATGGAAAGGGAATATGGGTTTTATGTATGTCAATTAAAGAATATATAATAACATTTTTATGTATTTATGAACACCCCTATAAACTAAATAGGTCTGGTTATTAACATAAATAAGATAAGTTAATTTCTTGAGATAAAGAGGGAGAAATTTTGAGATGAAATTTCTCTAGCATAACAATTATATAACTTGGCTTTAGAAGACCATTAAAAGAGATGGGACAGAGGTATCCCATACATAAATGAATAATTTTACAATAGAGTGATAATGATATATAATAACATACCCCAACATAATAATATGGAATCTTGAAGACATAAATTGAGTCATGACATAAAAGAGGAGGGTGAAGGGTTCCCTTACCTTGAAGAGTAACTTTGAAATCTCAAAGGTTGGGGCCTAGAGGGGCTTGAGGGAACATTGGAAGGATTCCTTGGTAGGTAAAAATACCATAGCATCATTTATGGTGAATTTTTAATGATATTAACGAAGTAATGGTTTTGATATTTATAGCAAAAGTGAAGGAATATTTAATTAATTTCCAAGGGACACCTCATTGATGGTATTTGCAATACTAAGGGATTGCCGATGGTTTTTTTCCCATGGTATTATCCAATTGAGACACCTCATAACATGTATTACTAATAAAAATTATTATATAAGGACTACATCATTATAACATCATTCATGATTTCCTTAATCACCCCGAAACTCAAAACTGTATTTTAACTATTCATCGAAAAACAAAACATTTTATAAAAATATTTTGAATTAAACCTAACAAAATATTAATGAAATTAATTCAAAAATTGAATCTATTTTATGGAAATAATTTTGTAATTATGAGATATTTAATTTTTATGTAAAAACTATTTACCAAAAAAAACTAATACTTACCTTATAATTTCTAAAACACTTATTTACTTATGCTATTATATCACTTCACCATTCAAGATGCTTAAAATATATTTTAATTTATTAAGTGAGGTTACTTTTCCATTGGTCACATTACTATTCATAAGGGTAATACTAATATTCATACTTTACTATTAACTAAAAAATAAGTTTATCTTAATAGACTCCAAATTTCTTACACATAACAACTGTAGATGACCATTTTTTTAAAATCATTTCACATTAAAAATTATTTAATGTATACAAAAATATTTTAAAATATCCTTTTTTCAAAATTCCCTAATAATATAGAACTTCTATACATTAATCCTATATTTATTTTAACAATTTAAATCCATAAATATATCATAATAGAAAATAACAATTTTATTTATACAAAAATACTACACAACATAATTATGGTCTCATTACATAGCCCCTTATAAGACCTGCATAGGACCTAAGTGTAAGATGTTCTATGGTGATATAATCTTTGTGTGGCTTAAATAACCTTTCTCGAGTGGTGATTTCTATCAGCTTGAACTTCTCCCTTAGACGATTCCATTCAAGCTTCACATATTGAAGCCCAACTTGGGCTTGGTCTAGAGCAAGACCTAGTGATGAAACCCCCTTCGCAAGCTATAACATCTTGGGTAAATAATGAAATAATAAATTCCTTTTTATTAATATTTTGGGAATTAAATTTCAATTTTACTTTAAAGTGGTTTCTATGTTCGATGGCGTACCCGATACGCAACAACAGGTTTCCTTGAAATATTACATTGCACACTAATAATATAATAATATTATTTTAAATTGTAGTAAACTCTTATCCATTTTATTGGAATAAATGAACAAAACTAACTAAAATATGATTGTACATGTTTGATAAATAAATGATAGAGGCTTAAAATGTGAATGAATCTAATTTTAAGCATAATTTAATTTAAAGGTTCGATTTACCACCTTTTAATAGAGAACCCTCATTAAATATAGTTTTGGTCACTTTTAGATGTTATATTTGACAAAATAAAATTATTCTTTATATTTGGGACATCAAAATTTACTTTGGGTAAATTTTTGGTATTTTTCTGGTCAAGTTCATTTGTTAATGAATAGTGCAAAATACTGTATTTTTATTCAAAAGTTCCATTTAATATAATTTATTTATATGGTTATATTATCTTTTTAATTAGTTTTAAAGTGTAATTAGATTATATTTTTACCATTTAATCCAATTTTGGTCACTGTAATTAATTTCACATTGAAATTCGACATAAACAAGTGTCGATCTTTTGATAGTTATTGTTTCTTAAAAACATGCTATTTGTTTTGACAACGGGAATAAATTTTAAATTATTTAATTAAACTTATATGTTTTGAATTTGGTAAAATAGACATCATTTTTGAATTCAGAATATCATACATCTATAAGGCTTAATTTTTGGTAGTCTTCTTAAAAACATCAAATTTTGATGAATAGTGAAACAACTAAGTAGTTAAAAACATGAATTTTCATTTAAATGAAATTTTACCGCATGTGGGGATTAAATTTTGAAAATAAGACATACATGGTTGTAATTAGTAAGTAAATTTTTTTTCAATAATATGAAAATAATTTTTGTGAATAGTAACTTTTGACTTTTATTTACCGCGGTTAATGGTAAAAAGGGTAATTAAAGGTAAAAAGAATATTATAATAATACAATATTAACATAAAACTCGTCTTAACCTTATTTTTTGAGTTATTTATGACCATGGGAATATTTGGGTAGATTTTGGGACCCCATGGAGCCACATGGGAGTTATAATGACACTTTAGATTAATTAACTTAAAGTAATGATATAATTGACACAAACAAATATATTTTATTAATTAAATTATTACAAGAGATTATAACATCTATATATTAGAATATAAATATTCATTGGAAATATAAAAATAATTCCTACATCACGGATTCTTTTTACAATTTTTAGACATCAAATAAATTAAATTATTTATGACAAAATAATAATCCAGTATTTTGCTCATTAATAAAAGATTTAGATAAATAAGATTATAAATATTAAAAAAATATCAAAAACCATTCCAATTCATATTGGATGATTTTATTTTTACCTTGAGTCATTGTATCTCAGATTTTAATTAGTTTTGGCCCTTTCTAAACTGAATGTCATTATATAATAAAATAATATTTTCACACCTTACTAAAGAGCCCCTCCTCCCACTTATAAAAATACATCACTTCTTACTCATTCCTCACACCTCTCAATCCCCTTGTATCATCCAAACCCAGACCAAATAAGCTCTAAAAATCCTTCTCCTCCTCCTAGAAGCCTTACCTTAGGCAGAATGCACTTGAATAATTCCTTTTGGTTCAAACCAAAGGAAGTCACCCAAATTAAAGTTTATGATTCCTCTTAACTTATTTTATTTTATTTTACTTCTACAACCCCTAAACTATTTTTATTCCATCATTTTATAACAACAAAAATATCCTAAATATACTAGGATGTTGTTATAAGAAGTATTTGAACTAAAATTTTACACACCTTTATCTAATGGGTGAAGAACATACTGTTTCTATGGATGACAAACTAACGCCTCATGAAACGATGATTGTTCGATTATCTCCTACCTCCTCTCATGGTGTCCATTGTGATGAAACTGTATTTATATATGATATATATTATGTTTCAATTTTCTTTATGCTTTTTATATCCCATTTATATCACACCTTTATGTTTTCCATTATGGGTAAACGTGATAACTTCATTTGAGGAAGTGCGGACTACCGTCCCATCAAAGTGATATGACTCTTTAATGCCATATGTGGGATGTATAAAGGATAGTGTTAATTATATTATATATGATATTATACTAGAATTATAATATAACTATGTATAATTATGTTTTAATTCCATTAAAGTACGAAATATAAATGAAAGTAGGGTTCATGCGTACGTACGACTTACCGTCTCCATGAACGGTGCATTTCATTTCTTATCTCCAATATCTTATGTACTATTATAAATACATATATATACTAGATATATATTATTTATATGATATCTAAATCATAAATATCATTCTGGAGATAATGGACTATTGAACATATAAACAACTTGTAATTATATGGGTTCATTTGTGACTCAAGTACTAAATATCGACAAAATAACCATTATTAACTTAAATGATTACATATTGTTTATAACATTTTAATAAGTGATATAAAAGGAATAATAAACTTTAGAAAGGTTATTAAGAAAGTAGAAATTAACTTTAATTTATTATTTAGGAGACTAAAGAATGAACGGGTCATGTCAGACATGAGGTAAGGGAACTTCTTAACCCAATTTCCATTCTTTGGGTTAGTTTTATACATATTTATTATGTCATGATATGACTATATGTGAGACGAGTTTTGATATCCTACATTGTATTTATAGTGATTAAAAATTATTGATCTATTTTATTTAAAAAATTATCTTTTTATAGGACTTCGTCTCAATATTCTTTTATTGAGGAATATTTCAATAATATATACCTTCTTCTTTTACAAGGTGTATAATAAAACCCTTTGAATTTTACTTTCATTCAAAGTGATTATTTTTTCTTTGAAGTGTTTTAATAAAAAATAAATGGAATGTTTTTACTGGTTGAGGTGACAATGACCTCTCCACTGCTGTAATCATTATTTGGCTTCCTCTATAAGCCTTAATGTTCTCTAAAATGAAAAGAAAATCCTTTATTCTATTTTGGGTGTTTTGGTATTAAAAATGGTTTTTGAAATGGATTGATTATTTCAATATCTTGGAATTATTTCTCATGGTTGAAAATTAAATGTTATTAATGAAATGGATATATTTAAAATATTTTATGTGTTATGATTTTATAATGGTACATAGACATTTGAAAGGTGGTTACATGATAAAACAAATGACAGGTGGTGTTGAGATAAACTAGGATAGGTGGTTACGTTATAACCTCCATTTCATTTGGTATGGAAGTCAGCCGTATGGCTATTCCATTTACTGATATGTGTGGAAGTTGACTGTATGGTTATTCCACTTAAGAATGTTTGTGTCCCAAGTTACCTTAATAAGTTTTTTGTTCTTTATATGGGTTTTATGGTAATATTTTTGTTACAAAAGGGTAAAGAAATGGTCTTTTATTTATTAAAGCGTATTTAATACTTCTTAAAAGTGAAATTTATTACATATGATAAATAATTCATGGTTTACTTGTTGTTTTGAAAAACTAACAGTTTTTCTTCTTTATGTATCCATTACTGAGCTTTTTATACACATATCATGTTTTTGAAATGTTTTTCATAGGAAATAAAGTGGTATAGGGTCAAGGATGGGATCAAGGAAATATCATGTTGTCTAAAACATGGAACTAGAAATGAATCTTTTTTAAGAGATTTTATTTTGTGAAAAAAAATGGAAACTGAGTAGATGTGTCTACATGTATTATTCAAGCCGTCATGTATATTTTATGGCCTAATTCTCTAAAACTATATACCTAAAAATATCCACATTGTGAATTATTCATTTTAATTAACGATTATGTAAATGTTTATGGTCAGGTCCTTATAGTTGGTATCAGAGGTCGGTTTATAAAACATTAGGAGTTAGAATATAGATAAATTAATATCCATTAATTATTTTAGTTTAAGTTATGATTGAAATGATATATCATATAAATATTTCCATGTTGCTTCGCCTAATCTATTTCTATGTTCATAATGGTTTTCTGCAGAGGAAACCAGGCATTTATGGTGGGACGAAATCAGGAGGAAGACAACCATCCAAATCAGCAACCTGAGATGGTCATAATCAGAATTGACCAGTTTCTTGGAGCGATGGTACAGTTGACTCAGGCAATAAATTGTGGTGGTATCCATGCATGAGATCATCCAAATCAACAACATAAGAACATGTCAGTAGTGAAGCATTTCATGAGGCAACATCCCCAATCATTCAGAGGATCATCTGACCCTATTCTAGCATAATAGTGGATTTAAGCATTGGATAATGTTTTTGATGTCATGGAGTGTTCAGAACATCAAAATGATAGTCTTTCTGTTTAAAGTTTTGAAGTTGAAGCTGATTAGTGGTGGTCGACGGTGAAAAATATCAGGCATAGGGAGGAGATTGATGCTCTTTATTGGGATAAATTCAGACGTATAATTCTTGAGAAATATTTTTCCAATGTGGTTCATCTTAGGATGGAAAAACAATTCATGGAATTGAGGCCGGAGGAAGACTTAGTGGCTTCTTATGAAGGAAAGTTCACTTGATTGGCAAGGTATGCTCCAAATTTCATTTGAGATCTTGATAGTAAGGAAAATATATTTTTCTCATGACTGAAATCATGATATCAAATAACATTAGCCTCTTGTGAGTTCTAAATGTTATGAAAAACTTGTTCGATGTGTGGAGAAGGTGGAAATGGAGTTTTCCGATGATCATGTGTTCTTTAAAAAACAACAAAATAAGAGGTCTAGTTGGCAGGAAAAGGGAAAGAATTCATCAATGATTCTTGGAGTTAAGAAAACTACATATCCATCTTGTGAGATGTATGGTAAAAAGCATCATTCAGAAGTTTTATCAATGTCTGGGAAGTGGTTCTGGTGTGGTAAGTCTGGTCATTTTTCTCGTAATTGTTAAAAATTTGATCATACATCCAATGAAAAGCCAGGGTAAGATGTTTTACGTGCAATGAAAAGGATGATTCTGAAAATGAGTGTCCAGAGATTAACTACAGTAAGTGAAAGAAACCCGACAACATGTAGAAAGGGATGGTGAAATCCCTTTAAACTACTTCAGGACATGTTGGGCCATCAAATGAAGTAGTATCAGGTACACTATTTCTTTGTTCAGATTATTCCAATGTGTTGTTTGATTCAAGTTCTACACATTTGTTTATTTATGAGACATTTTCTAGTAAATTGGGAATTACATCTCAATATATGAATTTTGAACTTACGGTAAAAACATAAGGGGGAAATGTTGAGACAAAAAAAATTATAAGAACCTTCATGTCCTTGTGTGCGGGAAGAATCTACCTGAAAACCTAATTTTTTTCCCTCTAGTAGAGTTTGATGTTATTTTGGGTATGGATAAGATTTTTGTTTATCATGATAAGATTGACTGTAGAGCTAAAGAGGTTTCTTTTTAGAAAGATTTTCAGTTTGTGTACTAGAATGAACCATTGATTTTGATAACATATCATGAAGGTGAGAAACATGTAAAATATGGAAATGAATGTTACCTTGCTTATATTGTTTAAAATAAAGGATGTGTTGAGATTAATGATGTACTAGTGGTTAATGAGTACCTTGATGTTTTTTCTGATTTTTTTCCTACTATTATACCTAATCGGGAAGTTGAATTTACTGTTGATTTAGTTCCTGATGCAAATCCGATTTCAAAACCCCCTTATCTAATGGCTCAAAATGAACTTTTATAGTTAAATAAGCAATTACAAGAGTTATTAGATAAAGGTTTCATTCAACCTAGCACATCACCATGGGGTGATCCTGTCTTGATTGTTAAAAAGAAATATGCTTCAATGAGATTTTTCATTGATTATAGAGCATTGAAGAACATCACTATTAAGAACAAATATCCTTTTACTCATAATAATGAGTTGTTTGAACAACTCCAGGGAGATCAGTATTTTTGAATATTTACTTGAGGTCAGGGTACCACCAATTGAATGTAAAGGAAGCATACATTCTGAAGACCATGTTTCGTACTTGATATGGCCATTATGAATTTGTAGTCATGCCTTTTGGTTTAACCAATGAAACTTCTATATTCAGGGATCATATGAATAAAACTTTCCATGAGTTCTTCTATAAGTTTGTGGTTGTGTTCATTGAAGATATTTTGGATTATTCTAAATTTAAAGAGGAGTATGAAGGACAATTAAGGGTTTTCTTGAAAACATTAAAAGAAATGAAACTGTTTGGGAAATTCCACAAGTGTGAGTTTTGGTTATAGAAAATTTATTTCCTTGGTCACATTGTTTCAAGAAATGGAATAAATGTTGATCTAGCTAAAACAATAGTTGTTGAAGAATGGCCAAGACCCATAAATATAACTGAGATCCGTAGTTTTCATGGTTTAACAGTTTATTACTGGAGGTTTGTTGAGAATTTTGCACAGTTATCTATTCCAATGATGAAGTTAACTTGAAAAGGAGTTCACTTCCTTCAGACAAAAGAATGTGATTATTGTTTTTAAGAATTGAAAAAAAGACAAGTGGATGCTCTAGTTTTGGAACTGATTTCCAAAATTGGTGAGTTTTTTATTTACTGGGATGCTTAGTTGAAAGGACATGGATGTGTCCCTATGCAGAATGATCATGTAATTGCTTACACATCACGTCAGTTGCAACCTCACGAGTTAAATTACCCTACACATGATTTTGAATTAGTTGTTGTTGTTTTTGCTTTAAAGATTTGGAGGCATCATTTGTATGGAGAAAAATGTGAAATATATACTAACCACAAAAGATTGAAGTATATATTCACTCAAAAATAATTTAACATGAGACAGAGGATATTGTTGGAATTAGTTAAGGATTATGATTGAACAATTCAATACCATCTAGGAAAGGAAAATAAAGTGGCTGATGCTTTGAGTCGAAAAAGTAATTCTTCATTAACCATGATAAGTTTCGAATGAGATCCTTTTGTTCTTGATTTCATGAAATTTGGAATAGATGTTGTTGGTGTAGAAAATTCTTCTATTTTGTTCCAGGTGTCAGTGAAATCATCTCTATCAGAAAGAATAATGCAAGCACATAAAGAAGATAGTGAGATACAGAAAAAGGTAGAGTTGGTTCAGAAGGGTATGTTGCATGATTTTAACATTGATAATGATTGTGTTTTGAGGTTTGGAAAATGATTATGTGTGCCTTGTGATTCACAGTTGAAAAATGAGATGTTATTTGAAGCTCATAGTTCCCCATTTTCAGTTCATCCTGGCATTACAATGTTGTACAGAGGTCTTTGGGAGTATTACTGGTGGGATGGAATGAAAACAGATATTGTGGATTTTGCTGTGAAGTGTTTCACTTGTCATAGGTTAAATTATAGAGGAAGTTACCAAAAGGGATGCTTTAGTCTTTACCGGTGGCAGAGTGGAAATGGGAAAATATATCTATGGACTTCATTGTGGGATTACCAAAGACATCTCGAGGTAATAATGAAATATGGGTTATTGTTGATCGATTGACTAAAACTGCTCATTTCCTTCCTATTCGAGATACATTGTCTCTATGTCAGCTTTCTCGGTTGTTTGTTAAAGAGATAGTTAGGTTTCATGGTGTTCCTCTCTCCATTGTATCTGATCGTTATCCCAGGCTTACTTATAAATTTAGGAAAGGACTTCAGAAGCCGTTGGGTATTGAATAACATTTTACTACATATTTTAATCTGAAATCAGATGGGAAGACAGAATAAACAATACAGACCTTGGAGGATATGCTATGTGCTTTTTCACTGGATTACCAGGGAAGTTGTGACCAACATCTTTCATTGGTTGTATTTTCATATAATAACATTTTTAATTCCAGTATACAGATGGCTCTATTAGAGACATTAATTGGAAGGTGTTGTCGAACTCCATCATTTTTGGATAATGTAGGTGAAAGGAAGCACATGGGACCAGAATTGGTAGAAGAGATGGAAGAAAAAGATCAGTTGATTTATAAGTACATGAGAATAGCTCAGAGTAAACAGAAAAGTAATACAGATAACCGAAGGAAGGATCTTTCTTTTTAGGTCGGTGATCATGTCTTTCTCAAGGTTTCTCCATTGAAAAGTGTAATGAATTTTGGTAAGAAGGGAAAGTTGAGTCTGAGGTTCATTGGACCTTATAAAATCCTAGAGAAAGTTGGATCAATTGTGTACAGAGTGGCTTTACCTCCATGTTTATCCCATGTACACAATGATTTTCGTGTTTCAATGTTGAGAAATTATATTCCAGATCCATCTCATGTTTTGAGTCCAGAGGTAGTTCAGTCGGAATAGAATCTCTCTTTTGAGGAACAACCAGTCAAGATTCTTGACAATAGAGAGAAATTTCAGGAAAATAAGGTAATTCACCAGGTAAAGGTTTTGTTGAAAAACCATATGGTTAAAGAGGCAATGTGGGAATATGAAAATTCTATGGAGGATAAATACCCGCACTTATTTGATAAGTGAATAAAATTACGGGGGTGCAATTTAAAAAAGGGTGAAGGATGTAACATCCAGAATTAATAAAGTAATAATACATTCACTTTTTTATTAATATTTTGTGAAATAAATATCATTTTTACTTTAAAGGGGTTTCATATGTTTGATGGCATACCCGATACACAACAACGGGTTTCTCTGAGATCTAACATTGCACACTAATAATATAATATTATTATTTTAAATTGTAGTTTACTTCTACCCATTTTATTGGTATGAATGAACAGAACTAACTACAATATGATTATACATGTTCATTAAATAAAATTTAGAGGCATAAAATGTGAATGAATCTAATTTTAATCATTATTTACTTTAAAGGGTCTATTTGTTGCCTTTTAATGGAGAACCCTCTTTAAATATAGTTTTGGACAAATTTATATGTTCTATTTGTCAAAATAAAATTCTTCTTTAGATTTTGGAAATAAAAAATTACTTTTGGTAATTTTTTGGTATTTTTCAGGTAAAGTTCATTTTTTATCAATCGTGAAAAATACTGTATTTTTATTCAAAAGTGAATTTTAATATAATTTATTTATATGGTTATTTTATCTTTTTAATTGTTTTTAACATGTAATTAGATTATATTTTTACTATTTAATCCAATTTTGGTCATTGGAATTAATTTCACTTTGAAATTGGACATAAACAATTTTCAATCTTTTGATAGTTGTTGTTTCATAAAAACATGCTATTTGTTTTGTCAATGGGAAATAGTTTTAAATTAATTAATAAAACTTCTATATTTTCAATTTGAAAAAATAGACATCATTTTTTAAATTGGATTATCATAAATTTCTTAGGAAAAAGTTTTGGTAGTTTTTTGAAAAACATCAATTTTTGATGAAAAGTGAAACCACTAAGTAGTAGTTAAAAACTGACATTTTCATTTAAATAAAATTTTAATGCTTCTATGGATTTAATTTCTAAAATATTATATACATGTTTGTAATTATTAAGTAAAATGTTGTTCAACAAGATGAAAATAATTTTTGTTGAATAGTTACTTTTGACTTTTATTTACTGCGGTTAAAGGTAAATAGGGTAATTCAAGAAAAACAGAATATTATAATAATAAAATAAATTACCTTAAAAGTTATACTAACCTTATTGGTTGAATCATTTACGACCATGGGCATATTTGGGTAGATTTTGGTACCCAATGAAGCCACTTGGTAGTGATAATGACACTTTAGATTAATTAAATTAAAGTAATGATAAAAATGACACAAACCAATATATTTTAGTAAATAAATTTTTAAAAGTGGTTATATAATCTATCTATTAGACTACAAATATTAATTGTAAATATAAAATATTTCCTTGATCATTGTATTTTTTTATAAATTTTAGACATCTTATAAATTAAATTATTTTTGACACAATAATGATGAAGTATTTACCTCATTAATAAAATATTTAAATAAATTAGATTATAAATATTTAAAAAAAATAAAAAACCTATCCAATTCTTATTGTATGATTTTATTTCGACCATGGGTCATCTTATCATTGACTTTAATTAGTTTTGTACCTTTAAAACCGGATATATTTATTTAATAAAATAATATTTTAACACTTTCCAAAAGAGCCCCTCCTCCCCCTTATAAAAACCCCTAATTTCTTACTCATTCCTCACACCTCTCAGGACCCTTGGATATTCCAAACCCAGGCCAAATAAGATCTCATAATCCCGCTCCTCCTCCTATAATCCTAACCACAGGCGTAAGTCACTTCAAGTAGTCCTTTTGGTTCAAACCAATGGGAGTTACCCAATTTAAAAGTAATGATTCTTCTTAAATTCGTTTCTTTTATTTTTCTTCTAAAACCCCTAAATTTTTTTAGTACATTATTTTATAACCACAGTAGTATCCTCAATATACTAGGATGTTGTTATGAGATTTATTTTAACAACACATTCACACACCTCCCTCTAATGGGTGAAGAATATACTGTTTCTGTGGATGGAAAACTAATGCCTCACGAAACGATGATTGTTAGATTATCTCATACCACCTCTCATGGTGGCCATTATAAGGGAACTAAATTTATATATTATATATTTTATGTTTATGTTTTCTTTATTCTTATTTATTTTCTATTTATATCATTTGAGGAAGTGCGGACTACCGTCCCGTCAAAGTGATATGACTCGTTAATGCCATATGTGGAACGTATAAAGGATAATGTTAATGATATTATATATGCTATTATACTGGTATTATAATATAACTATGTATCATTTTGTTTTAACTCCATTATATTATGAAATAGAAATGAAATTAGCTTTCATGCGTACGTACGGCTTACCGTCTCCATGAACGGAGCATTTCATATCTTATCTCCAAAATGTTATGTACTATTATAAATACATATATATACAGGATATATATGATGTATATGACATATAAAGCATGAATATAAATATGGAGATAATGGAATATTTACTATATGGAAAACTTTTAATTATACATGTTCATTTGTGACTCATGTAGCAAACATCGACAAAACAACCATTACTAACATAAATTATTACATGATGTTTATAACATAGTAATAAGTGATATAAAAGGAACAATAAACATTAAAAAGGTTCTTATGAAATTTGAAATTAACTTTAGTTTATTATTAAGGAGATTAAATAATGAACATCTCAAGTCGGACCTGATGTAAATGAACTTATTAACCCAATTTCCGTTATTTGGGTTAATTTTATACATATTGATTATGTCATGATATGAATATCTGTGAAATGAATTTTGATATAATATATTGTATTAATAGTGATTACACATTATCGATCTATTTTCATTATAAAATTATCTTTTTAATGGACTTCATCTCAATCTCGTTTCATTGAGGCATATTTCTATAATATATACCATCTTCTTTTACATGGTGTATTATAAAACCCTTTGACATTTAATTTCATTCAAAGGGAATATTTTTTCTACGAAGAAATTTACTAAAATACAAACATGATGTTTTTAACATTTGATGTTTCAATGACCTCTCCACCGCTGTAATCATTATTTGGCTTCCTCTATAAGCTTTAATCTTTTCTAAAATGAAAATGAAATCCCTTATTCTATTTTTTTGTGCATTGGTATTGAAAATTGTTTTTGAAATGGATTGATTATTTCAATATCTTGAAATTATTTCTTGTGACTTCATATTAAATGATATTAGTGAAATGTTAATATTTGCAATATTTTATGTGTTATGATTTTATAATGGTACTTGGACATTTGATGGGTGATTACGTGATAAAAAAAATGACGAGTGGTGCCGTGATAAACCAGGATGGGTGGTTACATTATAAACTCCAATGCATTGGGTATGGAAGTTGGCCATATGGCTATTCCATTTAGTGATATGTGTGGAAGTCTACTGTATGGTTATTCCACTCAAGAATATTTATGTCCCAAGTTACCTTTAGGTGTTATGTTTTCTTTATATGGGTTTTATGGTAATAATTTGGTTACAAAAGGGTAATAAATGATCGTTTGTTATGTAAAGAGTATTTACTACTTCATAAAGGTGAAATGTATTACTTATGATAGAGTATTCGTGGTTTACTTGTTGTTTTCAAAAACTAACAGTTTTCCTTCTTTGTGTATCCTTTACTGGGCTTTTTATTCTCATACCATGTTTTTGAAATGTTTTTCACAGGACATAAATTGGAATAGGGTCAAGGATGGGCTCAAGAAAAATTCATGCTATCTAAAACATGGAACTAGACCTGAAACCTTTTTAAGATTTTTTATTTTGTGAAAAAATGGAATCTAAGTAGATGTGTCTATATGTATTATTCAAGTTTTCATGTATATGTTATGGCCTAATTCACTAAAAACTATAAACCCAAAAATCTCTCCAGTGTGAATTATTCATTTTAGTTCATGATTATGTAAATGTTTAAGGCCCGGTCCGAATACAAGCTCTGAAAGAGGGGATTAGTTTGGCCCGAGTCTACTGGATGAGTCCATGATCTCTTCGTTCTTTATTAATTAACCAAGATCAATTGTGCTTATAAATAATAATCATAAACTTAAAGGTTTAGTTTATATTGGTTATATTGACCAATGATAATATTACAGTCGAAACCCAGTTGTCTTATTTAAATTATACTCACTTCATTAATTAAATAAAATAGTTTTGATGAGTATAAAATAAAATAACACATGATTTTAGGAGAAAAATATTATTCAAAATTTTTGTTCCATACAGGTCATGATGGTATGCAATTATATTCTTTTTGTGTACATTAATATAATACTTCCATTCACATTTCCATAAATCAATAAAAAACATCTCATTTGAAAATAGAAAGAAGATTTATTTTATTTTATTTTTAAAAATTGAAACATGGTTAAACATTAATTTAAAAATTCATAGTATAATAGTGAAATAATCTTGAAAACAATTAAAAAAAAGAAAATGGAATAAAAATAATTTTTTAATAAAGTGAGAAAAATGATTATTTTGTATAAAAATATTATTTTGGTCTATTATTTTCTCAAAATGATCTAAAATAAAGGAAAAAAATAAAATCTATTGAAATAATAAGATCATAAAAAATTCATTTGATTTATGATAGATATATACTAAAATTTCATCATTGGAAACATAATAATAAATAATCCAGATAAATAATGTGATTGCAACATAAATCCCTTATCGTTATGGTAATTTTCAAATAATAATCCCCAGGAAAGAAAAAAATAATTCCAAATGTTACAAAAAATGAACATAAGTGGATTCATGGTATAACATTTTAATGGGGATTTATATACACTTCATAAAATATTACACATTTATAACTTGACATATATCCCAATGAAGACCATTTGATATGATAAACCCTTACCTTAGGATCGACATGCTTTTAAAATTCTCTAACCACATGTATAATAATTTTAAATTTATTATATTTCATTAGAAAAATAATTTATTTGATTATAATATAATATATTTTCTAAATATAAAAATTTAACTACCATTTATTAATAATTAATTTTTAAAATTTTCATTTATCAATGTTATCTATTTAGTTTTTCATAATATTCTGGGTTTGGTATTTATGTTATTTGAATATTGATCAGAGAAAAATCATTTATATAATATCAATAATGATATAAATATTTTATATATTGAATATATATATATATATTTAATCATCCATAACATTTATTGGTAGAGTAATAAATTACAAAGATCCTGGAGGCAGTAGGCTATATGTACGCATTAATGTTGTTCTCACTTTTCAACATATGAAATATAAGAAAGGTAAAAAATGATTACAATTTCAAAGATAATTATAATATAATATATATCAATTATTTTGATTTAATATATCTATATTACCATTATTTTAAAGTATATAGGGAAAAATAATCACTTCATCGAACATGTAATCCACTTGTATGCACAAGCAATGTTATTGTTTTCTAATGAATTTGAAGGTAATAAGGTAGAAATGATATTATAAATACTGAATGATAATAATTCCATTCATATAATATAAAATTGTTTAATGCATCATAAAAACCATTCCTAAATGAATACACTGTCAAATTAATTCCATCACTATGTGGAGAGAGTAAGTCGTACATTCTCATGAGCGATACTTTCACTTCCAATTTAATTGAAAATGTAACACCCCAATACATTAAAATATTATCCATTTGGAACAAATTAAATTTTTGTAGTTGCTTTATTTATATTAAAACCTAGTTAATCTTGCATTGAGATTATATTTCGGTACACGCAATAATTAGTTGGCTTGTGTAACACACAATACTGGGCTCATTTTATAGTTCGTGTAACAATCAAGAACAAGTTTTACAAAACTACAACATACTATTATTATTTTTATTTAATATGATTGTTATTAATAAAAAATTATATTGAAGTGTATTATAAGGATTAAATATAATTTTAAAATAATTTTTACATATTTTTATATAAATCAATAGTGTTAAAAAATTATATAGAATTCAATTGAATATAACGAAAATGTTTTTATAATAAAACTATTATATGCACCCAAATGTGTTTGTACATAATAAATTCAATTAATTTATATTATTGAATGATATTAATGAAATATAAATTAAATATATTCAATGAATTGTTTTTTACAATCAACCAATAGTTTTTATGGGTTTAATATAAGAACAAATTCAATTTATGCATAACAGATATATTTTTTTAACGGATATTTTCACACCTTTAAATAATGTAGTTATTTTAAATATAAATTTTGAAAATTTTATAAATTTATATTTTACAATATAAAATTATTTTTTTGAATAATAAAATCTACAATTTCATTATTTTAATTTTATTATTTTTTGAGACGTTAAATTTCATGATGAATAGTGAAACATACTGAATTTTAATTGAAAACAAATATTGTTTAAAAATGACTTATAAGAGTAAATTATATTTTAAACTATTTTTAAATTAAAAATAAATCATATATTCATCATTTAAAAAAATAGTTCACTTTAGTCAACATCAAATATAAATTTTATAAAAAAACATATCAAACTTTGGACCATTTTTACATTAAAACCCCACTTTCTCATCCCATATAAAGGATTAAATATAAATTAATTTAAAACGCTTATATGATATTAATTTATAAATTTGTATTACATATTTGGAATAATAATTATTTATACTTTCTTTTATGTTCAGTACTTGTTTTTACAAAAAAAATATTATTGACTTTAGTTAAAATTAATTACAACGAATAATGTAAAATTATACTCGATAAGGGACTAAGCCTTAAATTTCTGGGACAAATGTCCTAAAAACATCACAAAAAAATATTATATGGGAATATTTTGACCATATTCTTGAATTCATATAATTTACTATATTTAGGAATCCTCTTGGTTGGCAAAAATGTTGGAAGCACAAAAATACTTTCGAGAATACTCAATGTGTCCCCTCCCCCACTTATAAAAGGGATCTCACCAACTAAATACTTCACAACTATCAAACCCTTTTGGTTTCCCATCCCAAATAATATAAAACAATCACTCCCTTAATCTATGAATAAAAACTTTGATAATAAATAAAATCTAGTAATTCTATTGGTATAAACCAAAAGGAGTTACCTGAAAAAGAGGTAACATTTTTCAATGAGAACAACTTTTTTGTTTATTTATCCACCAATTAATGTTTTCTTATATATTAATTATATAATTATATATGTATTAAAAAATTCTTATATGTTGTTTTAATAGGTTTATTACCTAATCATACACACACTTCTATCAAATGTGATACATAATCATCATTTAGGTGTATGACAAACTATAGTCTCATGAATCGATGTATTTCATTCTTAAATTACCACCATAAAATGTTAGAAATTATGAAATATTTATAGTTTATATATGTTATATATGATATTTTTAATATCAATATGCTTCTAGAATTATTTTATAACATGTTACTTCTTTTTTTCCTTTTAGTGTGAATATGATAATATCATTTGTCAACATGTGGACTGCAGCATCATCAAAGCGTTGTAATTCATTCATGATTTTCATGGAATTGATTAATGATTGATTTGATAAACAATGTGATATATATGAAATAGAAAATATACTATAATTATAATATACATATATATCATTTAATTTTCATTATTTTAATATGAAAAAATGGAAACATCTTCTGTGTATACGTACGACCATCCATCTCCTTGAACGATCTATTTCAATTCCTATCACTAATATTATGAATCAATATAAATTACTATAAAAATATTATTTGTGACATAATTGGAATAATTATTCTATTCTTGATAGAATTTACTTTCTATTGATATAATATATCCTTTTCTTTGTAACCCTTTCACACACTAAAAAAGTGATAACATCATTCATGGATGAAGGGACTTCGGCCACCCTGAAGCGATGTGATTCAATATGAGTTACAATACTTATATAAAAAATTACATATGATTAAATAATATGGTATTTAAGGAAAATTATCAATCTCAAAAGTTATACATTATATACCTTCTGTAATAACCTGAATCTTCTTTTCAGGTATGTTTTTCTTTTCTTGTTGTTTTTGAGAAAAAACGGAGTTTCTGGAAATTTTAGGAGTACTCACCATGTACATTAAGTACACGTCATGTACCCAGTCACTGTAGTTGACCATGTACTGGATATGAAACATCTAGGTATACAGCTGTGTGTGGTGACCTGGAGACAACCTAAAACCGAGGCTAGAAAAGGCATGTACCCATAGTGTACTTTTAAAATACATATTGGGTACTTTATTTTTCATTAAACAGATCGAGGTTGCATCTAATATATAGAACTCTTATTCAATTTGTTCATCTTGTCCATGAGAGAATGTACAACCGTGGATCTTTGTTGAACCCCTAACTCGCCATCCATTCTTAGAATCTACTATCATTGATTGTGTTAGAACCACCACGGTGAGTTATTCCTTCTTCTATATCTTCATCTCCTGATTTCTACTCTCTCACAACTAATCCTAAGTCGAATGTTTTAAGAATTTTTCAAGATCTACAACATTATAGGTGATTCAAGGCTTGAGATTCACATATATCAATCTCACGAAGTTAAGGTAGGTGGTTTGTGCCTTTCCGTAGATATTCATTGAATTGTATGTTCAAAAATTCCCAATGCCCTATACCCAAGAACATGGTATTGCATGTTTATGGTTTTATCCCTTTTATTACCATCATTGCTATGTTTTTTTTATATTAGGTAATTATTGTGAATAGGGTTATCTTTTTCATTCTATGGATGTTTTTCCAATGTTTTCCTGTATTTGACTGTTTGGTCTGGCATTGCCTATAAGGCTGCTGCTTTGATTTTCATGCCAATTATTGTTAGGATGGTCTGATTATTATCTGACATGCAATGATATACTATAGATTTTTTTTCCAAGTAGTTTTTGATGTTTAATTTTTCTGCCACATATTGTTTGTGCATGATTGACTTACACAGGGTCATGAGAACCTAGTGGTGTAGACCATAGGAAAAATTAACTTTGAGGGATTCAATATAGTGTTTATTTACTATTAAATTACGAGACTATAGGTGTGATGGACTTTGTGCTCCCTCGGTGTGTTTTTAGTTTCCTTGATATGGGCCACAAGGGGAATTGGACGTTGAGTGATTCCTTAGTGTGACTATTAATTATCAATTAAAGACCAAATGGGTAATTGACGGTGAGTGCTTCCTCATAGTGTCTTTGCTTAAGCCAAACCGGAGGGGTTAGACTGTGTGTACTTTCCAGTGGGTTTCTTGTGTTTAGTTGAACCAGAAGGGTTCGGCTGTGAGAACTTCCCATAGGGTTACCTATTTTTGATTAGCTACTTACTTGAAATATAAAAATGAATGCAGTTGAATTTTTTTGATTGTTACTATGGGTACATCCTTCTTTACTGCTTTATTTGGTTTATTTTCTACCATATATATTCAATGACTGTTAGGCATAGATCATTGGGTGGTTGCCTACTGGGATTAGTCTCAAACCCTGTTTGGGTCATGATTTTAGGTCCAAAAATATTATATTACTATAGTTATAGATAATGGAAAGCTCCCTTCTACTTCATGTACATGATTTCTATGTAGCTCGAGAGCATGAGACCATTCTATGTCTTGCGATTCATTAGATATGTTTATTGATTTTCTATTGTGAATTGGTTTAGTACTGTATTCTATAATTGTTATTTGTTGGGATTCTTTCCTAGAAATATGTATCATGCATCATTTATATATGTGTGCTCCAGTTCTTTATTTCTTCTGTATTCTGTTGTTTACTTATTGCATTCTTTTAATACTTCTTCTATTGTTTTCTTTTTTCACTTCCATTTTGTTACTCTGCCAATGAGGGCATAGTTTCCCAACTATAACACCAATGTCCCTCACTGCGAGTCTGTAGACTCTGGCATTCAGGGAAATGCACTTGAGGCCATGTGACCAACTAGGTATGGGATGCCTCTGGGCGGCTTCCTGAAATGGGGTGTTACAAAGTGGTATCATAGGGGTTTCATTTCTTCTTGACTTACAGTTTGGAGTCTATATCCAGAGATATCAATAAATATGTACTTGATAATAAGTTGTGCCCGAGAGTAGCTAACTTGTGTATAGGGAAAAATCAATTTACCTCATTTTTTGTTTTGTTTTTCTGATTTTACGAATTTACTATTGATTGATTTCACCTTGAGTGATTCACATATTTTTTGTTGTTATTTTTGATATTATTGAGGTACTATTCTATTGAAACCCGATGAGGTGAGGGTATACCATCTCATGAATCATAAATGCACTTGCTATAAATCACATGTCATGTATTCTTCCATGCCATTTGGCATGCATTAGTGATTTCATTTTTTTGTGATAGATTTTGTGTAGGACATGAATGCTATTGTGATAGATGCCTTCATAGAATACCTACGTTCTAATAAGGTATTGGTTTTTGTAAGGTTTTGTTTTAATGGACGCCAACAATTGGTTTTTGAGGTGTTATGGAACCTCATGGACTAGAATTTGGTGGATCATTGCTCTGTTATGTTTATATATGAAATGTATAAGATGACAATCTTTGATTCTTGGGGAGTATGGGCCCTCACATATCATAATTTAGAACATTAAAGTTTTTTTGAGTGTTATTATGGATTTCAGAGTAGTTTCTAATGCTTACTATCAGGAAAGACCCAGAAGACATGGTGTGTAATGATAAATACACGCCATGTGTCCTTCTATTCCATAAGGAATTATTTTTCTTAATTACACACCGTGTTATGTATATAAATGCCGTGTAGTCTCTAACCATTTCACTAGATGTGTGTCCAGAGACACGTGGTTGGGAAATCTTGGTAGAACACGTCGTGTGATTGACGTACATGATGTGTTGTGTAGACCATGTTTCCACCCATGTGAATAACAACATGAATGGGTGAAAACTTAAGTCATATGCATTGTTTCAAGATTAACCACATCGTGTAGTGTGACCATTGATTCCGGCCGTGTAACAACCAACATGGGTTAGTGAAATATTCCTCGTACACACAGTGTCTATAATTAACAGGCTGTGTAGAGTGAGCCATGTCACTGGTCGTGTGACTATCAACACAAGTCAATGAATTTCGTCAAGTACATGTGGTTCTTAGCACTAACACATCATGTAGTATTGTTTTAGGAGAACCGTGTGACTTAGCTATGTAGAAGAACTCGGGTCGGAGAAGTGGATTCAATTATACACCGTATGGTAGGACAACATGTCATGAGTATGGGGAGTTACACATCCTAGTTTTACAAAAGTACAGGACCATGTGGCGGCTTGAGGGAACATGTAGTTTATTTGATATACACATCGTGTATCCATGTTTGGAATTACTTGAATGATTCCTTTATCATGTTCGCTTCATAGATTTCAAAGTTTCAGTCCCTCTTAATCTTGATCTAAGGTGTGAACTTGACCTTGCAGAGTCAGGCCACCGAGACGTCCTCCGATTTTCCTCTAGTTACAGGGTAATGACCAGAAACCAGATATGGTTGATCAAGGACTACCCGAAGATCCTCCAGTTGTGCCAGTCCTGGAACCATCCATTATTCCAGACATAGGTGATGACGTGTAGTTCCAAGAGGGATTTATGAGGTTTTTGTAGACCTTCCAATAATTACCTCATCCTTCCCCTTCTATGGTAGAGTTGACACGGGTTTTCCAGCAGTAGCATCCTCCCACCTTCACAGGGGTAGGAGGACATCAAGATTTAGTGTCAGTGTTACAAGACATGATTTCTATCTTCGAGCATTTAGAGAGGACTCCATAGAAGAGGGTGATAATCGCTACGTATATTCTTCGAGACTCCACAAAGAGATATTGGGAAGTGATCTAACAGACAACACACTAGTAGGTTATGGCGTGCGATGGGTTTGAGCCTGCCTTTTATGACAACTTCTACCCGGAGACTTTGAGGGCCGATCAAGCCCTAGAGTTCTCAAGTCTGGAGGAGGGTACTCTTTTTGTTTTGGAGTATTCTCCTCATTTCACTAAGCTGCAGCACTTCATGACTATCCCTGGAGGTGATGAGTTATTCCTTAAAAGGATGTTCGTGTACGGTCTTAGGCATGACATATGATCCCTAGTGAACATCTTCATGTGGACTTTTATCACTTCTATAGTCAACCAGGCACTGATCCCAGAGTGCAATCTTAGGGATTCTTGAGTGGTGATCTAGGAAGGTTCAACATACGGAGTTGGTATCCCTCCTACTGACAGTAGGAAGAGCCATAGGGAGTCTATGCATGGAGACCGTAGTAGGTGGGAGACATATTATGATCACCTGGTGGTGTGATACCAATTTGGGAAGAGAGGGAATACAAGCCCACATTTCTTGAGAGACCCAGTGGTGTACCGATCATGTGGAAAGATGGGTCATCTTCAGTGACTCTGTCATATCTTCTCACCAGAAGCTGGTGATAGGGGTTCTTCTATGACACCTCGTTCAGGAGGAGCACTACTAATTTACTATCAGTCAGGGAACTAGAGTTCTTCCATCCATTTAGGCGATGTTTGAGGTTGCATCCATGATGGTTAGTCACTAGGCTTTCAACGACAGTAGGGTGAATCATCTCAGGGTGGTAAGGTAGGGCCAAAGTGCAGGTCAGACTTTTGCAGTGAAGCATACCCAGTAGGCGTAGGATCACGAACCCTCTATAGTTTGAGGTATGATCCCAATTGCCTTAGTTTTAGATTCCTCTCTTCTTAATACAGTGGATTTTAGTAGATTTATATCATTCACTATTTTGGAGAGCATGTGGCTCGATATCTTTTCTTTTTATGATATCTTGGCGCTACATACTACGTTAGGAACAATAATTACTAGTGTACGTGAGTGGAAGTAGTTCCCTCTAATGGTTGGTGGGTGTCACTTATTTTGGGACTTTTATGTGATAGAGATGAAGGTTTATGATGTTATTCTCAGAATGGACTAGTTAGTTCCATTCTAAGCTGTTGTCGACTGCTATGGTCGTAAGTTGATTTTCACATCACCAGAGGGCAGATTATTTTTTCATAAGGGTAAATGGGATGTTTAGAAAAGCAGAGTGAGACCTGATCATCATGGGTTTTGAAAAGTTACTACCCAGATTGATGGTATATATTTGGATGACCAAGGGTCATCATAATTGAACTTTCCTTTACTGGTGGATTGTTTTAGGGACGTCATTCCAGAGGAATTTTCAGGGTTGGCTCCGAAGAGTGAGGTAGACTTTTCTATTGATCTTGTTCCAAGAGAGGCACTGGTGTCTATTCCTCTTTATTTTATGGCTAAACCAGAGTATAAGGAGCTCAAGAAGTAGTTGGAGTAGTTTCAAGAAAAAGGTTTCATCCAACCTAGTACTTTTCCATGGGGTTTGCATGTCCTGTTTGCGAAGACGGGGGATAGTACCCTCAAACTTTGTGTGTATTATTGGAGGTTAAACCATTTGATGGCAATGAACCGATATCCCTTACTGAGGATTCATGGTCTATTTGATCAACATTGAAGATCCCAAGTGTTCTCGAAGATTGAATTGAGATCGGGTTACCATCAGTTGAGCATTAGACAATCAGATGTACCACTTACATCCTTTCAAAGCATGTATGATCTATATGAGTATGTGGTTATTCCATTCGGTCTCAGGAATTCTCCATCAAATTTTTTGGAACTGATGAACCGGGTGTTCCATTCAAACATGGATTATTTCATTGTAGTTTTCGTGGATGATATCTCTGTGTACTCTCACACTCGATAAGACCATGCTAAACATCTTGAGATCTTTTTGAGTACACTGAAAGAGAATAAGATATATTTTAAGATCTCAAAATTCCACATTTAGATGGAACAGATTCACTTCATGGTTCATGCTATCTCAACGATAAGAGTATTAGTAGACCCAGAGAATGTGAGAGCAGTAGTTTCCTAGGAGTAGATGAAAATTTCTTTGAGGTACGATGTTTTCAAGGACTGGATGTTTACTACACGCATTTCATATATTACTTTTCATTCATTGAAGCACTAATGATAGGTCCAACTAAGAAGGGATCGAAGTAATTGTTGTCTGATTTTTGTGAGTAAGCCTATCATGAGCTGAAAGGGAGGTTGACTTCATCATCGATACTAGTTCATCCAGATCCGAGCAAGGGATATACTGTTTACTGTGATGCATTAGGTATCGGGTTGGGAGCTATGCTTATGCAGGGAGAAGGGGTTGTTGAATTTGGGTCTTGGTAGTTGAGGCCACATGAGAGGAATTACCCAACATACAATATCATGTTGGTTGTAGTTGTTAATGATTTTTTTATTGGAGACACTACCTGTTGGGAGATCGTTTTTTGGTCGTCAGCGACCACAATAGTCTCAAGTATATCTTCACTTAGCATGATCTGAAAATGATAAACTGAAGGTGGATTGAGTACCTTCAGTCCTTTGAATTTGAGATTTCCTACATTCCTAGGAAGGGAAACGTAGTGGCTGATGCATTGAGAAGGAGGACTCAGGAACAGGTAGTTCAGGAGGCCTGTAGTGAGTGGCAGCTTATGTCCCTATTCATTGAAATAAATTTGGAGGTTCACAATGGACATTGGAAGAAATTATTATCTTACGTAGTTTTTACCTCTACTCTTCTTGATTGAGTGTGAATGAGGTAGCTATCAGATTCAGAAGGCCTAGTCTTATTAGATAGTGTGTCGTGAGAGAAACCTATTCCTAGATGGACAGTATGCAAGGATGAGATCTTGCGTTGTCATAGATATGTGTGGGTTCTAGCAGATGTACAAGAGGAGCTGATTCAAGACATTCATTCCTCAGTTTGGGCAGTTCATATTGTGATCTACACTGTTAGTATTGGTGGCCAGGTATGAAAGAATATGTTTTGGGTTTTTTCATTAGGTGTTCCACTAGTCAGCATGTGAAGGCAAAGCATCAGTGGCCAGCGAGGATTTTTCAGCAGTTACCCATTCCTGAATAAAAATGGAATGACGTCATGATGGATTTCGTGACAGATTTTCCATGTTCAGCTCAAGGGAATGATTCAGTTTGGGTTTCATTGATATACTCACGAAGGTTGCTCACTTCATGGTGATCAAGGTTTCCTTCAGTGTAGATGATCTTGGAATTTATTACATTAGAGAGATTGTATGTCTACATGGGTTTCCACAATACATTGTTTCATACTGGGATACATGTTTTACTTATCGAGTCTAGTAGGGACTTTAGAGGTCTTTGGGTATATAGGTACTTCTGAGTACATCTTACCATCCCCAGACAGATGGCCAGTCCGAACGTATGATTCTGGTTCTTGAGGACATGATTTGAGCATGAATATTTGATTTAAGAGGTTATTGGGAGAAGAATATACCTATTGTGGAGTTTTCCTACAATAATATTTTTCATGAAACTATCCAGATGGAACCTTTTGAGGCTTTGTACAGTAGGACATGCCGATCAACCTTATGTTGGATGGATGTAGGGGAGGCAGCTATGTTGGGACCTCATCTTTTCTAGGAGACTACAGATCAAATAGAGTTGACTCGGAAGAGGATGGCTATTGCACAGTCACGGAAGAAGTCTTATGATGATTGACAGAGAAAACCTCTGTTGTTTGATATCACAGATCATGTTTTTCTATAAGTCACTACGAGGTTGGGACAAAAGAGGGTTAGGAAATATTGTAAGCTTTTTCTAAGGTACCTCGACCCATTTGAGATTTTGGAGAGAGTCGGACTAGTTTCTTATCGGCTGTAGTTACCTTAGAGGAATCGGGCTATGCATGATGTCTTCCACGTTTCTCAGCTCCGATGTTACTTCTCAGACCCTTATAATGTTTTCCTGCCCGAGGAGGTTGAGCTAGAGGTGGAAGCCTCATTTGAGGAGATTCATATCCAGATTGTTGATCGAAATGCGAAGGTTCTCTATGGTCGGTCTATTCCTTTGGTACGAGGGCTATGACAGCATGGATGAGTACAAGACAAGACTTGGGTGATGGTGGCCAATGTACGATCGCATTAGCCAAAGAAGTTTGATTATTCCTCTTCTACACTTACATGTGAGGGAAATTTGGGGATGAAATTCATTAAGGGAGGATGTTTGTAAAAAAATGGATCTTCTTTTCCTGTATGTTTTTGTTTTCTGGTTGTTTTTGAGAAAAAGAGGTGTTTCTTGAAATTTCAGGTGTACACGTCATGTACTTTAAGTACAATCTATGTACCCAGTTGCCACGAGTGATCGTGTACTGGCTGTAAAATGGCCGAGTACATGGCCATGTATGGTGACCTAGAGACTACCTGAAGTGGAGGCTGGAAAAGGTAAGTACATGACGTGTACTTATAAAATACACGCTATGTACTTTATTTTTTTTTCATTTAATCGGTTGGAGTCAATTCTAATCGACAGAGCCCTTTTTCTCTTTGTCAGTCTCATTCAGGAGTGACCGTATAGTTGCTGATCTTCACTGAGCCCCCGACTGACCGTCCATTTTCTGAATCAACTGTTGTCGATTGTGTTGGAATCGCCACAGTGAGTTATTCCTTCTTATAAAACATCATCTCTCTATTTCTCCTCTCTCATGAGTTATCCTTGGTCAAATATTGTAAGAGTTTTTTTACATCTATAGAGTTATAGGTAGATTCAAGACATGAGGTTGACATTTATCGATCTCATGACGCCAAGGTAAGTGGTTTGTGCCTTTTTATAGATAGTCTTTGAATTTATGTGCAAAAATTCCCAATAACCAAGAACAGGGTATTGTGTGTTTATGGTTTTATCCCTATTATTACCTAATATTCCTTGTTTGTTTGGATAGAGTTTAATTGTTTGTATAGGGTTAACTTTGTCATGTTATGGATGTTTTACCCATGTTTTCTTGTTTTTGACCATTTGGTCTAGCTTTGCATGTTAGGCTGCTGCATTTATTCCCATGCCTAGTATTGTTAAGATGGATTTATTATTATATGAAATGATATGATATATTGTAGATTGTTTATCCATGTTGATTGTGAGGTTTACTTTGGCTACCACATATCGTTTTTACATGACTGACTTACACAGAGCCATGAGAATCTGGTGTAGTAGACCCTAGGGAGAATAGACGTTGAAGGATTTTCCAGAGTGTTTGTTTAATATTACATCGTGAAACCATAGTGGGTATGGACTTTGTGCTCCCTCATTGTTTCTATAGTTTCCTCGATATAGGCCATAGGGGGAATTGGACATTGTGTTCTTCCTCATAGTGCAAATTAGTTACCGATATGAGACCATAGGGGGAATTGACGGTGGGTGCTTCCTTAGAGTGTCTTTGTTAAAGGTGAACTAGAGGGGTTAGACTGTGTGTACTTCCCACAGGGTTTCTTGTGTTTGTTTGGTTGAAACAGAGGGGTTAGGTTGTGATTACTTCCCATAGGGTTACCTTCTTTTTATTAGCTACTTACTTGATATATGAAAACGAATGCAATTGAATTTATAGGATTGTTACAATGTATATTTCCTTGTTTATTGCTTCATTTTGTTTATTGCCTACCATATATATTCACTGACTATAAGTCATAGATATTTTGGTGGTTGCCTATAAGGATTAGTCTCACACCCTATTTCGGTCATGCTTTTGGGCCCAAATAGATTATATTGTTGATGTTATAGATAAGGGCAAGCACCCTTCGACATAAGGTACATGATTACTATGGAGCTGGGGATCTTGGAAACAAGATGAGACTTGTGATGATGTGGAGTTATTTACTTCTTTATTTTGTACTTTGGTTTAGTATTATATTCTAGAATTGTGTTTTTTATGCTTTCCAAGACATGTGTATCATGCGTCATTTAAATATGTGTGCTTCAGTTGTTAATTTCTTCAGTCTTCCTCTACTTACTTATTTCATGCATTTACTACTTCCACTATTGTTTTCTGTTTTTAATTTCATTGTGTTACTCTGCCAATGAGGTCATAGTTACCCCATTATCACAACCAAGTCCCTCACTGGTAGTTAGAGCCATTGGAATTCACATAAATGCGCTTGAGGCCATGTGATCAATCAGGTACAGGGTGCCTTTGGTAGGCTTACAGAACTGAGGTGTTACACCTTCATTCCATAATTATCATTGAAATATTGAAATTCTACTCATGCATACGTACGACTTATTGTCTCCATGATCATAATGTTAGTTCATTTATCATAAGCATTTTAAAATATTTGTTTTAAATGTATAATTTATGTATAGAATATTATAATTATTTCATCACTATTATTATTTATATTTTTAAATAAAAACACCTTTGACCATAGTCTACCTACCCAAGTTGTTTTTTGACACATAAACCAAATGTGGTCAAGTCAACTAACCTAAACATAATTGATTATGTACTTATATATAACTTGTTAATACATGAAATATGATTAATAATAATCTTGAAATGTTTTATCAAATAATTAAATAATGAACATAAGTTTATTATTCAGGATGATAGAGAGAAATATGACAATTCAGCCTTAAGGTAAGGCATTTCATCTCAATAAATATTCCATTGATATTTATTTGTTATTATACACCAATTTAATTTAATGTTCTATATATATTTCCCCATTTTCATTTAATATCACGATTCTCCCATATATCAAGTAATTTTAAGTTTCGCATTGAATTATCCCATTGAATGAGATTTTATTTTAAAATTTCCAAGTTATAAAGTTATTGTGAAATCTTTTGTGTTGAAACAATCAATTTTTTGTAATCAATTTTCATTACTTATTAAATTTACATTGAATATATATATTCTAGTGTAAGGGATACAATTATCAGATAATATTTATACCATTTTTAAATAGGGTTTTTACTCTGACAATTTTTTTATTAATTGGGGAAATATTTATAAATTGGTATCTTCTACTTAATAAGGATATTTGATGATAAGGAACATTATTTATTAATTTAACTGATTTTTTTATTTGTGTGGAATGATTTGGAAGGGTATGACATGTGATGGGGATGGTTAATGTTGGGCCTATGGGTTGGGGACCATTTAATGAAACTGTAATAGGTTGAGGACTAATTAATGAAATCCCCATGATATATCAATAGTATCATGTGACAAATCAGTTTTTGACAAACCCTTCATGTTTCTTTCTAAGTAGTTTTAAATTTTTGGGATGATTGATGTTGAAAAAAACATATGGTTTCCTACCCATAAAAATAAATTTTCTTGTGGATAGATCTTGATATTAATTATATATAGGGTAGATATTGGTAGCCTAAACATCCAACTTTATACATATCATCATTATTGTTATTCCATGTGATTATTTGTTTAGATGGAATATCCATGGTCAAGTTTCAATATCATGTGATTATTTATATTGAATTATTCGATCATATTTTATTTTTTTATTTCTCTCAACCATGTTATTTAATTTCATGTGTGATTAGTTATTTACCTTTACATGTTGACTATGTTTTTTGATTCATTATTTCTTCCACTATACTTTACCCTTACCGAGAATTTGAGCTCAACCTTATTTTGTTTCCTCTTCTCAGGATATGAAATCTTGAAATGATTTCCAAGGTTTCAAACATTTTACTTTTTTATGAAATATTATTTATCCACAATGTAAAATGGGTTTCATGTTTGTATTCTAGTTTTTAAAAACTAATAAAATTTCATTGGGATTTGATTTCTTGTAACCATGATAATATAATAAATTATGGAACCAACTCAGAGAATTTGGGGTGAGGGAATTACAGTCGAAATAAAATTATGATTTGTAGAACCCTTGGAAACTAGATTTAGAAAAGCATCCATTAGAGAACATAACAATACGATAGACTTTGAGGATGTATATAGGGTAAAATACAAAAGAAACCATGTTTATGATTATTAAAATTAGAAACACATTAATTTATAAATTTATGTTTAGTATTTAATTAATTTTTAGAGTATACATTATTTTCCGTAATTATATGACCTATTCTAGTGTAATTTATCATTTAGAAATGGAACCTAGAAGAAGGAATGGTAACCTCACTAATACATGTGATATGAATCATAAGAAGGGTCATATAATTTATTGTATTAATTCAATCATATGAAGGGAACTAGTCTCCCAGACATTCTGAATATAGGGTGACATAGTATCATGTGCTACTAAGAGTGATAAATAATTATTTCAATTTTATGGATTTGGGGGTAGAATAAGAATAAAAAAATATCTATGAATATATAGACAACAAAGAAAAAATAAAAATAAGGATTCTCCCACATGTGATCACTATGTAATGAATCATCTTGGAAAGTGATTCAATGGATTATATGTTTTTTATATGTGTATATATAAAGGTCACCATTCTAAAATGGAAAATGGAAGAATAAAAGGTATATAATTAAATTTTATAGTTACAAGGAAATGGGTCACTATGATAATTAATTCCCCAAGAATCTAGATAATACACCATAAAAAAGACAATAGATAAGGGTAAAGATTAAGTTATTTCCACTGACAAAGAGGAACAATTATGCGTTTTTTTATATTCAATAATTATGTAATTTACCTATTTTATGAGTGATGTGTTGTTTATAAATATTATATAATGTTTAAGCAATGCACTATTATAATTTTTCATCAATGATTTGAAAGTGTGTGTTGATCAGTAATGATGACCATGGAAAATGATTTTATGGAAAATTTGAACTTCTTAAAAAAATTGAGGAAAATAAACCCATAATGATACTGATGTGGAGATAATGATAGTGGATAAGTAGATTTTGGGCCTGGATAAAGTAAATTTGAAATTTCAAACTACCTTTGAGCATATTAATGATATGTAGAAACGGGTTTACGATACCATTGATGGAGTCTACATCATTTTTGGATTTATTGAATATATCCAATATCATCTGTTTTACATAAGCAATAAATAATAACGAATGTTTTAAATAAGTTTTTATGGTTATTCATGACATTAAATTATTGAGGAGAATACATGAAGGTTGTATTGTCATGTTGATATGTAACGATTATGAACAACATCATGTTATTTGGGGAAGTGATGATAAGAACATTTTTGAGATTAGTTGTTCTTCTTTCTAAAGTAGTGGAATTTAAAATCATCAAAGGTTCATAAGGTTAAACATTACTGATGTGGTTTATATTGATCAGTGGGAATGAATTTAGAGGATAATATATTAATTCCCCATTTTATAAAACCTATTCTTATATATGATGTTTAAACAGTTCAAGGTACAACCAAAGGATAAGAGTGTGTTTATGAAATAGAAATGGATTATTTAAGGAAATTTACTTATATCCGTAGAGAGTAAAAGAATTTATAAGTACTAAATAAATGGTATATAAACATAAATTTTGTCCAATTAACATAAGTTTTAATGATATAAATTGCAATTTTCTCACCTCTAGTTTATGGAATTTTTTTAAAAACATTCACATGAACTTGTTCTCTATCCCCTTATTTTATAACATTATAGTTATATTTCTCTTTCATATCAATGTTTCCAATAATTTTATCATATTCCATTACCTAGATTTATATTGACCACCACCATTCCCTTTGCTTCTTAATAAGAATATGTAATATTAACCATATTTATAATTTGTGTTTTAAACAATATTATTTTCAAATATCAAACCCTCGATTATTATGATCAAGTTTGAATTACTTTGATGCATTTTATTTAAGGTGGTGAGAATTTAACAACCCAAAAAATTAAAATATTTTTATTTTTGAATAAATTTAATTTTTCTAATAGCATGATTTATACACAACACCAAGTTAATATTACAATGATATTATCTTTCAGTACATGAACCATATGTTTTCTTCTATGAAACACAATACTGAGTCCCTTCGATAGCTTGTGATACATGCATGATCCTGATTTATGATATGAAAATATACTATTAATATTATTATTTAATATGATAGTAATCAAATAGATGTTGTGATGACATGTAAGAAAAGGATTTACTAAATTTCGAAAATAATTTTAATATATTTTTATATAATATCATGGTTTTATAAATTAATATAGAATCCAATTGAATAAAATGGAATTTTTTTTATAGGAAAACAATTATATGAACCCTAAACAGTTTTTTCCTATTAAGTTAAATTAATTTATATTAGTGAATGATTTTAATGAAATATGTATTTTATATTCAATCAATGTTTTTTACATTCATCCAATAGGTTTTGTAGGCATAAGATACAAACAAATCAAAATTTATACATAAATATAAATATTTTTTGAAATGCATTTTTACAGCCATTTTTAAGGAGAACCTATTTTAAATATAAAATGTGAAACTTTTATAAATTATTTTTTAATAAATAAAATTTCTTTTTGAAATCATAATTTTAAAATTATCTTAGGGTGAATTTTTTATTTTTCTTACAAGATTCATTTTTTATGAATAGTAAAAAATAAATAATTCTAATAGAAATATGGATTTTTGTATTAATAATTTTTAATAATAAATTATAAGTTAGTTTTTTAAAAAGTAAACTTAGATAAATTATACATAAAATAATCCAATTATGGTCATCATAATCAATTTCACATTGAAATTTCATATAAAAACATTTGAATCCTTTAATCCTTTTTTACATTAATACCCCGCTTTATCATCCTGTCTGCAGGTTCTAAAATTAAATAAGATTCTACCACATAAATGATTTGAATTTTTAAGACTAGAATCAAAAAAATTTATAAAAAACAATTATTATTATTATAGTTCGTTCAACTTAGTATTTTATCTAAAATATTAGTGAATTTACTTAAAATTAATTATAGTGATTAATGTGAAATTAAGCTTAAAAAGGGACTTAACCATATAAATTATGGAAAAATGAACTATAATCATGTCAAAAACCAATTTTATGGACAAATTTATACCATATACCTTAATTTATATATATTTTTTTGTTTTCTAGTCCTCTTGGTTGGTAAAAATATAGGGAATACACAAATGATTTCCAGAATACCCAATGTTTAATCTCCCCCACTTATAACATGGAAGTTACCCCCTAACTTATTCAAACCAATCATGCCCTTTTGTGTCATAAAAACTGTAAACATCACTTCCCTGATAATAGAAGCCTCACAATGGTCCTAATAAAAACCAACGAATTCTTTTGGTGTAAATCAAAAGGAGTTACCTGAAAAAGAGGTAATGTTCTTCAATGAGAAGTTTTGTTTTATTTCATTATCCACCCAATACATTATTATTGTATATTTAATTTATAATAAAAAAATAATCATAAACATAATTATATTTTTAAAACATAATTTTACTACCTACAACAAGACACAATTCCATCAAATGGGATATGGAATCATCTTTCCAATGAATGGTGGACTACTGCCTCGTGAATCAATGTCACTTGTTCTTCCATTTCTACTATTAAGGGTTGGAAATAATGATGGATTTAGAGTGGTTATATGGTATATATTATCTTTACAGTCTCTCTATGATTATTTAATTATTTTATAACACATGCCTTCATGCTTTCCATTTTTTGGAAATACAATAACATTGTTTGTGGACATGTGGACTATCACATCCTCAAAGTGGATCAATTCATTCACCCATTACATGGAATATATTATAGATGGTTTAAATAAAAAATTTGATATATATTACATAAAAATCATACTCTAATTGTATTAAACATATATTTCATTTAATTGTAATTTTTTTAATATGATAATAAAATACAAATTGTGTTCATTTGTACATACGGCCTACCCTCAACATTAATAGTATATTCCATTTATGATCACAAAACACTGTATATTATTATAAATACCTAAATTTTTAATATATATTGTATACATTAAATATTTTGGTTATTATTTAAATAAGTAAATTTCTCATAATATAATATATTTTTTTCTTTATTACAATTTGACACACTGAAAAAGTTATAACGTTGTTTTTAGACGTATGGACTGCCGCCTCCTTGAACTAATTTGATTCCTTTTTAATAACAAGAAATTTATACACACACATATATATATAAGATTATAATATTTAATAATATAATATTTAATATATAATTATCAATTTTTAATGATAAATCTTACTTACCTTCTTTCCATAATGATCATTGAAAAATGGCAATGTTTCTCGTGTGTACGTACAACCTACCATCTCCATGATCATAACATTATATAATGTTTCATATACATCTTCTGTGATTGGTTCCAAAAGTAAAATTTATTTATAAATATGATAATTATTTCAGTATTTTATTCTATATATATTTAGATAATGACCCATTTGTTCACAGTTTACCAAACCATGTAATTTTTGACCCAAAAAATAAATATGGTCCAAGCATCAAACATAAACATAATTGATTAAGTAATTTTATATTAATTCTTAATAGGTGAAATAATCATAATAAAAACAGGAAATTTTTTATCAAACAAGTAAATAATTTTACAAAAAAAATTCACGAACATATAGATGCACATGACATGTCATACTAATGATAAGTGGTTTTGTCATAGTTTACATTAAATTGATAGTTATTTTTTATTATACAAAAATTTCCTTTTATGTGGTGTATATAATAAAAACATTTCAATTAATATCATTATTATGTCATGAATAATGCTATTATAAGTTTCATTTCAAAATTATCCCATAAAAGGGAATTTTATTTAAAATTTTACAAATGATAATGTTATTGTGAAATATTTTGTGATTGTTAACTTTATTTTGAAATAATAAAATTATTGTTATAATATTTCATTTCTTATTACTTTTATATTGAGTATTAATATTTTTTTATAATATATATGTTTTTTTGAAAAATAATATTCAATTTTTACATATAGGGTATACTTTACAGTTATTTGATTAATTGGGGAAATATTTATAAATATATATCATAAATTTTCAACAAATATTAAATTATAAGGAACATTATTTATTAATTAAATAGTTTATTAGATATATGAGAAATGGTTTGGACTATTGTGAATTGTTTTATGGAATGTTAAAAGATATCCCAATGGGATGGATACCAGTTAATGAAATCCCTAAGGGTTGTGGACTGGTTAATGGATGACCCATGATGCATCGATAACATCATGGGATGAAATAAGTTGGAGACAAACTCTTCAAGTTTGTTTCCAAGATGTTTTATATTTTCAATAAGATATATATTGACACAAATCTAATGGATTTATACCCACATACATAAACTATACTGAGGATAGATCTTGGAATAAACGAGCTTTATGATATATCTAGATATCTCAGACATAAAATATTATTAATTCCATCATTCTTGTTATTCATGTTATTATTTGATTAGTTAGAGTATCTATGGTCAAGTATAATGTTCATGTGATTTTTTAAATAGAATTATTTAATCATCGTTTAGTAATTTATATTTTATTATGCACTATCTAGTTATTTAATGGGATGTGTGATCATTTATTTACCTTTCCAAGTTGATTATGTTCATTCATTCATTTTTGCTTCATTATATGTTACCCTTACTAAGAATTTGGGCTCACCTTTATTTTTTTTTCCTTTCCCTAGAATATGAATATTAATTCTTTGAATGAGTTTCAAGGATGTAGATATTTTACTTTTATTATGAAATATTTTATATCCTCAATGTAATATGGTTCTAATGTATGTAATGTGGTTTTCCAAACTATTAATAATTTCGGGTTTTCAGGATTTGTTTCCCTATAATCATTCTAATGTAATGAAGTAATTCACTAGATCCAAGCATCTGAGATTGGTGAGTCAAAAAAAAGTGGGTGAATAAAGATATTTTCATAATAATAATAACATTTTATCTTATTAAGGATACTTAATTTATTATTATATGATGTATATAATATATGTATAGAATATTGATGAATAAACATGTTAAAAGAGGTTGGGTAATATGATTACCTCTTCTTCAGTAGGACTCCTTTAGATCCATTCTTACAGTCCATTAAAAAGGTATTTTAGGAATAATAGAATCTATAATTCATTTATATTTATTTTTATAATACAATGTGATAGGGTTTGGACAACCTAAAAGGCTCAAAGTAGTGTAATGAAGATAAAGGAGTGGTGCCCTTCTATAACTGAGGGCTGTAAAAACTTTCAATTTGATTAACGATTAAAATATAACAAAGTCGTTCTATTAAAAAATGTTTGAAAATGGAATGATATTTTAATTTATTAATGTATTTTTTTCATATCTTGTCAAATAATTAAATATTTATAGGTTCATGTTGTGTTTTAAACCGTATCTTTTTTAACCACTTAGTTAACAAATTTTAACCTTGAAAGTGATAATAACCATTTTTTAATTAAAGGGTTTTAATTTTAATTATAGTGTAATAATTGGGAAATAAAAAGCTATGTGAAAAAAATTAAACTACTTACAATTTTAATTATCTCCGATTATGGTTTTTATAATTTTTAAATAAATTAATAAAATATTATTTAAAATAAAAGATAATTAATGTCATTTTTACAGAATTTATATAATCTGACAAGAAATATACAGAGACCAAGATAGAACACAAATATAATCCTTTCACCCATCCCTAATGTGAAATATTTATCTTCAAAATTTATGGAAAAATATAACTAAATGAAAAGGTATTATTTTCATAATTTTTAAATTATTTACTTGAGTTTTATAATACTCGTACAACCACTATATCAATATTCTATATCCATTAAAGATAGTAATTTCATTAATAAAAAATTAAAATAAATTACTAGGATGAAAATTTTAAATAATATTTCAATTAAACATTTCTAATAGAAATTATCTTTATTATTATATTACATAAAAAATATGAGATATTAATTTCAAGGGAGTAACATTTTAGAATTTTCATTATTTAAAATAATATAAATATCACTATCGAGAGAAAATGGTAACAAAATGTGATATATTAAAATTTTGGATAAATATGGTTTATTTTATCTAATAAAATGCAGTAAATTCATTTTTCGGTTGACTTTGAGGCATTATTTCATGATTTAATCCCTAATTAACTCTTTCATACCCATAAAATGGTTATCAAAATTAATTATGATTAATATTCTTAATGAAAAAAAATAAGAGGGGACAATTTAAAAATTTATACCTCCTATTTCCAAATATTTTAAGCAATTTCATGAATTATTTTCTTTATGTAGACAAAATAAATCTTAATATAAATTCTTAAAACATAATGAATAACAGATTTAAAAAAATATTTTTTTAAAAAATAAAATAAAGTATATTAATATGTTGAATATTTCTGATTTGAATGTAATAAATTATATTATTATTAATAAAAATTATCACATTAATATTTTAGACAAAAGATATGGGGAATTTTAAATTAAATTATTTATTTAAAAGGAAACAAAAAAATTCAACTTTCACTCTTCAGTAAAAAATTAATCATTATAAGAAAAAACCTAAAATTTCACCTAAATTTAATTTTTATAAACTAATTTCATGAATATAGTTCATTTCATAAAATTAAATTTCTTAAAATTTCCAGAATTATTTATAATTTCCACTCATAAAATTTAGTAAAAATTATTTTTGTAGAAAATAAATTTTGATGCATTATATAACATCAATACAAATTGTTTTCTTATTTCTATAAAATGAATCAAAACTTTTGTATTTATTAAGAACATTATAAATTTATTTCATAATTGGATTACTCATATTCATATATTCCAATTGAACAGCTATTTTATAAAAATATATCTTTAATATATCATAATTTTCTTAAAAATCATTTTTTTCTGTTAAGAAAGTGATGGATGCAACACCATTGATATTTTCATGTAAAAATATTATTTTTGACATCTTGTATGACTCATAAAATCAAGCATAAATGACCCAATAAAATAATTTATTTTTATATAACCATTATAGGCTAGACGTTTCATTATAAAAAATTAAAATGATTAACTGAATTATGAAATATTTATGGATATAACTTATTTAATAATATTTTATTGATAAATTCTTGGTTAATAATCACTCAAAATTTTAGTAGTGTAATTTTAGGATTCAAATTACTTTTTTTTCAAAATTGTTTTGATTTTTCATTTTATGTTTCAGAATTATATTTATATTATTCCACATTTAGAAATTTTGTATTACAAGAGTAATATAATTTATGTAATCGTAATATGAAAATTATATTCGGTTAAAATTTTATAATTTTTCAAAAAAAGAATTATTTTTTTTGGAAATAGTGAACAATTTCACTTTTTCTAAATTATTCATTTCTTTTAAATAAACAAAAAAGTTCAAAAGTACCATTATTATTTACATATTAATTCAATATGACATAATTATTATTTATACTTATTTAATTTAGTTAATTGCATTTGACAAAATTTTATACTTGATTTTTTTATAAGTTTATTTTTTTCCTCAAAGATAATTTCCCTAAAAGGGTTTTTATATGCATAATGACTCTCCATTTTAAATAATTAATCTTTCTTAAGTGTGAATTAATAAAAATAATGATTTATAATATATATCTAATTATTTTAATTTAAAACCACCACATGTTGATTACTTTTCCAATAATAAATATAACCTCATCTTTTTCTTGCAAAATTCTTTTCTCGAAAACCTATTTTTGGACGAAATTTTCTAGTTTTTTAAACTGAATTCTTCAAATTATGTTAAATGAATCTTTTTATAAAACTTTATTCCATATTTTGAATCAATATAAATAATATTTGGTAATAAATAAAACATAATTTCTTTTCACAATGATTAGTAAAAACATTAAAAAATAATTAACGTGGTAAAGGTTAAAAAGCGGTTTTAATTGTTATATAATCTTCTGTAAAAAATAATTTTCATCAGATTGGTTATTTTTATTTAATAAATTTTATTTATTAATTAGAATCATTAGTTATAAATTATATATAAAATTTTGTTTTATTTTAGGATTAAAAGATTAATTACCATTTCTAAAAAAGTAGTTACCGTGGTGAAAACTAAAATGCTAAAAGAAAATAAACATGGATGATAAAGGAATAACACATTTCAAAATATCTATTGTTTTGGAGGTGTTTCATGACTATAACATCTCTCTAGAACATTATTTAAAAAAATTGTCAAATGGGGTGATAGTGAAATCCCATTTTTGAATAGTCTTGTATTTTAAAAAATATAACTACTCATTTTAAAAAGAGTTCTCCCTCCCCTCACTCTATCACACCTATCAGGGAGTTTTACATAGCCAAAATGTGCCAAAATTTCTACCCAACATCTATATACAAATTCTAAATATACTCTTCCCAAAATACCAATCCTATGTCTTTAATAAGTAATCCATGGGTGTTTTTTCTAAGCGATGATAATCATCATCAATAAGAACCCTATTTTAATTATTATTTTATATGAATAAATTATACATTATCACTTCCAAGATAATTAAAATAGTATATACCATATACTAATATGATATTACGTTTTTGTAAAAATATTTATCCATCTCTTTTCTTGATCAAATGTTAAACAAAACCATCACTTGTGAAGTGATATATACTAGTATTTTGTGGAATAAAATTATTTCTTAGCCATCTCTTGTGTGTATGGCAGACAACCGCCTCGAGAAATGATGTAATTTTGTTTTCCATCACTAACTCTCATGGAGATCAAGTACAATAGAAATAATTAATATATATGATATATATGAAATTATATAAATTCAATAAAATTAATATATCATCCACTTCCTTACCCTTCACCCATTAAGTGAATGATATTGTCGCTTGTGTATATAAAGTCTTAGTGTCTCCATAAAGATATGAAATTCATTATCTTCAAATAGAATTAAAAAAATAAAAATTTATTTAAAGATAAATATGATATTTACGACATTAATATCATCTGGGCTATGATGTATCTATATCCAATACACAAGAAATATAATTTCAATTATAGAACATGCATGATAAAACATAGTCATTAATACTCGAAATAATGATAATAATGAAATATTGTTTATAAATGGGATATAATATGTTATATTAATATAAAATAATATATTATTAATATGAATATTTTCTATTATAAATCAATATCTTATTTAAAACCATTATATTGAAGGTTAAATTATGTAAAACTAAAGGGAATCTTGCGGAAAGGGACTTCATCTGAATTTTCTTAAATTAAGGCATATTGTAATGTTATGCACAAAAATTATTTTTTATGGTTTATGAACTTCCCCCATTACATTAATTATCATTAATAGTTCATAATTCATGGTATTTTAAGTTTTATCATTAATTATTTCATACTATGTGATTTGACATGATAGTTACCAAGTGGAAAATAATTTTAAAGATCAATTTATTTTAATTGGGTCGTATTGATTATTTATTTTATTTTATATTATAATATTTTATATGTAATTAATTTTAATTACATTATTTTTTAATTCACCTTGTTTTATGTGGATTTAAATTTGATACACATAATCAATTCATTGATTAATTCTCACAGCAATCTTTTAATCTTTGTACGGGTTACTCATCATAAATCATATTCATTAGGATTTATGTTTTGTTATACCTCTATATTATTCAATGAGACGTTTATACTACACATTTTATATGTTATGTTTTTAATCTATTTATATTAATTGTATTTATGAGGGTTTTGGGAACAATAGATGTGTTGGATGGGTTGCTCCCAATATTTATTTTTGTCATGACTGATGACTAATATGAGATTTACATGATGATGACTGTTGTGAGGAGAAAAATTAAATAAAAAATATAGACAAAAGATAAATGTCATAACCAATAATACGTATCACCATAAATTATTTATAAATAATTTAATAAAATTAAATAATTACATTGTGAGAAATTATCTCATCATTTATGGATCTGAAAATTGTTTTATGTCACACCATCATTGTGTTGTATGCATTGAGAATCTATTCCCCCTAGATGTGATCCACAAGTGATCCCTAAATATCTAAACATCTCTAATGGAATATCTGAGTTCTATCATATAATATCATATCACTTGCATTGTTTTAATTTTATCACCTCAAGAATCACTTCCGTTAGATTATCTTTGATCTATCAAGACTTGAGAGTGGAAGGTTGACGAGGATATCATACTATTCTTGGGAGTTTTCTTGGATAAGAGACCTCTGTATGGATTCGATAGGTTTCTATAGATTTTTTTGTGCACAAAAAAGGAATTGGTTATATTAAGAAGTAATATATTGGGGTTTATATACCATTGGGGTTAGAAATAAATAATTTCACAAGTTCCCTTTATTATTTATTTAATCTTTGTAGAACCCCATGTCTATAATACATGACATGAGTTAAACTCATGAATTAAATTAAATATTATTTATCGAAATAATATTCAATATATATTATATATAATCAGATAATTAGACGATATCTTTTAATCTCCACAATATTTATCAGTCCTTGGATAATGACTATTTATTTGTTAAATAAATAACACTAAATTATTTTCTATTAAGTAAATAAATATTATATCCACTAAATAAAAATATATATTTATTAAATATCCCACTAACATAATATAGATTTAATTAACTAGTTATTTAATATATGTGATCTAGAAAAATTGAATAATTATTAAACCTCACAAATGAATAATATAAATTCAACAAGTTATGTAATGAATAATATTATTTTATTTTATTTATATTGTTTATACACTTTGTTCCTGACCCTATAGTCTTTTTTATCATTGGTATTAGGTGATGAAACATAAATTCCATGTTTAAATTCTAACGACATTCCAAGGAACCCATTTAGATAGAAGATAATTCCTCAACGACATAATTCCATATATGAACGCTTACTATGAAATATAATCCCTTTGCCATGAAGACTCTAATCAAGCAGGTTGCATGTTAGTACCATCATCGTATGTGCTCAATGACTCTTTCATTGAATGTATAGAAATAGAACATTTATATAGAACACCATGGTCATGGATTTATTTAGACTATAAAATTTCTATCAAAGGGATTGAGATATCAACTTAAATTAATGAAAAAATGGGAGAGTCCTTTCTCAAAATAATAATTAATGAAATATTACTTGTGATGCACACAATTTATTCTACCTTTTCATGAACATTTTTCATGATGATATTCATTAATACATATAATTATAGGCCTTAGAAAACTCATTTATAATAATACTAATTTTTAAGGATATATACACACATTCATTGATATGAACATCCAATAACACATATAAATTTGGATTCCCTTCTTACGGGTATCGTTCTCATAAAATTTTACACTTGATATTAAATAAGGTTGTAAACCATGAGAGGGTTCTTAAAAGACATATGTGTCTCCAGTCCTACTAGATTGATTCATTTTTGTCCCTGAAATGATTACTTCTAACTATAGAGAATATTTTTAACAATTATTTTTTGGGTCTTATAGTTTATCATCATAGTAGGTAACTACTATGACCTTTCAATGAAACTACTACTATTAAAAAATTATCACATGCTATCATTAAAAAATAAAAATTATGATATAATAAATTGTTTATTAATATTCAAAACAATGAATACATGTAATCATAAAGTACACAAAAGTTTTCTCTCAGAAACCAACTCAAAAATACTCTACCTTTCACTAGAGAAAACTGTTAACAACCTTTAGTCAGCTATCTCTCACATGATATTAAGGATAATGTTGAGACATTCCCTTAGTTATGGGGTCTAACACATTTTATTCTATTGTAAATCTATTAACTAAAACATCACTTGTTTTATAAAAATCTATCAAGAGTAGACACAACCATAGTATGTTATTTTTCTATTGGTGTACCCTTAGCACTATTGAAAGAACCACTACTAAGAAATTATCAAAATACAATGTGATTGGTTATTTAATAATAGTTACCACATCATAATCCTAAATAACATTTTATCAAAATAGCTTAAATGGTTTTATTAGTAGAAGTGATATACGTGGAATCTTTTATAGAATTAGTACTGACTGACTGCTTTGAACTCTTCCAGCTCAAAACTCATCTATTAAGATAGAAACCATATCCTTGATGTAGAATCAAATCATTAGGATTTGTTTGAAAACTAGAATTAATATAACCCATTATTACTTGATCCTCATTTCATCCATTAACCAAGAACATATCCTTATTTATTCCATGATAAATATTGATAACTATAACATTAATGTAATGTTAATCACAGGGATAACCTATATATATGATTACCAAGATCAATTAAAAGGATAAATAAACTATATTACATAACATGGAATACATAATTGATCCTATCATTGAATATTTTGGGATTTTACTCATTCATTCTTTCACCTATTTTGTTTAGGAGACATTTTTTAAGAATGATATAAACAATGTGAAACTACAACTAATCCCCTCATGGATTGTTCAATAATTTATTTATTTATTATAGGCTCATTGATTATACATTGAAATAGTCCAAGAAGCCTCTTGGATCTATCATGAATGATATTTATTCGTAAAATATAGGCTGCTTAACATAAGTCTCTCTTATATAAACACATGGTCAACTAGTCCTTAGAAGAATGTAAGATTGGTATGTCATTTCCAATAAGTAATATGTCATTAATATATACTACTAGGAAATAAACTGCTTTCTTGTTAACAAAGTTAGAAACACATGGATCAAATTATTTTTTAATGAATTCAAATTTATTTATATCCTCCTTGAATAAAATGATCCATGACATGGATGATTTAATTAATCCAATAATGGATATATGTAACTTGAAAATATTTTTAGCATCAACATGAGGCAAAAAAAACTTCTAGTTATATCACATAGAAACCATTCTAAAGGTTTTCATTATGGAAATCTATTTTGATATCCATTTTCCAAATTCATATCCATGGTAATATTATATAACTAGTGGACCACTAATGGATTTAAACATGGAAACTGGTGAATAGGATTCAAAACTGTCAATTCCATGATTTTTTTAAACCCTTTGTCTACTAGCCTTGTTTTATAAATATTTATCTTAAATCTCATGCCCAATATTCTCTTTAATACACATTTTCACCCTATAGGATTTATATAAATGAGTTCATCGACCAAAACCTTCACATGGTTCCGATACATTGAATCTATTTCATAATTCGGGCATTCGTTTCCTCTTGCATCTTCTGATATCTCTAATACAAATTTTTAGGATTATGTTTCACAATTTTAAACCAATAATCTGTCACTAACATAGGTTACTAGAAAACCATATCACTATTGTCTTGTACCTCTCTATAGATCTTACGAAGTACTTTTGTTTCAAAAACTTCATCTGCCTTGGGGTCCTATATAATCTATTCATGTACTAACTCTTTTGTATGTTTAGCATCAACATCATTGAAGTTAACCATTATCCAACTATACATTTAGTGTAAGTTCTATATCTCAAGAGAGATTGATTTGTTGGAAATAATCACATTCATATAAGAGGGGTTATATAGGTGTTATCCATTTTCCCCTTGGGATACCCCCTTACGAAACACTATGTACCCCGTGTTTCGAGTTACATTCCTAATAAGGAATTAAAAAATTCCTCACAACCCCACACACATGTACGTGACCAAAAAATTCTTTCCATTCCACAACTCAAAGGGAATTTCATTTCCCATTTTAGTTGGTACACGGTTTAGGGTATTTTTCATTATTATTAATGTATCCCCCCTAAAAGATAATGGATGATCTGTATGACTCATTATCATCCTAACCATGTATAATATGATACAATTCCTCCTTTTAATACCAAAATTTCACTATGGTATGTATGGTTGATTTAATTGAGATAGAATCTCAAACTCCAGTAAAATAATGAAAAACTCTTGGCTATGATAATCACCACCTTGATCCCTTAAAATTTTAAATATATTCTTTCCAAGTTGATTCCCTACTTCAATAATGAATTATTTGAATTTATAAAAGTACAAAAAATTATACCTCGTCATGTGTAAATATCCATATCCACTCAATTCATCAGTAAAATATTTTAAGTAAGAGCACACACTAATTTCTTCTACTATAAATGGTCTACACACATCAGTGTGTACCAATTGAAAAATATCTATGTACCTTTCACATTGACCATCTAATTGTGGTTTTTTCATGTTTCCCATGTAAAAAAGCATGACATTTTCAATTGGGTTTTTCTAAAAGTGTCCAAATAACCATCTACACAAATCATGTTCCAATAATTATCATTTACATGTATAAGATAGTGATTTCATTGTTGGGTGTTATATAAGTCAAGTGTTCCTAATACATTATCTAAAAAAATTTCTTGGTTTTAATATTTTAATACATAAAGAAAATTATTTAAATGTGGCATACCATAAAATATTTTTCATTTATAAAAGACATAACTTTTATTACAAAACATTAAAATAATACCATCCACATCTTGGAATTATATATAAATTAGGTTCATGGTAACTATTGGTATATAATAATAGTCATTTAAACCAATATCATTCATGTTGTAAATGAAAATTTGTAGTTAGCAATGTCTAAAATAGCCAACCTCATACCATTGGAAACATTAAAATCCACCTCCCCTATATTAATATGTGTGAATCTAATTGTTTCCTATATTTTAATTCTGATGTGAGAACCACAAGATATATCAAATTCCCAGTGTATAGATATTGAAAAATTACACTCAATAATGAACACACCTTTAACTTCCCCTTTCTTCTGGGTGTTGTTCCTCTTCCAATGTCCTTACATACAACATGAAAAACATACAACCTCTTTTTTCATTACATATATCTAGATCTTCCACTTATTAGAAGGAAGGTGGTTGGGAGTTATAGAATTTTTGAGAGTCTTCTCCCCCTTCACCTTGTTCCTCTTTGTATTATTCTCTATAAGGACTATGGGTATGTCATGCCATATATCCTTATCCACTTAGAAAATTATATTATGATGTTATGAAAGGCTCACTGTATTATTTTTCCTGTTATAATTGATAGTAAAACTTGATAAGGTCTTGGGTTGTGTCGAAATTAGGAGATATGTGCCAAAATCATTTGGTAATTTAATCTCTAAGATGTTTTAGAGTATGAGTTAGCCAAAAATCATGACTACATAAGGCCCAGTTGATGTTGAATCCCTAACCGTAGTTGTGAAAAGATAATTGGAAATCCCATAACTCTCTTATCTCACCTTCTCTTGATAGAGATAGTAAAGGTGATAAATCATGTTATAAAAATCCAAGTCCTCTAGTTTCATTAGATGATCATTTTTCATGGATGATAACAAAAAATAGTATACATATGTTGCATTTTTATGATTTTTCTCATTGAGATATAACACTTACTCAGTAGCATCATTACCAGACACACAAGGAATCTTTTATTCTAGTACATGAAATTTACTTTCCTGGTATAGGATATCGCGTAATCCCCTTTTCCACTCATGAAATTCTTTTTCAGTGAGAGGATAACACTTCTCAAATATGAATTTTATTTATTTTTTTGATATTATTTTTATTTTTTTATACAAATAAAATTTGAATATTTTTAGAACATTATATGATAAAATTTACCCACTATTTTATCGAAACTAAATATCTGTCACCATTATCTTATGAATATCTTATTTCTTAGACATTATAGTGGAAGGGATCTGTATTTCTCTTTCAATCACCAAAACATTGGATGTACATTTAATTTTATAGGTTTTGGGTAGGCATTCCAAATTCAAATTTCAATAACTAACAGGTTCATTATCATTTAGTTTACTCCCCTATATTAAAATACATCAAATTTGATTTCATTAACTGTTTCTTCTTACTTATAGTATGCTCTACTTTAGCAGTCAACCATTAATGTGAACTATGTTAATTCAAAAATAACCACCATGTTAGAATTCCACAATAATTGAAGGCAACACGAATTTTATTGGAAAATCATGTTGAACTGTGCATTGATTTCAAACTAAAGAAATGGAAGGCTCTATTGACATAATATATATAATTGAGAGATTTTATCTTTTTAGTGTAAATTGATAATTATTATCATTGCTATATAGTTGTTGATATAATGTGAATTTACTTAATGGACTAACAATATATTAGATAATATTTATTCATTAGACAATTTATTTTAGTTTTATTTCATAAGGTTGTCAATTCATTAATTCTAGTCATCACAAAAAAAAACCACAATGAAATAGCCATGAAATGTGACTGAAATAAAATAATAAATCAGTAAAACCATGATATTTTACATATGGTTGGTTTATCTATTGGATAATAAACTACTATTCAATGTATAGGAAAAAAATTAAACTAATTAAGTTTTGTGTTATAGATTTCAACCTTTACACCTATATATCTCTCATGGATTGGTTTCACCTTGGATCCAAACATAAACCCTCTCCACTAGCTTGGGATCTCCATAATTTTTATATTATTTTACTAACACATATGTGAGGGGATCCAATGGATTGGGTAATGTATTTAAATAAAAGAAACAATGGGAATGCAAGACCTTAACAAATTAGAGGAAGGACGAAATGATTGATAGAATTTAATTTAATAATAAAATAAAAAAAATCAATCACATAAATTGTCTTTTTCTAGTCTCATGATAATCCACATTTATGAATCAAATTACACATTTAATAAATTTGAATTCAATTCTAATTTCCTATTACAGATAAATCACACCCAAATTAATTATTTATCTTCTTTAATTAATCAAATTATTTTATCTTAATTTTCATCAGAATGCACTTGAAATTTTTATCCACCATAATTTTAATCAAATTAAATAAATTTATTTAAAATAAACTACGTTCCAAAATGTACCTTATAGGTAACACATAGAGTACCTGTCCGAACTACTCAATGTTAATTATACACATATATGTATTACTCTTGTGACATGTAGAATATAATAATTAACATGTAATATCATGATGTGTCATATATTTTAATGATCACATGGTTTATATTATTTTTTAGATGTCATGTAATGATTCATTGTGTATAGAGTAATAACTATAATCAGACTTATTCATGATATGTAGATCCAAGATTTATGCATATATTAATAAACAATATTGTATGTCCTCCTTTTAATAGGGATATAAATCAATTTTAGTAGGCCATAAAACTGTTGTTAATTTAGGAACCATTATAAGGTGGTATCATTTATTATCGCTAAAAAATGATAAAAGGGTCCTTTATCAACACTTTTTTAGCACTGATAAAAGAGTTATTTTAGCATCACTAAAACAACTAATGAGAAAATTAAATAAAAGAAAATTTTAAATGGAATTTATTTCTTACAATTAGGTGGGTGGAGACAACCCCCTTTCATTAGCCCTTATCCCCCATCCTTTTAATAGTTCTCCTCTAGCTCACAACCCATTTATCAAAATGCTTACCCATTAAAATGCTATTAAATGGTTTAAAAAATGTTTGTGTGCCCCAACCTTCAGCTAGTTCCGAACATGGGACCTCCCCGCCACAAATATGTTCCCTAAAAACACCTCTTTATTATTTTGATATATAATTTTCGGTGTATCTATATATATATATTTAAATTGTTTATCCATATATATATATATAATTTAAATATATATATATATATATAATATGCTTTGGGTGTTTTTGTAAATCTACACATACATTCATATATATATATATATATGTGGGTGTGTGTGTAAGTGTCTATAACTATAATTATATATTTTTTTTATTTTTTTTCATATATTAAATATTAATTTTTATACACATATATTAAAATATAATGATAAATATATATATGTTTGTCACTAGAAGCAAAAATATATATATTTAAACATTGTATATACATGAATTATATAGGTATATAAATTTTTTTGCATTTTAAAATAAGTTAAATGGATATTCATATTATATAGATATGGTTTTTAAATATATATAATGATATTTTATATGTAAATATGTGTACAAATTTATTTATAAAATTAAAATTATATGTTTCAATATATACAAATATGTACACATGTGTGTATATTTAATTATAAACAATATTACATTGTGACAAATCATAAAATTTGAATTTTATAATATCAATATGTGTTCACTAAATGATAATAATTTGATTCTAATGAAAAAAAATTAGAATACTCCACTAAATGACGATTAAATTCCCTCAAATGAAAAAAATTGGGTACCCAACAAAAAACTCAACTTTGGAGGCCTTAAAGGAAATTAATTTCTCAAAAAAACATGATTTTCTTCACTTCCTAGTGTATCAGGGAATATATATTTTTGTAATCCTTGATTTGATATGTATTAGAGCTCAAAAAGACACAATAATCAAAAGTTATGATTGTTCTAAGTTTCATTCATGTTTTGAACTTATATTATATCGTTTATTAATTTATTGAATTTTTATGTCTTCAATTTGTTATTAAATTACTATTAATAAATATGAAATAGAAAATTTTCATTAATATTATTATTTTAATCATTTTATAGACCTTTTTCCACTAAATATATTATATATTTAGTTACATTAAAGATTTAGTAGTATATCATTCATATTTTATGAAATATATTATATATATAAATATAGATATATTTGTATATTATTATCTGATTTTTAATGATATATAAATTATTATGATATATTCTTTCTATAAGTGCTAAGAAAAGTACAGGTAAACGAACCATTTATCAGCATTTTTTACAACTCGTAAAGGGAGGTTATTGATAAATCCAATTCCATGGTAATGTAAATATTAATATATATATATATATATGCATATAAACATGTCACATGAATTTACAATAAACATAATGACCCCACTCAAGCACATGTTGATAAGGTTTTCAGAGTATCATTAATTAATTTTAATTCTGCCTAATTTTATAAAAGTGCATGGTGTGTACATTTAAGATACACATCGTGTATTATTCTTTCCATCTATTCATGGAACACACCAAAGGAATCAATTTTTAACTGTATAATAGAATTTTTTGGATTACACGATGTGTACATGGAATACACAGTTCTAGGATCCATATTTACACAACCACAAGTCGTATAGGCCGTGTAAGAAGGTATGTGGCCCATCTATGACTTAAGGACAACACGCCATGTATGAATGTTACAAGGTGATTATGACTACTGACTATGTGATAGGATATCCCAATAAATATGTGATGTATAAATAAATTAATCACATTTAATACATGTGTGTTACTTGAATTAATTTTAAAATAAATTTTGGTGTAACAATCAATAGGACACGACAAGTACCTATGGGTTACATGGCGTTTACCCTTTTATTACATGGACAGATGACTAGGAAACTCCTAATGATATTGTTAAATTTATTTTATTCATATAATTAATTAATGTTATTATATTTTTTATAAATGTAGAGGATTAAAATTGATCTCATAATTTGGATTAAATAATAATTAATTTGGAAATGAAAACCAATAACATATTAAAAATTAACCACTGATCTTAAGAAATTCATAAATAATTATGGGATTTCTCTGATTCCAGTTAATGGTTTTTGGTTTGGGAGATGCATCATGTAGGATGAGTCAAACTTTTAATTCTTCTATTCTTGATGATTCATCTAATATTTATAGGGTGATGAATATCATAATCAACAAAATCAAATCAAATAATATATAAAATGGATAAATGTGAGAACCGAAGTGCTATATCATCACATATTAATAATAATTAATTTAAGAAATTAAATAATTACCTTGAATGAAATTCTTTCTTCATTTATTGATATGATAATGGATCTACAGCATCTCATCCTTGTTTTATGGTAATAATGACTATTTTCCTCTTATATCTGATTCACATATGTTCTATAAATCTACAAGCATTATTGTTAGAGTCTTTAGGTTCTAGAAAGACATATCCAATCACTTGCATCATTAACCTTTGGTCTCCCTAATAATTTCTACCAAATGATTACCTTTGATCACTCTAGACTAGAGAGTGGAAGTTGGAGGAAGATCGCTCTACATTATTAAGAGATTACTATGATAAGGGAACTATCTAGGGAATCAAGTTGTTTCTTTAGATTTCATTGTGCACAACAACAAATAAATTTAAACTCTTCAAAAATAACAAAAATTGGGTTAACAGACCACCGGGGTTAGACATCGATAATTTTACAAGTTCCCTTTATCATTTATTTAATCCTTATAGAACTCCAGGTCTATAATAATATTATTATTAAAAATACATGTCATAAGCTAAACCAAAAAATGAAATTAAATATTATTTACTAAAATAATATTTAATATATATTATTTATCACTTCTCATTAATAATTGTCCTCCATTCCCCCCACAAAATTTATTGGGCCTTGAATAACAAATATTCATTTAATAAATAAATTTCATTGCATTATTCACCAATAATAAAATAAATTTTATAACCAATAAATATAAAATAAATATTTTCTAAATATTCCACTAATATAATATTCTTTCAAATTAAAAGTGGTGTAATATATATGATAAAAAAACCTGAATAAATTTTAAACAAAATTTTGGATTAATATTTAATAAAATTTCTAAATAATAAAAAATAATATATTATATAACTGAGATTCTGAATACACATAGAGTGTAACCCTCTTGGACTATTTGTCACTATCATTATGGAAAGAATCCTACAATCTAATGTTAGCATCTAAAAACACACAATGAAACCCCTAGAGAAATAATTCAATTCTATAATGAAAAAATACCTCAGATGGGTGATTACGATGTAATATAATCAATTTGTCCTGATATCTTTAATAAAGAATTATGTGTGTCGATGCCATCAACCTATGTGATTGATGTCTTTCTGTTTGACTTCCTAGTAATCAAAATTTCTTATAGAACACATGGAAATGGATATATTTAGTCTATATAATTTCCATAAAATGGTTTGATATATCAATATCTGTTAAAAAATAATGGATAAACCATTCTTCACATTTTTAATACTTTAATATTTCTCCTAATGCCCCAAATATATCGAACCATTCTGCGAACATATTTCATCACTGTTTACATAGATACATCAAAGTATGAAACCTACAATACCTACAAATAAAAATCAAAATGTTATGGACCAACACAAAATTCCATAGATTGGTAAATTCAATGAAACATATAAACATCAATTTTCTATTGGTGGGTCTCGTTAACAGGATATCCTACACTATATATTACCAAGGGCATACAACATGAGAGGGTTCCTCAATGTCCTATGAGTCTCTACTCTTGAAATATTGACTTAGCCATGTCCTTAAAATAATTTCATTAAGAAATGTTAGATATATTTAGTAATACTTTCATAGAACATCTAGGTTATCATCATAGTGGGGAACTTCTATGACCTTTCACTGTGACAGCTACTCTTAGAAAAATATCACATACTATTTCATGTAGAAGAACAATCATGATTTGATAATGTGTATATTAATATTCAAAACAATGAATACAAGCTATCATAAAGTATATATAATTTGGTTTTGGGGAACCAACTCCAAATATTTATTGTTTCATTTTCATTTATTCCATTAATGTGTGTTATTATTTAAATTATACAAAAGCAGTTAGGGTTTATTTCATAATCCCATTTTAATCATAATTATTTATCCTTGAATGTCCATTGAATGAAATTATTTGATCATTATCTAATAAATCAATTTCTTTTTCTTCTCCTCTATTTATTTATAAAATTATTATATAATAATACCATTTTCATTTTTTTAGTACTTAAAATTATTCATAAAATATATTAATTACATTAGACTTTATTTCTCCATTTCTTCAAAAATATAATTTCATAAAAAACAATGATTACAAGAATTTTTTTAAATTATGTTTTAAATTTTCTAATATAATTTTTTAAGAACACTTTTACCAATGAATGGAATTTTACAAAAAAATAATATTTTTATCATTTTCCAATGAAGATAATTTTTTTATTTTCTTAAAAACATGTTGAAAGAATATTTGTTTTAACATACAAGATATGAATGGAAAATTACATAAATCACACCCAGTAAATACTTTGAAGCTTATTTTTCTTGTTTATAATATTATTTTTACAGAAAATTATTCTGCTAATATTAATGATTTTTATCATTTATCAAAAAGTGATTTTTATTGTTTAATGTGTACATTCCTCCAGAATAATCTTAATGATTTTTTTTGGTATTTATATTCACCAATGACAATAGAACTTTGTTTTAATACACTAGGAATTTTATGTAATAAAACTATCCTTTTCATTAATCTTTGTGAATGAAAATCAATTTGACCGAGGAAAATACTGGCATTCACTTTATTGATTAATTTCATACACATTAACCTTCCATTGAGACCATAAATTTTATATAATAATTTCAAATTACATTTCTCTTAAATATCCATATTATATGTATCTTTGATATAATTATTGAATAAACTTTATACCATTTTTACAGATGGTTTCTAATTATGGATGTTATTTATTTTACTAAGGGAAATTAGGATAAAACAGTTTTCATTACTCAATGTGAATATATATTGGTATAGAATAATGGTCATGAAATGAATCAATAATTTGATATATGATGAATTTATTGGATATGTTGTGTGGGGTGGGGCCTAAAATTATTATCCCCTCAATGCATTGTTAGTCTCGTGAGTTTATTTAGTTATCTAGCATGAAATTTATTTTTTGTACACATACCCTTAGATTTAAACACTATTCATACAAGGCATTGGTGGTAAAGGTACAATGATTACTAAGATCATGACATTCATTGTTATTCATTTAATTAAATAAGAATTGAATTATTATTATCCATAATATTAACCATGGATGTATTTTTTAATAATGTTATTATTTAATTTTCATGTGTGTTTAGTTAATTACCTTTTTATATTGATTACACCTTATCTAATCATGGTAGTCAAGTTATTGATCAAAAGTGTTGTGTTTTTAATAATTTACCTAGACATATAGATTCGTTTTCACTGATTCATGCTATCTTCCGCTATACATAACCCTTCCGGTTAATTTTTCCTCACCCTTGTTTTGTTTCTCTTCCCCATGATATGAAGATGGAATCTATGAATGAGTTCAAGGATGCTAAATATTTATATTCAGTAATTTTTAATTTATGTTTTAATATTTAATTTAAGGATCACATACGTATCTAGTTTACCTAGTTAAAAAAATGTTTTATCATTTGGGATTTTATCTCTTATAACTAGAAATAATGTACTATTGTAACCCCTAAATTTGGGCTATTGGGAAAGGGTCTTTACAATCATGATTATTATTATATTAATTAAATTTTCATAGTGTTACTCCTCCCATGTAAAATTTCTTGTTAAAGGGTACCACGATGTAGTTAATCTCTAGTTTATTATGTTATATGACGGTTGATATTGATGCCACCAACATATATGGCCTTCCCCTTTGTCATTATCCATGTATTACAATATAAAAAATTGAATTTCAACCTGATCATTTATTATAGGTTGTTCCTCTATGAACTACAACCTATACGAGTATCCAAGACCTAGACCTGGGTGCTCCACCATCCTACATGGGAACCACTATTCCCTATTTCCCGTAATAGTGATTCACCTATGTGAATTTTACCATAGGAAGATCTATATTCTTATACCATCATTTCATTACCACTTGAATAATCTCAAATCCTTTTTCCACACGTCAAACATCCTCCAATTATATACACACTCATAAAATAATTATCCAATCATTAGTTCTTATAAAAAATTCACACTGAATGAAAAAAATTATAAAATTTCTTAAATCCAGTATGTTTTATGGAAACTGGGTATTTTATGTAAAAATGACGAAAAAAACTCATTTTATAACTAAAATTATGTAAAATGACCTATGAATTAATCACGGATTCTATTAATGTATGATTACATATTTTTCAGGTATGTTTCCCTTTGGTATTTCTTTTTTATATATTATAAATACTTTATGTTAAAAAAAAGTTTTATTGGTGAAAAAACATAATAAAATATTAAAGGATTTACATAAGAAACAATGAACATTTAAACATTGGATTGTTTTAATGGATTGTTTTTAGAGTCAGACTCTGAGTAATGTGAGTTATTGAGGTCTGAATAGCCTCGACGAAGGAAATATAAAAATATTAATTATATTATAGTATGCACATACAATTAATTCAAAATAATTGAATAACTATAAAACAATTCATCTTATGAAAAATCTGAGCGCACTATTAGATCTAAAACGTGGTGTTTACCCCAAGTATGGTATGAAATAGTTTGGAATCTTATTATTGGATGCCTCTCTCATGAGTTAAAGATATAAAATAATATTTAATATATTATTTTCATAAATATAATTAACTATATCTCAAATGGTGTATCTTATAGGGAAATATGAGACCACCAATGGGTCCAGAATTAGGGGTTTGTCCTATAAAAGTTATAACATTTTAATGCATCGAGCTTTTGGATGCATCAATTGCCAAAAATAACTCTCTTATTTTAATTATTTGTTTATTCCTTTTTTAAAATAATGAATCATTGATAACTCAAAAACCATGCATCGTACGAAAAATCTGAGACCACTAACGTGTCCACAATGGGGGGTTTACCACAGATGGAGTATAAATTATATGTTCAATAGACGTTTCATATTATTTAAAATTTATTTCGACTAATTAATTTATACTATTAATTAAGATAGTTGGATTTTTATTTTTAACTATGAGTTCATATTGTTCAAAGAGATACCTCTATTTTTGACACATGGAGAATACCAAAAGCATCATTTCTCAAGAATTTTTCACCGCTTCAAACACCAATGCATTATTATTGTTAATTAAAACCCTCCTTCATCAATTTTTAGTTTAAAAGGAAAATTAATATAGGGTTTTCATTATTGGTCATATGAACCATATGATTCTTGGTGTTCTATATAAACAAACCATATATTGTTGATCGGGATAGATCTGGTTGTTTGCAAACACCATCAGCTCTCACTTCGGTAGGTCGGGACTCCCTCTTCTTCCTCTACGAAAACTAAGTGTGCCACCCTAAGGTAGTGCCATTCTACTATTCACCTCAACCTGGGGTGCCAACCAGGTTTATTTTTTCTTTTCATTTATTATCACTATTTATCAATCATTTTATAATATTTCATTTAAAAACAAATGGAAAAAAGAAAAGAAAATAGAGGATTATTTTATAAATGATAATTTTTTTTATAATAATAAATTTGTTGTCTTTTATAACAAATATAATTATAAAAATTATAATTATACATGATATTATCCAAAGATATATATCAGCAAATAATGTGTGATTTTTAGGGTATTCGTATATTCCTTATTTTCACTCAAACCAGATCATACCATTCCCCAATTTTTAATGTTTGAATCATCATTAACATAAGTTAGGTGGTCTGAAATCCAATACCATATTCTCGATTTATTTATGCATGTGCAATTGTAAAAATATTATGGCCTAAAAAATAATTTAGTTTTTTTAATAAATTATTTAATCCAGTAAATTAATTAACTTGGGAATTTGTGGAATTATTAATTGAGTCGGTTGGAAAAAATAATTATTTAAAAAAATTAATTAAGATAATTTCTCTGATGATATATTTGGTTAACAAATTTTGGAATTAATTAATGGTCATAATGTGATCAATTATTTTGGTTATTTTAATGAATTAATTGGTGGATTAGTTATATAGATATTTTGTGATGATAGATTTTGTTAAATAATATTTAAATTAATGAAATAATTTTTGTGATTAATGGTTGAATTAATTATTCAATATTTTGAATGAGAATTTTGATTCTAGTTTATGGTTGATTAACCAATGAATAATGTGGTATATTTCATATAAATGGTTGATTGGGAATGGGTTGTGGAACACAAACCGATGCTCCAAATACTAATAGGGGTTCTAGACGTGGCACTCTAAACACAATGAAATGCATGGAATTATTATTTTATGGGACAATGACAGATTCTTCAAATATCCCGGGGGTGTGAGATAGGAACTGATGCTCTAATTACTCACAAGGGTGCTAGACATGGTGTTCAACACTCATTCATTTATTATGTACTATGTTTTCTTTTATCTATTTATAAATTGAATATTGTGATATAATAATTATAAATTGAACATGGGAAATGGTTCAGACTCTGGCACGGGCCAATGCAGGTATTGTGGTTTGGGTTTCCTCACCAAACCGGAAATTTAAGTTATTAAATAAAGGTTAATTGGATAAATATAAATGGTTTTCTCTATTGCCTTATTTTTTATTTATACAATTCCATACACTGATAACGAATGGATATGTTTTAGACACTATTGGTGGTGTCCTACTAAGTTGTACTGACACCCTACTCAGGTTGCCTCATTTGTACCCGAATAGACATTGTTTGTTGCATAACAAGATAAGGGAAAGAGACATGTTTTAGATTTACGATTGGGGGATAGAGCTTGGTTGAGGGAACAAAACATGGTTCGAGACACTCAAGGGAGTCTCTATCCTTTTCCATCTAGTTTCATTTTTTTAGACACTTGATACATATATATAGACATTTCATGTTTACCTTTTAGTTGAGTATTGTATTTCCGATCTTTCTTATTTCTTGTTAGATTTGTACTGTTATGATTATATATGCTTCCACTATTTCTTTTTTAATTCCACTAGTATTTTACTCTGATAAAAGAGGGTATATTCTCCACACGACTGACTTACCAGACCCTCGATACTAGTAAGAAGACTCTAGTGTATAGGAAGATGTGCCTGAGGTCATGTGGTGAACTGGATCGGGGCACCGTTATGTGGCACTCAAGCCCAGACACTACAATGTGGTATCATAGGAGGTTCTCATTCTTCTCATTCTTCTATCTTAATATTTTCAGAAAGTTAGATTGGAGAATGGGAAATGTAGGGGCTTAGTAATGAGCTCATTCATGGGAGTTGCAAATCCATTTACAGGAGAAAACCCAAGTAGACAGGGTGGGATTGATATTATTGATGTTTGTCATTACAGTTAAATATTACATCACCTTGGATAACACACTTGTTTTGTAATGTGATTATTATTTGTTAAGATTCTAGAGTATTGATTCGTGGCCCAAAATGGCACGAGAGGTTAGTGTGCATGCATCCTTATAGGCACTCAAGATTATTGTGGCATACATCATTTTAGGCACACATGAGAAAATACGCTATGGGTAAGTTGTTAAACATAAAAATGTTATCTTTCATGTGATATTGATATGAAAATGGTGTCTTAATTAAATTTTATAAAAGGATTTTCAAATGGTGAAATAATGTAAATAATTTGTTGTTGTGTAATTATGTTAACATTTTGAACAGATCCCTAAGGTGCGTGTTTGTCTTTGTAGATATATTCATCCACGATGCCTGTTAAGAGGATGATCGGTGGTAATAGCTAAGAATAGTCCTCCAGTAGATGCACATGAGGAACCGATAGTACCGGTTGAAGAAGCAGGGGAATACTTTCATGATAAATTCACTAGAGACCTGAAATTAATGGAAAGAGACCCGAGTAAGTTGGTAAAAAGTGTGACTGATCTAGCGAAGGAGTTCCAGTTTCACCACCCATAGACTATTACTGGATAGGGTGGTTTGGAGAAAGCCATGTTCTGGATTGAATCTATACAAACTATACATTTCCATCTGGAGACACATGTAGAGAAGACATTCAAGATGGTATTTTACATGTTGCATGGTCAAAAAAATTGTTGGTGGGACATCCAGACTCAGGATGGACAACTTTAAGCTATGAAGTGGAAAGACTTTCTAGAGAAATTCTTTGTGAAAATTATCTAGAGAAGCTTGTGTAGGAGAAAAAATCTTAGTTTATGAGGCTAACTCAAGAGAATATGTTCATGATAGACTTTTTTAGATGTTTTACAGACATACAATGTTTTTCTCCAGCATTGGAAGAAGATGAGGATACTTCATCATGATGATTTTAGGATGGACTTAAATGTGAAATTAATCCTCAAGTGATTATTTTCAGAATAATAAGTTATTTGGAAGTGGTAAATCATGCTTTGATCTCTGAGGGGAACCTGAAGGAGGATTATTGTGGGGGATAAGTGTTTTATACCAGATGGATAGGTGGTATGACTTTAGAGAGTAGGAAGAGATGTATAAAAATATCAACAAGGAAAGTGGGAAGTAGAAAAACCAGACATGGTGGTTGGTTACACATGACCTTATTCAAGTTTTTTTCATGAGTGCGGTAGGTCGGGAAACTATCGAATCATTTTCCCTGACCCCTATGGAATGCAGATCATGTGGTTGGATGTAAAATCTATTGAGGTTCTGCAGGAACCCAAGTCAGTCAGGTAGTCGTGGAACATCTAATGAAAGTCAGAGTGTGTGAAGAGGATCTTCTACACCTTATCCGTCTAAGAGTTAGATTTCTACTAGGTGAGGCGGTAGAGGTAACTGATATGGTTCTTCTAAGAAACAACGCCCATATCAGCATTTTGTCATAAGTTAGTGGATTCATATGGCATTACATAATAAAAACGTAGCATAGTTCCATGTGGTACAACATACACTTGTGGTTAGTGAGGATGAACCATCAATAGTGAGAGGTACTATTCTTGTGGCTTCTAGCCTTACTAGTGCCTTATTTGATATTGATTCCTCTAAGTCCTTTATATTTAAAAAACTTGTTAATGGTTTGATTATGATAGTGGTATTTTTGGGCGCGGTAATGAGGACAGATAAACCTTTGGAAATATGCTTTAGAGACATTTGTGTGTTCAAGCTATGTTCTCTTGAGATTGTAGAGTACTGTTTTCTGTGGGATCTCAATATCATTGAAATGATAGGCGTCGACCTAATACTGGGTATGGTCTGGGAAGTTTCTTACCGAGCCCACACTAATTCATACCACTGGAGGGTAATATTTACGTCTCATGTAGGTGACCATTACATTCAATGTGGGGAGTGCGATATCCAGGCAGGCTGAGCAGGGAAAATTACCCAGCAACTGGGAGAGTTCACATCCCATGTTGTATGTATTTTACTATATGATGAAGGTGTTAAGAAATATTTCCTTCCACCAGTGGTGGAACATTTCTAGGATGTCTTTATGGAAGAATTATCAGATATTCCACCCAATAGGGTTGTGAAATTTACTATTGAGATCATGTCGATAGATAAGAAAATATCTATTCCACCATAAAAATGGCACTGACCGAGCTTCAAAAATCAATGCTCACCTAGATGACAAGAAGGATAAAGGATTTATCCATCCATTTACATTGCTATGGGGATTTACTATGCTGTTTGAAATGATGGATGATGGGAGATTACATTATTGTGTTGATTACTATTTGTTGAATTAGATGAACATGATGAACTGATATCTGCTTCCATGTATTGATGATTTGTTGGACCAGTTGAATGGATATTGAGCTTTTCAAAGATTTACATAAGATCAGGGAATCATGAGTTGATAGTTTAGACTTCTGATATACCAAGGACTAATTTTAGAAGTAGGTATGGTCTTTAGGAGTTTTTCATAATGTCGCTTGGGTTATCAAACAGACCAGCAATGTTTATGGCCCTGATGAATAAAATTTTTCATCTATACCTAGAAAAGTTTTTAGTAGTATTTTTGGATGACATATTGGTGTACACCAAGACTAATGAAGATCATTCTCAATATCTTGACATCATCCTAAGTACACTCATAGATCATCGAATATAAACTAATCCATCTAAGTGTTAGTTATGGATTGAATATGTACACTTCTTAGGGAACATCATCTCAAAAAAAGGTATGTTAGTGAACCTATAGAAGGTTTAATCAGTGGATTAATTGTAGTATACAAAGAATGTTTTCGAAATTAAATGATTTTTTGGGTTACCTGGAAATTACAAGAGATTTATCCAAGACTTTTCCTGTTTGGCAGCACCACTTTTTAGCATGACCAAAACTGGAGTAAAGTTTGAATAGTTTGAGACATGTGAGAAATATTTTCAAGAGTTGAAGAAGCGTTTGATGTCAGCACCAATTTTGGTTCTACCTAAGTCAAGTTAATAGTACAAAGTGTATTGTGATACTTCTGGGATAATAAATTGAACTATGTTGATGGAAATGGATAAAGTTGTTGTGTATGAGATTCAGCAGCTAAGTCCACATGAACAGAATTACCCTACGCATGACCCTGAGTTGGTAATAGAGGTATATGATTTGAAGTGTTGGTGACATTAACTCTGGAGTGAAAAGTTTATTGTTTATACTGACCACAAGATCCTCAGTTAAATCTTTTCCTAGTGTTATTTTAATCTTCGGTAGTGGAGATTAGTTGTGTGTATGTAGTCATTTGATTTTGAGCTAGCATATACACTCAGTAAAGGAAACAATGTGGCTGATGCTTTGAGTAGGAAAACTCAGACTCATATGGTTAATGCATCTATTATTGAGTGGATGATAATGATGTTTCTAGATCAGATGCGTGTTTTGGTTCAGGAGATACAGGATAAGATGACACTTGTGTAATTTTCAATGGAGTCGACACTTTTGAGATGGATTAGGGATATGTAGTATGAGGACCCAGAGTGTTTGGACTTTAAGGAATGTATTGAAAGAGGGGAAACACATTTAGACTAGACGATAGATGAGGATGAGATCATTTATGTGAAAAATAGGGTTGTTATTCCTACGAGCATGTCAGAGGAGGTAATATGGGAATTTCATTCTTTAAAATGGGGGGTGAATACCGGTGTGACCAAAATATAACTTGATCTAAATTGTTAGTTCTAGGTTCTAGGAATGAAGAATGAAATAGTAGGGTTTGTGACATGATTCTTCACCTGTCAGTTGGTAATGTTGGAGCATCAATGACCAGGAGGTTTACATCATCCTTTTCCCATTGTGAAATGGAAGTGGGATGATATGACTATTGAATTTTTGGAAGGTATTCCATAGAAAATTAGGAATATTGGTGCTATTTGGGTCATTATGGATTGACTATCAAAGGTAGCACATTTCATTCTGATAAGTTAAATATTTATAGTAGAGAAATCTAGGGTTCTATATATATGGGAGATATTTCATTTTCATAGGGATCCATGGAAAATATTTTTAAATCATGAGTCACGCTTTATGTCATGCTTCTGGTATTTCTTGAAAAAATCACCTGATACATATGTTTTATTTAGTACAAAATTCCACACAAAAACAGATAGAAAGTCCAAGCACACTATAAAATTTCTTGAGGATATGATTGTAGAATTTGTGATTGACTTCGATGGGTCATGGGAGAAGTACTTTTCTTTGGTGTAGTTTTCCTATAACAACATTTACTTGGAAATAATTCAGATGGTACAATATGAGGCTCTTTATAGTAGGCTAAGCAGATCACCACTATGTTGGATGGATGGTGATGAGTAAGAGTTGTTGGGACTGAGTCTCATATAGGAGTTGATGGAGCAGGTTCACCAGATTCAATAATGTATGGCTATAGCTCAGTGTAGGAAAAAGATGTATGATGAAATACGTAGATTACACTTAATGTTTACAGAGGGTGATCGTGTATTTCTTTGTTTGTCATCTAGGTTGTATCACCATAGGATATGGAGTTAGGGAAATTTATCACCCATGTTTATTGGACCTTTTGATATCATGAATAGAATTTCGAAATGTAGCTTACTGATTGTCTCTTCCTCAAAAATATAGTTTTATGCATGAGTTTTTCCATGTCTCAGAACTATGACTATATCACCATGACTTTTCTCATGTGATCAATGTGAATGATTTTGATCTTGAGATAGATGTGTCCCTTGAGGAGCATCTGATACTTGTGTTGGATAGCAGTGAGAAGGTGTTCGGGGGAATGATTGTATTGATAGTTAATGTGTTATGGAAACATGGACATATATAGGATGATAAATGGGAAAGGGAGGAAAATTTGAAGAATTAGTGTCCCGATATTTTTGGCTCAGAGTCATAGAAAGGATTCAGAGTGAATCTCGAGAAAGAGTTGTTATAAGGTGGGGAGATTGTAAGATTCCATTTTTTTTAACATACTTTTTCCTCTGATTTTTTTCTTTTAATAGATTATAAATACACTATTTGAATAAAATGTTTTATTTGAAAAAACATAATAAAATATTAGAGGCTTTACATAAGAATCAATTCCTAGTTAATATTTGGAATATTTTAATGGATTATTTTAGGAGTCATACTCTGAGTAGTGTATGTTACTAAGGCACGAAAACCCTCAACAAAGGTGATATAAAAATATTAATTATATTATAGTAAGTGTGGAAAATTTATTCCAAATAATTGAATAGCTCTAAAATAGTTCACTATATGAAAAATCTGGGAAAAATATTAGATTAGAAACATGTCTTTTACCTTAGGAAGTGTATTACATATGTAGGTATTAGACATTTGGATACCTCGCTAGGGATTTAATGTTATTAAATAAAATTTTATATATTATTTTCATAAAAATAATTAATGTTATCTCAAATGGTGCATCCAATGGGAATTTTGAGACCACCAATGGGTGTGGAATGAGGGGATTACCTTAAACAAGGTATAACATTTGTATGAATCTTTCATTTGGATGGCTCACTCAAAACAAAATAACTCTTTTATTTAAATTAATTATTAATTCCTTTTTCTAAATAATAAATCATTAATAACTCATAAACCGTGCATCGTACAAGAAATATGAGACAATCGATGTGTCTGGAACTAGGTGTTCACCCTAAAAAAGTATATATTATATGTGCAACAGACATTTGATATTATTTAATATTTTTGTTAACTATTTATTTTATTATGTTAATTAAAATAATTGGTTTTTTTATTTTATCTCTAAGGTCACCTTCTTCAATAGGATACCTCTATTTTTGGCTCATGGAGAATTTCAAAACCTTCATTTCTCAAGAATTTGTTATCGTTTTAAACATCAACGTAGTAATTATGTCAACTGAAAGCCTCCATCATCAATTATTAGTTGAAATAGTGGATTAAAATTGGGTTTTAATTCTTGAGTGGATAAATTGTATGAGGTGTGGTGTTCTATATAAATGAACCATTTTTTGTTGGTCAGGATAGATATTGTCGTTTGTGAACACCATCTTTTGTCACATCGGTAGGCCGGGACTCCCAATTCTTCCACCGTAAAAACTAGGTGTGCCACCCCCTTGTCGCGACATTCTATCGTGTACCTCAAACTGGTCTGCCAACTCAGTTTATTTTACTTCATTTTATTAATTTCTTTTATTAAGTATATTTTTCTACCCTTTTTATAATATTTCTTTAAAAAAATTGATGGAAGATGAAAATAAAATGGAGTATTGCTTTACAAATTATAATTGTTTTTGTAATTTTAAATTTGTTATATTTTTTATAAAATATAATTATATACATGAAAATTATATATGATATTATCAAAAGATATATATCAGTGGATAACATGTGTTTTTTAGGGTATTCATTCGTCCTGCATTTCAACTCGAATAAGATTGAACCATACCGAGATTTTTGATGTTTATATCATTTTTGACACAGGGTTGCTGGTCTGAAATCCATTCCCTTGGTCTCAATTTTTTAATGCATATGAAATTTTAAAAATATCATGGAAAAATAATAATTGATCTTTTTTATAAGCAAATAATTAATCGGGTAAATTAATTAATTTTGGAAAGTGTTTAATTAGTAATAGAGTTAGTTAGCATGAATAATTAATTGATAAAATTAATTAAGAGTATTTCTATGATAATGGATTTGGTTAACCAATTTTTTAATTAATTAATGGTCATAAGGTGATTAGTATGTTTGGTTATTTTAAATAATTAATTTCTGGATTTGTTATATGGTTTTTTTAAAGTTGATTTAGTTAAATAATCATTAAATTAATGAAACAATTGTTTTGATTACTGGTTGAATTAATTAATCAATATTTTTATTGATAATTGTAAAGGAAGATTATGGTTGATTAACCATCGTACAATGTGGTATATGTGATATAAATTTTTTATTGGGAATGGGTTATGGTACATGGACTAACACTCCGAACACCCATAGGGTTTCTAGACATGGTGCTCTAAAACCAATGACTTGCATGAAATTATTATTTTATGGAACATGGACCGTTGATCCAAATACCCATGGGTTGTGAGATAGGGACTGATGCTTGAATACACACAAGGGTTCTAGACATGATGATCTACACTCAATAATTTATTTTTTAATATGGTTACTTTTGGCTATTCATAAATTGGATATTGTGACATAAAAATTATGAATTGATCATGGGAAATAGTTGTGACTTTGACACTGGCTGAAGCAGGTATTTTGGTTAGGGAGTCCTCAGGAATTTGAAAGTTTAATTTATTAGATATAAAGGTTAATTTGATAAATTTAAAATGTTTCCCCTATTGTATTATTATTTTTATTTACACAATTTCATACACCACTTCTTACTAGATATGTTTTAGACATGGTTGGTGGTAGCCTACTAAGTTGTACTCACACCCAACTGGGTTTCTATATCGGTAAATGTATAGAGTTTTTTATTGTAGTTAATGACAAGGTAAGGGCCCTGGATTAAATTTTTGATTGGGGATGGAGCTTGGTTAAGGGAACCAAACATGGTTCATGACATTTTTGGGAGTTTCTAGTCTCTTACTACCAGTTACATTTTTTTAGACACTTTGATATATATTTATATACATTGCATGTATACTTTCAGTTGATTATTGTACTTCCTATATTAGTTATTTCATGTTACATTTATACTCTATGATTATACATGCTTCCGCTATTTCTTGTTTACTTCTACTTGTCTTTTACTATGATAAAACAGGGTACAGTCTTCCAATGACTGGCTTAACAGACCCTCACTACTAGTCAACAACCTCTAGCATACGGGGAGACACGCCTGAGGTCATGTGGCGAACCAGCTCGGGGTACTGTTGTGCGGATCTTGGGTCTGCACACTATAATTAATGAACCAAATTTCTAATTTAAATATGAATAAATCCATGTAATCCAAAAAATGAGTCAAATAATTAAAATATTCATAAAAAAATATAATTTTATTATGTAAAATAATGAAAAAACTATTACTAATTTTTGTGGATTAGAATACTAAAAAGTAACTATTAACAATTTACATGATGTTTTAAATAATAAAAACAACAAAAATATGTAAAATATGTTTTTCAAATACGTTAGTTATTCCTAGAAATTTAAACAGATAGACCATAAGTGATTATTCAGTTGTACGTAGTAATTTTTCATGAATATGAACCATATTTTTCATGTATTTATTTAGTGTTTATATATATAATTATATTTCTTTTTCAAAAAATTAAATGGGTATCAAACAATTAAAAAATAAAAATATGTCAGTTGATCTTGAAATTTTGGGAAAATGATCCACATGTTATTCATGGCCTATATGGAAAAAATTTCTGTTAAATATATCACTAAGAATGAATTTAATTAATACATTTTTTAAATATATATGATTCATTATAAAAGTAAACTGAATGTAAAAATGTAAAAAATTTAAAACTATTTTAATTTTTGAATTCATTAATGGTGAAATAATATTATAATGTTAGAATGGGAAAAATAGTTATTTTTTTCATTAGGATTCATTTTTATAAGGGGATTTATTATGTAAAATTAAATATCATCTAGTGTTGGGGTTTCATTATATTAATTATTTTCATCATTCATTGTATAAAAAATATTTTTTTATGTTTTTTATAGATTTTATTTAATGTAAAAACTCAATCTAAATAATTTATTACCAATTGAATATAATAAATAAGTCACAATTTAAACCCCTATTGTATATATGTATAATATACTATAAATCAACACTCATTGGTATTTTTTACCTTATATTTTGTGATATACTTCATAAATTATTGTATTCTTTAAAAGTAATAATAAAAGAAAATATGAATCTAATATTTACCAAAGAAATTACAATTACCATATTTGTGATTGATAATAATCATCCTAAAAAATGGATAAAAATATATATTTTTATTATATGTGACACCACATATATCTGTTACAATTTAATTATTTAAAAATATTAAAAAGGTGAAATGATATTAGTTTATATTTAATATGTTTTCAAAAAATTTAAAATATAAATCAAAATAAATTTGAAACAACATATATATAAATATATATAATTCAAATGCATAAAAATTTAGAAAAATGATTATTATTTGAAGAAGATATGAAGATGCAATCAAAATTCAATAAATATGATCTTTTTGGGTTTAATTTTGGTTCTTAAAATCTAAAAAATGAACTCAAGTGATTATTTTCATTATTTAAGGTAAAATAAACACTTATAAATTGTGAACATAAATATAAATGACTTCATTTTCAAAAATAAAATGAATAATCTAATGGCATACCACTAATGATCATATCAAAATCTAGGGGCTAATACATCACTTCAAGAATCATAAAAATATAATTAATTAAAATAATAATTCTTAATAAGGTCATAAATCAACAGAATTATTGAAACATGGGAAAACATATTCACATTTCACATAAGAATAGCTGTAAAATTAATTTTTTTATTATACATGCAATGAATCGAACAATTATGTGAAAATATAAAGGTAGAAATAGAATTTACTAAAATGAGATAAATATAAGACCAAATAGATTAAATATTAATAATGAAACTTCAAACACCTTAAAATTAATTCAATATTTGAGAATTAAAATAAAAAAAGTTTATTGATCTAAAAAATAATAAAATATTAAATTAAAATAAATAAATGATAGGAGGATTTACGTGCATTATATAGTTAGCCTATGTTCACAGGGTACAATTGTCATTAGATTCCAATATAAAAAAGATAAAGTGATTAAAAAATATTCCAAACTGGTACAAAATAGGATAATGACACAGTCAAATGAACATAATGAAACGATAAGAACAAAAAATGAAACCTCTAAATATAAAAATTTTATATCCATAAATAGTATTAATACCCCCTTACTGGGGATTAGTCAGACACATGTGGTTTAATATGATTGGTATAAGGTGTTAAATTCATCATCATCGACTTGTCAATATTCATCACCATCACCAAGGTTCATCAGCCCCTAGGATTGAATTCAATAGGACACCAAGTAGGGAAAACAACATTGGGATCTGGGGGTGATATAAAAACACCAACTCATAAAATTCATCACTCAACTTCTCCTTTGATAACCCAATAATGAGGGCCAACAGACCTCTTCTTTCTCACCCTCAATGTTATATATGTTGATACCAAAGAAAGAAATCATTCCACTTTAATCCCATCATGTAGAATCTAACTGAGATGTAGTAAAAATACCCATGAGGGTAAAACATATTGCATTGACTCAAAATAATATGATAAATTTACAACTATAAACATATAAAACCTTAACATCTTGAAAACCCCAAACAAATAAAATAAACCCTGGGAAATTATAACTGACATGCTATGTCATGGAACTGTTAATCAACAATGTAAGGGTAAAACCATAACCCCACGATGTATGGTTATAATAATAACCAATGTGTTGATAAAGGGAAAAAAGATCCATGTAATGTAGAATAACATCACCTCATATCATTGTAAATATATATAAAACATATATTTAATTTATAATGGTGAAAAGATACAACAATGCAATCCAAAGCCACTGTAAGGGTAAATCTAAAGATATGTAAATTTATAATGGTTACCACATAAGTGTATCATGAAACCTATATAATTTCAACTAGAATAAACAATTTCCATGTAATGGTACAAAAAATAGTGTTTAATTTTAATAAACTCTCACACATGGGTAAAAAAGAACCGCATAATGTTAACCTACAAAATTGCATAAGGGTAAATTCAAATAACTGTGAGGTGAAGAAAATATAAATCAAGAATATTAAATAGAAATTTAATTTTAAAAAAAGGAGAAAAAAAAATCAAAAAATACCCACCTCATAAATTAATTAAATATTATATTTAATTTGAAACATAATCAAACATCACCACCTTTCAAATTCAATAAAAAAACCACATGATCATTATTGACCACCAAAATAATCATTCAAGGAATAACATAAACTAAAAACTAGAATAATAACAGCTATAAGACCTTAGTTTTCCTATTGATCTACATCCTTTATCATGAATAAATATGAACCACGATTTTTAAATTTTATAACCTTCGAATGATCCAGAGAAATGAACAATTAACGAACATATTTGTACTTACCAATGTAGACCTTTGATGTTTCACAATCAATGAAGTCTAAGACTAGTTGATCCTAGGACAAAAGAGGATCAAAGAATATCTCATTATAGTCTTTATAACGCTGACAAAAAGAGTAGTACAATCCTAAAAAAACCTTGTGTAAACACATATAATCATAAACATTCATAAGAAATGTAACTTCGAAATGAAACATGTTAAAATTAAAATAATAAAAATGGTGAAACATAGAGAGGGAAGTCATAGAAAAATAAAAAATCAAAAGAAATTCTCTACCTAAACCCATAAAATGAAAATGATAGAAACACATAGCATAATTATATTTAAACCATGACACACAACCTGAAAACCTATATCTTCAGGAATCCCAATATAATGCGTCATTAAATATATAAATATCGGACTTAGTATCACTGCCTATAAGGATGACGACAAAACATAATGCCAATGGTGGGTTCCTAAATCAATTAGAAACTAAAAATTGACGTAAAATCATTCGATAAATCCTTGAAAACTCTAAGGAAAGAAAAAAAGAGTCCACAAAATGTGGAACCCAGTTAAAATATAATGTCAAACATACATCGTATTATATCATTAAGATCACATAAATCCCCTTACACATGGAAACCAAAACAAAGTAATTAAATGGGTGATGTAGTATGTCCCTAAATATTTACATTCTAAAACCCACTATACACACAAACAACCCAATAATAAACCCAAAAACCACAACATTAATATATTTATTAAAAAAATCATACAACACATTTTCGAACAAATAATCAGAAACATAACTCAACTACTAAAAAATGGCAGAAACTAGAGTCAAAATTCCTTGTAAACACACCTCACTACTTTCTAGATCCCTATCCTTGGAAAACCTTACTTAAACATTTTTCAGAAATAAAACTATTGTTAAAAAGATGCAACAAATATCTAAGGTATCTATAAGGATAATCCAGATAATGAAATAAAGGGAAATAAAAAGGAGATAATAATAAATAACAAATTGAAAAATTATAGAATAAGAGAAGTAAAATAAAAAGTAATAAAAATAAATCAAAATATTCAAAAGTATTATTTTCTATAAAATATAATTATAAATAAATGAATATTTTATTTCAAATATCAAGGGAATAAAATTATTTCCAATTAGGATATGATACCATCTCATGAGGGATGCACTATTGGGTCATTCCACATTCAATTCCCAGGATCCTCATATGCTTAACTACTATTTACTAAATAAAGAATACAATATTATAAGATTATGTAAATTTTTTTATGAAAAACATATACAATAATAATCATAATATTCATATTAATATTAAATTACTTAAAAAATAATGATCAAATGATACATGATCTGTTAACATATAATAATAGAGTGGAAAATATAAAAATTTAAGAATCACATAAATCCACATTACCATAAAAGAATATTCTAAAAAAATGATACAACTATAAAGAACATTTAAAGATGATATAAAAAATTCCAGAACTACATGTGCATATTTTGAAGAATTTTTATTATTATATATGAAATGAATTAATTATTATCAAGAAGAATTTGGGTATAAATAATGAGGATTTAATTGAGAAAAACAAAAACTCAAATACGTTAAAAATCAATAATGAAAATCAAAAAACTTTTTAAGTAGATATGTAATTATAAAATAGAAGATAAAATTTCACTGAATTTATGGTTAATAAACAAATATAATTCTATGAATGAATTACTTAAGAATTTTGGTTGTTTAAATTATTATCCAATGTTAATGGGGATGTATTATCATGGGATTCCACTATGAAAAGTAAATGACTGTAAATAAATTATCAAGAAAAGTAAATGCGTATAAAAATCCACAAAACTGATGAACATAAAAAATATAGAAAACAGAAATAATAGAAAAATAATTCTATAAAATAAAACCATAAACCTGACAATGACCCCCTTACATGGGCTAGGTCATACATTTATTGAAGAAGGTGGATGATGGATGGGGATAAAGTCATCATAATTTAGTTTATAAGTTATTTCCCTAAAATAAAAAATCATCACCAAACAAAATATAATTACATGAGACACCAAGTAATTTAAACAATTATTTTATGTGATGATGAGATTCAAGAACCATATTGGTCAAACCGTCAGTCAGATTATCCCGGGTGTTCCAAGCACTAGGGTTGTTATAACTTTTACTTCACTCTCTCCCTCCCTTTCCCTTGAATTAATTTGTTCTTACATAATACCACCACATAGAATTTGAGTGTAATTTGATAAAAATTCCAATTATATTTTGTCCATTTGTAAAGACTCAAGGAATAAATTTAAATAAATTACTACAATAAAAGAAAACCCTAATAGATCGAAACCCCAAAAATACAATGTAATTGTAAGAAATATACGATAATAACGTATCCAGAATATATTACATGGTAATTAGATACCCATAAATGTATTACTAAACTGAAAATAAGTGACGTTAAAAAAGAAAATGAATTTTTAGAATTGTGAATTACATGTATCCAAATGGGTCAACTACACCTCACTTCGAGTAAACAAAGACATTGTTGTATGATAATATCTAATGAATAAATGCTATGTCAAGGTAAGCTGAAACCCACATAAGGGTAAATCCAAAGCTATTTAAAGGATTAATGGTTCCAAAATTAGGGTATCATTGAGAAAATGTAATGGTAACTAGCCATAACACATCCCATGTAATAGTAACCACAACATAACTACATAAGGGTATTAAACGCCCACAAATGGGAAACTACAAACCACAATAGAATAACCTGCAACGTCACATTAGGATTAATTCATATAACTATAACATGATGAAATCATAAAAAAATTAATGTTAATTCTATATGTAATTTATGATAGAAATAATGAGAAATAAAAATAAACAATTTTAAATGTGATCAAATACTAATGTATTATTACATAATTATTTTTAAATAATTTTTTTAATGAATCATATTTATTGATTTGTGGGTTTATATATATGGGTTACTAATTATACTCATTAATATGTGATATTTTAGGATCTATAAGATGCATAAAATTTATCCTTAGACCACGTAAGAACAAATAAATTGCGTCATTAAATTTTTTTATTATCCTAATACTAGATATGATTTTTATATTAATAACACTATATAATCTTGATGAAAACAACTTTATATCATTTAATAATTTTAATTAAACCCTTTAGTGTTCCCAAATTATCATTAAATTTTTGATGCTATTAAAATAATTTCAATGCTAGAGATATTAATATCATAGATAACGATAACATAATAGATTATCATTCAAAATGTAAATCATGGAAAACATAAAAAATGAATCACAAAAAAATAAAGAGAATATGTTACCCTATTATTGGTTTACATTAGAAGTGTTATTGGATTCCTCATTCACCCTTTTTGGGATATATTGAACCACCTTTATCAACATGGTTCTCTAGTAAGTGAGATACCATTGTCTCGGTTTCCACTAAAAAAGTTATTAATATGAAAAATTCAATACCTATTGAATATTATAATTTGAAAAAAAAATTATATAAAACCCAATACAATATTATCCCTCACTAATCACTAATATAAATTAGGAATATTGTACAACCTTTTCTACAACAAGAAATTATTTAATGTGTCATATATCAACCTCACCTTAAATAAATATTAATTAAACATAAAAAGTATTTTATAAGTAATCAATATAATTCCATTAATTTACACAAACCTGTCTCCAATGTGGAATTACATATGAAAAAATATGTATCTCTTGATATCTAGAATTTCAAGTATATTCAAAATGATGTAATATAATTTATTTTTCTAATGCCTTACCTGTTTTTGAAAATGATATTTATAACAAAATAAGCATATATAAAATTTCGAACAATCATAAATAAATAATTTTATAAATCACCTTAATATGTACTCTTTATCATATATATATACGTCCTTAAATTCAAATTATCTTACTCATTTACCATATTTTAATCTAGTAGTGAATAAAAAATCAAATAAAGACCCATGCTCTTCCAAATGATAATCCAAATCACCCTTAAAACCACTCTCCAAATCACAGTGTTCCTATATTAACTCATCCATATAACTTAATCATATTTCTATTATCTATAATATTTTTCATAAATATCACATATACACATGAATTGTGTATACTGAGTGTCTGTATTACTATGTTTGAGGACACAAATAAGACACAAACTCATCCCTTTGAATAAGATGTATACACATGTAAATATAAAATTTCAAGTCTATAATATTTCATTGATTTAAATAAATACCAATAGAATACAAACATATCATGAGCATATATGCATCCCTAATAATATTTGTCCCATATTTTATCTTTTTTTAGAATTATAACTTGTACTTAATGTGGCATAATATCTCATGAAATGGAAGATCATAAACTATATAAATAATTTTCAATGAGAATAATATTGGTTAAAAAATCTCATTTTTAAAAACAAATTCATATAAAATTTTTTCAACCCCCATACATTATTTAACATACATCATGTAAATCATTAGTTTTTGGAGGGTGTAACATTCTCTATTTATATACCCATTACTTATAATCAAATATTTATTAAAATTAAAAAAAACTAATTAAACAATTAGATTTAATAAAATAATAACTCAATTCATAACCTAAATATACCAGAAGAATGAATTATAAAGACATGAATCTTTAAGAAATTTCCTGAGTAAAACTACCTAGAATAAATCTCATAAACCCCTTCCATTTTACATTTAATCTATTAATAGATTAATAGATTATTTTTCATAAATAACAATGAAATGATATTTAGTTATATGATGATAAAAAATTTAAATTCATTTGACACATTGAGAAACATTATTATTGAAATATTTAATCATTTTTATTCTATTATACTAAATATGAACTCCATATAATTTAATTTATTAACCATAAATACATCTTGTATAGTTCACACATAAATTTTCACAACAAAAATTAAATAAATCAATGTATTTAGTTTTTGTCACCTAAAATATGATGAACATAAAACTCTTACAAAAAATAAAAAAAATAATTATGATAGATTTTATAAATTTATTTCATCCTCAGAATAAGATAAATGGGTGAAAAAGTATTAAAATTCCATTGAAATAGAATAAACATAAAAAAATCATATCCCTTATCGTGGCCTTAATCATGAGAGTCAAAATCGTTGATAGATCATAAATCAATCTATAAAATATTTGATTAGATTATATCATTTGAGAAGAATATATATAGATACTAAATTGGTGAAACATTGTTTTTTATGTAAAAATTTAATAAAATAAGGATTTTAACAAATTCATAGCCAAATTGTAAAAAATTTACTATTAATAAATGTTTTGGAACATAAACATCCTTATATTGTCCTTCAACCAATCTTTTTAGATTCCACTAATGTTTTAAAGACACTCATCATGATTTCCAGTGTTTAAAAAACTAATTTTTTTCTATAAGTGACCTAATAAAGTTATGATTCTATCTTAAAATAATTTAAAATTTCAATATAGAAAAAAGTCACTATTTTTATACTACTGAACACGTGGTTAGAATCAAATAATTATTTTATCGTTTATTGTTGTATACACCTATAACAAATAAATCAATAATCTTATGAATTACTTATATCATAACTATTTACGGAAAAAATCATCTAAATTCACTGAAAACAAATTAAATAACACATTAAAATAAATAAAATAAAATAAAATAACAAGACATAAAATAATCATTATTACAATGAGTATTTAAATGATATTAAAAATATTACGAAAAACCCTACAATTATTCTCATAAAACCCCATACCCCTAATATTTGAACTACAATATTAGGAGTGTTATATTTTCTTCCCATTAGTTTATTATTTCATGAATAAATCCTCATCCAAATTATGTATATTCCTTAAAATAATATAAAGGGGGAATGATTAGTTTAATGTTTCATGAAATTATCAACAATGACTATTGAGAAATAATTATGCTTCTCTTCATTTTTAGGATTGTGAAATTAATTTTAGAGGTTCACTCACATGGAAGTTTCCCTTGATTCCTTAATTGAGGGTTTATTGAAATCCCCAATAGGGTAATTATAACCCTATATTATCATGGAAAAAATGGATAGAAATATATTTTATAGGAAATAAATTATTACTATATTTATTTACTAGTTAATTATCAAATATTTGATCATGTATATCCCAGAAAACACACCACATGAAAAATAAGGAGCATTAAATTTTTTAGATATATCTCAATGGATACAAAAATATCATGATGTAAAAAATGAAGTTACGGTCCCTCACAAAGTTGACTCCCAGAGAGGGGCTTCATCATAAAATATTGCTTCCAAAAGTATTTTATAATTATATTTTTAAATGTAAGTAGAAACATTATTCACACCCTCATAATTAATAATAAAATAAATAAAACATAAATGAGAGACGTAATTAATTTTTTTCCTCAATCATACTAATATACTATAACAAACATTCTTATACGAAAAATATGAGCTGGAGGGGTTTGTGATACAAATAAAAACTCAATGGACTTCAGAGAAAATCGACTAGCAATATGGGCCTAATATATATCATGGGTATTTTATACCCACAAATTAGAGTTATACCAAAATTTAAATAACCAAACATTCCAAAAAATTATAAGAGTATGAATATATCAAAAAATAATGCAATTAAAAAATTACCATGTATAATTCATATATTCATACATATCGCTGATTTTACATTAGTCTAATCACATAAAAATAAAATGAATAAAAAGGGGATCAAATTAAATCCATGTGCCTCAACAACTAAATCCCTAAATATCAGCAAGATGATTATGCCGGATCTACTACACAACATGTGGTCAACTTGAAATAAGATATAAATAATTCATGGGAACCATATATTCCGTATAGATTATAATCATATAACTCAGTATTGACTCACTAAGAACCCCATAATATACACCATCATGTGTTTCTATGAATTTGGAATGTAATACTTTCACACAAAAGTTTGGAAATTATGTGTTAACATGGACACCATGACTCCATATACATCGAGACATTGTATTTTAATCTAAACATCATGACACTTGATCATACCTACTTTATCAAAATGTTATAATCTTATCATTACCTCATGATATTGTACCTATACCCAATCCCACACCGAAATAATAAAGTAAGGTTATTTAATAGTGATTCAACCACTACCTAATGATATAGGGTATGGTTCTACATCAATGTTCTATACTCACTATCTCAATCAATGTGGCCCCACACCTGGGGCCAAGACCGTCCCTTATAAACCAAAGAAGGTCTCCCATCAATATATATATTACTTTATCAATTAGGTATGGCCTTACAACTATCTATATTAACCCAAATCCTTTACCTTGTGGAATATTTGGTCATACCTTATCACTCATGGATACATCCCTTGTATAACCACTAAATTATCAATAGAGGTTTGGGATAACATCTTATCATCACAACTACCTTATCACATAAGGAAGGGTTATAACCTAAACTATTGATTTATGAATCATGGTAAATCTTGATATCACAACACATCCATTATCATATAACACATGTTAACATTCCACCAAACCTTTATCACTTTTGGTGAGACCAAACTTCAGGATCTCATGTCACCCATGACATGAATTATTTTCTAACACAAGAAGACACATGTAAAAAAATAAATTACCATGTCTTATTCCAATGAAAATCAATTTATTAAAATGGTTTATTCACTAAATTTCTGGTTCCTTATCAAAAATATTTCTCAATACCCATATATCACATTAGGTTTTATTCCAAGAAACCATATTTGTTTCTGATATATGACAAAAATCATTCTTGATCACCCCACTATGGCTCTAATACCCACAGGATCTTCCTGACTATGGCCACAAGAGTTGGTGTCCATACATCATCATATTCTCACATCAGAACCCATTTCTATTACCCTTGGATCGTATTGAGAATATATTTCTCTAACACATATTAAATTTGATTCCAATCCTAAAAAAATTAATTGACCCATACATGGATCATGTTTCGCAACTCCTAAGAGTGATATCTGAAACCAATCACTCAGAGGAAACCCATATTTATTACACATGTTCATCCCTATAAGGTCTATCCCAATTATAAACGTTTTAAAGAGTTAACACTAACTTAAATATTGTGTTCCCTATCCCTTATGATACATACTGATATATCACCAATAATTCCTAATATATATACTCTACATCCACCAAAACTAGCTAGTAGAGCCCATCCAAGGTTACCCATGTCACATATCAGGACCTTTGATGAACCAAGTTCTATAATCAACTCATTCTACAACATTTCCACTTAAGGAAATTGTATATAGGTTATCCTAAATAACATAAAGTTGTAAGAAGTACTCATTCCACATCTATGAGGCTCAAGACCATCCAATATCTTTCCCTAGGATACTGTTGGTCCCCATATGATCTACAATTTACCTTAAAACATGCATGCATGAGTTAAACCATTCATATACAATTTTATAGATTTATATTACAAGACAAAACTACTTGGATATCGAATTTAACCCCTCAATATGTTATGTCTAGCATCTTAAAATATCATACAAGCTACAGACCACCTATATCACACCCTGGGACACATATAATAAATTATAATCAATAATTATTCAAATTAATTATAAATGAATGATCTCAAAAAAATCTAGAAATCCTTACATAATCCTAACAACATGAAACCTCATGAATTAAACCTTATAATATATCCTTAACTATTTTAGGAAATAACTCCCTTAAATCATGGTGAATTCACCTTAATCTTATGAGATCATCACTAAAACCCTAACACTAAAACAAATAAATAGTGGTCTATTTAGAGAAGAAATAATAGTGGTTGAAATGAAATAATATAATATAGTATCTATATAAAATATAATAAAATCCACCCCACACCGTGATGGATTAAAGGATAAAACATAGGGAGGATGTTTTGGTAAATAGAGACTCTCAATGCACCTGCTCCTCTAAATCTCAACAGAGGGGGTGACTAGTAAATTTTTTTGTTTCCCATTTTTAAAATAAACCACCAAGGACATTAATTTAGTAGGACCCTAAAGGTAATGGAACAATGAATCCTCTTAAAGTCAATGTCATACTATATCAATAATGGTTTTTTTAAGTGCCTCCCATGTAGATGAATCAACCCTCGACCTTCCCACACCAAGTTCTAACCCATACTAGGACATGACCCAACCACACCAATTAGTGCGGCCACCCATAATCTAACCACAGTCATGGTATAACCCAAAGGGGTTGTTACTCAAAACGACACATCTGAGAGATACTCAACCCCTAATACATTACCTCCCTATTTTGTGGAACTATTCCCCACACACCACCCCATTGTGCCCCAATATTAGTAAATCTCAGTGGGTATAAGAGGCCATAGTGAAACTAGATAGAGTTTCTCACATTCTATAAGACCCATGACAATGCTTTGAATCCCACTTGAGAATAAAAAAAATTGGTACATCACTTGATTCATGTTCTACAAAATCTTATTAAGATGTTATAAAACTCTAATTGTTGATACCAATCTGTCATAATTGAACAACCTATTCTCTTATTCCAAAATTTAAATTCCTTATAAAAATTAATGACCCTAAAATCCCTAGGTAATTAAAAACTCTACATGTAATTCTTTTCATCGATGTGAAGCCTGGGTGGTCACAGAAAAATTAACCCTTTCATAAAAAATTTTATTATATAATTATAACACATTTCATTCCATATCTAAATACCAAATGAACATTTTATAAGTAAATCAACCACTAGTGCAGACTATTAACCCATGGTAATTTAACCTTCTCATTATAGACAGAAATACTGAGATGACGATAGCTCTAACCTATATATATTGAAAAATCTAATTTTCACCACCCTAATAACAACTAAATTTCTCAATCTCCCTGGTATAATTTTATTCTCATGATGGCAGATTCTAAGCCCCAAGTACTCACTAAACATTGTGATTTCCAATCGAATATATATTCTCTAGGGTCTAATGATGTAATTGATGCATTTTCTACATTAAAAAATCAAATTACCCCAAAAAACATTATTCCTACTTATTTATTCTGACCTTATACGAAAATGATACAATACATCAACTGATACACTATCACAACCCTATAACGATGCCTTAATTCGTGGATGAATAACAAGATCATATAAACACCCACAATAAATTTTGAACCCGATTCCTTGTGTAATTACATGGATGGATCAACATCCATCATTCTCTCACCCCAAAAACCATTGTATATTAAATCCATCACACTCTATAAAAATAGAAAATGTATCCATTATGTAGAAAAAAATGTTGTTATATATAAAAAATAAAGACACTATTTAATTTTCACTATCTAGTTGGATGTGCCTTCTATAACCATATAAATAGTGCTAAATCATCATACATGGGGATGAACATTGTAAATAGACCCATATAAATAAATAGGCCCATAAAAATAGGTCTATTTACCTAAGACTCAACCATTAGTACACAAATTCTCCACAATAGCTGTTAACGTACTAATGTCATAAGAAATGTAGTGGTAATTAACCTATTTTCATGAGACTTTCACATGGATATTTCTTTATAATTCCATCCTATAAAATTAAAAATATAACATAACTCCTCTCCTAAAAAATAATCCAATATATCACTAGAATACAAGTTAATAAATAACTGGTATTTAACACCAATATCATAAGAACTCAATCTATCAAAATGGGAAAAATAAAAGGAAATTAAATATCAGTATCACTATAACAAAAAAACAATAAAATAAAATTCAATCTATATAAAAATAATAAAATTTAAATATTAAATAAACATAAATATCCATATCACCTGGAGCTTCATGGACATCATAAACAGATACTAAAAAATAAAATCATCATTATAGTCATGAAAATTGACATCTGCAATGATATACACATTGACATCATTACCTAAATTAGTATCAAAAGAATAAGAATATAATAATACAAAATCATCATTTTCAAACAAGAATAAATATATATATCACATATGGTGTATGTGTGGATGAAATACCATATATAAAATTCATCATATGCTTATTTATCATCATTTGATTTCATGTATCTTCTTAGTCTTTTTTATCTTCTTATTTTCTTGGATAAATAATTTTCTCATCAATGAGGAAACCAAAACCCATTCTAACAAAACTTTTATTGAAATGATTTTATCAAGACTATATAATCCTCTTCCTCAGTTTCCATTTAGAAATTTCAGGATTTTCATCTCTTAATATATAGTACAGATAACTGTTTTAGACCAAATTGTATAGTCCATTTTCAACCAAATTTGCAAAAGTATTCTTTTGATTGATATGTAAATTAAAGTATTATAATAAAATAATTAATAAAACTATATTTAGTTAAAATTAATGAAATTGATATATTCTAATATTTTTTTATAGTTTGACCCTATTTACCATGGTATCATCACTCTTTTTCATTCTTATACCAAATACGGTAGGTTAAGGTACACAACCCTTGATATTCAATTCCTTTTATTGGAAAATATAGAAATAAATAATTTTTATACTCAATATAAATATTATAATATTAAAAAAATTAAAACTAATTTAGTTAATAAAAAATAAAATATTATTAATGTGAGAACCTATCTTGGGAAAAAATATTGTATTGAAGAAAAAAATGTTTTATTTTTTAAAAAAAATTTAAGAAGAGAAAAATAAAGAGGTGATTAATTATTAAAACAAAATATAGGGAAATTTTCAAGATATGATAAATCCTATATTAACATCTCATTCCATAGAAATTACTAATATACCTAATGAAACAAATGAAATGAAATTTCAATTTTACCTTAAGAATAATATACAATATATATTCTATTCTTTATAATGAAATTTTGGAAAACATGCATTTACAAGAAGTCTCAAATCTTCTGCATCCAATTTGGATTCTTTAGTAAATAAATATTATTTTCTATAGATCTATTGAATTTCTTAACATGTTCATGGATTAGGACATAAACATATTTTGATGTTTTTATTTCATTTATCCCATTATGTTTAGGTAATGTGAAAAATATAAAATCATATACCATAATTTCATACCCTTCCAGTATAGTTCTTATATTTAAATACAATTGAAACCAATTTTTATAGGAGATAAGAAAAATAATATACTCATATTCCTTAATATCATACTAATCCAATCTATTTATTATTTTATCAGTGTGTTATTTGAATTTACATATAAGTGAGTACTCTTCTATAACCATTATGAAATTCATTATTTTCATTTTTATGTCACCAAAGTTTAAATAAGACTGATGGAAGGAAACTTTTTAATGATTTTTTGTTCAAATAACATCATTTTTATGGGAATTCTAATTTTGATGCATTATATTTAAGATATTTCAAATCCATGGGTCATTAATTTATCTAGGATATACCCAATATAGTTCCCATTTTGTATAAAATTCAAGAATCATTTCATATCATACATTTATTGAGAGGATTCAATTTAATTTTATGCATGTTTTTATTATCTTTAAATGAAAAATTTAAAAAAATTAACATTATTAAAAAAATATAATATGTGTCTATAATGTGAATTTCACATCATCTTATTATATCATATGTTTGTCTGTTCATGCATTTTTTAATCCCCCATTTTTACTTTAAATAATAAAATAATAAAATAATATAACAATGAGAAAACTATGGGCCTACTCTTTTCTCAGAATGTAGAGATTCATGTATAAATATATCACTAATTAGATTTGTAAGAGTATAAGACATGAAATTTTCTTTCATTATTTCTATCATTGGTACCCCATATGTATCATTTCTACTTATAATTATATATTGGTTCATAAGATGATTCCATCATTGTGTTATTGAATGTTGTTATATTTATATTTTCATTAATAGTTTTTCTATAGCCATTTACTATTGGTGTGTATACTTCAATCTAGTCCATCATTATGAAATATATCAAAAGTAATCACATTTTTATTGTTCTTATAGACTTATATGATTATTGGAATTAATATCGTTCACCCCACAAGCTCATCATGGATATTTTTTTTCATATTCAACAATAATGTGTATTTCTAGGATTGTTAAAGTTGTAATTTCAATCAATATTTATACTCACTGCAAATCTATTTGTTTTATTTATTTCATTTGATAATTTCTACCCCTATAATAGAATCACACCTATTAAGAATACCCCCATATTCCAATGATGAATCATGTTTTACTTATTTACCTTCATTTACCCTCTTTAAAAATCACTTCTATATGTAATCATTTCCATTATAGCAAAAGGCCAAAATGTAGTGTTTTTAATCCAATATTTTTTCACAATGTCTCATTGTATTACTACCATTTAATTTTCCCCTTTAATTTTGTAGGACCCCGGATGAAGCTATTCATAGGGCTTTGACCAGTATTTACAATCTATAGGACCAACACATTATAATGGGAATAGAACTAAGAGATGTAAAACATCATTCCATTCATCATGCAGATTGGTTTTATAATTTTTTGGACTTATATTACTTCATTTATACAATTTAAAACAAAATAATTAATTTGATTTATGTTTATGAGGAATCTCAATTCATATTTTTAACTAAAAAACCTATAAGGTATAGTCTCCCCTAGGCACTCCCTAATGAATTTTTTCTTTTTTAGATAAAACCCATGATCTTTGAATTGATTATCTATTATCAATCGATCAATATGAGGAAGATAATTACTAGGGGATCATGGTGTTACAAATAAATTTTATGGTGATCATATTTTTTCCCCAATTATACAGCATTTTTAACATAGATCTTCATATTGATTTTTACTATTTCTCATATTGATGAAAAATAAATAAATATTAATTGGAACTCGAAGTTGAGGAATAGTATAGTCATATATCAAAAGCACCAACACATGAGTCTTAAAACATGGTTTGGGGTCACTGGTATATGAATAATTTCTAGAATTTCACAAGTCATTTTACTCCTTATAATCCTTATGCTCGACAACAAAACAATATTAACATCATACAGTCATTATTTGTTCAATAAAATTCATAAATTCATTTCTAAACATGATAACCTAATAGAATTATCTTTAATATTTTATTTTATAATGTTACAACCTCAAAATATCCTCAAATCACTAATAATTACTTGTCTAGATAACATTTTGAAGGATATTTTCTGATTCTATTTTGATAAATTAATAAAATTATGTTGAAATTGGAATGATAAGGAAGGAATATCATAAAAAATAATGGTTGTTTTAAAAAACAAAAAAAATAAAAAAGGAACAAATTTGATATAGTTATAAAACATTAAAGTTAATAAATTAAAATTTCATGAAAATGAAGTTTAATTATTTAAAGGTTGAATTACATGTGAATTATCTTCCTGAAAGAGATAGTTGTTTCCAAGATTATGAATGTATTTCATAGGAAATTTAATAATTTTATATTTTATATATTTCACTATTAGAAAAAAATATTTTATAATTACATTAATATATATATATATATATTTACTAATTAATAAAATACAAAAATTCTTAAATAAATAAGTTATTATATACATAAATTAAAATAATACCCTAAAATCTATACTCTTCCAATACCTGATTGAATCTATGTACTTTGATATTGGTAAATATGTATTTATTGTTATTTGTACATTCTATGTACCAACTATATCATTATAAGTAAAATACCATCTATATTTTTACATCTTTCATATTTCACCCAACACTGTTAACCACAAAGGCCTGATAATTTTTTCATTAAGGAAATTATATTAGATGTTTTTAGGAATAAAAAATTTGTCCGAAAATATTATAATTTAATTTATATAAATATTTATTAGAATTATATACATAAATATATACCCTCTAAATGTGCTTTAATTGGTATCCAAATTCCCAACAACTTATTGATTAAGTTGGAACAAAACTGTTGTGTTTAAAAATTATACCCATAAAATATTAATATTCATAACCATTTTTTCTATTGGAAGTTTTTTCCACATTTCATTGATACATAATATGTGTTTGTTAATTAAAAAATACTCACATATTTTTGAAACCAAATCATTAGATTGAGTGTGTACCTAATCTATAAAAATATAAAATTAGTAAATAAAACAAATATATATTAATTTAACATTAATAGAATTTAAAAATGTATAAACACATCCTAATGGATGGAGGATCTATTTTCCCTTGGAGAACTATGTATTTATAAGGAGGGGAGGAGGAGGAGGATTGTCCTCTTTTTGAGGTGGCATATCCACAGAAATAATATATTATGTGGTCAGTAAAAGAATCTTTATTTATAGAGGAGTAAAACATTGTGGATATCTGTTTATAAGAAATAATATATAAGGATATTATTTTGGGATATGTGGAATATCGGTGCCCTATACAGTGGAATGTAGGAAATTGTAATAATTAGGGATCTGTATCTGAGAAATCCCAACATATATGGGTGTAGGAATATCGGCTTGGAAAAAATGGTAGTGTAGAAATTAAGTAGATGGAATAATCATAGGATTACATTCTAGTGACTAAAGAGGTATGGTGGTAAGTTGATTTTAATGAACTCAAAATGAATAAAGTGGAATGTTTGTATGATAAACCATAAAATCACTAGTACCGGTACCACCCTTCCTTAATCTCATGCTCCATATTCTAATCATATCATCTTCTACAGGAACTATCCTAAAATAACTTTGATGAAAAAATAAAACTGATATAAAATATAAATAATATAAAATAAAAAATATTAAAAAAATTGTACACAAAATGGTGATCATAAGAGACATGCCTAAATATCTACTTATATATTAATTTCTCTATATTATTATCCTTATATATTATTCATAATCTTTAATAGTGACATAGAAATTTAATATTTTATTGAGATGAATAGAAAAAATGAAAATGGTAAGTGATACAACTGGTTTACATAAACAAATAAAATGAAAAAATAATATTTAATTTAATGATTTAGTGACCTAAAAATAATAATTAATTTTTTTTTTCAATTTAGGTTAACTCTATTAAAAGCAATCATAATTTTGAATAATTCAATTAAAATTTTTTATTTTACACCATTTAAAATACATTATAGAATATATAATATTGAAAAAATATTAAATATAATGTTATAAATCAATCAATGATATGAGTGTTGTGATACAGGTTGTGGATCACAATATGTTCAAATAATTCAATCATTTTTTCTTTCAAATGACAAATTAAAATAACTAATTTTTGATTCATTCAAAACACCACTATCATTATTTACATCAACATAAAAAAAATTTATAATGAAATAACAAACAATGCTAAATAATAATTTAAATAGGTATGTTAAATAAATCAAATGTCTATATTAAGATGCCATAATATAATGTTCATTAATATGGAGTTGATATTTCATATCAATCAGTCTCAATACAAAAATATCAATATGAAAAACTTTTGGTGGTATTGAATCAAACCACCTAAATTTCCTCATTTTGACACTAAGTTGAATTTATTAATCTAAATAAATAATTCGTTGTGTAATCCCCAAACAAGATATATTTTGTGGTCAAGTTTTCATGCCTGAATCCCTTACATAACAATTTGTGGTGGTGTTTTTTGTCACACTATATTGTTTTATTACTATGTTTTTTACATGATTATTTATAATGAATTTAAATCCATTTAGAATAATTTATTTACAATAACATGCAACATTGATTTATCCAGATGAAAATTCACATATTTTATGTTATACACCATTTATTATTTAATATGGAATAATAATGTCAACAACATAGGATATTAAAAGAAATATTAATTATTATGTTATTCTAAAAAATATATCTCTTACCTTTGGCTATTAGAAGGGTATAAATTAATTTTTGTGAAACTTTTATTTTATTTCTACAGATTAACAATGATGTCTTATTTTAATAAATGCAATGTGATCTCTCCAAATATGATATATTAAAAAAATTAGATGCTTTGAAAACAATTACACAATGAAAAATATACATATTTATTAGTTTATTTAAATTATGTCATAATAATATACAATATAGTTTAATAATACATTATGATGAGGGTTTCCTTGCACATTCTTATTTAATGTTCATAATGATTACAATCCAGATATTCCCCTTGTAGGATTCATTGAAAGAAATAAATGATCAATATTATTATATTTCACATATTTAGTTCTTATTATTCATTTTGTCATTATAGTGGAATTATTCAAGTATGAATAATAAGAATCCATATATTCTTTTGATAAATAAAACACCACAATAGATCCTTTTGGATTATATATATTTCTCATATAATTTTTCAAATTCATCAAATACATCCACTAACTTAAAATAGAAACACCAAAAAGAACCCATATTGAAATCAACAAATTCATATGTAGTATACATATTTAAAATAAGTATTTTATAGTTTTATCTATGTCATATATAAAATTTATTTCATCTCTTTATATTTCTGAAACCACACTTCTAATTAGTATTTTTTATAAAGGTCTTGAAAAAAGTTGTATAACCTAGAATAATAAATCTATCATTATATTAATGTAACTTTCGAATGGAAATATGAAAAAATCATGTAATAAGATATGAAAATAATTAATTTTAAGAGATTTTAGTTTCCAATATAGTGTATTCACCATTTCTGAAATGTGACATGAATAACCTTCTTGAACCTTCAAATATTATAAGTCCTGAGGAAATTTTTTCATTAGATTTTTCATTGAAAAACATCCAAAAGGGGACATACACTAATTATATCCAATTAACTATGGTTTAATATAGGTATTCATACACCCAATACATTATTCACAACATGAATGAAAATCATCTTTGTTCCCTAAATATTTAAAAAATTTCTAGTGAAATTTCCAAAAATGGTCATCTCTTTATTCATTACATCCTGGTAAAGAAGCCAAAAATATTATAAATAATATATAAACACAACAAATATTCCTTTTATTATATAATTGATTTTTAAATTTTAATTACAACTCCTTCATTTTATAGAATTTTATTTACTCCTTCCATGAAAAAATTAAAATCATAATGTTCCTAAACAATAGAATTCCCCAATATTCATTGAATTATTTCATCAATATCTAAATAATTAACAGTCTATCTTAAATTTACTTATATCGATGATCCATCGGTAAAAATTATTTATTCCCGATGACGGTGAAATATCCTCAAAACATTAATCTCCTAAAGTAGTATTTTTTATATGAGTAGGGAAAAATAATTTCCATTTTCTACTCAAAACAGACATCATTCTATAAGAAGTGTAATCATTTTTCATCCCTAATATGATAAAAGAATCACAATGTTCTCATTTCTAAATCCATCATATGAATCATTACTTATGATCCAATTATGATTTAACACGTCTATTAATGTTTACAACTATATTATAATATCCTCTCATGGATCACTAGGTCTAAATATCTATATACACATTATTGAAAATTGATTATTCATATATATAAATGATTAAAATATATAAAAATATATGAATATAGAAAAAATATTGTATAAAGTATGAATTTTATGAATTGGTTCAAAATTATCACAAGATAATCCCAATCATAAATTTTGTTAGTCCTCTGAATAAATATTTAGTAACATATAAAATTTCTTACAATAAAAATCACATACATTCAAATTCACTTAATTCGGTATATTAGATCATAGAGAGGGGATATAAAAAGTTTTTGATATCTTTAACTATAGCAAAAATGTTTCTTAACTTCTTAAGAAAACATTCTTATCCTCTAACAACATTTTAGAGTATTTATGAACTCAAATTTAAATCTTCACCCTACCATTGTTATGAAAAATATAAAGGGGGAGTAGCAAATGATATTAACATGGTTCAGTAAAAATAAATACCACTTTATATTATTTTTATTCCCCCAAACATATATCATTTTACTAAATAATTTCAAGAATTAAATGTTACAAGTTGAAACTAGTTATACCCCCAAATATTCATCATCTAGACAACTTATCTCTACCCCCATGGAAATCAACTCTTACTCCACAGTTGGTTATACACCCAAAATAAACTTTTTCATTTCTATTGAAATCATATATGGTTATACCACCATCCAAGAATCCATTTAGTAACTAGTTATATGGTTATCTAAAATTACGATACTTCTTATTTTCTTATCCACTATAGAAAATTTTCACTTCCTCTACAAGACAGATGGATCAGCATCACTTATGTAAACTCCTCAAGATATTTAATAACCCTCTTTTGAGTTTATTGGAAATTATATTTTCAAGTGATCCTTTTATACCTAGTTTTAATCTATGTGATATTTTGAATAATTTTTTAGAAAAACTTCCACATCAAATGTTCACATTTTTATCATTTTTCTCATAACCTGTGTCTAATAGAATTCATCTAGTTGTCTCCTTCCAATTATCATTATTATTCTTCTACCAAAACAATAATGTCTATAGTAACTATATTTAATGATTTTGTTAGGATTTCTTATATCTTTTTACTAGTTCCAATAGATATATTTCTATTTCTTCTCACTTCCCTTTGGTCCACCTTGCAACTTTCTTAGTTAATCCATTCAATGGATTATTTTATGACCTTTATCAAATGAATAATATATGGAGAAGTGATCTTCTTACATTGACTATATAAAAACACAATCTTTTACTCTCACCATTCCATAATTCAATGAAACTCTAATCAAACTTCATCCATCTAGTTAATCAACATCAACCTAAAATGAAACATGGATAAAATCTGAACCAATCCAAAAATCATCAGAGTGTCATATTTTATTCACTCGAATAGTGTTATGTACAATCATAAGTTTACCATTTTATATAACTTCTCCCATATTGGAAAAGTTGGGAATTAAAAATAATATTCCCACTCATCTAAAATTTTAATTTGAGATCTCCATTTCATTTTTAATTCAATTAATGTTTCCCAATACTTCAATAATATTCAATAATACACTTTTAATTATCTATTATATATAACCTTATTAAAATTTCATTAAAACCAATATTTTGGAACATTATAAAAATTTCTAAAACTCCAATAGATAGAAACATCAATGAAATATATTTAGAATCAACATATTTAGTTACTTTACATGGTTTATATAATGCACCATAAAATTTCTATGTCTAGTGCTTATCTATTTGAACATATTTATGAAATAGAACAACCACAAAATTTCTTCATATGATGATATCATGAACATTCATAATATTTTGTTCCTTAATTACATTTTCATATTTTAGGGAACTTTTTTCTGATGTGCTCACTGAAAACCTTTTACGATAATATCCAAATCTATGTTTGATACGTCTTCACAACATCAGTATGATTGATTGTAACATTTTTAATTTCACTATAGTATCATTAAACATCATATCATTGAAACTAAAAAATTATAAGGCCTCCAAAACTTCACTATAGCATTGTATAAACACTTCTCCAAAAATTATAAATTTTATCATTTCCTAATAGGAACTTCTCTAATGATATATTTTATGAAACATATATTTCACCAAAAACATTTGGTATCGACCAAATAATCATTAAAAACATTAAGTATCTTCCTTATGATGTCTCTGTGTTTAAAACATTATGTACAAAATTCATAAAATATTCTACCTATATCCTTAAATTTGTATATATCCAACAAAATTGTACAAATATCTTATAATAATACCTACAAAGAACATTCAACCATTGATCTTTGTTTGATTGTGTTTTGTCAAAAAAAATTATTTTTTCTATACTCCAACATGGAAATATATCATTCCAGACGAATGTGTAAAATATTTTCCTGAACATCACTTCTTCATGATGATTTCAAAACTGATAAACAATATAACATTGTCTTATTTAAATATGTAATTTTCTTATATTCATCCATATGGACTTTTCCTACAACTTATTTGTCCAGAAGTTATGGTCTGAAATGTTTTTTAGAAATAATACTTCTATAAGGAACATTATCTAATATCATATTTGCCATCATTAATTCTATTTATTCATATCCAACAGTTATTTATATATTAAAAAAGAAACTAATCACACTTCTTTCTAACATGAATGATATAATATTTCATTATTGTCCTAACATTTTTATCTATATGTTATCTAATATTTCATGTCAATTGTTTTGATATAAATTTTATAGATGTGTGGAAATTAAATTAAATTAACACATCAATTTATATGGTATGTGGGTTTTAGTTAATTTTTTCCCAGTCTTCCAACAGGTTATATCACATTGTGTTCACTAACTCGACTCATTATTTCCCTTCAAGTATAGAAAAAGTACTTTGTGAAAGATTAGATCTTATTTGATGAATGTAAAATAAATTCACCCAACATTGATACCATGTAATTTTTTTGGAATTAATTAATCATCAGTTAGTATGACCTTAAAAAAATTTAGTTGATAGTAAACCCTAATATTATGAAAAACAAATATTTAATTCCCATGATAAAGTCAAATTGAAAACCTAGGTTTTGTCATTTATTCACACACCCGATTTACTATGGTATTATAATAGTACATCATCTCTCCACCATGCTCAAAATTTTCATTAGGATCCATATCTAAAAAATATTTTCTAGTTTTAATTTCCTCTAGCACTATTTTACAAGAGGAGTTGGTTTTAGAATGGCCCGGGTTTTGGGGTCTATTACTTTGTGAAAATCTCATGTTGGGTTTTTCTGGTCTGGGAATCACGGTGGTGTAGGCCTACCGGTAGCCTTAGCCTACCGGTAGCAGGCCTACTGGTAGCTCGGTCTACTGGTAGCCGCAGCCTACCTGTAGCTCTGTCTACCGGTAGCTCGGTCAACCGGTAGCTGCAGCTACTGGTGGCTCTGGCTACCGGTAGCTCAGCCTAATGGTAGCTGCAGCCTACCGGTAGCTTGACCTACCGGTAGCTGCATCCTACCGGTAGCTGGGTCTACCGGTAGCTACGGCCTACCTGTAGCTCGGTCTACCAGTCGCTGCGGCCTACCGGTAGCTCGGTCTACCGGTAGCTACCGCTTACAGGTAGTGTGGCCTACCGGTAGCTGTAGCCTACCGGTAGCTCGGCTACAGGTAGCCATCACACACCAGTAGCTCTCAGCTACCTGTGGCTCTGGCCTACCCCCACGGGTTTTTTTCCAGTGGCGTTCCTTCTTGCACAATTAGTGTTTTAAACCCTATTTTGACTTCTTTAAGCATGTTTTAATGCCCGGTAACGCACGTGAATGTTTTAATTAATTAATTAATGTGTCCGTTTAAGCCACCCAACCCCTTTAATGACGTGTGGGGCCACGTGGCCCACACACGACCCCGCACCTCAAGCAGTTTCGTGTTCTTATCTCAACCGTCTGCGACCCTTGTAAACTAAAGGGTAGGCATGGTTTCTTCTTCCACAATCATGGATTTTCATGAACAGCTTTTGGTGCATCGGGCGAGCCTCATCGTTATCCATAAATTTTCACGCATGGCTTAAGCGTTGATCATCTATTAACAAGTAGGGAATTTTCTCCTTCGTCTCTCTCTTTTGTGTATCATGTGGGGTGGGCATGCTTTTGTTTCTATAGACTTGGATAAACCAGACCTAAATAAAGATAATGAACGGATTCTATAAATAATGAGGAGGTTGTGATTGTTGATGTTGTTTATATTATGATTATCTTTCTGAGTTATGTTGTCTTACGCCTTCTGAAAATCGAGGTTGTTAGTGGTCGTTGTTTGTGCACTAATGAACCCCTCGTGGTGTTTTAAATGGCTTGTTTTGTAATTGTAAACTCCTGCTATGAAAATTAAATTGGTTAATCACGTATACCCGGCTGAATAAATTGAAAGCACCAGGATCAATCCTTATGTGATAACCCCCGGTAAAGCACATGAGAATTGAAATAATGGAGCATGTAAAATCTTTTAAATCTGAAAATACATGCATGGCTCTGCTTTGTGTCGGTGGTAGTGGTTCGTTTGTTTCCTTTTATGGGCTGATTTCTGGAGATGTGGGAGGGGATGGGAACCCCTGTTTCTATACTTTTGGTGGTTGTGAGATTTGTGGATGGGTGTTTACCTTGTTATATCACGAATTGGGGTGGGGTCCTCTGTTGATGAAAAGACTTTTTGGGGGAGGGGACACAGGGCAGTGTTCCGGGGTTTTCTGGTTCCAGTACTTCGCGGGTTCTCACTTTTCCTTTGTTTTTGTGACTTTACAAGAGAACCGGGTGTGGATAATTAGTTGACGTTGGGATGGTTTCTTTTCCTTGGTTATGATTATGGTTTAGTTTCCCAGTAGTGCTTAAAATTATTTGAACATTATTACTGAACATGAAAACAATAATGGGACAAATGGGTTTTGTTGGCGAGAGTTGTGACTCGGACTTGAGCGCTGTTGTGATCTATTGGTTGTCTAAAGAAAAAACTAACTTTGTGTGAGTGCTTGCTACCTATTTATATACTTGAAGTTTTGGGTTTCTTATTCGCTCCCCACCCAAGTTGATCACTTAGTGGTGAACACCCCCATTTCTTGGGGGAGGGTGTTTTTCCCAACACTGTTTTTAGTGGATGGTTATTAGCTCCTTTTCTGCTCCCTTTCACGGATAGTCCAAGTATCTTCGGGCAGGTTGTGATGGCCTGAGGTCCATTATTATCCCAAGAACCTTTGGGCGGGGTAGTGTAGTGATTGGCCAGGTGTGTGTGGTAGGTGGTTTCCCAAGTGTCTTCGGGATGAGGCCCAGGTGTCTTCGGGCGTGGCAGTGGATCTTCTAGCCCAGGTGTCTTTGGGAATGGTGGGGGTTGTTCTGGCCTAGATGTTTGTAGGCGTGGTTACGTGTGACAGTTGTGGCCCAGGTGTTTGCGGGCGGGATTTGGCAGTGGGACTGCGTGTGGTTGTGGCCCAGGAGTGTGCGGGTGGGTGTGGCAGTGGGACTGCGGGGAGAATGGTGGGATTGGTTCGATGCGTAGGATGTCTCAATAACCAGTGGAAAAGTGACGTGGGGAACCCAAACATCGATGTACTCTTATTAGAAATATTACTTGACTTGCATTATTTGGGGAGTGTGCCCTGCTGAGGCTTGGGTGGATAGTTTACCTTTATAGGTGTTTGGCTTACTCCTTTTCACCAGACTTTAGTACGTTCCCCCAATTGTGCACAAGATTCTTTGGTTTTCCCTATTGAGTGTACTTGTATTCTCACCCTACATATATAAAACTGCTTTAAGGTTTCTAGGCGGACTTCGGGGATCACGCATGACCATACTAGCTCGGACCTTGGGGCAATTGTAGTTGCTGTTTTTCATCATTTGGTACTTACCTTTGTGGTCATCTTTTGTACTTTGTGGCTTTTACTTTTGGAACATGCATGTGGGAATGGTTTACTTTTGGCATTACTTTTATTTTACCTTGTTTTTGTTGGGTTTCATCTTCTTATCTACCGATCCTATAAAACATAAAGGGGTAATGCCTTCCATTTGTGTGAAATTCTATACCCTTGGTGCTAGTCACCACTCCGGGAACTATTAAAGGCGGGTCTCAGGGGTCATTATCTATCCTTCAACTTAAAGAAGGAAGGGCCTAGCAATCTGCTGACCCTTCCCTCCTTTTGGTGAAGGCGGGTCATGACAGAATGGTATCAGAGGAGGTTGAGAGATAGGATGGAGTCTGGAGTTAGGCACAGTGAGGATTGCATGGGATGGTAGTGCAACAGTGTTGGGTGGCCTCGGTGCATGAATAAGGCCAGAGAAGACTGGCTAGGACATGGGATTTTTGGGCCCCCCGTGATCCGATGCAAGGACTCTGGACCTACTGAACGACCAAGTGATGCCATGCTGATTGTAGGGTAGAGACCCAAGGAAAGGTACACGCATCATAATGACTTGCGTTCTCGTGTTTCTGGTGTGTTTTGGGAATTAAGAATATACGAAAAGTTTAAGAAGTTTTAAAGACAATAATTTGCACTACTTGGGGTTTGGCATTCCTTGTTTACCTTACAACTATGGCACCTGGAAGGTGATTGTGTGTGGTGTAGACTATCGAGGCCCCGCAGACTACCTTGGTCGATCGGTAGAGAGCTGACCAGGAAGAGGAGGACGACCAATGGCAGAGGACTCTACGGGCCTTCCAACGACATACCCTCGAGAAGTATGAGGGCATCACCTCTGACATGAATACGGAAGGCTGGCTAGAGGAGATAGTGATAGCTTTCGGCCTGATTAGGGCCTTGACCGAGTATTGGGTTCCTCTTGCCGTCAGCCAGATTTAGGGAGCAGCGCGTCAGTGGTGGATGCTTTACCTGGGGGAGAGGAGAGAGTCTGAGGTGGCGTGGACAGATTCCGAGAGGGAGTTCTGGGCGGAATTCCTCTCTTCGATGATGAAGGCAGAAAAGCGATATGAGCTACTCTCCCTCCAACAGGGGAGTATGTTCATGTGGGAGCTAGGGATCAAGTTCAAGGACCTACTACGTTTTTCTCCAGACCTCTTTCCCGACGAGGAGTCTCGGGAAAGGCGTTTGGAGGAGGTGCTCCGACCCTCCCTCTATTATATTGTTACCCCCTTTACCCTGCCGACGTACTTGGAGGTCCAGAAGAAGGCCGAAGTGGTGGAGAGGATGTACGCTCTAGGAGGCGTGTCACGAGAGGGTATCCAGCTGGGACCATCGAAAGGGAAGGCCGTCAGCACTAGGCCTCCAGCGTCACGACCCTCCAGGTTCCGACTGGCAGGGAGCAGGCCGCAACAGTTTCAGTTTCAATCCCCTGGTCCTCGCCCTTTTCCATTAGGCCCGGGACCACTGTGCTTCGTCTGTGAGAGCCCTGGACATCTCTAATGTCAGTGCCCGGACCTTTCCAGCAGCAGCAGTAGGGACTGTGAGCTCCCGCTCCTCCGAGGGAAGGCATAGGAGGAGGAGGTCAACCTCAGGGACCTCGATCGGGGTGTGGTCGGGGAGGTGGTCGACAGCCGAGGGGTAGAGGAGCTGGGAATAGACAGTTACACGCCGCAGAGGCATTAGTTCTAGTAGTGTCGGAGGTTGTTCTAGCTACGATTAGTTTGTTTAGCACTCTTGCGTATGCCTTGTTCGATACCGGATCATCCCACTCCTTTGTTGCACCTAGTCTAGCCCGTGCTTTGGGTCTAGATGCTGAGAGACTCCCAGTGACCCTGGTGTCGAGCACACTAGTCGGGGGTCAAACTGACTTGTTGTTTGTTTGTCGGGGATGCAGGCTAATGATAGGGTCACATCAATCAATTAGGGATCTTCTTCTGCCACAGATATAGCCATACGATATCATCCTAGGCATCGAATGGCTATTCTCAGTGTGTTCCGTCATCGACTGCTTCCAGGGAAGGGTCGTGTTCTCAGACTTGGGTGGCCAGCGTGTTGTTTTCACCAGCGATCGGTGCAGTCAGAAGGGCGACAGGTGAGAGGATCCCCTCATCTCCTTGTTATCTGAGCTGTCAGTAGGGTCAGTGGATGCTGAAATTGTGGAAGTGCCAGAGATTGTCTGTGAGTTTATGGACGTCTTCCCTGAGGAGGTGACAACTCAACCCCCTCGACGTGATATCAAGTTCGGTATAGACTTGCATCAAGGCGCTCATCTGATCTTGATGGATCCTTACCGGATGGAACCTTCAGAGATACAGGAGTTGCGGATTCAGATTGACGATCTGATGAAGAGGGGTTATGTTCGACCGAGTGCATCACCATGGGGTGCTCCAATCTTGTTTGCAAAGAAGGCATATGGTGGTCTCATGTTGTGCATAGACTACAGGAGGCTGAATCAGGGGACGATAAAGAATCACTACCCTCTTCCGAGGATAGAAAATCTTTTCGACCAGCTGAAAGGGGCAGGATGGTTCTCTAAGATCAACCATGAGTCTGGGTATAACCAGCTGAGAGTGAAGGAGGGCGACATCCCAAAGATGACGTTCAGATGCAGATTTGGACACTTAGAGTTCATGGTTATGCCCTTCGGCATTACGAACGCCCCAACTGTGTTCATGGGGCTTATGAACTCCATCTTCCGGGAGTACTTGGATCGGTTCGTGGTTGTGTTCATCGACGATATCTTGATCTATTTGAGATCAGAGGAGGACCATGAAGATCATTTGAGGACGGTTCTGGAGGTCCTTTGACATCATCATCTCTATGGGAAGTTGTCGAAATGTATGTTCTGGATGCGAGAAGTGCACTTCCTCGGGCACATGGTGTCCGAGCAGGGAGTATCGGTGGACCCGTCAAAAGTTGAGGCAGTTGTTTCTTGGGAAGCACCCAAAAATGTGGTAGAGGACTGTAGTTTTCTTAGGCTGGTGGGTTACTATCGGAGATTCGTACCCAAATTCTCCCGAGTAGCGGCCCTTTTGACAGTTCTGACCAAGAAAGACCAGGTTATTGAGTGGGGTGAGCAGTGCGAGTCGGCCTTTAGCTATCTGAAGGAAAAGATGGTCAGTACCCCAGTGATGAGACTACCAGAAGAAGGGGCGGCTTATGAGGTGTTTTGCGATGCTTCAGGACAGGGACTAGGATGTTTTTCGATGCAACGACAAGGGGTGATCTCTTATGGGTCCAGGAATCTATGCCCTCATGAGCGTAATTACGCCACCCATGACCTGGAGCTTGCAACAGTCATTTTTGCACTAAAGTTATGGCATCACTACATCATCAGAGAATGCTTTTTGGTCTTCACGGATCACAAAATCTTGGTGTATATCTTCTCCCAGCGGGACCTAAACTTGCGAAAATGGAGATGGTTGGAGTTCCTCCTGGATTACGACATCGAGATCACTTATACTGAAGGCAAGGTCAATGTATTGGCCGATTCCTTGAGCAGGAGGACGTAGAAGGATGTGGTCCGAGAGTCGGCGAATGCCTGGAAGGCAATGAGGGAGTTTGATGCCTTACACCTAGATGCGAAGATGGATAACACTAGAGGTTGCCTATATCATATGGCAGTGTAGTCATCTCTGTTTCAGCATGTGGAGGAGTCAAAATGGGGAGACCCGGAGTGCGAAGTGATGCGTGACCGAGTTGACAAGGGAAGTGCTCCGGAAGGATGGATAGAGGATGGACAGAACTGGATGCTTTTCTAGGGAAGGTAGTTTGTTCCAGAGGCGATGTGCGGCCAGGTTCTCAGTGAGTTCCACAACTCACTCCTGGTGGTACACCTAGGAGTTTCTAAGATGTACGAGGTACTGAAGAGGCAGTTTTGGTGGCCCGGAGTTAAGCGAGCGGTGGCAGAGTTTGTGGCCAAGTGCTTAGTGTGTCAGCAAGTGAAGGCTGAACACCGAGTTCTGGGCGGGCTAAAACAGCCTCTAGATGTCCCCGAATAGAAGTGTGACGACATCTTGATGGATTTCGTCACAGTACTATCGATGGTCCAAGGGGGATACGACACCATCCGGGTGGTAGTGGATAGTTTGACGAAATCGACTCACTTTCTGGCGATCAGGGAGTCAAGTGCAGTGGATGCTTTGGCATGAAGATACATGGATGAGGTGGTGCGGTTTCATGAGATTCTGAGGTCTATAGTCTCGTATAGGGATGCATAGTTTACCTCACGAGTCTGGAGAGTATTGAAGCATGCTTTTGTCACCCAGCTATATCTTAGCACTGCTTTCCATCCCCAGACAGATGGGCAGACAGAGCGCACCATCCAGACCTTGGAGGATATGTTGCGGGCATGTGTTCTGGACTCAGGAGGATCATGGGTGCGCTACATGCCTCTGGTAGAGTTTTCCTACAATAATAGCTACCACTCTACCATCGGTATTGCCCCGTTTGAAGCTTTGTATGAGAGGCCTTACTGTTCACCTGTGTGTTGGACCAAAGTAGGAGAGGCAGGCATCCCTGGCCCGGAAGTGGTGCAGAGCACGACAGAGAAGCTTCAGCTCATACGGGAAAGGATGAAGGCGGCCCAGGACTGACAGAAGTCATATGCTGATATCAGGAGGAGGCCCTTGGAGTTTGAGGTTGGAGACCACATGTTCTTGAAGGTCTCCACTCGGCGTGGGCAGTAGAGGTTCAGCAAGGGGAGTAAGCTTTCTCCCAGGTTTATCGGACCCTTCGAAGTGTTGCGGCGGGACGGTGAAGTGGATTATCAGCTAGCGTTACCACCTCCACTACTGAGGATACATGATTTCTTCCATGTGTCTCAGCTCCGCCGGTATCTTCACGACGATTCACACATCCTTGACCGGGGTGAGCTGGACATCGAGGATGAAATGAATTTTGTGGAGAGACCAGTGATGATTGAGGATCGCAAGGAGATGGTGCTTCGTGGGTGAACCATTCCATTGGTTTGTGTGTTGTGGAGACATGGTGGTCTTGAGGAGAGTACGTGGGAGAGGGAAGTATATATGCGTACCCAGTACCTAGAGTTTTTTTGAGTTTTGTTCTTTGTTGTACCTATTATGGTGGAACGTTTTGTCTTTTTGATATGGAATGTACTGGTTTTCTTCCCCTGGAAGTGTGTGAAAAGCCCTGGCTATGGGGAGGAGAGGACCCGACCCCTAATCAAAATTCATTAAGGTGGATGCGATTAAACCCGTGAGGGCGAGTCAGTGCCACCCAAAGTGGATAATATCTTGACATGGGGGAGGAGACTCCCCAACCCACATGCCTGGGATGTTTGGCATGGTATGTTTCTTGGTTATTGACAGGGAAGTGTTTTCATTTAGCATGGGTTCACTCCTAAGAGGTATCTTTCGTGGTGGTTGTTCAGACCCTCTCTTTACTTCTGGTTTGTTTTGATTCTCGAGGACGAGAATCTTTTAAGAGGTATCTGATGTAATTGACCAGGTTTTCGGGGTCCATTACTTTTTGAATATCTCATGTTGTGTTTTTCTGGTCTGGGAATCACTGTTGTGTAGGTATACTGGTAGCCTTATCCTACCGGTAGCAGGCCTACCGGTAGCTCGGTCTACCGATAGCCGCAGCCTACCAGTTGCTCTATCTACCGGTAGCTCGGTCAACCAGTAGTTTTAGCTACTGGTGGCTCTTTCTAATAGTAGCACGACCTACTGGTAGCTACAGCCTACCGGTAGCTCGGCCTACTAGTAGATGCAGCCTACCAGAAGCTGGGTCGACCGGTAGCTGCGGCCTACCGGTAGCTCGGTCTACCGGTAGCTTCGGCCTACCGGTATCTCGGTCTACCGGTTGCTGCCGCCTACAGGTAGCTTGGCCTACTGGTGGCGGTAGCTGACCGGTAGATCAGCTACCAGTAGCCATCACCCACCGGTATCTCTCATCTACCGGTGGCTCTGGCCTACCCCCACGAGTTTTTTTCCAGTGGCGTTCCTTCTTGCGCAATTAGGGTTTTAAACCCTATTTTGACTCCTTTATGCGTGTTTTAAAGCCCGGTAACGCGCGTGAATGTTTTAATTAATTAATTAATTAATTAATGTGTCCGTTTAAACCACCCGACCACTTTAATGACGTGTGGGGCCGCGTGGCCAACCCACGACCCCGCACCTCAAGCGGTTTCGCGTTCTTATCTCAACCGTCTGCATCCCTTATAAACTAAAGGGTTAGACATGGTTTCTTCTTCCTCGATTGCAGCTTTTCACGAATAGCTTTTGGTTCGTCAAGCGAGCCGCATCATTATCCGTAAAGTTGCACGCTTGGCTTAAGCGTCGATCTTCTATCAACAAGTAGGGAATTTTCTCCTTCGTCTCTCTCTTTTGTGTATCATGCGAGGTGGGAGTGCTTTTGTTTCTGTAGAATTGGATAAACCAGACCTAAATAAATATAATGAATGGGTTCTATAAAGAATTAGGGGGGCTATGATTGTTGATGTTGTTTATATTATGATCATCATTATGAGTTATGCTGGCTTACGCCTTCTGAAAATTGAGGTCGTTGGTGGTCGTTGTCTGTGCACTAATGAACCCCTCGTGGTGTTTTAAATGGCTTGTTTTTTAATTGTAAACTCTTGCTGTGAAAAGTAAATTGGTTAATCACATTTACCCGGCTGAATAAATTGAAAGCACAAGGATCAATCCTTCTGTGATAATCCCCGGTAAAGCACACAGGAATTGAAATCATGGAGCGTGTAAAATCTTTTAAATCTAAAAATACAGGCATGGCTCTGCTTTGTGTCGGTGGTAGTGGTTTGGTTGTTTCCTTTTACGGGCTGATTTTTGGAGATGTGGGAGGGGATGGGATCCCCTGTTTCTACCCTTTCGGTGGTTGTGAGTTATGTGGCTGGGTGGTTACCTTGTTATATCATGAATTGGGGTGGGATCCTCTGTTGATGAAAAACCTTTTTGGGCGAGGGGACATGGGGTAGTGTCCCGGGGATGTCTGGTTCCAGTACTTCGTGGGTTCTCACTTTTCCTTTGTTGTTGTGACATTACAAGAGAACCGGGTGTGGATCTTTTGTTGAAGTTTGGCAGGTTTCTTTTCCTTGGTTATGATTATGGTTTAGTTGCCCAGTAGTTCTTAAACTTATTTGAACATTATTATTGAACATGAAAAAATAATGGGACAAATGGGTTTTGTTGGTGAGAGTTGTGACTCGGACATGAGAGCTGTTGTGATCTATAGGTTGTCTAAAAAAACCTAACTTTGGGTGAGTGCTTTTTACCTATGTATATACTTGTAGTTTTGTGTTTCTTATTCGTGCCCCACCCATGTTGAGCACTTAGTGTCGAACACCCCCATTTCATGGGGGACAGTGTTTTTCCCAACACTATTTTTAGTGGCTGGTTATTATCTCCTTTTCTGCTCCCTTTCCCGGATATCCCAAGTATCTTTTGGCAGGCTGTGATGGCCTGAGGTCCATCATTAGCTCAAGAACCTTTGGGGCAGGGTAGTGTGGTGATTTTCCAGGTGTGTGCGGCAGGTGGTTTCCCAATTGTCTTCGGGATGAGGCCCAGGTATCTTCGGGCGTGGCAGTGGATCTTCTAGCACAGGTGTCTTCGGTTATGGTGGTGGTTGTTCTGGTCTAGGTGTTTGCAGGCTTGGTTACGTGTGATATTTGTGGCCCAGGTGTTTGCGGGTAGGATTCGGTAGTGGGACTGCGTGTGGTTGTGGCACAGGTGTGTGCGGGCGGGTGTGGCAATGGGACTGCGGGGAGAATGGTGGGATTAGTTCGATGCGTAGGATGTCTCAATAACCAATGGGAAAGTGGTGCGGGGTACCCAAACATCGATGTTCTCTTATTATATATATTACTTGACTTGCGTTATTTGGGGACTGTTCCCTGGTGAGGCTTGGGTGGATAGTTTACCTTGATAGGTGTTTGGCTTACTCCTTTTCTCATGGGACTTTAGTACGTTCCCCCGCTTATGCACGAGAGTCTTTGGTTTTCCCTACAGAGTGTACTTGTATGCTCACCCTACGTATATATAACTGCTTTCAGGTTTCCAGGAGGACTTTGGAGATCGCGTAGGACCATACTAGCTCAGACCTTTTTGTATATGCAGTTGTTGTTTTTCTTCTTTTGGTACTTTCCTTTGTGGTCATCCTTTTTACTTTGTGGCTTTTACTTTTGGAACATGCATGTGGGAATGGTTTACTTTTGGCTTTACTTTTCTTTTACCTTGGTGTTTTTGGGTTTCATCTTCTTATCTCCCGATCCTATAAAACATAAAGGGGTAATGCCTTCCATTTGTGTGAAATTCTATACCCTTTGTACTAGTCGCCACTCTGGGACCTATTGAAGGCAGGTCTCAGGGGTTATTATCTCTCCTTCAACTTAAAGAAGGAAGGGTCTGGCAATCTGCTGACCCCTCCCTCCTTTTTCTGAAGGTGGGTCGTCACAATCATCTCTCCACCATGCTCAAAATTTTCATTAGGATCAATATCTGAAAAATATTTTCTAGTATTAATTTCCTCTAGCAATATTTTACAAGAATAGTTGGTTTTAGAACAAATGACAACCAACCAAAAATAAAATTTTTGAATAATAATCCTTTTATCTAAACCAATTTCATTCTCCGCTTAATCTTTTTATATATTATGTTATGATGAATGTTGTTTTTTTATCAATTTTTACTTATATGGTTACTCACTTTTTTATAGGTTACATGTGGTCTTCCAGCTCAAAAAAAACATTGGAATCAAAAATATCCACTATCTAAATCAATATTGAAAACAAGGTATAAAAATTATTGTAACAAATTTTAATACTTATTAGTGATCTTATTTGGATAATATATAAATATTATACCCATTCTATTAATAATAAACATGTATTAAACAAATAATAAATAAAATCTCCTAATGTGATGGGAATTATTTCCTGAGATAAAAACTAATAATCAATAGCTTTTTTATAAAATAATAATAATAAATATATTAAACAGAAGGTAAAATAATATATTTTTTATTTCCCGGTTTTTATTTATATATAATTCTATATTCATACTTTTTAATATTTAGTAATTAATTATTTTAAAATGTGTTACAAAATATCTGCATTAATAAAAAATTTATGAAACTATTTTACAAATTTGTATTTTTGTGTTCACATATTCACTATAACTACATATTAATAGTATGTCCTATAAGTTTACTATATGTATTTTCAAATGTATGAATTACTATATGAAAATAGATTAATGAAAATATTTTTTCATTATTGATAGAGCGGGATTCAAATTGATCTTGTCTTTTTCTAATATATGATTTTTATTAATCGATTATTAGGATAAGGAAATATTAATGGGCTTTCACCTATAAAACTATTTCCATGGGAGTAAATATGTCTCATTATAGGATATACAATATATTATTGAGTTCAAAAAAATTTCCATATGCATTACTTAATTTATATGTTTCTATAACGAAATATTTATTGTAATTAAACTATGGTATCCATATGGGGGGTATATTCGTTATTTCTAGAATATTTTGTTCATTATTATATGTACAGATTACATAGTAAAAATATTATTTGGTATTTATACCATTTTTAATCCATTTAATTTTTTTTTTGGAAAACTAATATATAGTATGTTGTGTAAACCAATGGTTTTAGTCACTGGTCATTTACATTTCCAGGGAACATTCCCAAGGTCAACCAGAAGCTGATCTGGGGCTTTATCATTATCTATTATAGTCCATTAAAAAATAATTTAAGAAATATTTTATTTGGATATTAAAGACCTTTATTGCACTAAAACATAAATTTATTTACTCAACTATTTCATACATGATTAGAATATTAATAATTTAGTTGTAAGAAATTTTAAAACAACAATTCTTAAGGACATAATTACAAGAAATTGAAATAGTGACAATAACTTTGTAATACTCATTTAATATGGACTCTAGGACCCAATATATGTAAATATATTATTATAATAATATAATATTATTTAATGAATCTATGATATAATGTAAAATAATAATGTTTTTATGTAAATGAATATACTCTAATTATTATTGTTTGTTTACAAGTTCATTTACAAGATGAATTCAATATTATTTTAAATTATTCAATTTAAAATGGTACGGTTTATTGTTTTGTATTACATTATTTTTTCTAATATTCTGGGAATCATTTTAAATAAAATTTTGATAAAGAACAAATAATATTACGTAGTTAACAATTCAAATTTCAATCTAAAATTTTCAGTATGACTTTATTTATTATAATATTAATTAAAAATATAAATATAAAAATATATTGTAATTTTTGAAAATATAATGATATTAATGGTTGGAGATAAAATAGATTAGAAAAAATGGGTTTTCCACCATTACAAGTATATCTTTAGATTCATGGAAGAAATCATGTATTTAATTAATTCATTTATTCTTATATTTATCTTCCATTATTTGTATGATTCTAGATTCTATTTATCAATTTTTTATTCATCTCATCTCAATTCACCATTATAGAACTATATACAATGTTGTAATGGTGAATATACATGCAATGAAACTATAATCGGTAAAAAACTACACTCGTAAAAACAAGATAAAATTTTCTGAAGAAGAAATGAATGTGGTAAAGGGAAATAAATTTAACATTCATCACACTTTTAGTCCTTTTTCATTATGATAACACCAAAATACTCATTCATTTTATTAATTTTCAAAAAAATGCAAAAAAATAGGAAGTATTGAAAAAGTTTAATATCACAAGGAAACAAAAATTGATGAAATTAAAAAATTTAAATAAAACATATAGGGTGAATGTATTTACACTTTATAGAGATATTTCTCTCGTTATTAAAAATCTGAGAGTATTTATCTATATCTATATGAACACATGATCTTATTTACCTATGTAAAAAATCATAATCTACACCAGGGATATGCACCAGGATTTATTATCCATAATGAGAAAAGTACCTTAGTGGATGTAATCTAATAAAACAATAAATGATCCCAGAAATGTGTTATGTTTCCTATAAAAATAATATGTGGTGATGTTCATTAATATATTAATTTATGGTATGTGCTAGAGGTGGAATGAACATTGGAAATATCATCTCTTCTTGGTCAAAGATTCTTCTCTATTATTCAGCCTTAGGGGGATTAACTCTAAAATTGGAATTGTTCTACACAATTGAAACCTGGATGCTTTATATATATATATATAAATCATTAGGGTGTATTAATATACTTTAACAATATTAAGAAATTATTAAAATCATGTAATATCCCATGAAAATGAGTATGAGCCACATGGAACCCCCAAAAATGAGTATATTGTGAACTAGAATGTATAGAAATAACAAAATCACATAAATTGTGAATAGAAATAACACAGTTGAGCCATTTGAATTATTTGGTTACTTTTTTATGCTATTTACTTTTCATCAGTCACTTAAAGGGATACCACAAATATTATATTGAACAAACATTATATATTCCTTTACAAGTAGTGAAAATCTATCATTTTATTGATATCCTAGGGTCAAAATTTATAGCATTGTCAGAATCTACACAACCAGTCAATAATTTTAATGAACCAATAATCTTAATATATAATAATTTAAGAGATGAAGTTGAATAAATTTACCTTCATAACCAATTAATATAATTCTAATGTGTATTTCCTAGATTTTATATAAACAAGCTCAATATGTAGACCCCAAAAGTAATATCTCGCATGGTACAAATCATATAATACATAATACTCACCACTATAGTATCATATGGTATTCTATACATATATTCAACATTATAATATTTTTCATGTGATTGGGTCAATGAAAATTTAATATTTTGGTAAAAATGAATGCTATTATGTTTTATTTCATTAAAAACCCACATAAATATTTATGAATATATAAACATTGAGATTAATAATGTATATTTTACATCATATCCCTAATAATTTTAATGCCCAAAATTTTATTAGCACAACCAAGATATTTAATTTTAATAATTAAATTCAATTTCATTTTAACAAGGGCTATTAATATTATATCACCACATATTAGTAACTTTTCATCAATATAAAGAAGAAATTAATGCGAGCAATTTTAACATATTTAAAACAAAAACATGTTTCAACCTGACTCCAAATAACACATTTTTCTATATGATCTCTTCATGATTCAAATATAATTTTCATGAAGACTTTTTAGTCCATGTAGTGTTTTATTTTCAAAATATACATCACTTTATTTGAATTCATGATCAGAACAATATGATTCCCCATATATATTGAAATAGGTTTGGGGACATCCCATTTATTAAAAATATAATTAAAATAGATAGAAATCAATTTTAGATATGGTTAAGGTATAACCCATTATGATCATAAAAGTCTATAGGCACAAAACCTTAGATTTGAGTGGCACAAATCCTTATATTGGAGAGGCCCAAAATCCCATTACACAAATCCCATTATAAGAAAACCTATTAATAATGGTCTAAAATAACCAGACCCAAAGCCAAAATTACTATAGAAAACACCACAGTAAAAACACTTATTGTTAATGCTGTCGTTGCCACACCATCGATGTCCGAAGGCTATAGATGAACATGATTTTTCACATCAAAGAACACAATAAAAACTCACCTAGATACCCATCATTTATTTTTTCAACTAAATGAAACCAAAAATACTATCTAGAACTGCCTAAAAAACATTCCACCTAGGCTATCCACCACTATTTTTGATGAGATCCACTAATCGTAACCCGCTTGAAATAGTTTTGTTCCACACTAGAACTGCCAAAAAGTTTGTGAATCACACCAAAATTTTATATCAAGGAATCCAATGCCGGATTTGTGCAGCCTCTGTTGATTCCAAAATAAAGATAAGTCCACGATCCCTTCCCCCCCCCCCCACCCATCAAAAACTATTCATCATCATCTAAGAAGGATCCCACAACCACATAATGTGATCATCCAAGATCCATATACCCAATTCCTTGATGTTGTTATTCTAATCTAGAGGGCATGTCGTTGACCAAGATCACCCATGCTATGCATCTCTTTTCCTTCATTTTCCACCAGACCCGTGAAGCCGCTAGTGGCCCATCCCACCAAGGGTCATCACTCCCGCAGCATCACTTTTCTTCCTAAGAGAGAGAAACCAAATCTGCACTAGGGTCACGCCGAAGTCACTGGGAATGCACTTATGAAGAAGGGGTGAAACCATAGGACATCCAGATAGCTCTCAGTTGAAACTGATATCCCCCCCCGACTCCTCATAGATAAATTATCATTTATATCCTGATGTATAAAATAGAATTACCAACTATATTTTTTCTATGTAAATTATAAATATGATGTAAAAAAAGATTAATTCTTACTGAATATTATTAAACAATAGGAGATTTTATTCATTATATGATTATTTATATTTGAAGGAAGCCTTAATCCAAAAAAACAATATTTAAACACCACAAATTTCCATATAATTTTATATTATTTTATTTTATAGATCGATTTATAGTCAAATACATTCACAATAGGTCTTTTGTTGACTATAATCTAGGTATGATTCTTTCTTATGAATCATATATCATCATCCATTGATAAAACCCAATGGTCATGTTTTTTATCGCTGATAGATTATTTTTAGAATTGTGGGTCCCCTCCTCATATATCAATATTTTTATTCAAGGAAAATTAAACCATATCAATAAAAATATACATAATACGTGATTTGACTAATCCACTGAACATATACTTATTGAGCTAATAAACCCTATGGACAATAAGATCATTATTATTATTTTACCATCTAAATTGAATAGAAATTCTAATGTGTGATGAAAAATTTCTAAGAGGTAGGTGGATAAGTCTCAATATGGGATGCACTAACACAGGGAATCTCATCCTCAAGATCCATTATCTTAGATGGATCACCACTACCATCAATAGAAGGTCATACTCTAGAATTAAATGAACCATGAAACACTATATCATGATTAATGATATAATTCTCCATTCATTATTTATCAATACAAATCATATAGAATTTTCCCTCATAGGGTTTCCTAATAAAATTAATTTAAAACCCATAGGAAGAAGGTTAATATTTATTAAATAAGATTTGGTTGTCCATACAAACACACTAAGGTGTCCATAGTATTTGGATGGACATATGTAGCTGACTATTGTGGACCATAGATCAGCCACATGCACCTACCATACATAATTCCCCTAAAGTTCTACACAAAATCTTGAGTTTCATAGGAACCCTAAATTGATTCTGAGAGATTTTATGTTGGCCTTGAATTAGTCCAATCTTGCACGATTGACCTAAATGAGAATCAATAAAACTGTTCTTCTATATTGGAGATTTATATTCTGTTTGTAGTCAGGGGAATTAGTGAGAAAGTTAATATATATATATATATAATTTCAAAATAATTTTAAGGAAAAACTGGGAAACCCTTAATAGAACATTAAAAAATAAACTCAAATTAAGACTTACAAGGAACTTCACCTCCCCAAAAACTACATCGTTATGTCAAGCCTCCACTACATATGACTGCTCAGCAAGCTCTCTCGCACAGCATTGTGTGTGTGTGGTACCGATGGGAGTGACATACCCTCTCGTTCATTCACATCTGAATGGTCACACATAGATGAATGATCTTTGTTCTGTATCCTCATCTCGAGCTGATTCTTTTAGTGATAGATGTTTTCACCATCAAAATTCATAATAAAACCAAATACCAAAAGGTGACTCAAAACCCGCCTATTTCAGATAAACCATCACTGACAAAAAACCAAACATCAAATTAAAAAGAACATCGAAAAGCCATGAAAATAATAACCATCATTGATCATCTCTAAATGGTTTTCTCGATCCCACGTCCCAATGGACCAAGAAGACCACCACATTGATCTTCCTTGAAGATAATGGAGGAATCCTTAAACCACAATAGAGAACCATAAAACCTGAGGCTGAAAATGTGAGTGATGGGATGGCCCGAATTCCAATAAACTGTAGTAACACCCTCAAACACCACATCTAAGAAACCAATATGAGAACAAATGTCACCTGTGAACCAAATGAATGCATCCCAACATTCATAAACAAAACATCAAAACCTTTACAAAGAAGATTGCCTCATGTATATCAGCAAAACAAAAACCCATGACCAGATCCACAGAATCGCCACTATAGACTGAAGTTTAGGTTGGTCATCCAAGCCTCTTCCCACCCGAAATACCATCACTAGATATAAGGAGATACATAAAGTCACTGCCTATTTCATCACATGACCATAACCCTCACAGTAGAACAATAACCCATAAACAGATTGATAGAATTTCAAACAAGTTCTAGAGAAAAGTTCACCAAATTAGCACTGACTATAGGGAAGAAGAATATTGTTTCACCTTGGAGAAGAAACTGTTGGACCAGATGAAAGATGGATGCCACATTGAGAAGAAACACTTCGAGCTCATGAAAGCTGAAGGCCACACTGAAGAGCATCACTAGATCTTACAGATGAATCGCGTGGACCAAATGAAAGATAAAAGACACGCTGAGAAGAAACACACTGATTCGTTGAATACAGAATGCCAAAATGAGAAGAAACATGCCTTCGTCTCTCGAATTCCCATGTTGAGCCAAGAAACACAACTCCTCTATAGGGAAAAGATATCCACGGCTGAAGATCAAAGCCACCAAAGACGAATCCTGGAAATGCCTGCGACCTTGGACCCACCGCCTTCACCACTAATGCCCGCTAACTTTTATTTTTCTTCTTGATATTTCTTTCCCAGTTTTATTAATTATTTATTAATTTGAATTAATAAAATGAATGATTGGAGTGGTGTTTTATACACGAATGTAGGGCTATATGTTAGAAGAATTTTAATTTTTATTTCTATTTACTTCTTTCACTTCCTATTTTGTTGATTTTCTCTGTATTATATGGCTATATTTTATATTCATCAATTCTGTTTTTATCATGTCTCTATTTACTATAGTTTTTAGGTATTTATGAAAATTTGAATAGCTATTTAACCTTTTATTTAGATAATAATGTTATACAATAGGTTTCGTATGATTTTTCCACAACTATATTTTCATTTAACCCTAACAATTGTTATATGGAAATATCCTTAATCAGTTGTATGCATGAGAATAAAAAATTATATCCCATTAGGATACATCTTGGAATAACCATTTTGAAATACAATGATGAGTTTTTTTAAATATTAATAGATATATAAAATATAAATGTTAGTATTTAAGATTGGGATCATTACATTAATATTTTAATCTCTTAATGGAGTTTAGGTGAACATCTCATTGATTTTATGATGTATGGATGAGATTATATGACCATAGAGGAATTGATGTCTTATTTTTTTCTCATGAATACCATGGGATGGATAATGTTAAATATAAAATTAAGGATCTTAATGGGAATGATACTTCAATGTTTTAAGGAGTTATGGAAGATTAAAAAGTATGGTGGAAATAACCATAGAAAATATAGGTATTCTTAGCCTCTATCTATAATAGTAGAGGTTACGTGCTACCACTAATAGAAACCTGGAAATATCCCACATGATCTAAATAAAAATATAGAGAATATCAAAAACATTTTTGTGACCATTAACTCTTTACCAACCATGGATTTTAATTTTTTGAGGTGTTGTGTGTTTTTTGGGGCAATTTTCATGCTGAGTGAGTTTTATGATCAGAATATTACTACCATATACTACAAGATATGATATTTTTCAAAAAACCAAACAGATATTAGTGAAAGGATGTTTAAGGGAACCATAGAATTTGTAATTCCATAGGTAGTGGTTATATTATGATAAATATCTCAAACAATTATATTTTTACCTTATAGGATGTGAGATGGGTTCCATATTTAAAAAAGAATTTGATCTCAATATCTAACCTGGACCATCTAGGATTCACTTTTAAACTTAATATTGGTTTTATTAAAATTTATACAGGATCCTACATAGTAAATAAAGTCCCATTACCAAATTGGATATATTTTTTTGGATGGAAGAACAAAGGTAAAGGTGTTGGAAAGAACCAATGTCCCTAATAATGAAATAACTATGCATTGGAATTGTCTTATAAGGAATGAGAGTGCTAAAGAACTGAAATAATTTATAAATAAATGGCTTCTCAGTCATCTTCCACTAATTAACTTAAAATTTTGTGAGAATTGTGTCTTGGGTAAGTCTAAATCAATATGTTTTCATAAATCAATCATTAAATATGGCCATCGACTATAGTATGCCTGCTCTAGTTTATTGGGAACTTCTATGACTACCACCCATAGAGAAGGATCCCCTTTTCCAATATTATAGAATATATATTATAAAATTTTCAGATTTCAATTTTTCAATATAAATATGATGTACAAGTGTTGTTTCTATCTTGTAAAGTATTTTTCAAAATAAAATCTAGGGATAAATTAAGGGCCTTGTGGAATGATCATAACCTTTAATACCTATCTACTAAAAATTCAATGTTTTCTAAAGATCATGGAATTTTGAGACAAATATCTATGATTCATACTCTTTATTAGATTTCTCTAGTTCATTTTTTGAACTCTATTATTATTTATTGGGTTCAAATAGTTGTTGTATAATCATGTTTTTTCATGTATTTTTTGGAAGAGGTTTCCTCCATTAATGTTTACATAAGCTATAAGTGTACTTTTTTAATGGATATAAATATATGAGAGAATTATGGGAATCTATCCCCTATCTTATATACATCAAGGGGTGTTTTGGTTCACAACCTACGCTCATGTCAAAAATTATATCCATGAGCCTAAGAAAGTCAAATATATTTTCATAAGACACCCCTATATGGTGAAATGCATAATGAAATGTGTTTAAAACCTTATATTTTAACAGTGAAAAATTAAATAGGATGTGGTGTTTAATGATTCATTTCCTTCTACTGTCTATCCAACACTTAATAGAAGTTTTAATCCTTCTCAGCTATTGGATCTTTAGGTTGATCCTCTATGTGTTTGTGAGTCCCATGTTGAGACTTGTCAACATACCTATCAACTGCCTTTTTCTCATACTGTTCTAGAATTCATGTTAAATTCTGATAATGATCCTTATGATTGAGAAATAAATGAAAATTTTGGTTATAATCACATTATAGATAAGTATAGGCGTGTTTTCAAACAACCTTCTTGGTATAACCATGTTGATATATTTTCTATTGCCTTGCATGTATTTAAGGATCAGGGTGGATAGGCTCTAAAATGGATTAACATTTTGTTAATGATAATAACACTACACATTGGATTTAATACTTGTAGGGTTATATGGAATCCCTAATAAAGAACCATACTTTTTCAATAGATAGAAAACTACCTACTGTAAAGTTGAATTATTGTAAATTTATATATAAATGAAAGGTATTAAACATTATAGGGAACAATGTAATGGTTAAAATCAAAAATGTGGCAGAAGACTTCATTTAATATGAAGGAATTGATTATTCCAAATAATAACTCATATCCATCCATCCAATGGCCCAACGGCCTTTATTTTTTATTGATTTTTGATAATACACTTTTCAAGGGGTGAGGTGGAACCCTTAAAAGGCTCGTAGGCATAAGTATTACATAGCACGTAGGCCTTATAAAAATTCATTGCTCGTAGGCTTCAAACATTACATACATCCCTGACTAACTACATGGAACTGATCCTCCCTAGCATCTTCATCATGAAATTAGCTCTCTACCATCGCATGGCTATTCGTCTAGGCTATCACATGCATGTAGAGGCTTGTCCTGATGGTAGGTGTCATACCATCTTATTCTTGCAATCGGTGTATCTTTTTCTGTGGGGAATGATCCTTGCTCATCCTCCAATAGAGCTTATTCCTTTTAGGTGGTCTGGTTTGCATCTGTACTTAAGGTGGTCCGAAGGCCATGAGGTGGCCCGATGGCCTTACTGGCTCGATGTCTTGGGTGGCCTGAAGGCCTTAAAAGTCTCAAGGACCAAATCGATGGCTTGCAGGCCCAAACGGGGGATAATTCATGGCAGCTACAGTTCCAAACATTTCCTGCTACAGTACCTACTACAATACTGCATATTTCCGGCTACAGTACCTGCTACAGTACTGTGCAGTTCCCACTATAGTACTGCTATAGTACTACACAGTTCCAACTATAGTACCTGCTACAGTACCTCCTATAATTAATCATTTTTAATAAGAATTATTATTTATATTTTTTCCCATTTTGATCTTCATATATAATAGGTATATATTAAAATTATTTCTAACATGGTGATCTCTATGAAATACTAAATATGAAACCACTAACTACTTTTAGAATGAATTAAAGTATAACCAATTTTTCTTGATTAATAAATCATTATATTTATTTAAACTAGGTTAATGAAAATAGTATAATAATTTTGAATCATCTATGTTAAAAAAATTATTTCATAATGAGTTAGTTTGATGAATGTATATATTTTAAATTTATCAAAAATTAAACCTTATATTTACTAATTTATGTTGATGACATGTTACCCATGTGTGTTGGTATGGAATTAAAGACCTATGTTAAAATGAAATTGAATATTTTTGAATAATGTTATGGAATCAACTAACTGAATTTTTGGCATGGAAATTATTATAGTTATAAGGCACAATCATATTCATTTATCTCAACATTATTATATCCATAAATTGTTTTAATGTTATTCATTTCATGATTAATAACTGATTAGCATTCCTTTTTCACAACATTTAAAATTTTAATTATTTTAATGACTTGTCATAGATTATGTATTTAAATATATAAATAGAGTAACATATGATAATGTAGTGGGATTATTATTTATGTGATGATTTATAACTATCTAGATGTCACTTTTTTTCTTTCCATTGAGAAGGTTCATTGAAATTTTGAGAAACTTAAAATGGCATTCTCTTAAATTGTTACTATGGTACATTTATTCTACTTTGTTTACTCTAATTTGTTTACATAGTAATGTTAATTATTTAGAATCAGTGAATGATTATGTATATTCTAACTATATTGAAATTTTTAATACCATTAAGTAACTAACTGGGGTTTTCACTGTGTGTGGAGGACCAATATCCTAGATGTGAAAAATGTGTTCGATGGTTTCACTCTCAGCCACTGAATCCACATATATATCATTGAAAAAATCTAATAAAGAATATGTATGGATCAAGGGATTGATTTTGATATACATTTATGTAATTGTTTTGTCACTGTACATTATGGTTCATAATCATATCATTATGTTTGTGGGTTCCATGTGGCTCCTTCTCATTTAATTGGGTTGTTACATTATTTATCAATAGTTACATATTATATATGGGAATTTATACCTTTGGATGATTTTAGTTAATTCATAATTCATTCAAGGTAACCCATTACAGATCATTCCCAACCTCATATTGAAACCATCATGAATGAAATATAAATAAAAATCCTAGAACTATGCGAACTGAAATTACCAATCGTCATCCACCACATGTGCCCCTATCATGTAATTCCCATAAAGCATTACATATGATAATATTAATAATTATTTTTTACCTGGAAAATAAAAAATTTGAATAAAAATATGATTATCTTATAGGTAAACCCCAAATCATAACCATTCCCTTGATATAAATTTAAAAAATTAACTATCAAATATGAATCATTCATTATTCATGTAATAACATTATAAAATGATTAAAATAGATATGGTTTCATTTATTATTTCTTGAAATTGACAAAAATAATCTTCCACCCCACCTAGTGAACTTAATAAATCCAATTCAAATTTTATTTCCACATATTTTTTATTCCTTGGATTACTCTAATTTCTTCCACATACCTTATATATGTTTTTTAGAATATCCCATTACTCTATTTTTTCCATGTTTTCTTTTTTACATTGATAACTGAAAATTAGTTATTCATTAATATCAACAATAATTTATGATTATTTAATGATCCATATTTCATATTATTTTCCATATAAAATCCATATGAATTAATACATACCTTTTTCATTTATCTCATACCAGGTCACAAACTAACTCAAGTCGTCACAATGTAACTCAAGTCATCCCAAAATCATCCACCTGAGACGGTCCACAATAAGTCCTGAGAGGAATTCGCAATCCTCTAGGGATGGAAACTGGTGTTATAAATCATTCATACTAAAGTTTTATAATCCTTTATCACAATAACAAAATAAGTACATAAACAGTTAAAAACTAATTCTAAAAGTATAAAATAAAAATACAATGGAATTGATAAAATTAAAATCTATACATACTTTTTTGTGACCTTGTTGGTCACCATAATCCATTGAACCAATCTATCTCCATGAAGAATTATACTAATATGTGAATACACCTAGAGCTAAAAACATAAATATAGGAGTAGAATTGAGTATAAGAACTCAGTAAACATGGCTGAATATACTACTGCCTATAATTTACTATTAAAAAGAAAAAATAATTAATTATAGGTAGAAAATAAATCTTATAAAAACATCTACTCTTTTAATAAAAACAAGAAACAAGCATTCATTTTATGTAAAAATTATTTCTGTTATACTTTCAAAATAATTATCTATATATGAAAAACTATTCAATTAATTCCTTAAAAAGGATAAAAATTTTATTATAGGTTTATCAATATTAAAAAAATATGATATTATTTTATAAATAGACAATAATAACATCAGAAACCAGATGGAAGAGAATTTTAAAATAATAATATAAAAAACAAGAGTAAAAGGGAGAAATAACCGAGAAAAATCCCTAAAAATCTTTTCTAATTGGATATCTATAATCTTTTTACTCTTTATTATCAAGCTATATAATTATTTCTCATGAAAATTATGCTAGTGTAGTTGAATCTAATTTTCTAGAGGTCTACTAAAGAATCATCTTTTTATTTAGATACTACTACAGTATAATCCTACTACAGATCCCAGGTTAGTGTTGTGCCGACCAAACCAGCAACCTAGTCTTTAGTCCACACTCTTAAGTACGTAGGTTCTCCATTTGATTCATTAAAATGGAGGTGATTTTTTACCAATCCAGAATATGAATACATACCATATAATGACACAAAAAAATACTTTATTTACATTATCACTACAGATCTCTCTATATAAGTGCATCCCCATCCAAAGTATCTTTTTGTTGAAGATTGAATTTTTTCTTCTCGATGATGGTTGGATTTTCTAAAAATGTATTCACATTTTTTTCATCATTGAGCTTGATTCAATCTGTTATAAAATGATTAAGATAAAATAGACCAAGCCTGTGAATTTTCACATATCACCAATCACTAATTTAATACATAAACAAAATTTTCAATTCAATAGGAATTCCTTAAGATTGGTATTTTAGTTTTTATATATCAATTAAAACATCAAACTGAGAATCGTCATTTTATAAAAAAGTGTTACATTCCGAAAAGTTATTGGAAACTTATTTTAACTTAAACAACCCATGTTGGAAGCATAGTTAAATTATGTTAAAAAATTAAAAACTATTTCCAGGAACCACAAATACTTTTTCATTTTACATATATACTACAAATTAATGTAAAACCTCTTTTAAAACACTCAATAAATCATGAAATTAAAATTTATGGCTCAAACATAGGAAAAAAATCACAAAACATGCTATCTTTGAAGACTTTCACTTCACAAATAAACACATATACAACTTCATGTGTATATATATGCCCTTTGGCCTAATATACACATCCCCCTCACTTTGTGGGAATATGTAAAAAAAAGATACAAATATATATATATATATATATATATATATATATATATATATATATATCTGTGTGTGTTTGTGTGTGCATGCGTTCACGTGCATACCTATGAATTAAAATGAAAGTCACCTTTAATAATGGTGGTCCAAAGCTACCCCACAGATTTGAAATGTGAACTAAAAAAATAAATGAAACCCAAAAGTCACAAAATACAAAATTAGACATTATCAATTGTTTTATAATAAAAGACAAAACCCAAACCCAATCAAGGACTCATTCCCTTCAACATATGTAGAAGGAACCAACCATAATGGGACACAAGAACTCTATACATCATGAAAAAATCATAATAGACACAAAAATCAACTTAGGGTATTAACCTAGGTCTTCTCCACCAAAAGGGATGACTGGAAACCCAGTTTTATAGGTATAATATGTATGAGGAGAATATGGGTTGCTAGCCTTTAACAATTTCACTATAAATATGGAGGAATAATGATGAGATGAGAACCTAAGAGGGGGCTGTAACGAAACAAAATTTTATCAATGAAATTACCCATCTTATAATTATGTTATATATTAAGAAAATGCATCATATTTAGAACACATTGAAAACATTATTATCATAAATGTAGAATGAAACAAGTGGTGTTTATAGAAATTATGAAACCATTACTAATTTAATAGTAACATGTCCATTGGAATAGTAATAGAGCATTAAGAATAGTAATTTGGCCAATAGAATAGTAAAATCAGCTATGGAAGTACTAATAAAATTTTAAATATTATAAATGAAAATAAGATATATTTATATCTTGCAATAAGTAATTAAATGTTTTAAAAAATGAAAAATACGTGATGACATTTTTGTGGAATGTAAATTATTATTTAAAATTTTGAAATATATATAATGATTTAAAAGAAATTTTATTTTCATTTATATATTCATTAATTGTTCTTTTGTTTTATTATTATTATAATATAATTTTATGATACCATAATTAATTATACAAAGTGTCATAAAATCAGTTATAATATTAAAATCATTATTTTTCATAAAAATGGTTATTTTAATTAAATATTTAATTTATCATACCATGAAAAATATTTTTATAATGTTTTTTCAATTTTTTAAATCTACACATCAAATAATATTTATGGTGAATTTTTAGTATTTTTCTAAAATAATGGAATTTTTTTTAACAGTGAAGTACGGTAATTTAGGGTATTTAAAATTTTAACCCAAATAAATGAATTTTTTATTCATGGATGATGTAAAAACAAATAACATAAAACTCAAAATAACTATTTACTATAATTAGTCACAACAATCAATAGTATTAATATCCTTGATAAAAAATAATAAACAAATTAACAAAATAATTAAAAAACCCCTCTATGATATAAGTCACAATAATCAACACTGTCTATAATTAGTCACAATAATCAACACTATTTTTATTATTGTCTTTCTTTTATCACCAAAATTCCATTTTCAAGTGTCTTAAAGAGGTTCTAGAGGATATAATATTAAATAGTAATAACCCTCCTTCCTTTTTTTCCTTTTTTCCCTCCCCTCACCTAACCTACCCAAATTTACATGATAACTACATTATAATAAATATACAAGAATTTTATTTTGATAATGTAATATCCATAATCAAATCTATTATCATCTCCTCCTAATTCTAATGATTAAAACATTGATTATGGGGTGTTGATTCAGAGCTTTCATGGATGACGAGTTTTTGTTTTTAATTAACTCTATCAAGCCTGGTTATAAAACCATTTTTATTGATAGAAAAAATTATAATATAATTATTACAACTTATTTACCATTTTGGAATTATTACATAAACATAATTTTTAATAAAATGATACTGGCTAATGATGGTCATAAAAACCACTAAAATAAAAAAATCATTTCTCATTAACATTTTATCAAATAAATCATCCTCATGCCAAAAAATAAATTGATATATGTGAAAATTTAAATTTATTTAATTTAATTAATACCATATAATCTCAGTTTTAGTTAAAATTTTCAATTGTATAGGAACTTCTATAGTTATATACAAGCGAACATTTTGGGAAACCATGACATGAAGGCGCCCAAAATCATAAAATTAAACACTATAACTCATCTAAATCAGCATAAATGAACTCCATAAAATAATAATTAATCAAATATATGTTTCAGTTCTTATGAATTAAATTATTAATTGATATAATTTTATTATCAATGACATTATGTGAAAATGTATAACATGTTATAATATATGGTAAATGATTCTCTTTGAACCCCAATTTTTTCCTTCAGGTTACCCTTTCCCTTTAATTACCCTAATGAAATACTTAATTATTCTTATGTAATCCTCCTAAATTATGTTTTTAGGTTCTAAAAATATGTACATATCTGAAAAATTATTTCTTTTATAGGTAAATACATGTTTTATAAGGTTCCCTTTTTAATTCCCCTAATAAGAAAGCCCGATTAAAGGAAACGTCCCAATTTATTCTGCATTTTTTAGTACCCCCCATAATATGTTTTAAAGAAAATCATATTTTTTCAAATATCACTAATTTCATTATTAAAAAAAATCTTGCTTCATTTATATTTTTATTCAAAAAATTATTCCTTTTACCTTTTAAAGAATCTTTAATATTTTCCCATAAACCACACTAATGTGGCTAATTTCCAATGTTTCTTAAACACACTTTTTTACATGTTTGTGGTTCATTTGTACATCATTTATCATGTAATATGCCTATTTTTACAAAATAATTTTAAATTATGTTTTAAAATAATTATTTCGTGTACATAATTATAATATTATTGTTTATTATACCTTATAACACGATCATGATACCCATTTCGTTCCATCGGTAACCATTATGTTTATTACTTATGTCTGATTATTCATATGGAACACTTATTAATGAATATATTATGGTGAGTGAACCTAGATAACATTCTAATTCATTGCGTAACATTTAGTCTCATGATACACCATGTTGGGATAGGTAATTAACCATATTCCTTTATGGAACTTTGTCCACCATGTGATATAGTTTTGGATGATTCCATTGACTCGGGTTTATGTCATGTTTGTAATGACCCGTAAAAATTCAAGGGAAATTTTTTTTCTAAAATTTCTTTGGGATTTTACAAGAACGCAGTTTCTTGATGGCACCTGATTCCAAGGCCCGGTGTGCCCGGAATCATTTTCTGAAGTTTAGCTCGGGTACGTTCAGGGAACGAACAACCGGGTTTTTCTAACATTTGAACCGGTGCTCGAAATCAAATTTCGGGGGCACCGATGGAATTGCAGTGCCGGTAATTTTTTAGAAACACCTTTTCCAGAGTTGTGTTTGCTCGGGTGTGGTTTTTAATTTTTTGGGGTTAAGATAAGGAATAAAATAAAAGTGGTGCAATCGATTTTTATTTTATTTTGCTTAACCTATGTTAAGTGGATGATGTGGGACCCACAATATCCTACCCACTTGGTAGGATATTTGTGAGGTGGGGCCCACATGAGCCCCACCGTTTCTTTTCTTCCTAAACCCCCTCCTTTAATTAAGTAATGCACCTGCACCGACCTTTTAATAAAGTCAACCCTTACATTTATTCTGGATAATAAACACCTCATTAATTGGGTGGTTTAAACTCCTCAATTAATTCAATTAATTGATTGCCTCTTTTCTTTTGAAATTCAAATCATTGGCTTGTGTGTTAATAAAATAATACAACTCTTTTTTTATTAAAGATGTTGGGTTGTGAGAGGTTGGGGGAATTCTCTCAGGTTCTTGAAGTTCTTCCTCCTCGTGAAGAACGCGAATAACGCGAAGAACGCAAAGAACGCGAAGAACGCGAAGAACGTGAAGAACGCCGACCTCCGATGAAGGTTGAAATGAATGCCGGATCCTTGGAGATCGACGATGCAACGCCGATGAATCCTTTCTCCGTGATGCGATGATCCTCTTTCCGCGACGCTTCTTCCACGACGCTTCTTCAGTGATGTTCCTTCTTCCGCGACGTGCAATTCCACGAAGGAACCTCGCTCAACGACGCTTGAGGTAGGGGTTTTTGTTTAATTAAATCTATGTGATTTATATCCTCAGCATGTGTTTAAAAATTGTTGGAAGTCGTTTAAACCGCTAACGCGGTGGGTGCGGACTAACAAACAAGTCCGAACCCATTCGTTCTTGGTGTTCGGATCAGCGGGCGACGACGAATCAGTCTGCAAGGACGTTTTTAGGTCTTCGCAGTGAAGAACCGGTCCTGGGAGGGCCGTTGGCGAAGACGGCAGGAAAAACTAACCACCGGAGCTCGTCCGGTGGTCCGTGGAAAACACCGCCGGCGGGCTGCTGAGACGGGCTGCCACGGCTGAAGCCCATGCGGCAGGCCGCTGGTCCTGCGACCGCGTGGGACTGAGGGAGGCGGGACGTGGCGCTCGGACGCCTTTGTTGGAAAGGGGCGGCCACCACGCGGGGTCGCGGTTTCGTTCAGGGGGGCGGGGGGGGGTGCCCCTTTGCGCGGTCTCTTGGCCAGCGCCAGCACGCCAGACCGCCAGGCCGGGCCACGCCCTGGCCGGGCCGGGCCGCGCCAACTAGGCCAGGCCACGCCCATGCGAGCCAGACCCGGACCCGGGTCGGGTCGACCCAGGGGGTACCGGGCCGGGTCGGACCGGGCCCAAACCCCATAATACCGTACGTTTTCAGTCGGTTTCGCATAACATGGTCTACGGACCTCATATCGACACACAGTTAGTTGCGTAGAAATCATTGGATCGATATGGTAGTTTCGGTATATTATACTCATGGTTTATGAGTACTTTGGGTTCGGCCGGGTTGGTTCGTACACGAAACTAACCGAGCCCTCGGAGCATAAACAGTTATATCTCATGCTCTAGACGTCTGATTGAGGTGTCGTCGACTTTGTTGGATTCCTCATGATGAGACGAAACCTTTGGAATGCTTCACCAGAGTTTTGAATGCAGTTGGATAATGGCCGGGTTGGTTCGCACATGAAACCAACCGGGCCCCTGGAATGGAAAATCTGATAACATTCAGACCGGACGTCCGTTTGACGAACCGTCAGCGGTGTTGGTGATCACGTTGAGTAACAATCCCTATGAGTATACCCTATGAGAGTTTGGGGTACAGTCGAGATATGGCTGGGTTGGTTCGCTCACGAAACCAACCGTGCCCCTGGGATGAAAAGGCTAGTAACTCACAGACTGGGCGTCCGACTGACGCACCGTCTGTTGCGTTGAGACCCCTATGACGAGGTGGTACATTGAGTTACTTCTTCGTGGAACTTTATGATACATGGAGTATTGACCTCTTGGCTCGTGGAGTGGACCCTCCCGGAACAAGCATGTTGTGTGCGGAAACCCTAGAGCTGGCTAAGACTTGATGACTGCTGATCGATCAACTCTGTGTGTTTCGGATAGCCCAGTGGGGAGCGCATGGTGGTAGCGGGAGACCAACGGTGGAGGAGCCCTTGGTTTTAGCGGCAGACTCACGGCGGAGGAGTGCTTGGTTGTAGCGGCAGACCCACGGTACTCAACAGAAGGAGTACCTATGGAGCCTATGATGGGGAGCGCTTGGTTGTAGCGCTAGACCCATGGTGGGAAGTGCATTGTTGTAGAAGCAGGCCCACAGTACTCGACAGGTGGAGTACTACAACAGTCCAAGGTTAGTGGGGCGCGCTTGGTTGTATCGGCAAGCCCACTATGCTCCACAGAGGAGGAGTTCTCCAGTAGTTGTGGTTTCGACATCATGAATAAAATCCTGGTTGAGCTGAGTCTTTGATCTTGTGTTTCCTCATGATTGAGATGGGTTACTTGATAACTTGGGTATATGTATGGGCATATACCAAATTAGAGGTTACATATGTGAGCTGAATCTTAACTTTGAATCCTTATCTTCGATAAGAATTACTTGATATCCTGTATGGATTATGTTATACTTTCCTATGTGGACTGGGTTGTACTTGAGCTCGGATGTTAGAGTCGAACAAGAATTTATGACATAGGTATATGTATGGGAATATACCTAAGCAGTGTCGGATGTTACTTCATGATTGTATCTTTCCTTGTGAATTATCCTTTGTGGATTCTGGGAGACCTTTGGGGGTCTCGGGGTCCCTACTGAGTAGCTTATACTCACCCCTGCACGGGCTATGCCAGCACTACATTGTGTTGGTTGCAGACAACGGACAACACTGATCATGGTTGAGGCTTGCAGAGCAGTCGGTACCTGGAGGTGGACCACTGGGTGGGACGTACACGGAGCAGACGGCTGGACCCAAGGAGCTGAGGAGGATATCTGTACCCACCCTTCTGGTGGGAGTACCGGTTGACGGGTCACCGTAGTGGATTTACTTTTCAGTTGTTGTACTTTACGTTCAGTTTGGGTCTGTATTCTGGCCCACTTACTTTCCACACTTACTATTGTACCCAGTTTTTACTTAGTGTTTACTTCTGCTTGTTTCTCTGTGGTGTTTGTTTACCATTATATAAGGCAATGTCTTCCCAGTTATCAAAATTTACACCTTTGGTTCTAGTCGCCAGCCCCTGGCCTATGGAAGTCGGGCTTGGTATTGTCACAGCACGGGCCTCGAGGATAAGTCGTGACAAATTGGTATCAGAGGAGTTTGGTTCTACCACAGAACTCTAGACTCGGATCATTTTCTATGTGAAGAAATAGTGTTAGGAGTATTGAGTGGGTTTATTAGTTCAGGGAGTCCAGTGTTGGTGCGGCGGCCGAGGTATCCGTACACCAGGACCCTGATTTCAGATTTCCGACTTAATGCATGAAAACATTGATTGCATGTATGTTTCAAGTTTTCTCCGTGTTTACTTGTGTCAGCTCACCAGGTATACTGTTCTGACCGTGGCGCACCTGTTTCTTTTAAGGATGACCCCACGATGGCAGCCAGCTAGGGTTCTGAGTGTTGTACGTGATGTCAACCCACTGAGCGACGAGGCCTCGGTACTGGGCCCTTTGACAGAAGAGGCATTGGCGGTACCTCTACCCGCCGGGCCACCAATTCTACCAGTCCCAGCTACTGATGGTGCATGTCGCATTAGTGTACTGCACATGTTTCAGCATCAGCTACCACCTAGGTTCCATGGGGAGACGGACCCTCAGGCAGCCGAGGATTGGCCAGAGGCAGTTGTACGAATTTTCTGGTTAGTGAGGACACCAGGAGACCTCATGGAGATCCTTGCAGTGAGCCTCCTGCACGCGGCAGCAGGCATATGGTGGAGCTTGACGCTCCAGGTTCACGAAGAGGCAACTCTCCTTTGGATGGACTTTGAGAGACTTTTCCGCTCAGAGATCGTCCCAGCCACCCTCCGTGCGGTGCGCATCCAGGAGCTACTATAGCTGCGGCAGGGCAGCATGACAGTAGCCCAGTACGCGGCATGGTTTACCGATCTCTCGCGCTATTCCATGGACATGGTATAAGACCCATTCCTCAGGGACTGAACCTTTGAGTAGGGGCTCAGGTGAGAGATCAGAGCTTCAGTTGTTTCTCACAGCATTCTAACACAGACAGGGGTGTTGGAGCAAGCCCTCTTAGTAGAGAGTTTCCTTGCTGAGCAGTCTCCAGCAGCAGGACCCACCACTAGCCGGCATGTGGCAGAGTCTTCTGTAGCGGGCAGTAGACAGATGACGCAGAGGCCCAAGAGGACTAGACCTACTGGTGGTCAACCGCATGACACATGATCGTTTTTTCAAGGCACCCGGGGTGGAGAACGACTTACCATGTGCGGATAGTGTTACTCCTGCGGCGGGGTTGGTCACAAGGATCGTGACTGTCCGACTCACCATACAGATGGCCAGAAGATGAATGAAGGACCTCCCAGGTAGAGGCCGAGGTTTGATCGAGGTGGACCGCATGGAGCAGGAGATCGTGGTAGGGGAGCTGGTCATGCAGCTAGAGGTGGACGTCGCTTCGAGGTGTTGCCACCACCACCACCAGGAGGTCCACCCCGACTGCAGGGGAACAGGTGGACGTGGGAGAGCTCAGCTTCAGGCAGCTGAGGCCTAGGATCATGGAGCTCCGGGATCAGATGGATAGGAGCGGGACTAGCTCCAGACCTGGAGACGTTTGTTATTTTTTTCTAGCTTGATTGATGTTTGTTTTCAGATTCTTTGTGTCTTTGTACTTTGATCTGCAGTGATAAAAGACACCTTTCTTGTGGTGTTTACCTTCATGCCCTCTCTTTATGTTGTTACTAAGAGGTTTCGGTTTAAAAACTACTGTCTTGACCCTCACTTTGAGATACCTACTGGAGGAGACCTAGTGACCACAAACTGATGCCGACAGTGTGACTCAAACCTTGGAGGCAAGAGTAACGGTTGGATTTCTTGGTAGTAGCGTCGATGCCTTACGACGTCATCCTTGGTATGGATTAGTATCATCCATGTCAGGATTGACTGTATTAGGCGAAGAATGTAGTTCATCCAGGGGATGAGACCAGATTTCTCTTATTGGAAAAGAAGAAATCTCAGCAGCTCTTGTGGGACCACAAAGATCCAAGTCATCCATGAGCAGATGAGTACAGCTCAGAGCTGACAAAAGTCTTGTGCTGACAGGAGGCGGAGACCACTAGAGTTCGAGGATGGCGGCCACGTTTCCCTACGGGTCTCACCTCGACGTGAGTTAAAGAGATGTGGCCAAGATGAAAAGTTATCTTTGAGGTTCAACGGACCTTTCTAGGTCCTCAGCAGGGTAGGCGAAGTGGTTTACCACTTGGCCCACCCACCTCAGTTGCACCAGTTGCACGACAACTTCCATATATCTCAACTGAGGAGATATGAGCTCAACCCTTCTCATTTCACCGACCATGAGGAGCTAGACTTGGGAGAAGGGGGGACCCTCATAGAGGTTCCAGTGGTGATCGAGGAATGACAGGAGCAAATCCTACGAGGATGGTCAATTTCTCGGGTGTGCTTTCTCGGGCAGTATTGGAACCTCCACGTGAGCACATGGGAGTGGAAGGCTTAGATGCGTGCTCAGTACCACTTTTGTATCCTTAGTTTGTGTTAAGTCATTACGGGGACGTAAATCCCTAAGGTGGGAGTAATGTAAAGACCCTTAAAAATTCAACGGAAATTTTTTTTCTTAAATTTTGTTTGGGATTTTACAAGAACACGGTTTCAGACGGCACCTGATTCTAAGGCCCGGTGTGCCCGGAATCATTTTCTGAAGTTTAGCTCAGGTATGTTCAGTGAACGAATGAGCGGGTTTTTCTAACTTTTGAACCGGTGATCGGAATCAAATTCTGAGGGCACCGATGGAATCGTTGTTCTAGTAATTGTTTAGAAACACCTTTTCCAGAGTTGCGTTTTCTCGGGTGTGGTTTTTAATTTTTTGGGGTTAAGTTAAGGAATAAAATAAAAGTGATGCAACCGATTTTTTTTATTTTTATTAACCTATGTTATGTGGATAATGTGGGACCCACAATATCCGACCCACTTGGTAGGATATTTGTGAGGTGGGGCCCACATGATCCCCACCATTTCGTTTCTTCCTAAACCCCCTCCTTTAATTAAGTAACGCACCTGCATTGCCCTTTTAATAAAGTCAACCCTTGCATTTATTCTAGATAATAAACGCCTCATTAATTGGGCGGTTTAAACTACTCAATTAATTCAACTAATTGATTTTTTCTTTTCTTTTTAAATTCAAATCATTGGCTTGTGTGTTGATAAAATAAGACAACTCCTTTTTTGTTAAAGATGTTGGGTTGTGAGAGGCTGGGGAGAATTCTCTTAGGTCCTTGAAGTTCTTCCTCCTCGCGAAGAATGTGAATAAGGCGAAGAACGCGAAGAATGCGAAGAACACGAAGAACGCGAAGAACGCCGACCTCCGACGAAGGTTGAAAAGAATGACGGATGCTCAGAGATCGATGACGCGACGCCGACAGATCCTTTATCGCGAAGTGATGATCGTCCTTCCGCGATGCTTCTTGCACGATGCTTCTTCTGTGACGTTCCTTCTTCCGCAACGTGAAATTCCGCAACGGACCCTCGCTCGATGACGCTTAAGGTAGGGGTTTTGGTTTAATTAAATCTATGTGATTTATATCCTCGGCATGTGTTTAAAAATTTTCGGATGCCGTTTAAACCGCTAGCGCGGTGGGTGCGGACCAACGAACAAGTCTGAACCCACCGTTTCTTCGTTCTTGGTGTGCGGATCGGAGGGCGATGACGAAGTAGGACGCAAGGGCATTTTGAGGTCTTCACAGTGAAGAAACGGTCCCGGGAGGGCCATTGGCGAAGACAACAGAAAAAACTGACCACCGGAGCTGATCCGGTGGTCTGCAGAAAACACCACCGGCGGCCGGAGGTGGCGGCCGGCACTAGCCGTCCGTTAGGAGGCGGCGGCGCCCAGCGCGCCGCCGAGAAGGGCCGCCGCAGCTGAAGCCACAGGGGTAGGTTGCTAGTCCTGCGACCACACGGGCCCGAGGGAGGTGGGACGCGGTGCTCAGCCGCGTCCGTTGGCAAGGGGCGGCCCCCACGCGGGGCCGCGGTTTCGTCCAAGGGGGCGGTGGCCCTTTGTGCGGCCGCTTGGCCAGCGCCAATGCGCCGAACCACCAGGCCGGGCCGTGCCAGCCAGGCCGGGCCGCGCCCAAGAGGGCCAGACCCGGACCTGGTTTGGGACGCCCTAGGGGGTACCGGGCCGGGTCAGACGGGGCCCAAACCCCCTAATACCGGACTTTTTCGGTCTGTTGCCTATAACATGGGATATAGACCTCTGATCGACGCACCGTAAATTGAGTAGAAATACTTGGATCAAGATGGTCTTTTCGATATATTATACTCAAGGTTTTAGAGTACATTGGCTTCGGTCGGGTTGGTTCGTACACGAAACCAACCGGGCCCTCGGAGCGGAAACACTTATATCTCAAGCACCGGACGTCTGATTGACGTGTCGTCGACTTTGTTGGATTCCTCTTGATGAGAAGGAACTTTTGGAATGCTTTGCCTGAGTTTTGGATGCAGTTGGATAATGTATGGGTCGGTTCTCACACGAAACCAACCGGGTCCATGGAACAGAAAAGCTGATAACTTTCAGAACAGACGTTCGTTTGACGAATCGTCAGCGGCGTTGGTGATCACGTTGAGGAACGGTTCCTATGAGTATACCCTATGAGATTTCGGGGTACAGTCGAGATATGGCTGGGTTGGTTCGCTCACGAAACCAACCGAGCCCTTGGGACGAAAAGGCTAGTAACTCACAGACCGGGCGTCCGACTGACGCACCATCTATTGCGTTGAGACCCCTATGACGAGGCGGTACTTTGAGTTACTTCTTCGTGGAACGTTGTGATACTAGGAGTATCGACCTCTTGCTTCATGGAGTGTACCCTCCAGGAATGAGCATGTTGTGTTCAGAAACCCTAGAGCTGGATGAGACTTGACGACTACTGATCGGTCGACTCAGTGTGTTTCAGATATCCTAGTGGGGAGCGCTTGGTTGTAGCGGCAGACCCACGAAGGAGGAGCGCTTTGTTGTAGTGGCAGACCCGCATTACTCAACAGAAGAAGTACACTTAGAGGCTATGAGGGGGAGCACTTGGTTGTAGCGGCAAACCCACAGCGGAGGAGCGCTTGGTTGTAGCGGCAGACCTGCGGTACTCAACAGAAGGAGTACCTCTAGAGACTATGAGGTGCAACGCTTGGTTGTAGCGGCAGACCCATGGTGGGAAGCGCATGGTTATAGTATCATGCCCAGAGTACTCGACAGGTGGAGTACTACAACAATCCAAGGTTAGTGGGGTGCGCTTCGTTGTAGCGGAAGGCCCACTGTGCTCGACAGGGGAGGAGTTCTCCAGTAGCCATGGTCTCTACATCATGAATAAAATCCTGGTTGAGCTGAGTATTTGATCTTGGTTTTCCTTGTGATTGAGATGGGTTACTTGATAACTTGGGTATATGTATGGGCATATACCTATGTAGAGGTTACCTGTGTGATCTGAATCTTAACTTTCAATCCTTATCTTCAATAATATTGACTTGATATCCTGTGTGGATTACGGTATGCTTTCCTATGTGGACTTGGTTGTACATGAGCTCGGATGTTGGAGCCGAACGAGAATTGATGACTTAGGTATATGTATGGGAATATACCTAAGAACTTTAGGATGTTACTTCGTGATTGTATCTTTCCTTGTGAATTATCCTTTGTGGATTCTGGGAGACTTTCGGGGGTCTCAGGGTCCCTACTGCGTATCTTATACTCACCCCTGCACGGGCTATGCCCGCACTACGTTGTGTTGGTTGCAGACAACGGACAACGATGATCGTGGTTGAGGCTTGCGGAGCAGTCGGTACCTGGAGGTGGACCACTGGGCAGGACGTACAGGGAGCAGACGGCTGGACCCGAGGAGCTGAGGAGGATATTTGTACCCACACTTTAGGTGGGAGTACCAGTGGATGACTTGCCATAGCGTCTTTACTTTTCAGTTGATGTACTCCCTTTTTAGTTGTAATTTACATTCAGTTTGGGTTTGTATTCTGGCCCACTTACTTTCCGCACTTTCTATTGTACCCAGTTTTTACTTAGTGTTCACTTCTGCTTGTTGCTCTGTGGTGTTTGTTTACTTTTATAAAGGAAATTCCTTCCTAGTTATCGGGATTTACGCCTTTGGTGCTAGTCGCCAGCCTCTGGCCTATGGAAGGCGGGCTTGGGGTAGTCACAGCATGGGCCCCGAGGATGGGTCGTGACAATGTTATATATTGAAGAAAAATTATAATATATCCATTATTACATGAAAAAATGTTCTATATGTAATGATTTCATATTTTTAATCGTGTTCCAAGCCTTCTGATGTAATCATGTTATTCCTTCTAACCTAAGTTCTATGCATTATTCCAATTTTTATTCCCATTCTATAATTTTTAGCTTTTCCATTTGTTAATATTTTTACATGGTTATCCTATGAAGGTGTAAGAGATCAAATTAATTTAGGATCTCAATATAAATTTTCAATAAAATAAGTTTTTGTTTTTGTTTCATGATTTGATATTATATACATATTATTCCAAAGGCACTAGACTTTATGATCCTTGGTTTGTATTTGATGAATAATTATTCTTAAAAACATGTAATAATATGTGTAAAATATGTGGTCTCTATATATGATATCATAGGATGGTGTAGTTATTTTATATATGAGGACTATGAAATATGATTAAGAATCCCAAATAAAATTAAATTCCCACTGATAACCTAGATTGAAACGTTTGGAATCACAAGATAGGATATAATATTCTGTTATAAGTTTATCCTTCCATGTTTAAAGTTTATTTTTATTATACTTATTCACTATGTATTTCATCCCCGTAAATTTTATTTTTTATTTTTTATAGATAATGTAGGGAAATAAAATAACCCATGACAATAATAAATGTGATAGTAATTGTGATGATTTCCTTCATGAAATATAAATCACATAGGAACAAGAGCTTAACAAATTAGGACAATACATACTCAACTGAATCATGTTTCGAATAATAAATTGAATAGAGCATAACTCCTGATTTATTATAATAAAGATAATTTTGAAATAAAATTCTTTATGTTACTATGGCCTCTTATATTTATTGCATATTCTGATCCCCTCATCACTGAACTATGGATTAACTCCATTAAAGAGATATTTTCTATCCTCCATTACTCAAAAGAAGATAATGTTGTGTTCATGGACTATCATTTTGATGGGGAATCTGATTATATGTGGACACTGATCAAGAACACAATTTCTAATGTTGAAATTTATTCCATGTAAATGGAGCCATTCAATAAAATATTTTTCAATAAATATTTTTCCCGAACAATCCACCAAAAGATGGAGTGGGAGTTCCTCAAACTTATGAAAAAGGAAGATGAATCTATCATTGTGTATGAGCCCAAATTTAAAATGATTACATGATACACCTCGAGAATTTTCATTAACAATGAAATCAGGATGGATAAATTCTTTATAGGGATAAAGGGGGGTATATGTAACAATTTTGTGATTTGAGACTTCGGTAGCTACAAAATGATTGTCCATTATTCCCTTAAGGATGAAATGTAGATCTGTGACTCTTAGTGGTCCCATGGGCTCAAAGATAAAAAATTAAAAATGGATTTTAGTGTGGGAGTATCAGAAAAAAACCATTATGGAAAGAAAACCAAACATAACACATATAAATAATTTTGGAAGAAGCATCATGGGAACTGCCTAATGGGAACCAGGAGATGCTTCAAATGTGGAGGAGAGGGGCATCAAGATAATTTTTTAAGGGATGTAAATAATCCCACTAATTTGTAATAAAAAATATGGTTCAAACCTATTCTTATCCTATAGTGTAGTGTTTTATTTTCAAGTAGCATGATCATTATGCAATCCAATTCTCTAAGACAAGGGTTGTTGGAGGAAATCCAAAAAACCTATAAGGATGTAAGGACAGAAATATTCTATCACTACCAATAAGGTGGATCCCAATAATTATTTTTTCATATACATGTTGGTTATTCATTCATGAATAGTAAACATGTTTCTTGAATCTAGTTTTATACATTCTTTTATATCATTATCGTTTTGTAGAACTGTTCAAACACTATCTCAAAATGTGGAGGTTGAGTTATCTATGAGAACAGTAAATACGTAATTTTTTTCATCCAAGGTATATAAGTCCTCCCCAATTAATGTTTTCAGAATAAACCTCCCATAAAATATTGTAGTAACTTATTTGGTGGAGTTTTATTCAACATTAGAAATGTATTGAATATCATTATAAAAAGTTAACATCAACTTTCGGGAAAGTAAGACCACTATTCACATCCCGAGGAATCATGAAATTATATATAATTGAAAGGATGAGGATGAATATCCATTGGAATCATCATCTCAATGGTGGATATTATTTCCTTATGAAAAATCATATTCATCTCTAATGATTTAAACAAGTGAGATAGTCATTCTCAAATGCATGCCCATTTTAAGGGAGTACATTGATGTTTTCCTTAAATAATTGTATGGTATTTCTCTAGATCGAGAGTTTGAGTCATCAATTCAATATATTCTTGGATCTAAGAGTATATAAAATACTATATAAATAATGAACACCATTGAGTTGTAATAACTAAAGAAGAAGTTACAATATAATTAGGATAATGTATTTATAAACCCGAGTACTTTACCATGGGGTGTGTTGATCCTCTTCATTAATTAGAAGGGTGGAAACATTCACCTCTTCATTGACTATCAAAATATCAAAAAAAAAAGTTATAAATAACATGCATCCTCTACCATGGATATATGACATGTTCAATCAAATACATGGGACCATTTATTTCACTAAGGTGGACCATTGGTTGGGATATCATTAATTAAATGTGAGGAAGTGTGATATTCCTAAAAATGACTTCAGAATGACGTATGGACACTATGAGTTCATCATGATCCCCCTCGTACTCAATAATGCTCCCGAAATTTTAATGGAATTAATGAATGGATTTTTTAGGCATTACCTCAACATGATGATATTTCAGTATACTCCATGAGAAAGGAAGAACACAATGAGGATTCTAATATAATGCTAAATACTTTTTGAAAGGTGAAAATTATATGTAATGTAGGAAAAATTTTAGTTCTGGATAGAGGAAGTATAATTATTTGGATATGTTATCACTAGAAAAGAAATATTTTTGGACCCTTCTAAGAAAATTTAAATTAAGGAGTGTCCCATCCTAACATAGGTAATGAAGATCCATAGTTTTCATGGCTTATCTGGGTAATACTAGAATTTTTTTGATGAATTTCTCATGATTTTCTAACATTATAACTAAGTTAAAATGGAATGTGGTAAAGTTTTTTTCCTTTGAAGAGTGTGGGGGAAAGTAATAAAGATCTCAAGAAGAGGCTAATCACTGCACTTGTGCTAACACTACCATCAAGTGGAGATGGTTTTTTCCTATAAAGTGATTCTTTGAAAAAGTTCTTTGGTTGTGTACTCATGAAGAATTATAAAGTGATAGTCTACACCTCACAAAATTTTAAGATCCATGTGCATAACTACGCATTGCATGATCTGGAACTTACAGCTGTGATGTTTTCATTTAAAATATGGTGGCACTACATCTCTGTTGAGTAGTGTGACATATATACAGATCACTATATCCCGAAGTATATATTCACACAAAAAATGATCTCAACATGTGTCAATAGAGATGGTTAGAGTTCATAAAGAACTATGATATCTATATTAACCGTCATCATGGGAAGGAAAACAAGGTATAAGACCCACTTATCAGAAAAGGACATACTACTCTATTTATGAAGAGGATTGAGAAATACCATATATTCTTGGAAAAGAAAAGAATGGATCTAGAAATCAAAACATCATGGTATAAAAAATACCATTCTGTAATTATTTCCCATGAATCTATCCATGGTAAGAGCAAGGAGGCGCAAAGGGATTATATATATCTAAAAAGAAGGTGAAATAAATAATGTAAGGCAATCTACACGAGCTCCACATCGATGATGATGGTGTGATTGGTTGGTAACTAGGATTTGAATGCATTCATCACTTAAGATAATGAAAGAGCTAGTAGATAATGCACATCAATCATTTATCTCTATCCATCCTATAAGTACTAATATGTATTGTGATATTTGATAACACTTTTGGTGGGGAAATAATAAAAATGAAGTTGTGGAGTATATCTCAAGTTGTTCAGTATATTAGAAAGTTAATGTAGAGGGGCAAAAGTATAAGGGATGATACATCTATTTCCTATACCCACATAGAGATGGAATAATTTCATTATGGTCTTAATCACTCGTCTCTATAAAAAATATAAATGAATCAATGAGATATGGGTTTTGGTGAATCAATTCACCAAGACTGGCCACTTCATTATTGTTCAGGTAGATTTTTCAATTTAAAAACATTCCATGTTATATGTGAAGGAAGTGGTGAGACTATATGGGGTACCACTTTTTATCGTAATAGATCATGATCCAAGGATTTCATCTAAACTATGGGGAATTGATAAACATTCCTTAAGTAATAAATTGAATTTCCACATGGCATATCACCCTAAAAAATGATGGCTAGTCTGAATGGAGTAATATGATGTTGGAGGACATGCTGATAGCATTGTAAATGGAATTTAATGGTGGATGGGATTGGAACATCCCACTGGTTGATTTCTTATACAATAACAATTTATACTAGATTATTCATATGGCTCTATAAAAAGATTAATATGAGAAGTGATGTAGAACTCCAACCTCTTGAGATGAAGTTGTAAAAAATTACTTGAACCTGGTCTTGTGCAATTGATGATAGAGAAGGTTCAATCTTTCCAATAAAATATTAAATATTCTTAGAGTTGTAAAAGTATCAATGTTAACAATCATAAAAGGGGGTTGGAGTTGAATTATGGAGACAAAGTCCTCCTTATAATATCACCATGGAAGAGATTCATGTAGTTTAGAAGGAAAATGAGGATTATCCCAAGGTACATTTTCCCCTTTGAGAACCATGGTCGTATAGGATCAGTGGCCTATCAGCTTTTAATTCCACCAAGGATGGGTCAATTTAATGATTTTTCCATGTATCTCTCTTGAAGAATTACATACCTGACCACTCACATGTTCAAAATATGTTGCTGGTACAACAAGAGATTATCCTCCTATATAAAGATAATCAAGTGAAGAACTATTACTATAGAGAAAAGGTCCTATGAAATTAGAATACTAATCTTTTCAATGTGTTTTTTTGAGGATTCATAGGTATGGAGAGGTGACATGGGAATTAGAGGAGGTGGTTAAAGAGAAATACCATCACCATTATTATTCACAGTATATAAAACAAAATTTTGAGGGAAATTTTTTAAAAGGGGGAAGAATGTAATAACAAAAAATTATAACAATTAAATTTACCTTATTTTAATTATGTTATATAGTATATAACACAAAATCACTTAAATAAAATAAAAAAACATTATTCTCATAAATTAGGAATGAAATAAGTGGTGTTTATAGAAATTAATGAACCTATACTGAATAAATAGTATCCTAACCAATGGAATTGTAATATGACCATTTAGAGTAGTAATTAAGCCAATAAAATAATAACGTCACCTATGAAAGTATAAATAAAATTTATTCATATTATAAATCAAAATATCATATATTTTTATCTTGGAAAAAGTAAATAATATTTTTAAAAATGATAAATTAAATCTTGGTATTTTTTTGAAACACAAGTATTTATTTAAAATTTAATTATTCATATTATTCTTTAAAAGAAAATTTATTTCCATAAATATATTTATAAATTAATATTTTTATGTCTTCTGATTAAAGATAATTTTATGATTCCTTAATTAATTTTCCAAAGTGTCATAATGTCGGTTATAATATTAAAGGTACTATATTTTTTAATAAATGAATGTTTTAATTAATAATTAAATTTCTCATATTTGGAAGATTATTTTCCTAAAATGGTGTACATTTACGAAATATAAACATTGAGAAATGGTTAGGATAAAATTTGGGGATTTTTCTAAAATAATTCAATTTTTGTGAATAGTTAAATACTGTAATTTATGGTATATATTATTTTAAGACAAATATATCATTTTTTTAGTCATGGATTATGCAATAACCAATTATTTTTAACTCAAATTAACTACTTACTATACATTTTAACATTAATAAACACTATTTATACTCTTCAGTGAAAAAAACAAACAAATAAATAAAATCATCAAAAATACCTCTCGCCTCTATCTAAAAATACCACCCCTCTCCACTACATATCATCACACATTCTATGATTTGTAGATTTATTATATACTGAATATTTACTCTCCCAAAACTCTTCCCCATGTCCTGGTCTTGATGGTATCACCAAAATAACATTTATAAGTTCCTTAAGGGGGTTCTCAAGGAGATGATATACCAGAGGCAAATCCCTATGTCATTCTCATTTATTTTCTTTTCTTTTCATGTCCGTCCCCACACTCCCCTATAAAATGTTACATGATTAATATATTATCATAAATATAAAATAATTATATTTTATTGTAATGAAATTTAAATTATAAAACCTCTTCTGTTCCACTATTAATTCTAAAAATGAAAACATCTTCTATGAGGTGTCGATTCACCACCTTTGTGTATAAAGAGTTTATTTTATTCACCACCTTCACGGATTTCCATAAAAACATTTTTATGGTTAAAATATGTTATAATATTTTTATTAAAAATTAATTATTTTTTTTTATAACCATTATATAAATATAATATGAAATAAAATTATACCAATTTTTGATGGTCGTAAAAAACATCCAAAATATTCTAATCAATTTTCATTAACATTTTATCTAATGAATAACTCTCACGTAAAATAATGGAATGATATATGGGTATATTTATATATATGGAAGTGAATTAATTTCATATATTTTAACATAAATATCATTATCCCAATTAGAAAATAACTTCTATAATTATAAAAAAGATTTTCGGACATGAAACCATGAAACGAATGCTCATTAAATGAAACAATTAGACACTATAAATCATAAAAATTACCATACATGAACTTAATAAAATTATAATAAAAAATATATGTTCAATATATTCTAAATTAAATTATTAATGAATCTAATTTTATTTTATATGATATTATGTGCATCGTTATAACACTTCTGGACATAAGGTGTGGGGTCCTCTCCAAACCACCATTTTTTCCATCGAATTATACTTTTTCTCTCTTTAAACCGATGTAATTATTCATTCTTCATATGTACTAATCATAAATTATGTTTGTGTGTTCAAAAAAGATATACCTATCTCAATTATTCTTTATTTTATGGTTTAATATAGGTTTTATAAGGTTCCCTTCTCAATTCTTCCTAGTAAGCAAGCTTGATTATTGTGAACATCACAAATTCTTATCCATATTTATGTATCATAAATTATCTATCTTTGGAAATAATTGTTTTTATATAATCAATATTTTCATCATGAGAACTATATTTTTTAATTTCTTTTTTTATATAAAAAATTATTCATTTTCTTCTTTAGAGACACTATAATATTTTTTATTAAACTAAACTAATGTGGAACATTTCTAATGTTTCATAAACAGTCATTTTATATGTTTTTAATTAATTTGGAGATCATTTTTCATGATCTATTCCTATTATCCCTAATTTATTTAAAATTTTCATTTAAATACATTTTTTATGGTACACCATTATGATATTATCATTATTAATTCTTTGTGACATGATTATGATACACATTGTTTCAGTGGTAAACCACATGTTTATTCCTTGTGTTTTATCCACCATCTAGAACACATATGCGTGAACATGTTATGATGGGTGAATTCAGATAGTTCCCTAATTAATTTTTTAATGTTTTGTCTCATGAAACATAATGTGGGATAGGGACTAAACCTAATAACTTTATGGGACTTTGTCTACATTGTGATATAGTCTTGAAAGTTAGCCTTGACTAAGGTTTATGTCATGTTATTTGTTGCTTCCAAATTCTCTTGTATGCATGAATAAATGATATGATGTTTTTTATGTTAGGCTTCCATATGTTTATTCATGTGTTATTCCATCCTATGTCATCATATAATGACTTCTAACAAAAGTTTTTTGCATTATTTCAATGTTTATTCCCTTACTATGATTTTTATCTCATCCCTTTGTTCATTTATTCTCTAGGTTATCCTATGAAAATGTAAGAGCTCAGATAATATTAGGTTCTCATTATGTTTTTAAATAAAATATATCTTTATTTTGGTTTCATTCTTTCTAATTATATACCACATTTTCCAAACACACTATAATTTAAAATAATGACTTTTTAATTAGTGATTAATTAACCTAACAATAATGAAATAATAGGTGTAAATAGATACGGTCAATATAGGGGGTGTTGAGCACATGAGATCTCCCTGGTCGGTGGGGGTTAAATGATATAATGAAGTGGTGTAAGCTAAGCATAAGAGGGGGGGGGGGGCGATTTGGGGGTATTCATTTATTATTATTATTATTATTTGTGAAATATGGTCACCAATAATGTTTTGGATGCATGGTTGTCCGAACAATGTGCTAAGAATGTGCCCATCATAGATAGGGGAACCGTGCGTTGACCGTACGATTTGACTCTATTAAAATTTTAGACACTCTCATATAATTTGTGTATAGTTTATACTAACCAAGTACTTATACCTAAAAGTTACGAATTTATTTCTAAAACTATGTTTGACCTAAAACATTGGAAACAATTCTAAGAATAAATGTGTATTTAGTAATTATTAATAAAAATTTTTAAGGGTTTGACATTTTTCCCTCTCATAGAATTTTATTTATCCAATATTTCTGGAAGGATCGGCTAATTGAGAAAAATAATAATAAATAAATTCTTCATAATAAAAAATATTTTCCACCAAAGGACTAAAAATATAATCTTGCTTCCCTCCCAAAACCCAAATCCATAAATCCACCAATAATCCAATAATTCATCCCAAAAAAGAACCAACACCTGAGGAAGAAACTAATGAAACCAAAGTAACTCAAACATAATATCGAATAATGGATATAGTGGTAATTTCTTGTCTCCAAACACAACATCAAACAAGGAACTCCCCAACAAAGACTATAGAAAACACAAATTAAATTAATTGGGGTTAAGCGGGCTGGTGACAGAGAGATACCCCATCAAGAAGTTTTTATAATCCAATTCACTATGGGTATCATGTATTATAGTCTCACAACCATTTTAGGACACAGTTCAAACACTGATCCTTATGCCAAATTGAACTCATGAATCATAGTGAAAACTAAAGATACAAAAGACCAATGAGAAATTGGTTAACACCCCCATTTTATGATAATAAAATCTATAATTTTAGAAATGTATTTTCAATTAAATATAGTGTTTAAAAATAATACACAAAATCATTCTTCATACCAAAAATGAATAAAACACCAAAAAATACATCAATTACAAAAAATATATTTATAATATAAATATGCTTTAGATTGAGCTTCTCCCAACATGATGTTCATCCAAATGTTCTAGAAGGTTCTCCAAGGAAGTGTATCTTGATCCAAGTTACTTCCTAGAAAAAACATTAAACAACCTATGTAAATGACCTAAATATAAAGATGAAAGATATACCTTTATTTATTTATGGAATGAAGACTTCCTCTATCAGGGATTTCCATATTGCTAATGAAACCATAACTTATACTCAGACGAATCTGGTGAAATTGAACTCAAAAACCCTTTCATTCCACTTCGTAATAGGCTAGGTACAACTAAACTGGCTTGATCCAAAGTATCATGCATCATCACATATTAATATATTTTAGAAAATAAAGAATCTTCCTGATGAAATAATGATTGGAGGAAATATTTAATAAATATATTATTCAATAATTCATCTCTGGTGAGAATTGTTAGATAGGTAAATATATCAAAAACGTTCTTATAAAACTATAATAGCATTTAATAACCTTAATCAATGTAATACAATAAAGAAATATTTGGTATCCCTATATAATTCAATAATCTGAATAAGATGAATTAGGCATTGAATCATTCCCATTAGTTTATTTTTGTGTCATTATAGGAATAATGGACTTCTACAACTCTTAGCGTAAGAATTATACTATAAAAGAATAAAAAAGAGATTGAGATGTTTAGGATATTCGAGATGAAAAAATATCTCTTCAATATTTTTTAAAAATTCCTCATAATTCACTGGTTTGGGATAACCAACAAATGATATGGGTTTAACTCTTTAATCCTATTGAAAAACTAAAGATTGTGAGAAGATGGATATGGAAAACCAGGTTGGACATTCATAATAGATAAAAAATGTGATGAAACATGATTAAATAATTAGAACACAATGGAATAACCTCCCACAGATCCTCTTTGAGATTCCCTAAAACATTGTGGGGTTATCCTTTTAAATATGAAACAAAAAAATCAAAACCCATCATAAATTAAAACTCTATAGATGTACAAAAAATCAAAAATACATTCTAAAAATACCATTCCAAAAATATTCTCAACATATTAGAAAAAAATAAAAAATAAAAAATAATCATACACAAAATGATTCATCACCCACACCCACTTTTACAAATATTTAATTCCAACTTATTGAAAACACTTTATTAAAACTAAAATAACCAAAATAGATTAAATGCTTTCAATTGGTATACGATAATTTCATAGTATTACATGAATCTCCATGGATGCTTAGGCACCCATCCACATATACCACTAACTATCCACTTTCTACATTCTTACATCCATAAATGTGATCATTAATTGGAATACCAAGGGTTATTTTCAATATTTTTCCATTTCCAAGATAGAATATTCATCCAAAATTCAAATTCCAATCCCATTTGAAGCCACCACTTATCATAAAAAATAGTACATTTCCAAAATCCCAATTTCCAAGAAACATCCATTTCAAATTTCAGAAAGAATTTCAACCAAAAAATGATATTTGTTTTCAAAAATGATTCCATCCTGAAAATAATATCCATTTAAAAAAACATCACATTTTATTTTTAAACAACAAAGGATTCCATTTTGTAAAAAACAATGATAAACAACATGAAAATTTTAAAATCCAAATGTAAAACTCAAAAATAAACATAAACTAATAATTAAAAAAAACAGGAAACTACCAATACACATGTAAAAAATACAACAACATAGAAATACAACCTCTACACATGGATTTACCCCATGGTTCGGTAGACCATGAACAGATCATGTGATCATACTGGATGTCAATAGAGGTGGTTGTATGGTCTATTAATAAGTTTTTAAAGCATTAATAGTAACCATAAAACGTTAATTTACCTTTAAAAACCCACTCTGATCTTTTAAGATTCTCTAAATGATCCACCAAATTTCAAATCCAATCATAAACACTCAAAAAGATCAAAAATCTCAAAAACATCCAGGAACCAAATATATAATTTCAAGAAAAAACATCCTATAAAACCTTATAAATTCAATACTTCTTCTAGATATGTGGTGATCAAACACCTACCTATAAATGACCACATGAATTAAAAAATTATAGCTCCAAACAACCAGACATTCCCAAATTATAGGGATTAATTTTATGATTCCATTTTTTCATGAACCAAAACTGGCCAACCAAAACCTAGTCACCAGAGACAACTGGTAACAATCCCTTGTGGGCCTTCCAGTTCATCCAAGGCTAGAAAAAAGTTCCACAAATCAGGCATAATTAAATTTGGTAATAATTTAGCCTACAAATTAATAAATAAATTAATAAAACTATTTCTCATCGAAAAAAATGTTCATGTTAAAAGATAAAAGTTGACACTAAAGATACATTCCCATGACCAACTGGCTGACCATCATTCACCTACCAATATTTCTTTATGGAATCTAAGAAAAAAAAGGGAACTTTTTCAGGAGATTAAAATAAAGATAAGTGTATTGGGTTGATTATTAAAAGTCAGTAGACATTCTTTAATAAATTACTCTGTATAAAGTACCTTTAAGAAGATAAAATCAAGTAATTATGGTTTAAAAATAAGACATTTAAAAATAGGTTTTATAATTTTTTATAAAAAAAAGAAACATTAATTCAATTTAGATAAAACTAAATTCCATTATATTTTAAATATGAATCTCAATACATGAAAACCCATCCAATGAATTCCTTACAAAATATCAACTACGATTACTCGGTCACTCAATATGAAAAACAGAAAATAATGTCATTTCATAATGATATTATAAAAATAGATAAACTAGGTAGAAGATAATTTTAAAATATTAATATTAAAAACAATAGTAAAATAGAGAGGGAACCATGGGAAATCCTTAAATAGAAAGTCTAGTTCTATCCTTTTGATCCTCATACTCTTTATAATCAAAACATATAATCAATTATCATGCATGAGTTACAAGAGAGGTCAAAGGCATGGTTCTATAAGTATTCCAAAGCATCATCATATTTTTTAGTTATTGTTGTGTCATAATCCTCATGGGGGGACCAATTCATAGCCTACCAGTTCAATCGGAATTTTAGTCCTCAATCAACATTCCTGAGTATCTAATGTTCACAAGTAAATGATTCAAATGGTTGTGAGTTTATAACATTCTAGAATAAACATATATAATAAAAAATTCCCAAATATCCACTTTTCACTTTATCACTTCTAAAGTATCTCATTAGTAGAAACCCCTTCCTATGTCAAACAAACCAAGCCCAATCCTCTTCACGTATCAGAGAAAAATCTTTTTGTACATACATCACATTACCAATTCAAGGGGAGTACCTTAAGAGGGGTTTTAATTTTTTAAAAACAATTCAAAGTTCTAACCATGCCTCATCATTTTATAAAACAATAGTACAATTAAAAACAAGTTTAGGGTCATATATCAACTTTAATAACCCATGTTGGATTCTTTGGTAAATTATGAAAACATATGAAATCCAATTTACAAGAGACACAACCAATTTTCCATAGAAAATATATAGAATAAAATATTAAAAACATAATTTTAAAACCCCCATGAAATAATTTAATTCATATTGAATGCTTTAACATATGAATCCTACCTCAAAACTCATTTTATTTGTTGATGGACACTTCAAAGATACATGCATATACTCCTCCACATTGATATATATACATATATATATATATATATATATATATATGCATTCACCCAATGGTCATATTCCCCTCGCCAAGAGGGAATTTATATAAAGGGGATATATATATATATATATATATATATTCATATGTGTTAACCTATGCATACACATATAAGTCACCCTCAATAATAGTGGTCCAAAGATAGCTCAATGAATTCCACAGTGAAATAAAAAAATAATGGAAACCAAATGTCATAAAAACCTAATAAAAATCAACTAGAGATTAAAAATGGAAGAAAAAAAGCCCAAAATAAATGGTAAACTCACTAACTTCAAAAAAATTTGTATGATCTCTTATTAATGGGATTCATAAACCCAAGGCATCAACAAAAAACCAATATAGACACCCATATTTGTTTAGGGTTTTACCCCACACCACATGCACTATAAGGGATAAATTAAACTGAGAAATTGGGGAAAATATTTAGAGGATAAAAGTACTTGATATCATGAAATTTCTATACTAGAAATAATTAGGATAAATAGAGAGAAAATAGCTGTGAGATGGTGGGGATGGGGGTTTGTGTGCATAGGTCCCCCTGGTGAGCGAGGGTCGAGTGAGAGAGGGATGTGTATTTGATGAGAATATGTGGGAGGACCCCTTGTGGGGATTATAATTTTATTTTGATTTATTATTTTCTTTATTTTTGGAAATATGTACACCACACTAGGCTTAAAATCCTGTTAGAAAAATTGCACCATAACTATGTTCCCATAAATGGGTTGTTGAGGCACCTCGTATGGGCTAGATGTATAGTTACTAAAAATGTATGGCAATTGTAAAATGTGGATCTATAAAAATTATAGACACCCTCACATGGTTTTCCCATGTTTTTTACTAACCATAACCTAACATTTCTCCTATACTAAAAAAATAAAATTTTAAAATTGAAAATTGGGTTTTCCCCAAATCATGGAAAATAACGATATTAATGATTAATGAATAAAAATAATTTATAAACTATTGTAGGGGTGTGATATTCAAACATGATCAAATACCCATTTTTTCTCATTCACATTGTTTAGAGAACGTACAATTCCCTAAAGATTTATAAACCTCTAATTATATTTAATCGTATTTATTCATCATGATCATTTGGTCTTCTATTGGTGGTAGCCTTGTGATTACCCCACCAATTTTCATATTTAATTTATCTTTCATAATTTTTTATATTTTAAAACATAATACTTCATATTTCCCATGTCACCCATTTCTGAATTTTTTTTATTAAATTATTAAAGCATTTGTTTCTATGATATTTTATAAAATAATGGGATCAATGTTTTAAACCCTTCTCTAAAATAATATGGTTCAAAATTATTCAAGTCTAAAAAATTAAATAACTCCCAATATAATTATATATCGTTAGTTTGACGTTAAATAATAACATAATTATTTCTCCAATTTATCAAAATGATTTATTGAGTACAAACTAGTATTTAACCCCACTGATTTTTCTTTTCAAAAAAATTTTGTATATCAAGGAAGATTATAAAAAATGAATAAATTATACTGAGATTACCAATTTTATAGCTCAATATTTTCTTATTTGTTTAATATTTTGAATATATATTCAAAATTTGTAGATAGATATTTCAAACTAAATGGGAGGAAATTTAATATTGGACAATAGGGATTTATATTTTCGATGATTTTTTTGGAATTTTTATTTATCCTCTGTTAACATGATAACCAGTAAAATAGTAAATTAAATGAAATGAAATAATTAAACACTTGGGTAAAATATAAATATATAAGTAGTATGATAATGAATGAACAAATAATACCACATAATACTAGTATTATAATGACTATTATCTTTTAATTTTCAATGTATGGGAAAATTCATTAATTTATCAACACATGTTTTTATTTTTATAGTGGATAACATTTTTGAATGACCTTTTAGATCATTCTTACCAAAGATATTTTAATCTAAATATCATAACATTTATCAAATTATAAAGTCATTATGTTATAAAATAGTGTCACACTCCTTGTGAACCCCTACATCAACATGTTAACCATGAAATCATTGTTATACACCTATGTTATATATTTACAAATTATCAGATAATTAAATGATTAAAATTTGTGTTTATTCTCAATACAGTTTATAAAAACATATTTTTTTATGAATAATAGTAAATGAATATGATATTTTTAAATAAAGAGGATGATGTGTTCTGGGAAAAAATTAAATGTGAACTCAAAATTTATCTACATCCTTTGAACACATTTATTATATTTATATAAAAATAAAAAATATGGAAGTGATATAAAATCTCTATGGGTAGAAAACACAACTCTTACATCTATATAGATAGAAACCAATGTAAAAACACACCAGATACTAGACAATAACATATAAAATTTAATAATGAAAACATTAGGACACATAACAAGAAATATAACATTTTATTAATGTAATAGAATTCATAAATAAAGAAATAACATAAAATTGGAGGAGAATTTAATGAAAACCCGAAGAAGGATGCAATACATATACATTTATTAAAGAAAAAGGCTGATTGTAAGGTGTATAAGGATTAGGGTTTACAAAAATATTATGGGTCTGCTCATAAAGGTCCCACTAGAATATGTTTTATGCCTGACTATAACACTAATGCATGGTATAATCATGGAATTGGAAAGGTTAGACCAAAAAAATATATGAATAATGAGGGAAAAGGGGGGTAGAGAATAGGAAATCAAGGAATCAAATGCATGATGAAGGGGTTGAAGATGGATCACATGAGGTGTGAAGAAAATAAATAGTGTGTGGATAATACAGTGGATATGGTCTTAGTAAGATATAATAGGGATGTTGTATGGATTACATGAGCATGGAGTGGTGGAGAAATAAAATTCAAGATGAATATACATGGTTTTTTCTGCCTTATTACTATGATATTTTTATCCAATTCCCATATTAAATATTTAAACTATATATAGTTATGAGAAAATTAATTCTCATATAAATAGAAAAAATTATCCATTAAATTTTAATATATGGGGTTATACCAAAATTCAATGACTTGGAATTATCAAATAGTGGATTTATTTCCATAGATATGTTATATTATCTATTAATTCTTGAATCCCACATAAACCACTCTTATCCCAAAAACAACATAAAAATGATATATAACACCATATATTAATTTGAAATATTATATTTTTTAAGTAACTAAAAAAATCATATCTCCCCACACATGAGAATCATGGTTAGATTTTGAAAATATTTTCATTAATAACACTACACCAAAAACCCATTTTAAAGAACAGACATATAACAAAAAACCGATACAATGCTACCTATTATAAGAGTATCGTTTTCAATGATATTTTAAATGAAAAAATTATTCCCATTTTTCATGATCCATCCATTACTAAAGGAAATGACCAGATGTTTTTCAACCTTCCTATACATGAATACCAACACAAAAGGCTAAGAAACCCATTCGTAGTTCACTAGGCATTAAACTATCTACATCCATGAAAAAAACTCTCTTAAATGATGGTAACACAATCCACTAACTAGTGTTGTTCTCCCGACTAAATGGATTCCCTATCATTGCTAATCAATTATTGACCTAGACAGATGTCGTCAAAACATTCATGTCTCTCCTTTTGATCCATCCGCACATATCCTATCAACCACAACCATTATTCACAACCACTTTTACCATCATTGGTATAACCCTATGTGATCATTAATTTCTTTCTAATCATGCCATTAATCAAACTTTATATGACTTATCTGTAATCCAAAACTCAATAACCACCAAGTGTATCTTTTGAGAACATTCCCTTTTATTGAGTGTTTTTTGAAAAAATCAATGTTATACCTCAATGTCCCTCTTCAATGGAAGACATTACCCCCATATAACCCGCTCCCTTCTTATTACTATACATCTATCTCAATCTAACATGATCTCAATAGGTACACACATCAGTACCACCAAATAACATAACTGGACTCACACTCACATGAGTCATATCCAATCCAGCCTAGGACAACACACCGAAACCACTGAATTTGCATAACTGCATCTCAACCTCATCCATTCATAATTATTTCAATGCATAATTTTCAATTTTATTGAGACATATATCTCATTACATGGAGAACCAAAAAATCATCTATCACCTGAGAATCAATCAATATCATTTAGAATCTATTCATAGTTTTTCAATCCTACATCTGACTATAAAGGATCATTATATAGAAATCATCATTTCCAACTAAACATACCCCACAAACCCTTATAACAGTATAACCCTAGGAACAACTAATATCATTAACCCAAGGAATATTTTCGTACCTTACCTCAGACCACTAGGGGGTATTCATATCTTTAAGGGTACACATTATCATCCTTGGAGATACTCCCAAGCATACAATTCTTGTATAGAGTCACCAAGGGTCACTATGCATCCCTTTTCGTAATGGGACTATATATCCCTCACCACATATCATTTTTATGTAATATCTATAATTCATGGAATAAAAAACCAACCATGAGTTGAAATAATGGTCTATATGAGTAGAATTACACCAGTATGTTATATTTGAAAACACCATATTTGTTTTTAATGAAACATTTAATAGATGAACACATTATCAGTAAAACAATCACATATGTACAAAACTATTCCATGAAAATTTTACATAACAACCATGATGAATGTACACTTTTCTAATTCAAACAGGTTACGAAAAAATAAAACAAATTATAATCTATCATAAATGCATCATATTTGAATAAAAAGTTGTAACTTAGTATTTAAAACAATGAAAAAAATTATTTTATACTAGGTGGTCAATAATTTTGACTAAAAATATTTTTGTGATGCACTAGTCTGAGGCCCAACATCTTATTTTACATGTCTCAATTCCCTATCTACCAAACAAAAAATAGTAATACGAGAAAAATATTTTTTTACAACTTATAACACCCAAAGTATAACACTACTTTGATATGAGGGTCTACGTATCCCTATCCATGCTTACCCAATTGAAAAGGATGTCAACTAGTGGAATGTTCATAACCCATTAAATATAGTTAAAATTATATTCATTGTAAGTCAAAAAAATATTTGAAAAAAACAAAACCTTCATTACACACATTTATTTTATATACAACTCAAATAACAAAAGATTCAATATGAATATTTACTATGGAATGGTATACATTCATACATCTCACTAATTTTCCACTAGGCCAATCCCATAAACAAGATTAAAAAATACAAAGTTGTTATACTGTCATCCGTAAGCCTCACTAACCCACCCTCGAAATCCCGTTGAGCTACTTCAACCACATCCCCAACATTTTCTTGTCAAAACTTAAAAGAATAAAAATAGACAACGCTAGTACTAGATTTCCTATCAACATTGTGATAATATAACACACTAGGGTCTCACTAATCAATCCTAATTTTAAATACCCAACTTTTATTACACCAAACAAGTTTCTCAATCTGGTTCTCTACATGGCATCAAGTGATCCTACCTCTATGTGAGTGGTTATCGACTAACAATGAGGGTATATATATGGTACACTAAGGAGACTATGAACTCTATAAAATATTTCACAAAACATGAGTAAATAAAGATAATATTATAAACATCACAAACAAAAATTGTAATGCAGAACTAAACTACTATATATCCACCCATGTGATAAAATAATTATGTAGTGTATAAAAATGGAAAGGAAGCATAGTAATCATCAAGAACCATGGCCCCAATTTAAAATAACGGAAAAAACCCAATGATATATTCACCACTAGACGTCATAAGTTCTATCGTATCTTTCACCTCCAATATCCTTCCAAGATGACAACCACAAATCATTGCCTTTGGGTTATGCCTTAAAACTATTACATATGACCATGGGGTATATAAATGGATACCCAAGCACCCTGGAGGGCCAAGAAGAATTGTAGTGTAACTTAGTAGGACACCAAAAATAGTTTCAAATGAAAATCCATTTTTTATATAAATATAATGACCTATCATATATATATAAATCTATAAAAATTAAATGAAATTGTATAAAATAATGAAATCATGTCGGGTCTTAGGCCTTCCTAAGACAACCTGAGTCAACAATAATTTTGATAACAAATTATAGTCGAGGAATATAGATGAAATATCTTATAGAAACATTATTTTAAAGATCATTACATAAGAATCAATAATCAAGTGGCTAAAATAATAATCCACATAGATAATATATGCATTCCCACCAATTCAGTCAATAGAATAAACATATCACTAGTCTGAAATAAGGAGATCACACTTGATATTTATAATCATGATGAATTTATAACCCTATATCATATAAACTAAATTACATACCACTAATAGTTAATCTAAATATGTGGATTTCATCCTATATCATTAAATAATGGGAACCGTTAAAAATACACAACATTAATTTTAGGAAACCATAAATATTATAAATACCCATATCCAATGGGAGATTCCCCATGGAATTCCTAGTAATAAATATTTATGAAATCCACTATCTAACCTAATGGATTTCACAACATTATACCTCATTTAATTAAATGGTGTCTTCAAAACAAGTAATTCAAAATAATTTATGAATGAAAACCTAGGTTAATTAATGGAATTCCACTCTAGAACAAATCATAATGAATCAAATAAGTAAAACTAATGTATTAAATAAACATAATCATCAATAAACATTTCAACCATTCCATTATTTCACAATTAAAATAAAAAAAATATGTAATCAAAAATAGAATGAAAGATAAATACATTATTTTGGGATAATTTAAATTTAAAGATAATTATTACACAGAGATAAGTAATAATGGGTCCTGGTGGAGGTCCTTGTAACCCCAATTTTCACATTAATACATTATTTCCCTAAGGTATGAATATTAATATTTCCTTAGTTCTACAAAAATAATGGAACAATAAGAGGATCGCATCAAAAAAATTCAACAAGGTTCAATCCAAACTAACGGATCTTCTTAATTCCTATGATATTATATTTCATTATTAATGAAAACTAATCCATTTAAATTAATAATTTTCATCATGAATATGAATATCCAATTCAATATATTATTCTAAATATGAAATTTAAGGGATACATAATAATGTTAATTTATTTATACAACCTATACTCAAGGAAGATTCTAAATTTCACAAGGGTTGTCAGAAACTTATAAGGGTCACATCATCAATCTTGAACTGAAATTTCTCACAATAATGGAACTATAGAAAACTAATGTCCAAGAATATTCATGATACCATTTTCAATAAACTGATCCAAATCCATTAGTTTAAAAACCAATTTCAAGGTTAATTTAAAACCAAATTGTGGAAGAACCCAAGATAAGTCATTTTCCATCATATCTTAATGAAACACCGCACCACTACTAGAAAACAACACCTTTTATCATCCCCTACAATTTTTGAATAAATAAACAAATAAAATTGGTCGTTTCAACTTTCTATGGTAATATTTTCATTAAAAATACATAAATAAAGGAATAAAGTATTATATGGGATAATAGAAGTAAATATAAGGGTTTATCAGAGGTCAAATAGGCCTCAATCCATCGAAGGGTCAACCCAAAACACACATGAATTAAATGTTTATTGAAGTAGGGGAGGGAGGTAATAGTTGGAGTATTCACATACCAAAATAAAGGTGAATAATGTGGATTCATATTTGAAAACATGCTGTCAAAATTTTATAATTTACCTCTTAAAAATCCCTCAAAAAATCTAGTGGATATTAGCATTCGATATTATCACTACATGAAACCATAAGAAATCTAGTTGTGTACTTCAATTTATAAAAGAAACCCCAAACACTTATTGATGATCTCTAGAGAATCCAAATACCACTCAATCCTCTATTACATGCCCAAAAATTTCTCTTGATCTCTTTAAACCACCAAAATATTTGTATTTGGTCTGATAAAAAATTTCCACATACACCATGTCTATTAAAAAAAGGAATTTATAATTTAAAACACCCATATAAATGTGAGGCATTATAAACTCCCCTTCATTACACTTATAAATCATGAAATTCGCCATTTTCCCCCCCATAAACATCCCTAAAACAATTTCAATCACCACATCATGGTCAAATGGCATCATTACATTTACGAATATAAAAAATACCACCATGTCACAACATTCATCCTACAATTGTCTTAATTAAAAAACTAATGGCATTACTAATCGACACTCTTAAGACACCAATATAACACTTACCCAATCCTACCCACTCTAGAACAATTATTTTTTCATCCTCAAAAATAAAAAATTGGAGTATGGTTCTCTGTCATCGTAATCATCCATTTTTACCCACAAAAACTGATTTTTTTTACTCCACCACCAGAAAAACCTACTAAAATGGTAATCCTTCATTTTAAATAAATTCTCGATGTGATTCCCAACTAAAAGTTCCAAAATATCCTGAATAAAATTGATTAAAATTCCATCACCAATACTCATTATCAAAAACCAACTGGTGATTTATAGATAAATATATTATAAACATGATCTATGAGATATTTATTGTCGTTAAAATCGCAGTTCAATCCTAGAAAAGTGTCCATAACCCCAAATGATATGTTGGGAATGTATTGAAACATACTTATTCCAATCATATATGGAACACAAAATAATTCACACCCAAAAATATTTTATTGAAAACATAAAACCTCGAATGTTGATGCATCAAAAACTGACCTGATTATGATGCCTTAATACCTAGAAAAATCCTTTGTTTCCCTACAAAAGATCACCAGAGTCCGCATATGACTAATTGTAATTTTCCATGGTTCCATTAAATAATTTTAAAATGATCACGACTCCCTACCACACACACCAATGTAACTCTAATCCAAGAACCCTTAGATTTATTTAAAACCCCCTAAATCCCGAAGACAACACTCATCCAATAGGCTTGATACCACTCTTGAGTTATGCCTATCTACATGACTAACTGAAGACCTTCCATTACGCAACATCATTTATTCATAGAGTGTACAACCTCCATTTCTTACACACCCTTATGTAACGAGAAACCATTGGCCCGTGAATCACACAGATCTCACAAACACAACTAGAATATATATATAAATAACTAGTAATAATGTAATCATAAACCCCAAAATAATAGGTATCTTACAAACCTTCATCAACCCGTCTAAGTGTTTCATCACCCACATATAACCTCATCCCCCCAAACCAAAACACCTCATTATAACTATATCATGTGGGAAGATCATTCTGAAGGTTTCTCCATGCCTATGATACATGCCTCAAAACACTTCTTGTGGATTTGGCCCAACCTCATTGATTTCACCATGATTTACTAAAACCTAACTTACTTATATAATATGACTGTCAAAAACCCATTTAAACCATACCATAGAAGGATAGATCTATGACTCTGATCAATCCTACCCACTTAAAATAATCCTTAAAACCATGGTACTTAGACAAAAATGCTAAACTAATGAAACTAAGGCATCTAACATGCCTAAACTACTCCCTCTATATCACTACCAGCAATCTGATTTTTTCAAGCCAATAAATATACCAATGATTCAAGGATCTAAAATAATAAAACTACTAGGTCAACCACTATCATGATTACAATCATAGACAATTGATGACTCACCAAAAATCAAGTATCATTAGGAATCTCAATGCCCTCTTACATAATAATGGGTCATAAATCTCATCAATAAAGGGTCACAATAACACCCAATATTATAGATACCCAAACAATTCATATAATAAATTATATCACTATATATGAATATTCAATGCATTCAAAAATTATACATACCTAAAGACTATAAATATTTAGTACTTTAGGGACATAGATATACAAATAATATCTATACAAATTATCTACATAATTGAGAATTAGATTCTTCACAACTATCACTATTTTTTGATATGGCATATATAAATCCATTAACTACTGGAAAAACTGCCTATACCCATGGTTCAAAACCGTGGGTATAGGATATACCCACGGTTTTGGGAACCGTGGGCTGGAACGGTGTCGGTATAGGTCCCCAAACATTACCCACGGTTTTCCAAAATTGTTGGTATAGGTGTCCTTCCACAGTGTCACCAAAACATAGCAAATTTCCACGGTGTCAACAGCTTTTACCCACGGTTTCAAAACCATGGGTATAGGTCCTAAAATAATGCAGGCGTCGAGTTTTGATCCCTCAACCTCTTCGCTGCAAAAACTGCGTCTAACCACTACCCTAACTTCACCTATGTGTATGTATATATAGTAAAATGTAGTTATAAAAATCGTGGGTATAGAGGGAAGAACCGTGGGTATAGGGTTCCCGCCAAAAAAATTCATTCCCGTGGAAAAAAAATATTCCCGCACACACAAAATTGACCTATACCCACGATTTTTCATAACCGTGGCTATAGATATTTTATCCCAGACCTATCCCCACTGTTTTCCCCGAAACCGTGGGGATAGGGACCCCTATACCCACGGTTTTCCAAAACCGTGGGGATAGACCCCCCTATACCCACGGTTTTGGAAAACCGTAGGTATAAGTCATGAAACGTAACCTAAACCCACGATTTTCCAAAACCGTTGGTATAGGGAGGGGGGTCTATCCCCACGGTTTTCCCCAAAACCGTGGGGATAGGTCCATTTTCCCATAGTATATTCTCAATAACATGGGGGAGAAAAAAATAAGAAAGGGTAAGTTCAGACTCTCATAAAGGGTAAAAATAATATATTTCAATCAATGGTCATAAGATAACATTATATAATTATAAGAGTATATTAACAAGATCATTAATTATAATAATCATACCCAATATATATAAGATCTTTAATCATTAATAATTGAATAATATTTTTCAAAAAAATGAAATTATAAATAAGAGTGAAAAATCATCAATAATAAATTAGAATCAATGATAGTGTTGAATAATATTAATATATATGTTTTTGGCATACAAATTATCATATAAAATCATTTCTATAGTAAAGGATCACTTCCATGACTTTTATAGTAGATTAGGTTCACTCCCCATTTCATTATTTTATTAGTCACGATTCACAACCAATACATTATTATTAGATAAATTCCCTTAATAAACATTTTTAACACCCTATTCGATTATTTATTATCTAAGTATATATTAATTTTTACAGAATGGGTTTTAGGACTATATAATTCGTGTTCCAGGAATCACATCAGGAAATGTATACATATGTGTGAAATAAGACCCTAAAACATTCATCATTTCATCAAATCAAAAAATAAGAAAAGAATGTGGGTTTCATAAACATTTCATAATCACAATAAATAACCATTTTGATAAATAATATGTATGGAAATATTTGATCAAACATTTAATAAATCATAATATGCATCATATTTTCTTGTTATAGGCAAAAATACCTTTAAAGGATCTCTAAAACATTTCATGAGGAAAATATCCTTTTTATTTTAAATCACATATTCTGAATCAATATATTTCATAAATATTATGGAATTTTTTCTAATTTAAAATAAAAGCTGATAACTATAAATAAATAATTAAATAAAAGATTATTCATGATTGTATGGGAATTAGTTCATGAGGTGTATATTAAAAAAATACATTTCTCATTTTTAGTGAAAATTTAGACGCACCTTGTTTGTAAAATGATTAGAATAGTTATTTTAGAACATTTTATGGAATTTAAAATATACTCAAAAATTATATTAACTAATATTTTTATAATATTAAAAACATTCTTGAAATGTTTTTGATGAATAATATAAACATATAATAAATTATTCCTCTCGAAGGGAAAATATATTCAATTTTCCTTAAAATAATTCTTTTATACTATTGTGTAGAAAAGGAGAGCAAAAAAATTTAAAAAATGAAAAAAACCAAAAAAAATAGTTTATAAAAAAGTCATAAATTTTGGAGATATTTATCATTCAATTTCATTGCTAGAATTTTAAGCATAAATAGCCCTAATAAGAATGAGACTATAACAGAAATCTTTTACCACATGTCTTTCATCCTTTTAAAGTTCTCTAATTTCATGTATAATATATTAAAATTTATTATAATTTTATAAAATATCAATTTTTATACATTTAAGTGACTACATGGATTACCTATAACATCTTATCAACCATTTATTAACAGTCTTTCACTATCATCATTATTTAAGGTGTTAACTACTTCATTTTTCATGTATGTTTTCTATTTGGCGGTTATGGTCCTTGAACGTTGATAATTGATCCTTAATAACCTGAATTTTAATCATGATATAAATATCATATATATTCATTAAATATATTTTTATACACATTCATATAAAGTGGTGGAAAAAATTGTATTACATTTGTATGCGGAGATGATAGTTGGTGCATACACATGGGTGATGTTTAGAATTTTTTATTTTTGCAATGTATGAATGAAAAATATTAATTCATGATTATTTAATCATTATAATAACATATATATCCTATAAAAATTGATTCTATATTAATAAAAACCATTAATTATGGTTGTTTAAAATGAGTTCATTGCTACATGGAGGTGGTATGCCACAAGTACACACTAGTGATACTATCATCTCCCATTGGATTGAAAAGAGGGGGTAAGTGGTATTTCTACCATCATAATAACATTTTACTATATTTTTGGTACTATATTCATCATATTTATGAATAAAACGTGTTTATAGAAATTATTAGAATAAACCAAATTGAATGTGTTAGGTTAAGTTTAATACCTCTTCTTCGATAGACATCCATCGGTTTAATAATTATGCCTTGAGGGATTCATGATATAAAAATACAAGAATATTCTGTATGAAGGGAATGATTCTAGGAAGGTATTATAGTATGGATATTTTTGTCCTTAATTCTCAAATGGTCATAATAAGAATGTTGTACAGGTTTACTTTTACAAGTGAGGTGAGGGACACACATGGAATTTCATAAATTATTTCAATGATTTAAGGCCAAAATTAGGGTAATTTGATAGAAAGAGAGATATATTAAATTTCAACGATATAATAAAGATTATATAACTATAAAAAGTAATAATTAGGCATGTATTGTTGGTAAATACTACCCATATCTCATTTTTTAACCCTCGATAAACACTTTTTAATCATAACTGTGGTAACAAAATTATATTATTTTTACTTTTCAATATGAATAAAAATTAAGATAAAAATTTTAAATTATTTTAAATAATATGATTAAAAAATATTTAATCAATTTTTGTATACTAGAATTTAATTTTTTTTATAATTTAATTTTAATTAACTACTGAAATAACAATGAGAGTCTCTTTTGGAAAAATGAATTTTTAAGCGTAGAACATAATATAAATCAATAAATTTATATGTAAACACCATATGATTCATGTTAAAATATTATATATTCTATATATTATAAATATTTAGCGAAAAAATTATTAAATAGATAAGAAGTTTATTTATTTAGATAAAAACAAATTTTAGGCAAAAAAATAGTTTTTAGAAAAATGTGTTTTCAAGCGCAAAAACATTCTTATACAAAAATAAAGTATAATAAAGACTCAAGTGAAATTAATTAAATTATTTTAAAATAAAAAAGGATTAGGTTACTATATAATCCAATTCAAATAATAAAGGGATATTTACTTGAAAATAAATGATAACTTTTTTTAAAAAATAATTATTCACAATTCAGTGAACAATAACCCATTAAATAAAAATCCAAAAAATCCCAAATAAAATATTGAAAATTATATTTACAGAATTAATATTATTTTAAAAAATAAAATATGTTAAAAATATTGAAATTTATTACAATATTAAGATGAAAAAATGTAATGAAATTAATTTTTAAAGAAAATATATTTTTAAAGCTAAAATTTTATTGGGGAAAATTGAGTAATTATTTACCATTATGTAATCAATAAATTTTAATTATTAAAAAAACTATTCATATCTTAATAAATTAGTAATTAATATTAATTGCTAATAATTTAACAGCTAGCTGATACTGGTTTATAATATCACAGTTCATATAGACTCAAGGTTACGTGTTTGTAAAGATATCAAATACTTTATGTTTTATTTCTATAAAAATAGTTATAAAGTTTTAGGGTGTATATTTTTACTCCAAACCCCCAACTAAAAAAAATCCCCTTTAAATTCGGTATCTCTGGTAAACATAGATCAAGATATATTTTTTTCATCACAACCTAGGTTCTTATTTAGCTTCCTCACACTTTTAATTCCTCCAAATAAAAATTAACTAGTTGAGTATTTTTATTCTGTATAAAATTATTTCTATAATCCTATATATCTACCAATTTTTCATTATAGTATATATCTTTCTCGATTAGTATAGCCTCTGAGTTCATTACTTGTGAATTATCAGATGTATAACTCCTCTACAGGGATACCTGGAACATATCATTAACCTAATAGAGGTCTCAAGCAATAAACTATAGTACGTAACCATTTATGAATCTTTAAGGAACAAATATATCCATTCATAAGAATTCCCTTATTTAATAATCTCACAACCTTATTTCATAGAGGAATTCATAGTAAAAAACTTTCCACCAAAATCATGTTGTAGATTATTCTAATGATATTTTTATGACATTATAATATCCACTAAAAGTTTCCTTGATATCCTATTGAATATCTCTAAAAATTATCAATCATATCCTCATCAAGATTAATTCCCAAATACATTATTTCTCCAAATTCATATTATTATGATTAAGTTACATACTTATTTCCTTGTATTGATTCATATTCATCCATATGAATTAATTATTGAAAGCTATTGTTATATGAAAATATAATTTGGGAATTTTTTTATCCCAACCACATATTAAATATATAGTACATGATATCATCATATCCTTTAGGGTTTTAATGTCATATTATATTGAACATATATCCCATGATGAAAATTTATAATGAAACACAACTTTGTATATAGATATTGATGAACAATTCTCCAAAACATCGTTGTAAAAATGGATTCCACTCAAATAAAAAATAATGTGGTGCACCATGAAACACTATAACTATGTTAATGTATATCCTAGAATGGCGAAAAATATATTGTTATTATTTGATAAAAATGTTGTGTTATGAATTCATAAGGTGATCAAATATAACCCAAATTTCATTATTTCATTTAGATATTTTTGGATTTTCAACAATGCAATCCATGATGATACGTTCTCATATCCATTCTAGTATGGGTAATTTTTATAACATCCCCTTAGATGTTTAACTATCAGTCAGAATTTTTTGACATACAAAGCATTGAGATACATACATCATAATATCCCTCTTCATTTTTCCCATAATAAATATTTTTCATATCTATATGCATCATCATACTTCATGGATAAATAGAGAATAGTGAGATATGGTATTCTTACACTAGTCCCCTCTTAAGGTATAGTACTGATGAGACACATGATTCAAAATCCCTATAATTATATAATAACCAAGGTTTAACTCAAGAAAATTTGTCACTTTTTTTCAGATCTATATCCTCGTTTTTATCCTCTTTAATTTTTACATGCATTCATGTTGAACTCTCATTTGAAAAATATTAGATTTATCTCCATTATTAAAGATTTAAATGTATATACATTAAAATATATAAATATTGGATCTTTTTATCCTCATCATATATAATATTTTCATGATCCTTTCAGATCATAGCATCATATGCCTTATTCCATTTTTAAGGGTGGTGGTTTGTTGAGTAGTCATAATCATTATTTACGTCTGACCAAATTCTTCGGTTCATATTGTACTCTTTCTAGGTGAATATATACATTAATATTTTTTGATTATTATATATTTCATACCATTATCTAGGATTGTAATCCCTCCATATATTTAATTAAAATATTACCACTAACATCAAATCATGTGTTAAGTAATTTTTCTCATGAACCATAAGTTATTGCGAGCCATAGGGTTTCATAATATCATGTTGCATGAAACAAATCTCATACCTTTACATGAAAAATCAATGTAAATCACAAACATTCCTCTATTATAGGTTAGTATAAGAATTGGTGAAAGTATTTACCTTCTCTTTGTTTCCTTGATATTTTATTCACACTCATAAGTCCACATGATCATAAGTCCCTTCCATTTTACATGGTGAGTGGATTAGATAGCCATTATAAGTCTTTCACAAAACATTTATAATATGTATCCAATCAAATAAAACTAAAAATTCTAATGATTGGTTTTTCTCTATGTGAATGATAAATTACCTCCTATTTTATGGATCCACTGATATACCCTTTATTGAGATTATATTACCCAAAATTAAACATTTCTGTATCCAAAATTCACAATTGGAAAATTTTTCATACAAAATATCATTCATTAGGGTATTAGATACATTCCTCTAGTTAATATCAGTATATTACTTTCTCTTTGAACATATAATAATTTCATATACAAATACTACCACATAATTATCAAGGTAATCTCTAAAGACTATTAATTAAATCCAAGAACATTATGGGTACATTAATAAAACCAAATGAAATCACTATAAATTCATATATTCCATACCAAAAACAGATAGTCCTTCTGTGAATGTATTTACCTTTGAACTTCAATTTATAGTATCCAGATCAAATATCAATATTGGAAAAATATTTATCTCCTCATAATTGATCAAATAAATTATCAATATGTGGAAGAGGGAAAATATTTTTCACCAAGATCTTATTATGTTTATAATAATAAATGTATAGTTTCAATTATCCATATTTCCTCTTAATAATATGTCCCAAAGTGACCCATGGTGACACTATTCTACAAATTAATCCATTAAAAATATTTTCCATGTATTTTTTCTTAAATCCCTTCAACTCAATCAGGGATATTCTATAAGTAGTCATTGAAATAGGTGCAGTACCATGTATAAGTTATATTGAAACTCAAATTAGTAATTTTTTAGGAGACTGGGTAATTCTTTAGTAATGACATCAAAAAGCTCTCATGTATTGGTCATATCATTGATATTGAGTTTCTCACTAACTATATAATATAAACCCCTACATTGAATTGGAATAATGATTTATGAATTGGATTCCATTTTAATAGTATGTTCACAACTATTCTCAAACTGGTAGAAAGTTATATAATGGTTTGGAATGTAAGATTTTACATCATTTCCTTATAAATAGATAATATATTAAAATACATAAAGATAATAGATGGAAAAAAACATCAAATTCAACTAGATGAATAATCCTAAGATTTATAGAAGGAATATTCCCAAAAACATTATTTGGGGAAGATTAATATACATTACATGGAATAATTATAGCATATAGTGTTTATAGTAATATTTTAATATATAGTCATGAAGGTGGTATTTTGAAATAATTAAACTAAATTGAATATATAAAAGTGTGGGTAGATCAAAAATAAAATCATAATTTTTAAAATCTATACATGATTATAAGTTAATGTTTAACCCCATCAGTATCGAAGACTACATCAGCAATATTTATCATAAGATATTTCCCATTGTCCCTAGGATTAATATGTTTCTTATTTTTACATTCATAATTAACACTCATATTCCATAACAGGTTATCATAATCTATATACACCTTGGAATTATTGAAATAGAGTGCGAGTGGTGTATTCTATAGATATTTCTATCAATATACATAATTAGCTTTCTTATTCACATTACATTGGCATGTGATTTTCTGAAGCTCGTATTTTAAAAAATTATAACATTTATTAATTCCCATAAAATGACTTCCTCCATGATTCTTTTTAAACACCCGGAATTAAGGACAACTCAAACCATTACTTCCATGGTTTTTTTATACTTTTTTAGTTCCCTGTTTTTTTAGTAAAACCATTACATTGATTGGTGAACCTATTATTATTTTCACCTTAATATCACATCAAACAACTTCATCATAGATAATAAATTACGATATGGATAATTCCTTCCATATACATGTTTTTATGACACAAAGGAATCAATAAATCATACTTTATTATTAAAAAATAGTATAAGAAGTTTTCCTCATAAGTATTATAAAGTTTCCCTTATAGGAACAAATTGATTCATAATGATTCTACATAAGTTTGACGCACGCCTGTCGTAGGGCGTGGCAAAACAATTATTTCCAAAGTTAAAATGTAGTAATGTGGTTGACCTAGGATGTCTCCCGAAGAGGAGTGCACACAAAATGGGTTGTCACTTTAAAACGGGGGTAAAAATGTTGTGAACAGAAATTTGAAATTCAAATGATTGAAAAACAATTAAATTTAAAAGGGTGATTAGGTAGGGGTCGGTTTCCTAATTATAATTCTATCCTTGTTCAATTTAATTCAAACCTCTTCTTCTTAGTTTATTAAAGTGAGTTTCCACAATCGTTTCCTCTCACTTCCTTGGTGAAATTGTTATTGTGAGAGAAAACCTTACCAAGATCTCGGTTTGGTCAACTCTCCTTCCATGTGTAAAATAGTTGTATTGAATATCCTTAATTGAAATGGGCAATTCCCGATCGGGTTTTGTTTATCCCAAACAATCAAGAACATTCACTACACCTTTTACACGTACTGACGATCGTCGAGTACTTCACCACTAATTCCTAGTTTATTCCATCGTATATAAACCAGAAATTAGTGGAGGGAGATATTGATTATTTTACCAAGGAAAAAATAAATAACGGAATTAATATTCAAGAACGATCGCACTTGATTATAAAATCCTCTATAAGAAATTGAAAACAACTTTGAAGAAGAAAGAAATTTATTCAATTACGTCCAAGAACTCAAGCATTACAATATAGAAAACCAACCCTTCCCAAATCACTCTAAAAGTTTACCCCACCATGGTAAGGGTAATCGAGTTGAATAGGGAAGAATAAGGCATTAACAAACTATGAAAAAGAAAATAAATAAAAGAGAAATCTGAAAAGTTCTCCTTCTTGGTGTCCCGGAAGGAATGGGATGGAGAATGGATGGCTTGAGAGGGTGGAGCTCTCCTCCTTTTAGAGCCAGAATTTTTCACCCGAATGTCGACGCGTTTTAGCCCCATTAAATGACATCTTCACGCCTTGGGCCCTTCTTAAATGTTGTTCATAATTCCCGTTTCCGTATCCTCTCAAAATTTCAGCGGATTTGGACATGTATTCCGAGAGTTATGACCGTTTTACTATGAGAATTTATTCTGTCCAGTCAGACTCTCCAAAACGAAATCCTCCGGATTAAGGTGCTTTAATGGCCCCATAAACGGCCAATGCACTCGGTTCTTCCTTCATAAAAGATTCTCCCAAACTCCTTGCGCGTCCACCCACCGAATTTCACAAGCTTTGGGCCCACAGTGGTTGAGTTATGGATCCCACATCAAAACTAGGCATAACTGAAAACAGTTTTCTTGAGCCAACTTGTGAGCTTATTTTGGGCTTCCATATGGCCGATTCAGATTTGGGTCCAAATATATTAAATGAAGCTCTGGATGTGTAGAATCTGACAAAGAAATAATTTCGCAATTTGGATCAGTGTATATAATGTTATGGCCAATCTACCGAAATAATTTAAAACTGTTAAAAAATCCAAAATGGCCAATTTTTACAATTCAGCTCAAAATAACACCATTATCATAAAAATGAAACAATTCATCTTAGAAGAACAATTTTGTGGGTTTAAAACAATGATATTCAATATAAATTAATTGAAAATATTTGCTCTATGAATTCCCCCACACTTAGCACTTGGACTCCTGGACAAGTAAAAATCCAATCAAATCAAAATCAAAACACATATCAATGAGATCAATCAAATCAATTTTAAGAAACAAAAAGATATCATGCCTCATCAAAAACTGTTATTTCAAGTTCTCCATTTAAGATTTTAATATATTTCCACTTCATTTCTTATCCCATGCACACAAAACACCTACCTCACATGAATTTTCTCTCATCTCACAAATGTAAAGGCTGAACAAGGTTTTTCTCATCCAAACTCACACAAGAGTCACCATAGGTTTGATAAATTCCTAATTCTCCACCCGATGTGAGTCAAGAACATTTGTTTCTCATGAGGACTTTTTAGGGTTGTTCTGTGGCTTCCGGTTGGTAGGATTTAGATGTTAAAAGTTCTGAGGCCGAAAAAGGAAGGCTTGGCTCTTATTGAAGAAAAATTGCAAGATTCTAGTTTTCACTCAAATATGGTCTCCTTCACTTCCCCTTTGTTGAAAATAGGCTCCATCATCATTCAATCAGCTCAGCAGCAAACATTTCAATCTTTTCAAACATGATTTTTTTTAAAAGCTCCAGATAGGCACAGCTTTCTTTTTACATTGGAAGCTCCAGAAAGGCACAGCTTCTCTTTTTACATTGGAAGCTCCAGAAAAGGCACAGCTTTCAACAGAATAATTTTTCAGCATCACACACATCTCTTCCACAATTTATTTTCCACCCAAAGTATAACCAAATGAGGTAGTACACCACAAGACATCTTCCCCCACACTTAAGTTCAACAAGATCATGCAATTTACTTCAAGAGCAGGTATGATAGGGAAAATTGGCTTGTAATGTGGCTAACCTAACAGGAAATTCATGGATACTAGGGGCTACAATGAAGGATAAATGTAAAGGTGGGCCATAATGAAAAGGATTATTTTGAAAAGGGGGCTTCAAACAAAATAAGTGCCTCAATCATTTAAAACACATGTACCCCAACCCTCAAGTTTTGAAAGGAATAAATCAAATTCTGGTTAAAGCAAGCATGGTCTGGTTCTCTCAAGAAATGAGGTGAATGAAAAGAATATGACAAAAATGGTTCAGAAGCCTCATAGGAAAGTTATTTCAATGATATAGACAGTGAAATATGGCATGGGTTTCAATAATCAGTGTACTTTTCATGAAATTCTAAAATATTTGAACTTGAAAAGAAGTCATTTCAGCATTCATTTAAGCTCAGTTTCATGAAATAGATTGGTTCACTCATTGACATGGGTTTCAATAATGGTATTGATAATCTTTTCAGCTCAAAAGTTTCAGAAACACACCAAAAATTGAATAATAAACACACAAAAATTTTAAAACACACATTTTTTTATTTTTTTTATTTTTGAAAACAAACATTTTTATTTTTGAAAACAAACATCAAATAAAAATCCTATACTACAAAGGTTACCTCCCCCACACTTAAATGATGCAGTGTCCTCGATGCATTCAAGTGGATTTAACATTTAATCCAATTTTCAAATTAATCACAACATCAAGAAAGTGTGAAAGAGAGGTACAACCTGATTTATTCGTAGTGCAACATTGAGTTAAGCTTCCAAGTGTTGCACTCTGAAAACCTACAATTAAAAGAACAAAAGAAAACATAAGATATTTATTGAAAGAAATAAAAATAGAAATAGGATGAGAATAGAAGGATAAAACTTGGTTTAATCCCCCAAGTGGGCCCTGGGTTTTGACTGCCTCCAGTGGGGCAGTTCTAATCGATTATCCCCAATCTGATGGTGGATGAGGTTTCTTTGATTTGAACCACCACATGTGGCTCTTCCCAGCTTTCATTTCATTGTTCTTGTTGAGGAGGACTCCATAGATAGAGTACACCAGATCCACCCCCTTCGCAATGTTGTACACCGTGCATGGTGGGGGTAGGATGAAGTACAGAGCCTCCTCCTTCTTGGGTTCCGCATGAACAACATCATCTTTACTCTCCAGTGGTTGATGATGGTATGATACATCAGGGGAAAAATCAAAGGGAATGTCAGAGTTTAATTCTATTTGAAAAAAATTAAAGCATGAAGAATCAATATCAAATTCTTCCCTTTCAATGTAAGTATCTTGTGTCTCATTTTCCACCAGAAAATCCACTTTGATCTTCTCTTGTACTCCCTCCATTAAATGTTCAACAGGTTTGGGGAGCACCAGATGTTCCTCTTCAGATGCATATTCTCCCTCCAAGGAAATACAAGTGTTGGATGAATCTGAAAAATTAAAACAAGGGGAGGTAATACTCAATTTAGTTTCAACAAAATCAAAAGATAATGAGTTTATGAAAATATTAACTCCCTGATCTTGTTTGGATTCAATTGGTTCTTCAATGGGAGGTGGCTCTTGGAGTTGAATTTCCGTAGATAGAGGTAGGTAGTCAGACTCCTCTATCTTCTCTTCAAATTCCACTGATTGGTTGGTTTCTTCCTTCAATGTTGCTGAATCATCTACATTATGAGGAATAGTTGGCTCAAGAAGTTCCTCGCACTCATTCCAGAAGTTATCCAGATCCTTTTGATCTCCCATATGTATTTCAATTGCTAAATCTTCTTCGTCAATCTTATCCAACATTGATTGAGATGGGCTCAATGGATCATCTTTTAATTTCATCAAGGCCTCCATGGGTTCTTCAACTTGAAGGATTTGTGAGGATAATTCTTCCATCAATTGTTCTGGTTCTGGTTCTGATTCTTGTTCTGGCTCCAGTTGTGGATCCTGGGATGCATGTACTTGTTCCGCTATCCACTGTATTGAGGTCTCTAGGTTTTGAACCTTTTGACTAATTCTTTCAAATTGGGATTCAATATCCTTGTGAACTTCTTCTTCTTGGTGTTGTACATTGATCATTTCTGGATAAAAATCTGGAAAATACTCCTGAAGTTCAATTAATTCTCTTGTCAAACCCTCCAACACTGGGTATTCGAGGTTCTCTTTAAGGTTTTCAATGAGATCCTTGAATTCTTCCTCTATGATGATTTTGATTCGAGCTCCTCGAATTTGTCTGGCCAAGAAAAAAACTTTATAATCTATAGACCAAGGTGACTCAATAATTGGTTCTCGCACTGGTGGGTAATTTTTCCATGAATTAAAGAAATAATCGTTTGAAAACAACATGGTAAAAGATTTTTTTTTAATTGAAAAAGTAAAATATTAACAATTATTTTGTGGCACTACCTCCCCGGCAACGGCGCCAAGTTTGACGCACGCCTGTCATAGGGTGTGGCAAAACAATTTTTTTCCTAAGTTAAAATGTAGTAATGTGGTTGACCTAGGATGTCTCCCGAAGAGGAGTGCACACAAAATGGGTTGTCACTTTAAAACGGGGGTAAAAATGTTGTGAACAGAAATTTGAAATTCAAATGATTGAAAAACAATTAAATTTAAAAGGGTGATTAGGTAGGGGTCGGTTTCCTAATTATAATTCTATCCTTGTTCAATTTAATTCAAACCTCTTCTTCTTAGTTGATTAAAGTGAGTTTCCACAATCGTTTCCTCTCACTTCCTTGGTGAAATTATTATTGTGAGAGAAAACCTTACCAAGATCTCGGTTTGGTCAACTCTCCTTCCATGTGTAAAATAGTTGTATTGAATATCCTTAATTGAAATGGGCAATTCCCGATCGGGTTTTTTTTATCCCAAACAATCAAGAACATTCACTACACCTTTTACACGTACTGACGATCGTCGAGTACTTCACCACTAATTCCTAGTTTATTCCATCGTATATAAACCAGAAATTAGTGGAGGGAGATATTGATTATTTTACCAAGGCAAAAATAAATAACGGAATTAATATTCAAGAACGATCGCACTTGATTATAAAATCCTCTATAAGAAATTGAAAACAACTTTGAAGAAGAAAGAAATTTATTCAATTACGTCCAAGAACTCAAGCATTACAATATAGAAAACCAACCCTTCCCAAATCACTCCAAAAGTTTACCCCACCATGGTAAGGGTAATCGAGTTGAATGGGGAAGAATAAGGCATTAACAAACTATGAAAAAGAAAATAAATAAAAGAGAAAGCTGAAAAGTTCTCCTTCTTGGTGTCCCGGAAGGAATGGGATGGAGAATGGATGGCTTGAGGGGGTGGAGCTCTCCTCCTTTTATAGCCAGAATTTTTCACCCGAATGTCGACGCGTTTTAGCCCCATTAAATGACATCTTCACGCCTTGGGCCCTTCTTAAATGTTGTTCATAATTCCCGTTTCCGTATCCTCTCAAAATTTCAGCGGATTTGGACATGTATTCGGAGAGTTATGACCGTTTTACTATGAGAATTTATTCTGTCCAGTCAGACTCTCCAAAACGAAATCCTCCGGATTAAGGTGCTTTAATGGCCCCATAAACGGCCAATGCACTCGGTTCATCCTTCATAAAAGATTCTCCCAAACTCCTTGCGCGTCCACCCACCGAATTTCACAAGCTTTGGGCCCACAGTGGTTGAGTTATGGATCCCACATCAAAACTAGGCATAACTGAAAACAGTTTTCTTGAGCCAACTTGTGAGCTTATTTTGGGCTTCCATATGGCCGATTCAGATTTGGGTCCAAATATATTAAATGAATCCCTGGATGTGTGGAATCTGACAAAGAAATAATTTCGCAATTTGGATCAGTGTATATAATGTTATGGCCAATCTACCGAAATAATTTAAAACTGTTAAAAAATCCAAAATGGCCAATTTTTACAATTCAGCTCAAAATAACACCATTATCATAAAAATGAAACAATTCATCTTAGAAGAACAATTTTGTGGGTTTAAAACAATGATATTCAATATAAATTAATTGAAAATATTTGCTCTATCAGTGAACCTATTATTATTTTCACCTTAATATCACATCAAACAACTTCATCATAGATAATAAATTACGATATGGATAATTCCTTCCATATACATGTTTTTATGACACAAAGGAATCAATAAATCATACTTTATTATTAAAAAATACTACAAGAAGTTTTCCTCATAAGTATTATAAAGTTTCCCTTATAGGAACAAATTGATTCATAATGATTCTACATAATATCAAGAAATCCACAATCCATATTTATATGAAGAATATTTGTTAAGTGTTTAATGAATAATAAGATCTAAAACTAATCTCAATGCATATATTCAATTTTTACAGGCTTCCCCATGTTCTAGATAACATTGAACCATTGATCATCTTCTCCATCCAAACTATAAATATCTTAGATACCCTTTTCGTATTTGATATACTAAATAAAAGAATATATATATTTATTTGTACCGATCTATTTATCATCAATTAATGGATCTACAGAAACACTAATATAAAGTATATGTTTTCTCATGAAGGAGTAAACATTAAGTTGTTCCTTCCTCTAATAATTTTTATACTCAACCTGATTCATGGATTGTGAAAGTTATTTATTCTATCTTCCATAACATTTTTTTACTCAATTAGATAAAAAATTAATTTTCCCTCACATTCTCTATTAACATGGATACCTCTGGTTCTAAACATTTACTAAAACAAAAAATGTTAGTATTATAAAACATAATCCTTTGTAAAAATCATATAATTATGAAAATAACTTATTGTATATCTAAATCATGACACACTTATTTCAATCTATATAAAAACACATTTAACCTAATTCATCCATATTTATTATCTATTAAAATCCTTCAAAATGGATCATTAATAAAATGTTAATTAACTTTAAGAATATCCCATCAGAGTACCAAACTAGTTGCACAGTAAGGGTTTATTCACAATGTACCAGAATGATGGATGAGATATACTTGACCAACTATTCTTGGGTTTATTAACCCTTGGTAAATCTTTACCAAAACCACTTCAACATGAATTATAAATAATGTGTTGTATTTTCTCAGGAAACACACTTTTCATTATTTACTATTACATATTTATTTCTCCTACACATAGGTTAGTTCTAATAGTTATTATTATATATTCCTAATTCGTTATTTCAAAATATACTAAACCTTTACTTTTATACAAACTATGGAGACCCATGCTTTTCATACATAAATATTTCATCATTTTTTATGAACATTCAAAACATTTTACAAGAATACAAACCTTATTACTGTAAATTTTTACTCAATTTTAGAATATTGATATATAAAAAACTAGTACATAAAACATTTACATCATTTATTGTTATGATCCTCACAAATAGCACCCTTATTTGACATAAAATACATAAAACATTCTTCAAAACCTCATAAAAGGAAATGTAATAATGGGTTTGATCTGATGATTTATATTGGTAAATAAAAAATATATCAACCAATGATTATATGTGAGTATAACATAATATTAAAGATATGATAACATGATGAAGACCTTAAATAATCATTTCCAATTTTTTGAATATCTTTAATATTGAATCAAGTATTATTATTTTCTCTAACAAATTATATAATACCAAGGAGAGATTATTCTTCAATAATAAATAATTATCCATCAAAATACATCATATGAATAACATAGTAATTTTTGGCTTACATAAATGTATATAAAATCATTTCCTTAATCAAGGATCACTACTAAGTCTATCATAGTGGATTGGGTTCACTCCATGTTTCATTATTTTTTTTGTCTGGGTTTACTCTGATGACTATATTATTCAAAAATTCCCCATACCTAACTGGTTTGACTCCCCATTCGAGTAATTATTATATTATGAGTTATCTTTATCTACCCAACACATTAGAGAGCTGCTTAATTTTGGGTCACCATGTCACATAATTAAATCCTTTCACATGTGTGACACAAGATCATACAACATTAATCATAGCAAAAAAATAAAAACTCATAGAAAGGATACGGGTTTCAAAAATTTCAAAAATATTATTCACAAACTATACAGAGAAATAATAAAGATATTAAAATATTATCGTACCCATAGTATGTTAAATTATTATTTAAAGGATTTTTTTATTGATAAAAATTCCATTAAAAGATTCCTATAACATTTCTTCATGAAAACAACAATTTTATTTCAAAATAATTTTTTTAGAATCATTAAATTTTAATAAAATTATAGTAGAATTTATTATTAAAATAAAATATAGAATATATAAAGGAATATTTTATTAAAGGATTATTTATGATTATGTAAGAATCTTTTTATATGGTGTGTGTAGAAATAATAAAACCAATCAAATTTTTGGTAGCAAGTCAAGAGTAGCACATTTTAAAATTTTAAAAAGGGTAATTTTAAAACCAGGTGAGTAAATTAAAATATATTAAAAAATTATATAAATAATTTTTGGATAATATTAAATGAATTATTAAAAATAATTTATATATTAATATGGACATTAAATAAAATATTATAGAACAAATGGAAAACCAAAGGATATTTTCCCTAAAAACATTATTTCATTATCCTGAGTTTTTAATGAGATCAAAATGAAAATAAACAATGTAATATCCATAAATGAATATATTATAATAAAATAAATATTATTTTTTTTATATATATTATATAATTATATCATTATAAAATTTGAGCCTAAAAAATCTCAGTTAAAATGAGATTGTTATTCAAAACGTTTACCTCAAGTCCATATTGATTTTTAAGAAGTATAAGTTCATATATAATCATAATAGAACCATAATATTTCCTAAAATGTCCTTATAAATTAACTTATATCAGCTTATCACCCACTCATTTCCAATCATTCATTATTATCATCATCATTTTGAGTGTTAACTGCTTCATTTTTCATGTATGTTATTGTTCGGTGTTTAATGTACTTGTACATTGATCATAGTTAAATTATATCTATAATTTTAATCATGATATTAATATAATATATATATTAATTATATACATATTTATATCCATTTATATATATTAGTGATGAAAACTCAAATACATCACTATACGGAGATTATAGTCCATTAATACGCTTGAGTGACAGTAATGTTTTTTGATGGATGTAATGAAAGAATGGTAAATGTAAATTAACATTTATATAATAACCATTATAAAACAATTATTATATATAAAAATTAAATTTATCATAATAACCGTACATGAATTATGGTGGTGGAAATTGAGTTGTATTTTTTGGTGGAGGTGGTAGTCTATATGTATGCACGAGTTATCTTTTCATCTCACATTGGATTGAGAAGAGGAGGTAAATATTTTTTAAATGATCCAAGTAAAATATAATTATATTTATTAAACCATATTAATAATTTTTATATATATAAAATATGTTTTAATGATTTATAAGAACAAATAATATTGAAAGATCTTTGTTAAGATCTATACCTCTTCTTTGAGATACCTCTTTTTCTGTACTACATAATCCATGATTGGTTGAACATAGGATAATAGAAAAATATATAGGTTGAATAAAATAATTCTAGAATGGTTTTATATGTGTGATATTCTTAGATATAAGTCTCAAAAGGTGTGTATAAGTAAGGTTGATATGTGGCCTTTAATAAGTGAATGGAGGGAAACATATGGAATTTCTTAAAAGATTTCACTGATATAAGGTCACATTCATTTAAAAGTGTCTAAAGACTGTGATTTATTATAAGTTAGTATATGATCAGTATAAATTATCTTAAAAATATAAAAAATTTATAGGCTTATGTATAAATAAAAACATTATCTCAGGGTTTAACCCTTGGTAAACCCATTTTTACCATAACCCTCATAACAAAATTTTATTGTTTTTAGTATTTACTGTGAACAAAAATTAATTTGAAACAATTAAATTATATGAAAAATATTATTTAATACATTTTAATAAATTTTAATATATTATAATTATATAAGTGATATAATTTATTAATAATTAATCTCACAAACCGTATTGAAAACTCATTTTTTAAAAATTAACTAATAACTGTAAAACATATTTAGATCCATTACATGCCTTCTAAAAATCATAAAATTAATTTTATAAAATCATATTGAATATAAAATATATAAATTAAATTTAAATAATTTATAAATATATATTAAATTAATTTATTAAGATAAAAAACACATATTATGCATAAAAACAGTTTACAAAAATATGTTTTCAGTATAAATTAATCTTTAACCAAAACTAATTATAATGATGACTCCTATGTAATAAAATAAATATTTTATAAATAAATTTTATTTAGATTATGTGATGATAAAATTGATAATATTACCATACATTTAATGTAAAATAAATAATATTTTATAAAAAAATATTTTTATTTTTCAATATTCACAGAAAAATAAATAATTTTAGAAAAAGAAAAAAACTCACTCTGAAAAAATATTGACATGATTATACCAAAAATTATATTATCTTCCTCGAGGAAATTTTATTTAATTTAAGAAAATAATTATAAATTTTCATGTAAAATTGTGATAAAAAAATTTTGAAATAAAATATTTTGGAAGCAGAAAATTTCATTACTGAAAATTATATACTTCTTTGTTATAAATTTATCAATAAATTATATTTTTAAAAAAATATTAATAAAATTAAATATTGGTTATTTATATTTGTATCTAACAATTTAATAGCTATATTTTAATGATTTTTGGTGTCATTGTTAAAATATAATTTGGTTTGGGTGCAAAGTAAGCAAGAAAAAACATATAATTTTAATTCAATCGAAACAAAAAATATTTTTTTTAGATATATCATGTAATAAGTTCAAAATATAACTATCATTCCACCTAAAACTATGAAAACATGGGGATGAAAAGACCCACAAGCATCACAAATCCAACTAAATTACTAAAATAAAACTAATCAATAACTATCTATCACAATATATATCACCATGGAATCTCAGAAAAACTCTCTCTCTCTATCTCTCAGTAATAAAAACACAAACACACATCACAGACCCAATACCTAAACCTTATCATGACCACACTCAAGGGGATAACCACCAGTACAAGTTTCACGATCACTTATACTGATCCTTGATATGGGAACCCCTCCAAACCCAAACCACTACTCAAGTTATTAATATTTTCTCATCAAACCAAAAAGTTCCCTAGCATGGTTATATAAGGTTTTACTAAAAAAATTTTAGGGAAAATACCTGATTTGATTCTTACTATGACATTATCTAACCGTGAAAAAATTTAATTTATCTGAATCCCAGGTGTCATACATTTTTTATAATTTTATCATTTTACAAACTTGCCTCCCTGGTCCCATTATATGAACTTTAAACACATGTTACAGAAGAAAATGCATTGTATATTGTTCTTGGAAACCCATTTAATTGAGACAGATATAAATTAAAAATAAATAACAGACACTCCAAATTTACAACATTTTCACATTTTATGATATTTTATTTTTATCAAAATATTAAACATTAACACATCATCATTTATTTAAATATCATAACCCATGTTTATCTAGATGGGATTCTATTCAAATGTTATAGGGAAAAAATTCAAAGATTCATAATAAAACATTGTTTAACAAAAACACATTATTTTAATAAACCATTTATATATTCCCCTAATTTATAATTTTTCAGTCTTGGAGTTGGATAAGTAATTTTCCACTATGCACTAGTAGTTCATAAATAACATATAATGGCATCTAAACTATTTAAATCATAAATCCATTCAAATAAACTATGATCTACTACTGATATACAATAAAAATTACATATAATCTATTACGTAAGTAAAATAGAAATATATATCAGAATACTGGACACATTAAATCACATGAAACCCAAAGATATATTTTAAATATTATATTTATTTTGTGATGAAATTATAAACAAAACATCTTTTCATACCAATACCAGAGAAAAAATACCATTAATTAAAAACAATACATTGATGTTCAACAATTCATATGGAAGTAAATCAAACATGAAAGTGCATATCTAGAACAAAATTTTCCACTAACAACAGTTATTACTTCACTCCATATGACAGTCTACAACTCCCATGTATGAGATTATCATCAAGCCAGGGAAAAATACAAGTCTTCGATCTACCTCACCCAAATAATTAGAAAAAAATATCCGATATAATTTTATAACATACAAAACTTTTTTACACTAAATCAATTCCTTGAACTGGGACAGCACATAGATTCAGGTGTGCCTCCCAATACCCCATAGGTTTCCGAATAATAACTAGTGTATGTAGGCTGTACGATGTAGAGATTATACCCTCCTTATAATATTGTAAAAAACATGACTTTGTAATGAAAATATTTTAAAAAACACATACATAAAAGTTATAAAGGTACAAAATTACTAAATCACATCCCAGGTAATAACATAGTTATTATACATATAAAATTGTTGTGTTGTTATAAAACAATCAATATGTATCATGTCAAAAAGATGAAAAATGTAATAAAACCCAAATATAACATAATCTATTGATCAAAAAAGTTATATAACATCTCCAAAATTGATGAATTATCCAAGATATAAATAATTATGAATCACCTTGGTCCATTCCCTAACCATATAATTTTCAGACATGAGGTATTTTATTTTGTAACCATGTGTAATTATGACATTAGCATTGTATGTGTATAACTTATTAGGCCACAACCAAAAGTGTGTAATTAAAATCTATTCTATAAATGTATATCATAATGGTGTGTATAATATAAATAAATAAGTATATATAATAATAGAATTTGAAAAATACGGTAACAAAGTTTTACCTTTGGCCTCAAGGACACAACATGATCAGACACTACCTACTATGACCAATGCTGATATCTAACCATGTAGTAAATATCATGTATCAACTCAATTCAATGTACCATTTGCATGTAACCATGATAAAGTGTCCCATGTTGAATCCATGAGGCTGAAACAAGTATTACCTCACTTTCATTACCATGAATAATCATTTTTTTTTGTTTTTACTCAAGGGACCACCCTCATAATTTAGAAGTACTATTCGATTGAAATCGCAGATGACACCAATGGAATTCAATACCAATACTAATTGAGTCTAATCTAGGGAGATACTCTCATGATATTAAATAAATTACAACCTCAAGAATCAATGATATTATTTTTTTTTTTAATAAATATATACATTTCATTCTTCCGAGGTGCATTCCCAAGGAATTTATAGTGATAAAATTTTCAAGAATCCACTAGCATTCCCAAGGGATCTATAACATTAATCCTCATTGAATTCTATTTTTACTCCACAACTCTATATTTATTACTTTAATGTAATGATGTAATCAACCATATCATTAAAATACAAAACTAATCTTATGTAATCCAAGGAGTTCCTCCAAGGCACTCCACAATCACATCCACTACCAAAGACTTCAACTGTATTATTATTTTACAATTCAATTAATAAATAGATCTTGAAAAGTATTTTTTTTAAATTCTCCATTCAAATTCAATTCACGTTTACATTTAATTATTACATGGTTTTTAGAAATATTGGGTCCTAGAGATCATCCTAGGCATCCCATATTGCACATTAAACCATTATGTCACTAATGGAATCCCTAGACTAAACATTTAGTTTATTCAAAATCAATTCACGAGATGGGGATTTCCTCTTAAAATAATTAAACAAGGGTATAACAAAAACAACCATTATTCATATATCCAAAGTGGTTTAATGTTATCATTAAATCAATTATGACTTTTATTTTAATTATTTAGGTCAATAATCTAAATATATTGTGTGACCTCGATATCCAAAGATGTAGTACAACGGATCTACGTTTTAAAAAAATTATTACATTCACCAAGATTAATGGAATATTCTAGATTTCCCAACATCTAATATAAATGTTCAAGGCATTTCCCATTATTTTTTAATAAACTAGGTATTGATGTATCTCAATGGAATAGAACTAGATCAAAAAAGTTTTCAACGACCTATGGTGTACCCACGAACACAAACAAGTCTAATGCCCTAATAAGAAACACTAAATTCAAGTTTAATATAAATACAACATTGTAAAAACTAAATTAAACTCACAAAAACTTCAATAAATAATGAAAGTGTATTCCACTAATAGGAAACACCAAAATGGGATGACATATACCAATGATGAACAAAATCTTGAAAGGAACTGTGATATTTCACCTTTATCTTATAAAATTTGAAAGAAAAAAAATATATAAAAAAAATTACAAAATTATAGGGGATGAAGGAAGAGAAGAATTAATTTTGTAAGAGTAATATATAAGCCTTAAAATTATAAAGTATCACCTAAAAACACACTTCATATTATAGGATTATAAAGGGAGGAATTGAATGAGGTATTTGAGGCTGCTCATTACAAAACAATGGGGAAGAGTGGGGATTTCCCCTAAAAACCCCAGGGGGGGAATTATATAATTTCCCCATTTAAAAAACCCAATAACATTGTAGTGGTGGCCATGAGTTTTCCAGTAGATAAAGTCAGTATTTGCAATCCCTTATAGATACAACCAATAAGCTGGTGGTGCCCACCGGTTAGCTAATGGTCTTTGCTTATTTGAAGTTTCTAACATAGCCATATCATGAAAATCCATTGAGCATATAAAAACCAACCAAGACCTCATTAATTTTACAATTCACCTATCTTAAGGTTTTCAAACTCTCAAAATTTCATTTTGTGGACCAGAAAAAGTTGTCCACTATTTCAAAATATAAAAACGATTTTCAATTTAAAATACTCATATGGATCCAAATAATTATATTGATATAAAACCTAAAATAATCTTATGAACTAGGAAAACGAAAAAGTCACACAGGCCATTAGAATCAATGTGATAAGAGGTCCACCATGAATCTATACATATCAGGTTAGCATGCGCTATCCAGGACACATTGATACTCAATCGTAACAACTTCTATGTCTGCTGAAATCCCATCGTCACCTAATTCAAACATAATTGTACCATATCTCAATTCTAAAGAGTATAAATATTAAATCTCATTTAGTTTCTACCACTACCTGAATAATTTAGGTAGGGTCCTACATTCATATCCTCAAAAAACCTTCACAACTATGGTGGTCATATTCTCAATTATTGGACCTTCTCTTAAAATTAAAGAGTGGTAATATATCAAAATATTAACACTATAATATCACTCATGGTAGGTCCTCATATCTATTTCATATCAATACAAATCCTCTAGATTAGATTTGGGTCAACCATTCCTTCTGACTCAAGGTAAATTCACATATGGAATAGATTTCTTGTTGCTCATAGCACATATCATCATCATATAATCCCAACTACCTACTAACTTAATAAATGTTACAAACTATAACCTCTACCTTATCACAAAATTTAAGTACAATATTTTATAGAAACCACTACCTTATCAATGATGATATTGTTCTTCCAACACATTGTCTCTCAATGTTTATAAAATCCTATTGATCTATAAAAAATCATTACATGGTCTATTCACAAACACAAGAAAACACATGTTTTACAATAAGGTCCCAAAGGATATATTATAGTTAAGAAACTAATCAAAGGATTCGCATCACATTGGACCTACCCCCACATCCAAACAACACCATAGTGTGCATATATTTACATGTAAAACTATCTCAAAACTATCCAAGTATCTAATCCTCAAAAAAAGTCATCATGGTCATCCCATAATACATCCACATCATATAAGATCATATGAACCATGGCCTCCTGATTTAGGGTCTAAATTTCTTTTGATTTAGATATCACAACCTTTATCCACTACCTAGGTATTATAATAAGTTAACTCCCTATAAAACATTGGAAACTCTATTCCATGTCTCAAGTAATACCCAAAACCTATAACTTGATCCCATCACACATCTCTAAAGGGATCTCTCTTAAAACCATTTTCTTGAGGAACAACCTCTTTGTTACACATATCCAACCCTATGGGTACGACCCCAATTTTCATGGAGATAATACAATATTTAAATTTTGTTTTAAATCCATTACAATTTATTACTCAAATATTATATGTGTGTGTGAGGGGAATCAGGGGTGTTCTAGGGGTTCAGGTAATGAACGGAAAGAAAACTTGGTCAACTTGTACAAGGTGCATGGTTGGCGCATAGTGAAGTAAATTTTGCGGCCTTCCCAAGAAAACAGTGTGGCCTTACCAGGAGAACCATGAATCCTTGGATATTGGTATTACCTACTATTGGTTCATTGTTTTTGAATCCATATGGGTTTTTCAAGGTAACTGTGTGACCAAACTTCCATTAGACAGTGGGTTAATCACATTTTGGAAAACTGTGAAGGTAAACTGTTCACCCCATTAAAAGTAAAAAAATTACAATTTTTCCATCTCAATACATTTAAATAACCACTGAATTAATCCCTTATTTATTCCATTATAAACTCTATGTATAAACCAAATCGACTAAACCTTACCAGGGGTGGTTATTCTTCTATCCCTGGCTGTTTGAAGCATCTTTGGTTGTGGATCAAAGTTCTGAGAAAGTCAAGTGATCATATTGATTCATTTTTCTAGATTAGGGTTTATTGTTCCTCACATTTTATTATTAATACCTAAGACCCTATTTTTATAATGGAACCTATGTCCTAGATTCAAATGGTGTTTAAATCTTGATCAAAGGCTATGATTAAGATGGTTTCCATCATTCGATTCAATGTAGGTGGTCTACACATTATCTCTTATAGTTTTTAAATTGTGTTATTCATATGAGGTTGTGTTCATACATCCCCTTTGCTGTTATTTGGTTCTGTTAGTGATATTTGAGAAAATGGGGGTCTAAATGAAAATTGAACCCCTCAAGATCCCCTAGGGATTCATTAAGGATGATTTGACATATTTAGGTATACTCATGGGGTGCACCAACATTACCAATCCTAGAAATTGGTACGATTAGGTGAGGAGTTTATTTGTGATAATGTAGATTCTATGATGAACATGTTAACATGGATGGTTTGGTTGAAATGGAATATTGATAGTTTCCCTATGATTGATAATGGCACAAGGGGTTGTTTGGCTAGGACATGAAAATGGGTTTAATTGCATTAATTAGAAATGTATCAATTGGCTTATGAAATATGATTGGATGTATAAGAGTTTTAGTGCATAAAAAATGATGAATACATTAAATGGGTTAATATTAGGGAATTATTGAATATGCCTAATGGGAAGGGGAATGACAAAGGGAGTTGGGAAAAATGGGAGTTGTAATGTAAATGGTAAATGTGTTAATGGATTATAGAATAACATTAATTACTATATTTATTATCATGGATTATAATTGTTATGGGTATTTCTTTATTATGGTTGTGATATAGTATGTCTGTGGAAATGGACAAATAATCAAGTGCACATGGTGGGGTGGTGTGATAAAGGACTGAGGATCCTTCCATGGGTTAGGTTGGACTGATTTGCTAACCCCACACAAGAATGTGTGGGTTAGGGAGTAAGAATAATGATATATTATTATAATGGTTATATTTTATGAAACTACTTGAAATGAGGCTCCAAGGTAATTTTGATTCATTGTTATGAAATGTTTATCTTGAGTGAGATAGGATAATTGACCCATACTCTTAGGCTTAATAATTTTCCACCTTAGGATGTTGTGAAAACGGTGTCAAAGTCTAGCCCATGGAACATGAGATTAAATGAATTATGTAATGAAAAATGTAATAGTTGATGGTTATGATAATAATGGTAGAAAATTTGAAATGTGAATATTGTTAACTTCTATAACCCAATATTTACTTTCATTACATGTCATTTATTTATTATTTTAATTCACTATGATTTAAACTAGACATTTAATAGACACTATTGGTGGTGGCCTACTGAGTTATACTCATAGCCTACTTGGTCCATTGTTGGGTAACCGAGTAGACTATATTGTTGCAGGTTTGGATAAGGGAAAAGGCCCATCCTAGGGATTTGAGTTTGGATTGGGACGTTCAAAGATGAGTTTCCATACATGGAGTTAGGACCGTCATGGAAAATATTCTATTATATTTATTTTTTGAATCCACCACTTTTGAAAATGTTAATAAGGCATGGAAAATTTACAATTTTATTGGACTTATACCCTATTTAGGAAATGGTTTTTATGCATGTTCATTTGGTATTACATATTGTTTCAACTATATCTTAGTTATTTGATGTGTGTTTCTCAGGTTAAGATGGTATATTATCTCCATGTGGATTAAAATATCCTCACTACTAGTTAGAAACCTCTAATTTATGGGAAGTCATGCTTGAGATCATGTGGTGACTCGGCTTGGGGCACTAGTTTAGTTGCCTCCATGTTGGAGACATTATAAAGTAGTATCATAGGATGGTTCTTTTCTATGGTCTAATTATTAGTGAGGGTAGAAAGTATAATAGGGAGTGTTGCACCTTGTAAGTGAGATTTTTCTAAGGATTATCTAACCCATGCACAAGAGAAAACCCAATTCACATAGGTGTAATTGTTGTTATCTGTGTGTTGTTATGGTTGGATGATATTTCACCATTGGGTGATGCACAAATTATGTTATGTGACTATTTTATGGTATTTTTTATTGGACGGAATGAGATAATTTTTTTCATTCATACATCATCATTGGAACCTTGGGATATAGGTGGCATGCATCATGATAGGCACACATGGGATGGGTGTGTTGGACATGAAGGGTATGATTCATTTTACATTCTATAAAAAAAATTTGTCTAATAAGGATGATGAAAATGGGTAAATGTAAGGAATGTAAATGAATGGTTAAATAATAGTGATATTAAAGATCTATTAATAATGGGTTAAATTTTCAAGTTGTGAAAAATTTATAAGATAGAATGGTGACTAAAAGAGAAATATTTTCTTTTTGATGTAAAATTGCTTAACTAAATTTCATCGATGAAGGATTTTAATTAGTTTAAATATATGTTTTAATTAGTTGTAAAATGGGAAAATGTGCCTTAATGGGATATATATTCACTATTAAATGTGTAAATGGTTTCAAAAAGAGGATTTTTTATATAAGACCGGAATCCAAAATTGGTTAGCTTTCCCAATGTTTACCATTACCCATGTTAGGAATTGTAAAGGTTAGTATTCGAGATCTATTCATGGTCATTGGAATTGTTTATATGGAGTGAGTTGTTTATGGAAGAGAGTGTATTTCGTATTGTTACCTCAGATTTTATAATTTCCTTATTATTTTCACTGATTGAAATATTTTTAATTATGAATCTATGTAAGTAGGTATTTTTGAAATGTATGGTAAATATAACATCATAATGTTTGAACCTTTTGGATCTTAAATGTTGGAGATAATTATAAAATATGGTGTAGAGATTAATCTTTTGTGGAATACATGCATTGAGTATTCCTTATGTTGTTTATCTACCCTAAAGTGTATGGGTGGTTTAGGTAGTGATATTTCCCTTGGATAAAATATTTATTATATAACGGGGGACATCGATGAGTCTCTATGGGTGGATAAAGGGTTTTTTCTTGTTATGATTTTGGTTGGGCTGTGACCATGAGGGTTTTAGGTGTCTCTTCATAATGTGAAAGAGTTAACCCTTTTGGATTGTGTTGGTGTGGGTTGTGCATTGGATTTAAGAATAAGTGTCTTGTTTTTGGCATCAATAGTAATGGATGTTTTTATGGGTGTAGCGACACATGAAGGTTTAGACCTTGAGAGTGGAATTTTATGACCTTGAAGTGGGTTTTTTGACTCGTGTTGTCAATGTAAGTGTGGGAGTATGATTTTCATGAGAAATAAGTTGGATGATTTATAGGGTTAATTGGATGTTTCATTCTATAGTAGGGACATCAAAGCCACTTGTGTGTGAATACTTGTTTAGAGTATAATATGTTTGTCCTAGAGAGAGGTCTCGGTGACTTGTTACCCTGAACCCTAGTTGGAAAGTTGGTCTTGTTCGACCCTTGATATCTACTCATGAGAGAGTGGTTGATGATTTTGTGAGTTATCTTAGGATCGTGGGGTATATGTGTATAATTTGAGTTTATATTGTTTTAGATTTTTTATAGAGTGATAAGTGATAATGTCACTAGTTTTAGGAAGTTGCGACTTAAGCCATGAAAATGACTTGATATTCTTGCAAAAATAAAGGTGACTGAGGAAAAGGATAGCCTAATGTTTTACATGTCTTATAAGAAGAATTATTTGAGGTTCTTCAGAGATCTAATTGATTCATTACGAGTACCCTAATTTTTTTTCAAATGGTATCATTGTGACCTGGTTCATTTAAAATGGAACTTGAGTAATTTTAGTTGTTTTTCAGGTTAGTTCAAAGGTTTGTACCATTTGGATTTCTAGACCATATATTTAGAAAACAATTAATGGGTTCTCGATGTTGGTTTCCAGAAGATGACAGTTGAGTGGATAATGTTTAGATGAATTCATTTGTTATGAAGGTGAAACCTAAGGTGATGGTTGCCACATGGTTGGGGTTGATCATACAAATGGCTTGTTTCCTCGGTGAGATGTTTATAATTCCTGGAGTCTAATGGGTCGATGGACAAGAAGGCATAGTTTAGAGAGTGAGTAGGGTTTGGGCTAGGGCAAAACATTTTTTGGATCATGTTATCTGATTTTTTTATTAGTCTGTGTTTATAGGAAGGTGAGAGACTTTAAGGACTCTAACATGGACCCTATGTGGGAACACACTAGTAAGGCATGATTCCGACTCAGTATGAGTGCATGTCGTTCTCTATGAAACCAAAGCAACAAGTATGATTAAGAGATATACCATTGGCTTTGGTTAGTGTGGTGAAAAATTGTGTTTAGTCGTTAACTTCCAATTTCATTCAAAAGGAATCAAGTAATTTTGTGGAAGTTGTTTGGATGGAATCTTTGGTTCACATCTATTGGAAAACAGTTTGGGAGTGGTGGTGGGTCTTAGTTGAAAATCACAACCGAGTAGTAGAGTTTATGTTTGAGGATACAAGTGAGGGTAGGGAATCCCAAAACACTTTGAAAATCATTGTGTCTAATGGTGAAAGGTTTCATTTATATTGGATGAGTTTTTATAGTGTTCTTCAAAAACTTATTATCATACATTTATCCAATGATAGTCATTCTCAACATCTTGACATCATCCTAGGTATGCTGAAGAAATATATAGTGTTACACCAAGTGAATTGAATGTCTATGGGTTAGATGTCAGACATCATGAAGGTTGTGATCATGGAGGAATAATTGTGATGGTATATGATGGGGTGTACATAAAAGACAGGTTATATATGAGGTCTTCAAAATGGATTTAGTGTCGAAAAACGCCATGAGTTCCATTCACAAATGCCGATGATGGGTAACAGTTGACTCTTGTTTTTTGATCTATGAAATTATAGATGTCCAAATCCAAGTTATGGGGTTATTGTTATGATTTAAAAGTGATCCATTGGGTAAGAAATTAATTGAGTAATGTGATGGTAATGATACTTCTAATTTGAGGAGTTCTAATTTAGTCTAGGTCGTGTGGAGTAGAGCGTGGAGATGATGTGGTGACATTAGAATACAAATGAGAAACATGTCAGTTGAAAATTAGGTTACCTAATGAGGTAAGGTGGGAATTAGATGTGGTTATTTAATTATCCAAAGGATGGATTTGGGCTCAGATTGGTTCCAAATGAAATTCAGGATGCCTATGATTGAGAATTTTAAGGGCTTGGTATGACATGACAATAGTTCATTGAAAGGGAGGATGGGTTCTAGATTTCATTGAAAAATTAGTCTTGGGATCATGTATGATTTTCCTCCTATGTGGTTTCAAAAGTGAGGATGGATACAAATACATGTATAATTCCTTATAAATTTTAAGGCATGGTGAGTTGGGAGTGTATCAGGTATGTTGTAAAGTTTAGTAGTGGTGATGGTGGTCCTTCTCGATAGTGGAGGATCCAATCACTGGAAGATTGTGGGGGTGAGTTATGTATTATGGTGGAGAGAACCATAGTGGGAAAGTGTTTGTCTTATGTTGAGATTAGTGTTTTTGGTTAGATTAACTTCAGTTATTACCGTTCTAGGGAGTTTTCCAAGATAGAGAGCATTGTCTTGGGGGTAACTGATGGAGTGCTTTGGGTGTGGTGGTAGGGATTTGGACAGTAGACTATGGAATGAAACTGTAGGGCCTTTAGTTGTGGATGGATCTAAGTAAACAAAATGTTGTAATGATCATGTTTTCCCTTCAAGAGATTCCAAGTTTATGTCAGAATTAGAGTTTTGAAAAAATAGTAAAACGGGGCCAAGTGATTTGGGCCATGAATTGCGAAGATTATCAAACAAATGCGGTGTCGAATGGCTATTCCATGAAAATATGATGTTGTGTTTTAAGTATACTTGGTTTATGTTTTCTAATGTTTTTTCAAGGATTCCCTATGTGGTTCTAGTGGTTAATGTGTGGTTTGAGGATGGTGTATCCTTGAGGAGCATCTAGGTCTTCTTTTTAATCGCAATGAGAATTTTTTGTGTGGTAAGGTTGTACCTTCAGCCCGAGTGTATGGAAGTATGGTAATTTTCAGAAATCATCAAGGTGAAATGGAGTTGGATGTGAATTTTTATTGTCCTAATATGTTTACCTTGAAAGCACAGTGATGCTCTAAAAGAGGAGCTCAGGGAGGAGCCATTATAAGGTGGGGAGGTTATAATACCCCAGTTTTTGTAGAATTATGTCTTCGTTTAAATTATGGTTTAAATCCCTTATAATTCATTATTAAAATTTTAACTTAGTGTATGAGGGGACTTAGGGGTGTTTTCAGGTTCGGGGCATGAAAGGAATGAAGACCATCCAAGCTTGTGCAAGGCGCACATTTGATACATGGTTAAGTATATCGTGGGACCTTCCCAGTAAAATCATGCAACCATAGGAAGTTTCATTCGAAATTTCATTGAATCATGTCAAATAGTGATGGGTTTCCAAGGTAACCATGTGACCCAAAATCACTTAGATACTGTCTTGCACATGAGTTGTGCATGGTTTCTAAAATCGTTCGGGTAAGCCCTGTGTCCCATTAAAAATTGAAAATTTACAGTTTTCCATCATGGTATTTTTAGATCCCCGCCAGATTTCTCCCTCATTTTATTCCCCTCTTAACCCTACAGAAAAATCAAATCTACCCATTCTTCCTAATGGTGGTTATCCTATGATTCTTGGTTGTTTGATGTATTGTTGGTTGTAGATTGAAGCTCTTGAAAATTCTAACACTCTTTCTGCTTCTTTGTTTCTAGATTAGGGTTTGTAGTTCCTCTCATCATCTTACAAATCAATAAAGAACACTTTATCTGGTGGAACGTAGGTTATGGATTCAAAGGGTGTTTAAATATGTATCAAATGCTATGATTAATAGTGTTTTCATCATCATATTCATGGTAGGTGGTCTACAATTTATATTCCATTTTATTTAATAGATTTTTTCATATGTGGTTATTTTATTGTCTCCCCATTGTTTTTATATGGTTATATTAGTGATATTTGATAATATGTGTGTCTAAATAAAAAACATGAACCCCTCATGATCCATGTGGGGTGCATTGAGGATGATTTGGATGATTTGGTCCCCCCCATGGGGTGCACTATTGTTCCCGAACCTAGAATTTTATGTTGTTAGGTTAAGATTTTTTGTGTGATAACATAGCGCCCGTGATGAACATGTAAACGTGTTTGGTTGGGTTGAAATTTAATATTGATAGTTGCACCTAGGGTTGATAATGGAATAAGGGGGTTTTTAATAATGACGTGAAAATGGTATTAGTTGTGTTAATTGAGATTGTATCAATTGGATTTTGAAATATGTTGAAATACCTAAGAGAGTTAGTGCATAAAAAATGATGAATATGTTAAATATCATAATATAAGAGAATTATTGAATATTCATAATGGGATGGAAAATTTTAATGGGAACTGGGATAAATGGGATATGTAATGTAAATGGTAAATGTGTTAATGAGTTGTGGCATAATATTAATTGCCATGTTGATTATCATTGATTTTTATTGTTATGTGCATTATTTTAAGTATGGTTGTGATATGGTATGTGTCTAGAAATGTATAAATAAGCATGTTCACATGGCTTTGGGGTGGGATAAAAGATTTAGGCACCTCCCATAGGTTGAGTCATAATGATTCTCTAACCCCACTCAAAAATTCATGGGTTAGGGAGTCGAACTAATGCTTTATCCCTCTAATCGTTGCATTTGATGAAACTACACGAACTGAGGCTTCATGGAAATTTTGAATTATTATTATGAAATTATTATCCTCAGTGGGATAGGGAACATGTCACATACCCTTATTATTAATAATTTACCATCTTAGGATGTTGTGTAAATGATGTTAATGCACAGCCCATAGAACACATGATGAAATGAATTATGTAATCAAGAATGAATAGATTGTAGATATGGTATTAATGGTAGAAAAGGGGTAATGTAAATAATTTTAAATAATGTCACCCATGTTGCCCTTCTGCTAGATGCGATTAATTTATTATTTTCATTCAATATATATTAAACTAGACATTTTATAGACACCGTTGGTGGTGGACTACTGAGTTATACTATCTCCCTTCTTAGGCCACCATTTGGTACCTAAGAAAACTTAATTATTATAGGTTTATATATGGGAGAAGGCCCATGATAGGGTTTTGATTAGGTGTTGGGATGTGCAGGTTTGAGGTTCCAAACATGAAGTCAAGACTGTATTAGGAATTCCTATGTTTTATTTATTTTTCGATTCCTTCACTTTTGGCATTGTTATAATGGCATCGAATATTTATGGTTTGGTTTTGGACTTATACCTTATTGGGAAAATTGTTTTTTATTCATGTTCATTGGATAATAAATATTGGTTCAACTATTTCATTATTATCAATGATATCTTGATATGGGAAAGAGGGTATAGTCTTTTTATATGGCTTAATAGACCCTCATTTCAAGTTAGCAACCTCTAGCATATGGGGGGCGTGCTAGGGGTCATGTGGTGACTAATATCAGGGCACTAGTTTATTGGCATTAGGGTTGGGGACATTGAACTATGGGAAATATACCACTCATAGTAAATTCTAAGATTCCACCAAACCATAAAAACGGTGTTTATCAACCCACAGGATACTGACAGACATCATCCCATCAATCCAAGGATATGGATTCCCTTTCTATCAGTACAATCACTTTGACCCCACTATATGGGACTTTTGACATGTATCTCACCCCATTACCGCACAATTCCCCTCATTCAAGAAGTAAAAACCTCAAAATCAGGGAGACTTAGTCACAGGGTGATCCCAATTTTATCCACATTCAAGGAAGAAAACATTAAACCTCTATGAGTCTCATGGCCATCCTATATATTTTCATGGGGACATCTTTTTACACAGATATTATATGTGGTCACATGAAACATTCATGTTGGTAATCATCCATACATAAAAAATAAAATGGATTTATATTATAAATTACCCCTATATCGATACAGTGTTAGCACCTCGTAGAGTTTTATTAGGCCTTTCCCATGCTTATATATCCACTATAATTTTATATGATGTAAATAATTAATTTTGAACATTTATAATTAATTATTAAAATTAATTTTAAACTTTTATATCTAATAATTAAAATTAATTTTGAATTCATATTCTCTAAAAATACACTAGACATTTCAATATCACTGAAACCTATTCGAATATTGTCTGTTAATACTTTTAAGAACCTTTATCACTATGTTTGTTAAAATCCCCTTAAAATTTACATGATTTCACCATGATTTAGTAATATATTTTCCAAACCCAAACCTTGAAACCACCAAAATTATTCTGATACTTTTGGTACCAATAAAAATGGAATACACAAAATAAGGAAAAATCACTCTATAGAACATAATAAAATCATTCCCACTCTATAGGTGCCCAATGGAGAGAAAAGGGGAATGAAAATCCAAATGGAATATCCTAATTCCCCTACTCATAAATCAATTTTGGGATGGGAAATAGGTAAATTACAATTATAATCCTCATTAAAAAAAACTTTGACCTTATTCATGGATTTATCATAGGAGTTGTGGCAAGGATCCTCTATACTAAGGCCCCATCATGGTATTTCCTTCTTGTGTTATAGTGGATCCACACTATGTAAAGGGACTTGACAAGGGCCTACCTCAATTGAGGAGTGTCCCTTCTTGGGTCATGATGATACAACCTTAACTATAGGTTCCACCCTTTTACCACCCACCATCACGGTGCGGACCATTATGGTTGTCACATGAAAGGCCTAACCCTGGTGAGGGACATCTCCCATGGAACATCCTACTTCTCTCATGGTGTGATTAGACAACCAACACATCTCTACCCTCTTACTGTTTTCCATCTTGACAAGAACATGGGATGTTTATATAAATATAATCAAGAGAATAATTTTAAAAATTCCCTCATCTACACTTATAAAACCTACCAAGTACTCATAATTCTATCAAGACTATAAAACACATTAAAAATATCATATAGATATATCCCAACACTCAAATTATTAAACTAAATACCGACTCATGGATATACACCTTCTCTAGGAAAAAATTCAAAATTCTTCTAAAATTTAACGAGAAATAATTTTATAGGGTTTTACAGAAATGTCCAATGATATTACACTGAAAAATATTTATGTACAATTTTTAGTATGTGGATGATTTGTTTACTAAAAAATCCAAGTTATCACACTGGCCCTGGCAGTTGAAAACTCTCAAAATGTTGTAAAAACGCTACCCTCCTCACATAAAAAGAATAAAGTTGTCTCCAATTTGATTACATGATCACTTATGAACCAATTATTGTATTAAAATAATTATTTTTTATATATTTACTCATTGATTAATAATTTGATGAACGTTGATGATATTCAAGAGAGATCAAATTATTGATCTCCATATTGTCTCTAGAAAAGTTCCTGAATTCCATTCTCTTGATTCATTATCTATTAAAATAAACTAACCTTCTTTTAAATTTTATAGGGAATGTGTTTTTATTTATCATATTAGAATCTCCATGATTCCTTTATATATATATATATAAATATATATATTAATTTTTAATTATAATTAGACCATTCATCTGAAATCTTCCTCTAAAATATTAGAAAAATCTAACCAATCAAAGTTTTAAATGATCTCCCCAATTTTAGAAAACGTGGATTAATTAAAATTTTGTATCTTTGTCCCAATGTCATTTTTTACCATGAAAATGTATTTTTTAAGCTCTATCCAATCATTTACTTCAAAAATATAGGTATTGAAATTTTCAAAATGTCAAAAATCTCACCATTTTAGACTCTGATATTTTAGGTTTCACATATACCTCAGTGTAAAACAACTCTAACGGTATAATATTTTATTTCATGGTGAAAAAATATGTATAATTTCATCAAAAATTATTTATTTTCCATTTTAAAATGTTTCTATAAATTTATTTTAGAATTCTTCCTTGATTTATGGGAAATATGTTTTAGGATTTCCAGGTAAAATATATATTCTTGATTTAATAATAACAACCCCCATATCAATTTCTCATTCCAATTTCGTATATGGAGTTATATATTATGGATTATATAATAAAAATTTGAAACACATCTGGTTATTTCTAGTTGAGGTGGAACTACTATGATGTTAACCATATTTTTAAAAATGGATCACCTCATCATTTTATACTACTACAATTCTATATGGCATGGTGTAGTAAGGTGAGTTTCCCTTTTTCTTATAAAAAGTGTGATCTTATAAGATTTACTAATTATTCTTGTACTTTCACCATGTCATGTCATTTTTTGTTCAATTACATAAAAAATATATAACTATTCTACCACATATCCAATAAGATTGACTAAAATTCTTCTTATAATGATTTTGGTAATCTATGTAAAGATGTATCATGAACAATTGGTTTATTTTAGATGATTTATATCATGATTTTGAAACAAAAAAAAAATATTTATGAATAATTTTGATAAAAATATCTTTATTTCTCCTTATGGGAAAACAAACCATAATAACTATGACATAAAAACAACCCATAGTTTCAAGCATTAATATCAATCCATATTTACATCCTTTGGAAATTGTGTTTATTGATTCACCGAACAGCCACACCTAGCTCTTGTGATTCAATCATAGAATGATAATAAATAGTTAGATGAAAATATATTCATGAAAATTTTCAATAATCACCACTCTCTTTTACACAAATTGTTTTCTGAGCACAAAAAATCAGAATGATTACTCCATGTGTTTTGTTATCAGCATTTTCCACGTTAATCACTATAAAGTACACTAGAATGAACATTCAGGAACTATCCCCCAAGAAATTATCAATTAAATTATTTATCTACATTTTATACATTAGAAATATTTACATGATACACCCCAAATAGAATCCAATATTGGTCTCATAATGAATATGTGAGTGATCCTCAAAGGCGACCTGTAATTATCTATAAGTTAAAGAATAATATAGAGTGTATGAAAAATATAAATAGCAGGAATTTCACATGAAAATTATGAAAACATATTACAGAAGCCACTAATAAACTCTATATAAATAATAAAATAATATTCACTGTTCAACGAGGTTCATATAGTAACCAAACCCCAAACAATATATCAAAATAACTCCTAAAAGAGTAATTATGATAAATCATCCAATACAGGAGCTACTGATGTCCCACCCAATCACTAAAATCCACCATAATACAAAAGAAACACATTTATATATAGGGTTTACCAAACATGTATAGTGATTTGGATCCTCCATAATACTTTTTCGAGAAAATATAGATGAAATATATTAATTTTTGGTGACTAAAAAGCATAAGAAAGAAAGAACCTATGAGTTAAACAATCAAAAAACCTTTCTAACAATCACTAACCTAAAATCACATAAATTTATAATAATAGAATATTTGATGATAATATCTCTAAAGTACTCCACAACCATTTATATTCTCGTTATCCTCTCTCATGACCAAATAGAATACATTAGGTTCATTTTAGTCCCTTCAACTATCATGTCACAAAACATCATTTCATGTATCCTAACAATGCAACATGTCACAACCATATCATAATTATCCTATATTCACCAACACATACCATATCCCAGATAAATATCTCACATATATTATAGAATAATTTAATGAACATGAATAAATTAAACCTATATTCCTCCTCCTATCATACATGGAATTCATAGCATATCAGATCATCCACCACCTTATCATCACATCACATAAATTAATCATCCATTATATCACATTCTATAACATTAAGACAGTACATACTGTATGATTATTCCTATAATTATCTATTACGTCTCATACAATATACATAAGGGAGAGTATATAAGATAGAGCTTCCAACCAATCATTCCCTCACAAACCTAGATTTTTTTGGAAAATTCCCAAGATCCCAATACTGTTTATATTATAAATATTATCTATCATAGGTGAAGGGAATAAAAAATAAATAAATAATTATATTGTTATAAACCCAACAAAAAAAAGGTTTTCATACCAAAATTCGATCTATTTCTGATAAAAATAACCCAATTAATTTTTCTATTCACTTTTATTTACTATCATATCTTCATGGTATATTAGCCTCACCTTCCACACAAAATATCCAAAACAATGATATATGTTTTTAAATGAAATATTATATTTTCCAAAAATATATTTACCATTTTACCATCCATATTAGATTCAAAATACAATAAATTTTCATAACTAATGTCAAACCATTATTTATAGTATTAAAAAATCATCAAAACCCCATAATATAATATATTACAACAATTCACACTACTATATTAACTATTGAACACCATATATTCCCCACCATGAAGAATTTATGAACGAAACCTCATAGAAAAAACAACCACCACAAGGTCCACCCCTCCCCCCATACCATCTTAAATATTTCTTCACATTAATTCATCCCATATTTCAAGGATAAAAAAATATAATAAGAAACTTTATACAACCAATTTAATTTCCCTCATGATGTGTTTACACATTTATAGAAGGGGATCTAATTACCTAATCATATAAAAATCATTCATCAAGTACAAATACAATATTAATAGAAACATAGAACAACCCATAAACACATTCAATATAATGAAACTATATAAATAACACTTTATTCACCCCTTTTTCTAAAATATCAATTCATCCAATAAATTTCACTCATTATAGAATTTCATAATATTTGTAAAATGAAAGAAAAATAATGTTAATTCCAAACATGAGAATATATAAATGAGAGATTCATAGAATACCCTAGCATAATAATAATCTTCAAGGGAGCATTAAAAAGTATGGTTTAACTAAAGATAAAATAGTTCTAATAATAAACTCAATAATACCATTATCAAAAAATGATAAACCGTGATCAAACCATAAATAAATATTTTCAAAAACTAGAGAAACATCACCAATATAACATCAAGGATAAATAAATCAGGATGAAATAAAGAAGAAAGGGAAGAGAAACCATGGATCTAGGAAGAGTACACTGCATGATTAAGGTGATTACAGTCATCCAATGGATGACTAAGGAGTAGAAATAGAGTAATAGATTTAGTTTGAATTTTTAGATAAATAACTAGATACAAACCACAATTCATCAAACCCTCTACGTATTACGAAAACATAATGGGAATTTACGATGTTGTGGAAACATTAAAAATTAATATAGTACTTCTATTTAAATAAATATTATAGATCACATGCATTTGAAATCAACATCTCATTACATTTTTGGAGAAAAAATAATAATTTTTAAAATAGTCCATACCAAATTCACTATATTTCATTACATAGGATGATTATGATTATCAAATACAAGGACTTATTTTAAAGTTGAATCATGATGTTGATAATTCCCATCCATTGTTTCCAATACAATACAATTCCCTACATAGAGTGGAGGAGACACCCATTTAACCTAAATTATATCATAAACACACACAAAGCCCCAGCTAAACACCAACCCAACCACTATCTATGTTTTTTAATCCATCCTCATTTTCCATAAGAAAATCATACAAGTTTTATTCCAACATAAATGACTACCACCATGGACTAGTTTATGATGTGTGACTGATGATATTACAAAGTGAGTTTCAATATATTTAAAATATTATAACTCAAAATATATAACAGTAACTCTTGATTCACTATAAAAATACACCCTTAATCATCGGCATTAAACCTCTCTCCGTATGTAAAGATTTAGGGTTTCACATATAGAAGCCTTCATGTGTTTTTGATTTTTAGATCCTTGATCCTTTTCGAAGGGTAAAATAATAATATCCACCTATAAAATTTACCTAATTACATTAATACTTTTTTAATTAATTTCATTATATCCCTTCTACCATTGAGCTAATATTTGGATTGATTTCTGCTATTAAATTTTTTCTTGATATTTAAATTTATTTTAAATATATATTATTTGTCCCTATGTGTTTAGACAATTGTATTTCCTAACAAATAAAAGGATGGAAATTATAACTCCATAATTGAATCCAAAATTTGGTTTTTTCCAAGGCATGGTTTAATTTCTATTTCTGATTTCATGATTAGGTTGGGGATATTTAAAGGTCTTCTATTTTTATGAATTTGGGGATTTATACCATACAAATCACTTTATCTCCCCCAATTCATTAATGAGTCCCATTATTCCCCCATAGATATTTATTATTTAGAAATTATAGAGGATAATATTCTATGAAACCCATATTTCTTGGATGATTTGAGTGCTTATCTAGATGAAATAAGTGTTTTGGTGATTTTAGATGAGTGAACCTAAAGATTTTTTAATTTTATAATATGTATGGATCATTATATTAATAATCAAAAAATTTTATTCAATTTTCATTAATTATTTTATTTTGGAATATATATTTTATTTTTCTGTCTCTAAAAGAATTAATTAATTATTTCTATGTTTTTTAATGAATTATATTGATCAATGTTCTTTTAATGTGGGAAATCAAGACAAAATGTCATGTATGATTATGAACACATTACTTGTAGTTAGCCAGGGTGTCTCGGGTTTAAGAAATGGCTTACATGGAATGTATAATAGAAATATATAGCAATTAAGACCCTAAGGCACAAGACATGACAACTATACATTAACATAGCCAGACACCCATGTGTGATACAAAACAGGAGGAAGTAAATGCCATGTTAGAAAACATCATATGGGATGGTTATGGGTACATGTAGGGGAACCGACATATCCCACACACCATTTTTTTTAGGGAACCTTCATATACTAGTTTATTATATTCCATGGTTGGCCTAGGTACATAGCCATAAATTGGAATTAAGGTCATGTGAATTGTTTACCCCTAATAAATGATATTTAAAACCTCTTTCATATGAGATTTCATATTTTGTAACCCTAAAAAGTATCATAATTAAATAAATTATTTTTTATGTATCTCTCTACATTTAATGTGATGGTGGAATATTATATGATATTAAATCATGATGGTGAGATGTTTTGTGATTTTTTTAATTAATTTGTAAATGAAAAAGGATCTATATATCAAAATAGATCCATTGTGACAAATATATATTATTAAAAAATTGAAACCCAACATTCTTATTTATACTAACTCTAATTTCATAGATCAATTAACTCTAATGGTTGTTTGGGTGAATTGGGTATCATGGAGGAACGATAACCATAGATGCTAATTTCTGGCCATGTTTGAGAGGTATAATCTTTATGAAAGAGTAGTTAAATATATTTTAGTTTAGTGTAAGAAATATAAAACACCTCCCTCTACCCATGATCCATATTTTTTTTGGTTCATATGCCATATGGTCAGAGAATGAAAGATTTAAGAGTTAAATCCTTAGTCAATATATCTTTCTTGGCTTAACTTTATTCAAAAGGTAAATATATACCCATTCCTATATCTATAATAGAGTTATTTACATGGGATAGGAAGCCAGATTTTGGATAATTTTTTGAATCCCTATTCAAATAAGATGATTATTTTTAGGGCCTTATAATATTATAATTATGAGTATGTGGATCTAAATTCATCCATCAGAAATGTGTCATGTGGTAGGGTTTTCATGATAAACCACATCAATATTTTATAAATTTGACTTGTGTTATAGTGTATCATGGTAATATTTGATGATATTAAGGTTTTTTAAGGGGACGTTCTCTCATTCCATCTCTAGTTGTGGTTATAATTCCCCCCATCAGTATGTATAACATTATCATTTACATAAGAATTAGATATGGTTGTTATCTCCCTTGTGATTATGGGGAGAAGAGTCATATATATGTTAATGTATTATTATTATTGATTAAATAATGGAATTATACATGGGTGGGTAATGGTATCCTTGATGCAAATTCATTTTTGGTTTAATGTTGGGAATGGTTGATTGGTAGAGAAAGATCAGTGTACAAGGGTCAGTATAGCCATTCTAATGTTGCATGTGCCAATCAGGTGTGGGTTTCCCATAAGAATTATAGATGGTATAATATCAAAATTGTGATTATTAGTCTCTATGGATGTCTCAAGTTTCTATAGGTTTATAGGTTAACGGTTCTTTAATTTTTTTCCCCTCTCTTTACACTTCATAAATATGAGAATGCTCATAAAATTGATATATTACATATGATTACTATCTAAAACTATTTAAGACATGTGGGGATTGAGCTTAATTATTTTTTTAATTATAAGACATGTTGATCTTTTCCCTTAAGATGTATCTGGTGTGGGATTCTCTTCAATGTGATGAGTGAATAGTGTGATGTTGGGTTTTTCCTTGTATGAGCATGGTGTGGCGTGCAGACTCATTCGAGGAATAATGTTTTAGCGGTATTTATGGTTTCTCATCAAGAGGGTTGGTGGTATTTCTTTTGAATTAAATGTATCTCCAAGTGCGTTGTAGATTAGTTGGTTTAGGATCACTCCCAGTTACTTTTGGTTAGACGGTATTGAGTTTTGAGGGATTTATCCTTTTCATAGTGATTAATCATACATTATTCAATATGTTTAGTGCTATGAATGTGTCATCCCCTGAGGTGTGGGGTATATTTGGGATTCCTTTTGATACAACCGAGTGATTAGTTATACATGAACATATTCCATAAACTTGATAGATTGACCTAGGAGTTTGAATGTTTTTTTTCTAATTTCTGAGTTGGGATTCATATGGGTTGTATTGTGTGTCCATACAGTTCACCCTTTATTGCATGTTGACTTATGTTCCTGCTGATTTTTTTTTCAATTCATCCTACCAGGATCTTTATAATAACCATTACATATTCATTTTTCCCCATACCTAATGTTTTTATATGGATGGAATATATATTTTTGAGATTTATGACCTTTAACTATGGGGTGGGTTCTTAGTAATCTGATAAGAATTAGGAGATACCGGGTGTGACACTCATCTTACCACATTTCTAAAATGTTTCGTGGTGTTTCAAGTAATGATAAATTGGTATCAAATGGGTTCCTTCATAGGGAAATAGTTTAGAGATCGATGTCTCAATAATTTTGTTCAGTACATAGGAGGATATAATGCTTAAGGTTCATAAGGTTAGATATTAGAAAAAGGAACCCATATAGGGAACAAAGTATAATGTACTCTAATAAAAGTAATATGATTATGTAATTATACAATATTTGGTATATATATTATCTTTGGGTTTCTCATAATTTTTATTTTATTTTTTTTTAGATTTTGAATTAAATAATACATCATACATGAGAAGAGATTTTGTGTAAATAACACTTTTTTAACAATTATTACGTTTAACTTTTATCTTAACATATTATAGTAAATATATTTTATCAATAAATTCATAAAATTATATTGAGATTATTTTGGATAAATATGTCACATTAATGTATTCATGATATCTTATCTTCACTCGGCTAGTTATAAAGACTCATCATTTTTCAATTCTAAATCTACAATCTTGACATATAATTCAATACACTTCATATTAAGGATATTTTTTTCATCCAATAATAACTTTATTCATTTCTTACACTTATTTAATATTTTGTAAACATTATCCTCATGAATCATATTATTCTATTGAAATATGCAATCAAGATTGTCTACCTTATTAGTTGTGATATCTAGTTTGTTGTTTCTATAATAAATGAAGCATTATTTTTCCTCTAATGCATGGAACATTTCTCCAATACATTATATGTATTTATATTTATTCAATATTGAATCAGGCCAATGTTTTTTACATTATAAAACTTTTCATAAAGACCTATAATCTTACTCTCTTCTATTTAAATTTGTTTAGGACATTTATTTTCAGTAATAAAATTTTTCCGTGATTCTCCAAATTCTTGGATTATTCGTGAAGGTTCATGATCCACTCATGAAATTCCTTAAAATGAAAAAAAATATAATTTTATCAGGAAAATAATATAAGGTCTTCCTTAAATCCATATATGAATAATAATTAAATTTCTCTCAGATATAATCTTTTTAATATGTTATTGGTTTCTCAAGGAAATAATTTATATAAGATATTTCAATTACCAATTAATAACAAGAATTCAATGAACCCTTTGATGTGGGAGTGTTTCCCATCTACACTGTGAAATTTTTAACAATCATTTGTTTTTATTCCATTCCAGATAAACCCTCTATAAGATTACGACATATGGAAACTTATTTTTCTTCCTCTTTTATCAAGATGTATGTCTTCTCATCACATGTTTGTTCAATATAAAAGTTATGTTAATATATAATAGTGTAAATCATGTTTTACTACATTTAACTAATATAAAGACATTATTATTACATTAAATGGATATACTCAATCTCATTTCATATTTCTTTATCCTATTATGAAATGTCTCGGTAGGTATTTCCTTTGTAGATTCTGTATTATTGAAATCATAGGAAACTTCAAATCTAAACATAATTAAATTTTTTTGAGGGAAACTAAAATCTTCAATACATAAACTTCATATAATCTAATATAATGTGGAACCATGGATTTGACATGAGTTATTGTTTCATAACATTTGGTCAAACTATAATTAGTGGTAGTGAATAATTGTGATATGTGTTAACTAATTAAAAATATTCCCCTCCCTTATATCTTTTAACCTAATTATTAAACCGATCTATATATATTATTCTATTTACATGTTTTTCATTAATTCAATGATAAATAAGAAGTCATGAAATAAGGAAAATAATGATTGATTAGGTTCACTGACAATGTTTGGTGTAGCCCTTGTTGTAATGTGGTAATAATCCCAAACATAGATTATATAAATATTTTTATCCTGAATACACCAAGGGAGAAAATGATGTCATTGAATACTTTTAGATTTATTACCATCTAGATAATATAAAATTAGTAATGGGTGTTCTTCTTTGGATATAACACCAACCAGTCTATCCACATTTGATACAAGATTTTTTAGGATTATAGGATCATTTATTTCCTAAATAGTATGACTCTTATCTCAATCCTCAATATACAATAATATATAAGAACTACCACTCACACACCTATCACAATTGAGATGTACCACTTCTCCATTAGTCCTTACTATATACATATATTGTAGGCTAGTCTTCTCATTAGTCATTAATTTATGAGATAACTCCCATATGATAATCTCTTATTCTTCTCATATTCCTTTAATAAAAATGATAATATCTCAAAAATATAATTGGTTCCCTATCTATTTATTTTTTCATGGAGAATATTTAGGATGAAAAATATGTCATGTTTTTCCCTCATGTTTTCTTTTTCTCATTCTTTTTCTTCCTATAATATAATAATTATCATATGTGATATTTCCCATATCTGAACATGGGATCCCAAATAAACATGTTTAATGATATTATAACATTAAAAATAAATATAATTCATCCTTTAATTTCAATACTTTATTATAAATAAAAAATAAAAAATACCATTAAATCCACTATAAAATTTAGCCTCTTTATTATCTTTGAAACAAGATAAAAATATCATAGTATCTACTCATCCATTAATACTTTTGACTCATCTTGGATCACTTATAATTGAAAATTTTATAGTAATATATATAACTGATGTAAAATCTCCACATAAATTAATTTTGATCTCCAATATTATATCATTTTTAAAAACTAAAAAAACTTATGTACAAAATATCTTTTGTATCAATATGGAAAGATCATGTATCATATATATTCCAATTTCTTGAGTCCTTTTCCAAATATTATATGAATATTTTATATAATATAATATAATATATTAACTAATAATTTAAATATCTTATGTATTAATAAAATTATCCAATGTATCACTATAATATTTGGTATGTTTCTCCTTTTCAGTTTGGCAGAATCTTACATACAATATATGAAATACAACATATTCTATGAAAAAATTATATATGAAAAGAAAACTATATATCAAATAGTTGAATTTTCCATAACCTCATTTAAATACATTTTTTATTATTTATCTTCTTCATGCATTGGAGTATTATTAATATATAAAATATAATAAGAACCTTACAAAAAAGTGAATAATTTCTATAACTCTTCCTATTTTCAAAATATCATCTATATCATTATGAGATTGTTATATATCATAGTGGTCTTAAAAAAATATAAAATTTTATGATTCTATTGATTATAATATTTATGTATTCTACTTCACTTACAATTTCAAAACATCTTCAACTCACCACTAGATTTGTATCCCCTCAAAATAAATAGTGGGCCACATCAAATCCATCCTAAAAATCACAGGACATCTTCTATTCTTCTATATTTATATTATAATTTCACCCAAGATCATTAAAAATATAAAAAACATCTTAGTGATATATATAAATATTCCATTTACTCAACCATTTCTTAATCTTTTATTAATGTATAAGTTTTCATGTATCAGTAGTCCTCACCATATGATAATACATGTAATGGATATTTACTAAAAAACTAAAATATTTTATATAGAATTAGTCTCAATTAAAATTTGGTAGAAATTGAATCCATTAATTATATTTGAATGGATCTTGGAACATAGTGGAAGGAACTAAAAAATCATTATTTATCATATGAATAGTGGTAATAACTCACCTCTATTCTCTTTTGTTTCTGAAATCCAAACTTATTATTCAAAAATCAATATATAATGATTGTTTGCATGGGTAAATCACTAAATCCCTCTATGATTCTCTTCTTAGCACACATTGATAGTATTCTTATGAAATCATGGTTATTGATTACAAATAAAATTTAAGACCAAGTTGATTAATCTTTTATTGGATTGGATTATTCTAGATCAAACATTTTTATAAAATACATTATCTTGGAAAAAAATATATGTAAACCAATAATGTATCAAAAACACATTCCTATCAGAAAATCAATTTTAAAGTATAAACTTATTGTATTTCACTGTTTAATATAGGTAATATTTTACTAATGTAATATAAAAACTAACAAAACATTTCTCTTATAAAAACTATATAAACCTACATTATATATATATATGATTATTATGTATTTAACAAAAAAATACATAATAATAAATATCCCAAATTTGATTGGTTTGTTGTATTTATTAAATTTGGTTAATAAGAACATAATAAATTTAAAAAAATTAAGGTTTATTTAAATTATTTTTCTTAATATACCTATATTATTTCAAAATCACTTTAGAAAAAATTATCACCTACAGAATTAAAATGTTGAAATGGTAGATCTAAAATCACCACAATAGGAGGTATAACACTAATGGAATATGAGTAATTTATCAATAAAATGTAAGTAATATATCAAATATAAACATGAAATAACCATAGAAGAAAAGACTGTTTTTAATATTGGTTTAATAATATTGATAAAAATAATAGACTTGGTGATTCCAAAAGGGAGAGGGGAAAATTTTATTATCATTAATTATTATAATTAATAAGAAAATTACATATTTGGTAGAGAGGTTAAGAATAAATAGAACAATAATCAATTGAATATTTAAAGGGAAAAACTTTATCAGAAATCATTAATGTGACTATAAATGTGTCCCAATAAAATATTAACACAAATATCCATAAGGAAAATTAAATTTAAATAAAAAAATTAAAAGGAATTTTATGAAATATATATAGAAAATAAATAAGAAGATGTGTCAAACCAAATAGATAAGTGTCAGTTTTGATAGTACCCATGTGCATGGTACTATTTCCTTTCAATATGTTTAAATAACTTATATAATAACAAAATATAATAAATAATTAATCCAATAGATATGAATTTATTTATGATATTCTTGGTCTATTATAGTTAATTTTATTTTGTTTATTAATATTGTATAAGAGATAATATGATTTGGTAACATGTTTGTTAGAATTATATTGTTTTCATCTTAGTATCATTATTTTCATTATGTTTTATTTATAAATTATAAAATTTATTATAGGATAAAAATAATACAAAAATATTCATATTTATACATAAAATTAAATTAGACTAATTAGACACACGTGCACTAATTATGAGTTAATTTATAAAAAAACTACATTCATAAAACTAACCTTTAACAAGAAGTTTCAAGGATAGAGAGATCTATATATATAATATAAAATTTTAAATAAACTTTTTCATGGAGATAATTGTGATTATTATAATTTTTATATACATATTAAATAATATTTTTATCTTATTTTTTAGAGTGAATTTAAGGGAATAAATATTGTAAGAATATGTTTGTAATAAAAGGGGGACAATATAACGTTTCATTGATGTTACAACTTTTATAAGGCCTCAATTACATAGTTTCATATCTTTTTATGACAACAAAACATCCCTAGGGACCTATAGTAATATTATAAGGAAATTTTATAGTTGCGGTGATTTTTCCCAAACCCAGAGTCCCAAATTCATAGCAGAAAAAATTACACATATGATATTATACATATTAATTTTAGTCAGGGATAATGTGAAACTATTTTAAACTGTTATTATTCATTACATATCACTTTTTAACATATAATACTCTAACCCAACATTTTAGTTTCCTTAAAATGTTACTACATGATCATATAAATTTAAAACTAGTCTTTAAAATTTCCAACAAAATTATCCACACATGATATCATCTGAGACATTATACATGATAATATTCCCCATTACCTAGGTAATGGAAACATAATGTAAGGATGAGATTTATTTCACTACAAGGGTAAACATAATTGATACAAATTTCATATCATAACTGAGAACAATATTAACCTATGGGGATTATATCATAATCGTGGTATACGAATATAACTTAAGAGAGTCATAAATAACTAAAAATAGTACAACAATGGTAAATCATGATGTAATTATATTTTTCATTAAACATGATTCTTGGGTGTATTGAAACATCATTCAATAATATGTATCATTACATTATTGTGATTTATTACATAAAAATATGGCACAAATATGACTATAAAACATGATTCAAGGATAGACACTAAATATTTCGCCAAATAATAGACTAGGAAAACCACCTAACCATACTTTTTTATAATTCCTCTATGAAATCATGTAAATTTTAATCCTTTTTAAAACTACCTGTATACCATAATAGTTTCTATTTAGGATAATAATATACATACCAAGACATTTTAGGCACTAGATAACCACTAGGATATCACAAAATATATATCTTTGGTTAACCTACAATGTACGATAAACTTTTTGGCATAGTATATCTACTCATTACAACATAATTTTGGTCTTAGTATAAACAGTCATATACCACAAAATTTTGGGAATTTTCTAACCACCCTTGTACTACCTCATTTTCATGAGGGATAACCAACTATGAGTCACAACATTATATATTTAGATATAAGACATTGTATAATTAATTGGATGGATATAATGGACCCAACCATTTTATAATGATGAACCATACTTATATTAACATTAAAAGAATAATAAATTTAGAATAGAATAGCTAACTACTTAGAATTAAATGAATTTTATATGAACATCCAAAAGATATTATATTAAGAATCTTGAATTAAAAATTCTCTTGGTATTATTAGATAAAATTAACTAGAGAATTATGAGAAATGTTTAATATTTTTTACATATATGAAACAGTATTCAATAAGAGAATTTTAAAATTTCATTGTAAAAAATAAAAAGAAATTTCATTTTCATTTTAGTAATTTTATTCTAGAAGAAATATTTTTTTATAATAATGGGAATAAAAGTTAATTTAAAATCCAAAGAAAAAATGGAAAGGAAGATTATTAGATAAAACTAAAGAAGATATCTTGAAAATACATCTGTGATGATACTATTTAAAAAAGTTACTCCTTAGCACATTTTAATAAATTCAAATATAAAAATAAATATATTGTGTAGAAAATGTAAACAAATATATTCCTTTATTTAATTTTTAAATTATTTCAATGGTAATTTAAAAAAAAATTATTTTATTATAGATAATTATATAATTAAAAAATTTAATCAATATGAAAATGAATGTCAAATATTCCCAAAAAAGATATAAGGTGGACCCCACCTACCACCATATTGTCAATGAAATTATGAACCCAAGGGGGGTAAAATTATAAGAATACATGTAAAGACCATAAATTATAATTACAGAAAAATATAGATGAGGGTTTTGATAGAATATAATATAATTTCCCATAATAAGTTTTCAAGAATAATTAATCTTGATTTGATAGTGAAATTAGAAGAAACAAATCCTAAACTAATCATCTAAAATATAAAAATTATCTTTCACCTATTGGATAATAATCATAAACATATCAATAAATTAATTATAATTCTAATAAATATATATTACCTCCAAATCACTACAATTATAATTATTCATTGCACATATATTAATTAACTATTATTTAATTTCACCCTTGAATGTTAATAAATTTGGTTTATCGTACCTGTTTCGTAATGGTGATGTTGATCTTTATTGTTTGACAATAATTTCATCATCACAACAATATTCATGGTAGTGGAATCATTATTTTTCTATTATATAATTATTCCCATGTTCATTTTATAGAAATTTTTTGGATGGTTTGTGAGAATTAAATCCATAATGAGCATGTTTCGGGTAAGTTTCCTATAATGATGATGTAGTTTATAATCACTAGTTTTTGGATCAAACTTACTGAAATATATTCATTAAATTAATTACTATTTAATATTATATATTTATTTTTTTAATATCTTGATCCATATTCATGATGAAAATGATGATGTCAGTATAACATCATTCATGATGGTAGTTAAGCCAGACCAAACGTGAACATGTTTCACTACAATTTGATTAAATATATAGAGTTATAAAATAGTAATATTATTTTAAAAAAAATATTTGTTGTGAAATAAAATCATTAAAGTGGTAAAATATGTTCGGAAGGATTTTTGATGAGAAGGTAATTGAAAAGAATAATGATGAACTATGAACTTACATTGATGAATTTTCTACTTCTCGAAATGGGTTCTTTCAAAATAAAGTATTTAGGATTATTTATTGATATTAGAGGATCCTACAGGTATAAATGTATTTATTATATGTTTTTTTTATTAATGAGCTAAATAGTTCAAAATAGTTTTTTGGGAGGTTAATATGTGAGGTTAATTAGTAGGTGAGTTTTGAGCGACATTTCATAAAATATTAATTTATTAAAGGATATGGTTGTAATTTTAAATAATTGGATATAAAAAGTGTATAATAATTGGTATGGTTCATTCATACACTCATAAAAAAATTATAGTAAACATTTATTTATATTTTATGTTGCTCATACTCAATTTAACCCCCATTTCCATATTTAACCATCATCGTGGTAACCTATTTTTTACAGTTTTTACTTATTTTTTTAACTAAAATTGATATTGATGTTATTTCCTAATTTAGAAAATCCATTTCCAAATATTAACCTATTTTAGAGGAACTAAATTTTAATGGTAAAAAAATTAAATATAATAACGCATAACATGTGAAAAAATTTTCTAAAAAAATTAATTCACATTCTTACGACATTTCAAGAATATCATTATTTAGTTAAAATAAATTTAATTTATGAAGATGAAAATACATTACACTAATTAAAAAATATTTTATTTTTTTATAATAAATAATTTTTTATTATTTATAACCATTTTATTTACAATCAACTAATGTTAATTAATTTTTAAAAAAATATAGAAAATACATTTCATGAAATTTGATAATCCAAATATTAGGAATTTATCATTCAAATAAAAACATATAATTTAAAAAGACAATTTTTTTAAATAAAAAAACTTTGGTTGAAAAAAATAATGAGATTTAAAATCCTTATAATTTAACAATATTTTAATATATATTATTTTGATATATAAATATCACCCATTAAATTTTATCAAAAAATGTTTTATATCATTATATTAATGAAATAAATAAAAATATGTAATTAACAATAATATTTTCTTTATAATCAATTGTATTTTCACAAATGAATTAGTATTTTTTAATTCAGTTACTAAAAAATATATTTTATTTCCAAAAATTTAATTATTGAAAAAAAAAATTAAATATATAAAAAAATATGTATATCAAAAACCTACCTATATTTTGAAACTGCTAACATGTTTGAAATTTTTATACCCACAAACTATATTCCCTATTATAATGGTCATATAATGACTTTTTTATCCCCATTATATCTTATAAATTCATACTATTATATCTCAAAAATAACACTCCTAAATAAAATAGATTTAATATAATATTTGAAAAAAAAATTACCCAATAATGATGTTTATTTCACGATATATTTAGTTCTATTATTCATGATCATAATAATGTAGATTATCTAGGTGATTTTTTATTTTTAAAAATATTATTCTGTTCTATTTTTTCCCTATTTTAATTTATGAACGTTTAATGTATATAATCATCCATGGTATTTAATACATTGTTTCATGTAATTTTGATATAATATATAGTTATTATGATAAATATTTTTTAATTTTATTCAAATATTATAATACTTATTTTATAATCAGGATTCAATAATATAAAAACATGTTTATGAATGGTAAAAATATAGTATACGAGAAAAATGGGACTTCAAAAATGAAGTGGTAAAGTATCCCCTTAAATAAATATTATCCCCAAAGTTTTATTTATCTCCATATACTAAAAATATTTTAGGGTAATTATACAATGATAAAGACATAAAATATAATTTCTATTGAGTTATCAACCTCTTTATATGTGTATGATTAAGAAAATAATTAAGAAAAAAATAAATTTATTCATACACAATGGGTACAGACTCAACACTGAGTTTATCTGTAACGCCCCGACCCCAGTTACCCAGAGTCGGTGCATTATTACATAACATTGGCATGATCACAAGAAAGATCAAATCTCGAAAGACCGATTGGTTTAGTAGCCTTGGAAACACTAGATATATTCATAAGTTTTACATTACATCATAAAATGAAAAACTACTACAACAACATAATGTTTCCACAGTCCACACTATAATCCCCCCATAATATCCCTGCAGGTCATTCATAACTTACATCTTCACATCCTGGGAAAAATAAAACATAGAAAAGGGGTGAGCTCAAATGCCCAGTAAGGATAACAATATAGCGGAACATTCAAAAATAAGCATAAACATTTAAGGCAATGAATTACTAAAACAAAAGCCTTTTAAACTTGAACTTCAACATAGTATGGAAAAAGTAAAATGAAATAATGCCATTTACTTATTCACATGGATATTCTACTAATCAAATAATCACATGCAAAAATCAACAACCACTTTCATAATGTTGGAATGCATAATGCTAAACTTTAATTACTTTTCAAGGCCTCGTCCCAAGACCTTGGGGCTAACTGTAACCGGAACCCAACCCGGAGTGCCTCTAATAACCGGACACCAACCCGGAGTGCCTATAATAACCGGACACCAACCCGGAGTGCCTCTAATAACCGGACACCAACCCGGAGTGCCTCTAATAACCGGACACCAACCCAGAGGGCTTACTTTTACCAGTCCCTAACCTGGAGGGCTTACTTTTACCAGTCCCCAACCTGGAGGGCTTACTTTTACCAGTCCCCAACCTGGAGGGCTTACTTTAACCAGTCCCCAACCTGGAACATACTTGTCCAACACATTCATATGAAGTAAAGATTGAAATATAACATAAACATTCTTATTGGAACTAGCATACGAAATATCAATACTTTCACCATAAACTATGAATGGTATAAAAATAGCACATCCACAGTCAAACATATCACAAAACCTTCAAAACAATATAGAAGTTTTGTATCATAATAAATCAACTTCAAATAATCTTAAAACCCATCAAAGGATGTTGACATAGATGAAATCAAAATTCTTTTTAAAAAAATATCTCCTTTTATTTTGAAATCATTTAAGATCCATATAAAATCAAACATTTTCTTTGAAAATAATCTTATAAGCTTTTAAGGAAAGCTTTGAAGATTTTATAACGGCGTAAAATAACCGCACCCGCCGTATAAGTTAAAAAAACATTCTTACCTCAATTCAGTCGAAAAGGTTAAAAAGGACCTTGTTTTGAAAACGACGGAAAGATTCCTTTATAAACCTCTTATAAAAAGTCAAACAAGGGTATAAATGACTTTAACCCATATTATTGTAAATAGTAAAAATGTTTTGAAATACATTTTTTAGAAACATGGATGTGGATGATAAGGATATCCCAGTAGATTATTATGTATAAACAACCTCGGATAATGAAGAGATTGTGAAATAAACCCTTACCTTGTACTTTTCCTTGGTTGGGGTAGGTTAACCTCCTGTATAATGGTGAAATAATTGTTATTAAATTATACAAGAATCATATACATTAATATGATATCATATATGATCTTTTAATATTGATTTGATAATAATATCTTAGTATTATCGTTGTTTCGGGTGTGAACTTACTTGTTTGCTTTTGTATGTTTTGTTACGTAAGACATGTTTGTAAAGGATAAGTTGTATATTATTCAAATCCAGAATGGTATCAAGTCCTTAAACATCATTTTTAAATCATCAAATGATAATTATACTTGAATGGATACGATGGAAAATGAATCTCATCGCGTTCGTGGAGACGGTAGTCCGTACGTACGCACGAACGCTACTTCCATTTAATTTTTATTTTAAAAGAATCGAATACAAATGATACATAGGTATATTACTATTCCAGTATAATATAATATTTTATACATGTTACTTAAGTTCATTAACACCATCCTTTATACGTTCCATGTGTGGTATGAACGAGTCATATCATTTTAAGGGGGCGGTAGTCCGCACTTCCTCAAATGAAATTATCGTATGTATATACAACATGAAACGAATAATGGTATGAAATAAAATGGAATTACAGAAGCTTATATATAAAATATATATCATTAATATCATATTTAATTACAGTGCCATCATAATGGCCACCATGAGAGGCGGTAAGATGTATTTGAACAATCATCGTTTCGTGAGGCGTTAGTTTGCCATCCACAGAAACATTATGTTCATCATCCATTAGATGGAGTTTTGTGTATGTGTAGTTTTAATCCTTCTTATAACAACATCCTATTATATTTAGGATACTGGTTTTGTTACAAAAGAAAGGAAATAAAAAGATTTTGGGGGTTGAAGAAGCAAAATAATTGAAAATAATTTAAGAGAAAACGTTACCTTTAATTTAGGTAACTCACTTTGGTTGGAACCAAAGGACTTCTTGAAATGATTTATGCCTAAGGGGAAGCTTCAAGGAGGAGGAGAGGGATGTGGGGAGCTTAGTTGGGCAGAGTTTGGACGATCCAAGTGGCTTGAGAGGTGTGAGGAAATGAGAAGGAGGAGTGCCCTTTTATAAGAGGGGTGAGGGGCACCTTTGGAAAAGCTAGAAATATTAATTTATAATAAATTCATATTCGGTTTCCAAAGGCTCCAAAGTTGACTATTCAAAGGATGAGGTGGGGATAGGTCGAAAAAAACTCATCCAATAGAATTTAGACAGGTTTGGGTACTTATATTAACCTTATCTTTAAGTATTAACTCTAAGTTAATTAGTTTCACTTTTACAATGTCTCTTTGTATTTTTATATAATATGGTTAATAAACTTACTATATACATCCAAACGACCCCCAAGTGGTCCATTAATGAGGAAAGTATAATAATATAAGTCTCTTGGCCGAACCTTAGATTTTTAGGAATTTAATATCAATTAATAATATAATATTTGTTTTAAGAACTCTTTTATGTCAATTTTGACACTATTCAATAGTTGATTTTTGTGAAACTCCTAAAAGATTGATTACTTCAAACAAAGTCAATTAAATCAATCCTAATATATCATATTATCATAGAAAATTAGTTTAATTCATTAAAAGTTTCATATTGTAATTATTTGGGTATTTATAAGATCAATTATTTTAATTTGTCACTATTTTAGTAATTACTGCATCATCATTGTGTCATAAATAAAATAAATTATTTAATATCTAAAAATTATAAATAAAATATCATTATGTAGGAAATATTTTTATCTTTCTAATGAATATTTATAATCGAAAATCCAACATGTATAACCCTATGTAAAAATTGTTCTTCTAAACGATGTAAGCTTATGCCAATTTTATTTTTATTTTAACTTTATTAATATAATGTGTCCCTACCACATACAAGTGGCTCCAAGGGGTCCCCAAATTGACCCAAGGATTCCCATGGTCGGGTATGTGTCCACCAATAAGCTTAGGACACGTTTTAGGGTAATTTTGTATTATTATAATATTATTTTTTAACCCTTATTTACCGGATTTACCCTTTAACCATGGTAAATAAAATATTTACCGCAGTAATTATTCAAAATGTGTAAAAATAAAAGTTACCTATTTAAATAATTTGGACATCCTGATTCCAAATATGGAATCCATTTTCCTAAATTCAAAACACAGAAGTGGCAGAAATTAATTTAAAATTAATTCCCGCTGTCAAAACAAAAAGCGTGTTTTTAAGAGATAATAACTATCAAAAGATTGACACTTGTTTATGTTCGGTTTAATTGTAAAATTATGTCCAATGATAAACATTAAATTGAATGGTAAAAATATATTCTAAATATACATTAAAACCACTCAAATTCATAATTTATCACTATTAATTATTTTGATTAAAAAAGTTGTTTTTAATTAAAATTTAGTAATTTTCACTATTCATCAAAATATGAAAGTTATCCGAAATGTACCAAAATTTCACCTTAGGCTAAATTCAATATTCCGAATCCAAAAATGAAGTCCATTTTCAAATATAAAATATATATAATTTCAAAAAGTAGGTATTACTATTCATAACGGCTAGTTTGATTAGTTATGGTGTGTTAGAACTCGGTGTTGCGTACAACACACGCTATCACATTATTCAAAGAGAAGCGTACCGTAGAAGCTTGGGGTGTTACATTCTCCCCTCCTTCAAATAATTGCGTCCTCGCAATTTCTAGGGTATTACTGCATAAAAAGTCTCGGGTGGTTCTTCATCATAAGTTCCTCGGGTTCCCACGTTGCCTCTTCCATCTTATGATTTCTCCACAAAACTTTTACCAGACGCATCGTCCGGTTTCTCAGTACTTGTTCTCTTGTATCAAGAATCCTGACGGGCTCTTCGCAATAGGAAAGATCGGGTTCCAGTTCTAATTCCTCATAGGTGAGTACATGCGTTGGGTCAGACATGTATTTTCTCAACAGAGATACGTGGAACACATCGTGAACTTTGGAGAGACTTGGCGGCATTGCCAATCGGTAAGCTACAGCCCCAATTCGTTCTAGAATTTCGAAAGGTCCGATGTACCTGGGACTCAATTTACCTTTCTTACCAAAATGTATGACTCCCTTCCATGGAGATACCTTTAGGAAAACATGATCACCGACTTGAAATTCCAAATCCTTCCTTCGATTATCGGCATAGCTCTTCTGCCTACTTTGAGCTGCTTTGATGTGATTTTGGATTACCTTTACCTTTTCCATCGTTTCCTCCACCAGTTCTAGACCTACAAGTTTTCTTTCACCGACGTCATCCCAACAGGTTGGTGTACGACATCTCTTTCCGTATAACGCTTCATATGGTGCCATCTGAATACTCGAATGGAAGCTATTGTTATAGGAAAATTCTACCAGAGGTAAATATTGATCCCACATACCCTGAAAGTCAAGTGAGCAAGATCTCAACATGTCTTCTAAGGTTTGAATAGTCCGTTCTGATTGTCCGTCTGTCTGAGGGTGGTAAGCAGTGCTCAAATGAAGTTCAATATCCAGGGATTTCTGAAGACTTTTCCAAAACCTTGAAGTAAAATGGGGATCACGATCAGAAACAATCGATAGGGGAACTCCATGAAGTCTCACAACTTCATTAATGTATAGTCTTGCTAGACGTTCCAGGGGTAGATCTTCTCTTATAGCAAGAAAATGTGCTGACTTGGTAAGACGATCAACAATAACCCATATTGCATCGTTCCTTCTAGGAGTCTTTGGTAGCCCCATGACAAAGTCCATCGTAATATTGTCCCATTTCCACTCCGGTATGGGAAGAGGTTGCATGACTCCTCCAGGCTGTTGCCTTCAAGCTTTCACTTGTTGACAAACCATACATCTTGACACAAAATCAGCAATCTCCCTCTTCATGTTGTCCCACCAAAAATGTTCCTTCAAATCTCTATACATTTTGGTGCTCCCAGGGTGTATAGAGAAATTGGAACTATGAGCATCATCCAGCAATTCCCTTTTTAGATCAGGTATATTGGGAACACAAAGTCTCTTCCCGAATTTCAAAATTCCATCTTTAGAGACAATATGGCCAAGAAAAGAAATCTCCTGAAGCCAGAATTCACACTTGCTAAACTTCCCATATAATTCATGCCTCCTCAGAGTCTTCAAGATAATGCGCAAGTGATTTTCATGATCTTTGTAGGTTTTGGAGTATACCAAGATATCATCAATAAATACCACCACAAATTCATCGAGATACTCCTTGAAAACTCTATTCATCAGATCCATGAATACAGAGGGTGCATTAGTCAATCCAAACGGCATTACAGTAAACTCGTAATGCTCGTACCTGGTTCGAAATGCTGTTTTCGGAATGTCTTCCTTCTTTACACACAACTGATGGTATCCAGATCGAAGGTCAATCTTTGAAAAGTATTGAGCTCCATGCAGTTGGTCAAATAAATCATCAATACGAGGTAGGGGATACTTGTTCTTTATCGTTATAGCATTGATCTCCCTGTAGTCGATACATAACCTCATAGATCCATCTTTCTTTTTAACAAAAAGAACAGGGGATCCCCATGGAGAAACACTAGGGTGAATAAATCCCTTATTACTCAATTCCTCTAGTTGTTTCTTTAGTTCGACTAACTGTACAGTGGCCATTCTATAAGGGGTCTTCGATATAGGCCGTGATCCAGGAATCAAATCAATGGAAAACTCAACTTCTCGTTCTGGAGGATGTCCAGGTAAATCTTCCGGAAATACATCTACAAATTCTTTCACAACAGGTACATCCTCTATTTGAACATTCCTTTCCTCACCGATAGTTACTTCATTCTCTTCCTCCCCAATAATTGAATTAAGTTGAGCTACTGGGGTTGGGTCTAAATAAGAATTAGGTGGTGACGATTATACTCTAAAAATAAGGTGTTCCTTATCATTATCATCAAGAATCGTAACCTCTTTCTTCTTACAATAAATCTTCGCATCATAGTCCGAAAGCCAGTCCATACCGAGGATTATATCAAACTCAATCATAGGTATGACGATGAAATCAGCAGATAAAGAAAATTTATGTGCTCTAATGGGGACTGATTCACAAAAATTTGTTGCAATGATACTTCCCTTAGGAGTTTTAACTGACAACTCCCTTATTAAATCAAATTGGAAATATCTAATTTTCTTAGCAAACTGGGAAGATATGAAACAATGCGATGATCCAGAATCAAATAATGCATTTGCTAAACTTGAGGAAACCATTAAATTACCTGCCACCACGTCTTTCGGAGCTTCTACCTCAGCAGTAGTGATAGCATAAGCCTGGCCTTGATCCCTTGGCCTTTTCTGAGGTAAGTTCTCCTGACGCTTAGGACATGCATTTGCATAATGCCCCATCTCCCTGCAATTGTAGCACTGAACGTTGGTAGCTTCCTTCTTCCCCTTGCAATCATGAGCTTGGTGGCCTTTTTCACCACACTTGTAACAGACTCCCATTCCCTTCAAGCAAGTACCAGGATGTTTCTTCCCGCATTTACCACAAGATGGATATTCAACCTTTCCCTTCTTCCCCTTATTTCCATTCCCAGATTGATCAGCAGGTCTCTTCTTCTCTTGCTTTGCTTTAAAGTCATAAGACTTAGAGAATTCCTTTTCGGTCTTTATAGCACATGAGACAATGTCTTCGTACGATGAAAAGGATTGTGAGACTAATGCTCGACGGAGAAATGGTTTTAACCCATCAAAGAAACGATCAATCTTACTTCTTGGGTTGCGAATATAATCTCCAGCATACCTCGCTAACCTTGTAAAGTTAGCCTCATACTTTGTGACATTCTCATCCTCCTTTTGTCTCAGACTCAGAAATTGTCTTTCCATATCTGCTCGATGGTCGCGAGGAAAGTATTTTTCTAAAAACAGATCTTTGAACTCCCTCCATTCCATGTTTTATACTTCATCATCTTCCTTCATGTTTTGAATCAATGACCACCATTGATCAGCATCTCCAGTGAGGCGGTAAACTGCCATGGTAACTTTTTCCCTTTCACTACTCCCCAAAGCCTAAAATATTTTCTCTAGGGAAAATATCCATTGCTCAGCTACTAAGGGATTTGTACTCCCATTGAACGTTGGTGGTTGTTGTCTCATGAATCGATCTAACATTGATCCTCCACACTGCGGATCAGGGTGCTCCATACGGGTAAGGTTATTATTCATAACCTGAGTAAGTTGTCCCAGTACGGTGATTAGCTGATCAGCACCAGTTGCATCACCAGCCCCACTATAATTATCTTGAGCAGGAGGGCAATCCCTACATGGAGTGCGTGCATTGATACGGTTTCCATTTCTTCCACTAGGCGCCATTTCTAAAAAAATGGCATAAACTAGATCAGTTTATGCATCAAAATACATAATCCCATACTTATAAAACACTAAACATAAATTGAACTATCTATGGATATAATCCATAATCATAAATATGTTTTCTTTGAGGAAGTATATACTCATAAACCCATCATAATGATTTGTAAAGAAAGTGAGAGTTATCCTAAGCATATCCCCCGGGAGTGTCGTAACCAAGAGTGCAGCAAGGCCCGTTGTCGTGCACCAGTTCCCGTTCGAGTCTAGCTCAAAGCGGTGTTTTCGGGTTTTACCCCTAGGTACATCTGTGCCAGAGCCGCCTCTACCTGCTTGTATCCAGACAGGGATGTATTGCTCGGAAAACTCACAAAATCTCTACAATACCAAAATTCTAGGAAGTTCTTCTATACTAGTCCTCAAAGTTCATCTTAGGTCTACGTGCTCTAATCAGAGTTTATCTAAATCTAGTTTCCAAGGTTTGTACTAAACTTCCTCTGATACCAACTGTAACGCCCCGACCCCAGTTACCCAGAGTCGGTGCATTATTACATAACATTGGCATGATCACAAGAAAGATCAAATCTCGAAAGACCGATTGGTTTAGTAGCCTTTGAAACACTAGATATATTCATAAGTTTTACATTACATCATAAAATGAAAAACTACTACAACAACATAATGTTTCCACAGTCCACACTATAATCCCCCCATAATATCCCTGCAGGTCATTCATAACTTACATCTTCACATCCTGGGAAAAATAAAACATAGAAAAGGGGTGAGCTCAAATGCCCAGTAAGGATAACAATATAGCGGAACATTCAAAAATAAGCATAAACATTTAAGGCAATGAATTACTAAAACAAAAGCCTTTTAAACTTGAACTTCAACATAGTATGGAAAAAGTAAAATGAAATAATGCCATTTACTTATTCACATGGATATTCTACTAATCAAATAATCACATGCAAAAATCAACAACCACTTTCATAATGTTGGAATGCATAATGCTAAACTTTAATTACTTTTCAAGGCCTCGTCCCAAGACCTTGGGGCTAACTGTAACCGGAACCCAACCCGGAGTGCCTCTAATAACCGGACACCAACCCGGAGTGCCTATAATAACCGGACACCAACCCGGAGTGCCTCTAATAACCGGACACCAACCCGGAGTGCCTCTAATAACCGGACACCAACCCGGAGGGCTTACTTTTACCAGTCCCTAACCTGGAGGGCTTACTTTTACCAGTCCCCAACCTGGAGGGCTTACTTTTACCAGTCCCCAACCTGGAGGGCTTACTTTAACCAGTCCCCAACCTGGAACATACTTGTCCAACACATTCATATGAAGTAAAGATTGAAATATAACATAAACATTCTTATTGGAACTAGCATACGAAATATCAATACTTTCACCATAAACTATGAATGGTATAAAAATAGCACATCCACAGTCAAACATATCACAAAACCTTCAAAACAATATAGAAGTTTTGTATCATAATAAATCAACTTCAAATAATCTTAAAACCCATCAAAGGATGTTGACATAGATGAAATCAAAATTCTTTTTAAAAAAATATCTCCTTTTATTTTGAAATCATTTAAGATCCATATAAAATCAAACATTTTCTTTGAAAATAATCTTATAAGCTTTTAAGGAAAGCTTTGAAGATTTTATAACGGCGTAAAATAACCGCACCCGCCGTATAAGTTAAAAAAACATTCTTACCTCAATTCAGTCGAAAAGGTTAAAAAGGACCTTGTTTTGAAAACGACGGAAAGATTCCTTTATAAACCTCTTATAAAAAGTCAAACAAGGGTATAAATGACTTTAACCCATATTATTGTAAATAGTAAAAATGTTTTGAAATACATTTTTTAGAAACATGGATGTGGATGATAAGGATATCCCAGTAGATTATTATGTATAAACAACCTCGGATAATGAAGAGATTGTGAAATAAACCCTTACCTTGTACTTTTCCTTGGTTGGGGTAGGTTAACCTCCTGTATAATGGTGAAATAATTGTTATTAAATTATAAAAGAATCATATACATTAATATGATATCATATATGATCTTTTAATATTGATTTGATAATAATATCTTAGTATTATCGTTGTTTCGGGTGTGAACTTACTTGTTTGCTTTTGTATGTTTTGTTACGTAAGACATGTTTGTAAAGGATAAGTTGTATATTATTCAAATCCAGAATGGTATCAAGTCCTTAAACATCATTTTTAAATCATCAAATGATAATTATACTTGAATGGATACGATGGAAAATGAATCTCATCGCGTTCGTGGAGACGGTAGTCCGTACGTACGCACGAACGCTACTTCCATTTAATTTTTATTTTAAAAGAATCGAATACAAATGATACATAGGTATATTACTATTCCAGTATAATATAATATTTTATACATGTTACTTAAGTTCATTAACACCATCCTTTATACGTTCCATGTGTGGTATGAACGAGTCATATCATTTTAAGGGGGCGGTAGTCCGCACTTCCTCAAATGAAATTATCGTATGTATATACAACATGAAACGAATAATGGTATGAAATAAAATGGAATTACAGAAGCTTATATATAAAATATATATCATTAATATCATATTTAATTACAGTGCCATCATAATGGCCACCATGAGAGGCGGTAAGATGTATTTGAACAATCATCGTTTCGTGAGGCGTTAGTTTGCCATCCACAGAAACATTATGTTCATCATCCATTAGATGGAGTTTTGTGTATGTGTAGTTTTAATCCTTCTTATAACAACATCCTATTATATTTAGGATACTGGTTTTGTTACAAAAGAAAGGAAATAAAAAGATTTTGGGGGTTGAAGAAGCAAAATAATTGAAAATAATTTAAGAGAAAACGTTACCTTTAATTTAGGTAACTCACTTTGGTTGGAACCAAAGGACTTCTTGAAATGATTTCTTCCTAAGGGGAAGCTTCAAGGAGGAGGAGAGGGATGTGGGGAGCTTAGTTGGGCAGAGTTTGGACGATCCAAGTGGCTTGAGAGGTGTGAGGAAATGAGAAGGAGGAGTGCCCTTTTATAAGAGGGGTGGGGGGCACCTTTGGAAAAGCTAGAAATATTAATTTATAATAAATTCATATTCGGTTTCCAAAGGCTCCAAAGTTGACTATTCAAAGGATGAGGTGGGGATAGGTCGAAAAAAACTCATCCAATAGAATTTAGACAGGTTTGGGTACTTATATTAACCTTATCTTTAAGTATTAACTCTAAGTTAATTAGTTTCACTTTTACAATGTCTCTTTGTATTTTTATATAATATGGTTAATAAACTTACTATATACATCCAAGAGACCCCCAAGTGGTCCATTAATGAGGAAAGTATAATAATATAAGTCTCTTGGCCGAACCTTAGATTTTTAGGAATTTAATATCAATTAATAATATAATATTTGTTTTAAGAACTCTTTTATGTCAATTTTGACACTATTCAATAGTTGATTTTTGTGAAACTCCTAAAAGATTGATTACTTCAAACAAAGTCAATTAAATCAATCCTAATATATCATATTATCATAGAAAATTAGTTTAATTCATTAAAAGTTTCATATTGTAATTATTTGGGTATTTATAAGATCAATTATTTTAATTTGTCACTATTTTAGTAATTACTGCATCATCATTGTGTCATAAATAAAATAAATTTTTTAATGTCTAAAAATTATAAATAAAATATCATTATGTAGGAAATCTTTTTATCTTTCTAATGAATATTTATAATCGAAAATCCAACATGTATAACCCTATGTAAAAATTGTTCTTCTAAACGATGTAAGCTTATGCCAATTTTATTTTTATTTTAACTTTATTAATATAATGTGTCCCTACCACATACAAGTGGCTCCAAGGGGTCCCCAAATTGACCCAAGGATGCCCATGGTCGGGTATGTGTCCACCAATAAGCTTAGGACACGTTTTAGGGTAATTTTGTATTATTATAATATTATTTTTTAACCCTTATTTACCGGATTTACCCTTTAACCATGGTAAATAAAATATTTACCGCAGTAATTATTCAAAATGTGTAAAAATAAAAGTTACCTATTTAAATAATTTGGACATCCTGATTCCAAATATGGAATCCATTTTCCTAAATTCAAAACACAGAAGTGGCAGAAATTAATTTAAAATTAATTCCCGCTGTCAAAACAAAAAGCGTGTTTTTAAGAGATAATAACTATCAAAAGATTGACACTTGTTTATGTTCGGTTTAATTGTAAAATTATGTCCAATGATAAACATTAAATTGAATGGTAAAAATATATTCTAAATATACATTAAAACCACTCAAATTCATAATTTATCACTATTAATTATTTTGATTAAAAAAGTTGTTTTTAATTAAAATTTAGTAATTTTCACTATTCATCAAAATATGAAAGTTATCCGAAATGTACCAAAATTTCACCTTAGGCTAAATTCAATATTCCGAATCCAAAAATGAAGTCCATTTTCAAATATAAAATATATATAATTTCAAAAAGTAGGTATTACTATTCATAACGGCTAGTTTGATTAGTTATGGTGTGTTAGAACTCGGTGTTGCGTACAACACACGCTATCACATTATTCAAAGAGAAGCGTACCGTAGAAGCTTGGGGTGTTACATTATCCCCAACTATTTTCTCTAGATAACCATCATGGTTGGGTATTAATACCCATGTAATGAAAATTATTTACAAAGGAGTTTTTTTGGAATCCTTACATTCAATATCGATCATCAGTTGACTTCTGATACAAAATGTTATTTTTCTATCTTGACATCTAATGTGACATCTATATAGAGAGAGTCAATCCATTCCAAAAATCAAATAAAATTTCGCTAAATGGATATTTATAAGATTTTCTCAAATTATATTTTAATATAAATATTTTGTATAATGGTTATAGATATGGTATTAAATCAACACACTATAGAGAACTTTCACATATAATTTAATATATACTCATGGGGGTGGTGAATTGATGCTCTTAAAAAAATTATTTTTGAAATAGAAGGTATGAATATAATAATATAATATATTTTAAATTCACTAATGGATGATGAGTTCACATTACCCAAAATCATTTTTAGGACATACATTTTTAGTTGATATTAAAAAATACCTCCATTTATCTCTTACCTTTGGAGGGTCCAACATTTACTATGGTTATTAGTCTCTATATTTTTCACTATTTTTATAGTGAGAAAATATATAAAATTAAAAACATATATATTTTTGTGGTAAATTAGAAATAATTTTATTATCCATTGTCATGTAAATAGAAACCTTCTTTCTCTTTAAAATTTCAATATAATATGTTTCAAATTACTACACATAAAACCACTACCATTTCATTTTAGGCATTTCCCTTGCTACTTCCTCCAAATTTATTATCACACAATATGATTAATTTTATTTCCTACATGGAATATTTCACCTGAACATCCATGGATTCCCATTTTCTATTTTTCTTGCATGTTAGGGATTTCAAGAATTATTAGGATGTTAACCATATCTCGACACTATTTGGTAAGAATACCAATAATATTTTTTCAGTCCAACTCCCATCCCATTTGATTTCTCATTGGGAAATTCATTGTGCTATTTATCATAATTGTGGATAACTTGATTCTTCATAGTTATATCTATTGTCTAAAACCCAAAGGGTGTAATTAGTGTCATAAAATAGTAATAAATGAATGAAATCATATGATAAGGAATATCAATCCTATGATATGGTAAATTATTACACCATCATTTCAACCAATGAATTTTTTTATTCATCCAACATTACATAGAGTTCGACCTAAATTTATTTCTGTTAAATGCAAAAACATTTCATAAACTAGACATTAAAAATTATTAAACTTTTGTATAATAATAACTGAACAACCAATGATATGAGAAATAATCTCTTCTTTGGATGATATCTCCTTCTTCTTGTAGTATTTCACACTATATAAACTCTTCGGCTTCCTTAGTGAAGTTTCATATGTGCGGTGGATTCAGTTTTCTCAGTAGCCCTCACAGGCGGTATGGGTGGTGTATATCCATATGAAAATGGTAACTATTAGTGTGTTGGCCTCTTGTCAATGGCTTCAAGCTCAATGGTGACTCATGTAGTGGCATTCATCCTTTATGGCATCGATCGTCATGTTGTTGGTTAGTTTCCATGTCATATCTAGTCCATATCTATTATTTTAGACCATATCGAGTCAGAATTAGTTAACTTTGGTTGTCCTCAGGGGTTATGGATTTTAAAAAGAGTGGAGTAAGGAGTCATTGATGATGACGGAGGGGTGGCTCTCATTGGTGGGTCACGTTGATTTGGAGTATATAAAGTGTGCTATGTGTGGGCTTGGCAGTGTGGGAATCTGGCTACGGTGAATGGTTATAGTTGTAACTTTGGTGTGTCATGGTGTTATTTGTAGATGGGTGGATATAACTGTGGAATTTTTTTGGAATGGTCTACAATTTCGTCTCGGTATGATGGTGGTGTTCATTAGGGGTTTTATTGTAGTAATTGTGGTTGTTTGTTTCCCTTTTAATAGATTTCTCCTAGTGGACTATTTAGTACCTCAAATATAATGTCGTGTGACTCTAGTCCTTTGGGCTTGTAATGGGTTTTCTCGTGACCTAGTATAAAAGGGATCCTTATTTTTCTATTTCTTTTTTTAAGAAATTGTCTGGTCCCGAGCCTATTTTAGTATAACAACAAATGTACTATAGACCAACAATACTATTTCTTGTGATAAAATACCGAATTTAAAAATATGATTTTATAACAAGTGAGATGAACCAAGAATAAAATTAAAATATATTATAGAATGAATATTTGTTACATCAAACTAATAAACATATAATCTCCAAACCCAAAGTATAGTTCCTTATGATACAAGTTTCAAGATCCTATTACTTTAAAATTGGTCATTAAAATTTCTCATAAAAATCTCTATAAAACATCTCCTTTAATACATATAATAAATTTTAACCATTTACATTACTAAAAGAAAAGAAATATAAACAAATTGTGACATTAGATTATCAGTAATAATAATGAAAATAGATATAAATTTCATATAATAAGTAAAAATAAGATGAACGTTTTTTGTACGAGAAGGAAATCAATGTACATGAACATACCATAATATAATCATACCCAAAAAAAACATATATCATAAATAAAAAATGACATAATGTCTTTTTTCATAAAACATGAGTCTTGGGGGTGTAGAAACATTAGTCAATAATATATTATCATGACATAGGCAGGATGCATAACATAAATATATATTTTGAATATGATAATACAACACGAACCATGTTTAAACACCAATACGTTACTCACATAAAAGAATACAATAACATCCATCTTATAATATGTAGGTATCAGGGTGTGAAAGATGTGTTTGGAATGGTAATAATAAATGGTTTTTCATTAATTTCATCTAATAAATATTCATAAAATGATGAATGAAACCCTAAAAGATTCAAAACGAGGATCCAAACACAAAAAATTTATAATTAAATTTTATATATAAGAAATAACTTCACTTTAAATTTTTTCATCATTTTCAAATAGTCCGATCACAATTGTCAAACACTCATTGTAATGAAGGATTAAATGGTAGAATCTCTCTAGTGGTATCCACACATGGTCCATGATACTTGGAACATCGCATATTTTTATTTTCATTCCACTGTTAATGACCGGTTTCATTTTATGATTCTCATTGATTGAAATTAAATTTTCATTTATAATCATTTCAATCAGTCTATATATTGTAGAGTCTTGAGAGAGTGGAGTAGGATTAATGATCTCCATTCTTGGGTCTAATTCAAGTGAATGATCAAAATAGTATTGAGAGAATTCTATTTAGAGATATATTATGCAAAATAAATAAACAACCCATGAAATGACAAAATATGGTTATATACATATGTTATAGAATTAAATTTTTCACATATTTACTTAACCAGTCATTTAATTCAGATTAAACCCCACATAAAAAAATAATGAAAAAAATATTGTTAATTTTTGTTGTGTGTTAAAACATATATATATAAATGTCATTACTTCTAGGCCCATAACTCATCCCATTAATTTGGAATTCACATTCTAATCAAATGAATTATGACATTTACATTCATTAAAACATAAGAGAAAAATATTTCTTTATATATTCGTTAATTTCATAGAACTTACGACGTAATAAACATATCCTAAATCACCTCATTCATCTATCATCATAATTTTAATAATACATAAAATTTCATTATTTATTATATATAGTAATAATTATCATTAATCTAAGAACAAATATATATTTATATATATATAAATATACAATGTCAAATTAAATTGTGTAATTCTGTCAAGCTATTCAATTATCATGACATCCTATGTTGAATAATATCAAGTGAAAACATCATGAGAATAAATATTAATTTATTATGATCCACCAACACCCAATAGAATACATCATATATATTTATCATAAACTTTTTATTTATTTATATCACATATATTAAATAATATTTTTAAATAACTTCTATGTTATAATCATAAATGGAACATCTAAGACCTTTCAATGAGATAAATACACTAAAGATATTATCACATTAATATTATGCATAATAATACTCATCAGGTGATAAGATATTTTCTAATATTCAATACATTGAATATAATTTTAATTGATAGTAATAATTAATTGGTTCTAGGTAACAAACTCCAATAGGCTCAAAATTTTATAATATCCAACTACTAAAAACATTCAACAAGCTATCACCCACATGATATACACTATTATACAATGACAAGGCTGCATCAAATTGGTATTCTACATTTTCCTCCAATGAAAATATACTTAAAATGACTGCTCCGATTTTGAGGAAAATCCTATAAGTAGTGATAATTCTAAAGTATATACTTCATCAACTGATTTTATCTTACCTCCTTAGGGAGTGAAACCACTACAATAATATCAAAATTCAATGGTATAAAATCATTACTTATAGAAATGACATCATGGTCCAATATAAATATTCGTATCAAAACATATTCTCTAGCTACATCAATATAAGAATCCATCTATAAACTTTACATAATCTTGATTTTTAAGTTAAGAATTCATTCTATAATATTTGGGGATATTTTCATGTTTATATTTTAGAGGAATTATAACTCATACATAACAAAACCATATGACACATAGTGTATACATCTGATTAGTATCCATTTTCCCCATAGAATAAAAACATAAAATCAATGGATGATTTATTTTCTTAGTTAATCTCCATGATTTTCAGGTTGACTTTTTCTTTTCTCTTACCCTTCCTTAAACATTGTGAAAAGTATTATAAAATATGGGATGAGAACAAATATATCAAAAAGAGATATAAAAATAATGCAAACTGTTATCCCCTTGAGAACATGAAATTCCATTAAATATTCACCATTATATCAAAGTTCTATTAGAAAAAAATAACATTGACCTGAAAAAAACACACACATGTTTCTCCAAGAAATATTTTAAAACCTATAAAAATTAATTAAAAATCATTCTCAATAACATATATAATTACATTTATAACTAATTTTAAACATGTTTAAGAAGTAACTGGAGCCTAGTTAAATCCATTGGAGAAACCATTTTGTAACTCCCTCCTTCATTTCTGTTAATACAGGGAATATTGCTCAATACATTGGAGAATTATATGGGAACATAAATAATTTAATGTATTATAGTCTCAACCTATTCTATTTTTGGAATCCATGTCGTATAATTGATAACAAGCTCACATGACACTGTTTGGGCCACCCCATCATATAATCTATAATGAGATCACCCAACACTATCTAGGTGCACCAATTTCACAAGTATAATTATAAAGTACCATATCGGTAATAAACCATTTTTAAGAATTAAATTTTCCATCAAAAAATACTAGAAAAGTATTTTAAATCATAATATAATCACTTTTTTTATCAAACAATACTTTTCTTTTAAAAACATTTTCAAATTAAAAATCCATTTTTCTTTTGTAAATCCATTTTAAATACAAAAAAACCAAAATAAATAAGAAAACAATTCATGGATACATAGATGATTTCAATTTAAGATAGAAATAATGTAATGATCATATTGGAATAAAAGTTTATATCACTGTGTATGTAAATAATAGGACATTACTTTTTGAAGTTTGTCCATACATTTTGTATAAAACGCATAAAATTATTACTTTTGAAAACTACAGAAAATAATGTAAAAAGGGACATAAATTTTACTTTAAATTTATTTTATTTCAAGATGAAAATGTTTATAAAATTAATTTAACAACATGGACATTGAAGAGAATGTATGTTTGAAGGAAAAAATTAAAATTGTATTTTTCAATGAAAATTGCCTTATAACATTATAATGATTTCAATAATAATCCACATTAATGAATAACATTAAACAAACCATTAAATACCTTGAGAAAAGATTAATTCAATATATAAAATTTTAAATGGGTGGTATATACACCTTAAAAATATATATATATAGTTGAACAACATCAAAATATACCACAATGAAAAACAATTGAGATGAATTACCATACCATAAGTTCAACTTTTTTCATGTTTCCTTATATACAATTATTTGATCAGTTATGTTTACATCAGAATTTTTGACCATATTCGTCTTATGTGTCAAAAATGACTTTAGTAGGTTGATTATGGTCAAAGAGGTAATTATTTAAGTATATCCCGAATAATAATCATGATATAATTATCATATTTTCAGAAAAATTATACATTTAAAATCAATATTAAATGATGGTTAAGAAAAATGAATTTTTGTTATGATCACAGAGACAGTATATCGGGCATATGCATAAGTATCATTTCCATTTTTCAATAATCTATATAGAAAGATGGTAAGTAATGTTATATATTTTCAGAATTATAATTAAATAATAAATGACATAATATTTAATTTTATATACTTGTATATATCATTATTGTGCTATGGTGATGAAAAAAGAAATCACATCGATATAAGGAGGTGGTAGTCCACACATCTACGAACGACATTATCACTTTTTTTATGAGTGAAAAGGCAAGAAAGAAAATAATATATTATAGTCACATAAAGATAAATATTTCATTAATATAATAATTATTTAATGTATATCTCATATATTCCTTATTTCTACATTTATTCCCTTCAATGTTACGTGTTAGTGAAAAGAAACTCATATCAGATCACATGGTAGTAGAACATCGTACACACAAGCAACGTTTTAGAAACCCTTACGGTATGGAATGTGAAATGTTATATATTATTCATTGAATAAAGAAGTAAATTTTTGTAATAAATGTCATATATATACTTTATATCTATCATAATACCCAACAGTGAGATATAGAAATTAAAAAATGATTGGCATTGTTTCGTGATCTGTTAGTCCTCTATACACACAAATGGTGATTAGATAAACCATTTAATGGAAGAGGTAAAGGATTTAGATTATTAATTTAAAATAATAACATCATATTATAATGAATATAATAGATTTTTTATATAATAATTTTTTAAGAATAATTTAAGGGGTTGGAGAAAGAAATAATATAAAAAATATCATCAAATAGTGTTACCTATTCTTCGGGTGTCCTCTATATAATTTCACCAAAAGAATTTCAGCAAATGATTCCATAAAAAATAATTCTTCTAAAATAAGGGGATGTAGTTTTTGAAGTGATTTTAGAATTTATTTTCTGAAAAAAAAATTTGATTCATTGTGTGAAGAAGAGAGGAGAGTGGGGTTACTTTTATAAATGGGTAAGAGGACACACTTGGTATTTTGGAAAAGAATGAATTCCACCAACATTTTCTTTATGTCATTATTCCACTATAAAATATAATTCGAGATTATATAATGGATAGTTTATAAATATATAAATATGATTGTTTTGGACAATTTTCTAGGTAATTAGTTCTCTTAGGTTTAATGTTTAATCCCTCGGTAAACTTGTTTTCACTATACCCGATGTGATTAATTTTAACTACTTTCACTAATCATTATAGTCAAAATTATCAAAATTTTGGTCATATTAGATATTATAAATTATTCTGATTCTAAATATATATTCCATTAATAATAATTAAATTATTAGTTTTATAAAAAATAAGTTCAAATTTAATCCTACAGACGTGACATGAATGTGAGTTTTCAAAGAAAAAATGATCAAAAGTTTAAATTTTTTTATATCAAAATTCAATGTGAAATTGATTTCAATGACCATATAAAGATTAATTAAAAGAAAATTGATCTAGTTTTACAAAAACAGTAAATCATATAATTTAACATTATAAACAAATTAATCAAATAGTGATATTTTAATTAAACTACCTTATTTCTACTATTCATCCAAAAATTGAACTTTTTATAAATATCCAAAAGAATCAAAATTAAGATAATTTTGAAATGATGATTTGACAAATTGTGTTCATTTTATCAAATTTATTTTCTAAAATTCTGAAAATAATTAATTAAATGAAACATTATAAGATTAGTGTTTAATTATAACTATTTACAAAGTATATTTATAAGGAATATAGATATAATAATTAAATATAATATTGATTTATTCTATCTTTACCTATGTTGTTACATTCTTCCCCAATTTTAGAAATTAATTCCTTGAAATTTAATTCATTTATTAAACTAGTGGGGATTTCTTTCCCCCATATAATTTTTAGATTCCCATGTTTCCTCTTCAACAATTTGGTTTTTCCATAAAGCCTTAACCCAATGATTCACTCTATTTTACAACACTTTGTATCTATGGTCAATAATCAGAATAGGATATTCCTTAAAAAAATGTTATCTTCTAAGTGAAATACTTCTCGGTTGAAAACATCAGATGAATTGGGAACATATTTACATAACACTGAAATATGTTATGCATTATATACATTGAGTAACCTCATAATTAAGGCCACTCTATAGGAAAATGATAAAACTTTCTTTAGTATTTCTTATGGTATATTAAACCATTAACATATATTTCTCCTTTTCCAAAATGAATAATACATTTACATTAAAATTCATTGAAAAATATATAATCACCTAAATCGAAAGAATGATAATTCCTCTAGTTATCCTCATAATATTTCTATTTTCTCTGAGCTATCCTCATATGTTGTTGAATCAACTGCACCTTCTCTTCCATTTCCACTACTAACTCCAATCCCTATCAACTTCATTTATTTGGATTCATCCCAAAAATGTAGTGTCCTACACCACTTTCTATATAATGTTGCAAATAGTGCCACCTTTATAGTGGAATGAAAAGTATTATTATAAGGAAACTAAATAAAATAAATATATTTATCCCATATTGCATGGTAATACATTGACAAAGAACAAAAACTATCTTCCAATGCTTTATTTTTCACAAAATTCCTATTAGATTTTTTATGAAAATCTATACTGAAATTTAATTTAGTACCCAATGACTTTTGATGTCCTTTCCAAAAACTATATGTGAACCTAGGATCATAGTCTGATACAATGGAGAGAATTCATCCATGAAACATCACTATCCCCTTTATATATATTTAATAAATTTGATATAAAGAAATTTTTTCTATAATGGAAATAAAATGTGTATATTTAGTTAATTGATCATCAATAACCCAAATCGGATTGTTAACTCCTAGTATCCTTGGAAATCCCACCATAAAATCCTTGGAAATATTTTCCCATTTCCACTTTATCCCCTGAAAGTGTGGAAGAATCCACTTAAGTAATATTTTTTCTTCTTTAACATGGTTACATATCAAAAACAACATACTAAAGTAATAAATATCTCTTTTCATTCCATTCCACCAGTAATAGTCGAGAAGAAATATGTATATATTATTACTGCATAGAAAAATACAAAACAGAGAACTATGAGCTTCACTCAATAACTCCTTCCTCAGTTGGAAATCACAAGGAATAAATAATCTTGTCCCAAATCATAAAATAACTTCATTTTCAGTATCCAAATCCAGAAACATACCCTTTTTCAAAAATTCACAATTTATAACATATATTGATCCTTAAAATGAGGTTTCAAAATTCTTTTGGACAAATCTAACTTCACTAAAACCCAAAAAAATAGAGGAAACAATTTTTCAAATAATTATCTAAATAATTATATTTAAAATCTAACATGGTTAATATAGAATTATTTTCATAACTCAGATCACCAGATACTTTTTTTCTTTTCCATCATAATACCTAATAATTTAATCATAATACTTGATCAGTTCTATCCATATTCTCTATCTCAATTTAAATTATTTACTATTAAATATATATATATAACTTTTCTGATCAGTTCCAATTTCAAACATTGCACCATAAAAATGATACCTCAAATTTTTTCAATAAAAAACCATTGTATCTAATTCGAAATCATGTGTAGTTTAATTTACCTAATGAGGTTTAAACTAACATGAATCATAAGAAATTACCTAATCATTATGAATTAGTAATAAAATCCTTTTAATGATATGTTACCATAGATGATGAATTTAAAATTTTTGAAAGGAGGAGCCAAAATTGGATCATCCCACAATTATTTTTTCACATATTAATATCAATCATCACATTATTTTTTCCAAATGAATTTAACTCCTATTAAAGTTTTATCATACATTGGTCTTAGGAACTGGGAAATTTTTTCCCCAAAAAACACACATAGATACCATTAATTCTAGAAAACTATGAATCTGTGTGATATTTCTAGGTGTTGACCATTCATTGATGATATTTTATCAGGTTCAATTGTAATTATAAATTTAGAAACAATGTGTCCAAGGAAATAAATTTTTTACAACCTAACTTCACACTTGATAATGTTTTTATATCATCTTTTTCTATTATGGTTTGTCAAAAAATCGTTATGTTTCTTTCATGATCCTCATTTATTTTAGAATATACAAAAATTCCATAAATAAACACAAATAAAAACTTGGTTAATAACTCAAGAAAAACTATATTTCTATGATAAATATAATTGGTGAATTAGATAACCAAAATGGAATAAATACAAACTCATAGAGACCATATATTTTCCAAAACAAGTGCTCATAATTACATCTTCATTCAATTTAAACTAATGGTTCCCTAATCTCTTTCCAACATTATAAAATACTATGATCCATAAAGATAATAAAATAAATCATCATTATGAGGAAAATGAAATTGTAATTAATAGTGATATTATTCAATGATCTACAATCAATGAAAAGTCTCATTGAACTTTATTTTCTTAATAAAACAAACTAGAGAACCTCATGGAGAAGTAATATGGTGTATGGAAACATTATCTAATAACTCCTTCAATTTATTTCTATATTATAAAATTTCCACTTGATCTATCTCATGGTGGTTTAGAAATAGTCTTATCATAATTAACCAAGTAAATAGTAAACTAAACATACCTATAATGAAAAACACCAGTAAAATCATTAGTAAATACTTAAATATATTCATTCGCTATAGGAACATACGTAATTTGTACACTTTATGGATTTTTAGTTATATGATCTAGTTGATTAACACTACCATATCTAATAACCTTCTCATCTTCTTGGTTTTTTTATCCAATGAATGAAATTGTACAATAAAACATTATTGGAAATGCTACATAAATTAGAAAAATAGAATAAAATATAATCCATGTAAAGAATTATATAAAACATAACTATCATCATTTCAAATAGATTTTTAGAAAATATTGTCCCACTGAAAACAATGGTAAAATTCTTGTAAATCATGGTAATTTTTATATGTGCACCGAGATTTTTTACCAAATGTTTTATCTTACATTCATTAGATGATATTCCCAATTTACTTGAAAATTTTAGAAAAATGAAATATTGTGATGATCTAGAGACAAATAGGGTATTGGAATAATTTTAAAACACAAGTAACATAACTATCACCACTTCAATTGATGGACCAAGATCAATCGTAGTTGTTGAAAAATATTTTTCCATGCCCTTTTTCTTCTGATATTGATGATTTCTATACTGAGTTACTATATTAGGGAACACATTTAAAAAATGATCTAAATCATTACCTCTAAAACATCTCATCGTTCAATGGATATGAGTTACCCTATTATTTGGTTTTCCAAGAATCTTTTCCTTGCTGTAATGAGCCTTGAGATTAATATAACCACAATGAAAACAATTCCTAAATCCTATAGAACATTCTAAGAAATGATATTTTCCATACTTGGAACATTCTTGTGGATTAAATCCAGAGATATTATCTTGTTGCGTCTCTATTTCTGGCCACCTTGCCATTTCATAATGTAGTCATCTCTAGCAATAAATGTATCAGAAAACTCAATCTCATCTTTCTCAGCACGACAAATAAATTTCTAAAAACATTTAAATAATCTTGCATCAAATCATCTATGTAAGAATTGGTTCATTTCTATGTAAACCCAGTTAATTTTTCTATCAGTGACCTAAATAAAATACATTACATACCTAGACAATATTATGAGGTTTGATTCATATGTATGTATAGAGTCATCATTTTTCTGTTAGTTCCCAGAATTGTTTTTCTATCCAGAGTCAAATAACCATTGGTAAATATTTTTCGAGGAATATATCCTTAAAATGTTCTAATTATTTAACATCATGATTATCTTTTTATCTACTATACATAACAAAATTCCTCCCTCAATCATATTTACCTTCTAAAAGATATACAAACTGAGTTACCTTTCAGATTTCCAAACACCCAATGAAATAAAACATATTCCTCAAGGAATTAATCCATCTTTTAGTTATCATGGTTTCATATTATCCACTAAAATATGGGGGATGATGCCACAAAAATTTCTCCACCATAGAAATGTTAATATATGAAAGATTGCCTACCTCTTTGGCATAATTAACATCACGATTTGTAGCTTGTTTCAACTAATCCATCACTGAAAAAAACTTTTTTTCAAATTCATTACATCTTAGAATGAATATTTAGACAAATATTTTCCTCTTATTGCATTCCCAATTTACCATTCATGTTTTCTCTATAGAAAAATATTCTAAAAAGAAGTATAAGAGGTGATGAAACATGGTAATATTTAAATTATATATCATATTAATTTAACCATAATGTAAAATATTTAAAAGGAATGATGTTAACATTATCTTAACCTCTAAATTTATCAAAACTGTCCTCTAATACCACCTATAAGAACTATTACTTTAATATTACATAATCTTGAGTTTTAATTCAAGAATTAATTCTATTGCATTTGAGGAGCTTTTTATATTTATGGTTTTAGATTATTTGTCTATAACTCATACATTAAAAACTGTAAAATAAAATGTGGATACTTCTAATTAGTATCCATTTATACCATAATATAGTACTATAAAATAAATTCATGATTTATTTTCATTTAAAATATCCACACCTTTCAGCATGAGTTATTCCATTCCCTTATCCATAGTTAGACCCTATAAAAATAATTTAACACCTAGGATGAACATAAAAATTATCAGTAATTAATATAAAATCTTTGAAATAGTTATTCTAGTGGAAAAATTAAACCCCATGAAACATTCACCTTTATATCAATGTTCTTTTTGTGAGAGAAATAAATAACATTCACTTCAATAATAGAACCATTTTTTTCAAAAAATTACATTACAACCCATAAAAAGAAATTAAAAACCATTCTTGGTAAATTATATCATTATATTCATAAACTATTTTAATCCTATGTCAAATGTAATCATATCCAGGTTAAATCCATAGGAGAAAACCTTTGGTAAATTTATCCTTCTTGACTATTAATAAATAAAACATTGTGTGATAAATAAGATATCTATTTAGGTTCACCCATCATTTTAGATATGACAAGCTCACCTGACACTACCTAGGGTTATCCATCGTATATGTTATAATGGGATCACCCTATGATATATGGGTCGCCCCATCGTATTAGTTTTAACAAGCTCACCCGATGCTATGTGGGTCCACCCATTTCTCATGTATAATGCTCAAGTATGATATAATGTATAAAAAAATTATCAATTCACTATTCTATCATAAAACATTTTAAAAACTATATTGACCCCAAATAAAATAACTTTTGGAAATCAAAAAAATACTATTCTTTTTTAACCACATTTTCAATATATTAAAATTTTCTTCTGAAAAAACATATTCAACAATAAAATTCCCAAATAAACTTGGAAACCCCTTTTTCACTAAAGATAACACTAAATATTTAAATGGAATGTATAAATAATGTAATTTTCATGGTGGAGAAAAAGACTTTTTCACCATGTGCATTAATAATAGTATTTTTCTTTTATTGTTTGTTAGAAATTCCCAAAAAAAACAAATAAATGGATTCTTTTTGAACTTTTTTCTAAAAAATGTAAAAGTAAAAATAAAATTTTCCTTAAAAATGTTTTATTTCCCCATATAAATTATCAAAAAATTATTTTAAAAACTTTGATATGTAATAGAAACATATCTTTAATAAAAACATTAAAAGATTATTTTTTAAATCAAAAGTCTGTAGTATCCTTGGAAATTTTGGCATCATAAGCCCCAAGAATAAATAACCTAAAAAAATTAAAATCCATGGAAACATTTAATTAAGGATATAAAATTTTATAGGTGATGTATATACACTTATTCATTGAATATAGGTTTATAACATCAAAATATTTCTCAATGAAATGAAATTGAGATAAAGTCCCTTTACATGAGTCTAACCTGTCACATGTGACTTTATCTTCATGAATAATTGAGTTATGTTAATTATATACTTTATTGGGAACATTTTTAAGGTTTATTATTACTTTTATTTCACCTATTATGATGTTATATAAAATAAATTTATCAATTAAATTTATATTGGATGCTTTGACCATATTCTAATTATGTCATAAAAATGGAAATGGTAAATTGATAGTGGTTAAAGAGGTCATTATTTAAACATATCAAGAAAAATAATCATGAAATAACTAACTTATTTATACATAAACTATTATTTTAAATTAAATCATTAAATATGGTTATGAAAATTGCATTAACATTACGATCATGGAGACAGTGGGTCGTACGTACGCCATGAGTAACATTCCAATTTTTCAATTATCATTATAGAAATATGTTATGTAATATTATATCCTTAAATAATGATAATTATATCATAAATTACATAATATTTTATTTAATATAATCATATATATAATTATTTTTATGTGATGATGAAAAAATAAATTGCCTCAGATTTAGATGCCGGTAGTCCACACGTCTATGAAAGACGTTATCATTTTTTCATTATGTGAAAAGGTAAGAAACAAAATTATATATTATTTTTAAATAATAATAAATATGTCATTAATATAATAATTATTTCATTTATATAGTATATTTTAATTATCATTACACTTATTACCTTCCATCCAATGCGTTAGTAAAAAGAGAATCACATCGCTTCACGGGGTGGTAGTCTATTGTACACACAAGTGATATTTTCGTATCAATTATTGTATGGAATGTAAAAAAGGTATATCTGATTTAATGACTAAATATTTTTATTTATGTTATAAATATCATATATACACTTTATATCAATCATCATATCAAATTGTGATAGGATGTAATAGAAAAATGAATAGAATCATTTCACGAGGTGGTAGTCCACTATACACACGAATGATGATTTGGTATAACCTTTAATGGAATAGGGAAATTATTTAGGATATGAAATTAAAATAAGAAAATTTATGAATTTTTAATATAATTAGGTTATTATATAATCATGGTTTATAAATAATTGAATGTGGTGGAGGAAGAAATAAAATAAAAAACTCTTATTGAAGAATGTTAACTCTTCTTCAAGTATCCTCCTTATGTTTACATAAAAAAATCCATACTAGGTTCTATTTATTATATAATTAGTATTCTATTATAATTATATATATATATTGGGAAGTGATTTAGTAAGATATATTCCAAAACAAAGTTGTTTTAAGGTTTGATGAAGAGAGGATCGGTGTGTACTTTTATAGGTGGGGGAGTGGACACACTTGGTATTTTTGAAAAACATTAATTCCACCCATGTATGTTTCTTTTCAATTGACAAAATAATGGTAAATTATATATTATATAGGTTATAAGGTCATATTATAGCCATAAAATTGGGTTTTTACAAGTTTATAGGCCATTTTTTCTTATAAATTTAATGTGAATACCTCAGTAAAGTCATTTTCATCTTAATCACATTGATTAATGTTAACTGTTTTCACTAATAAATAGGGTAAAAAAATACACATGCCTTATTATACATTAAAATTATTATTATTACAAAAATGGTATGCATTTTTAAAAATTCCATTCATTGGAGTTTGAAAATTTGATTTATAATTGATCTCTGACACATGATGAGAAAGCGGGCTTTTAAATAAAAAATAATCAGATGTTTGAAGTTATTTTATACCAAAATTAAATATTAAATTGATTAAAATTACCTAAACTAGATTAATTTAAATAAAATTTATATAATTTTAAAATATTCTAATTTAAAATAAAAATTATATTTATTAATAAACTAAATAAAAAGGTAGTTTTTAATTAAAAATCAGTATTTTTCACTCTTAATTAAAAAATGCAGCATACCATAAAAATACCATAATTTCCCCCTTAACTAATTTTAACATGATTATTTCAAAAAATCTGCTCAGTTTATAAAATTAATTTTTTAAAATTTAATATTTATATTTTTAAATAAAACCATATAAGAAAAAATGTTATTATTAAAAAATACATAACATTGTTATAATAAATATAGCTATATTAATGAAATATAATATTAATTTCTTATATATTTACCAGGGTTATTAAAATCAAAATCCAAAATATAATTATACTCTACTATATAATCATGGAATTATTTATTCTTTAATATCATCCATCTCACATCTCCTCTATTACAGGTCATAACATTTCCTGACAATAATTTCAAATCATCGACATATATATAGAAACTAATTGCATTATATCCTTTGATAACTAGCCTCTTATCTAATTAATAAATCAAGAACATATCCATATTATACATTAGATACATTATGGTATCATATACTTCCATAAAATGGGATTCTCATTGATCTCGATGATATTTGTGTACCATGATCATGTTGTAAGAAACATTAGGCCAAGTACATGGAATGGTATAAAATTAAAAAACCTATCACTATTTTTTACAGAATCTATATCATATTTTGACTATCCTCTAGTGTTTGATGAAACATTTTCTTATATATATTCATACCATGTGACACATTCAATAACCTCTTATTAGATTATTATATAGGTAATCTCTTAAATACCTTTTCAATGTATGTAGAAAGATTTTTTCTAAGTAGGCTCTTGGATATGTCACAAATAATATTTACCACAAGAATATAGGGTGGTAGAATAAATATATCATGGATCATAACAAATTATATGATATCTCAAGTAACTTTAATTTTTTTTTAGATTTAAATTTCGTAATATTTCATCAATATATACTACAAATAAAATGACTACACTCTGATTAATGCTTTTATAAACACAATTCTCACCCTAAACAATTTGAAAACCCATATTCATTATTACTTAATCCAAGTGAATAATCCATTATATAGATTCTTATATTTCCTAATAAATAGATCTTTGAAACATTCATTCCCTGTTAGAAACCAATGGAGTTACATATAATTTTGGTTGTGTCATATAAACATCTTCCATAAGGATCCCATTAATGAATGTGGTTTTGAAATCCATTTTAAAAATATAATAATCATTATAAGTTGATATGTCATGAATTATTCTTATGTATTTTAGAATAAAAAGTGGTGAAAATGGTTCCATTATATTATATACCATTCCATTTCTTAAACCATTGGTGACCAAATATGATTTATAGGTACTACCATTACCTTCAATGTATAATTACTTTTTTCATACTCATTTACACCCAAACAGATTGAAATTTATAGGATGATCTACTAAAACCCATAGATAGTCATAATAAATGGAATAAATATCATAATTCATGTATTCTACCTTACCACTTCTGAGTTGATTATTTTTACCTTGTAGTAATAATGATCATTATTATTAATTAATAATGAGGCATCATCCTTAGTGACTATAAATCCCTATACCTTTATTTATCTAACATATCATGTACTATTAAATATTATTTATTCTTCTATAATATCATATTCTAAAGTTATTTATGCAATTTTTTCATATGGAAACAACTAAGTATCATGGGAATTAAAATCCTCAAATTTGATTTTCTCTCACTCTCTGTTTTTAATATGTTCTCCCTCTCAATGAACATGGATTGTTTTTCCAGTAGTAACCTTTTATCTTTGTGGTACTATAGGTAAAATGATATTATTTACTTTGTATATATTATATAGATTTACATTTTTTCTACGTTGTATTTTTTCTTATGATTATTTAACAAACAAATCAATGCCCCACACATGTAAGTTAGGAAGAACAACCCCCCCCCCCCCGTACCATAACTCATAAGGTATATTATTATTCCTTATAGTGGGAACATAGTTTACTATGTGTGATAAAATATATAATTCATATTCTAAAATATATAATGACAGGTATTCATGACTCACCATGTACCTCACCATGCCAAATAATGTGTAGTTACCACATTGACTGATATCATTCCAGAGTGGTGTATTTGGATGAATGCATTGACATATAATCTTGAAACACATTTGATAGTTGATGAACTATTGTATTATATATTATCCACCACAATCTGATCAAAGTTTATTTATCTTATTACAAATATAATTATCAAATTAATTCTTTAACTCCTTAATTTTTCAAATGGAATCATATTTCTACATCATTAAGTAGTCATTTTTAGATATACTGATGTCATTGGTAAATTTAATCATGTAATAATATCCACCACTTGCTTTAACTTGTAATAATCCCCACAAATTTATGTTAACTAATTCAGAAAGCAATGTCTCTTATTCAACCTTTCTACAAAATAGTTGTTTTCTCATTTTACCTTAGAAACAAGTGTGATACAAACCTAGTGTTCTTAGTTAAAAAGAATCTAAATACACATCATGAAATAGCTTTCTCTAGTTCTACTTGTTTAGATGAACAAGTCAGTGGTTCCATGAAATTGTGTGAAATTATTTATTGTAACTAGATTAATTTTTTATTTATAACACTTGGTTTTTATATTCTTGTTCATATAGAACATTATATAGATGTTTTGTACTATAAGAAATAAAATATTTATAAATTTACCTTATTTTATTCCTAAACCAAAATGAAAATACATTCATTTATAAAATTGACATTGATATATTGTTTCTGGTAATACTAGGAACATAATAAAAAAATTTAAATCTAAATTCAATCATATTTGAAACCTTGGGTGGATTATCCTATAGCTGGTAAATATAGTCTTTTTTCCTCAGTATCTTGAAAATTCAACACACCCTTTTTAAATACCTTGAATCTACATTGTTCTGGTATATTGAAACAAATTTTCTCAACAAAAGATATATATAATACCCAAAGTCAATAAATTGAAATGTATTATTTCATAAAATATCACCTGAATCATCCCCATGATTTTTTTACTAAGGTGATGTTGTTTTTCTATTGACCCATTATGCCACAAAAAAAAATTCTACCATTAGAGTTTATTTCTTGTGAATGGGAATTGTATATAAGCCTTAGACATGAGCTTAATCTAAGTTCCTTTTCAATTCCCCTCCACTTTTTTCAACATACAGACTATTGTTTTTTCATGACTCATGTCCTTATATACTTGGTGAATCCGAGTATGGAGTTCTGGGAAAAACATATATATTTTGTTTAGTGTTAATTAGAAAAACCTATTGAATTTATGAGAAATTGATGAAAGTATGAGATATATGCTTAATTTACAGTTTATCATAAACCTAAATTTTTTTACAATAAATTTAGCCAATCATTTTTTCTCTTTGAGACCTAATTAAAAAAATATTCCATAGTATTTCATACAAAGGGTATCTTAGATATCTCTTATAACTTCTGTGTATCCTTCAACAGATAATTTTCCTTGAGTATATATAATTTTTTGTATACATAAATGTTTTTTATAGCTTATATATATCACTAGACATGGGTTATTACATAAATAATTGGACTTATAGTGCATCATCTATGATTATTATACATGCATATAGATCTCCCTCAATAATATCATTATAATTATCTTTAGTAATAAGGTAATCGAACACATAATATTTATCCTCTTTTTGTACTATGATGTGTAAGTTGTTGTATCAAATGTGAAATTAACTTCTGATTGAGATATTTAAAGGCATCAATATGCATTTTATTTAGAATTTTGAGGTTGTTTTGGATGATAATTTTTATAACAAAATGAAATGAGGATTTAGTGTTGTTGACATATGCCATATTATAATTTATAATGAGAAGTGGGGAAAATACCAAAAGGGAAAATATCATTTTAGTTCATAGGAACTTAGAAAAACTCTATATTCTTGTATCACATGAAATATTGATGGTCATGTGAACAGGTTATAAATCACATAACATTATTTCATCATGCATTGTTTCTATGTTATATTATCACATCACCTTAGCATCATCATTTGATAGGCGCAGAGGATGATTTTTAGGGTGGAGTGGTTCATTTTCAATATAGATCATGAAATGCCCCCAATATTTGAGACCAACTATCTATAATAAAATAACATCATGGGATTGGATATTTTGAACATGATAGATGAATTTTCAGCCATTTATGGCCACGTTATGATTATAGAATATGAAGCCACATGTGATTTGTCATGAAAAAGAGGAAATAAATTAGTCATGTTATCTATAAAAATCTTGATATACTCTTTTAGGTGTATTCCACCACCTTATAAGCTGATGTGGCTCATCTACCTAATAATGTGGAACATATATCAGATGCTGATGTCTACAAAAAACCATTATCCTTTTAGAATAATTTGAAGATACATATAGATGAAGTTAAACAAAATCACAAAGGTAATCTAAATGAATTATTGTTACACAACCAAGGGAAAAATTATTCATGGACTTCCACATTGATACTCAATGAGTGACATTAAGGGATGAGAATTTTGGGAATGGATTACCATCTATGAATTACAAAAACATGTTTTCATTTCATGATTATATGATCATTTATAAAAATGATGTTATGGTGAATTGTTTTCAGATATGCGATTTTTGGATGACATTTCTATCACATAATTAGGACATCATATCATATAACCCAATAATGATAATCTAATCATGTGACTCCAATTTCATTATCCCATATTCTTCTTATGATCTTTTAATTACAACAAAAAATGGATCCCCTTTGCATAAAAGTCCTACTTGGGATTGTTGTATCATGTATCATCCTTAATATATAGGTACACCAAGCATCAATTCCTAGTCACTATGATAAACCATATTATCTCATTCGATGGACTATATCATGGCCTTCCATATTGGTGGAAGTCCCTAATGATTCTGGATCATAATCCATATTCCATATGTATATGATTGTCCAACTTTTTTCATTATAAGAGGAGTAATTAATCCATACCTTTGGAATCCAACCATGTGAAACCCCGAACCTCATCCATTTATTGGCATCCCACCATGTGTAATCCCTAATGTCATCTATATAAGGGAATATGATAAGTTTAAGACCCAAAACATTTATCACATATCCTTATTCCATGTGATTAATAAAAATATATTTCTACTTCATCCTAGTATAATCCATATAAATTGTCATATAATTAAGTTATATTACCCTAGAACCTAATAATCCTCCTTCATCCACCATTATGCGAGGATGAAATCATATTAGGTAGCATATGAATAATCCACATGAGTTTCTCAATCTATATAAACCACCAGATATAGCCCACTATTTCTCACATAGAGAATAAATCCCAAGGGATAAAATTTTTTATTTTATTTTTTTATGTCCAATTTACCATTTCCTACTTCCCATCTATTTGAAGTTAAAATAAATTTTTTATATTTGAACTATTTAGAATCGGATTCATGTCATTAATGGATGTGTAGAATGCCACTATATGGATCAATTCCCCATCCTCTATCATATAAATAGCACCAAATTTTTTTAATGTCAATTCTTTTATATCATTTATAGTTAAAACCGTATCCCCAAAATCCATAAAGCTTTCACATCACTATATCCAATAAGGAAATCCTGGTCCCTTTTTTCAAAATCATAAATAAAATGACATTAGGACTATGGGGAATATGATTCTGGTTCATATAGAATACATAAGATAATAATTCAAGGATTGATGGCCCATAAATAAATACTCATTATCCATAAATTTGAACTACAAGGACTATAATTCTGTTTTCACTAGATATATAGAACACCTTTCTAATGATCGACGCTTATAAAAAATCTAAAAATATATGCACTATAAATGAACACATTTAGTGAAAATGGGGGACCTAGTTGGCATATGTATTTTTTCTTATTTCCATTAATATATTAGAAAACATTTTCATATAGTTATCCATAATATTAATATAACAATTTCATAAGATTCATTAATATGCCTTAAATCTAAAAGAGATTCCCATGGTAGGAAATAATACCCATTAAACAAGTTATACACGAATCTATTCCTCCAGAATCATGATTCTCTGAATATTTATAGATTTTATATTATTTATAATTGATATTATAGCTTTTGAATGTTGGAAAGTTAATGAAATTAAACCAACTAGAATTAAATTATGATAGAGACTGATGTGGTGAACCAAATTTGAATCTTCCAATAATGAAAAACATTGATCAAATTCATAAATGATATATAAACATATGATTATAAAGATATATAGATTGGAATTATTTATTATGTTTTATTTGATTAGGTGAATTATAAAATACATTACTGAATCATTATGAAATAGAGTTAGTACTGAACAATTTCTCTCTATCTTCTACCACTTTTAAATATGTAGCACCATCAACCAGTAAAACGTTGTCACATGTGAAATATATTCAATATAAGGATTCCAAAAATATGATATAGGATTACCACATTAGTAGTACTACACAATGTTGTCATATTCACCACAATTCATCTCCATCATATAGAGTGGTAGTCCAACCCACATGAGGAAAGCTGTATTAAAATAGGTGAAACCAATTTCCACTACCAACCAATTTAAGAGTAAATCATTAGATCATTATAACCTGATCTTATCATATCTAAGGGAGGAATAAAAGGTGGAATATGTTGTTACTGTAGTTTCTAATGATCTATCAATGAAGGCCTCTAGTAAATTCCACTGTTTACAGTGTTGTGAATCTCATATCATTTAATATCCCTTAGAGATAGAATTTCATTAAATGTTCCCTAATCCCAATCCAACTATGAACATTGAAGGAATATATAAGGACCATTATTTCAATAGAGAATTTATAGGAAAATAATATAATTTCATTTAAAAATAGTACATAGAATATCCTACCATTTAAAAGGAAAAACCCTATATTTTATCCCCCACTAAAGGACATTTCCATCATACTATAGTGATTTTAGAGGATTTGACTCATCTTCTATCTCCCACATACCAAGCCCATCACAATATCATAGTAACATCCAAGCAACCATACTATATTATTACTCTAATCCATGACGATTTTCAACCTTTATTGATAGAATCCCTAAAGTTTCCTCTTATTATAGCTCCCACATATAAAATATGATGCATACACTCTTGACACCATATGAGTTAGATCATTTCTCAGCTATGTAATATTAATCTCATTAGTATATCTTTATGGTGATATGGGTAACATGAGTTAGAACATACCAAATCTTCAATAAAAGAATTATCCCACTATAACCTAGAAATGGAAATTGAGATGGACAATATTATTACTTATAACCACTATAACTACCATCATATCCCGATAGGGGAAGAATTGAACGATCAATATATTCTTGTAATACGGTAGGAACATAAGAAAATCCATGTTTGAATAGATAGTACAGTGAAACAACATGTTCAACTTGAGCAAATAACCCGAATAAAGCATATATTGTTTCTCTCACTTGGGGGATTATCTACATATTTTGATAAAGATAATGTAAAGTGAATTGGTATTGTATTCATTATCTCACTAGGGTTTGGCGTTATAAACATATATGGAAACAAAAAAAGGATGATCTCAAACCCATGTCCCTATAATAGACACCCAAAACTTTATATTGGTAACAATTGCTAGATATAAAAATATCACTACCCACATCGCACAAAGTTTCTATCATATTATATCCTTAATAGTAGAATACCACTATTGGAATCCATGTAGGATAATTCATATATTCCCCCCATATTCTTAAAGGGTTTTCTTTATATCTCGATGTGAAATGAATATTAAAATAAGGGATATATTCCTAATAAAACTAAAGATGAAATGAATATCCTATAAATAAAAATTAAATTGGTGCATATAACTGATAACATTTCAATTACTTACCATAATACATGTATATCTCTATTTAAATTAGATAGTGTCCCCTCGAAATTTATTGATTATCATTAGTATATTCTGGTGATGGACACAAAATAGGCCCACATCCTTTCACAAACACATATGGTAGGTTCACATATCCCTCAAATTATATAATAGGGGTCTCGTATTTCATCCAAATTGAATTTCATCTTTATTGAGTCCATACAATTCTTATATAAATCTTCCCAAGATCCTTTGACCCTTTACCTAAATAAGAAGTTCATAGCTACCTCAACTGTCCTCCTTGGTGGGTCCACGAGACGGATCATGGGAATGATTTCTCTAACATTTAATATGGAAAATTTTCCGTGATTGCATCTCACCCGTTAATGGATATCCTAGTGAAACCCAGAAATTTTAACTGAACACTATTATTTATGTCATATACGACAAGAAACAACAATCATAAAGGATCCATGAAATATTATTATTTAAATATCACTATCATAACCTTGTAGTAGAATTGGATGGTTTGAATTGGATTTACAAAATTATGATATATATATATATTAATTACATACTCCGTACAAATATATTAATTAATTAATAGTAAATAAGCACTCTATTTTTAGAAATGAAATTTTATTCAACAAAATATGTTTTATTCATAAAACGTTTTGTTTCTTTTTGTGAGTGAATATTATGATTAATGTATAGAACTTTATGAAATTTTATTTGGTAAAAGGGATATCATTTTGGAAATTATCATACAAAAATTATCTTATAGTGAGTTTCAGGATTCTGAAATAATTTTTTTCAAGTGAAGAAAGAAAAATATTTCATTTACTGAAAATTATATTTGTGTTTCGTGAATTTAAAAAGTTCCATTTTGATTTCAAATGGTTTCAAATTATAATTATTAATTCATTTTTATTATTAATCTAATTATGTTTGTTATAAAAAAATTAGATATATTTGTCAAAACCCCCTTATTATAATTAAAATTAATTTTTTCCGAAAAGATGTTTTTCATTGAATTTTGTGATTTAATTTTAAATTTATTTATATCACTTCTAGAAATTGAATCTTGAGAAATGGATTACCTATTTGGAATAATGATTTTCATATTTGAAAAAATATGTCTCTTTATTTTTTGTCTTTATTTATAGTAACTATGGTAAAATTTATCACCTCAGTAAAGGGTAATCCCAGTTAACCTTGGATAAAACTAAGTTTTAATGTCACAATTTTTCATTTTAGTTTATATTAGATAAAGGGGATTTCACACTTATCCGATTAGGCACTAATTTTAATTTTTTTAAGGGACACAAGTCCATAAAAATTACCTATATAATATTTAATGTGAATAAAAAAAAGAAAATTTCAGACCCTTACTATTAAATATCTCTTTTATGTTCACATAAGGATAGATATAATTTATGAATAAATATTAATAGTTATTTGGATCGTAAGAAAAAAAATTCTTGGATGTAATTTATTTCAAATTTTTATTCATTGTATAATTATTTTAACTACTCACCCAATGCTAACACATTACTTCATCAATTAATTGAAAAGTAAAATAAATGATTTCTAAAAAATTAAAAGAATTATTATTTGAGTGAGTTATAGTGTTCCCTGAAATTTCTAGATCAATATGACATATTGTGTTTGTTTGAATAGAATATTGTATTAATTAAATATTTTTCATGGTCTTATTAATGTAAAATAAAATGAATAGTTTCAAAAATTAAATTAATGATTTTTTAGGAAAATACTATTTTTTATATTATAAAAAATCAAAAAAACAAAATTTAAAAATGGGTACATGATATGGTCTACAATTTCATCCATTGACCATTTATGAGTCAATTAATTATTTATAAGTAAAATTATATCCATTTAAGAGGCCTGAATGTGGTACCGTGGTTAACATTAAAATTTAATAACTGTGGGGTTGAACCGAAAGATAAGGTCTAAATTAAATGTGAATCCAAGATATTTTAAAAGAAAATTATGTTTGATAACATACAAAACATGAAACAAAAAATATAAGTGGTCCAAATAAAATTATTCATTAAATATGAATGTTTTAGCATATCCATTTAATTAAAGGTTATGAATAGGATCAAACTAATAATGAAATAAATATAAAGGTCCTACAAAATAAAAATGTGTTGATTAATTAAACAATAATAAACCTGACTCTAATAGACTAGTTTTAATGGTTACTTTATTTTATTGACATTAGATAAAAGAAATCACATCCCAAAAAACATAATAGATTAGAATTCCTAGTAATCTAGATATATACTTGAATCACACATTAAATTTAAAAACATAAAATGAAATACTGTGTTATATTTTAGGACACTATTATTTCCTGTAGCATATCATCAATCATAGTATAATTTATAGAATCTCAGGGAAAGGAAAATAATAAAGAATGAGCATATATTCTCAATATAGATTACATTAAGTGGAAATAATAATGATAAAATATATAATGATAAATATAAAAAGATAAATAAGTGAAAAAAATGTCATTTAGTCAACAATATGGGCATAAAAATAACATGGAAGAAATAAATTATGATGAAATAATTCCATATATATAATCACATGATATTGAAATTTATCAATGGAAACCATAACTAATTAGATAACAACATGGACATCAGTAACTAATTTCATGATGATGGAATTCATAATTTTGGACATCTAAAATTTATCGTTGAGTCATTATGCTAAGAAATTTCAAAAAATACTATGAAGGTCTCATTCCAAGACACCAACATAAATGGGTGTGGGATCATCCGAATAACCACTCAATTTTATTTCATGATAAATAATCATTCATTTATGGGTAATCTAATTTTATGCCACACCCACCAAATAAAAATTACAATTCATTCATCATATTAATAAATATTCAAAATTAATTTTCATTCCATAAAATCAATAATGATCTGTATTAGATGAACTATAATAAGGAATGTAAAAAATCCCCAATCAAACTAATAATAAAAATTACAAAGAAGTAATTTTTATTATATAATTACAACATCTCCCAAGTGTAACATATGTAAAAAAGGTTATATTTCATTGATGAATAGAAACGCCATAAAAAGATCATTGAAAACATTATGGAAGAAAACACCATTTTTACCTTAAAGTTCAATTTTAAAACTAAAAATTATATAATATTTGGGAAAAATTTCATTGAAAATATTAATTCATTTTTTAATGTAAAATTAAAATAATTTATTGGTTATGAAATCAATAAATTTTACTTAATATTATTTATATTAAAACAAACTTTCCTTTCACATTGTTGGTAAAAATCCAAAAGTATCTAATTCAAAAAATTATATAAATAGTTATTTTGAACAATTTATAAAAAATAAAACGTTTTTAAAAATTTCAAGAATAAATAATTATATAACAGTAAAAATTCTATTTAAATAATTTTAAGGAAAATATGGACCTAGAAGAAAAATATTCTCAGATGTGTATAAAAATAGAGTTAGTTTTCATTGAAAACATTATTTCATTATATTGAGTAATTAAAGAGTGTAAAATAAAATGAATAATTTTATTTTTTATAAATAAATATAGGATAGGAAATTATATTGTTTTTATTATAAAAAGATAAAATAATTATCGCAATAGAGACGTAAACATTACAAATCTCTAATAATAATTAGATTGTGAAATAAAACCATACCTCAGGTTTGAGTTCCCTCTAAAGTGTTCAGACATCCTATATAATAAATATATTTATTATAAATCTATTATAAATCCATAATAATATATATTATACAATATTTATTTATTAATGAAATTTTATTACCTTTTTATTAAAAAAATTTATTAAAATCATTGTTCTATGTGATAACTTCCTTATTTGTCACCTATATTTATGTTTGATAGTTTTACCCTTATTATATTATCATGTTATAATAATCACTGTAATTTTAATAATTATATATATAAAATCAATATTCATTTTAAATATATTTATATTTATTCATAAATTTTATATAGAGAGAAATGAATAGAATAATTCATTGAGATAGAATTACATACATACACATCAACGATGTTTTGACTTTTCAATGAATTAAATGAAAAATGGTATATAATAATTCACTTTTATAAAATAATTTTTTTATTATATATATAATATATATTAATTAAATTTTTTATTACCATAAACATAAAATATAAATGAAAAAATTATCACAGAGGTGTTATCCCACATTTAAGCACGAGTGGGGTTATCGTTTCCCAATAGATTGGAAGGTAACAAGATTGATATCATATTATAATTAAATAAGAATAATTATAACATAAATATAATATATAAAAAATTAATACATCATAACACCCAACTATAATATATATTAATGAAAAATGAATTGTATCACTTTATGGAGACGATAAGTCATAGGTACCCCCATGATGATACATTCACTTCTCATTTTATAGAAAATTTTGTGGATAATAGTCATTTCATAATCATAATAAAATTTTATGTGATTTAGTATACATAATTTTTTATTTTAAAATAAATACCATGTATTTATAGTAATTATAATAACAAATAAATTTAATGATGGTGGGTAAGATAGTTAACTCTTCTTCAGTAGGTATCATTTATATCCCTTAATAAGGAACAATGGAATGTTATGTAAAGATAACCAACTCCTATAATTTTTGGATAAGGAAGCTTAAAAATGTGTTTGGATGGGATTTTTTCATCTATGTTTCTCAATGTTTTCTATAGGACAGAAAGTAGGGGAGTCATTTAATATGTTATGGTATGCGCACTGTTGGAATATCATAAATATTAAAATATAAAAAAACTCACTCCCAGGATAAATGATTCCAAATGACCAAATATTTTAATATAGAGTATTATTTGGATTAAATATTGTTAATATATAAAATATAGACATGTTTATATGGTAATTTAAACTGTGTCTTTTGTTTTAACATCTTAGTTAACATATTTTAACCTTAACTATGGTAACGTCGTTTTCACTATTAATAGTTAATGTTTTAATTATAAGGTAAAAATTATCCCCTAAATAAAAAATAGTTGAAATTTTAGACAATACCATATCCCATATGTCTTATTTCATGAATTTGTCTCTTTTATAAAATTTTTACTAAATTAATTTTTTTCATATAATATTATTAATGTTTAATCTATACTATCTAATTAATATAACATTAAAGATAGTAATATGAAGATGGAATTCAAATATAATCATTTAATGAATCCATAATAAGTTACATTTCTCTAAAAATTAAAATAAAACTATTTATCACAAAAAATATATTAATTTTAATATTATTAATAACGTTTATTTTATTTTTTTGTTAATTGATAAAATATTATTCCATTGTTGTATATGAATGAAAGAAAATTTTATAATTACTAAAAATTAGAAATACATTATCATAATTAAAATAATTTTATTATTTTCAAAATAATCATTAATATTCATTAGCATCATTGTTTTATACTTTTTTTAACACATAAGAGACATTAAAAATTAAGAGTGACATTTTATATTTTTATTTGATTCAAATATTATATACACCATTTTCATGGAAAAGTGTCCCTTAAATAATTATATTTATATCTTATGGTGATAATATTTTAATTCCATTCTTAATAAAAGAATTAAGAGGAACTATATGGAGCAGAACACTTAGTTTTGACCTAGGTTAACAAATTTTCCCCTTTAGTGAGGTAATAAATTTAAGCACAGTTACTATTAATATTGACCAAAACTAAAAGATTCATGGTTACCAAATTTGTATGTAATTATTCCTAATATAGAATCCATTATTCATGATTCCATTTCAATAACTCTTATACATTACTTAATTATTAAAATACAAAACACAATGAAAATTAGTTTTTCAAAAAAATATGTTTCAGTATAAAAATGTTTTAATACCAAATTAAACCATAAAGCTGATTCTAATGAGCCCAGTAAGATTATTAATAATTTTTTAGAACTAATATTAATTTAAAAAAATTAAAATTCTTGAAATAAAAAAATAATGTTCAATAATAAAATTTATTTTCTATATTCACTGGAAAATCATCTTTTTTATACAAAATCCCAAAAAATCACTCTAACCATAATTTAACAATATTATTAAAAAATTATATCCTATTTAAACAATAAAAATTATAAAAATTATATAATTAAATAATAATATTCCCTTACAAAAATAAATAAATACCATTTTTGAAGAAGATATATTTTGAATAATTAAATGTCTTTTATAAAAAATATGGCCTTATTTTATATGAATTAATCAATGTGTTTGTATTGATTAGGTCCTTTAAATATATATATATATATATATATATATATATATATCAAAATGCGTTTAGTTATATTTATACACATTAATTCAATATATATGTTTCCATTTTTATATCGAAATAATAATAATATTTCTTATTTTGTTTAAGCTTAGGGTATCATGTTGTATAAGATATCAAACATAGTATTATTTTTTAAATCTTAGTTTTCCATATTCTCCCCTAATTAATAAATTGAACCCTTTAAATTTTAACTCATCCTTGGTAATCATGTGTTTTACATTTAAAAATAACAATGTTGAAAACCCATATCATTGAAAGGGTTAATAAATAGTCCACTAAAAAGAGGGAAAGGGAAATAAGAATTTCATCATTGAAAAACTCAAATATTGGATTCAGAATATGAAAAAATTTATTCAGAAGTCAAAATATGGACATGGAGGAGCTAACAAATTCTAAAAGACTAATATAGGGTAATACATAACATGGTCAAATGAATGTTAGAAACCACAAAATCATAAATCTACGAGGGGTAAATATACCATTGAAACATTGAAAAGGAATAGTAAAAGTGTAACATTCTATGTCCAATATCGTTTTCTTAATTTTGGGGTATTATGTCACTATAAATATAGAGAACACTATAATATATACTTACTTGATATCGTACTATGTAATAAGAATATTTTCATCCTTTGGTTTTGATTCTGTTAATTTTTACTATATATCTTACTCAATTAAACGAATTTTTAGGATGAATTAATCATTACAACGGTACTAAAATTAACATTTAACATATCATAATATCCATAAAATAACGAAAATTCTTTCTATATATCTTTAAATATTAAACAAAACAAAAAATGTTAGCATAATTTATCCAATATGATACTTTAATCTTTGAAACTATAAAAAACACCAAAAGACCAACATAATCCAGTCCTTATATATTTAACCTTATGAACCATCAAAAATATGTCTAACAAAATTCAAAATATGAAAAAAATAAGCAGGGTCAATAAATTTACAAAATCAACTAAACATTAGTTACCTAAAAAAGTAAATTAGCTCTTAATTTCACATACCAAATATTTTAATACCTTGATCATATATTCTAATAAAACATGATAAACACCATAAAAATTGATTAAAACATGAATTATTCCAAAAAAATAACTCCCTTCATGTTCCTTAAATAAAATATCATATTATAACAGATATTAAATAAATAAATAAAAATGAATTAAACATCAACAATGATACCATCAAATCACTATTCATATCCAAGGTCTCTAATATTATCCAATTTAATTTTTCTCAACAATAAATTATCATGTCAACATTTGGGACATATAAAGGGGTATCGTTCCCTCAATCTTGGGTTTGTCATAAAATATCACTTTACCATTTAATAAAATTAAACTATTTATTTTGACATAATTTGGTTTTCAAATTTCTATATTTTCATAACATTAATATTATTGTATTTTAAAACTTTTGGATCCGCATTATGGTTTATCATTCTATAAAAAAAATTTAATTAACAATCATTTTTTTTTGAAAACTAGTTTTCATCTTATTTTTAGGGATTATTGTTAAATTACTTTCTAAAATTTATAAATATTAGATACGATAAAATAGATTCAATATTAAGAATTATGAGGTTCAAATATTATAAATATTCTTATTTTATTTTTAGTAATTATGAATAGTAACAATGGTTAAATTTATCACCATAATAAATGGTAAATTAGGTAATTCAGTTTAAAAAATTATAAGGCATTAAAAATATAAATAACACTTGAATTTATTTAAATATATTTCATATTTAGTCCATAACAATCCAAATTTTTAAACTATGACCTTTTATTTTCATTTTTCTTTTGATTTTATACATTATAATTTTTTAGTAAAAGATAATGTAAAAAATATCCATATCTTACTTTTAGCATATAAATTACTATTTGAAGGAGAATAAAAAACCCTATGTTCTGTTATTAGTTTTAATTTTAAATATTAATGAATTTATTTTATCATGTTATTTTATTTTGTGTTTTTAGTTAGGAAATAATTTTCTTAAATTATTATACAACACCGATACATTATTTATTCCATTGATTTTAAAATAAAATAAATTATTTTTAAAATATAAAATTTAATATAATTTCATTGATTTATGGTTTCCCATTAAATTTATATATAACTATAACATTTTAGTGATATTTAAAAGGTTTATATAGAAATTAATTTTCTATTATATTATTTTTAAAGACATGTTAAATGAATTGTTCCCAAAATAACAATAGTGTTATTTTATAATGAATAATATTTTATTTAATGATTTAACACTCAAAAAAATACTATCTTTGGACATGTGAATAGGATCTGGTTGAAAAAATCAAAAATATATGGGTTGTATTTTCCTTTTATGGTTGAATTCTTGAACCTTAAATAATAGAAAACATTAATATTTCATTAATTCTTAAAAGAGTCTACATGGGGTTAAAACTAAAAGATATGGGTGAAAAAATAACTAAAACTTGTCCAACTTTTATATTATGTGAGTATTTTGACTCATCCTCCTCCTATATCCGATTTATTTAAATTTGGATCCATTCGAATTTGAAAAATAATTTAGATTAATTTAATAATTGAGTAAATTTGTTAAACTCCTCTATCTTAAGAGGAGATCTAAATGATATCCACATAATAAGATGAGTTCATCTTTACCGACTCTTCCACGCTTATTTCTTCTTCAAAAACGTATAAATCTATTATACCCATCATAATATAAAAAAAATCTGTATCAAAAATATAGTATTTTTTATTTTTATTATGGGATGATCAAATTCAATCTCTTTTTTCTTTCTTTGGTTAGTTAAATCTTCACTCATAAATATATACAGCTTACCATCTCTACATAGTTGTATAGTTTTTGTTTCATATCCACATTTCATAGATGGTAATAAATATGTAAATAAGTTTTATAAATTATATATTATATTTATAAAAAAAATAATACTTCTTGAATTAAAATATCATGTCTTCTTTTAATCCATCACATTTATTAGAAAACAAATATTTTCACTCTTGTGTATGTATGGACTACCACATCAATGAAGCAATGTGATTAATTTATCAATTATACATTATATGGATGGAAATTATGATATATTTAATGAATATATAAGATATATATGATACAAAATGATCATCAAGAGTTGAATTTTTAATTACCATTTTTTTATTTCATCCATAAGAAGGAAAAAATAGAATTCATGCATACTGCCACAACCCAACCGTAATCAGGGCTTGAGCCAAAACTACCACTAGCTCACCTCTATTGGATAGGGGTGGTGGAAAGTGATAAAAGATATATCCTAAATGGGAGTCTTTTTCCTACAATCATGTATAAACACACATGAACATCTCAATGAAGAGGTGTAGAGGAACAAAATAATAAATATGCAACATCTATAACAAAACCCATGCATTTAAAACCCTATATAGCGTTTAAGAGTAAGAAAGTGGAAACTAAAAATTTAAGGGTAAAAATACACATTGAACCAAAAAATGTTCCAATAAGAAAAAAATGGAAAGTAAACTACCAAGAGATCTCAGATTCTGATCTCTAAGCTACGACCACTATATATGGCCCAAAGAACCAGTACCCCTAAGCTTCTATTTAGTCACTGTTGACCCATCTTTCATCTACATGATTCATGAAATATGTTTGAAAATACCATATAGGGGTGTTTATGTACATACCCATTATGATTCCAAAAATATTATTGGGGACCAGAATGAGTAAACTAGGAATAGATAGTAAACAGATCAATGAAAACCAAGATACTAAACAAACACACATATATGTATATATATTATGAAATAAAAAAACCCATTTGAGAAGGAATGGAATATCCATCTCATATTCCAGCCTATGGAAATAGTTTCAAACAGTTCCATAAGTCCCTCAACTATTCCCAAAATAAATCACTCAATCCAAACCTCAGTTATCCACTATGTCACACATTAAAGGGGCCACATTATCTAGGGAGAGGACTCATTCCTTATACAACATTAGGTTGACACTCTGACCATTTATGAACCATTCCTAGACTAGTTGGAGGTTGAAACACTAGGTCATTGAGGTCTCACACCCAACCTAGCTATAAGATGCCACTTAGAATGTCATGGATCCATTCCCTGTCTCTGTAGGAGGGTTCATCTCTAAGTTATCATGGACCCATTCCCAGCCTAGTGAGATGGCTTTACATAGAAGGTCGAGGATCCATACCATGTCTCTTCATGACCGCGCCACTCTAGTTCATTAAGGACCCATGCCTATCCCTACAAGATGGTTCCACTCTGAAAGTTGGGTAACCATTCCCTGATACTATAGGAGGGTGCCACTCTTTATCATAGAGGACCCATGCCCAACCCAGCTAGAGGTTTCCACTCAAAAGATCAAGGACCCATGCCCTCATTGTTCATGTGGGCACCACTCTAGGTCATTGAGGACCCATGCCCAGTCCAGGTGGAGGGTTCCACTCAGAACATTGAGAATCTATGCCAGGATATCGCAAGAGGGTGCCACTCTAGGTCAATAAGGACTCATTACTAGCCCACTTGGAGGGTTCCACTCGGAAGGTCGAGGACCCATTCCCTGTCTCTACAAGAGGGAGGAAATTTAGGACATCGAGGACTCATGACCATCCCATATGGAGGGTTACACTCAAAAGATCATGGACCCGAGCCCTAATAATACAGGATGGTGCCACTTAAGGACATTGAGGACACATTACCATCATAGCTGGAGTTTGACACTCTAAAGGAAGTCACAGGTGAACCTACCTGATCAATTCCATCCTCGGGCATCACCTTAAAAAGCATCATTCTAGGAATATCTCATATCATATCCCAAAATCTAAAACATAGTGAACTTTTACGTTCTACAAGAAAAAACTCATGATAGGCTACTCACAGGTAAAACTCAGAGTCTAAATGAAGGATATTTGAGATATTGAAGTTTCTCCAAAAGGAAAATAGGGGTATATATCCTATAATCATGTTATTACACATGGAACTATACCTAGAGGTATAGGTCATTCCTAACATATAGCTTTAAATTTCATTTAGGGTGTCTACAAAGCATTTAATATCAACTTGGGTCCCCTCATATGTTCTTCGTCATGTTTGTGTATCCAAGTTGTTTTTATGTACATTACCATGTATCCATATACTCTAACACATGGTGTGCCTCTAGTTGTTCCCATTTCCATGTACTCCTGGAGTACATGCTGAGTTCACCAAAATAGAGTCACGTGGTGTGTGGGGGTCCCACATTGCATGTAATACTTATAAATCATTAAAACCCTATTGAACAAAGCCAATGCCCTATATTCAATGTGTTGATTTGATTACATGGCATGTAGTCTAATTTTATATAAAACACATATATTAACTCATGCATCCCAATATATCTTCATCCCTTCGATCTTGGCCTTGCCTTTACACTAAATTGGTGGATCTAGATATTGTTAATCATTTCTAACCATCTAGTGGCTATAAAGGGGTACCCATTGATCAACCACAGTCCATCATATGTCTCACACAAACCATTGCACCAACATCTCCAATTCAGATTACCAATCATTGTGTTGATCCCATGTAACCCATAAAACCCTCCATTTCATCCTTGATTCAGAATTCACATCATCTCATGTGATTATACCATGATTATAGGGGTGGTCTGATCGATCTTGGTACCACCCACAATTGTCAACCTGATTCCTCATAGGTCAATTAGTGAATAACACAATGAATCAAGGGATAAAATAAGAATAAAAATGGGTTAACAAAGATATGGCCAAAAATTCTAGGCCAACAAATATACTTGTGAGATTCTATGTGAGAATAAAAAAATAAACATTTTAATTTCAGTGTGTTAGTGCATATAATTGGTTGTAATTGGAGTAGATCAAAGAAGAGGATTACAATTCTCAATAAATTTTAAAAAATGAGCCTAATCCACATATTTAGGAGTACTTCCAATATATTGGATCATTCTACATCGAAGAACGTGGTCTCCAATGAATGTAAGAATTCCTTGTGTTTTTTATGCCCCAATTTGTAATGATCCAGATATTTTTCATCCTTGGATGTCGATTACCCTGTGGAAGAAGCAGAGGAATATCACATGGTGATTCCAGAGTTATGATTTTAACCCTAGGAAAATTTCTATAAAAGGAAAATGTTATAATATGTTTTTATGACGTATTAAATTAAAAAAATGAATTATTTATTTATTTTAATTTTAAATGCACCCACCAATAGCTGAGATATCTGAAATCCATGCGCTAACAATTCTAGGCCACACCTGGGGTAAAAATCATGTTTTGGACTCATCCTTGGACTTAGTTTTTTGATCTAAGATTTATTTTTATATTTATCTCTTTTGAGTTATAAAATTGTGTGAATGTAAAATAAAATATATTTCATATTATTATAAAATCAATTCCGAGCACCTTTGGCCTCGTAAATGCATGCAGTCTAAGCACATGGCTCCAAAAAATATGTGTAAATTTATATCAATGTTTTAAATGAAAAATATTGGTCACTATATTATTATCTCCTTCAATATTTTCATCCCATAAATGTAAAAAAATAAAAAAAATTGATAAAAAGCCAACATCTAGCTCTCCAACTCATAGGATCTCTTCTACAAGTTTGTGTGCTACCACATCACATGAAGGTGGTGGTCCATTCATGAAGTTTCCTCTCTTATTGATCCTTGATCACCACCATGTTCTTCATAAAGCTTTATCCAGCCACTATGTCCAGCTCACACAATTTGATAACATTTATAGGTTCATGCATGTATGAACTCGGCTGTGAAATGTGGAAGATGTTGGTAACCCTCTCTAACAATGGGGTAAGGATAGGTAGTAAGAAACCTATCCATCCTTCTATATGTTCTCTAATATCCCTATATTCCTCGGGTATACCTTGCCTCCCAATCCAAAATTTTGTAATCCTCATCATAGTACAATCTCCAGGAGACATAGTCTCCCTACTCAAACTCCAAGGGTTTATGATGGTGATCGACCAAATATTTATTCCTTCACTAGGCCATCGTCATCTGCTCACGGATAACCTGGACCTTCTCCATCATCACCTTCACCAACTATAGACCCAAAATATATATCTCACCAATATTTTCCATGAAAAATGTTGACTTATATGGTATCCTATAAATTTCCTCAAAGGGTTTCATGCTGATATTATAGTATAATTTTTTGTTGTACACAAACTCTAATAAGGGAGAGAGATCCATCCAACTCTAGATGAAGTATAACATGCAAGACCTCAGTATACCCACCAACATCTGGATTGTGCACCTGATCTACTCATCTGTTTAGGGGTGAGAGTTTGTTCTCATCCTCGTCTAGGTCCTGAATTCCTCATGTAGTCTTCACCAAAATCATGAAATGATCCTCACATCCCAATCAGAGAAAATATTCAAGGGGGCACCCTAAAGGGAAAGAATATCTCATACATACATCTTACCCAAACACTCCACGAAAAAAGATCCCTAATATAGTGTATGTTTTACGAATTCTTGAGTTGGTCAATAATTACCCTAATGGAATCATGGAACTTAACTATATGCAGAATCCCTATCCAAAATTATAGGTATAAGTCATCCCAATTTGTCTTTGGGATCTCAAGGGGATACAAAAAAACCATTCGGAACATGGTGCTCAACCTCCACCAACTTTTTGATGAGGCACTGAGAGTCAAACTCAGCCACACTGCATCTCATTCCAGGCCCCCAAAACTTCCTTTAATTTTCTTAAACATCTTCCTCAAATCAGGATGTACAACTAGGGGATATGTGTGGAACTCTCACATCACCTCCTCCTGTATTGTGACAAGGAAAACTATTCACCCTTGGAAAAATGATAACATGATTACCCCCTTCATAAAATTCATCTAGTAAATCCTTTATGGATATATGTTCATGAAATACCTCAAATTTCATGTCTCTCATCCATGAATACCTCACACACTCAGCAAGAGGAGGATTTATCTTTATCGATTGAAGAAAAGCTACACCCTCCTGCTCCACCAGGTTTACCTACATGGAAACCAATTCTTCAAAATCATTCTATACCAAACATGTCCTGGACACCCTACTAAAATAATATACTACCATTTTCTTCCCTAGACTATTGACCATCTCAATGTCATGTTCTTATAGGAAATCCATCTAGCATGGTTTTCTGGTGATCATGTCTCTCTACAAGAAGACATACTTAAGACTTCGATGGTCTGATTAAAGAAAAAAGTTCTCTCCTAGTAGATACTTTATCCACTTCATCATAGATAAGACTATCACTACCATCTTAGGTTGTGAGTTTTATTGTTCTACTCATGGGGTCCCAACATCCATGACCCTTATTTGATAACTACATGGTGTTGCATCAACATGTTGTCGAGCCCATATCCTAAAGCATCACAATACACTACGTACTCCACAAACTCCTCTTGTTTTATTAACACCAAAACACTTTTCTTCCTTATCATCAACTCCTCCAATACTCTATTTCTCTTCTCATTATAGGTAAAAGGTTTCCCTTTTCATTCCAGGGTGGTCAATAGGGCTACAATTCTAGAGAAGTCTTCCAGAAACCTCTTGTAGTACCCTTCCAAGCCAATAAAACTACACACCCTAGACTTATTCATGGGTGGATCCCATGAAATACCTAAATCGTTATGTTTTGGGTCCTTGTCTAATCTATGCTGAGAAATGACATGCCCCAAGAAGTGAACGTTGTGAATCTATTACTAGAACTTCGAGAACACACCATAAAGTTGGTGCTCTCAAAGTAAATTTAGGTTCACCCATAGGTTCTCTGTATGCTCCTCCTCAAATGTAGAGTATATTATAATTTCATCATTGAAGATAAACACAAATTGGTTTATGTATGGCTAGAGGATATGGTTCATACAATCCATAAACACAAAGAGTGCATTCATCAAACCAGAGATAATAAATAGGAAATCATCTTGTCTATAGAGACATCAAAATTCTATATTTGGAATATCAATTTTATGAACCCTCAACTGGTGGAAGCCAAACCTGATATGAATCTTTGAGAACCATATTACACATTAAAACATGTCAAAGAGACCATAAAGCCTCTGAAATAGGTACTTTTTCTTTATCATGGTCTTGTTCAAGCAACGATAATCTATGGAAAGATGAAAGATCTCATCTACTTCTTAGAAAAACAACAAAAGGATTCCCATGTGAACACACTAGGTCCTAAAAAATATATATTTGTAGACTCTCCAACTACACTACTAGCTCTATCATCCCCATGGGGACATCTGATGTGATAATTCAGACATCGAGTCATCTTGGGAATTTGTCAAAATAGAGGACCATCTCATAGTGGGGAGGTAAACCTATTGCATCCTTATAACCCATCATTGTTAGAGGGAAATAATAGATCCCATCATCTTTCATTTCAAGGGCAATACTATCCAAATGATAAATTGGTTATAACTTATTGTGAATGAACATATTTTACTCTATCTAGGGATCACTCCAGCTCAAGGAGGAAAACTCCATACCATAACCCAGAAGCACTACAATACACACTGGAAGAAACTATCTGAGCATGTATGGTTTAAGACTAGTCCATAATGAGGAAACATCATTCTATCTCACTACCTCTATGGAAATATTTTTTTTGATTTTCTCTCTCCTCTTAGAGTAAGATTTCCATATTGGTAGATTCATGAAACTGTTAATCCTGTCTATTAGAGCCTACAACACATGGGAGGAGAAAAAAGGGTTTATACTGGTGTTTCTTGGTTTCAAATAGGGGCTACATAAAGTGAAATGTGGTTTTTAAATCTATGAAAGCTACTACTTCTAGAGTATATATTAAATAGATTATACCCAAAACTATGCTAGAGCTTCCTATCTGGAAGACCCTTCTTTTAGAAGATCTCCCTTTTTGTTCCCCACCTTCTCTTTTGAACCTGGACCTACTCCAATATCCCATCACATCTCCACATAATAAAACATTTAAGCTAAAGGGACTCTCCAACTTCAATTTGAAATTATTCACATTAGTCGGTATTGACCCTCCCTCATGGTTTTAGATCACATCACAAGAATGTGTCCTAGTGTGGAATGTGGGGAAATTACTTGAATGTTTAAACTCATGCTAAAACAACTCAGTCATTGAACTCTAATTATTCCATGATTTGTACTCAAGAGGTATCACCATGAGGATCATCAAGGAAAGGGGGTTCAAACCAAGATGTAATTCCATACCATATGATCGGGCCTAACCTCAACCACCTGATAAGGGAGTTTGTATCAACATGCTACCTGGGTGATCTCTATTTCTAGGACCTTCCATGTGTACTCATCATGGGTGTGTCATCTTCTAGTACCACTGAAACCAACCACTACCTTACAAAAAGCACTAGTTTTTCATAAAGACATAGAAATTATCTAGATCTAAGTTTGTTTAGAAACTCATATCACCAACTAATGTGAAACCTCTTCTGTATATGGATATTTCTCATTGTGGAACCTTAGTGGCCTATAGTGCTACAACTAGTGGAGTGCATTATGATTGCGTGAAACCTCTCCTTACCTGATATGTATGGTATAAATAATGATAGGTAGTGGTGGTGGTGCTTCTATCTATCCAGCTAGAGAAAAGATCCTCCATAATGGACACTGAACTGAGGCCTCTTCACCCATCAGATTGGAATCATAATCCATAAATGTTATCTTGGATGACTATCATCACAGAGGCATCTTAATGGTGATATAGATGTACAAAGGTTATATGATCATATATATATATATATACAACAATGGGGATCATACAAAAAAAGATTAGTTAAATACTCAATCCTATATGACACAAGCTGAATTTAATCCCTACAACCAATGTCTCAGTATGTCGAGTTGACAATAGGGTATTTTAGGTCTTAGTGAATGGATACATCATCAGCCTTCCCCGTCACTAATATCCCTGGACCATGATCCACACTCGATACATTTTGAAATTGTTTCTCTAATACTAACAAAATCCTCATAAGGGTAATACACCAAATATAGTCCCAAAGAATTAACTACTCTGATATCAGTCAGTCACAACCCTGCCCTAACTAGTGCTCAAGCTATAACTACCCAAATCCCACCCCATAGTCTAGGGGTGCAAACAAACTTTGAATGGAATATCCTAAATGGTAGGACTTTTCCGAATTACATGTATGTACACACCCAACTATATCAATGCAGAGATGCAGATAAATAAAAGTAAAAAATATGTGATAACTAAAATGTAATACAGGCATGCAAAACCTATAGGTTGTACAATAGTACGATAGTGAAAACTAAAAAGTAAATGCTAAAAATACATTCCCACCCATAAATATGTCCCAAACTTATAAAAATACTATGTAAACTAATGGGAGAGCCCAGGTACTGATCTATAAGCTATAACTAGCATACACAGTCTAAAGCACAAATATCCCTATGATCCTTATTATTCACCTCCAACCTATTGTTTATATATATAAGTCACTACATGTGAAGGTAAAGACCATACAAGGGTGAGTATATACAAACCCATTAAGTCATCCCCAAATCTAAAGGTGGATTAGAAAGAGACACAACATGAATAGCTAATAAATAGAATTACTCAAAGAAAGAGATAAAATAGAAATATATATATATATATATATATATATTATAAAATAAAATAAATCCAAACAAGAGAGACGTGTATCTCCATCTCACAACCCATTCTAGGAAAAGAGTTTCCAATAGTTATATAATTATATCTTTGATGCTTATCTGCAAACATCTACGTCAAACATCATATCGACAATGTGTCAAAGTGTCGACAGGACACAATATCTTGGTAGAGGAAACATGCCCTATAAAACATGCGGTTTACGATCATATGGTCAAGGATCCACGCCCATCCAAGGTGTAGGGTACTACTCTAGGTCATCGATGTCCCATTCCCAACGCAGTTAGAGAGTTCCTCTAAAAAGGAAGAGTACCCATGCCTTGTCTCTATAGGAGGGTTCCACTATAGGTTAGTGAGGACCCATGCCCATACCAGATGAATTGTGCCACTTGGAAGGTAGATGGACCATTGCCTATCTTCACATGAGGGTGCCACTCTAGGTCATTAAGGACCCAAGCCTAGCACAACATGAGGGCTCAACTCAAAAGTTCAAGAACCCATGCCTTGATATAGCAGGAGGGTTCCCTCTAGGTTATCGAGCACCCATGACCATCCTAGTTGGAGGGTTCCACTCAGAATGTCAATGAAACATTCCATGATACCACAAGAGGGTGTCACTCTAGGACATTGAGGACCCATGACAATCCTAGCTGGAGGAAGATACTCGGAATGTCGAGGACCCATTACCAGATACCATGAGAGGGTTTCACTCTAGGGCATCGTGGACCCATTCCTATTCCATATGGAGGGTTCCACTCAGATTGTCGAGGAACCATTCCCATACTCCACAAGAGGGTGACACTCTATGTCATGGAGGACCCATGCCCAGTCCAATTGGAGGGTTCTATATAGAAGGTCAAAGACCCAATCCCTGATACCAAAGGAGGGTTCCACTCTAGGTTATAAATGACCCTTTCCCAGCCTGGTTGGAGGGTACAACTAGGAAAGAATCCTCTGGTGACCCTACTAAATCACTGCCTTTATTGTGTATATCCTCAATATGTGTCACTCCTGGAATATCTCATACCATATCCCAAAATACACAATATAGGAACACATTTTGTTTTTGCATGGAAAAACACTCTAGGTGGGAAACTCATTGTCCAAAATCCAAATGAAGGATATATAAGAGATTAATATTTCCCCAAAAGGAAACAAAGTGTACAAGGCATGTATGGGAACCACATAGGGTCTCATTCCACTCTTTCGCCTGGTTGTTTCCCTGGAGGTATATGGTCATGAACTGTGTTGCTCGATATAGCGTGTAGGGATTCTACATGATGTGTCTAAGATATTTGGGGTCCCACTCATGTGCATGGTCTAGCCCTTGTATCCAACCAATGTATGTGTATTTTACTATTTTTCTATGTACATTAGTACACATAGTTCATTTAATCATGTATATGCTTGTGTAATCCTTGAGTACATACTGATTCCACCAGTATAGGGTCACAAGGAATTTGTTGGTCCCACGCGGTGTTTGATAATTATAAATAATTGAAACCCGAGATACCGTAGAAAAATCCCTATATGTTGTCTGTTATTATGATTAAATGATGTGTAATGGTTTTTTCCATAGAAACCCAAATCCAAACATGAAAATCCAGATTTTTCATCAACCCTTTGAATATTTCATCATCTTCAACTGAAATTAGTAGATCTTTACATTGTTTGTAATTTTTAGGCATCTAGGGGCTTGAAAGTGTACTTGTTGATCCATCATGGTTCATCACATGTCCCACATAAACTGTCACACCATCATCTTTGATACATATTAAACTGAATTATTTTATCAAATAAAACATATAAAACCCTTTATTTCATCTCAAATTTTGAACTCCCATCACCACACATGATTCCATCACAAATATGGGGGTATCTGATCATGCTCGGTACCACTCAGAAATATAGAAATGAGACCCCATGGGTCAATAAAATGAATAATGTGAAGAATCAAGGGAGAAAGAACAAGAACAAGGGTTTAAAAAGTAGTTGTTGAAGCATTCTTGGCCAATATAAGGAGTTATGAGATCCAGGGTGAGAAACAACGAATAAACAATTTAATTTCAGTACGTGGGTGAATGTAATTGGCTACAATTGGTGAAAATAGAAGAAGGTGATTGATCTACTCAATAACTTTAATAAAAATGGATTTAAACCATAAATTGATGATTCCTACCTAGATATTGGATCACTCATCATGAAATAACACACTCTCTAATGAATAGAAAAATATGTTGCATTTGCTGCTCTCGAATATGCTATGATTTAGAGATTTATCCTCATTAGGTGTTGATTTTTTAATGGATGGTGAGGAATAAAATCACTTGGGGATTCTATGGTTATGAGGCTAACCCTATTCAAGTTTTTATAATAGGTAATTTTTAGAAAATCTATTTAGGTTATATTAAATTAAACAATAAAATTGATTAGTTGGTTTAATTTAAAATGACCCTACTGAAGATTGAGATATCTGAATTCATCATGTAGACCATTTTTAAGAAGCACCTAGGGTAAACATCGCATTCTAGATTCAACTTTGTTCTTGGTTTTCTGATCCAAGATTCTTTTTGAGAGTTTTCCCATTTTCATTAAGAAACTACGCATGCATAAAATAAAATATATAAAATATATTTATAAAACCAAATCTAGGAACACCATGCCTTGGAATCCCACATAGTCTCATTTCGTTTTTCTAAAAATATATGAAAAAATATATCAATGTCTTATAAAGAAATAACTAGGTTACTGAAACTACATAACTCCTACCATCTCCATGATTGGTGTAATTCATTTTTCTACATATAACTTTTCATAAAAGAGAAAAAATATCAATATTTTGATTATATATGCTAATTATATCAATAAAAAAATTATGATGTAACTAGGAGAAACACATAATCACAAAAAAAAAATCAAAACATACATGAAAAATAAAGTAATTGACACTTGAAATATGTTTAAAAATAAAATATTGTTAACAAATGGGTGATAAAATGTTATAAATGGATCATATATGATATTTTAGATATATATAAAGTTATAGAATTCAATAATATTAATTATATATTAATTATACATGGATTAAAAGTACCTATGGGGATGTTTAACTTTAGTTAGGGGTTCTTTAACACAATTTCCATTTATTAGGTTATAAATATACTTAATTGACTATTCTATACCTTGGTTATGTGTGAAATGAAATCTGATTTTATTATACCCACATGTATTTTGTGTATTTAAATTGGTTACACATAATCCCATAATTGTTTAATTCCCACATCAGTGATACAATCATTGTAAGGGATATCATTTCAATTTCCACTCCATCAATAGAACCATGTTATTGTTAATCAATTTATCTTTATGTGGTAGATATAAAAAATATTTTATGTATTTAACATGAATTTATATTTTTTCATGATGATAAATGTCTTAATTCAACTTTATATGGTAGATAAAGTTGAGATTTAAGAGGTGAGAAACCCCAGAGAACCTGTAAGAAGATATATCGAAAAATCGTAGAAACGCTGTGAGATTTTCAACATTAATTGTTCATGTTGGGAATAGAGATTTTTTTAGCTTGATTCAAAATCAAAGTCAGTGCAGGGTCACCCTACTAATGTGATAAATTTGAAGAGGAATTTTTCTGAGGTGGTGAAATTTTCCTCCACCCTTCCATTATTAGACTTTAACATTTCAGAACATATAAGAATTCTTAAAAATGAATGGTCATAAATGTCTCAGCTAACTAGGATGCGGTTGAATAATGGGTCAGCCTCTACAGGTAATCAATTATTGCATGGTTAGATGTTCCAAAATGTGATAAATTTGGTGCATTAAACGACCTCAAATGAACGATAGGAGCTATATGGGGGTTCAAGAATAAGAGAAAGACAAAAATTATGATGGAGTATTACCATTTAATTTTTTCTATGATGAATTTAGGTTGAAAGATTAGATATTTGGGTTTATATCATAGAAACATTGGTTTTTAAGAATACAGAAGTGGTATAGGATCTTTTATCTGGACAGTCTAAGGAAATCTCGTGCTCATATATGTACTAATATCTACATGTTTAATTAGGTATAATGGTATCTAAGGATCCCCTCGTATATTGCCTCCTCAGTTGGAAATCCCATACGGGTAGACAAGAAAATGAATAACCCAAGATTTGAGAAGTATTATAGAGTGCTGGTTGAGCTTGATGTGTCCAATACTCTATAAGAAGAGGTTATTCTTACCACAACGTATGACAGTATAAATATAGAAATCCAATATGAACGGAAGATAATATTCTCTATGAATTTTAGATATTTGGGTCAATTATCCTATTAATGCTACAAGGAAAAGAAGTGTAGTTATTACCATTAAGAAATACATGATTATTTTTATTTCTGATGAAAGAAAATCCAATACAAGATTCTACATCCAGAATCAAATAATAAATTGGATGAAGGATCCTATGGTGTTTCTGATACTAGTAGGCGTGATAATATTTTCTCTATTGAAGATACTCATGTCTCATCATGTCCTGATGATAATGTTCGTGGGGTGGATAACAGTATTATTTTTCTTATTGATGTAATTCATGCTAAAGTGGTGATTGAGGCCTTCTAGTTCATAATAATTCTATAGATATTCCATTTCAATTTCAAGGTATTGGGCTGACGCATGATGTGAATACTAGATTTTTGATATATAATTATGTTCTATTGGTAGATGAAATATATAATTGAGACATCACATGATTGATCTTTGCATAATCATGATCTCATTGCAGCCTATTCTAATACACCCTACAAAAATGAAGACATTAGAAGGAAATAAGAAGCATTGTAATGATAGTGTGCATACCCTCATTGACCAAAATGTAGATATTAGAAGCATGTGTGTTGGAATAATTTCTGATGTTCTGAATGTTCGGATGAAACTATTTATTGTAAAATTAGAATGACTCGGTATCCAGAAGACTTAAATGATTTTGACTCAAGACCGGATGGTCATTTTTCTCTGGTTTTCTCTTCCAAGGCTACTAGAAATAGATATACCTCAGATAACATCATTGGCCACTTAAGATCTGGAAAAAAATCACTCTTTTGAGGTGGATTTTCTTGTGTGATGAGGTTGATGATGCTCACTATAATGAGTAGAATAAATATGATAAAAATGGGAAATATAATAAAGATTATAATTCTGAAGAGGATCGACTAATTATTGAGATAGAGGATATGAATGAAACAATAAAGGAAAATCCACAAATGAAGGAAATACGAAATTAAGATAAAGGAAAAAATAAAACTCATATGGGTTTATAAAGACAATGAGGTCCTCTAAAAAGAGCTAGATCCCTAAAAAAGGAGGTGTTTATTTTGGAATTGTTAAGGGATAGGGAATTCCCATATGGAAAAATACCTTAGACATTATATAAAGGCCTTTAAATAAAATATTATTGTATTTTTGAATAAAAAAAGGTGTTTTATAGATGGAAGGAATTATAGTTGGAATATATTGGAAACATATTTGTTTGCCCAATTTTTACATGACTACAATATGGATCATATCTAGATGATAAATAAAGATAACATTCAATGTATTACTTGCTGTAAAAAAGACTCAAACCATCATAGATTCCCTTAACACCTTAGGTGGAAAAATCTTAATCTCTATTGTATATACATAAACATCACACATCAAAATGAAAGAGCTATTGAGGGAGGTTGGAGTTATATCTGATAGCATGGATCATAAATGGGTGATAATGAGAGATTTCAAAACTATATTGAATCTTGAAGAAAGGATTTGTTATACCTTCAGAAAAATTGTACCCTTAGAGTTCTCATCATGAGTTGATCAATAAAATCCTGTTGAAGTCCCTCTTGTAGAATCTAAATTCACTTGTAACAGGTACACCTTGAATGGGAAACAAGAAATCAAGCTCGATAAATTTTTTATTGAAATTAAATATAGGAGTGGGGCTGATGGGTTTTTGGTTTTACGATCCCAAAGAATCACTTATACCATAATCCCATCACTATTTATATTTCTACATTGATTATAAATCTATCTCCTATACCTTTTCATTTTAACAGTGAATGTATTGTCACTCCTAGTTATAGGGAGATTCTTACGGAGGGTTGGGATTTTAAACCCATAAGACTCTCATTAAACATCTTTGTTGATTAATTAGAGAGTAATAAATTTATATAGATAATATGGTGTAGGGAATATTTCTCTACCCTATTCTATAATATTTAAGATTCTAAATAAATTTTAGCCTAATGTAAAATTAGAAACCAACATCAGTTTTCTCCTTCTAGAGGGGAAATGCAACCCAACTCTAGATTGGATGAACTCCTAACTACGATGGAGGGGTTATATTATAATTAAATGAATTTTAAATTGATAAAAATAAGTATATAAGGATTCAAATTAATTCCATACACTACATAAAAAAAAGATGACAAAATTATAGACTAATTCCATTATTAATTATGGATTCATGTACACCTATGAGGATATAATATCCATGGTAGTGGTGGAATACTTTATGTAGTCATATTATGATGAGGAAATAGATATAACACCAAAATTAAGTGACAAATTTTTTCCATGTATTAAGAATAACAAAAATAATTATTTTATCAATGATATTTCAAAATAGGATGTTAAAATCGCCCTCTTTTATTTAAATATGGATAGTTCATCTAGTCTGGTGAACAAAATAAAAAACAATTTATGTTTTATTGGGACATTTTATAGGATTATATAGACATGTATTGATGTATTTTTTTCATAAATTATTTTATGCCTTATTCAACCAAATAAAATTTAATTTCCTTGATTCCAATAAAATAAGGTTCATTAGATATCAATGATTTCATGACACTTTCCATTGGGAAAATTGTTCTTACAGTTATTAGAAATGTCTTCATGTTTATGTTGGATGTAATTGTGGAGTACCATATCACCCATAATCAATTTGGGTTTGTGCCTAGTATAAGAATAAAAAAAATATCTATTCGCAACCTATGAAAATGTAAATAAAATGAAGAGGAAAATTAAGGGGTGATATTTTCTCTTAATATTGACATATGAATGACTTTTGACACTAATGTATAGCTTCATTATTATTCTCCTCAGGAAATATTGATTTTTAGAATCAGTTATGAAAGTTTCCATCATCATTCTCACTTTTATAATTATATTAATTCTCATAAATATATCCCCATGTGATTTTTTAAATGCACAAGAGGCTTTAGACATGGTGACCCTCTATTAGGGATTTTTTTATTCATGAAAATTACATGAGTAGACAAATAAATGATCGTGAAAAGCCTAGATTTAATAGAGAATTAATTTTGTGAGAGGTGGATTCACTCCATCACATCTATTATATGAATATGAGACACTTCTTTTTGGTCAGGATTATCACGATACAATTTTGGTGATCAAGTCCCATTTTTTACACTATGAACATGTGGATAGTAATTCCATTAGCTAGAATAAATCTTTCATTCTCTTTGGAGATGGAATAACTATTGAATGGAAAAATGGGATCACCAGAAATCTTTGATTGAGGAAGGGCTCACTATCTTTTCATTATCTTGGGGTCCCATTATTACAGCGAAAGGTTTGGATTCAGTATCTTGGAAACATTTACTCTATAATTGTTAATTAATTGGAAAGATGGATGGTTAAGTCAATGTATCAATCTAGAATAGTATGCCATATCAACTCAGTCAATAAATCCAAATTTTTCTACTCCTTTTCTCTTTATAGGTGGCCATGAATCCTTATCAATGAAATCCAAGGTCTGATAAGGAATTTCTTATGGGAAGGATCTTATTATAAAAGGAAGTTGATAACAGTGGAATGGAAAGAATATTTCAGGCGTTTTGAAATAGAAGGAGTTGGAATTAAATATCTAAGGATCTTCAATGATGGTATAATTGTGTAGTTCACATGAAATCTCTTATTCCCATAGGATTCACTCTACGAATTTCACTCGATTAGATTTAAAATAAAGTTGATTGATGATAAGATTCATCATCCTGATTCATTTTCTTGGGAATATATTTTAAAATCATACAATAAAAATATGTAGAATACTATTTGGATGGTGAGCAGGTAGTCCAGCCTAAACTATTGGACTACCCTCTATCTAGACAATCCAATCAATTACATCATTACTGTTCTAGAAGAGAAAATCAACATGTTAATTGATGATTTATTCTTGCATGTCAATAGCCCTAAATGTATTGCTTCTATTCTAGTGAAAGTGTAAATTCAAAATTACTCATATATGTATATTGATACCTTTGTTTAGAGACCCAATAATAATGGATATTTCAATACTAATTATTTTTTCAAATTGGAGTGTGATTTCACTACTCTTTTACATATTTGGAATTAAAATTCAAGGTACACTTCATTCAACACTAAATATTTATATTATTTTAGAGGTTTTGGAAAAATATTTTGAATACACATGATAAATTAAATAGAGTCTTACAATATATAGTCTTGATATTTCACTTATTTCTGAAGGCTAATGAAAATACTCAACATATTTTTGTAGATTTTGAGTATGCACATGATCTGTGGAGGTATCTTAGAGACCCATTTGGACTGAAACTATCCACTAATTTGTAGATAGAGAAACTCATAATGTCAGTTATATCACATGGACTGAGTGAGAAGTTCTATAACATTTTTTTCATAGAATTATCCTCCCTTATTTTAGTTGTGTGGAATATCAAGGAATTTATAGGTTATTGATAACTAAACACCCTCATTTCACAAATCTATAACTATCGTACATAGGGAAATTTATACTGCATCAAAACAAAAAACTATATCAATTCACATCAATATTGAAGATTTGATTACATTTAGGAATCTTGGTGTTATGAGATGATCAAGTAATCCACTCGTTCTTAAATTTTTATGTTATATTCTTCATCTGAACATATGGATCAAAGTAAATGTGTATGGCACACCATTAGATATTCCAAGGACCCTAGGTTGTGGTGGGGTGTTTTTCACCCATCGTGGGTTTGTAATATGTCCCTTATATGATTTTATTGGAATTGGTTTTTCTTACAAATTTGAATTTTGGGATATGATATTTTCTATTAAAATAATTTTTAGCACAGCTAGAGATATTTATGGGTGGTGTCTGATTCAGAAATTATAGTGAGAGATTTAAAACAAATAACTTGATATGTGCCTTTGATAATTTTACCTCATTATATCAAGTGCATGGATCATTTAACGCATCTCAACTTGATTATTGTATAATTGTATAGGGAATCCACTCAAGTGATATATGTCAAATATTGATATCATGGAGTTGACCGCCATGTGTTCTTTTGGATACCTAGATTACTTTGTTCCTCCAGTGGAGGCAGAAATTTCGTGAGTGGTTTATTTTAGTATTTGTATAACCTCTTGAAATGAATCAATCTTATTATTTCCTTTTAATAAATTTTTTTCTTCAGCCATGATCGGTTCTAGGACCTTCCTTGCAATTCCGGTTTACTATCTTAGTGGGTTATAATTTAAAATTTTCTAAAGAGGTATGAATTCACTTTATGATTTGATTTTTCTTGGATTTTGTATATTTTTTATAAGAGTAATATTATAATATATTATAAAGCTACGGCCTTAAACATTACTTAATCTTCAGTTATTTCAAGAATACACATTGATGATATTTTTAGTTTTAGAGTTTTAGAGAATTAGATCATAAATCATGCATTACATTCCACATATAAACAAAGTGGTTACATAAAATATAGTACTCGTTTTTCCCATTACCATAAACATATTTAAAATAAAACATAGATTCTTTCTTGTAACTTCCTTGACACTATCATCACATCATGTACCTTTCCATTGACATGTGAAAAACATTTCAAAAAACTTGGGATGAGATAAAAAAGCTCGGAATGGGATATAAAAGTACGAAATGAAAACATTAATCCATGTATGAAATCATACATTACTTATAGAACATAAGCATTTTAATATACCTCATCAAATCATGAATAAATCATAGAAATCATAATACATAAAGGTAAATTGAGGAACTCATAACATTCATACGTAGGGAGTAACCCTCATGGTTACATTTGGAATACCCATCATAGTATATTCCCTAAATTTCTTCAGAGAAACCTTAACATTTAACCCCTTCGCATTACCCAATGCATTGGAGAGCTATATCGGGCTCACCCGCGCTTAGTTTTTTCACAGAACCACCCATCTTCAAAAAAAATTCCCATGAACCATAACATAATAATAGAACATAACTTAAGAATAAAGGAAATATAACATTACCACATTGCAATAACAATATAAAATTTTAAGATATTGAAATAATGAATCCATTCTAAAAACCATTTTCAAAACCATTTAAAACATTTAATAAAGAGATTTTTGAATCAAAGTGTCCCATACCACATTGAAGCTTTTAACATTTTAAACCATTAATATCCATATAAATAAATCCTTAAAACCATTTTGAAAACATGGATAGTAATGAGAAATATTTATAAGAATAAATCATTAATACATTTAAAATGATATTTTAGTTAAAGGGGTTTTAACAAAATGAGAGACACTTGAATACAATAATTGAGGAATAAAATTTAATCAGAAATTTATAATATAATGATAATAAAGGTATTAGTGATATAATATTCCAAATGATAGTATATACACCATATAATAGTGGATTGGTTCATAACAACAATGAAGTTTCAATAGAAATGTAATATGAGATGAAATCCCTTATAAAGAAGGTATCCTTAAATTAAGGATAAATCAATCTCACAATTATTTGTGAAAAATATAAATACACCAAATATAAGTGTATATTAAGTGTAAAATAATCAAAGGTCATTCACACATATTCAAATGATTACATATTCAATAACTACCTGTTGAATCCAAAGAAATCGAAATTGGGTTAAGAAGTTCCCATGGTAAAATTCTACAGCCTAACAGCGTCACTTTAAAATTCATAAAATTAGTTGATGAGAGAGAAAATGGTATCTCATCACTTGGAAATAAAATTTACATCAATAAGGATATATAAGAACATATCCCAAAATAAAAATATGTAAATTAAAAGACCTTACAAAATAAGTCTTTTAAAAAGAGGAGGGTGAAAGGTTCCCCTATCGACATGGGTAACTTTCGAAACGTACCCCCCATGAAATAAGGACTATACAACATTGATGTAAATACTCATAAACGAAATTATATTACACAAAGATTAGGATAATGAGAAGTACATACACCACTCAATGGAAATGGTGGCAAATGTAGCATAAATCCCACGGGAATAAAAGTGAGATGAAAAATCCCTTACGAAAACTCGTTGGCCTAACGACTCCACGTAAAACATCGAAAAATGGATTTATGAGATCGAATAGGGTCTCTCATAGTATGAACATAAAATTTACAGAATTATTAATATAAAATAACATCCCCAAACACAATAAATATGATCTTAAAAGAAATGACATAAAGGAGAGTACTTAAAAAGAAAGAGAGAGGTAGGATCCCCTACCTCAAGTCCGACTTGTCTTGTTCGTTTCTCTATATTCCTGAATAATAAATTTTTTTAAATTTATAATATCTTAAGGAACCCCTTTAATGTTTATTATTCAATTCATATAACATATTATAATGTTATAATAATTAGTTAATTATGTGAGTTCATATCAGATGTTTTTGTCGATGTTTGGTACATGAGTCAAAAATTAATTTGTTTGAAATGAATTGTCCATGTAGTTATAATTACATCATCTAAATAATAGTATTAATGATTTAAATATCATATATATCTATTAAATATTCATTTTATACTATTCCATAACATTTGGAGGTAAAAAGAAATGAAATGCACCGTTCATGGAGACGGTAGGTCGTATGTACGCATGAACGCTACTTTTATTTCTTTGTCATATTAATGGAATTAAAAATAATTGAGAGATATATATATATTATAATTCCAGTATAATATATATGTTATAGAGTCACATAAGTTCATTAATTTCATTCTGTATACTTTCCATGTATTTCATGAACGAGTCACATCATTTGAGGGGGCGGTAGTCCACACTTCCTCATATGAAATTATCGCATTTTCACAACATGAAAAGAATAAAGGTATGTTTTAAATATAAATAACAGAAGAATATAGAAAAAATAAATACCATATATATCATATATAAAATAATGTGACATCATAATGGCCTCCTTTAAAGGTGTTAAAAGAATATTGAACAATCATCGTTTCGTGAGGCAGTAATTCGCAATCCACAGAAACAATATGTTCTTTAACCATTAGATGGATGTATGTGTATGTGTACCTAGAATCCTTTTTATAAAAACATCATAGTATATTGAATATACAGTTTTTGTTACAAAATAAAGTAATAAAAAGATTTTAGGGGGTTGGAGAAGAAAAACAAAACAAAAGAACATAAGAGAGGACATTACCTTAAAATCGGGTAACACCCTTTGGATTGAACCAAAAGGGTTTCTTGAAGAGAATTCTTCTTAAGTTGAGGATTCATGGATGAATAGATGGATGTGAAGAGATGAAATGGGCAGGGTTTTTCCATGCCAATGTCTTGAGAGGTGTGGGTAAGGAGGTAGAGGTGGGGGCCTTTTATAAGAGGGAGGAGGGGCACTCTTGGAAAGTAAAGAAATGTTACTTTATTTTAAATTGAGTTTCGGATTTTAAAAGTCCCACATTGATATATTTAGAGAATAAGGTTATAAGGGTTCTAAATATATCTCATACAATATTATTTCTCCAAGTGTAATTCTTAGATTTTACATTATCTTTTAATTTTATTTAAATCGTTCATTAATGAGGTTATCGATACATCATCATGGTGTCATAAATAAATTAATTTATATAATGTCTAAATATTATTAAAAAATTACTATGATGTAGGAAATATTTTTACCTTTCCAATTAATATTTATATTCTAAGAGATAATTTAAAAATACAAAACTAAAAATGTTTTACTTGGGTGGTATATTCTTTAGTGATATTCTCCTTTCTTTAAAAATAAATTATAAACTGTCACTTTCACCCAAAAGTGATTCCATTGGGTCCCAAAGTTTGGAACAAGGCATCCCATGGTCTTCCATGACACAACCAGTAGAATTAGGACACATTTTGGGGTCATTTTTTATTATTCTTCTATTATTTTATTATCATTAACTACCCGATAACTAATTAATCACGATAATTAAATATAATTACCGTCATTACAATTCATAATGTCCAAAAAGAAAAGAGTATTAATTAAATAATTTGGAAATTATGATTAAAAATAAGGAATTCATTTTACCAAATTCCAAACACATAAATTTCAATAATTAATTTAAAAATAATTCCCATTGTCAAAACAAATAGCGGATTTTTTTGAAGCAATATCTATATAAAGTTTGGCGCTTGTTTATGTCCATTTTCAAAGTGAAATTAATTATAATGACCACCATTGAATTAAATGGTAAAAATATATTCTAATTAAAGTTTAAAACCAATTAAAAATATAATCTAACCATATATTTAAATTAGATGAAAAAGCGGTTTTGATGTAAAATGCAGTATTTTTCACTATTCATTAAAAAAATAACATTGTCCGAAAAATACCAAAAATTTAACCAAAGTAAATTTCAATGTCCCAATAATTAATAATAAGTTTATTTTGACAAATAGAGCTTATAAAGTTGTCAAAAGTTATATTTAAAAAGGTTCTCCATCAAAAGGCGGTAAAACAATCTTTTAAAAATACTAGAATATTTATTCTTAAAATTGGATTCATTTGGATTTTAAGCCTCTAAAATTTATTGAATAAATGTAAAAATATTTAACAAACATATGTAATAATTTTTTAGTTATTTCTTTTCATTCCCGCCATTACAACAGCTAGGCGTTAAATATTATAATGTTATTATATTATTAGTGTGCAACGTAAGATTTCAAAGAAACTCGTTGTTGCGTATTGGGTACGCCATCGAGCATAGAATTACCTTTAAAGTAATATTATCATTTTATTCAAAAATATTGATAGAAATTAGAATATAATATTATTTATTTACCTGGGATGTTACATCCTTCCCCCCTTTTGGGAATTTCATCCTCGCAATTTCAAAATTGGGCAAGGAAACTTCATTGAAATTCCCACATCGGAACAAGAGTCAGTAAAACAATCACTTTAAAAGAAAGGGAGAGAAGTGAAAAGGTCACCCGAGTTAACCCATACTAGGATTCAAAGTAGGATAATATGGATATGGAAGAGAAAAAAGGGTCATGTTCTAATGGAGAGTGATAGTAAACATGTCTAGGAGAAAGTTAACCATAAGAAAATCACAAACTTGTGATGGGTTAAACGGTATTAGATTCCCTAGTAGGAAAAGTTAACAGACAACATTTTTGTTTTAAGTTAATTTTCATTGAGGAATTTATTTTTGAGCTTAACTAAATCAAAAGGAAACAGACTTACTTGTCATGTAGACTTTCAACTTTTACTATATTCCTTACTCAAACTCATATTTTCACCAAAAGACGAGTATTTAGGAAGACTTGTTCGCATTAAGAGTACTATAATCAACTTCTTGAGAATCGCCTAATCCACAAAATAGAACTATATATTTCCCATGTCTTTAGACCTTAACCAAAACCAAACCAAAAAGTTTAGTATGAGATCAGATAATACCCAAAAAGGATAAAAAAATTTTACAAAAAGAAAAACTACTCCTCATCCCCAAAATTTGTCAAACAAAACCCAAAGTTCTACAAAGACCCTTCAATAAACATCTATCCATAAAATTCTTCTAAGTAAACCAAACTAATATTGAAAACCAAATATCTTAAGGATTTAATCACATAGTCTCCTAAGATAAATCTTAACATTTTTCTCCAAAATAACATCAGTCACTCTTAAAGTCTCATACTGAAGAAGTATTTAACCTAATCACATATCCTTCATGATAGGCTAACCATTTCCATAAATAACCCATAATCAACTTACTCTTGATTAATAAAATCATCCAACTAAAAATAATCAGTCCAAAAAACTAGGGGCTTCACATAGTCCAGTAGTAGGCGATAAATACCAGTTTCACTTTGGTTGTGGGTTCGATTCCCGCAGCTTCGTCCGACGCGATGGGTTGTCACACGGTATGCGTGTTGTCCTTTTTCCAAAACTATATAATTCCTAAAAAATTACCCAAAAAGAGATAAAATCTTCAAAAATAACTATAACATATTTTAACCACAAAAGTTATCTAATAACTTTAATTTTGCAACCCAAAATGTATTAACCAGTAATTGTCTCAAATTCAAGGATCATATAAACCGAAATGGTTCTTTATAACTATATCCAAAAAAGAAAGGATAATTATTCCATGAATAAAATTTTCATATATCAAACATTAGGGTTATATATACTATAGAAAGTCTTCTAATGTAACCCCATCATCAAAAGAGACATAATACATTTAAGAATTTCACCATCCAAAAATCTAACATAACTCTTGAATCCCTTATATGTTGACTTCTTACTCATTCAAAATTCTTCATGATCCATTAACCATTCCTTTTTGTCTTATTCTGAAATAATGCTTTCCTACAAACAAAATAATGAATCATATCCTAAGATTCCAATAATAGAAAAACATTTGTTATGAAATAATCCATACCTTTCATTGTCCATTGTTAGTTTCTTCATCCTCAATCGGAATGGCATTAGGTATTGGTAAACGAATATTTGTACGATCTTGGTGACCCCATTCCAGAAACTTCTTCATAGGAAAACTGTTTGCATAATGACCATGCACACCACATTTGAAACATTCAATTGATCCTTTAGAAAAAACATCGTTCCCTTTCCTAGAGTCAACTAGATGCTTCCTTTTTCCATGGTAGGTTCTTGCTTTATGACCTTCATTTCCACATCTATATCATCTTTATGTCCCATTGAAACATTTTCCTATGTGTTTATTTCAACATCTTTGACACATAGGTTTTTGAACATACTTACCTTTATGATTATTACCTAAAATTCCACAGGGATTTTTTTCTCGCATATATGATGCCTCATAAAAATCACTAAGGTTCGGGTGGTAAATCATGACTCCATATAGTTGGTTGAGGATAACCACAAGATTTCTCATTGCAGCTCCAATATCATTCAGTTGTTCTTTCATAAAACTGTCACATTTTTCTTCAAATCCACTATTACATTGGTGCCTGCTAGATCCAGCCATTTACTAAAACCAAAAAGGTCAGTGTGAGTATATCAGTAAAATCATCATATAATAATGAGGAAGATAAACACCAAGATATACTTCTCCAAGTTATCTCAAACTTAAGCTAGATTTCAAATAAACAATGACTCCATCTAATATACTAACCATTGTGGTTATACACCACTTTTCACTTTTTCTTAAATAACACTCTAACCTCTAAAGTTATCTAAACCGGGCTCTGATACCAACTATAAATCCACACCCTTAAACATTACTTAATCTTGAGTTATTTAAATAATACACATTGAGGATATTTTCAGGTTTAGAGTTTTAGAGAATTATATCATAAATCATGCATTACATTCCATATTTAAAGAAAGTGGTTACATAAAAGATAGTACTCATTTTTCCCATTAACAGAAACATATTTAAAATAAAACATAGATTCTTTCTTGACACTTCCATGACACTATCATCACATCATGTACCTTTCCCTTGACCTGTGAACAACATTTAAAAAAACATGGGATGAGCATTAAAAGCTCAGTAAGGGATATAAAAGTACGAAATGAAAACATTAGTCTATGTATGAAATCATACTTTACACATAGAACATAAGCATTTTAACATACCTCATCAAATCATGAATAAATCATAGAAATCATAAGACATAAAGGTAACTTGAGGCATTCATAACATTCTTACGTAGGGAGTAACCCACATGGTTACATTTGGAATACTCATCACAGTATATTCCCTAAATCTCTTCAGAGAAACCTTAACATTTAACCCCTTTGTGTTACCCAATGCATTGGAGCGGTATATCGGGCTCACCCGCCCTTAGTTTATCACGGAACCACCCGTCTTCATAAAAAATGCCCAAGAACCATAACATAATCATAGAACATAACTTAATCATAATGAAAAGATAACTTTCCCACATTTCAATAACAATATAACATTTTAAGATATTGAAATAATGAATCTATTCTAAAAACAATTTTCAAAACCATTTAAAACATTTAATAAAGATATTTTTGAATCAAAATGTCTCATACCACATTGAATATTTTAACATTTTAAACCATTAATATCCATATAAATAAATATTTAAAACCATTTTTAAAACAAGGATATTAATGAGAAATATTTTTAAGAATTAATCATTAAAACATTTAAAACGATATTTTAGTTAAAGGGGTTTTAACAAAATGAGAGACACTTGAATACAATAATTACGGAATAACATTTAATAAAAACTTTATAATATCATGAGAATAAAGGTATTAATGATATAATATTATAAAGGATATTATATACACCATATAAGAGTGTATTGGTGCATAACAACAATGAAGTCTCAAAAGAAATGTAAAATGAGATGAATTTTCTTATAAAGAAGGTATCCTTAAATGAAGGATAAATCAATCTCATAATTATTTGTGAAAAATATAAATACGCCCAATATAAGTGGATATTAATTTTAAAACAATAAAAGTACATTCACACATATTCAAAGGATGACATATTCAATAACTTCATGTTGAACCTGAAGAAATCGAAATTGGGTTAAGAAGTTCCCTTAGTAAAATTCGACAGCCTAATGGCGTCACTTTAAAATTCATAAAACTAGTTGATGAGAGATCAAATGGTATCTCATCACTTCGACATAAAATTTAAATCAATAAGGATATATAATAACATATCCCAACATAAAAAAGATGTAAATTAAAAAACCTAACAAAATAAGTCTTTTAAAAAGAGGAGGGTGAAAGGTTCCCTTACCGACTTGGGTAACTTTCGAAACGTACACCCCATGAAAGAAAGACTATAAAACATTGATGTAAATACTAATAAAAGAAATTATATTACACAAATAGTAGGATAATGGGTAGTACATACACCACTAAAAGGAAATTGTGGCAAATGTAGCATAAATCCCACGGGAATAAAAGTGAGATGAAAAATCCCATACGAAAACTCACCGGCCTAACGACACCACTTAAATCTTCCAAAAATGGATTTATGAGATCAAATAGGGTCCCTAATAATATGGAAATAAAATTTATATAATTAGGAATATAAAAGAACATCCCCAAACACAATAAATATGAGCTTAAAATAAATGACATAAAGGAGAGTACTTAAAAAGAAAGAGAGAGGTAGGATCCCTTACCTCAAGTCCAACTTGTCTTGTTCGTTTCTTTATATTCCTGAATAATTAACTTTTGTAAATTTATAATTTCTTAAGGAACTACTTTAAAGTTTATTATTCAATTCATATCACATATTTTAATGTTATAAATATTAGTTAATTATGTGAGTTCATATCAGATGTTTTTGTCGATGTTTGGTACATGATTCAAAAATGAACATGTTTGAAAATAATTGTCCATGTAGTAATAAGTACATCATCTCCAGAATAGTATTAATTATTTAAATATCATATATATCCACTACATATTCATTTTATACTATTCCATAACATTTGGAGTTAAAAATAAATGAAATGCACCGTTCATGGAGAAGGTAGGTCGTACGTATGCATGAACGCTACTTTCATTTCTTTGTCATATTAATGGAATTAAAAATAATTGATAGATATATATATTATAATTCCAGTATAATATTTATTTTATATATTTCACATAAGTCCATTAATTTAATTCTTTATAAATTCCATGTATTGCATGAACGAGTCACATCATTTGAGGGGGCGGTAGTCCACACTTCCTCATATGAAATTATCACATTTGCACAACATGAAAAGAATAATGGTATGTTTTAAATATAAAATACATAAGCATATAGAAAACATAAATACCATATATATCATATATAAAATACATAGACATCAAAATGGACACATTTAAATGTGTTAAAAGAATATTGAACAATCATCGTTTTATGAGGCAGTAATTCGCCATCCACAGAAACAATATGTTATTTAACTATTAGATGGATGTGTGTGTAATTGTAGATCTAATAATTCTTATAAAAACATCCTAGTATATTGAATATACTTTTTTGTTACAAAATAAAGGAATAAAAAAAGAGTTTATGGGGTTGGAGAAGCAAAATAAAACAAAAGAACATAGGAGAAGACATTACCTTTAAATCGGGTAACACCCTTTGGTTTGAACCAAAAGGGTTTCTTGAAGAGCTTTCTGCATTAGGTGAGGCTTCAATGATTAATATAGGGATGTGTAGAGATGAAATGGTCAGGTGTTGGCCGAGCCAATGGCTTGAGAGGTGTGGGTAAGGAGGTAGACGTGGGGGCCTTTTATAAGAGGGCGGAGGGGCACTCTTGGAAAGTCAAGAAATGTTACTTTATTTTAAAATGAGTGTCGGATTTTGAAGGTCAAACACTGATATATTTCAAGGATAAGGTGATAAGGGTTCTAAATATATCTCATCCAATATGTTTTTTCCATGTTTAAGTCTTAGATTTTACATTATCTTTTCATTTTATTTAAATCGTTCATTAATGAGGTAATCGTTGCATCATCATGGTGTCATAAATAAATTAATTTATGTAATGTCTAAAAATTATAATAAAAACACTATGATTTAGGAAATAGTTTTCTCTTTCCAATGAATATTTATGGTCTAAGAGATAATCTACATAGACAAAACTAAAAATGTATTACTAGGGTGATACATTATTTAGTGATATTCTCCTTTCTTTAAAAATAAATTATAAAGTGTCACTTTCACCCAAAAGTGATTCCATGGGGTAGCAAAGTTTGTCACAAGGAATCCCATGGTCTTCCATTACACAACCCGTAGCATTAGGACATATTTTGGGATCATTTTATATTATTATGATATTATTTTATTATCCTTAACTACCCGATTACTAATTAATCACGATAATTAAATATAATTACCGTCATTACTATTCATAATGTCTAAAAACAAATAAGTCTTAATTAAATAATTTGGAACTGCTTATTAAAAATATGGAATCCATTTTACCAAATTAGAAAAACATAAATTGTAATAATTAATTTAAAAATAATTCACGTTTTCAAAACAAATAGCCGGTTTTTTTGAAGCAATATCTATAAAACGTTTGGCACTTGTTTATATCCATTTTCAAAGTGAAATTAATTATAATGATCACCATTGAATTAAATTGTAAAAATATATTATAATTAAACTTTAAAAACAATTAAAAAGATAATCTAACCATATTTTTAAATTAGATGAAAAAGCAGTTTTGATGTAAAATGCAGTATTTTTCACTATTCATTAAAAAAACATTGTAAGAAAAATACCAAAAATTTAACAAAATTAAATTTTCATGTCACAATCATAAATAATAAGTTTATTTTGACAAATAGAGCTTATAAAATTGTCTAAATTTATATTTAAAAAGGTTCATCATCAAAAGGCGGTAAAACAATCTTTTCAAAATATTAGAGTATTTATTCTTAAAATTGGATTCATTTAGATTTTAAGACTCTAAAATTTGTTGGATAATTGTAAAAATAATTAACAAACATATGTAATTATTTTTTATTTATTTCTATTCATTCCCTCTATTACAATGGATAGGCGTTATATATTATAATGATATTATATTTTTAGTGTGCAACGTAAGATTTCAACGAAACTCGTTGTTGCGTATTGGTTACGCCATCAAGCATAGCATTCCCTTCAAAGTAATATTAACATTTTATTCACAAATACTGATAATAATTATAATTTAATAGTATTTATTTACCTGGTATGTTACATATATCCTTCATAAACTCCATATTTATTATTATCCTCTATAAAATTTAGGATTTTTTTATATGTTTTTTCATATTTTCCCGTATTTACCACTTGAATCAATAAAATTAAATTTTAATTAAAAATATGATATTATTTATTTTTTTATATGTTTTATTATTATTCCATGTCTATATTTTTCAAAAATAAAATTATGAAATTTTATTTATTACGCAATAGATTTAATAAGAAGATTTGATGTTATCAATTACTTTTTATAAGAATTTAATGTAATATTTCAAATGGTTTATGAAAGGGTTGTTTCTACATTCACTATAAAATATGAAATAGAATGTTTTATTATTAATATATAGGACACTGGTATACTTCTTCACCATGATAACCATTTTACACTCTTTATCTTTTTATGATATTTTAATGATTTTATAAAGAAAAATCTTTATGAAAAGTTATTTTAAATTTTTTTCTTACATTTCATTATTTTATTAAAAGAAAAAAAACATTACTAAACAATCTATTTTTCTTATGTCCATCCCTCATCTCTTAATTAATATTTGGGTAATTTAGATTCACTTGAAACATTTCGATTCTTGTGATCATATTTAATTCCTCTTAAATATACATATTCTTTATGTCATTAATATGATAATTTCTTAAACATCACACCATTTATAAAAATGATTTATATTATTAATTGAGTAAATATTAATATTATTTATTCTTTATTAAATATGGAAATTTTTATAAATAATAATTTTTATGAATTAATTTGAAAATATTAGATATGATGAACACCTCGTATATGAAATTATGGGTGATTCTCAAAATTATAAAAACCTCACGATTCGCCTATAGGGATAATAAAAAAATTATTTATACTAATTCAATTCGTTTTTAGTGTATACCTGATCGTCAATTAAAATATATTGGCATAATTATTTAATGATAAATATATCTTAAACTCTGAAACCATGACATACAACATTAAGCATTTACTTTATTAGAAATTTAGTTATTATTATCCAGGATATTTATGCACTGATGATGTCTTTGGATATATTTTTTACTCATTTTATTAATTAGATATCATGTATTTTAAATTTTTATCTTTTCATATTGATTATTTCTTATTTACTCATAATATATTTCACTGTAAATAACCCTTATTGTGCATCTTATCACTCCCTTTCTTCCTTTCATTAGGATATAATGAATGAATATTTAAGTGATTTTAAGGATAAAAAATATTTACATTCATTCTTTTTTATATTCTATTCCCAATATAATATAGGGAGAATTTTTTTCCCTTCAAAGATACTAAACTGATGGGTACTTTAGAAGATATCTCTAATATCATATTCTAATGTAAAAATATAGAGACTAACTCTATGTAACTAGATTTGTGGATTTTGAAGTTGGTTTCAAATGATTTTTATTATAAACCATGGGAAATATATTTATGAAAAAAATGATTTTGGAAGATTACCATATGAAAGACATTGAGGATATTCCCTAAAGATATTAAGTTTACGATTCAGATGACAATAATTTAATGCTTATAGTTACATTCAAAGGTTAATAAGTCTATGGTTGATAATATTATTAAATTCACAGATACCCATTATAAGGATTTATTTGATGGAAGTATAGGGTATATATTTATTGAGTTTTAATATATGATTTAGGAATATTTAACTATTATTTATGACATGTGTTTTAATGGAATGTTTATTTAAGGAAAAATTATTTTATATTTTTTGAAATTAATTTTAATGTTACTTATATCCATTATGGTAAATATGATCACTATTTTTAAGTTAAAAATATTAAATTAAGAATATTTTATTTTTTGTGAAAACATGATTTATTGAAAACCTTAGTTGTTTTAAATTGATTTCATGATTAATAAGATTTATCACATATTTTGGAACTTTATAATGATTATATATATATATATAATGGATATCCCACAGGTTGGGAGATAACGCAACACATCTGTCTAGGTTGTGGGGCTTGATCCCCTGACTAATTGGTAAAAAAGTTGGAAGTTCTACCACTAGTTGAGATGATATCCTAGATAGTATTCATTATTTATTTAAAAATATTAATAAATAAATATTAAATCTGTTTTGGAAGTATATTATAGGATCAATTGTTTTTTAAATTTTGTGATTTTTATGTGATTAATGATATTTTAGGATAAATTTTATTATTTTGAGATATACAAACCATTTATAGTTATTGTAAAGGATTATTTAGGGGGACTTATACTAAATTTTTGGATATTTTGGATGAAGCTAAGAGGTGTCCTTTGTGGTTCAAATGTTTGTTAATGTTATATTTATAAGGACTATTTGGAATATTTGGTTATTTATTTATTGAATGATCTATGTTAAACCATTGGTTTTATTCATGAATTTTTTAGATTAATGTATTTTTTCATCACAAAAAATATTAATCCAGATTAGATAAATTATTATTATCATTTTGGTTTTCATAAAGATATGATGAATATCATGTTATTATATTATGGAATATATGATCTATTAAAAGTTTATTTTAGTGCTTCTAGAAGAAAAAATCAAACATGAATACTCCTTGTATGGAGAAAAAGAAGGGATTATAGAGGAAATTGATTAATGGATAAAATCATACTTATAATGTTTTTTATTTTTTATGTAAATAGTTTAGAGAGTAAAGAAATTCCTCATGTTTGGGAAAAATATATTGAAATAAAAAAAAATTGTGTTTACCTTCCCTTACAACGAATCGATTTCCTTTTTACCAATCACATATTTTTGTTTGTGGGGTCATTAAAGTTCATAAGACCATGTTTTATATAACTCTATTTTGTAGAATGTATTAATTTTTTATCCTCCATGTATAAATATTTACATCTCTCCAATGTTCTCTATATCTGGGAACCTAAATTCATGATATTTTAGGTAAAATTTATGTTTTCGACATGTTGTTTTAAAAATTATTTATTATACCAGAAAATGATGGGTGGTTTCAAAAAATTATTAAACTTTGATGACTAGAAAAATTTTAGCGGTATAATTTTCTTAAGGTTATTAGAATGTAACATCCTACGATTTTATGACATATTTCTCTTTATATAGAAATATTTTGAACGTTTATTGTACACAATACAACATGTTTAAATATAACTAATGAAGCAATTGAAATATAAATATGTGAAAATTATATAATTTTTTAAACCATTATTTTAATATTATCTTAAGTTGTGTTTTGGAAAGTTTTCAAACAAATTAATTTTTGGTGAATAATGGTAATACCAATTTTAATAGAAAACAATATTTTTAAATCTATTATTTTCAAAGATTCATTTTAATTTCAATTTTTCTATAATTAAAATAGTTTATTTTTGTTAAATATAATTTAATTTAATCCTTTTTCATAAATATTATACCTAATATTTGTATAAATATACTTTTACATTTAAAAAGTCATTTTTCAAAAAAACCTGTTTTGAATTACGCTTTGAGATATTACTATAAAATTAATTAATGAAAATTATAGGGAATTTATATGATAAAATTGAATAATATTTATAATTAGGAGGTTAAAATTTAATATATAGTTCTCTTCTATTTTAAGACATTATGATTAGTAATCATGGTCAAAATTATAATCGTGTAAAGGGTAAATTGGATATTTAATTTTTAATATAATGTGATAGGCATTAAAAATTTATCCAAAACATACCTTAATTTAATTGGATGAATATATTTCATTCAAAATAATATTATAATTAAAAATATACCCTTTTCTACAATTTTTGTGAGGACCTCACCCCAGATGCCCCGAGATGGTTCCTTATTACATTGCATTAACATATAAATAAGGAATATTATTCCCAATGGAACATATAGTTTAGTAGATTTCGAAAACTATATACATACATATGTTAAACATTATAACTTAAAATTGAAAAAAAAATTATAATTTTTTTTGGTAACATCCAGAACCCTAAGTTTAACCCTTCAATTCAATCATAATACCCCTCTTTGTATCCCGGGGAAAAATAAATTATAAGAAAAGGGTGAGCTCCGATCCTCAATAAGAGTATACAATATAGAAGAAGATATCATAAACATAAATATTATTCATGGTGGATAAAAAAATAAATTCCATTAAAAATAATCCTGTATATACTATGGTAGGAACAAGAGTTGAATAAATAATTACATAATAAAACATAATCATGAGTATTCTATTTGTCGACTAACCACATAAACATTCAATTAAAATCCTCATAATGATAGAAATGTATATGTCAAGAATTATGAAACATACCACCAAGTCCTCAAACAAGACACTTAAAAATTATTAAGACCTCAGCCAAAACCATATTTAAAAATGGGGAAGGCCTCGGCCAAGACCATATCTATTTGTATCATTAGACATATTGATGCATCAGTGGTCTATAGAAGGACACACCCATTAAATAATAAGTCTAATGAATAACTAATATGAAAGGGGAGAACATAATCAATATTTAAATTCATATTTAAACTAACATATCAAATGTAAATAACTGTCTCTAATCATTTAACATAAACACTAACAATTCATAGTAATATGGTGAAACATATAATGATTTCACATTCACAAACAAACTAGTCATAAAACCATCAAAAAATATTGTATATGATATCATAAAAGTTAAACCTCAATGAATTACAAGATTAAACAAGGGATGTTTCCTTATATTAAAAAACTTTTATATGAGACCATTGAAAATTCCGAAAGAAATAATCCTTAAAAATTACAAAGTGTCTCATACCACCTTGAAACATTCAAATCATAATAACCTTAAAAATCATGACAATAAGGAGACTCCTTATGTGATATACCAAAGGGTTTTACATACACCACATTCATGTAATAAGTGTTGAATGTGGCATATAATTCATTGAAGTTAATGAGAAATAAGAAGAATCCATTTTACTTTTGAAAGAAGAGTTCTTTTGGAAAATTAGTTGTACATTACATGAAATAAGAGTGTAAAACATTATATCCCAAAATAATTTAAGGACGTTTAAATTATATTTTAGGTATAAATGATATCCCATTTAAGTGAAATCATGTAAAAATTGGTTTTAGAGAAGCTTTAGAATGGAAACCTTTTATTGTGGTTTAAGGAATTCATTGAAGTGATTTTAAATTGAAAAGCATGTTTTCTTCCATAAAAACGCAAATGAACCAAAATAGTTTTTTTATTAAATTCTTTGATTTTAGAAATATATATTTTTCATAAAATAGATTATAGAGTGAACTTTAAAAAGGTTATAATTCAAGAAGATTGTTGAATCGGCCTTGCATTTCAAAAATATTTTTGAAAGATTATTTTAAAATGTGTAACATTCCATAAATTAAATAAGTATTATAATTGGTACACACATATAGAACATTCACACAGAATACATGAAGAAAAAATAATAATAAATAATAATTTTATAGAAGTTAGTAGAGAATAAGAGCAACCCAACTAAAAATGGATGTTTGGGTAGAAAATACTTAGATCATTGTAATCAATTGGATCATATTCCCAAAAAATATTAATCCTAAAATGATAAATTTAATATCATGAAAATAAATATATTCATAAAATGATACATATATTGTAAGTATAAATACACCATACACAAGTAATAGTATTGAATACTGAATATCTCACAAGAATGGATGTGAGATGAAGAAACCATTACCTTAAGTATGAAGGTGTTCTCCACATGATCTTAAAGACCTGAATAATCAACTTTATGTACATTAATTACAAAATAAATACCCTAATGTTCATGAAATTTATTTATTATATCCTTATTATGTTCATTGGGGTTCTTTTTGATTGGTTAAGAGGTTCAATTTCATTGTTCGGGTCCATCAGTTTCATGGTTGGTATACTTATATACATGAATGGAGAGTCACATAAAATGAGGATGGTTGTCTATAATTTAATTTATATGTTATTTTTAAAAATCCATAATGTTACATGGTTGTGAATTTAATTTTTTATCTTAGAGTTAATATGATCCATTGTATAAATTTTTTAATGATAACAGTTTGGGTTAATTTTTGGTTTTTGAAAACAACGAACTCATTTTACATTATGAATCAAATCCATATGTAAAAAATGATTACAAAACCAGAGATGATAAATAATAAATATAACATAGTCTGTTTCAACCATAATAATGGTTTAAGGACCATAATTAAAGACGATAATAGAAATTGAAAACCCATCGTCCTTGAATTTGGTAAATTAACACATCTCGGATGGTGTTTTTTTTACTACTAACATAAAATAAAGGTAAAGGATATTTGATAACAAATTATTACATAATCATATCAAAATTGAAGTACATTTAAGGTACTAGAGTTTTCATAAAATTTGTATAAGGAGTGATGAGGAAAGAAAAGGAAACAAATTAACTTGAAAAAAAGTAAATGAATTGTGAAGAGGAATTTACCACTTGAATTAATCTTCCCTAAGGGCATCATTTGGTGAGAGTATTTTTTTCTATAAAAAGGTATTATAGACATTGGGGAGGATCTTTGGAGAATATTTTATCAGAATTTATACAATTCACAAGTCTTATGAGGAATGAAGAGAAGAGGGAGTGATGAGGGGTTTATAGTGGAGGAAAGGGGTGATTTGTGAATATCATATTCACTGTTTTATTATTTATCTCAAGACAACCTATATTGTTCATTAATTTGACCCATAATTATAATAAGTTCATTTTAGTTATAACCATGTGATCTTATATCAGAAGTGAGGCTATGAATAGTGTATTTAACTCATAATCTATATATACGTTAAATTACTGCATTTCACTATTCATAAAAAATTCATGAATTTTAGAAAACTCCCAAAAATTCATCCCAAGAATTATCCAATGTTTAAAATTTAAAAATGAAATTCATTTTTTGAAAATAAGAATCTATATATTACTAATTCAATTTTCAAATAAATTTATAATTTATTTAGAAAAACTACTTTAAAACTATAACTCGTTTTATAACACCATGAAAAGTTCATCAAGGTCTCATAAAATTATCATATAACAATAAGAAAATAAAATAATAATTTATAATTACATTATATAAAAATAAATTTCCATTTTAATTTATTAAATTAATGATAAAATCATTATTAAATTATTCATTACTTACAAAAATACCAATACTTGTGTTATGATCATTTTCACTTATAAGATGTATAAATTATATTTATACCATCATATGTGAAGTTTATATTTTTTCCCCAATTTAATATTCATTAATATTTATAATGGTATGTTAATATTCATAAGGGTTAAGTTAATATTCACAAAAATGTATGTTGATCCTATAAAACTCTAAATATCTTACTGAATAAAGCCATATATCTCAGTTTTTCGAAATAAAAAACACATAAGTGACTAAATTATGTTTATTGGTTAGGTTATATCAGTGTGGTGTTTTGTAGAGACTTAGTGTTTTATGCATTCATATTTATTTTGAAAATCTTGGGGTGTTATATTCTCCCTTCCTTACAAAAATTTGGCCCAAGAAATTTGAAATTGGACTTCGAAAGTTAGTTGTTGATAATTGAAACTTCCCTTATAGGAACCCCACATCACGAATACAGTTAAAATATCCTCTTAATAAGAGAGAAATTGAAATTCATCAGTTACTATAAAACTACGCATTCTAATTGGACAACATGGTCATGGAATAATAATCAAACCATAATGTACTTATGGAAACTAGCAGATAACAAGCTCAAATTAATGATCATTAACAAAAAAATCATAAACTACTTTTATGAAAAATTTCATTGATATTGTGATATATATATATATATATATATATGATAATATGAAAATTCTTATTTAAGACTATTTTCCTGGATTTTAGTAATTATTCCACTCTGTAAGAATATAAATAAAAAATTTTGTTTCATAAACACAATCATGCCCTTTGTTTGTGCCTTAATCCTTCTATACTTCATCTCTTAACATAGGTTGCATCATTTGGTGTCATTAAGATATAAACCTGATTCAATGATAAACATAAACTATTTTTTAAATTTTTAAACTTTAAAAAATATCAAGACCCAATACATTATAGTAAATCCCACATTCATCCTTTCTAGGTCCATATACACAGGGTCCTTGTAAATCACTATTTTGTTAAGAACTCCATGATCTATCCTACAAAATTCATCTTCTACCTTATTTTCCTCTAATCAGTATGAAGCAGCTATAAATTTTCACATTCCAAACATGTGAATATCTTTATCATGTGAACTCTTTAAATATGGTAATAACATAAGTTACCATAAAACCTTATTTGAAACATGCATTTATCCTTACACATTCTATTTGACACATTCATTATATCCAAAAATGTCGTAAACTCCATCAATGATTGTATATACCACTTATTGACATGTCAATAATCATTTTTTAGGGACATTAATTATCCAAATAAATCATTTATTCACCATTATCATAATCCTCAGGAATATATTTATGGATTTCTTTACCTCAACCATATTATTTCCTAATATATTAACTTTCTACTGAGTCACATAACCTTGGTAAAAATTACCATACAACCTCAAATACTTAATGAAATAGTAATATTTTACAATCCTAATAAATTCCGTAATTCTTCTAACATGTACATTGATGATAAAATATTCAAATGAAATGATTCTTGATGCGGCATATTAATCCTTCCACTTCATTTGTGATAGTATAATGACTTTATCATTATCCTGTAACATCATTTGGGGCATATTACTTTGACGCTTGGGACATTGATTCACACAGTGTGCCATCTCATTTTAGTTGAATAATTGTACATCGGAAACCTTTTCCTTACCCTTAAAATCACAATATTGGTACCCTTATTCTCTACACTTATAACAAACTCCCATTCCTTTCAATAACTTACCAGGTTGATTCTATCTACAGTTATCACATGTGTGAAAACCCTTATTCCCCTTCTTCCCTTTATCAATCATTTTCTCATCCATCCACTTCTTTTCATACTTACCTTCAAAGTCATAGGACATAAAGAATTATTTACAAATCTTGTTAACACATGATATTATTTCCTTATATGATGATGATACTTTGGAGACAATTTTCCTTTGAAATGATGGCTTAAGACCATAAGAGATATGATCCTTCTTACAGATTGCATCACATGCATTGGTGACACTCTAATTCCTTCTTCTAGGCGACATTTCTAATCAATTCCATATAATATATTAGCTCATACAATTGTAAACTATATATAACTCAAAAAATGATATATCAAATAACATAATTTTATTCATCACAAATCCTAGGACCATATACTCTAGTTACTTTAGGGGCATAAATTCTTCATAATGGCTTGTAATGAAAATGTAAATTATCCTAATCACATACCTCAAGACTATCAAATCAAGTGTATATTAAGCCCTTTTTTCAAGTACCAAATTATCCTAGGTCAAACCAAAAACACCCTATCAGAGTTGTTACTCCAAGGTAAATCTGTTCCAGAACCACTTCCACTTGTATTATCTAGACATGGATTTATTATCTAGGAAGATAAAAATAATATATTCCTTACCGAAATTCTAGGACGTTCTTATATGTTTATTTTCAAGTCTATCTTAGGGTTTTGTTCCCTAATATACATTTTCAAAATCTAGTTTCCATGTTCTCTACAAAACTTCCTCTGATACCAATTGTAAAGACCCAACCCCAGTGGGCTAGAGCCGGTGCCTTAGTACATTGCATTGGAATATAAACAAGGAATATAAATCCAAAAGGAACATATATTGTATAATATTTTCAAAACTAGATACATACATTGGTTCAATATTACAACATCAAATGAAAAAATATATGAGTTTTATTGGTAACATCCACAACTATATTTTGATCCCTGAAATTCATTCATAGTACACCTTTTCACATCCTAGGGAAAAATAAAACATAAGAAAATTGGTGAGCTCAGATGCTCATTAAGGTTAAAAAATACAATAGAAGATATCATAAACATAAATATTCAACATGGTCAATAACTAAAAATATATTCCATTAAAAATAAACTTTTCAATTCTATATAAGGAATAAGAGCTGAATAAATAATGCCATAAAAACAGAATCATGTGTATTCTACTAGTAAAATAACCACATGAAAATTTAAATACTAACTTCATAATGATGGAAAATGCATATGTCGTACATTCTAAAACATAGCATCAAGGACTCAGCCATGAAATCTAAAAATGATTAAGGCCTTGACCAAAACCATATCCAAAAATGGGAAAGGGCTCTACCAAGTCCATGCCTATTTGTCTCATTAGACCTATCGATCAATTGAGGGGCTATAGTAGGCCCCACCCAAAACATACTAAGTTCGATTCATTCCTCATATGAATGGGGTGAACATAAAAAACCTATACATTCATATTGAATCTAACATATGATATGTATGCCTGTGGGGCATGGGTGAGTTGGTTAACAGTGGTGGATTCCTGACCCTAAGGTTCCTAGTTCAAGTTCCTCTCAAGTCAATACTCATTATAAGCTAAAAAACACTCATATGCCCATATACCCCATTGGGAACTAGCATAAGCCCAAGGGTTATCCATTTTCGGCCTCTCTAGGGATGTGTGGTGCACTGGTGGGAGGCCACCCTAATACCTCAATACCTATCAATATTTTATTTGCACATGAACCTCAGCCTCGTTGGTGAGGACTTGGAAAGTGCATCCAAGAGACCCAAGTTCAAAACCTGGATGAGACATAATTTTTAAATACTATAGTAGTACTGTGGCAATACTATACTAGTATTTTATCAGGTACTATAGCGAGTACTATAGTAGGCACTGTTCGGTACTACAGCAGTTGGAACTATTCATCAGTTTGGGATTTCGGGCCATCAGTTTGGGTATCAGGTCCTTTAAGGCCTTCAGGACACCCAGGTCCTTTAAGACAATAATGATTTTGGGAAAACTTAAGGATTTCAGGCCCCCTAAAGGCCTTTGGGCCACCTCATGGCCTTCGGGCCACCTCATGGCCTTTCAGGCCACCTAAAATTATGCTTGATGACAAGACATACTCTATAAGGAGAAAACACTAGATGATGATTCAGAGTAGACACATTCACTATAGCAGAATATAAGATGATATTTATAAAAATAGGGTATGGAATTTCCATCGGGACCAGACTGTGCATCCATGGGAATCCTTTTTGAATAATCCATGCAAAGGGGGAGAGATAACATCACGATGAAGAAGCTAGGAAGGAGCAGTTCCGGCTGTATATTTCCCTAAGACCTACAGGTCATGTAATCTCTAAGCCTATAGGCCTTGTAAGGGTTCCCCCTCATCCCTTGAAAGGGGGTGATCAAAAATCAATAAAAAGAAGTCATTCGGGCTATTTAGGCCAACATATGAATTGTAAATAACTTTCCCCAATCATATAACATAAATACTAACCATTCAATGTAATATAATAAAAGGTATCAAGATAGAACATGCACTATAAAACTAATTATAAACCCTTAAAAACATATTTTAGATGATATAATAAGAGACAAAACTCAATGAATTACAATATTCAACAAGGGATTTTGTCTTAGATGATAGAACACTAAAATGAGACCATTGAAAAATTATTGAGGAAATAATCCTTAAACATCCCAAAGTGTCTCATACCACCATGAAACATTCAAATCACAATAACCTAGAATATCAGGGGAATAAGAAGACTATTGATATGATATACCAAAGGGTAGTACATACACCACATGAATTGAATAATTTTTTAATAAGGCATATACTTCATAAATGTTAATGTTAGATGAGAAAAATCATTTTTACTTTTGAAATAAGGGTTCTTTTGGAAAATCATTTTTATTTTCCTTGAAATAATATTTTAAAATGTATATCCATAAAAAATCAAAAGTTTAGTACATTGAAATTATATTTGAGACATAAATTATGTCCCGCTGATGTGAAATCATGTAAATTGTTTTTAAATAATCTTTATAATTAAAACATTTTTGTGCGTTTTAAGGAATTCATTAAATAGATTTTAAAGTGAAAAGCCAAGTTTTCTTCCATAAAACCCGAAATTAACCAAAATACAATTTTCATGTTAATATTTTTTATTTTTGAAATATATATCTGGCTTAAAATAGATTATAGATTTAACTTTAAAATAGGTAGTAATTCAAGAAATTCCTTAAATCGGTCTTGTATTTCAGAATAACATTTGGATGATTTTTTATAAATAAGTAACTAACCATAAAATAATAAAGGATTATAATTGGTAAACATACATAGAACATTCACATGTAATTTATGAGAAGTAAATAAGAATAAATAATAATTTCATTGATTTTAGTATAGAATAAGACCAACCCGAATGAAAATAGAGGTTCGTGTAGAAAATACTTACAACTATGTAATTAATTGAATCGTCTGCCCAAAAATTAACAATCATCAAATGAAACATTGAATATAATTAAAATAAATATATTAATTATATGATACATATATGCTCAGTATACATGCACCTTACACATGTAAAGGTAGAAACTACGGAATATCTCACAAAAATGAAAGTGAGATGAAGAAACCCTTGCCCTAAGTCCTAAGGTGTTCTCCACATGATCTTAATGACCTTAATAATAAAATTTATTTTATTTAATTAATAATTTTCTATCCTCCTCTTCATTTAATTTATTTATTACAACCTTATTAAGTTCATTCATGTCCTTTTTATGGGTTAAGAGGTTCAATTCCATTGTCTGGGTCTGTTTGTTTCGTGATCAATATACTTATATTCATGAATAAAGAATCTTGTAAAATGTGGATAGTTGTCTAGAATTAAAGTTATTTGTTATTAGTGAACATATATAAGGTTATATGGTGGTAAATTTAATTTGGTTACTTGGAGTGAAGATGGGTAATTTTACAAATTATTTAACGATAACCATTTTGGTTAATTGGCAGTTTTTAAACACAATGTACTCATTTTTCTTTATAAATCAAAAACATGCATAAAAAAGATTAAAAACACATATATGAGACATAATATATATATTATAGTCTATTTAAACCATAATTATGGTTTCATGACCCTAATTGAAGATGGTAATAGCAATTGAAAACCCATCATCCTTGAATGTGCTAAATTAGCACATATCGAATGGTGTTTTTTACTACTATTATAAAAAAACGATAAAAGAGTGACGATATTAACTTCTGCCATAATCATAAAAAAAATTACAGTACATTTTTGTTACTAGTGTTTTTATAACATTTGGATGAGGAGTGGTGAGGATATAATATAAAACAAAGGAACTTGAAAAGAACGTAAAATAATTGAAAAGGGGTATTTACCTCTTCAATTAATCTTCTTTCAGAGCCAGTTTAGGTGATTGTATTTGTACTTTTTTTGAAAAAACATGCTTCTAGATGTCAGGGAGTAACATGGGAGGATATTTGAGAAGAATTTATACAATTCATGATTCCTGAGAGGAGTGAAGAGAAGAGGGAGTGATGAGGGGTTTTTATAGTGGAGGAGAGGGGTGATTTTTTAATATCTTATTGATTATTTTCTTATTTCTCCCAAGAAAAACAATAGTGTTGATTCATGTCGATATAACATTAATACGTCCATGTGAGTTAGAACCAAGTGTTCTTACAATAGAAATGATTCTTGTAATAGTGTATTTAACTCATAATGTATATATACAGTAAATTATTGTATTTTACTATTCATCACAAATTCAAATATTTATGAAAAATCAAAAAAAAATAAGCCCAAACATTTTTTAACTTTTAGAATTAAATAATGAAATCCAATTTATAGAAAATTATTTCTAAAAAAAATTAATTCAATTTGTAAATAATATCATAATTTATTAAAAAACAACATTATAACTATTACTCATTTTATAACACCATGAAAAGTTAATCAAGGTCTCATAAAATTATCTTATAACCCTCAGAAAATAAAATAAAAAATTTTGATTACATTTTATGAAAATAAATTTCCATTTTAAATTATTAAATTAATCATAAAATTTGAATTAAATTATTTATAACATACAAAAATACCGAAACATATACTATAATCATTTTCTCAATTATAAGATTTATAAATTGTATTTATAAATTAATGGGTGATGTTTCTATTTTTTTGGATGCTTTACTATTCATTAATATTCATAAGGGTGTGTTATTATTCATATGGGTCAAGTTACTATTCTAAAAAAATGTAAATTGATCATATCAAAATCTAAATATCTTACTAAATGAAACTATGTAGGTTAGTTTTTTGAAATTCAATTCACAGAAGTGAAAAAATAATGTTTATTGGAAAGATTATAACAAAGTGTTGTTTTGTAGAGACACAGTGTTTTATGAATTCAATATTTATTTCAAAAATCTTAGGGTGTTATATTCTCCCCTCCTTACAAAAATTTCACCCTCGAAATTTGAAATTGAACCTCTAAAGTTAATGGTTTATGCTTGAAAATTACAAACTGAGAATCCCGCATTAGGAATATGGTTAAAATATCCTCTTAATATGTCGGAAAGTAAAATGCATTGGTTACTACAAAACTATACATTCTAATCTGACAGCATGGTTTTGAAATAATAATAAAACCATCATGTTCTGATGAAAATGATAGATAACATGATCATATGAATAATCATTAACAAAAATACCATAAACTACAGTTATGAAAAATTTAATTGATATCATGAAATATATATATATTTATATATATGATAATTGGACAACATTTTTATTTAAGAAGGTTTTCCTATAGTTTGGAATTATTCCACTCTATAAGATTACAAATATACTTTTATATTTCAAAAACACAATCTTATTATTTTCTTGCGCCTTCAACTATCTATATATTATCTTTGAGTATCGGTTGCATCATGTGGTTACATTATGCTATAAATCTCATACAATGATAAACATAAACAATTTCTTAAATGGTTTAACTTTCCAAAATATTATGACCCAATACTTTAGAATCATTCCCATATCCATCCTTGCTAGATCCACATACACAGGGTCCTTGGAAATCCCCATTTTTTTGAACTCCATGACATATCCTACACAATGCATCTGCTACATTATTTTCATATAATCAAAATGAAGAAACCCTAAATTTTCACATTCCAAACACATGAATATCTTCATCATTTTCCTCTTGAAATATAATAATAACTGAAATTAACATAAAAATTATTAAAAACATGAATTCCTCCTTACACATATTATTGAATATATTTCTTATATCCAAAAATTTTTTAAACGCCATCAATGATAGTATAGACCACTTTTCTACAAGTCAATAATCATTTTTTGGGTATTCAGTAATTATCCATATAAAATATTTCTTCATCAACCTATTAATCATTAGGAATATGTTTATGGTTTTCTTTCCCTCAACCATACTCTTTCCAAAAATATTAAATTTCTCCTGAGTCACTTATCCTTGGTAGAAATCATCATACAACCTCAAATACTTAATGATATTATGATACAGTAAAATCCTCATATATTCAATAATTCTTATAATTGGTACAATTCTGATAAAATATTCAAAGGACATGATTCTAGAAGAGGCATATTAATCATTTCACTTTATCTGTGGAAGTATAATGACTTGATCATTATACAGTAACATAATTTGTATAATATTCCATTGATTCTTTGGACATTGATTCACGTAGTGTACCATTATTTTACAGTTGAAGCAATGTACATCAGAAACCATTTTCTTACCGTTGAAATTAAGAAATTGGTGTCATTTTTCTCCACACATATAACAAACTCCTATTCCTATCGTGCATTTTCCAGGGTGATTCTTTATATTGTTATCAAATTTTGGAAAACCATTCTATCCCTTCTTCCCTTTATGTATATTTTTCTCAGTCATCCTATTCTTTCCTTGCTTCCCTTCAAAGCCATATTACTTAGATAATTATTTAAATAACTTTTAAACTCATGATAATATTTCCTCATATGATGAGGACATTCACAATACTATCTTCATTATAAATGATGGCTTCATACCATAGGAGATATGATCCTTCTTACTCATTACATCAGGTGTATTGGTGAAGTTTCCTTTCCTTTTGTCATGCACCATTTCTAATCAATTATATATACTATATTAGCTCATAAAATTATGTACATTATATAACTTTAAACCTTATATAACTCATAACTTAAATTTATGAATCAAAAATCCTAGAACTATATACTCTAGTTACTTTATGGGCATAAATCCTTCATAATGGATTATAATGAAAATGTGAATTATCCTAAGTATATCCCCCGAGAGTGTAAAACTAGGTGCATAGTAAGGCCTATTGTTGTGTACCAGGTTACCCCGATTCAAGCCTGAAACACTTTATCATATTTATTACTCCTAGGTACGTCTGTTCCCAAACCATTTCCACTTATAGTATCCAGACATGAATTTATTTTCTAGGAAAATCTAAATAAACCATTCCAAACCAAAATTCTTGGATGTTCCTATATGTGTATCATCAATTCTATCTTAGTATTTTGTTATCTAATCAATGTTTTCTAAATCTAGTTTCCTTGTTTTCTACTAAACATTCTCTAATACCAACTGTAAAGACCATATCACAATTGCCCATAGGCGGTGCCTTATTACATTGCAGTGGAGTATAAACCAAGAATAATAATCCAAAAGGAACATATAGTGTAGTAGATTTGGAAAACCATATACTTACATTGGTTCTGCATTAAACATTGAAATAAAAAAACACACATTAGTTCTATTGGTAATATCCACAACTCTATGTTCATCCATACAATTCATTCATAAAACACCTATACGCATCCTGGGGAAAAATAAAACATATGAAAAGGGGTGAGCTCAGTTGCTCAGTAAGGGTAAACAATAAAGTAGAACATTTCATCAACATAAATATTAGTCATTGTGAATAACTAAAAACACATGACATTAATTATAAACATGTATGTACTATTGCAAGATTAAGATCTGAATAAATAAGTCCATTATAGTAAATAATCATGGGTATTCTTCTACTAAAATAACAATATGAACATTAAATTAGTAGATTCATAATGAGGGAAAATGAATATGATGTACATTCTAAAACATATAATCAAGGCCCATCCAAGACATCTAAAAATTATTAAGTCCTCGGCAAAAAGAATATCTAAAATGGGAAAGGCCTCATCCAAGTCCATGTCTATTTGACTCATGAGACCTACCGATTAAATGAGGGGATATAGTGGGCCCTACCCATCACTTACTAAGTCTAATTAATTCATTATATGAAATGGGTGAACATAATAAACATATACATTCATATTGAAACTAAAATATGAAATGAAAATAACTTTCCCCAATAATTTAACATAAACACTAACTATTTAGTGTTATACAGTGAATGGTATCAAGATAGCACATCCTTAACAAAACTAATAGGAAACCCATAAAATATATTATAGATGATATAATATGAGATAAATCTCTATTAATTACAATATTTAACATGGAATATATTTTTATATGAAGAAACATTTAATGAGACCATCGAAAAATTCCTAAGGAAATAATCCTCAAACATTCCAAAGTGTCCCATACCACTATGAAACATTCAAATCACAATCCCTTTGAATATCATGAGAATAAAGAGACTCCTTATATGATATACCAAAGGGTATTTCATACACCACATGCATTGAATAAGTGGTTAACAAGGCATATACTTCATCAATGATAATGTGAGATGAGAAAAATCCTTTTTACTTTTGAAAGAATAGTTGTTCTGGAAAATAAATTTTATTTTCCATGAATTTATACTTTAGTATGTATATTAAAAAAAATAAAAGGTAAGGAACTTCAAATTATATCTGAGGCACAAATGATGTCCTTCTAAAGTTAAATCTTGTAAAAAGTGTATTTTAATGAAGCTTTAGAATTAAAATATTTCAGTGTGGTGTAAGGAATTCATTAAATAGATTTTAAAGTGTAAAAGAATATTTACTTCCATAAAACCAGAAATGAACCCAAATAAAATTTTCATTTAAATTTTTTTTGTTTTTGTATGATATATCTAGATAAAAATATATTATACAGTGAACTTTAAAATAGGTAATAATTCAAGATGTTTCTTAAATCGGTATTGCATTTCGGAATAACTTTTAAAAGATTGTTTTCAAACATGTAACTAATTGTAACATAAAGAATTATTATGATTAGTAAACATATATAAAATCGTAATAGATAATTTATTAGAAGTAAATAATTAAAAAATCATTAAGGTGAGTAGAGAATAAGAACAACCATAATTAAAATGGTGGTTCGGGTTGAAAATACATACAACTTTGTTATCAACTGAATCTTATGCTCAATAAACATATAATAATAAAATTATACATTTACTATAATTAAAATAAATATATTCATAATATGATACATCTATGTTCAGTATACATACACCATACACAAGTAACAGTAGTGAATACCGAATATCTCACAAAAATGGAAGTGAGATGAAGAAACCCTTACCTTAAGTGTGAAGGTGTTCTCCACTTGATATTAATGACCTGAATAATCAAATTTTGGTTTATTAATTTAAATTTCAGAACCTCATACTTATTTAATTTATTTATTATTAACTTATTATGTTCCTTTATGGCCTTTTTATGGGTTAAGCGGTTCAATTTCATTGTCTGGTCTGTTTGTTTCATGATCAGTATACTTATTTACATGAATGTAGAATCATGTAAAATGAGGATGGTTGTCTATAATTGAATTTATATATTATTACTGAACATAAAAAATTTTAAATTGTTGTAAATTGTATTTGGTTACTTGGATTGAATATGAATCATAATAGAGATTATATTACGATAAGAGTTTGGGTTAATTGGCTATTTTTGAACACAATGAACTCATTTTTATTTATAAATAAAAATCATGTGTCAATAAGATTCCAAAACCTTATATGAGACATAATACATATATTATTGTATTTTTCAACCATAATAATGGTTTCATGACCATAATTGATGATGGTAATAAAAATTGAAAACCCATCGGCCTTGAATGTGGTAAATTAGCACATATCAGATGATGTTTTTTACTATTAGCATAAAAGAAGGATAATGGAAAGATGATAATAAATTATTATATAATAATAACAAAATTAAAGTAAATTTAATGTAATATAGTTTTCATAACATTTTTATGAGGAGTGTCGAGGATAGAATAGAAAACAAAGGAACTTGAAAAGAAAGTAAAATAATTTAAGTGAGGAATTTACCTCTTGAATTAATCATCCTTGAGATCCTCTTTAGGGGAGAGTATTTGGTATTTTTATGAGAAAAATGGATAATTGAAGTGGGTGACTATCTTGGGAGGATATTTGATAATGATATATACAAGGTTCAAGGCTTTAGAGGAGTGAATAGAAGAGGGAGTGATGAGAGGTTTTTATAGTGGAGGAGAGAGGTGATGTGTGAATATCTTATTCATTATTTTATTATTTCCCTCAAGACAACCAATAGTGTTGATTCATGTGTCCCATAATAGTAATAAGTTCATGTGAGTTCAAACCAAGTGTTCATACATTAGATATGATGTTAGCAAAAGTTTATTTAACTCATAATGTATATATATGGTAAATTATTGTATTTCACTTCTCATAAAAAATTCATGTATTTTAGAAAATTTCCAAAAACTCACCCCAAATTTTTTTTGATGTGTAGAATTAAAAGGTAAAATCCATTTTAAAAAAATAATATTCTAGGTATTTCTTATTCAATTTTTAAATAAAATCATAATTTATTTTAAAAATTAGCTTTATAACTATAACTCATTTTGTAATACCATGAAAAGTTAATCAATGTCTCACAAAATTATATTACAACCATTTTACAAAGAAATAAAAATTTATGATTACATTTTATGAAAATAAATTTTCATTTTAAATAATTAAATTAATCATAAAATTATAATCAAAATATTTATAACTTATAAAAATACCAATACTTATGTTATGATCATTTTGTCATTTATAAGACGTCAAAATTGTATTTATACATTCATGGGTGAAGTTTCTATTTTTTAGCCAATTTACTATTCTTTAGTATTCATAAGTATGTGTTACTATTTATAAGGGTAAAGTTACTATTCACCAAAAATGTAATTTGATCCTACCAGACTCTAAATATCTTACTGAAAACAATAGTGTATGTATGTTTTTCGAAATCAAAAACACTGAAGTGACAAAATTATGTTTATTGGTTAGGTTATATCAGTGTGGTGGTTTTTAGAGACTCAGTGTTTTATGCATTAAATATTTATTTACAAAATCTTAGGTTGTTACAATTAACCTTTTATTTTTATAGTGCTATGATTTAAGTAAAAGATAAACTCAAAAATAGAATTTTATTACTTTTAATATATATAATATTTTTTATAGGGATTAATATAACATAAGTTAAGTTATAGACCTAAAAATTAAATATTATTGAATTTTTTTAGTCAAGGAATTTTACTTTTAATTTTTAGAATGGAAATAAGTACCTCAAATGCTTATGAAATCTCAAAATAATATTACTACAATTAATATAAAAATTAAATAAAAGATTTTAAAAATAATAAATTTATTATAATTTGAGTTATTTAGGTTGTCCCAAAAAAATTAGTTAATTTTATCATATTAGAGATATTTAAAATGTATATCATCAAACTACATTTCTTTCATGTTATTTCCAATGTCAAATTAAATGAATACTTGAAAAGTTATATTAATGATATTTTAAATTAACTAGTATTTTATTAAATGAGATAAAATTCACTAAAACACTTCATAATCACCCATGTGAATAGGGTATCGATGAAAAAACAACCACAATTCATTTGGGGTAAAATTTCAATTTTATGGTAACTTTCATAACCCTTAACGGTAGAAATCATTAATATTTTGGAAATGGTAAAAATTTATGATAGGTATTAAAAATAAAAAGATAAATTTGAAATAATTAATACAACCATTGAAAATTATATCAAATTGGATTATTTCAAATAATTCACTTTTTATCATTTATTTATATTAGTTCTGATCTATTTTAATTTGAAAAATAATTTATATTAATTTATGAAATTATGAAATTACAAGAATACATATCCCGTCATTTATAAATGGAAACCCCTTATCTCAATTATATACATCAATTTGAGTAATATAGTTCAATAAAACCCTACCCTTTTCTTATCAAAACATACTAATCCATGTTAAAGATGTTATTTTATTCACAATATACCAAACCTGTGTCCTTTAATAGGATACCTAAAGAAAGTCTACCAAAGAAGTGTAATCGTATTTACCGACTCTTTCTAGTTTATTTATTATTATACATACTATGAATATATTTTACCCAAAATGAAATAATAAATATAACTTAATAAAGACAATAATAATTTATTTTATGTTTTTTACAACCATATTCTACTTTTTTCTATCTTACGGAATGCGAGAACATCTTTCATGTGTACGTACAACTTACCATCTCCATATCGAGGTCTAATTTTTTCATCACCTATTTATAGTAATCATTAGAAATATGTGAATAATGGTTATATGTGATATTTAAAAAATAATTATTCTTTTGTTTTTTAATTTAATATTTACATTATTACATTCTAATTTGTTGGAAAATTATAATGTTGTGTGTGTGTAAGTGCGGACTACCACCTCCACGAAGTGATGCGATTCTCTTATTATTTAAAAATTATATGAATGGTAATACGGATATAATTAATGAATATATAAATTATATATAACAAAAAAATAACATAAAGGTTAATAATTATTTACATTTCTTTTTTTTCATCCTTCAAAAATAGACAACAATATTCATGCATATATATAGCCTATAGTCTTTATAAGTGGTGTATTTAATTTTTTATCTATACCATTAATGGATCACCCTAAATAAATATGTATTGAATATATATGATATTTATATCATTAATAATATTTTTTTGTATTATGTAACCATGATAAAGACACAATAATTGATACTACTAAATCTAAACATACATGAAAAATGAAGACGTGGACACCCAAAATAATGATAATGATAAATAATTATTAAAAAATGGATAATAAAAATTTTAAATGGGTTATATATAATATCAAATAAAGTTATATGGTTTTATTATGTATTTTTAATAAATATAAATTTATTATATTGGATGTTAAAATAACTTACGAGGAATGTCGAATATAAGGAAAGGGGTTTCATAACTCAGCATCCATTCATTGAGTTATACATATACATCATTAAGTATGCCATACCATGATTATGTGTGAAACAACCTCTCATTCCATTATTTTTTCTTTAATAAAATCATTTGATTCAGTCTAGTTATAAATAACCACTTAATTGATAATTTTCACTTCAATGAAATGTCTTTTGCAAGGGATTTTTCTCTAATTTCCACTCCATTGAGTGATGCTTGGTATTATGCCCAAATTTAATTTCATGTGGTGTATATATTACCTAGTTTGTTTATTTGAGATGAATATATATATATATATATATATATATATATTCATAATGACTATAAATTAAATTCAGTCTTGATCTTTCATGGGGTTATAATTTAAATGTTACCAAATTTGTAATAATTCACTTTACAATCTCATTTTTCACAGATTGCCTAATTTTTTTAGAAGAATATTATAATATTTCCCTAATAAATTCCATCTATTTTCATATACTATACATATTTTTGAATTTTATTTATTTTCTTCTCTATTTTCCACCCTTTATAACTTGAATCATGAAAATAAATATTTAAATGAAAAACTAATCTTATTTAACTTTTTATTGGGAATAGTGTTATTCAAGGACTATATTTTTCTACATTGAAATAATAATTTCTTTTTTATTAGTAAAATTATTTGGTACGGAAATTTTAGGTTATCCTTAAATTTTAAAATTATTTGAAAATAATATTTATAATATTTTATACAAGGGTTAATTTTAACATTCTTTATAAAAATTCAAAAGGAACATTTTCTTTTTAATGTATACAATTATAATGAAACACATCATTATAATGGTATTAAATTTATTAGATTCATCTAAAATATTTTAATGTTATTATAAATAAATATTTATAAAAAAATTATAATGATACACTTTATCGTTATTTTAATCTTTTAAAGACTATGAATTACTTCAAAATTAACTTTTTAATGGTTATCTTTATTATATTTTTTAATTTTTTGTAATTAAAACTATCCTAAAATATTCACGTTCTTGTCATCATATTTAATTTGAAATTCATTTATATCAAATATTTTATTTTTTTTATTATGGATATTCTGGTAACCTAAACTATAAACCATTTCTACATTTGATTTTATTGTATTATTTGGATAAATATTAATATGTTGTATTCTTTATTAAATTTATATATTTAATGATAAGTAATATTGATTATGAATTAAATATAACATTTAATATATGATGAATGCATTATACTGGTGGTGATTTGTGGAGATCAGAATTATCTAGCCCCAAGATGCATCTATAGGACTCATAAGACAAACTATTTAGAGAAATTCAATTGGTTTTAGTATATTCACTCGTCAATTAAACTATCTTGGGGAGAGTTTATGACAGTAAAGATAGCATGATGTATAGAATCATGAAATATTTGTAATTTCCATCATTTGGAATTTAGTTATTATTATATATGTGATTTCAGGAATGATATTATCCATGGAAGTGTTTTTCCTCATTTTATTGATTAAATTAAAATTATTTTTAGTTATTTACCATTATATATTGATTATACCTTATTTATCATGATATATTTTGTTTTTTTTACCCTGACTAAGAATTTTATCTCGTACATTATTTTTTTCATTTCCCCAAGATATGATTAAGGAGTCATTGAATGTGTTTACGGAAGAATAATATTTTCATTCACTATGTTTTGTCAATTATTTTCAATGTAAATTGGGAATCATGATTTTAAATAGTTCTTCCAAAATACTAAAAAAAATTAGTCCTTTCAGATGATATCCTTTGTTTATTTTTTCTATATAATAATATAGATATCATCTATGGGATATTTTAGATGAGACATCTATAATACTATAAAAAACATTCCTCCTATATCTTATATCCAATGGTTACTTTATTTTATTATCACTATATAAAAGAGATATCATATTGAATATAGAATTGTTAATTAATCATGGTAATATAGATATGTTATTAAATATCACATTACATTTATAAATATAAAATAAAATATATTGTTTTCTTTGAGGAAACTATTATTTTCCCTACAAAAGCTATGAATATCTATCATAATATTCTTCCAAGAATCCTTGGAAAAAACAAATACAGGTTGAGAATAAATTCCCAATAAGGGATAAGTGTACCTCAAAATATCTTGAATAAATAAGGTATAATAAATATATAATGTTAAATAACTGAAAATTTTCCATATAATCAATAAATTGAACACAACAAATAATATAAAGGAATAAATGTTGATAAAATGATGTCAATTTAATAATAATATGAGTTTAAATTTTTGTTGGATATCATATCAATTAAAATAATCACTTGTAAATCAATAACAAAATTTTAATTAATACAATACATAATTTTGTGCATTGGAATCTTTTCACCAAGGCCTTGTGCTAATAAATCTATAAATACTTTCAACACCTCTTGAAGATAAATCTATATAAATGGGAAATTACTTAGCTAAAACACTATCTATTTTATCTTAAGGTACATACCAATGCATTGAGGGGATATATAATTCATGTCCCCTCCTATAACTTAATATTTTTAATTAATGTAGCAAAATAATAAACTATACAACTCAATCAACATTATCTAATAGAAATTTTCTATATTCGAAGAACAAGAAAATGAAATATTAATACTTTCCCCAATCAAATTGATCATAAACCATGTAATGAAATAATAATGATGTTATTATTAGAATATATCCATAGTTTTGTATTATTAAAACAATGTGTTTTATTGATTGATTAATAGAAACGTCACAAATACATCATTAAAAAATTATTCATAAAAGTACCCTTTTCACCTTGAAATTATAATTAAAAAAAATTAAATATTAGGGAAAATTTATTTTTGAAAATAATAATTTAATATATTAATTTAAACTTAAAATAATTTACATTTCATAATTTTTAGATATTCAATGCATACACTATGTGTAAAAATAATGATTCTTTTCACAATTTTGATAAAAATTCAAAGCTACCTTATAAAGAAAACAACAAGAACAATAATTTTAAACTATTTGAAAAAATAATTGGTAAAAATTTATTTAATAAATCCTTGGATAATATTTAAACATTATTTAAAATAATTTATAGAAAAATTGGATACGGAATAAGAATATTTTCCACAAAGTTAGAAAAACAATGTCAGTTTTCCAAAGAAGACATTATTTTCTTATATTCTTTACATAAAAGTTGGATAATGTATAGAAAAATTTAAATTTCAATAAATAAAAATATTAAATGGATTAAAATTGGGTATTTAGTAGAATGATAAAATAATTCTCCCAGCGGACGCTTCAACATAAACAATACAAAATAATGATGATATTGTTAAATAAACCCCAACCTCGCATCTTTCTACCTTCAATTATTCGAAAATAATTTATAATAAATATATATTTATTATAAATATATTCTATAACCATAATTATATTTATCATACCATATAAGATTTAATTATAACCTTTTATAAACTATTAAAAAATAATTTGTTATTAAAATCACTGTTCTGGGTGATAAATGCTTCTTTTTTCACGTATGTTTGGTTTGGTAGTTTTGATCCTTATATATTGATAATGGTCAAACAATATCCATAATACTAATAATGATATAAATATCACATGTTTGCATGAAATATATATATATATATATATATATATGGTTATCCATAAAAGGTATATATGGAAAAATAAATTACAATATTCATGGATATGGTAGGCCATACGTATTCTTGAATGATGGTTTCACTTTTTAAAAAATAGAACAAAGGAAACATAAATAATAATTAATCATTTCTAGATTATTTTTAATAAATATATATGACATATTCAATAAATCTATCTTTATAATCATCCATAAAAATGAAAATGATAAAATAAACACATCTCCTTATGGAGGTGGCAGTGCACACGTCCACACGAGTGACATAATTGTTTCACAACAAATTTGAATTGAAGAATATATATATGATATTACTATTCCAGAATCATAATAATATAACTAAAATAATATATAAACATTAAACACATCAAAATACCCATCCATATATTATGGTTATGAAAATTAATTGAATCGCAATGTGGAGACGGTAAGTCATTCGTACGCATGAGTGATACATTCACATTCTATTTTAGGGGAAAATGTGGATAATGGTGGTTTCATAAAATTAATAATATTATTGTATATTTATTATTCTACTCTTTTTATTTTTTTAAATATAAAGTGGATATATATATATATGTTATACGAATAAATAAATTAAGAGGTCGGGTAAGACGATTACCTTTTCTTCGGTAATCCACATGTATATACCTAATTAAAGACCATTGTAAGTGTCATTAAATAATACCATAACCTTTAATTATTTTTATGAAGGTTTACAACAAAATTTATTAGGTTCTGTTTGAGATATATTGCACAATGTGTTGTAGAGAATATAATATTGGGGCTCTATTTTATAAGTGATTAGGGGGGAAATCTTAGATGTTCCTAAAACATTAAAATATAATAAATTAATTATCACGTAAATTTTTTTAAATATTACATATATTCAATGATATGTTTGGATATTGAAGAAATATAATTAAAAAAAATTAAATTTGGACAGTTTTAAGCTATAATTTAATACATGTTTTTAGTTTAACACATTTGGTTACCTATTTTAACCTAAATGGTTTTAAATAATTTTTACTCATGAAGGGTTATAAGTTTACAGATAAGTTATCTATTGGATAATAAATTTATAAGGGATTAAATTTAAGACCATATTTTATCTCTCTGTCCAAATTCGTTATTTTTTATCATTTCCAAATAAATTAATAAAATATTATTTTTATAAAATATCATTAATATCATTTTTTGACACTATACATATAATTTGAAATTAAATTTGTGATGGAAAATATGGATTTAGAATATAATACCTTCACACATCCCTAATATTTCATATTTATCTAAAAAATTCATAGATCACTATAACATAGTCAAATTATATTACTTCTAATATTTTTTTAAAAATACATTTTTCTATTAATTAAAGAAATATTGTGTCATCATTTCATAAGAATTTATATTAATTATATAAAATCACTAAATATTATAATTAAATATCCTCTATGATATTAATTTAAATATTCCCAAATTAACTGTTAATATTTATTCAAAACCTTTTTTTATCCCATTGTTACCGCATAAAAGTTATTTAAAAGTAAGAGACTAATATTTTGTGTTTTCTTTATTTTAAATATTATATAGGTCATTTTCATGGACATGTGTCCTATAAATAATAAAATACTTGTAATAAAGTGATAATTTTTGAATCTCCTTCATCCATTCTATATTACGATAATAAATTGTGACCATAACACTTAGTTTTAACCAAACATAACCAAATTGACACATTACCGAGGGGATAAATTATACCAAATTTACTATTTATTACGACCTAAACTAAATGGGACCTATTTAATAAATATGGAACTCTTTATTAAGAATATGTAATCTATTTTTTGTATTAAACATTTATATGGGATAAAATTTAATTTAAGTTAAAAATAAAAAATGTAACCATAAAAAGGTTTTAAAAAAATTCTTTTTTGCATAAAAATGTTTTTATAAAAAATTCAACAATAAAATCTATTCAAATAAAATTAATTCAATTGTTTATAATATAAGTGACCTGATTTTACTTTTTAACCATTTTAAATAAAAACGCAACTCTATAAATTCTTGAAAAATAAATATAACTTTCAATAAAAAAGAAATATTTTTCTCCATTCACTAGACAATCCATCATTTTAGAAGAATGAAATAAATTACTCTAAGATAAATCTGACATGATGATTAAAAAATTAGAAAAATTTATTAAAACAAAATTTCAAAAATTTATAGGATATAATTTTAATATTCTTTTTCAAAAATTAATAAATACCATTCTTTAATATAATGTCTTTTGAAGAATGAAATATAATTTCTAAAAAAAATAAGTTTTTATTTCCTAAGAATTATTCAATAAATTTTCATTGAGTAATTCCATTATGTATATCTTTATTTAATAATGTAGATAATTAAATTCATACCATCTAATTCAATATATAGGTTATAATGTTCTGATTTAAATAATAATATTTTTCGGGTCGTTTATGATAGGTATTGCGTATTTTATGTGCTATCAAGCGTACTATTAATTTAAAATCTCTTGGTGTCACATTCTTCATGTTATCATAGACCCTTCGTATAAGATTCATTTCTTAGAATAATTTTATAGATACATTCACACAAGTTTGGATTTTGGGAAATATATTACAACAAAAATATTAGATAATATTTTATCTCATGTTTTTTACGAAAATGGTCTGGGGGACCCACTATTAAATAAAAACAAAATTAGAATTATAAAAGAATAAAAAAATTGGTCATACATAAAATTTCTACCCTCAAGTAAATGTAAACATCAAAAAATATTGTTTAATTATGAGAAAGAAAGTAAAATTCATATTAAAAATGACAGAAAACATCATCATTTTAGACAAAGTCTTCACCCAAAAAATAGAACATTTTGGAATGCTCCACAAATCTGGTAACCAATTGAGTTGACCTTGTACTCATTCTGGTTATGAAATTAGAATAATCTTTTCTAGGTTTTCTTTTCATTATAGGGGAGTGGGATAGACCACCATTTATCTACCTACCTTGGATCAATTTGTCTCTGTAAGTAGATTTCATTTTCAAGACTTTTCATCATTATCTATGACAGAAATATTATCCCATTTTCTTATGATTGAAAAGTGTTGTTAACCTCTTTGACAGTCTGATGAGAGACCACTTCCTGCTGCACCAATCAAAGTGGAGGGAACCCAAATGTGTTCAAGATTAGGAATCTCGTCTTGAACTACCCAATATGGATATCTTAATCCTGGGAAGATAGAACAAAAATATTAGAGACTTCTACAGCCTCCATAAAACTAGAAAAATTATAGATACCAGCACCACCTAAGTTAGTAACAGGTGAACTCTCCTACTCATCTTCTCTTTAGAAAAGGATGGTACCTATTTTCTTCATTATTCTATATGATGAATTCTAATGCAGGTCAGTCCAAGATAGATCATTCATGCTATAATTGTAATAGATACTATTAAGAGCATCACTATACTATATAGAACTAGAACCATTTGACATCATCAATAGGGAAGATGCATTCCCTTAAAAGCATCATCGACACAAGTAATGACCTCAAATATAGGATTCTTCCTGGTAACATTCTCATTCATATCATAGGAGTGGTTTTAAGGTTCATTATTATTAGAATTTGGATCAACAATATCAAAACATTGGTCTTTCTTATACATTTCTCCCGTAAAAATAGTTTCATTATTCTCACTAATGAGGCATACTTATCAATTTATTAAATTACTAAAAGATATATTATAATGTCTAATTAGATTACAAATTGGGTATAATGAAGGTAGGTTTTCTTATAGCACAATAATATCTAGATCATCATTGTTAGTGGAAAGCGCCACCTTCATAGTTATAATTAAACTCAAGTCTACCTCAACTAGAAATCAATAGAAATAATCTAATCCAACTTGTTCTGTTGTTTTTTCAATTTTTATTGTCACTCAAAAAGAAGAATAAATATCAAACAGAATAATTTAGTGTCAATATATCCAATTTAAACGAAAAATTCTTACCCAAACATGCACAAATGATTTTCTTACCTCGAAGTGATTGAACCTATAATTCCATTCCTAGATTCAAAAACTACTTGGTTTCAAAGAAACCGAACCAAATACATATTATTTATTATTTTAATCTGAGTTTGGGAATAGTATTTGGAAGAATCCATTCCTTATTGGAATACATTTCAAATTATAATATCTTGAGATCATTAACAATTTAAAAAACATATCCTTCCATTTCTATATCTTTTTCTCCTTTGGACGTAGAATGCATCTCATGATAGAGTGGAGACAAAAATCATGACTCTCTAAAACTGCATCTTGTCTCACAATAGCTCTAACAGTGTCACCTATTTAAGAAATACCACCTGAATCTATATTATTGAAATCTGGGAAAATTTATTGAGAAAAATAATCCTTACTTCCATCTATATTCATCAATATCTCCTCTCTGGAAGAAGATCCAAGAAAAATAGTTTGAGTCGGGAAAGGATTTCTCGAGGAGGAGGGCTTCATGGAATCTTTACTCGAAGAGGTCTGGAAAACATGGTGGTAGTTATCCATAGATCCTTCATAATCATATTTATGTTGATTTACTGATGGAGTATTCTCACCAAAGATCATATTTAAACATAATAAGTACGACAGATCCAAGGAATAAGGGAACCTTAGAGTTCAACTTCATCAACCCAAAGAAACTACCAAGACCTCTCTCATGTCATCTTCCATTTCTCATCTCAATTGGAATATGACATGGAACAATTGACTATATCCTTACAAAACTCAAGGAATGAATCTTTTTCATTAAGAAATGAGCCTTTATGTCCCAACCAACTTGAAAAGATCGTCTCCAAAGATGAATCATCCAAAAATAAGTTAAAAGAGATGGCTATGAAGAATATGAAAAGACTATTTTGGAACCTGTCTGGAACTCAATATTAGATTCATGGAAAGATAAAGGTATAATGTATACATTACTTATAAATAATCCTACAGCTGACACATTATATTCACAAGGTGAAAAATCCAGCTTATGAACAACATATTAAGCATGTTGAGACAACGGTTGACCTATGTAGATGATTGGGTCTCACAACCCTATCTATTATGATGAACCCAATGTTTAATCATAAATATAATAATCCCAAACATACTTTTCTTATAACCTATTAGAACCTCCACCAAATGATCCCTGATGATACATATGACATGCACATCAGCGGATGTGTTGAATATGGTGCAATGTATTTCAACCCTTTCATGGGATAACATAGTTTTCTAAGCTAGTTAACTTGTAATGACATTAATTTGGGCCAATTATCATATATATAAGGTGAATATGTTTATTAGACAATTCATTGAAGTCCATTTTTCCCTAAATCTTGAAAGGGATGTACTTTTAAAGCTATACCCATTGAATAGTCATAAAGATTCGTATATCAAAAGGTAGAACCAACCCAAATACTGAGAAAGTGAAGGCCATGTTTCAATTATCCACCCTAGAAAGATTAAATTTATCAATAATAACATACACTAAACCCCACTCATACTATTGTAAATCTAAAATTAAATAAGAATATTTCCTCCACCCTGAAAAACTCATCAAATTAAGGTCCACCACATTTCACAGGGATTGAGGAATTTATATAAAATATCATCACAGTTGTCACCCAATATATCATCACAACCCAAATGATATGTAAATGTAGTAATGATGGATTATCTCCAACCACATCCCATAGGGTTATGGGAATTTATTTCACCTTTACCTCCCCTATTAATAATTTTGGTTCTCTCTATACTAGAAATCAATTTTAACGACACCCAACAACCACTTCTGTAAATTTTTGATCCACCATGCACATATTGGGGAAATTCATAGATGGAATGGATGTATATTATTTAAAAATTCCATTATTCATATCATACACTAGGGTTAAGTGAGTAGGTAATATAAAACCACAAAAAATCAAACTTAAAAAAACAAAGAGGTTCATTTCAAGAATATATTAGAGTCGGCCATTGAAAATAATTATGATGGAAGAAATCACCCTATAACATTGAATAATATAATATTATGGAGCCAATGCATAGATATACCTTGGTCAATATAGTTACCCCTATATAAAAATAAAATCATATAAGTCATTGAAGAGAATTTATTGAATAAAATTATACTTGTGTTGATACTCATGTGGAGGGTGTACAAACTAAGCATTAGTGGTAGGCTCAAAACATATCAACTCCTAACAATAATTTTATTTTTCCATAGAATAAATTCCCCAATGAAAAAGGAAAAGGCATTAATATATCGAATTATCCACCTAAGAATATTATCACAGCAATAGTTGAAGAATTATTTTCTAGTTATGATTATATGATAGATGAATTAAAAAATACAAGGATTAGTTTCTCAGGGGAAGAACTCTAAAAAAATAATCATTCAATAAAAGTAATTTCATATCCTCCAACTTCTCTGAATACTAAAAAAATGGTTATACATCTATTAAGAAAAACATATGGTCAATGAGTTGGCCCTAGATCATTGAAACCTATATATTTAAAATTAATAGTCTAGGAATATTGTTATTTCTGTTTTAATGCAATGAATATGTAATTATTTATTGAAATTAAACCCTATTTTAGAGAAATTATTTACCAAAATCAATATATAAAAGTCACCCATATAAAAACTCACCCACTATAAATAAAACATATTCAGTGTAGTTTGAGTATAATCATACCCATATGAAATAGCTAGAAGAAATGTATGGATGTTGTGCACCAATAAAGTAAAAAGTAAACCTTATCTCAAGTTGGAGGACCCAATCCCTCTTCCATGAGTCATTGGAAGCCAGAAATTCACATCATTATATTGAACGATAAACCTTGGAAAATATTGGACACACATTTTGTCCCACTACAGGCCCATTATGGGTAAGACAGTGCAACAAGATGTTATTAATCTTAAGTTCTAAGTGCAATGTTTTTTAGGATAACAAATTTACTATTATTTTATCCTACCGGAAAGAAAAGTGGAGAATTAGAAAGTATTGTATCACCATTTTCTATATCATTATAATTCCACCAAGGGGTAGATGATTCTTATAGACCTATCATAACAAAAACAATATGAAATTGTGAATGTATCGTATTTTATCTTAATGTGTAACATCATAAGATATTCACTTAAAATACATCCACTGTGTGGAAATCATGTTGAACATTTCATATATGGTTTCAAGGATGAGTTGTAGACACTTCTTGTCATGAAAAAAATTCCCTAATAGGTTAGGAAAGTTAGTATGAATAACCCAATGTATGAAACATAATATCCATAATAAAGAGACCAAATATTAATTGATACTAATGAATAAATAATGGATTACTATAAAATATGATAAAATAGTATTCACACTCAATCAAGAACTAGAGATAACTTCATCTCCAAACCCTAGTCAATATTTTGTGGATCTCTATCATGAATGATCACTAAACCAGTATTTCCCCTTTATGAATCTAATAAAAAAATGATATACCCAATGATTGAAGATATAATGAATAATAATTACTCTTTCAGAAAAGTGGATGTCCCTTGATTATTTATTTCATTTCAAGAACATGATACACTTACAATATTAGAAATAAAGAGACCCATATTGGCCAATTTTCATGACCACATATTTCCCATACCATCAAAAGTTGAAAATTATTATATGTAACAACATTTTCTTTAAAGACATACATTGGATGATAGGTGACTCTGGATAAGTTAATTTGGGTCGAACCCCAACACATGTAAGTTTTGTTTCCATTATTCTTATATTATAAGAGGGAATTCTATCATATTAAAAATTGTTGCATGAGACAGTTCAATAATTGTTTTAATCTTAATTTATTTGATTGATCACATGGAATCATCAAGGTCTAACTTAACCAGTTAGTTGTATTCGCCACCACCTCAAAAATCACTGACTCAACCACTTTAATATCAGGGACCCCAATAATAGTCTTGACCAATGGAGAAGGAACCATGTATTGAAAACAGTATGGAAACCCAAATAATCACTAAATCATTTGAAACCCTTAAATAATTCATACATATTTAATTTACGTAATGGGTACCATGAAACCAAATAGGAAAATTATCTTGAAAATGAAAATTGTTTTCTTTCTATCAATGTGATTCATCTAATTAATAAATTTTATGATGATGACAGTTCATTTGAACCCTACTACACTGCATATAATTGGAATCAAGGTCGATTAGGATATGTATGTAGAATGGGCTAATGAGTTTGGGGAAGATGGGGATATAGTCCTATTCTAGAGTTAGGAAAGATTCCCATATAATCTATATATTTATCCAAACCCCATATGAAATTACATTAGTGAGACTAATGAGATCATGGGTAAAGTATCAAATGTTCTAGGACCCAATTAATTTTCATTATATAATAATATTTATTTTCATGAATAAAATTTTCTAATTCAATGTGTAGAGTTGAAAATGTTTCGTACGCCATCCCATTAACATCAGGTATTCCCCTTACTCTGACTGAAGAGATGGAATTGTTTTCATAATTACTTCTATTGAAGAAGCCAAAAACCTAAGAATAGACACCATATGAAGACATATAACCATGGAAAAAAATATAATTTTGTAAACAAATTATCAACTTCTCTATATAATATCTCACATATATATTCCCTTCATCAATTCAATGAGATTCAGGTAGTTTTGATTGAATCTCTATAGAGTGTAAATGAATTTGAAGTTGAGGGCACTAGAGAAAAGGATTATCATTAACATACTAGACTAATAGAATGATATGTGGTTATTTAATTTGTGGAATAGAATTTATAATATAACATACAAGGTTACATTTGACCTCTATACCTGATAAGAAAAATCAATTGTTTTGATATCCTTCAATCCCTACTCAACAATGGCTCTAGGATCAACCTGATACTGTTTTATACCCTTAAAAACATCTATTTCATAAATACTAACCTCTATTCTCAAATATGTACTTTTAGGGACATAATAAAATTAAAAATTAAAAATCTTGTAAAGATACAATTATAGACTCAATTTGGTTACTTTATCTAAAACTCCAATTGCTTGGTCATCCCCCCGAACACGTCATTCAACGTCCTACTGGGAATGATATATCTACACTTTCACAGAGTAGTATCATAAACATTTCATCAATGTTTATAATAAATAATGAAAACCTAGGTCAGGTTACTCTATAAAGATATTTCCGTGTTTAAATCACGTTAAGCCCAATATATAGAATCAGAATTCTATGTAAAAGATAGAAAATAACTTGTAATAGATGATATTTTCTTAAACACCCCACCAAATGGTTTAAATATCACTTAATAAAATATGTGGAGGTAAATTATCGATGGATCTTCAAATACAATTAATTGAGTTAAAGCACCGATCTAGAATCATTAGGATTGTAATTTCTATTCAATTAGAGGAATCCATAATAACTCCACCTCTATTTGAACTCTGGTGGCCAAACCACCCTTTGAGTGTCACTATTTCTAGGATTATTAATGTTTCCCAATAATGGCACTTCAGAATCATCCTTGGGATCGGTGGAGCTTTACCTGACATGCTCCTTGAGTTTCATCAATATCAATATTAACTTTAATAAAAATAAATCCCACATATTATAGATGGGGTATCAATGTTCTACCCAAATTTCATTTTTTTTGTGAGGATGATGCACCATTATCAATGGTATCAACGTGATATTTAGAATCAAATTGGTGTTACATGTGCATGGTTTATGATTGAAACACCACTAAGTTTTCTCCAGTGACCATCTTTTTCTTTATCCCTTGCAATGAAAACAACCATGTTTCTAGTGTTATTCCCAGTGAAAAGGTAGATGACTATAATGATGAGGATGTGTATGAAGGTGATGAAGATATTACATATTACCCTCACAAATATATGGAATGAATCCCCACAATATTTAATGTACATAGTAAACTAAATCACTATAACCGTGGTGACCTATGAACCACATGGATCAATATTTTGATATTTATGACAGAAACATTGGAATATATAAAATCACTAAAATGATATCAAAATGGATTTTCTATGAATTCAATACACATTTTATGCCAATACTCTAGTGTAGCCACCAAATATCAAGGTCATCCAAATTATCATCATGTGTGTAAACTTTTGGAAAGAAAAATAAATCCAACCATACCATCCAATGTGGAATTTGATATGTATGGGCTCATCATGTTCAAATTTATTTGACAATTCTAATACCTAATGTGGCTATCCAAAATAGTCTATGTTAAAAATATGAATAAATAATATGACTCTATAATTGATTCATAATTCTAAAAATTCATTGGTCATAGGACAAATTTGTTGTACCGATCACTAAATTATTTGATTGATTCCAATAAATGATTAAAATAACCCTCCTTTGAGTATGGATAATTTGGTTATAACTATATTTTCAATATCTTATAGTGATGAATAATTTAATACATTGAATGTGACATAATGAGTTTATTATTTTCAAGTGATGTAGTTCGACCCAATGAACATCAGTGCTACATAATATCTCATGATTCATCTTATCTTCAAGACCCTTCTACGGAAGGTAGTGGATTAATATGTGGATGATCTTGTTGTCAAGTATATATTGTGTTGTAATCTCCATTTTGACTTTCATATGATCCTTAACAAACATGGTAGAAAAATATTAAAAATTAATTTGTTAAAATTTTATTTTAGGGTCCCATCATGAATGTCCCTCGGAATTTCTATATTCTACCATGGCATTATTGTTGATACTGCAAAGGAACATGAGATTATGAACATTCCCCCTCCTCGTGAACTCATTGAATTTAGGAAAATTAATGGACATATCTCCTATATTCAATACTTTATTAAGAGTCTAGATAGTAGTGTTTTTCACTCAAAAAACATATGATGGAAGGAATAAAGAACAAGTGAGATGATTTCTTTCAGAAATCTCTTGATAGCCTCAATCATGACCTTATGAATCCACAAGTTCTGGTAATTTTTAAATAAAGGATGTTACACATTAATTTTTTGGATACCCTATAGTGATCACATGGTGTGATAATCACCAAGAAAATTCACATTGGAAAGCAGAAAAAGATATATTATTCAATAGGGTGATACTCGATACCAACACCTAATATTCTAACTTTGAGAAGAGCTACCATGGGCTGAGATTTCCAACAAAAAATGTTATACATATCATGAATTACCATGAGGTATATTTTGTTTCTCATATTAACTTGATTATGTATATCATAATCCATATAATTTTGAATGGATGTTTACTGTGATAGAAAACCATTTTACAATAATACGATATATAGTTTTTATTAAGGAAATTAGTCAAAGGACATGAATTTTTATACATTCTTAAAGTGCATAAAAATCAATAAAATAAATTCTTCAATATGAGACTACTTGATAAGGAGTTGATCACTTTGTAAAATCCACCCCAAGGGTTGGAGATATATTTTGATAGTTCCATAATAAGTCCAAAATGGAAAAAGAGTGGAATATATGAAGAAAATGAAGGTTGCATTTGGAATTTTCTTCATCTTACAAACATGGTCTACCATTTCATATTCATTCCTTATATATATAAGACACTCTAATAATGAATCCTAATACCACAATATCATCACTAGTTTTAAGTTGTCTCTCCATAATTTTGTTATCCCATCATATCTAAATGGTTACTTGGATATAGTGATCAAAAAAATTAATATTGAATATTCCATAATGATGAAAGATTGTATTACTCAAAATGATCATTATAATAAAATTATGGTATAATTATTTATTGATATGACTCATACATGTCTCCTTCAATAATTTGACACCCATTCCAAATCCTTATCCAATACAGCTACCGGTTTTGCAGATTCTGATCAAGACGAATTGATTGTTCTCATTTCTCGTGGATGGATCATCAGTATATTTATCATACATAATATGAAATAAATTAGTTACTTATAAATAGTCTCTAATAAGGATATAATAAAAAAGTTATGTTATAAAAACTGGTTATTGGATATACATTATCATGAAATACCTCCAAAATGGGACTCTCACATTAGATATAGTCGAAAAAGAACATATAAGTCAATGGTTGGTGACCTTCACCTTTAATGATGGAAATATTTCTAAAAAGTCCCCTATAAATGATGTTGTTATGGAATAGACCTCATATTTATTATGGGAATGGAATCTCTCCCCATTATGTAGGAAGTTAATGTTGGACCATATTATTCCCAACAATCATGATCAAATCTCTCATATAAAATTAATAGGCCATAGTAATTTTGAACAATGATTAAAAATAATTTCATAGATTCTTCTAAAAGAGCCCATGAATGTTTGAGACACACATATTTCATATATTAAAAAATAATGTTATTATATACTTAATATTAATCTTGGATATATTTTTATTGGATTATGTATATTATGTGGACATTTTCTATGGTCATATCCTGGAAGTTCAAGCATATACTCAATACCACCAACTTCTTCTCTAAATGGGTAGATGTCAAACACCTCAATAATATAAAACCTAATACTATCCTAAACTTCATAAATTCACATAATTTCACTATATTTGTTGTCCCTCAGTTGATATTTATATAAAATAGCACTAATTATTTTTCATCTATGTTGAAGGTGTTGTATCAATAGTGAAACATCAAGTCCAGTCATTCATCTTATTACAATTAAGTTAGAAAAAAAAATTACAAACATTCAAAAAGACATTTTAAAATAACATTCCAATAATGGAAGATAAGTAAATGATTTTTTGGGTAAATATTATCATGTATGTTTTATGGGAATATCAAAATATGAAAACATTATTACATAGGAAAACACATATTCACTTGAGTATGGTACTGAGGAAATGTTTCTCATCAAATTTCATGTCCCATCGATTTGACCAACCATTTAGAATAAATAATTGGAAGAAGAATATTCTCAAATGTGACTTAATGTGAATTAGAGACTCATGTAGAATAGGATTAACAAGATACACAACCAAGAAATAATTTCAAATTGGATATCTCAATATTCGAATAAAATGGTCCCCATATGTTATTTATTGATAGGAGAGTTGGTATTATGGTCGTGAACACTGATGGTTCTGGTAAATAATAATCCAAATTTTAATCCATAATGGGAGGGGCATATATTGTAAAAATTGTCTTATCTAATGGGGTATATTCCACAATTATAATGGATAGTGAATCCATAACACCTTCCACCAAAGAGAGGTTCATCGAAAAACTACTATATATAATTAATGAAGAAAGGTCTATACTATTATAACATAAACTATAAAGCACCAGTGTATACCATATATGAAATTAAACTATGTTTAAACCCATTCATGACACATGACATTACAATTCTTGAAAACATCATTACTGTATGAAATTAAACTACATGGTATAGTCTTGTTTCATAACATTAAACTATTTTATTCAAAATAAGTATAATTTGATTCCTTTTTTGGGATACATGTGATAAACCTTTGAGGATTAAACCATACACAATTAAACCACTATTATCATCCTCATGAGTCTATGTTCTTCCTGAAATCGCCCATATCCATTATAACCCATCTACATCCACATAATATTGGAAATTCCTTTCACTAGTGTCATATCCTTTGGGAAAACATTCAAGATATTCTATATTCCCTATGTTGAACCCCCCCTCCCAACAAAGATAATTTTATTACCTCTAGTTATAATTATATTCCCTTCATTAGTCCATACCCATAAATAAATCATACTAGTTTTTTGTGGGGAATATTTTTTATTTCCATCCCTATCCATTACCACTAAGAAATATTCCTTCAGAGGATAAAAATAAGGTTCACCCATGAATAATTCCCATATAAACCATTTATATGTGTATTTCACCAATATTTTCTATTAACATAAGATAAAACACAATAAAAATATTTTTTAATGTATTAGTCAAAAGATGTTAAACTACAAGGTATTTTTCCTCATTCCAATTATGTAGGAACCCTAATAAAGTCTGGGTGATGATCAAAATTCTCGTTTTTTCTCAAACTAATATTGAATCTTGTGAGAATATAGGATTTGGTAAAATACCTAATATATACCATATATTCCTCTGTTTATTGGTTTATTTGTTTTTTAAACTATGTACATGATTTATTCACATACCCATGGGATATGAAGTGATGTCTTGGTGTTATACCATGGCCCCCCTCCTATTAAAAAATATTAAACATGTCCAATCTCACTGACATATGTGCCAGAATCATGTAGAGGTTCCTTAAATTAAGAATTATATGTTTCTTGATTCCAATTTCATAGGATACAAAGTGATGATTGGATCTACTATCTTAGGACAAACAATAATTTGTAAAAAAATCCACCACTCTCTATGCTTCAGATATATGCAGGTCTTTACTCATCAAGAGATATATGTGGGTTGATTACTTCTTTATTATGAAACATAGTTATGCCTAAATTATTTTAACTATATCCAATTTCAATGTTGTTAAAAAATGTCCACCATTGAGTAAGTGTTTTAGTCACAAATGATTGCCCCTAATTTTGAAACATGATAATGACCTATGATGTAACATTTTTAAATAACTATTCTTGGTTTGATTCTTATTTCATAGGATAAATAGCTACATAAGAATCATATATTATCATGACAGTCAAAAATTGTGAATTAAATGTCTTCATCACTTATACTTCATCCTTATCTATATGGGTAGGAATATATGGGGAAACTATGTGTGACTCTCTTCCAGTTTATTTTGGATATAGAGTGATGTCCAAACAATATTCCATGAACCCAAAAATAATTAATGGTAACTTCCCAATTTTAACTTCACCTGAAGAAGATCCATATAATATGTTTCATATATTTTAGAAACAATTAACATCTCCCAAAAAAATCCCATTTTCATGTGCATGAACTTAGTATATGTAAAGAGAAAACACATATGAGGTATGGATCATTCTATGAAATCCAATGATAAATTTTTATATCCCAAAATACTATAATCTGTGAGTTTTAGATAGTTTTATATACAATATTTCAATACTTGGTTCAATTTATGTGGAATTAAACATCATCCAATGTCTCTATATGTCCATATAATTATCACAACTTATTTTATAAAAAAATTGTACAATAATAAAATATATAGTCATGTAACCATTAAGGGTGCATGATCCTTCCCTCAGTTGATCTTGATCTATTGACGTACTTAAAACAGTGGATTCTTGGTCTACACTAAAAAAATCCACAACACTCAGAATAAACTGTCTTCATTTTCTATGGTGTTAAGACATGATAAGGTTTTTATTCATTCCAAAAAGAACCATAATTTCATATAGAATAGTGAAACATATATGCTAACTAGTCCCTTTATTTAACATATGTCATAAAGAAAAGTCCCCTATAACACCATGAACAATTTCTAGATTTTTTGGTATTGGCCTCCCATTTCTAACATTAAACATACCTCTATATTTCTATATAATCTAACAATCCAATTGTTCATATGTTATAATTTACACATCCCAAAATATAACTATTTTAGTGTATTTAGGTATCTTCTTTGTAACATGTCAGTACATTTTTTTATTTCCATTCATCTTCAAGACTATGTTGTTGATACCAAACTCTTATATACTTTCATAAATGGTTCAAAAATTTTCATTTGTTCCAAGCTCAAGGACCATATACATCCTCATTTTTTCTAGTACTAATCACATAACCTTAAACTATAAATTAAAGGGAAAAAATATATCAAAGTAAAATTCATTAATGGGTGATTGAGAAAAAGTAGAGTCATTGTTGAGTCAATAAGTTTCCTTATGACTTTTTTGTTCCTTTATGTTTTTAAAATCACAAACACATTTGCTTATAAAAAATTATCGTTCTCTAAGAAACATTTTCTTACAGAAATTTTTCTTTTCTAAGAAATATATTCTTAAGGGAAATTTTCTTTCTCTAAAAATGGTTTTTACCATACCCATAGATTTCATTTAATCATCTAATGTTTTCTCAAGAAAACCCTAACTATATTTTTCTTAATCCAAAAATCATATCATTATCTAACTTAGAACCTTATATTTCCTTATACTTTGATTTCTCTGGAATTATAAATCTTATTTCTTGTAAAATAATACTCTAATTTCCACTAAAATCAAACTCCAATTTCTTATGGAATTAGAATCTTATTTCTCTTAAAATTATACACCGAATTCATTAGAATTCAGACATTGAATTCATCAAAAATAAGACTCAATTTTTTTCTAAAATCGAAATCCGATTTCTTTAGAAATCAGAATCCTATTCTCTATTATTTCTAATTATGATTGATAATTTTTCTTAGACTCTGATTCTCAATATCATAAGAATATGATTAAATTATTTTCTTACAGTTATCATATTTCCTTAAAGTATCATTTCGTTTTATCAGTTACTAAATGTTTTAATGTTTCTTAAGCATGGTAATTTTTTTAATAGTTTGTTATATAAAATGATGTCATAAAACATAGTTTAAATTAATTGTTACATGAGTGCTACATGTACAGGTCCCTTTTAAATTTAAGGATAAATATGACCCTTGGAGGATGAATTCGACTATTGGAATCAATTCCTATAAATACCCAGACATTTCAACATTTGAGACATAATGCGAGAGTTGAAGTCTGGAATGAAGTGATACTCTCTGAGTGATCTAATCCAAAATGCCTTATATGAATGTTATGAACAAATTGTTCAAGATGAGAACACCGTGTTCGACCTACCAAGTGTGAATATGATTGTTTTTGTAATCAATTGAGGGATTTTGGTGATAGGAAGATAGAGGTACTGATCACCATACTGATTGAGGGATTGCGGGAACAGAAATACATATACAGATCTTCGTATCGAGGGATTACCCTAGTGTGGTTAAGACAAACATTCTTTTATGTATAAATCAGTAGACCATTATCGATAGTTTTGGGATAACCTTATCTTAGGATTAATATATTTCTTATATTCCCTAGTTTTGTTACAAGTTTCCGTTTCAATGTATTTTATTAATGATATAAAGTGAATCATTCTTACACTTTCTTATTTTCATATACTATAATTTGAATAATATTTTATACACTTTAAGGTGGAATAATTCTCTAAGTAAACTTGTCTTAATTTTTTTTATCATATCCATATTATCAAATCATAAACAAGATAGTTTCTTTGTTAAGAACTAAATAAGTTTTGTGAATCCATATTGTTTTACATTATTAAAAATATATTTTCTTATGGATGAAAACGAATTTTTTTAAAAATAAAATTCACCCCCAACACTCCTTTTTATGGAGAAATCTAAATATATAATCCACCCCACACCTCCTATTTATGAAATAATTATACTTTCTATATGTTTTCTTTCTCAACTTTTATTTCATAACTTTTTGAGTCTAAATATTTCTTAAAAAATTTATTTATAAACACTTTTTTATAAAAATTTCCTACCAATTATTTTTTTAAAATTTCTTTTTTTATTTTCTTATGGAATGGAAAGACTGAATGTTGGATAAATAGACAACATAAATCCTACCAGACCCCCAATTTTCTATGGAAATGACTATGAATACTATAGATATAAGATGAAGAATTTTATTATCAATACTTGTGTGGAATACATTGTTATGTTAACTAGAGACTACAAGATTCCCGAGAAAAAAATCAGATAATTCACCAATAAAGAAAAACATGAGTATCAACATAAATTTATGGTAAGAAATACTTTATTATGTTCTATGACTAAAAATATCTATATCCATATTTTATCTTCTAAATCTTCTAATTGAATCTAGAAGAAATTAGTAGTTAACAATTTTGTCAAATCCATGGTTATTGAAACAAGAAGAGATATTCTTAGAGATGAATATCATGGTATTGTGTTTATTTATGGAGAACATGTATGTAAAGTTCAACAATGGTTTATTACTTTCATCAACTGACTTTGGTATATGGGTGAGAAAAGACTTGATGATGAAATTCTTGTGGATAAGTTAATAGATATTATTCCTAATGTGTGGGAATCCAAAATAAAAATGATTTATGAGAATTAGAAAGTTTCTAACATCACTATTGAGGAATTATTTGGGACTCTTATATAGAATGAAACTAGAATGAAGAGAGATGAAGAGATCGACAAGAAAAAGAATGGTAATGGTAGTGTTGATTTCACTACTACATAAAATCATGTGAAAGCCAATAATCTTGAAAGAGTCACTAGATCAAATTCAAAGAATGTGACATTTTGATCTTAATCGAGTGATAGTGATCATTCTGAGAATAAACTTTCCAATCCTTCTCTAATAATGAACAAAATATGTAGGAAAGAAATGTTGTAACCAAGGTTTTTTTGATAAATAGAATATTTTTTTGTGTTTGTTGTCAATCTTCTAATGGATGATCTATGATGATTTTTCCAGTAATGGTTCACTGCCACGTACCTAGAAACAGAAATGGTATGTGGAGTGGTGTGTAGAACCGAAAATAGTTTGTAGTAATAGTTTGCAGCAACGGTTCACGGTGAATGTGTGCAGTACGTGGAATGCAGAAGGTTAAAGGTATTACAGTGGTTTGTGAAATAGGAGCGGTATGGAGTAGAGTCTAACACTACATGTATTGAGCATAGAATTCAATAACAATTTTCCAACATTTATAACTTGGGTAAATAGGATTAGAAAAATATGTGGAGTTATGTGCCTATATAAGGAGTAGAAATCCCCCTCATCAGGGTGTGGGATTAGATATTAAAATTTCATGAAGAAATATGATAAAGTAAAAAAGTGGTTTGTGGAGTAGAATATGGTATACAGAAAAAACTATCTGTACAAGGAAAACAATCTATAGAGGAAAGTGCAGTTTGTGGAGGAAGCTCTCATAGTACGCGGCGGAACAAGGTAGCACACAGTGTAGGGTGGTATGCAGAGAAGATGAGCAGTACACGGAGTCAAGTAGTACACAGAGTATGGAAATTCATAGAGTAGTTAGATGGTACATGGAAACATCAATATTATATAAAGTAGGCAGTCTATGAACCAAACATAGAACACAGTACGCAAAACACCCAAGGAAGCCTAGAAATTGACCAAATTGGTTTGCAAAATTAATTTACAAAACATATCAGTGTATATAATATAAATTATATCTTTGGGTGATTACAGTACTTCATAAGAGCATACATTTACATTTGAGGATGCATGATTTAATGATAAACTATTTAAGTGACCATCAAGTAGATAAATTGAGTGATGATTCATCCAATATAGTGAGAAAGGTGGAGTCAATAGAAGTGATCAAAGGGACACAATGTGTTATCCCTAAAACCTTGTAATGTTTGTGCGTCCGGGAAGAGTGGTTGTACCCAAAATCTTCTAATCCACAACATGAGAAGATTAATGGTTTTTGGAATGAAAAAAATATTGTTGGTGTATTCTTCTTGGATGTAGCTCTTAGTGGTGAACCAAGAAAAATTAATGCGTCATTGCCTTGTATGTGATTGTTTTTTCTGCAATTCTCTTTATATAGGTTTAACATGTCTCTGCCAACATGGGAACAAAATCCATCATGTTTAAAAGAAAAGGTTAACACCCTGATTCACCCCTCCTCTCTCAGGGTGTTCCGGGGTCCTTCAAGTGGTATCAGAGCGTAAAGGTTGCTGGAGTTAAATATGTATTCTAATTTCATAGAGAATCCAGTCCATGTTAATGGAGTTACACTCTTAGATGGATGTAATTTTTAGTTATAGAAAAATAGGATGAGATCTCACATAATATCTCATGGAATGGATGTATTATTTTTTACGTCATAGTGAATAATAGTCACTGATCCTACAGGATAGTCAATGATTAATATAGACAACAAATTTCTTTATTCAAATGAAGAAGAACATAATTCTCGCACTATATCTCGTTCTAATCAGATTTTTCAAAATGTAATGAGTTTCACATCTACCAAGTCAATGTGGGATAAACTAGAGAATATTAATAAAGGATATATCAATGTGAAGGAGGCACAACATCATGTTTTACACAACAGGTCTGATGATCTAAAGATGTGCCCTAAAAAATGTAGATTCATTTTTCAATCGAATTACTGATGTTTTAGGAGCAATTTGAGGGATTAGAAAAGAGATCAAAGATGTTGATATTGTAACAAAAATCTTGAGAAAACTTCTTCCCCTTTATAATGAAATGGTTTATTCTCTTGAAGAAAGGGATATTTCTAAACATTATCTTGATGATTTGTTGAGAATCCTAGAAGCATATGAGATGATATTTAAACTATAAGATGCAATGACTTGTGAAAGAATGTAAATGGAATTCAATGCCGCAGACAAACTAGAAATTTCAAGAGATTTTGTTGATGAATATGATGAGGAAATATAAGTTCATTCTCTGATTGACAAGAAAATCAAGAATGTAATATGGAAATTTAAAGGAAATCTACCTTTGGCTTGTTCTTTATGTGGAAGAGTTGGGCACATTGCCTCTCCTTGCCCAAGAAATTTCAATGATAAATAAAGTGAAGATGGAGACATTAAAAAGCCTCAGAAAAGGTTTTTCAAGAAGGGAGAGTTCAAATATGGAAATAAATTTCAACAAAAGAGTTTTTTTGTGAAGAAGATGATGATGATTATGAAATCATTGAGGAAGAGGAAGTAGAATTCAAATCTGGGAACCATGCTTCCCTTAAATCTAAAATTCAAAAATCAAAACCCAAAAAAGATAAGTCTTGAGATAATCACATGTCTACAAATTTTGATCCTAAGATTAAAATTAAGGATTATTTTAGTAATCATGAGAATAAATGTAAGAGATGCAATAAGTGGAAAGAAATGGTGGAGGAATTGTCAGAATATATTGATTAGTTGGAAGTAGAAAATGAATGACTGGAAAAACTGGGGAAAGTGAAATCATCAAACCTAGAAAGCACTAATGATGTTGGGAAACTAAAACACATAATTGAAGAAAAATAAAATGTTATCAATGAACTTACATCAAGACTAGAGGAAAATTCCAAGAACGTTGAGGAACTAAAAGAATATGTTATTACTCTAAGAAGTGAACTCGAAAGTGAATCAATTTCAAAAGAAGCAAAGAAGAAAATACAATTAGGAAGGTTCTTATATTCTGCACTACTAGAGAGAGAAAAATGTGGTTCTAGTGGAGATAAAAAGATCTTGAGTGATCAAAGACTTGCATTCATGGGAAATTGGCGAATTTTTGGTGATTCCAAAATGTCAAATGCTATAAATATAGTTAAGTAGAATAAAGGAATGATGAAAGTTGATCACGTTGAAAAGACACCAAAGGTTCTAAAAAGAAACCCTTAAATAAAACTGAATAGAGAACTAAAGATTATACTCGAGTTTCAAAAAATGATAGGAAGTCAAACTGTTTTCCCACGGAAGAATGAATGAGGAGAAATAGAATTGAGAAGACATTTCCTCTCATGATGTGTTAGTTTTGTGGCTATCTAGGTCATACCAAGCCATACTGTGAAGAGGCAAGGAGATATATGATTGGGGAAGAGTTAGGAGTTCAAAAAATATAACATATTCATATCCTAATTTTTATATAATAAATAATTTTTATGGATATTGCTTCTACTATTTTAACTTTTTTTATAAAGCTGTGAATTCCAGGTATAGGTAAGATAGGATAAATTATTACAATGCTCAGATAAAGGTCATCACTTTTCATCTAGATGGTTTTTCTGTTTCCAATATATTTTTTCCATTGGAAGAAGATTAAGAATATAAATAACCTATATACATGGATGAGAGAATTGAAAGGCCATCAGTGTACTACACTAAATCTAGTATCTCAGGGAAAGAAAAGAGGAAAATTGGGAAATCCCACTTTGCAGAAGTATCTATAAAAGCTACAAAGAATAACAGTACATGGATTCGTGATAGTGGATGTTCATCTTATTTTATGGGAAATACAGACCTATTGAATAATGTCAAGGAAAAGGTTAATATAATAGTGAGGTTTTGTAATGATGGTTCTTTGAAGATCAAAGGCAGTGGAAGTATTGAGCTAGCTAATATAGAGATAAAGAAAACTAAAGTCCTATAGGTGGATGGTCTGTGTCGCAGTATTCTTAGTGTGAGTTAGCTCTATGACTCTTTTATTATTGTGACATTAAGTCATAATTGCTATACTATAAGAGGAATGTCTGGGAATTCTCTCATGAAAGGCTATAGAACAGATATCAATTTATATCAGTTGATAGCAAAGAGAACATGTTCTACTTATTAGTTGAAGAGGAAAACAATTTATGGAATCGGAGATTAGGGAACATCAATCAGGAATACATGAAAAATATATCTAAGCTGAATATATACATGGGTATCCTTAATCTGAAGTATCAACGAGAAAAGGCTTGTGATTCTTTCATGCCAGGGAAAATGTTCTACAGTTCAAACTTGCTAAAGAAGAAAAGGGAATCAATGCTCCTTGACCTCATGTATACAGATGTATGTGGCCCGATAAATTTTTCTTGAACACATAGAGAAATATATTTTTTTCTGTTCATATATGATTATAGTATAATGGAATGTTTTGTCGTTATACACAGGAATCAACAAGTTCTTGATTGCATGAATAGATATCGAAGAATCGCCAAGAATGATACTAGACAGAAGATCAAATTCTTACGGTTTGAAAATGATGGGGAATACACAACTATTGAATTTGAAAATTAACTAGAAAATCATTGGATACCAGATGAGGTGGAAGCAGTGAGAACTCCACATTAAAATGGAGTGGTTGAGCGTATGAATTGATAGGTAAACAATATGTCCAGAACTATACTGATTGAGTGTTGTATTCCTTGAAATTACTATAAAGATTCAGTACAATATGTAGTGTATATTCAAAATTGAAAAGGGCTATATATGGGTGAGAAAAATACACCATATGAATTGTGGCATGGAAGAAATCCCTCTTTGAAATATTTTCATGTTTTTTAAAGTAAATGTTTCTTCCTAAAAAAAGAAGTAAATAAAGGGATGTATTGTGGAAATGTAGGTGAATGAATATTCTGTGGATACTAAATGAACATACAATCTTACAAGTGTTTAAATAAGAACTTGGGAATAATTTTGAAGTCAATGATGTTAAGATCATTGAAGAAAAAAATATGAATGAGTCATGGAATTTACATTCTGATCTGAAAGAAGAGTAATAATGTGAACATGGAAAAAATGATAATATAGAGGTAAAAGAAGATGTACAAAACTATCAAGAGTCACATCATGATGTTGAATAAAAATAAGAATTATAAGATAAAGCCATAGTTAGAGATAATTTTTTCAATTTCCAAATGACAAATTGATGTGCAGAGATTGAATAGTCCAACATTATCGGGGATCAGAATGCACCTACACCGATGAGAAGAATGCGGAATAATGATCAATATTAATTTAAATTATTGTGGATCTATCCTCATTTGAATAGGCTATAAAGTATGAGTCGTGGGAAAAAACAATGAATGATGATTTAGATCATATCTACAAAAATCAAACATGGGATCTTGTCAAAAGACCCGAAGGTCATAATGGGATTGGTACAAAATGTATTTTCAAGAACAAATTTAATGAGCATGGAAATGTGATCTGAAATAAGGTGCACTTGGTCAGTAAGGGATATTCACAAATCAAATTTGTTGAGGTTCAAGATACATATTTGCTCTAGCATCATGACTGGAGTCAATAAGACAATTTCATTCCATGGTAATCCAATGAGGTTATAAATTGTATCAAATGGACGTCAAGAAAACATTATTAAATTGAGTATTGGAAGAAGAAGTCTACATTGAAAAACTTGTGGGGTTCTTTCTTTTTAATGATTAATTAAAGGTTTTAAAATTAGATAAAGAACTCTATGGCCTAAAATAGGAACCACGTTCATGGTACTCTCGGTTGGACTCTTACATGAGAAATATTTAGTTTAAAATAGAAGGAGTGGATCACAATATATATGTGGAGAATTCTCTAAAATATCATTTCATGGTATTTGTTTCCATGGATGATATTGTTTTTGGTGTAAGTAGGCATGGATCAGTAGATGAATTTGCTAATCACATGAAATCAGAATTTGAAATCCCCATGGTTGGTGAACTCACATAATTTTTAGGGTTGCAGGCAATTCAGAAGAAGGATTACACATTCAGTTATTAAGAAAATTACGAAATGGATCTACTGAAGAAATAAAATATGGATGATTCCAAACCAATGTAGACTCTGATTGTGGTTGGAACAAAGATCGAGAAGCATGATTATGGGAATTCTATCGATCCTACTATGTACAGAAGAATCATTGGAAGCCTACTATACCTGGCGATGACATAGCCAGATATTGTCTTTGCAACGTGCCTTGTGTCCCACTTTCAGAGTAATATTAAGGAAGAACATAGGGTTGTACTGAAAAGAATCATGAGATATATTCAAGATACACATAATTATTGGACATACTTTTCTATAAGAATAGATATTAAACTATTCACTTTTTCTGAAGCTGAATGGGTATGATATTTTTTGTATATAAAGTCTATCATTGGTGAAGCATTCCATATTGGGAAGAAATATGTGGGATCGTTAATAAAAAAGTGGGAAATCAATTTTCTTAGTACTTCTGAATCTTAATATATATCTTATATCAAGTCACGCACTAAGATAATTTTGATGAAGCAGTAACCGACAGACATACGTGATGAGGTGAAATAGTAAATAGTGATTTATTTTGATAACATAAGTGTAATTGATCTTATAAAGAATATTTTTCATAATTATCATACAAAAACATATTGAAATCAGATATTACTTCATCAAGGAAATAGTTGAACAATTTGTGATCAAAATGGATCTTGTGGGAACCAATGAGAAGGTGGTTGACATTATAACCAAGCTACTGTCAGTTGATGTGTTTGAGAAACATCAGTTTACCCTTAGGGTCCAACCACCTACTAATGCATAAGTAGGTTATAATTTCTCCCTCTCCCTAATTTCTCTAATTGTGTTAATTTGTTTTTGGAAGTGATGCTTGTTTATGGGGGAGATACGGTCCATGAGAAGATTTTTTTTATCTCTATAATGTTCAAATATCAGTCTTTGTGTGTATTTCTAATGAGGGAGAAATGGATAAATTCAATGTGAAAATGTGGAGGCTGAAGGGAGAAAACAATTTGGTGTAATGAGAAAGAAGTTAGAGTATTAATTCCAACACACGAGACCAGGATTCATATCTTCTCTCTTGTTTTCTAAAATGATCATTGCTCACATAGACATAGAGTTTTGGGTGAGTTGTTTCCTGAATATTAGGTTTTGATTTTGACTAGTGATCTATTGAATTTATCTACAGATTTCCAACAAACCCAAACAGCGATATTCATCCAACCAAGTTGGTTATTTTCTAAATGAAATATTTTTTGTGTTTGTTTTAAATACCCTAATAGATGATCAGTGAGATTTCAAGGAAAGGTATCATAAAATTCAAGCTGTAAGCAGTATTGAAGGTGGTGTAGTTTCCTGTGTTTTCCAAATTTTTTGGGCCATAAAATCTAGAGTTTGATGTTTGAAAATAATGTTTTTCCCATAGGAGTGAATGGTATGAAAAATGAAAAATAAAATCATAAAAATAAGGGAACCACATACCTTAGAACATGGAATGCGTACCATGTTCCGGGAATGGTTCTTGGTCGCATACCTGGTAGAAGAAACGGTACGAGGAGCGGTGCGCAGAACCGAAAACGATTTTCGGCAAAGGTTTATAGTGAAGTTGTGCAGTATGCGGAATAATGAAGGTTGGAAGGATTTATTTGGTTCACCAAATAGGATCAGTATGTGGTTTAGGATAACAGTATGTCGATTGAGTTCAGTATAGAGTGATTATTGTCCCACATTGAAAATTTGGGTAAATCGGGTTAGTGAAATTTTTGGAGTTATGTGCCTATATAAGGAGTATTAATCCCCTTCATTAGGGTGTGGGATAAGAGATTAACATTTAATGAAGAAATCTGGTACTGTCCAAATTGGTTCACGGAGGAGAAGATGGTACGCAAAGAGAAGAATCAGCGTAAGGAAAACAGTTTGTGGAAGAAAGTCCAATTTGTGGAGGAATCTCTCAAAGTACATAGTAGAGAAAGGTTGCACGCAGAGAATGAAGGTACATGTAGAAGCTGAGTAGTATATGGAGTAAGTTGGTACACAGAGTAGGGTAGTTCACATAGGATCTAGACAATACATAGAAATAGTAGTGGTATGTAGAGGAGGTGGTCCGCAATCCAAACCCAGAAAACATTATGATGAACACCCAAGGAAGCCTAAAAATTGATCAAATCAGTCTGAGAAATTAATTTCTATAACCTATTAGTGTATAGGAAAATGAATTACATATTTGGGGGATTACAGGACTTTAAGGGAGAATACATTTACAGTTGATGATACATGATTTAATGATAAACCATTTATGTGACCTTTAATTCGATAAATTGAGTGAATATTCATCCTATAGAGTGCACAAGGGGGAGTCAGCAGAAGTGATTCGAGGGATGCAGTGTTCTATCCCAAAAATCATGTAATGGAAGTGATCCTAGGACAGAGTGATTATGCCCAAACTCTTGTAATCCACAATTAGAAATGGTTAGTGGTTTTTGGTACGACTGACACATTGTCAGTGTATGCTCTTTAGACGTAGACCTTAGTGGTGAACCAAGTAAAATTGTTGCATCATTTCTTTGCATGTGATTGTTTGTTTTCTACACATCCTCCCCAGATGGGTTTAATTGATTCCTTACAATGTTGGAACAAGATCCATCATGTTTAAAAGAAAAATTTGACACCCTGATTCACCCCTCCCCGCTGAAGTTGTTCTGGGGTCCTTCAAGAAATATTTCCAATATATATACATGAAAAAAGATAGAAAGGATAAGAATGATTCAGAGATGACTTGTTATGAATGCATGAGGACATGCCATATCAGACCAGATTGTCCTATGCTCAAAGTAAAATAAATAAAGGATGGGAATTTATAATGAAATAAGAATAATTACTACATGTCTAAATCTAAAGAATTACAAAAAGATAAAGACACCTGGAGTGATAGTGGTGGTGATTTATCTAATGAATTTTATGATATTGAATCTTCAAGATAGAATAATATTTGTCTTATATCCATAATTTATACGGAAAATAAATTTCTCATGGATAAGGTAAAAACTAATAAATCATTAAGCAATATTTCATTATATGATAATTATCCTGATGAATAAATTTATCAACCTTTAGATGAATAATCTTTCTTTTCAGAAGATAACAATTTACCATCATTTAATTAAGTATTTGTGTTTTCTAAGATACTTCATAATGAAAATAGTAAGAACAACAAGAAATTTGTTAAGGATATTTATAGAATCTCTATTTTAACAAAAGTAGTATCACATCTTTCAAAATATATTGATTATAAAATCCGTTATTTATAAAATGTTTCAAAAAACTTTAAGGATTTATATTCTAAAAATGATAATATTTATAAGAATCAAAAAAAATTTATTTCTAGGAAAAATGTTTTTGAGACAAACTCAAATTCTAAGAATAATGAATATAAGGATAAGAATTTAGACAATATAATAAAATTTGAAAAAATTTCCTCAAAGAAACTTTTTTCAAACATTAATCCTTGAATGGAAGGTTTTGAATTAATATATTCACAACTTCATCCTATTTGGAATAGTTTTGGATTTTGTTATACTCATTCAAACCCAGTTTTTAGTCACAACTACATTTTACCCCAAAGTGATCATTTTTTTACTAAGTGTTAATGTAGTGGACATTGGGAGAAAATATTTTCGTGGAATAAAACAAAATCCTTAGGTTTTCATGAAGCCCGTTTTTCTAAAAAAAAATACTGTTACCTAAGATTTTACTTTCTAATATATTCGGATCCAAGAAATTTTAGATTCTGAAAGACTAAAAATTTTATTTTCAGGAAAACTATGGAAGTTTCAACAACAATATATGGTACATGGATATTGGATGTTCCCAGCACATGAATGGTAACAAAAAATTCATTGAAAATATTATTAAGATGAAAGATAGAAAAATAACTTTCAGAGAAAATAATCAAAGATAAATTGTTGGTATATGTAATATTGTTTTTCATGGAAAAGCTTTCATTTAAAATATTTAATTTATTAAATTTCTAAAGATAAACTTTATAATCATAATCCAATTATGTGATGAAGCTTACCTTGTGAATTTTAGGAATGATAAATGAATAGTACACAATTCCAAGGAAGTGTTTATTCTCTATGCCCATAGGCAAGAGAATTTTTATACACTTAACATAAATGACCTTAGGAGGAAAGACATACCTTACCTTAGTGAAATGGAAGATCAATCTTGGTTATATAATTAAATACTAGGACATTTTAATGATATGAACATATGAAAACTCTCAAACAAAATACTTGTTAAGGATCTATTGGATCCTAGAATTGACTCTTCAAAAGATTATGATCTTTTTCAATATTGAAAGAAACATAAATTAATCATCAAATAAATCAGTGAAGTCCCAACTTCTGATGAATTAAATATAGTGAATGTGGATCTTTTTAGTCCAATAAAAACTGTAATTATTGAAAGAAAATACTGCGTATTTGTTTTAGTTGATTATTACACTAGATTTTCATGGGTCTATTTTCTATAAAATAAATATTAAGACTTTTCTTATTTTAAATATTTTTCATCCAAAGTTAAAAATGATAAAAACATTCCATTAGTTATTATTCATAGTGACCATGGAGTAGAATTTGAAAATTAATATTTTAATACTTTTTGTAGTAAGAAAGGAATTACTCATAACTTCTCAACATCAGGAACTCCTCAACAAAATGGTGTTGTTGAAAGAAGAAATTGTATTCTTCAAGAGATAACAAAAACCATATTGATTGAATACTCTATTTCTAAAAACATTTAGTATGAAGCTATAAGTACATCTTCTTATACTATAAATCATGTTTTAATCAGAAATTTTCTTAATAAAACACCTTTGGAATTGTGGACTGGTTAAAGACCAAAAGTTTCATACGTCAAATTTTTTGGATAGAATGAATTCATATTTAATACTAAATACAACATACATGAATTCACAACAAAATTCGATGAAGGAATTTTTATAGGCTATTCCACAAAATCTATGGCTTATAGAGTTTTTAACAAAAATGCATGTACCGTTGAAGAAGCAGTACATGCTAAATTTGACGAAATTGAACCTTTTGTTTTTAAACAACTCCAACCTACATCTTCAGATGTGTTTTCAAAAACTAATCATCAACCTTTGAGGGAATATTCTTCTAATAAAAAATATACTCAAGAAAATGTTTCTGAAGTATTTACCCTAGATGATTTTTTACCTTATATTGATGAACAGGTTTTAAAAACCCAAATCAGTTGTTTTTTAAGAATAATCCCAGTGATTCTATCAATGGTTATGTAAATAAACCTGTAATGACTAGAAGTTCTCTATGTAATTTAGTAGAGTATCTAGTATTTCCTTACCAATTACAACATAATGTAATGTGGATGATTTAAAAGTTGATGATTAGATTAGATCTATGCAAGATGAACTAAATGAATTCGAAAGGAATAAATTCTGAACCTTGGTTGAAAGACCGAATGAAACTTCTATAATTGGAGTAAAGTGTGCCTTAAAAAAATAAATGTCATGAAAATGGAACAATTGAAAGAAATAAAGAAAGATTAGTTTCTAAAGTATGTAATCAATAAAAATGAATAGACTATGAATAAACCTACTATTCAGTATCTAGACTTGAATTTATTTATATTCTACTAGAATTTGCATCATTTTCTAACTTAAAACATCTTCAAATGGATTTAATGTGTGATTTCCCTAAAGGATGTGTTCAAGAAGAATTTTATATATACTAACCTACTAATTTTTTAAGACAAAAAATATCCTATGTATGTTTACAAACATACCAAAGAATTATATAGAATTAAACAAGCTCATAGAGCTTGGTATGAAAAATTTAAATGATTTTTGTTACAAAATAATTATGTTAAGGGAACTGAAGATCCCACCCTTTTCATAAATAAAGATAATAAAACTGTTTTAATTGTTCGAATTTATGTTCATGAAATTATATTTAGATCAACTCAGAAATCCTTATCTGACTAATTTATAAATATCAGAGAAATCTATGTTTGAAATGAGTATGATGGGAGAGTTAACATTTTTCTTGGTTTTCAAATTTCTCAAAAACAAGAAAGAACATATATATAGAAACAAAAGTAAATAAAATATATACGTAATAAGTATGGGTATGAAAACAATGAAAGTATATGAACTTAAATCGGTACCTCAAACACTTATGATCTTGATGAAGCTAAGAAGTCAGTAGATTAAACATATTTTAGAGGAATAATAATAATTCTATTATACATAATATCTAGTAGTCCAAACATAATGTTTTCAGTATGGTTATGTGCATGTAATAAATCTATTCCAATGGAATATCATTTAAAAGTGGTGAAAATAATTTTTCTCTATTTAAAGGGAACCATGGATTTAAGACTTTTCAATTATTTTAGAAATGATTTTGTTTTAAAAACCCTTTTGGATGATAATTTTGTGGATTTATGATGGATAGGAAAAGTAAATATTGAACATGTAATTTAATAGGGGATTCATTAGTTTCATGGTCATTGAAGAAACAATAATCAGTTTCACTTTCCATTACTGAAATTGAATATGTAGTACCTGGAAGTTGTTCTTCTCAAGTGTTGTGGATGACACACACACTCACAGACTATGGCATGATTTCTACCAATATAGAGATATTTTGTGATAATACCAGTTCCATTTCCCTAAGAAAAAACCCATCACATCACCCTTGTTCCAAGAACATAGACATAAAGAATCACTTTATTAGGGATCCCACACAGAAAGTAGATATTTCACTTGAATTTATCAGAATATAATATCAACTTCCTAACATTTTTTCAAAACATTTACCCTCTGATATATTTGAATAAATTAAAAAATGTTTGGAATAATAACCATAGGGTAATCATCCATGTTAATTTTTTGTTCAAACATATCTCCAAACATTGAAAAACTCTTTTTCTTAGGGTAATTACATATGTTTATCTTTTATTTCCTCTTCTAAAAAAAATTCAAGAACCTAAAATTTTTTAGAACCTAACAAAATTTATTTATTTAATAAAACAATCTGGAACCTATGTTCTATAAGAGGAACATTATTAATACTTAATATTCTTTTTGAATAATCTGGAATGTACTCTTCTTTACTTATACCATCTTTATTACAATTTTTTTATATTTTCAATCTTATTTTAAGAAAACTTTATCTGATTCACTTTCCGTAAAATATTATTTTTCCTTAAAAACTAAAAAGATGAGAATATATAAATCCTTCTCTAGTATTAATATCAATCATCATATCAGATCAATAAAATCTCAACAATTGGATTAAACCATTTTTATGAATTTTTAACATGAATCCTATATAAAAGGACTCCCGTATTCACGTCCCACATCGTTATTTAAACAAATTTTTGTGCCGAATCTATCACCCTATTAAAATTTATCATTTAATTTTTCCTTTTTGATTAAATTATGAGTGTCTTTTGAGGTTTCCTCATAAGAACAAATGGTTTCAAACAAGGAACTCAAAGATTAGATAATCTTCAAAGACAGCTTTGTGGACCCAAATTTCATTGTCAAGTATGATTCATTGATTTCTAAAATCATAAAGAAAACTAGATGGAAAAGTCTCTATGTATTCAAGGAAAAGGGTAAGGATCTGGTGTATGAAAATTTGGTTATAAAATGTTAGAATATAGTTCATTTTTATGAATAAGGAGAAAAATTAAGGTTTCTTTCAATAGTTAGGGAAAGACATACTCTCTATATTATAAGAATGTAGAATGTATCTTGGATATTCCTTATGATGGTGAAGAAATATTTTTCTCACATATATTTATTGATAAGGATGGATCATTTTAGAAGGTTAAGGCTTTTGGTAGACTTGTTCTTAAAAGTGTAAAGACACTAATGATCACATATCTTTCTAAAAATAATAGATTTTTTTCTCATTGGATGCAAGGTTTTATTTTTTGAGGAAGAGAGACAAAGATTATTTAAATATATGTGATATCATTATGTTGGATTTCTTATTGAATATATGAATGATAAATATTTTCAAGTACATTCTTTTTACCATTATAAGTATTAATAATGGCACCTTCAAGTCTCAAATCATGATGTACCATGTGATCTTGTCTTAGATCATTGTATTGTGCTTAGAATCCTTTAAAATCCCATGAATCTATAAGTCAAAAACATTTAAGATAATTTTTTTAGGTGATAATTATTTGAAATGAATTAAAATAGTTTTTAGTGATAGGAAATGATATTTTTTTGATCTTCATGATAAGGATAATCAAGCTACAAGAAAGAAAAGAGAATTTGTAGAAAGCTCCAAGGAAACCCCTAAGAAAAGAAAAGGTAAAGAGTTGGAATCTTATGAGAAAGCACTAACTGATGAAATAGTATATTCTATAACAACTCCTAAGAAAAAATGATTTCTAATGAAGTTATTGAAAATAGAGAGAGATAAGGAAAAAGAAGAAGAAAGGTGATGCAAGTTTTAGAATAGAACTTGTTGAGGCTAAGGCCTTAAAAATCAAATCCACTAAAGATATTGAGAGATAGGATAAAGAAAATAAGGCAAAGAAGAAAATCTTGGAAGTCGAGATTTTCGAAGCCTTACTAAGAGATATCAAGAAATAATATAAACAATTATAGGTGATTGAATATTTTTTATGAGAACCATCCATAACCAAGACACTATTAACAGATAAAGGAAAGAAATATATTTCAATTATAGGACGTATAAAATAAGAAGAGGAGGAAGAGGAGGAGGAAGAGGAGGAACGTGATGATATGATAATAATGGTTGAAGAATATTAAGAGAAGGAGAGCCCTTATAAAAAGTTTTCAATAATAACTTTTCAAGATGACTCTACCAAGTTAATTTCTAAAGTACAATATATTCAAAAAATGATGTTTTTCAAGGATGAGGTAAATAAAGCCCCTTCAGGTGATGAAAGCAATAATGAAGATTTTTTTTAAACATGTTGATGATAAGGATAATAAATATTTTAGTTACAAATATGGTAATGTTGATAAATGTGTTGATGAAGAAATTAATGATGATGATGATGATATGATAATCCATATTTTTGATAGAGAACATGAAACTCATATTGTTGAGAAGAAAATTTCTACGAAATTGATGGGAAAATAAGTTTTTGTTGAAACACCAAAGAAATATTTGATTACAAAAGGAAAGAAGGATGTTGTTGGAAAATCTAGGAGGAAAGAAGATGATTAAGATGAGGTTTCCTCTCCAAAAAGGATTTATTTCAGATAATTTATCTTAATTAGGTCATCATTTTTTGGTTCAGTTGTTTAAGAAACTTGTGAAATCCATCCCTTTCTTTCCCACCATTGATTCATGATGATAGATGACCCAATAAAAAATAAATCATAAATCATATTCAATAATTTTCTCATGAAAACATTCATCAAACTATAAGTTGATTTTAAAACATTTCAAATTATTTATGATGCTCATATAAGATCTTGTAAAGAAATCACTAAGATGTGGAAGTCAGGTATATATGATCTTAAATTTTTTAAATGATTTCATTGACTTAGTCAAAGGTGAATTTGATAAGTCTAATGAAATAATAAAGAATATTTCAACAAGTTTTTTAGAAAATATAAAGGAATATTAATCTAGTCATCAAAAAAAAGATAAAGATCTCAATGGTAAATTGAATTTAGTTTCTACCAATCTCATAAGGTAAAGTGAACTCAGGGAAGAAATAGAAGAAAACAAAATTATCAGGAAGAAGTGATAATGTCTCAAGGAGAAATTCTTATTTCCCTGGAAGAAAAATCAAAGATCTCAAAATGAAAATTTAGGATCTGGAACAGTTGATCAATAAGATTGAAGATGATCATAAATAGCTAAATAAGTTGAAGGAAACCTTAAAAAATCTAATGTATAAGGATAAAAATATGGAGGAATTATTTCCATTCTAAATCTCATCTTTTGTGGTATTTTTCTTTGTGAAAATTTTATTATATTAATGAAATATGTAATCTTTCCATTATTTCACCTTGTTTTTTTCCAAATCATTCAGGTACATTTTTTCATTTCCCTTCATTCCTTTATTAAACTCACAAAGGTGGAGAAAATAGTCATCAAAAATAATATTAAGTTAAACAAAGAGAATACCCTATGGAAAATGAATATTACATAAAAAAGAAATTATTAAGTAAGGAAGAATATCTTTATTTATAAAATACAAGATCACAATATTTAAAGATTTCATAACCTAATGGGGGGTTTGTTGTATTCATTTTGTGCTATAAAAATAAGGGAGATAATTTTTTCTTTTAAAGTTAAAAAAATTAAAACATTAGTCCTTTATATTCTTTTAAGAAAATTTGTTTGCGCTTTCCCAAAAGGGGGATATTTTTAAGGTAATACGTTTCCTTGTGAATTTTTCATTCCATTATGTTTTAAAAATCTCAAATAAATTTTCAAAAGGAAAATTATCTTTTTATATGAAACATTTTCTTATGGAAATGTTCTTTCTCTAAGAAATATTTTCTTAAGGAAAACATTCTTTCTATAAAAATTTTTTTGAACTTACCCATGGTTTTCATTACATTATATGATGTTTTCTCAAACCAAACCTAACCATAATTTTATTAATCCAAAAATTGGATCCTTATCTAACACAGAACTTTGCAGTTCTTTAGACTCTAATTTCTCTATAATTCAGAATCTGATATCTTTAAAAATCAAAGTCTAATTTCTCCTGAAATCATACTCCAATTACTCCTAAAATCAAACATTGAATTAGTCATAATTTAGACTTATAATTCATCACATATCAGTCTCTGATTTCTTCTAAAATCATACTTCGATTTCTTCTGAAATTAGAATATGATTTTCTATTATTTTAGAATTATATTGACAATAATTATTAGACTTTGAGTCTCAATATCTTAATAATCTAATTAAATCATTTTCTTATAGTTATCATATTTTCTTAAAGAAATGTTTCATTTTAATAGATCCTATATGTTTTAATGTTTCTTAAGAATTTTAATGTTTCTTATTGTTTGTTAAATAAAATTATTTCATCCATTCTATTTTATCGTAACTGTTACATGAGTGCCACATGTAAAGGTCCCTCCAAATTTTAAGGAAAAATATAACTGTTGGAGGATGAAGTAGACCATTGGAATCCATGTCTATAAATACCCATCCATATTATAGTTTGAGACATAGCACAAGAGTTGAACTCTGGAATTAAGTGATACTTTCGGAGAGCTCTGTTCAAATCTACTTTGTGTGAATACTTTGAACAACTTGTTCAAGCTAAGAACATCGTGTTCAACCTTCCCAGTGGGAATATAGTTTTTTATGTTATAAATTTAGGGCATCTAAGGTTATGAAGAAAAAGTTATGGATCATCGTAGAGATTAAGGGATTGTAGGGATAGAAAGATAGATACATATCTTCATATCAAGGTCTTACCCTCGCGTGGGTAATACATAATTTCGTGAAAGTATAAATCAAAGGAATTTTATACAATTTTGTTTGATACCCTTCTCTTTGGGTGAAAATATTTCTTATACATTAACTATTTTGTTACATGTTTTATTTCCTCTGCATTTTGTTAAAAATAGAAAGTGTAACTTTCTTACACTTCATTATTATTATATACTATAGTTTGAACTATACTTTATACACTTTAATGTAGAATCTTTCCATATGTAAACTTGTTTTAAGTTTCTTTATTGGATATGTATTATCAGATCTAAATAAAGTTTGTTTATTTGTTAAGAAAAAATAGGGTTTGTGAATCCATCTAATTTAACTTTGGTAAACATGTATTTTCTTAAGGATAAAAATGAATCTTTTTAAACCTAGAATTCACCCCCTGTAATTGAGCAATATACATTTCAATCCTACAATCATGACTAGATAAGATTCACCTATATAATGATTAGGGAAAAATATTAGTTTAAAAACATAAAATCATTAAAAATTTATTCGGTAAATCATAATAAAATATAAAATGAAATTTTAGGATTGTTGAATACCCTAGTTTGGGAAAATATTAGTGTGATGATATATTATATTTTCTAACATTGATGGTGTGATCGAAGCATACTGGAAAAAATTCTTGGGTACTATAACCCTTCTTTAATAACTCTTAATTACATAAACATACTTCTTTTCCAATGTTTTATGATGTCCATCAAACTTACATGTCTATATAAAATGAGTATTTATGAATTTGAGGGACACTTATACTTTTTTATGAATACAAAACCAAATACAGTTTCATAGAATATTCCCCATATAGATTCATATAAATAAGAATCATTCTCTTTATGTGAAAAAACTCTATCACCATATTCCCTGGAAACATCACAATGGGTCCAATCCACATAATTGTAGTAAGTGGACATCCCTTTTTTTACACAACCAATCATGTCATCCTCAATTAAAAATCCATGTGTTATTATTTATATAGTCCATGATCCTATCTATTCATGTGTTTCTATTACGCTTTTTTGAATTATGATTAATTTTTGGATAAGTGTATAATTCCCCATTCTTTGACCATTGTACAGATCTCATCCCACATCCGTATAAGAAATACAAAATTAAACCTCAATGGTATTTTTTCCTAGTTCTGTGACCATAGATGATATTAATAGTTTTTTATTTTTTTGAAACTAAAAAAATTAACATAGTACACATTAGGATGAAAATACATAAATCCATGTTTGGGAAAAATTCATGCCTCTACTCATTATGCATGCACTATGCATGTTATAGGAAAAATTGATCATTTAAAAATAGAAAATAAATAAAAAAATATCAAACTAAAAATCCATGAAATGTTTTGTGGTGAAAATCCAAGTCATTTCCCACTAATTCCATCACTAAATAAGTCTTCCAAAGAATTTAGGGTGATAATCAAAAATGTGAAAAGAATGTGGGGTCTACTATATAACCCCATAATAATTCATGTTATAGTTGTTTGCAACCTTGGTTTTGGAAAAGGTTATAACAACACTTTTCCCATAATCATACTAATTATTTTCTCCTGATTCCAAATCATTCAACATACATGTCTGAATAGACACATCCAAGGTTAGCATTGTGGTTTTATATACGTATATGACTCGGCGATCCATGCTTGGGAGGAATTGTTGAAGATTCGAGTATCATTAATGTGAATTGGTTTATTAAAAAAAATTAAGATCAATTTTTTATGTAAATAACATATGGTCTAGTTATCAGTATAATATATGTTATGAAAACTCAACAATAACAAAAAAAATAAATGATTTTATTCATTGATAGTTCAAATGAAATGAGAAATATCTAACATTTGGATTCTCTCCCATATTTTCTGTAATCATGAAACATATAAAAATTAAAGAATATGTGGTCATGTGGCTGGGAGACTCACTAAGATCTGCTATCACCTTTCATAAAGTGGTTATAGACTGGTATATTTGTCCATCCATAATTTTCTCCACCTACACAGTTAGTTACAATGAATCATCTCTGAAAAATCATATAATTGTCCTTTTCATCCATATAAATGAGTTTATTTTATTTCATCACCATATTCTCAGTTGTATTAAGAAATTAATGTAAGTTTGATAGCTCTATTTTAGGGATGTTAATTTCATATCTACATTTGGGGATTAATATTTTATGTGTTTCTACTTCCATCGCTTACATGGGGCTTCCTTAAAAACCTCATTTCGATGGTGTATGGACAAAGATATGGGATTATATACTAATAATATCAACTTAACGGCCCTCTTCTACTCCCTGAAGGATACCACCTCTTCCACCATAGTGTGTAGCACTTGATAGTCAAACACACCATAACCAAGGGTCATGAAGATATATTGGATATATATTAATCATTCCTTTAAACCCTCAAATGGGACCTATATAATCAATATCTAGATTTATCTACACACTTGTATCCTAAACTAATTTTAAAATATTGAGTATTATGATCCAGGAAATAGGCATTGCCAAGGGATAGGGATGTATTCACAAACTATGTTCCCAATTGAAGAGTTTATAATTGTATAACATAGAAGGATGGATATAGAGAAATATTTTTCCTCAACCATTTTTCTATGAGAGATCATGAAGTAGGGGTATTTAGAATCTATGAGCTCGAAGGTGGATCTTTTTTAATTAAGCACATAATGAATGTTAGTTGAAAAGAATAATAAATTTCATAGAACATTCAACAACTCTATTAACTATAGGGAATATATATTTTTTGGTTATAGAAGTAGCTTCTCTAGTTACATTGATCTCAACATTATATACCATAAAAGAGTTATACTATGATAATAGATCCTATAACATTGATGAGATAACTGAAAAACATTGTTCACCAAAATATTATATTGGAATTATAACTAATAATATCAATTAACATTGATAGAGTTTTGAAAATATAAAGTATCATTGATTGTTAAATCAATTCCAAGATAAATCGTTACCCTCTACTAATGAATCTTTCATCCTGGTAAGATCATTACAATACTAGTTTATTATGTTTGGCGCCTCAAAAAGCACCCTCACATTTTCCATTTCATAAAAAAGGGGGGATAATTCATTCAAATACGACACTATAAAAATTCTATTTAGACATTGGTTATTTAAAAATATACAAGGAAATCTAAAAGATTCCATATTGTTAGGGAACTCTCTATATTTTTCTCTTTTATATATCTTCTAATGGAAGTCCTTCATAAAAAAACCACTACCTTTGGTACTGGAGGTGGCATCGGTTGTTGAATAAGAGGCATTACTTCTATATCACCAATACCTGCTTCCTTGTGCTCAATCTGAGTAAGAGATCCTAGATCACTATCCTTTTCATTATCATGTGAATATACATCATCATACATTCACATAGGATAGTATACAGGAGAATAAATAGGTTACCAAATGTCTCCAACCTACTATAATATCAAAGGGAATGATTAGAAGGGGCTGAATAATAGAAATTAGTATGTGAATAATAATGAAATTGCCCTTAACTATTCACTATAATAATATTGGACACCCTTTATGATACAATTTTCCATTATATTGGGAACTATAAATTTTAATTCTCAGTTTATAGAATTATCCCATGCTTTAAAAGAGTGTATCAAAACATTGATATGTTGAATGAATTATTTAACATTACTAATATTGTCCTCCTATGAGATGAATTCTGGTGTAGTCACATTTTGGAAGCCCTCTAAATTTATCTTTTCCTTCTAGATAATCTTCCATGTTTTTTAAACAGATTTGTTTCCTCTCATATTCTTTAATTTCTTGGGAATATCCTCCAAGATTAGTCTACATAACATGGGAGGTACACTAAACTCTATTATTTACCTCATGGTCACCCCATCAATCATTAATCCACATGAGGGAACTCCACTTGTTGTTACTACATTTGTTTGCACTCTAATTAATGAAAGAGTTATCTCAATGATCCAAACAAACTTCTAAATAATTTATAAATCTACTGGTGTACTGGAAGTCATCTTATTACTAGGCCTTTGTAATTTTGATTTCATCATATCCCCAGTGGATTTACACCTAAAAAGGATTATAGATACTGGATATTCATTACTCAAAAAAAACCTACTGACTGTCAGGATAAGACGAGATCTAACTTTTGGAATATGCATTTGAGAGACCAATATCCACATCAGTAGCAGGGAAGTTCACTCAAATTAGAGTTTTTCCCTATTCAACAGAATTCAAATGTTTTGAGATTCTATGAGGTGTATCTCTATATAAATAAAATGGGGAGGAGTATAGAACTTTTTTACATACATTAAAACTAGCTCCCAAACTACAAGGTGCATAACATTCCTAGATAAATTTTCCATCAATCCAAGATGAAAAGAAACCCTCACAAATAGAGACAATAAAAAACATGAATAAAGGTCACCATTACCTTTTACAAAAAAAATGTGTTGGAGACCCATTCAAATTATAAAAAAAATTGATCATGTTAATTAAATTGGATCATTATCTCTCAATTCATTATAATATTACTTCTTAACCTGGGGATTCTTTAGAGGAATGGTCCAAACAAGGAACTCGGAATCGATTGAGTGTTAATAAACTCATAACCACCCATATGAGATCCTATACAGCCAAAAATCACATATATGGTTCTATAAATCCTATATGGATACTTCTCCTTATATGTATAGTCAGGATAGTGATACAATTTGGTCTGTATATAAATAGTCTAGCCATTCCATTAGCAACTTTCTAACTCCACAAACAATCTAAAAAGTAGTAATCCTTACGGAACCTTTCCCATAAATCAGGAACACATACCCATTGAGGAACATTTCTGAAAATTCATTCAATGGAACAAGGTGATTAGCCTAGGTTGGCAATGCCCATCCATTGCAATTAAACTTACCTTCATCAAGAATTTTCCAATAAGCACCCTTTAACCCATAAGATTTTCATGTTGGGAAATACTCGAGCTTTTAAAAAAAATTCATGCCTGTAATTCCTGAAAAATAGGTCCCATTGCTTAAAATATATGTATTTTAGAAGATATAGATCCTTTATAAGGTTTCATATGGCCATATTGAGAAGATCATTTTCAAAATGATAACTCTATTCAGCTTCATTCTAGGTGGATGATGTTATGATTAATTCATCATACATATCTCCAAGGATCAGTGCACCACTTATCATTTTAACATCCTAAGGACTTATAATGACTTCTCTATGTGTCGAGAGAAATGTGTTGGTGGCTAGGATCCATCGACTAAGGAGGTATTCCATAAGACCTTTATTGCAACATGAAAGAGTTTTTGATCCGCAGACACCCTCATATGAGAATATATTCTTCAATTTAATGGAAGATTTTATGCAAATGTGTTATACCTAGAAGGGATTTCCCTAATCCATTACATAATTCCCACCTTTTTTAAGGTCGAATTTTAATTTCCATCCAAAAAAATTTATTAATAATTAATAATAATTAGTAATATTTACTAATAATTATTGATAGTTAATAATAATAAGTAATAGTTAGAAATAATTAGCAGCAATTAGCTGTAATTAGTAGTAAATAATAATAAATATTAATAAATATTAATAATTAGTAATAAATATTAATAATTAGTATTAAAGATTAATATTTAGTAAAATTAGTAGTAATTAGTAATAATTACTAATAATTGTTAATAATTAGAAATAAACAGTAATAAATGTTAAAAAATATTAATAATTACTAATAATTTGAAATTATTAGTAATAATCACTAATAAATAGTAATAAACAGTAATAAATGGAAATACATGGTAATGATTAGAAATAATTAGTAATAATTAATAATAACTAGTAATAGTTACTAATAATTATTGATAATTAATAACAATTAGTAAAAGTTAGTAATAATTATCAGCAATTAGCAGTAATTAGTAGTAAATATTAAAAAATAGTAATAAATATTAATAATTAGTAATAAATATTAATAATTAGTGATAAATATTAATAATTAGTCATAAATATTAGTATTTAGTAATAATTAATAATAATTAGTAATAATTACTAAAAATTAGTAATTATTAGAAACAAATAGTAATAAATAGTATTAAATATTAATAATTAGTAATAATTTGAAATTATTAATAATAATTCGTAATAAATAGTAATAAATAGTAATACATAGTAATGAATAGTAAAAAATAGTAATAATTAGTAATAATTAGCAGTAAATAGTAATAATTAGCTGTAAATAGTAGTAATTAGTAGTAATTAGAAATAATAAGAGGTAATAAGCAGTAAATTGGATTAAATATAAATAATTATTAATAAATAGTAACAAATAGTAATAATTAGTAATAATTAGTAATAAAAAATAATAGTTAGTAGTAATTAGTAATAATTAGTGTTCATTTGTCAAAATAAGCAGAAAATAAAAATAATTAGTTGAAAATAGTAATATATAGGATTAAATAGTAATAAATAGTAGTAAATATAAATAATTAGTGGTAAATTGTAATAATTAGTGGTAAAGAGTAATAATTACTAAAATATAGTAATAATTACTAATAATTTATAATAATTAGTAATAATTAGCAGTAATTAGAAGTAATTAGCGGAAATTTGCAGTAATTTGTAATAAATATTAATAATTTTTAATAATTTTTAATAATTAGTAATAATTAGTTATAAATAATAATAAATATTTATAAATATTAATATTTATTAATAATTAATAACAAATATTAATAAATATTAACAAATATTTATAATAAGTAATAATTAGAAATAACTGTGAATAATTACTAATAAATATGAATAATTAGTAATAATTAGTAATAATTAGTAATAATTAGTAATGATTAGTAATAATTAGTAATAAATAGTAGTAAATAGGAATATGTTGTTGTAAATAATAATAATTAGCGATAATTAGCAGTAACCAGTACTCGCCCGTGCTATTGCATGGCGTATTCGATTACTAGTATTTATGCTAATAAGTGATTAATATTTTTAAAAGTTAGACCAAACAATAATGTTGAATAAAAAGTTAAAGATATGTCAAAAATAAGACACATTGTAATAATAAAATTGAGAAATGTGATAATGATTGAATTAAATATGGAAACATGAGAAAACTAACTAATCAAATATTGATGATAACCTACCAGGTACATGCAGAACTTCAAATACGACAAACCGTGAAGCATGAAACAATATACAGCATGAAAACCCCAAGTTAAGTTAACTTCTAACATAAAATTCCACCATCAAGAGCCTACAACATAACGAAAAAACCTTCATCATTATCCTCCTCCACATTGGGTAACTTCTAGCATGATGATACACTTTCAGCATAAAAAATGATACAAAATCATTCACCATGAATACTAAACAGCATGAGAAGAAATCTTTCCAGCCTGAATAAATAGTCTGCATGAAAAACGTCCAATATGAAAAAACCGATAATCAATATGTAGAAAACTCATACTAAAATGTCCAGCATGAGAAATCCAAATTACTTCACACTTTATAACAGACCAAAGTACAGATATTTATAAAGAACATATAGATTTAGTACTAAGAATGAAAGCAGAAATTTATAACATGTATAAAAACGGGTGAAATACATGTACAAATTTGAACCTGTAGAAAAACTGCAGAAAATTTGAGACCGTAGTGGAGTAATTAGTTTTTCAAATACTTAATGTATAATCAAACAAAGAATAGTGCAGTTGGATAGGTATATGTATAGATCTGATCATGTATAAACAATGCTGAACAACTTGAAGATAACTCCACTGTGGTCTCATTTTTTATGCATTGTTCATGAATATATTTAAATTTTGGTAATCTGGTAACTCCACTGCACTGTAGATTAAAATAATGCAGATAACATGCAGATTATTGGTAATGTGCTAATTTGGTAACTCCACTACAATTATATTTAAGTACACATAATATAGATAACTCCACTCCATTGTATGTTTTTTTAATTTTTCATAAATATATTTTCAAAAAAATTATTTTTCTAGTAATTTTGTTTTAAAATATTGTAATATGGTAATTTTTTTAGAAATCTGGTAATTTTTTTTTTCAAATTTGATATTTTTTTCAACTGAGGTAATATTTTTTCAAATCTAGTAATTTATAAAATCTAGTATTTTTTCAAATCTAGTAAATTATTATCAAATATGGTTTTTTTTACAAATATGCTAATTTTTCAAAATCTCGTAATTTTTTCAAATCGGGTTAATTTTTTACAACTCTCGTAATTTTTCAAAATCTGGTAATTTTTTCAATTCTGGTAAAAAAATTTCAAATTTGGTTTTTTTTAAATCTAGTTGTTATTTGGTAATTTTTCAAATTTGTTAATCTGGTATATTTTTTCAAATTACAATTCGTTGAATAAGTTTATCTCAATGCTAAAAGAAAGAACTTAAACATGTATAGTGTTTACAGTACTACTATGGTAATTGTTAATAGTTTTAATATGGTTATTTTTATAAGAATGAAGTAATTTGGTCACTGTTATAAGAAAGAACAAATCAAATTCTCTCAATTCACATTATACATTTTAAATTTGAAGTTTACATATTCTAATCTGGTCATTATTAAGAAGTATCTATAGCTTTGATAAAACATTTCAATGAGTAGTATAGTTTCTAATAATTTAGGTTTACTCTTCAGACTCGATAACACTATTTTTCTAACATATTATTTCATCAAACTATAGCGGAAAAAATTTAAGATCCATAATAAATTATTACCCTTAAGGTGCAGCATAGTAGTTCACACAGAATTGGTATTGTTCTTGTTATGAGTACCCTTAGTTCCACTGTCTGGTTAATTACAGTGACTTGTTGTACTGAAACTATCTCCATATATCAAACGATTATGTTTCAACTCAACCTTAGTATCATATAAATCTGAAATATTTCTCTACATAGAGAATAAAGATACATTAATTTAAAAATACTTGTGGCAAGTGAAAAAAATGAAGCGGTTATCAGATATTTAACAGTATACAATTCTACATTTAAATAAATGTACGACAGGAAAAAAAATGAAACTCGATGTAATTCATGAATATATATGTATAGGAACAAACAAATGTAACTACTATATACCCGAGTAGCTAACATATCTGACGCAGAACATCCAAATCATGTACCAATGTTTGAAGTTGATGGTGAAGATGAAACACTTGGATGTTGTAATTATAAAAGGTCGGAATGAATGATATAGTAAGGTGATTATCATTTTTTATAAAATCATATGGGAGAATTTTATGAAGATTGAACCTGGATATATTCTATTCCACTACGGACTTCTGATGACCAACTACTTTGATGTCCCTGTACAGTAATTTAATAATACAAATAAATAAAGTGTACTTTAATTATTGTAATGAATTTAGGAATACCTAAAATTTATTACCTGAATCTATTTGATGGTGTCAGTAAATCTTCTAAAGTACTCATCATTTTCATTGATAAATATTAATTTATAGATGTTCTGTTCATTAGGGTGATGACGGTTTTTAATATTATAAGTCGATACGTCAAGAGATAATAGCACTTTCTTTGATTTGAAAATGTTCAATTCTTGAGGAAAACCATACTCGTCATCATCCTAATTATCAAACAATAAGCATTGTTAGAAAGAATGGTTTGAAAATATTATGAGATTATAAAATAGGTTAGTTGTACCTGAATCAAAGCTGCTCTCAACACTGCAGCTGTTTTATGTAAGAAATGCATGACTTGTTTATCAAATAAAACAAATAAAAATGAGTCTGTTTTATCAGTAACCAACAATTTCACTCTAAATCTATTGGATAAAATTTTGTGATTACACGGTCAGTTACATTTAGTATGATGCTTTAATAGTTAGATAGTATAAAACTATAAAACTGAAATATTATGAACATTAAAAATCATAACCTCGGAGAAGTGTTGTTTAGAGACATGTTACAACTGCGTTACCAAATTTTGTCTTCTAAAACATACACTTTTTTCATGAAAAATTTGCATGAATCATAAAAACAACTGTGGGTGCTTTGAATTTTTTGAAATGTAACTGCTATTAAGCACCTTGTTGGATGAAATAGAATGAGTAAATAATAATAAACATTGTATTATGGCATAGGAGCGAACAGCTCACTGTAATTATAATGAATTTCCAAATTAATGGATGCCTTAGTTACCTCTTCATAGCTTTTCACATCATAAATTGTTTTTTTGTTATTCCAATACAATACTGGTGTAGAGGGGTTAGTAGATGTTGGAAGTGGGATATTTAACTGTGTTGTTAATATCAACCCAATTCTTGTAAATAAATTATAACATACTTAAAAACAAATATTAAGAACATTTTGGTATTAAAATTTTGATGCAGGGAGCAGACACTTTTAAAGGAAAAAAATTATAGTAGTTATAACATCAATTGCTTCTATAATTCTCTACTTCTGGAATATGATTGTTGTAAAAAAGTATGGTTGCATTAATAGAATTTGTTACAATAACTGAGGCTAAAAGGATAATCAAGTAGAAGAAATCATAGTCAGCGAGTACAGTCTAGAGGACACATATTACAAGGAACAAAAATAACAAACATTACAATATAGCACAGTAGATAGAAAACATACTGCCCAACCTCTTCACTTAGACAAGTTGTAATATGATAATAGTATATGAATAATTGTTATTTTCCAAGTAATGCTTCATTTCATTTAAATACTCACCCCATAAACTGTAGGTAAGTTGCAAACCTCTGTAGGAAAAGACAAAATCAGAATGGATAAATATCTTATTTTACAGTAATTTAATGTTAGAGAAAATAACTAATGGCTTGTTATCCTAAAGAGTAATCTAGATTTTACAGTTGGAAGGAGACATATATTGCATTTTAGTGGTGTGTCGTAGAACTATAATTATTTCTATTATACAAATGACACCATGACACTAAATTCTCCATTGTAAGGACAAATTATAAATCACAGTAATGAAATGTACCTATTAAATTTTCCTCTGTAACTTTTAGTTGAATAATATCCTCAAAGGATGTGAAATCAAAACTGAATAGAGGAATATCTGCATCGCATGGACGAAAAAACATCGTTCATGTGAACATTATTCTGCAAGCATGTCTACATTCCATGTAACTGCCACGGTTTGAATCTATTTGGAAATTTTGAATCATATAGAAAACGCCTTCACGCTGGAGGTGTTGGTACTTGGATATTAGTTGACGGCTAGTGATAGTAAATTGAATTTTGGTACCCTTGAGATTTCATGTAAAATTTTATGTTATTAGGTAATAAATATGAATGACAGAGGATAATCAAATTAAATATGTATTGACAGATAAAAACAGTAATATAGAGAGGAATAAAATTCAAATTTAAGTCAAGTAATGTAAACTAACCTATTTATCACGAATCAATAGATCAATAGAATCCACATCATTGAAGTATTTCAGTGATGAATTTCACCACATATTAAAAAAAACAAACTGATATCCTAAGTGTTTCATCATACTCATAGGTAATCTGATTCAACAAGGTAATTGAGCAGGAAATTTTGTTTGTAATCTGTAAATTTTTAAATAGTAATGAAAATAGAAATTATTACACATGTAAACATATTTTTAATAACACACCGAATAGCCAAACTGTATTTACATATGAACATGTTTTTTTAGATGATACCTATGGCATGTTATAAAAAAATTCCTTATAAACAATATTTTGTGTGAAATCAGAAGATGTTTTGTTGTTATCATTAAGAACTATTTTCAAACCACTTGATGTTGTGACTCCTGAAATTGCAACTTATAATTCACCATGAGAGAACACTGGTTTGCGAAGATATAACCCAAAAGAACACAAATATTGTCCTTTAATTTTATTAATATTAATTTCAAATAAACTATCAAAGGATACTGTCTTCTTTGTAATTTAAATGGCCACCTAAAATTAGAGTGTGTCATAGTTAGTCTTGGAATGAATGCATTATATCCCAAATGACAACCAGTCAAAATTTTTGCTCCAATGACATGATCACCCACGTGTGTAACAATCAGATGGGTTCGATTACATAAACTAATAGATTGATCTACATTTATAAGTACCATAATGGGGACACCAATCTGTAGAGTAATTTTGTGGGGATCCATCCCAGATACATTAATTCCATTTAACATATCGAAAGTGTATATGTTTTCTACTCTATCTGTATCAAAACTGTCATCAAAAACTGAATCATAACTGAATTAATATTTCATATCACAGTTTCTAATAGACAACATGTAATCATTTACTTCATAAAAAAATCATGTGTTGGAGCTAAGATTTCACGATCTTTCAGATTGGAGATGTCTCCATATTTTTCACTGAAATCTGGATAAGTATGCTCCACAATTGAAGCAATATCATTTTCAGTGTAGGTAAAAAGATAGGATGATGTAATTTGAATGAGCACTTCACCATCATTAGGTTCCCCAACTTGACCTTCGTCAATATCCAAAGTCCATTTAGAGAAAGCATCGACCTCAGTTGAATCAGTGGTTGATGTAGATGAATGCAATCTCATCTTCTTTGTTATAGTTAATAAATGATATTGTTTCAAAAGATATGACGACTTAATACTTGAAAAAACAATATTATTTATATTACCACCTGGTATTACAGGTAGTATTTTCTTGAAATCCCCACCCAATACAACTGGTAGACCACCTAAAGCTAAATTTGGTGTGTTGACATTTTTTAATTGCATTATATCTCTAAGAGTATGGTCATGTGCCTCAAAGTAGTAATTATGAACCCTAGAAGACTCATCCCAAATAATTAGCTTCGTAAGCTATGGTAGATCTGCAATGTCACTCCCTTACTGAATATTGCAAACAGATTTCTCATTGATGGAGATATGAGTACAGAATTTAGAATGTGTTGCTCATCCACTAGGAAGAAGTAGTGATGTTATTCCACTGGACGAAACCACCATCATAATAAAGCCCTCTAGCAGTAGTAATGATGTAAGTATCTTCCAAATTAATGTTTTACCTATGCCTCTAATAACATTCAATAAGAAGAAACCCCCAGAATATGAAGATACCGAAGACAAGATGACACGCATCGCCTCTTTCTGTTCAACTATAAGTGTAAGCTGTAATGTTATGTACACTTTTCAAAGTGAGTCTCTTTTGTAATTTAGTTATTCTGTAACTAAACAATTCGAAATAGTATCAAATACAAAATCTAGAACTGGCATCGGAGGATAAAATTGAAGAGTTTTTCCATTGTTTCATAAAATGTCTTATATTTTGAGAAGATTATACATTGGTTTTTGATGTTATCTGAGTGTTAAATCTACAATGTTTAAAATTACTTATGTCAGAGTAGTATAAAATAAAACAGCAACACTGAAGTTTATACTGACATTCGTTAGTGCACATTATTGTTGGAAAGAAAGTCGATATATCCGTTGACTGGAATATATACATTACTTTAAAGAAATTTAACATACAGTAAATTTAAAATAGCAACAATAAAGTTTAGAAATCAAGTTTATCTTATCATATGGGAAAATGTTGAGTTATCAGAATTTACTGCACCATGTATGAATCTATTACTAAATTTTTCTGCTTAATTTATTCATCATTTTTTATATAATGTAATGGCAGTAATGTGGAATGATAATTAATATTTTTCATAGCCTAGTTATGGTAAAGATTATAATTCACTACATGTAACTAAGTAATTCAGTTTCTATGTTTTTGAATGTAATATTAAAAAAGTTACACCTGAATTTATTTGTGTTAAACTGGAAAGAAATATGATAGAATGTAATAAAGTAGTTACTTTTTTTCACAGAATAGGCTGAGTAATATATTCCTTACCTTGAATTTTCAGCCTAAGTCTTTGAGAATATAAAATATCTTCTGAAAGAATGTAACATGTTTGATTCCAAACAATTTCTAGGTGAGAAATGTTGTTGGAAATTAACATCCTAGAAAACACCATGCATAGACAGTGTCCCATTCCCCAAGAGGATACCTACATTATAGCTTCAATAAATTCTTTGTCATCAGCAAGTAGTCCCAAAGCATAACAAGCCTCTCTAAATGTTCCATGGGTAATGTTGTTAACTATTTTTAGATTTTAAAATGAGGTTTCACCTTTGACTTTTGTGAGAAGTATATGCAAGTAAAATAACTCTCCAATAGTTGGAGGAACATAGTAAAGTCTACCAATACTGAACCCCTGCCTTCTAGGATGCCATTTCATTTCATTGGAGTAGTAAACAAATGTGGTTGGGTATTTTTCAAATGTTAGAGGTCTACCATCTGAATAATTTTTATTTTCTAAGAACCATGACATAAACATTGATTCAGAAACATTTCCCTGATTCAAGACATCTCCAATGTTATCAGTGTCATTGTAGGTCACAAAAGTTTTTCCTGGTAAATGAAAATGTAATTTCTCAACTGGTGGATATCTGTAATGGATATCATAATAAAAGATCCTCCAAGAAGCCTCACAAAGAGATATGTACCGACAGTCGTAATACATTTTTATATTATCCAAATTTTTGTCTTGGAAGTCTCAGTTGTTGCTCTCATACAATGTTGATGTTACTCGATCATTTCCTTTGCTAATATACTTGAATAGATATTTAATATAAGATGACTGATTTTATACTTCAATATTGAGATGATCTTGATACTTTAGGAGAAGAAGAGGATTTTATGGTACAAAAAGCCAATTATCTAATGGGACACCGTTTTGTTTTTTGAACCATTCTAATATCATCCCTTCTACGGTAGATAGAATAACCATCATCATCAACTGTTGTTTTCCGAACAAATTCTTTTGGATAAAATGTTGTGCACTTCCCATTTGTCATACAAGGCAAGGTACAGTTGGCATCATCGCATGGCAAGTGGATCATAAAATTTATAACAGCATCATGTAGTCTTGGGTAGGCATTCTTATATGGAATTTCTGCATAGACTATATTATTTACATCTATTAGAGTGTGAATTTTGTGTTCTTGACAAATAAACAATAATATGTGCACATGAGGCAAGCCACATTTTTGAAATTCCACGGTCTGAACAACTACATGAAAAGAGTACATTTTTATGTTGTTAATAAATTATGACAAAATATATAAGAAACAACTAAACATACAAAAAATTAACTACGTTGAGCGTTACCTGCCCTTGATTTTCCAAAGAGACATCCTTCCCTTAAATCTCTCATTAAATGGTGAAGCTTCATATTAAAAACTCAAGATCATATTTGAGGGCAGTCTGATGGAGGAAGATTCTTTTTTCCAATAAACCTTATTATTTTAGGCCACATTGGGTTGTAGGTAAACATTAGGAACAAATCAGGATACCCTATCCAATTGAAAATCGACATGAAATCTATGTATTTCTGGATTATATACATTGGACCGCCCATAAATGTTGAAGGTAAGATGATTCTCTTGCCGTAGGATGATCATTCACAGTCAACTCAAAGCAATGCATCTTTCAACCCATTGTATAGCTCTACCCTCAGTTTCTTTTGATTGAAGTGAATGAATGATAGTCTCTAAGACCCAATCATTGTGTAAGCATCAATAATAAACTGTTGAAATAATCTTCTTGAATGAATTATGATTGATGCGTCATTTTCATGGTACTGCAAATGATAATAGAATTACTCTCTCCTTATTACCTTCCTGAGTGTAGTACTCGTTGTGAAAGGAGTAAAGCGATGCATTATGTTGTCGTAGTATCCATCCTGCCCACCTGTGAAAATCAAGGGATATTTCAATATAAGATATAATGGGTAAATCTCTTTAATTCATTGTAGATCACCAGTTTTTGTTTGAATGATTATATCTCATTGTTGGATCAGATCTTCAATATCACCGACAATCATCATTGAAATTTTGGAATTCTTCGGGAGGTTATATGTCGCGGGATATGTTTGTCTTCTTTTAAGTAGCTGCAGCTTTAAAGTATGAACCTCTTGATGATTAAGAACATTCCTTGCACTTATAAATTGTTGTGCCAAATGTTGTTCTCATGAAGGAGTTGTTGTAGGTTTGGAACAATATTTTAGTCGACACTAAATTGTAGATTTCTACCATCAAAGCTGTAAAAAGGTGTTATGTGAATATAAATCGATGAATGGTTAGTCCACATAGTCCAAATAATTGAATATAAACGATACCTAATCCCACAAACTCTATTCTCACACTCATGGGTAGTATCATACACGTACAATTTTGCGAACCACGGAGGTTTTCCCTCAGGTGGACACAAACTACCTATGCGATGGTAGTTTTGTCCACATAATTTGAATATACATGGAGCTTGACCATTGTTGAATGACCTATCTACCTTTCCACCCATTTATGTGAATGCGAACATTGAATTATAAATATGGATGTGGTTTTGGAATAATTGTGCCATGGTTGAAGTTTGATTGAGCACTAACATTCGTAGGTATTCTGGACATGTCGATAGTAAGTCCAAAATTACATTTCCCATGGAGTAGCATAGTGAGAAACGCTGGTTCTATATATTACAGAATTTCTTATTTCTCTCATCGAACCAGAAATAAGACTAACATTCTTGACATACATTAGAGAGCCCTCTAATATCAGAATAACCTGAAAGAATAATAAATGATAACAGATTATATTACTAACATACAACCAATAGTAGCATGGAAGATTCCTTTGTATTAATGATTCAAAAATGCATTTTTGGTAACATCTCTAGCTCATGTGCTTGGTCATCTATTGTTCTAGTGAATATGCTGTAGCATGGATCATTATGTAAGATTTTAGTCGGTTGAATAATAATAAACTTAATAGTGTTTCTAGAGAAACACAATCGCCAAAATACCACTATAGTGTTCTGTTATATTTTTGTCAGAACCTACGTTTGCTTGTGTTTCGGATGTCTCAGTTGGCATTGATTGCTGAAGAAATGATTGCCCACTATAACATGATCGTAGTTGTAGAAAACAATTCACAATTTCACAGAATGCAGAAACATTTATACATATTTATTTTTGTGGATCAAGTTTTGTATTTTGGTTTTATTTTACTATATATCTGGATATGATAATGTATTGAAGTCTACAGCATCAGTAGGAGTTACTGTGTGTCTATTGGTGCAGGTAATCATAATAAATAAATCCATAAAAGAATGCAAGGAATTTTTTGTAATATGATTCATGCTTACTACATCGAGGAAGAAGCTGATGAGTCCGGTAGACCATTTTCGGCAGTAATTAGAGCTATGGAAAATAACCACCATGCTATTATACGGTGAGTAGAAAGGATATGTGACCGACATTATGTTAATGAAGTAGCGTAGTTTTTTTTCTTACAGAACGGTATAGGTGAATGTGTAATGTCACCCGGTCACTGTTTTTGTTTGTTTGTTCCAGAAAACAACGTTGAATGAGGACCAGATGATTCTGGCCCTGATTTCAAATAAGCAGTTAAATAATTTTAATATGTGCCAATTTGAAATATAATTTCAAACACAATTACTTACAGAATGGTATAGGTGAATGTGTAATGTCACCCGGTCGCTGTTTTTGTTTCTTTGTTCCATAAAACAACGTTGACTAAAGAGTAGATGATTCTGGAACTGATTTCAAATAAGTAGTTAAATAATTTTAATATGTGACAATTTTAAATATAATTTCAAACCCAATGGTTTATGTAGGATATGTTTAACAGAACTAACTGTTGCAACACAAAGGTGATAATGGAACTCACGTGACCACTTTTGTGCCTCTGTTTGTTGATAGAGGTCCAGAAAATGGAGTACCAAACATACTGCTAGATGTCACTACAGAAGTTTCAACGGTTGTTGCCAATGATATTGTGGAAAATGTAATTAATAAAGATACCAATACAATAATAAGTACATGATCAGTTCGGTGTAAGTGAAATTAAAAATTCACAATCTTTATGTCGTTCCTTCATCAGTAGTTTTCGTTTTACCCTAGCATCTCAAGAGTTTGATGGGAAATACATGTTTGTATTTGACCGAGCTGTGAACTTTTCGGGCACTGTCATAGTAGTCGTATTTAAATACGTTCAATTTGGGTTAGTATGAATTGCATTGTAAAATATTATAAATATTGTAAAGATAAATACAAACATAACTAACAATTGTGACAGAGAGCTGATGATGGTACGTGTGTGAACCCATGTGCAATGTTAGCCGTTGGAAGTGAAACGGTTTTCGAAGTACCGGAATGGTTGGTAGATTTCATTACAGCGTTTCATGTAGTAGATGCCACTATTATTGGCTCAGGTATGATGAATATAAATAATTAAAGACATAAAATAAGTAGAAAATTTCCAATTGCAAATAATAAAGAACTTATTGAACTTACCATTGTTACATATAGTTGATAACTACGCGTGCATGCAGCCATTTTTGATGTCAGCCGTTGGAAGTGAGTAAGTTGTCGGAGTAGCAGAATGGTTATTAGAAGTCATTTTAGAGTTTCTAGTATTAGCCACCACTGTTTTTGGAGCAGGTATTATGAATATTAATATTGAAAGACGGATACTAAGTTAAACTATTCATAGTGTAAATAATAAAGAACTCACAGAATGTTTGTCGTTCCTTCATAAGTCTCCTTCGATGTAACCTTTTATCTCTAGAGTTTGTTGGGAAATTCATCTTGGGATTTTGTTTCCTTATATTAGTTTTTCAAGGTGTGCAATGAGACCATAAAAAAGCACAATTCACAATAAAGTGAATTTAATATACACGGTGAAGGTTAACCACAAACTGGTTCGCTAAAGTGGTTCGCGATGTAGTAGCACAGGTATGTATGTATATAGATTTATGAAGATGAAAATGAAATGTTCACAACAGTTATTATGACTAATGAATGTTATTTTGATAATTTAGACACTAATATAAACTTTCAGTACAATAAAGCAACCATATCCATATGTATGATATGATGTATTGTACTCAATATGTAATTAATCTCATACAAGCAAAATCATACAACAAAATTTGAAAGCTGTTTGAAACATAAAAGGTTAGATCTTAAATTGTAATATGGATCATGAATAATATAGATGTAAAATCATATTACTATTGCAGATTCATGAATATAGATTAATGAAAAGGTAAATTGCATCATACTTGAGGTGTGAAGCAGATGCTGGAGGACAGAGCCTACTGGAATCCGGGTTTTGAAACCAAAGAAACTAAGTAACAGTCCACTATAATTGTTGGCAGTTTCTGGTCAGTAGACTGGATAGAAAGTGGAATGAAGCGGCTATAATGGGAAAAAATGCACAGTAAATAGTATGAAGGAGGTTTGTAGAAGGATTGTTTAACCATGCATGAGTGGGTGTGACCCAAATTATGAGTAGGCTGAAGCCTCGGCCTAGTGATTGAGCGTCTGAAACCTAGGAGCTGTGGTGGAATGTTGGCAGAAGATACAGTGAGATGCTATTTGAGGCAGAATATATTGTGGATGAGTTTGATGTAGTCGTGGAAATTTGTGGAAGGGAATCAGTGGATATTATTTGAAAGGTTACCTCAACCCAGTGATTTATCAGGTGACACCCAAATCGGGATCTGGTTACACCCTCATGGAGATGAAGACTCAGATGAGTAAGGCTGCATGAACACCATTTTCAACATCGACTGTGAGCAATTCGCAGTAGGAGTAGGATGCGATCATGGCTAGCGGTTTCCGAGTAACCCTATCCTCTGACGAAGAAGGAGGCAAAAATTTCTGGGCACCGCGGAATGCTGCAGTCGTCTATTGAATATACGAGGGTGCCACTGGTGGAGTAGTTGGGGGAATGAATTCAGCGATACCTGGCGAGAAGGCTTCGCAGTAGGGAGGAATTGCAGAGGAGAGGGTTTGAGGGGAAGAGAACTGGAATAAGAGGGCTGTGTAGGTTAGTAGATGAAACCTGAGCGGTTGCGGGGTATGAGGGAAATGGAATCGGGAATTAGAATGGAAAATTAGTCATCGTGTCTAATCATAGTGACATGTTCGCGAAATTGGGCGTGGAGGAATGTAATGAAGACATGTGGCATGTAAGAAATCCAGGATTAGTAGAGATAGTAGAATTGTAGTAATTAGTAATAAATATTAATAAATAGTATTAAATATTAATAAATTGTAATAAATAGTAATATATGTTAATAAATAGTAATAAATATTAAAAATTATTAAAAAATAGTAAAAATAGAAAATAAATACTAATAAATACTAATAATTAGTAATAATTAGATGAAAATAGTAATAATTTATGGTAAATAGTAATAATTAGAAGTAAATAGTAATAATTAGCTGTAAGTAGTATTAATTTGTGTTATATAGTAATAAATAACGTCAAATAGTAATAAATTGTGGTAAATAGAAATAAATAGCAGTAAATAGTAACAATAAGTATTAATTATTAATATTTACTAATAATTAGTTATCATTACTAATAATTAATAATAATTTGTAATAATTAATAATAATTACTAATAATTAGTGGTAATTAGCAGTAATTATCCATAAAAAGCAATATATACTAATTAACTGCAATAACGAGTAATAATTAGTAATAATTATTAATAATTAGTGATAATTAGCTGTAATTGGAAATAATTAGCAATAATTAGTGATAATTAGTGGTAATTTGTAATAATTATCAGTAATTAGAAATAATTATTCATAATTAGTGATAAATAGTGGCAGTTAGTAATAATTAGTGGTAATAAGATATAATTAAGAATAATTAGTGGTGATGAGTAATAATTAGTAGTAATTAGAAATAATTAGTGGTAATTTGGAATAATTAGCGGTAATAAGGAATGGATATTAATAAATAGTAATAAATAGTAATAATAACTAATAATTAGAGATAATTAGAAAAAATTAGTAGTAAATAGTAATAATTAGCTATAAATAGTAATAAATAGAAATAATTAGTAATAAATAGTAATATTTTGTAATAATTATTAGTAATTAGTAACAATTAGTAATAATTAGTTATAATTAGTAATAATTAGTAATCATTAGTAATCATTGGCGGTAATTAGTAAACATTAGTGGTAATTAGAAATAAATAGTGGTAAATAGTAAAAATTAGTGGAAAATAGTAAATATTAACGATAAAGAAATATAATTATTAAAATAAATAAATAATTAGTAAAAAATTATTATAAATTAATAATAATTAGATTTAATACGTTATAATTTCCATTAATTAGTAATAATTAGTGGTATTTATTAATAATTAGTTGTAATTCGTAATAATTAGTTTAACTTAGTTTAAATTATTATAAAGTATGGTAGATTACTATTAATTTTAAAAAATTTACTATAAGTCACATTGAAGTAATAGAAAATATTATAAATTACTAGAAATGTGAAAATGAAATAGGTTGTCAATTTTCATCCTATGAATAATAAAATATTTATACATACATGGTTGACACAAATTAGTAGTTTTCCATGCCCTGGATATTGAAAATTTATTGATTTAAAACTTTTTAGTATTTTATAATATATTTTATTACTTTATAGTAATTTATAATAATATTAATTAATTTATAAAAAATTAATATTATCGATAACGAAAATGAAATATTTAATAAAAAATCAATTATTAGTACTCATAAGTAGAAATGAACATTAAATCACCATAATTATTTAAAAGTAATGGTTATTAGTAAAAAGTAGCTGCAAATAGATAAAATTGAAAGTATTTTAAGGTAAATTATGATTTGTTTAATTTTAAAAAAAAATTGGATCATCTTTTTCTTATATCAAATTAATCATAATGAATTTATTTATTATATTGTTTTGAGTAATATGGAGCAAGGATGTTGAAACAATCTTTATTACATGATCATGACTGGATATATCGTTATAGGAATCCAGTAGGTTTTAGTGTAAATAATGTATATGTTGATGGTGTTGAAGTTTTTTTATCATATTAATCATCAAAACTAGAAGTTATTTCCTAAGGGACAATTAAGTGTATGTGCCAGAAATGTAATCTGAGGATGTTAGACACATTTTACAATTTTGGGGGTCATCTATTGCAATTTGGTATTTGAAATTATTAAGTTTTTTGAAATCAACATTGTGAACACCATTCTAGAGAAAATACTAATAATTTGGTTTAAGATCCATCATGGTTTCATAATTTAGTGCATGATGTTGGTGGTTTCTATTTTCAACAAAATGAAACCCATGATGACATTGATTTAGATCCATAGTTGGTACCCGCCCAATTTTATGAGTTTTTGATATCTAATTTAGAATCCTTATATCCTGGTTGCAAGATAAGAAAATTTGAAGTAGTTGCAAAATTTATGGCTATTGAATTAGATAATGGAATATCAAATAATAGTTTTGATCAGATATTCTCTTCTGTTCAAGTACAGTTACCTGAAAGAAATGTGTTGCCTATAACTTTTTATAAGAGAAATAGGAGTGTTCATAATTTGGGTCTTAGTTATTAGAATCTTATATTTTGCTGAAAATGATTCATTTGTTAGTTTTATTACATGTGGAAAATCGAGATACAATGTGGCTCAACTAAGGAATTCTGGATTGATTCCTGTTAAAAATTTGTTTTATTTACCAATTACACTCACATTACATCTTTTATTTATGTCTTAGAGTATAGTGTCATTGATTTCATGGCACAAAACCAATATTTCAAGAGGTAAAGTTTTAAACCATCCAACTGATGGAGATTCATGGAAACATTTTGACCAAGTACATCTGTATTTTTCTTCAGAAGCTCGAAATGTTTGATTTGGTCTTTCTACAAATGGTTTCTATTCATTTGGTTCTAACTATAGTAAATATTTTTAATAGAATATTTCTATAACTCCATACAATTTACTTCCATGCATGTTAATGAATGAGTCATATATCTTTTTGGCCTTATTAATTCTAGGGCATCTGAAAAATAATCTCAATGTTCATTTGATGTCATTGAGTAGTGAGTTAAATTTATTATAGATTAATGGTGTTGGTATGTATGATGTTGTTTCCAAACAGAATTTACTACTAAAACCTGTAGTATTGTGTACAATTAGTGACATCCAAACATATAGAATGTTATCTGGTTGGAGTAAACATGGTCCAAAATCATGACCTTACTATATGGGAGACATGAAATCATTTATGCTCATTAAGGTATGAAATCCTTATTTATTCGGTTTTCATCAAATATTTCTTCTGAATGATAATTTTTTTCTTAAGAACATATATCATTTCAGAAAAGAAACAATTGAAAGATATGGACCTCCAACAATGATCGTAGGTATTCAATTAAAATCCATTGTCTCTTCATTACCTACCATTACATTTATACCTACTATAAACCAACAAAAAATTAATGTCTGTGGGATAGAACATAATTGAAAAAAATTGAGCATTTTTTAGGATTTTTCATATTAGTCTGATTTATTGGTTCATCATAAGTTGGATTTCATATATATTGAGAATAATTTTTTGAATGATATATTTTATATAATTTTGGACACACCAAGTAAGACTACAGATAATGTAATGGCATGATTGGATCTTTCCCAAATTCTTAGGTGGACAAAACATTAACTGTTTAAAAATGACAGATCATAGAAGTTAATGAATCCAAAATAGGCTTATACTATTTACAAAGAACATCATTTATTATTATTTTACTGGATTTCATATTTGAGGCTTCCAAATTCTTAGGTTTTCAATTTGGATAGATGTTTTAGAAATAGTCAATTTATCAGATTAAAATTTCATGATTATCATGTTATAATGGAAAGACTTCAATGAGTTGGATTTAGATTTTTGTTGGATTCTATGATTTTGGATGCGCTAACAGAAATATCATATTTTTTAGAGATATTTTTGCAGTGACAATATTTTACAATTAAAAAAGTACATTGATAGAATATGTTATTTTAATTTTATGTAAACAAGAAAAAATAAATCTGCATACATTCTTTGATTCAATAGAACATTTGATATAACATTTTTTGAATGAAGAAAAGTTTGTAGGTATAGTACAGTTCCTATGGATATACCCATTAAAGAGATTCATTTATAAATTGAAGAGAAAAGGATGTAACAAAGCATCAGTTGAATGATCAATTGCAGAAGCTTATTTTTCAGAGGAAATTTATTTTTTATTCTCTTATTATTTTCAATCTAGGTATCACTAAAAACATAACCACGAGGTCTATAAGGAGGAAAATTTTGACTATGAAATGTGAAATCAATTATCAGTTTTTAATTATCTCAAACATAAATTTGGTAGAGTTCATGAATGGTGGATTTTATATGATAAACATCACATGACATATACATATATTCTGATCAACTCTAAAGAAATTAATCCATTTTTATTGGTAGTTTTCATATCACTTATACAATAATATTTGTTATAATAAATTAATATTACTTTATTTTTAGATTATATGATAATAATATCAGGAAACAACTTCCACAAATTACAGCAGCTACTCTTGAATAACATGGGAAAAATAATTTTTCCTACTAGTTTAAAAGAACTGGTAAAATATGTTATTTGTGGTTTAACATATAAACACAATTTATTACCTGTTATATTGATAATTATTTTAAGAATTCTCAAGTATCTCAACATGCTGAGAAAATTGAAAATTGATTGTGTGTATTTAGTATCCTAATATCCAAAAGGGGTAAATCTTATAATGCATATTTGGTGAATGGTTTTCGATTTCATACACTTTCATATGGTAAATCAAAAAACCAATTAATAGTGGAATTTTATTAGGTGATCTCATTATAGATAAAGTGAATTTGAATTTTATGGAAAGCTATAAAAAATAATTTAACAATGTTATCTAGGTTAGAATTTCATAACTATGTTTAATTATCAGTGGTTGGATACCGAAAGAGGCTTGCATGTTCATCCTCACTATGGAATCATTGATATTACATATAAATTTTTTCTTTCATTCAATAAACCATTTTTATTAGCTCATTAGGAACATAAAATTTATTATGAAAATTATTATGCTACATCCAAAGAGTTAATTGATTGATAGAGCATAATAAAACTAAAATCTCAGGAAAATTAGTTTATTCAAAATTAATATGGTTTTGTTGAAGTGTAAGGAATTGTAATTTTTCAAGATACTACTCCAAATACATCTTTTCTATGAAGAGACAAAATTTTCAATGATCACACCCCCACAGTTAAGGGTTGATGGTGATGATGATTTTATTGATGTACCAAATGAATTTGAAGTAATAAGAGATGATGAAACTGAAACTTTTATAGAAATTGATGATATTGAGGAGGAATATGAAGATATTGACACTTTTAGATACGAAGATAAGGATGAAGATAAATATTGAAACAATTAAATAATGGTTATAATATTATATAATATATATCTATATGTAATTGTGGTTTTTAACTATTTGATAACAATAAACATTTTGTGTGTCAGATTAGATCGGGTCTATTTTGTGAGTCGCAAGAGGCTGATCTACCTGAGACCGAGCAAGTTGTTTTATAATCTGACCCTCAAACTACTAGTGTTTTGAAAATGAATCATAGGGGTTTTGGTCTTGTGAGATTGATGATTCCTTCCCCAATCCCTGAGTAAAGTCCATGTATGGTCTTCGATCCACGCATGCAGAGGTATGTTTACATATGTATTTTTTATAGTTATCATTAATTATAATTAATTTATTCATATACTAATTTTTTTGATTATAAGTTCATTTTTTTCCATGCTTTTCGCATATACCTATTGGACAGGAGACTGCTATAATTTGAAATTATTTTTTTGGAGCATCGGTTACCTAGGATTAGATTTCCATTGATCTTCAGCATAGCATATTCGATCATTAAATGGTAAATAAATAAATAATTTTTATTTTAAATTTTACTTAATTAATAACATGATATTATTAATTATTTATTCGTTTTATGTTATCCCATAGATTAGATCATGTGTGACTCTATCAGGGAGTCATGGGATGGATGTATGCGTGATCGTTTTTATACTCTTTTTTACACAATTTGAGGTGGAAAATAATTAAGAAACATGATTCATAGAGTTTGGTTAGTCTTTCTAAACCCACCAATCTGATTACACTTTATCTCTGGTTTCTGATAGATTATGTTCACACTAGATGGGTGGTCATTTTTAGAGGAGATCATCTTTTGATTGAAAAACCCAGGGGAGACAGGAGGTGGAATGTTCAGCTGGTAGTCGTATATTCTGTATGCATAGGGAACATATGATAACTACCTTTTTAGCGAAAAATATATATCTTTAAATGTAAACTGTTAATTTTATATTCATATAGGAAGTTGAACAGCTTGATATTAGGGATTTCAACATATATATATAGATGATAGTGATTCTATCACTAAAGAGATTAGAGGTGATTCCCAACATCAAATTGTGATTAGTATATTTTTTTAGTGTTAAAATTAACTGTAAATAATATTTTTACTATTTTAAATTTAAATTAAAATTGAAGGATTCATATGAGGTCATGACATCTCAGACATAGACTGAGAGTCTGTATGAGGCTAAGGATCCGACTAGTGAATCAATATTTGATGAGGCAACATTGATGTAGGAGACCTAGTATACATTTTGATAAAAGAGGATTTGTTGGTATTGACTCTCGATTGAAAACTGAGAGTTATTATGTTACCACTACGATATCGTCATGTAGCTCAAGAAGAGTTGATGGAGACTCATTATCATCTCCTATAAAGTATCAGGAGTAGCTGCGAGCTTTGGATGAGCTTACAGAGTGTATAGATAGGGAGCAAGAAGAGCTTCGTCGAGAATAGCAGAAACAGGAGGATGAGATGTGTCGATGGTAGTAACAGTAGCACAATTTGATGATGGAGTACATGCGATTTCTAACTCATGGTTTAGGGATATAGTTCCCTCCACCATCTCCTCCAGCTCCTCTAGAAGACCCACCCCCTTAATGATGTATTTATTTTTTATGATCAAACATTTGAATGTAATTTGTCTTTGTAATATTATATATTTACATTCCTATATAGTGTATTTTTTTGTTGTGGCGAGGATTGGGTTTTCTATTATTTTATTATTTTATTTTATTTTTATTTTTTGTTTTTTTTATTTTATTATTTTATTATTATTTTATCAAAATTATTATTTATTATTATTTTATATTATTTTTTATATTTTTGTAAATATTGTGGTTTTTATTATTTTATGATTAATTAATTATTATATTATTATTATTTTATTAATATTAATTTTTTATTGTTATCATTATATTGTTATTATTAAAATTATATATTATTATTATTATTCAATATTATTAATATTAATATTATTTTTTTATTATTATTAATATAATTTTATTAAATTTTATTAATGTTAATTTTTTTTAGTTTTTTTTTTGTGATGGGCCCATTGTAAAAGTTTTTAAAAAAAACATGGAGATACTATTTATGATAGGAAATTATCTAGTTGCAAAAAAACAATTTTTGATTATGTTTTCTACAACGGGGTATTTACGATGGGACCTTATTGAAATTGACCATTTGCGGCGGGATCCCATTTCAAATTCTCATTCATAAATAACCCAATATTTAGTTGCGACATTGGCATATAAAGGATGCCAAATCCAATGAAATAGAAAAGTTAATTACTATTTCTAATCACATGAACTGAGTTACATGATTTATGGATGCGATGATGTATTCTAACGGACCATATGAAGGATTTTTCCATAACATATACTCATATTGATCAAAATGTGGAACCATAAATATGAAGCATGCCCCTTTATCACCAACATATAGTGTATCTCATGAGTTATATGTAATAACAAAGGACTCAGGTTCAGTAGAGAATCCACTACTTCATAACTGATTCCTTTATTCTTCCTTCAAACATCTTTTTTGCAGGGGGTTTGATTTCCTATAGATTATAATTTGTATAGGGAAGTGGTTGAAAATATGAAAATGATAAGTAAACTTATTGAATAATTGTTGTTAGATGAGAAAAAACTCTCTAAACAGATCGTCTAACATCTTGATTATCGTATGATTGGGTTATGTGATCGGATAAGGGTTTTGGAATCATGAATTTATTCTAGTTCATGTGATTCCATGACACTAACATCACTATTAGACTGTCTTAGACGAGGCTGTCGGAAACATCTTGGTTCATGGTCATTATAGATTATGTCATCTCATAACGATTTATTATCACCTAAATTCGATGAGATCAGGAATTGAACATGTAATATATATCCATGATGGATATATTTTTCTTTTTATAGTATGTGACACATCTAGAAAAAGTGACCACACTCAATTAATGATTCACCATAGGTGTCAAATCATTTAGGTGTTCTGTAAAATTCATGGAATACTCACAAGAGTGTCCTACACTATCTTAGAAACACACATGGATTTTCTAACTTACAATGTTATACTGATGTTAGAGGCTAATGTGTATAAACATCATAGCATCCATTCATAATGGTGGTTCATGAGGAATAGATATGAATACTTTTGTAAAAATATAGGGTAACAGAATGAAGTATAGTGACATCACTTAGGGAAAAATTCACCATGGGATCTAGTTTTTGAACATGGTGAGTAACAATAAAGGGTGGATATATTGAGAAAAGATGAACATTTAAGAATTACATAAACATTTTTAAATACTCTATTTCATGTTCATCAACACAAATATTGATCACAATATTTCATATTGGATACATAGTCATGGGATTACCATTTGGTCATGTGATTTCATCAACACAAATATTGATCACAATATTTCATATTGGATAAATAGTCATGGGATTACCATTTGGTCATGTGATTTCATCACACAAATTCCACACCCTAAAACGGATATGTGCTCATCTGACCCTAATTGCATGTCCCTATATACTTCATGTGATCTCCCAACTACCACTTAAATAAGATAGGAATTCAATATACAAAATTGATACCACGTATTATTTCATAACATCTCATCCTCTATATGCAGGTGGACATAAATTCCATGCTAGGTATCCAGTATAAACCAAATAATATCATTTGATAAAGTATATCATATGGGTCAACATTGGTGTATGTCCTTAATGTTTCTATCTCAAAGGGTAGTATTCCACATGTTTCAAACAATCATTCCTTTTCTATTAATAGATAATGAATAAATCCACACCCAAGGAATCCCACTAGGTGTAGACACTAATATCATCAATATATGGAAATCACACCAGGTGTAAGACCAAAAATCATTGATATATGAGAATATAAAATAGTGTAATAACTAAAATATTTTTCACTTGAGTATATTACTAGTGATTCGTAATCATATCATGTGATTTTATCTTGGTGTAAGCCACATACATCTTTTTATCATGTCGATATATTCATTACAGGAATAATTATCCTATATCTCCCCTAGTGAGGAAGCCGAAAATCATATCATGTAGATTGTGAATAAGCCCAATTACTTCATTAATATATGTAAACATCTAGATATGACCTATTATTTCTCACACTGATCAGGAATCACATTTCACTAAAGTACATGGTTAGTTACATTAAGGTTTATTTACTATATTCTATGACCTCTCCATATAATGCTAAAATTTGTCATCGACATTCAAACTTTGTGGATTTCTATACATATCATTAAATTTATATAGGATGTCCCTATGATGCTTGAGTCCCCAATCACTAACATTAATATTCCCCCATATATATGTATATTTATTCTTGTCCCATTTTTAAACACTCTTATAGGGAAAACCAAATCTCTATGTGCCACATAGTTTCCACATCACTATATCCCTTGTAGAAATCCTACCCCCTTGTTTCATGATTTTAAATTTCATGACATAATATCTATGTAGACTCTGAATCCTATATATAAATGATATGTAGGAAACCTATTAAAGTATCAATCCACCATAAAAAATACCCATAGTCCATCAATACAATCTATGCAGAAAATGATTCTTGTTTTCATAGGATAATTAGGATGACTTTCTATAGACCGTTCCCCAAAACTAATATAAAAATACCCCCAAAATATAAGACCAATTATTAAGTATATGGAGGACTTTTTTTACATACATATGTATTCCCATTTCTATGAAATCATGATCAACCATTTTCATGAGGGTGACCATATTATTAATAGTAGTATTGGGTTATATTCTATAATACATCTTGTATTTATAAGAAAGTGTCGGAGTATGAAAAAATTCTCTTTCGACATGGTGTGGATGAGATAGATCCATTTTCCACTTGATTCCACACAAATTCAAGGATTCATTTGGATTTTATGATGACCATATTTCATTGGAAAGGACTATGAATTATGCTAATAAAAATAGACATGAATCAATATTGAATCAAGTAAATTATGTTGATTTCCAAAATGTGATGTAATAAATTTTATTTTGTTATCCTATCACTATTTTATTAAATCCTAATATCACTTACTATTGTATTTATAATATTCTATAATTTTGATATTCTACTTTTTAAGATCTATATTTCTATTCACATAACCAAGATAGGTTCCTTGTCATTTATTCAATCATATTTAGTTAGGCAGGTTTTTCTAACGACATTAACTTATATCTATATGGCCTTTTGAGTGCATCCGCAATCCAAAAATCATTTACTCATATTTTATCAATGCATTCTCAATATTAAAGCATGATTTTAAAGGTAATCTAAAATCACTTTTCTATGGATAAGTCAACCCAAAAAAATCATTATAACCCTTTGGTAAATCCATGTGTCCAAACAGGGACATGTACATCACATTGATCAATGGTTTAATCATAATTAAATTAATGGAATTCATCTTTTACAATATATAACCTTGTGGTATTTATATATTTATTCATAAATTAACTTAATTTTAAAATTTGACATGGTAGTAAATATTTTTATTATTTTACATAATTAATTATAATTTCTTGATAAAATAATTTATATTGTCTATGTAGTTAATTTATTTAATGTAATTAGGAATAAACATTAATCTCATAAATAAAAAATGAACAATGAATTTGATAAATAAAAAATAAAAAAATTGTTATCACAATATTTAACTATTGGTTATTTTATCAAGTGAATAATAATCCAACCCTTTGAACTAGGGAAATAACTTTATGAATTGGGAATAGCTTGAGTTATCATATTCCACCTGAATCTAATGTATCTCTTAGTCTAATTCCACCTCATTTCATGATCTAATCCACCTCACCTTTTATAATTTACATCCTTTAAATATAATAACTCGGATTCATGTGAGTAGAATAATGGTTATTTGGCTATAGGAAACAACCCATAGACACAAATGTTTAACATATTAAAGAAGGAAAGAATATCACAAATTCAATCATATGTTATTTAACAAAAAATATTAATATATAAGACCCATAAAATAAAATTAAATAAAATAAATTCCAAGAAATTCATTGGATTGTTAAGACAATGATCATCCATGCATGAAATAACTTCACATGCGATAAATTGAAAAATATTCATTTCTATACATTTATAACTATGAAAATTTCAAAAAAAAATTAACAAATTAGTTATATTAGTAATTAATTAATTCATTTATCTCATTTAATCAATAAGAAAAAACATGGATATTTCCATCAAATATAAATTTAAATAAATTAAATAAATAGAATATCTTTAAAATTAATTCAGAAATTAAATAAACTAAAAACAAATGATTTTTACCCTTCTTAATAGTCTTAAATTTTGTCTCTAATTTAATGGAGCATGTGCTATAGTAAACACATCTTATTCCCTTCTACTATACACATAATGCCTGTTCACTCACATGGAATGTTACTGTGCTCTTTATGGTCTTTTTTATGTTCTATATACTTCTACAACATATAGTTTACACCAATTATTGATAAATTACATGTTTTATAGTCTAGTGAGATGATCTATGAAGTTAAGACAAAAATTAGGACTACACATCATGGGTTGATTATGTGAGGCCTATACCGCTAATAATTTCCATGATGTACTCGATGTGTTCAATGATTGTACACATTCTATAATTCGAAAAAGATATACATAATAATTAATTTAATTATTTAATTATATATTTAATTCTAATTCTAATTAATTAATCCAATTAGTATACAACATTACATGGAGTGTAATTTTCATGAGTATGAGTTACACTATGTATATAGCATACAACATGTCATGCATTTCATTCTATGGTCATTCAAACTATAATCCTAGGGAATAATAATGTTTCAAACTTGGAAATTTATATGCTACTCATTTTATATTTAATCTAAATGTTGTGTAATCACATATGGACCTTGTTCAAAAAAAATTAGTTAATACAGGACGTGTATTTAATACATGATGCATAATTTGACTATATGGACACTACTCTTCTTAGGGATCCAATCCAAGAGGGGTTACATAGTGTTTACACTACATACACACCATGTCACCTATTAAGCCACATTGAATTTTTATATTCAATACAAGGAATGTAATTAGGCGACTGACTTTTAGACCACGTAGTATACCTTGATAAACCCAAGCACATCCTAGTTTTGATGACCTGATGACACTATATGTACATTTTAGGTACACTACATGAAATTATTTCCTTCAACTATAACCTCTAGAAAAACCCAATAGAATATATAGTTGTAATTAATTTTTCATTGGTCTATTCCTAGTCAAATAAATATTAATGAAAAAGTTATTTGAATTTTTTAATTAACAGTGAACAATATATAAAATTAAAAAATGATATGAATACATAAATAATAAATTATTAAGAAATAATTATAAATTAATATGAGTCAACTTTTATACCATAATAATGTACTAAAAAAATTGATAATGTATAGGCCCATGCCTAAAAAAGGGGTTTGATCGGTTTTTTTGAATAAATCCTTAGAATATGATGAACACATACCCAAATTATTTGAGAATATGTAATATTAAAATTTAATTTATATAAAATATTGGTAAAATATAATTATCTTGACTTTTATTTATTTCATAATTCTTATATAATTTGAAAATAGTTGTTGTAAATCAATTTTTATTAAGGATTCAGGGGTATAATCCTTATATATGTATCCATGCATGATCCATATACCATAAAATTTCATATATGTATATTTTCATGTAAGAGCTAAATAAACAAATTTCAAATATTGTTCATATTGATCAAAATTATAATTGCATCTATAATGGAAGTAATATATAGTGATATCTTAATTTCTAGAGTTGAATGAAGAAGATTGATGATATATTTTCTCGAGGGAATTCTAGAGAAAGTTCTCTCTATTCTTGAGATATTTATCCTTAGAGTGATTTTGTGAAAAAAAAATTATTAACTGGGGAAGTGATGTAAATTAGGTTATATACTTAGTTATGAGAATTATATATTATAAACGGTCCCATACCCAATCTCTTAATATACTATATATACTAATCATAGGATTTCCTATCATACACATGCCCTTACATCTGTTCTCCATGCTCAACAGTTGCCTCGCTACCACGTATTCCCTCATCTATTAGGGAATCCCTCCACATTCTGTGACTCCCCCCGCTGCATCCTTCTTCAAAGCAAAAAATACTAGGTCTCCTATCCCTCTCACTTTGTTGACGTCCCTCCACATTCAGCGATTAGTCACACTCCCTCACTCTTCCCCGCAAGTATATCATGTGTTTCCTCTCTGTCTCTCACTCTACGGCCTATGGTAAATTCATGTTCACTCTTTGCATACCCACCTCTACTCCCAACCTCCACCACCCTCTGGATGATCAGCCTATGACTTCTCCCCCTCTTACTGCTCCAACTCATATTCCCCTGGATCATATGATCCCATCTTTGATACCTCCGGCTCTTACGTGTTTGTCTCTCATCCTCCTGCTGCTGAAAGCTATCATGGAGGAAATTCAAAATTAATCCAAAATCACACAATAATAGATGTTCTTTTTGGGAGATCCTTCATACCTTATATTGTCAAATATCATCCTAGGTTATCTCCATATTCATTTAGGAACAAGGGGTAATTATCCATTTTGTTCTCAAAGAAAAATGTGGACCAACATTATATGGGATTTCGGTAAAAACCGATTGGTTTGTTTTATCATCGAAGTCCTTCAAATAAGTTCATCAATAGGTCCCTTGAAACTATTGGATTTATCTCTTTATAGTTGGGGATTCTTGAGTCCGGACATTTCTTAGTTTAATTCTCCTTGAATGATGATTATTATATATGTTTATTTTATGTTGAATGCTCATTTGATGGATATGATATAAAGATAATGAATTGGATGACTAATTTTAAGAGGAATATCAAACCATATATGCTTCCAATATGGATAAGATTTTAGAGTTTACCTACTCATTAGTTTATGTCAGATTCTTTATATGTTATTTCTACTCTAATTTCCACACCCATTAAACTTGATTCAGCCACCTATAATCTTTCAACATGCTCTATTGTAAGGATTTACATAGAGGTGCCTCAATAATTTACATTCAGAATGGGGGAATAGGATTTTGGAAAAACATGATAAACTTGAACCTTCTATATTATTTTCTCCTGTTTAAATTTTGGTCGCACTGATTCATCCTGTAATAATGTTGATTCAAAGGAATCAAATCTGCAACATTCTATTAGGAAGAAGGAAAATTGGATTGAAAAATCAAAGCATGTTCCTCTTTTTTGTGTGTGTTATTCTAATGTGGCTGATAATAAGGCCTCACATTGGATTTCCTCAGATTAGGATGTTGTTATGGGTACTGGCCCTTCTATATAGAACAAGAGTGGTAATTATAGTGATGATTTTACAATATTTTTGGAGGTTGTTTTTATGCTCAGCCTATCTATAAGTTATACTAGAGGCCTTAAATCCGTATTGAAAACATATTGTCCTTCAAATTTCCATTTTCAAATTTTTTCTGTACACATATTATACGATTTCTATTCAATTAATTAAGGTTTCTTCTGTGAACATTATGTGATTTAAGGACCTTGATCTATTAGTTTATTTTTCATTGAATCAAAAAATTTATGTTTAAAATAGTGTGTACTGTTTAATTTTATTATTTGTCTTTAGTTAGGATATTTCCTTAGAATTATTGTGTGATGTAGCATGATGATTATTTTATTTGGTTTCTTTTATTTCTTTAGGAAATAAAATTATTAAATTTTGGCCAATAAATAATTTTTTTTGGTTTTCTAGTTTTCCTAATTAAATGACATTGCAATTCCTGGTGTTTCACTATGTTGCTTAATTGGGTGTTTATGTTACATTGTGGGTTTTCTTGTTAAAATGGAAGTCTATAAATGTTATCTCACACCTACATTGTTCTGCATTGTCAACTCATTTTCAGTTGAAATAGATGTCTGTAGTACTGCAATACCAAAATAGGAACCTACTGCATCGTAACATCAACAAGGGGAGATAACACTATCAAGACATGCGGTGCTGGTGAAGTCCATATGCATTGTTGGAGCTTCTCATGGTCTTATGTTGAACCAAGACATCCCTTACAATCCCTATTTTCATTCATCATTCATTTTCAATATTTAATATTTAGAAACAAAAATTGTTGGTGCCATAATCCAGAATTTGTTTCATCCTATAAAATTCTTAAATAACCATTATTATGGTTATGTTTATATTTTTTTTTTAAGATAGTTTCAGTATTAGTTATTTTTTATTGCAGTTTCACTACACTGGTTTACACAACACTAATCCACATTTATGGTATATTTTTATCAACTTATAATGAGTGTAATTACTATCTTTTAACCATTTATGGTATATTAAATTTGATTAGCGGATATAATATCACGGTGCGAAAGAACATACGAGTACTAGCAATATTTAATCATGACACAAAATAATCAATTATTATTATTATTATTATTATTACTATTATTACTATTATTATTCTTATTATCTTAAAATTATCTAATGTCATGTATATACAATTATCAATTTTTTAGAATGATTAATGCATCCTATAATCCATCCTAAAAATTAGTAAAACTATTAATAATAAATAGATATTTAAATAAATAAATAACATAGTATTGTTTGTTCAAAAAAAAATATGTGATCAAAATAACCAAAATAATTTGAATTCCATCAAAACTATGACTAATTTTTATCTATTTAAAATTCAAAAATAATTTTATAATTGTTTTGGATACACCTACCGTGTTACCCTCTATGACTCTTTATCATTTCCATTAGTAGAAATTCTCAACAAACCATGATTAGAATATAGAAATACATCAACAAACCCATAAAAATGATTTTAATGTCATAATGATAATAAAAATACACTAACTCTCATTATGTAATATAATATCATTATATCAGTGTTTCATGGAGAATTTTTCATAAATATTTCTTAAATATATATGACCAATACATCTTTACTCAAAATTTATGAGTTGAACATATCAATTAAACCATCACATCCATAGAGTTAATTGTAAAATTTCATTTCATTGAAATGGATTATGTATTAAAATACATTAACATAGAATGGAAAAACATTTATTGTATAAATAATGAAATTTCTATAATTTATGACACGCCTAATAATTTCTACATAAAATATAGAGTAAATAAGGACAATTTTCATCAATACAACAATATAAACAATAAAAGATATACATTAATAATAATATAAAATTCTATCAACCAATACATACATACATGGATAATAATATATAATGAAATAAATAACATATTGAATTTCTACAGACGAGTCTTTTCTCATAAATACCTCTCATGGAGACTAATTTGTAAGAACATCATGAGAAGTGACCTAAATATCAAATTATCCTTATAAAACTGAGTACCTACATCATCTTTATTATTTAGATAGATTTTATTCATCCAAAAAAAATATTTAATAATATTTCCAAATTCCTTCATAGCTATGACCATAATGAGAAATTGATATGACCTTTTGGTGTAAAAATTATTTTATTGAAACTATAATATTAATTTTATAGATAAGAAAACTCATCATGTGATAAGATATGTGTTAATATTAAATACACTAGATATAATAGTAATTAAAAGTAAATAGTTGTTGGTTATGGGGAACCAATCCCAATATAATATAGTGGGAATAATGACCCTGAACCTAGTATCCCAATAACAGTGGTTGTTTTATTATAGTTAAATAGATATAAGAGATCACAACACCAAGGATATATCATTTTAGTAGTCTTAAAGAACTATATACATACACAATTCTCATACTACAATGGTTATTAAACATAGAACATAACAAAGGAAAATAGACTACTTCCTAGACACATATTCAAATATTTCGTCTTCATAACCTAGGAATGGGAAAAAGGGTTTGCTCAAATTCTCTGTAAGGGTTACACATAGTAGAAACATGAATCAATAATAAGTTAATTATAATCAATAAGGCATAATAAAAATTTCAAGGTAAATAATTGGAAAACCCATGTAATATGGTCAATAAAATGATAATGAAAATGCATTCATAGATTTTTTTTCATTGTAAAATATCATGTATATTAATGACTAAAATAATAATGAAGGAAAGGATTAATTGCAAGACATCATGTATCTAAAATATGAACCAATAAATTCCAGACCCTTCATAATATGGTTTATGTCTGTGGGTAGAAACCTATCTGACTCTTCTTAGAAACAAATGTGAAGGGTTTTTCACCAACAGTTTGGTCTCATTAGATTCGTTGATGCATCATGAGGCTATATAATTTCATGACCCACCCATCACTACAAGTAAAAAATCATTATTCATATATATATGTATATATATATATATATTTAATTCATGAATATTATGCCTCGTAAAAATATCTATATTGAGTAGAGGATACAGATTTATCAATATTTCCCCAGTTAAAAAAGAATTCAATTTAATCTCTGTATGTAAAAATGGTATACAAATTAGACATTAATAATATCCATGATACATTAAATGTGGATATTTAATGAAATATTCATTTATTTATGACAAAAAGTGTAATTAAATAATTGTAGTAAGTGATTCATATGAAATATTTCCCTGAGAAATTAAAGTGACACAAAAGACCATAACCACTTGTAATCAATCGAATCTTACTCCCCTTAAAATTAATAATAATAAAATAAAACATTGAATACCATGAATATAAGATATTAATGTTATCATATATCAAATGGATTTATAAATACACTATAAAAAATAAGTGGTGAATAAGTCTTATCTCATTGAAATAAAAGTGAGATAAGACACCCCTCGCTTTATATATGAATCCTTTCCGCACATGTACTTAATGTCCCAGATTATCAAATTAGATTAATTAATTAATTAATTAATAACATATGAAACATATATTTTATTTATTATAATTTTATTATGTTCATTTTTGGTCTTTTTGATGAATTATAATGTTTAATTTTATTTTTCTCGGAGTGTTCATTTCATGGTTTTATGGTTAGTTCCCATGTGTATAATTATGGGAGATCATATCAAATGGAAGAAATACTCAATAAGTTGAATGGAATGATATTAATATACATAAATAATTTTAAATAGTCCTGAAATATCATTTTCTTTATATGGTATGAATATGACTCATTAGATAAAATTTTAATAAAATGGTTAGTTTATTTTGTTGATTTTTAAGACCATCATGAACAAATATCATTTTATTTAAAATTATGTTTATATACTAGTTCCATAACATTAAATAAGTTTTAATACCGATTTTTAAACCTTTTTAAACATAAAAAAGTTTTTATTACCCACCATTATGGTTGTAATGAAAAATGAAAATTCATCATCCATGAAGGTGGTGAATCGACACCTCACGGATGATGTTTTCATTTTTCAAATAAAAGTAGTGAAGAAGAGATTTAGTGAAAAATATTAAATTAACACAATAAAATTCTATTATATATATAATAATATAGTTACCATTTGACATTTTATAGGGGTGGTTAAGGGAGGATAAGAAAAGAAAATAAATTAAAAGAGAAAGAGGGAGGATTTTACCACTCGAATATTGGCTCATTGGGGACCTCCTTAAGGAAAATGGATTTAGTATTTTAGTAACGCTCTGACCCTAGTTACCCAGAGTTGGTGCATTATTACTTGAAATTGGCATGATCACAAAAGATCAAGTCCAAAAGGATCAATTAGTTTAGTATCCTTGGAAACACTAGATATATTCATAAAGTTTACATTACATCATAAAGTGAAAACTACTACAACAACGTATTGTCTTCATATAACCTCATACTATCCCTACAGGTCATTCATAAATTACTTCTTCACATCCTGGGAAAAATAAAACATTGAAAGGAGTGAGCCCATATTCTCAGCAAGGATAATAATATAGTGGAAACTTTCATAAATAATCATAAACATTTAAGGCAATGTATAACTAAAACAAAATCCTTTTAAACTTGAACTTCATCATAATATGGAAAAGATAAAATTAAATAATTCCATTTACTTATTCAAATAGATATTATACTAGTTGAATGATCAAATGCAATATCAATAACCACTGTCATAATGATGGAATGCATAATGCCAGACTATCATAACCACATAGTAAAGGCCTCGTTCCAAGACTACAGATAAGATTGTATCATGGCCTTCTGCCAAGACACTAGTTTGTCTTATGAGACCTACCAATGCATTGAGGAGCTATATAGGGCTCCACCCATCACATTTTAAGTCCAATGCATTCTTCTTATGAACAGTTTTAAACATAACATAAACATTCATATTAAAACTATAATACAAAATGTCAATACTTTCTCCATAAAACATGAATAGTATAAAAATAATACATCCATAGTCAATCATATCACAAAACCTTCAATACATTATAGAAGTTTTGTATCATAATAAATCAAATTCAAATAAACTTAAAATCTATCAAAGGATGTTGACATAGATGAAATGAAAATTATTTGAGAGAAATATCTCTTTTTTTGATATCATTTAAAAGTCACATAATTATAAAATAAAACATTTACTTTAAAAATATTCTTAAAATCTTTTAAGGGGAGCATCAATAATTTTATAATGACGGAAAATAGCCGCACCCGCCATATAAGTTAAAAAAAAGACATTCTTACCTTAATTCGGTCGAAAAGGATAAAAAGGACCTTGTTTGGAAAACGACGGAGAGATTCCTTTGTAAACTTCTTATAAAATGTCAAAAAAGGGTATAAATGAATTTAACCCATATTATGTAAAATAGTAATAATATTTTGAAATACATTTTTAAGAAACATGGATGTTGATGATAAAGAGGTCCCAGTAGATAATTACGTATAAACAACCACAGATAATGAAGAGATTGTGAAATAAACCCTTACCTTGTACATTTCCTTGGTTAAGGGTAGGTTAACCTCCTGTATAATGGTGAAATAATTTTTATTAAATTGTACAATAATAATATCCATTAATATGATATCATATATGATCTTTTAACATTGCTTTGTTAATAATATCTTATTATTATTGTCGTTTCGGGTGTTAACTTACTCGTTTTATTTTATATGTTTTGTTACATAATCCATGTTTGTTATGGATAGGTTGTATCTTATTCATATCTAGAATTATATAAAGTCCTTAAACATTATTTTTAATCATCAAATGATAATTATACTTGAATGGATATGATGGGGAATGAATCTCATCGCGTTCGTGGAGACGGTAGTCCGTACGTACGCACGAGCGACAATATCATTCTTTTGATATTAAAATATTATATAATTGGATGTTATATCATATATAAAGAATAATTATCATGTTATATTTCTTATTTACATGAATTACACATCATTGTTATACCCATCCAAATAATAATGTATTGAATAACAATTACACCACGACGTGGAGACGGTAGGTCGTACCTACGCACGTATGGTGACATGTCATTCAAAGGATGGATAGAATACTGAATATGGTTTTACCATATTTATAATAAAATCATAGTATATAGAATATACTAGAGTTATTATTTTATAATTCAAATAACAAAGAAATAAGTAGCTGAAGAAGAATGGAACTTGAAAGAGGGTGGTGAAAACATTTCCTCTTATTCGGGTTCTTCTTTTTGATTTGATAAAAAGGGCTCCTTAGTTTAAATTTATTACTAAAAGAAGGACTCTAGTATGAAGGTAGTATATTTTAGAGGGTATTTGGGAAGATTTTGGCCAATCAAAAAGGCTATGAAGGTGTGAAGAATTGGTTAGAAGTGGTGTCCTTTTATAAGGGGGAGGAGGGGCTCTTTAGGAAAACTCAAAGTATTATTTTATAATAAATTCATATTCGGTTTATAATGGATCCAAAGTGGTATATTAAAATTATAAGGTGGGAATAGGTAAATATAATTTCAATAAATATATTTTGGACAGGTTTTGGTCATTATATTAACCTTATCTTTTAGTTTTAACTCTTAGTTAATTAGATTGACATTTACCATGTCACTTTGTATTTTTATAATATATAGTTAATAAACATACCATATACATCCAAGAGACCCCCAAGTGGTCCATTAATGATACAAGTATCATGATATAAGTCTCTTGGCCGAACCTTAGATTTTTTAGGAATTAAATATCAATTAATATTATAATATTTGTTTCAAATACTCTTTTATGTCAATTTTGACACTATTTGGAATTTGAATTTTGTGAAAATCATAACAGAATGATTACTTCTAAAAAACATAATTAAATGAATAATAACATGTCATATTAACCTATAAAATTATTGTAATTCATAAAAAGTTTCAAATTACTTTTATTTGTATATTTATAATATCAATTATTTTAATATTTCATTAATTATGTAATTACTGCATTACCATTGTGTCATAAATAAATTAAATTATTTAATGTATAAAAATTATAAATAAAATTCCATTATATAGGAAATAGTTTTATATTTATAATGAATATTTATAATCTAATTTATCTTATGTATAACCCTATATAAAAATTGTTTTTCTAAAACATATATGCTTATGTCATTTTTGTATTTACTTTTAACTTAATTAATATAATGTGACCCTATCACTAACAAGTGGCTCCATGGGGTCCCAAAATCGACCTAAAGATGCCCCTGGATGGAAATGTATACAACAATAAGGTTATGAAACATTTTAAGGTAATTTATTATTATTATTATATTATGTTTTTACCCTCATTTACCAGATTTACCCTTTAACCATGTTAAAAGAAATATTAACCGAAATAATTATTCAAAATGTCTAAAAATAAAAGTTACCTATTTAAAGATTTTGGACATACTAATTCCAAATATTGAATCCATTTTTCCAAATTCAAAACATAGAAGTCACAGAAATTAATTTAAAATTAATTCCCACTGTCAAAACAAAAAGCGTGTTTTTAAGAAATAATAACTATCAAAAGATTGACACTTGTTTATGTCCGGTTTAATTGTGAAATTATGTCTAATGACCAAAATTGTATTAAATGATAAAATTATATTATAGATGTACTTGTAATCCACTCAAATTCATAATTTATCACTATTAATTATTTGGATTAAAAAAGTTGTTTTTAATTAAAATTTAGTAATTTTCACTATTCATAAAAATATAAAAGTTATCTGAAAAGTACCAAAATTTCACCCTAGGCTAAATTCAATATTCCAAATCCAAAAATGAAGTCCATTTTGAGAGATAAAATTTATAAAATTTCAAAAATGTGGGTATTACTATTCATAACGGCTAGTTTGATTGGTTGTGGTGTGTGTTAGAACTCGAAGTTGCGTACAAAACACGCTACTGTATTATTGAAAGAGAAGCGTACCGTGGAGGCTTGGGGTGTTACATTCTCCCCTCCTTCAAATAATTTTTTCCTCGAAATTTATAGAATATTATTTCATTAAAAGATTTGGGTGGTTCTTCATCATAAGTTCCTCAAGGTCCCCCATTGCCTCATCCATCTTATGGTTTCTCCACAAAACTTTTACCAGATGAGTCGTCCGGTTTCTCAGTACTTGTTCTATCATATCGAGAATATTGACGGGCTCTTCGCAATAAGACAAATCAGGTTTCAGTTCAAATTCCTCATAGGTGAGAACATGTGTTGTGTTAGGCGTGTATTTCCTCAACATTGATACGTGGAACACATCGTGAACTTTGGAGAGACTTGGAGACATTCCCAAATGGTAAGCTAGAGCCCGAATTCATTCTAGAATTTCTAAAGGTCTGAAGTACCTGAGACTCAATTTACCTCTCTTACCGAAATGTATAACTCCCTTCCATAGAGATATCTTCAAGAAAACAAGATATCCTACCTGAAATTCCAAATCCTTCCTTCGGTTATCGGCATAGCTCTTCTGCCTACTTTGAGCTGCCTTGATGTGGTTTTGGATTACCTTTACCGTTTCCATTGTTTCCTCTAATAGTTCTGGGCCTACATGTTTTGTTTCACCAACTTCATCCCAACAGGTTGGTGTGCGACATCTCTTTCCATATAACGCTTCATATGGTGCCATCCAAATACTTGAATAGAAGCTATTGTTATAGGAAAATTCTACTAGAGGTACATATTGATCCCACATACCCTGAAAGTTAAGTGAGAAAGATCTCAACATGTCTTCTAAGGTTTGAATAGTCTCTTCTGATTGCCCATCTATTTGAGGGTGGTAGTCAGTGCTCAAATGATGTTCAGTATCCAAGTCCTTCTGAAGACTCTTCCAGAATCTTGAAGTAAAATGGGGATCATGATCAGAAACAATTTATAGGGGTACTCCATGAAGTCTCACAACTTCATTAATATATAGCCTTGCTAGACGATCAAGTGGTAAATCCTCCATTATAGAAAGAAAATGTGCTGACTTGGTAAGACGATCAACAATAACCCATATTGCATCGTTCCTTCTAGGAGTATTTGGTAGTCCCATGAAAAATTCCATCGTGATATTATCCCATTTACACTCTGGTATGGGAAGAGGTTGCATGACTCCTCCAGGCTGTTGTCTACCAGCTTTCGCTTGTTGACAAACCATACACATTGACACAAAATCAGCAATCTCCCTCTTCATATTATCCCAGTAAAACTGTTCCTTCAAATCTCTATACATTTTGGTTCTCCTAGGAAGTTTATAGAAATTGGAACTATGAGAATCATCTAACAATTCCCTTTTAAGATCAGGTTTATCGGGAACACAAAGGCTCTTCCCAAATTTCAAATTTCCTTCTTCATACACAAAGTCTCTCAATATCCCATCATTCACAGCTTTAATCTTCTTTTGAAATTCTTCATCGTCAGTCTGAGAACTCTTAATACTTTCTAGTAAAGACGGTTTGGAAACCATTTGAGAAAGCATTGATGTTTCACCTTCCATGGTAATTCCCATATCCAATTTCACTAGATCCATGAAAATAGGATCTCTTTCAATTCTCATCATGTTCAAAACTCCATGATATTTTCTACTCAAAGCACTTTCCACCTTATTTTCCTTTTCCATGTGGTAGTGTATCGTGAAATCGTAATCCTTGAGTAATTCAAGCCATAGACTTTGCCTCATGTTGATTTCTTTCTGTGAGAAAATATACTTCAAACTCTTGTGATCAGTATAAATCTCTCATTTTTCACCATAGAGATAATGTCTCCATATCTTCAAATCAATGATTACATTAGCTAACTCAAGATCATGAGTAGGATATTTTTTCTCAAGAATTTTTACCTGTCATGATGCATAGGCAATAACCCTGTCATTCTGTATAGGGACACAACCAAGTCCTTTTTTTTGATGCATCACTATAAATAACGAATCCATCATTCCCTGATGGTAGAGTCAATATAAGAGCATTGACTAATATTCTCTTCAGTTCTTCAAAAAAAATTCACACTATTTTTTCCAAACAAATTTAACCCCATATCATGTGATCTCTGTTAATGGCTTAGCCAATCGAGCAAAATTATGGACGAAATGCCGATAATAACCTGCTAAACCAATAAAACTACGTACCTCAGTTATACTCGTCGGGGCTGGCCATTCATGGATTGTCTTTGTCTTAGAAGGATTAATAGAGATTCCATCCTTAGAGACAATATGGCTAAGAAAAGAAATATCCTGAAGCCAGAATTCACACTTGCTAAACCTCCCGTGTAATTCATGTCTTCTCAGAGTCCTCAGGATAATGCGCAAGTGATTTTCATGATCTTCGTAGCTTTTGTGGTATACCAAGATATCATCAATAAATACCACCACAAAATCATTGAGATATTCCTTGAAAACTCTATTCATTATATACATGAATACATAGGGTGCATTAGTCAATCCAGAAGGCATTACTATAAACTCGTAATGCCCGTACCTAGTTCGAAATGCTGTCTTCTGAATGTCTTCCTTCTTCACACACAACTGATGGTATCCAGATCGAATGTCAATCTTTGAAAATTATTGATCTCCATGTAGTTGATCAAATAAATCGTCAATGCGAGGTAAGGGATACTTGTTCTTTATTGTTATATCATTGATTTCCCTGTAGTCGACACATACCCTCATAGATCCATCTTTCTTCTTAACAAAAAGTACAGGGGCTCCCCATGGAGAATAACGAGGGAGAATAAATCCCTTATTACTCAATTTCTCTAGTTGTTTCTTTATTTCCACTAATTCCACAATGTCCATTCTATAAGGGGCCTTCGATATAGGCCTTGAACCAAGAATTAAATCAATGGAAAACTCAATTTCCCATTCTGGAGGTTGTCCAGGTAAATCTTCCAGAAACACATCAACATATTCTCTCACAATAGGTATATTCTCTATTTGAACATTACTTTCCTCACCCACAGTTATTTCATTCCCTTCCTCCCCAATAATTGAATTTAGTTGAGCTACTGGGGGTAGATCTAGATAATAATTAGGTGGTGACAATTCTGTTCTAAAGATAATGTGTTCCTTATCATCATCATCAAAAATCATAACCTCCTTCTTCTTACAATAAATCTTCACATCATGGTCCGAAATCCAATCCATACTGAGGATTATATCAAACTCAATCATAAGTATGATGATAATATCATAAGATAAAGAACATTTATGTACTCTAATGGGAATTGATTCACAGAAAGTTGTAGCAATGATACTTCACTTAGGATTTTTGACTGACAACTCCCTTGTTAAATAAAATTGTAAATATCTAATTTTCTTAGCAAACTCAGAAGATATAAAACAATGCGATGATCCAGAATCAAATAATGCATTTTCTAAACTTGAGGAAACCATTAAATTACCTGCTACAACATCTTTTAGAGCTTCTACCTCAGTAGTAGTGATAGCATAAGCTTGGCCTTAATCTCATGGCCTTTTCTGAGGTAAGATCCCCTGATGCTTAGGACATTCATTTTCATAATGTCCCATCTCCCTGCAGTTGTAGCATTGAAAATTAATAGCTTCCTTCTTCCCCTTACAATCAGGAGCTTGGTGTCCTTTTTCACCACACTTGTAACAGACTACCATTCTTTTTAAGAAAGTATCACGATGTTTCTTCCCACATTTACTGTAGGATGGATATTCAAATTTTCCCTTCTTCCCCTTATTTCCATTTCTAGATTGATAAGCATATCTATTATTCTCTTTCTTTTCTTTAAAGTCATATGACTTAGAGAATTCCTTTTCTGTCTTGATAACGCATGACACAATGTCTTTGTATGAAGAGAAGGATTTTGAGACTAATGCTCGACGAAGAAATGGTCTTAACCCATCAACGAAACAATCAATCTTACTTATTGGGTTACTTATATAATCTCCAGCATACCTTGATAACCTTGTAAAGTTATCCTCATACTTTGTGAAATTCTCATCCTCCTTTTGTCTCAGACTCAGAAATTGCCTTTCCATATCTGCTCGATGGTCACGAGGAAAGTATTTTTCTAAGAAAATCTCCTTGAACTCCATCAATTCTATATTTGATACTTCATAATCTTCCTTCATGTTTTTAATCAATAACCACCATTGATCAGCATCTTCAGTGAGGTGGTAAACTACCATGATAATTGTTTCCCTTTCTCTACTCCCCAAGGTATGGAATATTTTTTCTAGGGAACTTATACATTGCTCAGCTACTAATGGATTTGGACTCCAATTGAATGTTGGTGGTTTCTGCCTCATGAAGCGATCTAACCTTGATCCTCCATGTTGTGGATTAGGGTGCTCCATATAGGTATGGTTATTATTCATAACCTCAGTGAGTTGTCCCAGTATGGTGATTAGCTGTTCAGCACTAGTTAAATCACTAGCTCCACTATAATTATCTTGAGTAGGAGAGCAATCCCTACATGGAGTGCGTGCATTTATAAAGTTTCCATTCCTTCTAATGTACTCCATTTCTAAACAATGGAATAAACTAGATTAGTTTATGAATCGAAATATATAATTCCAATCATCAAAAACACTTAACATAAATTCAACAGTTTATGGGTATAACCCATAATCATAAAAAATGTTTTCTTTGTGGAATTATATACTCATAAACCCTTCATAATGGTTTGTAAATAAAATGAAAATCATCCTAATAATATCCCCCGTGAGTGTCGTAACCAATAGTGCAGCAAGGCCTGTTGTCGTGCACCAGTTCTCATTCGAGTCTAGCTCAAAGAGGTGTTTTCAGGTTTTACCCCTAGATATATTTGTGCCAGAGCCGCCTCTACCTACTCGTATCCATAAAAGGATGTATTTCTCAGAATACTAACAAAATCTTTACAATACCAAAATTCTAGGAAGTTATTCTATACTAATCCTCAAATCCCATCTTAGGTCTATGTGCTCTAATCAGAGTTTATCTAAATATATCTTCTAAGGTTTGTACTAAACTTCCTCTGATACCAACTATAATGCCCTGACCCCAGTTACCTAGATTCGGTTCATTATAACATAAAATTGGCATGATCACAAAAGATCAAGTCCCGAAGGACCGATTAGTTTTGTAGCCTTGGAAACACTAGATACATTCATAATGGTTACATTACATCATAAAGTGAAAACTACTATAACAACATATTGTCTTCATATCCCCTTATACTATCCCTATAGGTCATTAATAAATTACTTCTTCACATCCTGGGAAAAATAAAACATTGAAAGGGGTGAGCTCAGATGCTCAGTAAGGATAAAAATATAGCAGAAACTTTTATAAATAAGAGTAAACATTTAAGGCAATGTGTAACTAAAACAAAAGCCTTTTAAACTTGAACTTCAGCATAATATGGAAAAGATAAAATGAAATAATTCCATTTACTTATTCACATGGATATTCTACTAGTCAAATAATCACATGAAATATCAATAACTACTTTCATAATGATGGAATGCATAATTCCAGACTATCATAACCACATAGTCAAGGCCTCGTGCCAAGACTACAAATAAGATTTTGTCAAGGTCTCATTCCAAGACAATAGTTTTTCTCATGAGACCTATCGATGCATCGATGTGCTATAGCAGGCTCCACCCGTCACATTTTAAGTCTAATTCATTCCCCATATGAACAAGTTTAAACATAACATATTCATTAGTATTAAAACTAGCATACGAAACGTCAATACTTTCTCCATAAACCATGAATAGTACAAAAATAATACATCCATAGTCAAACATATCACAAAACCTTCAATACAGTATGGATGTTTTGTATTATAATAAATCAAATTCAAATAAACTTAAAATCCATCAAAGGATGTTGACATAGAAGAAATCAAAATTATTTGAGAGAAATATCTCTTTTTTATATCATTTAAAAGTCACATAATTATAAAAGAAAACATTTACTTTAAAAATATTCTTATTAGCTTTTAAGGGAAGCTTCGACAATTTTATAATGACAGAAAATAGCTACACCCGCCGTATAAGTTAAAACAAAAGAGATTCTTACCTTTATTCGGTCAAAAAGGTTGAAAAGTGCCTTGTTTGGAAAACGACGGAAAGATTTCTTTGTAACCTTTTTATAAAAAGTAAAACAAGGGTATAAATTAATTTAACCCATATTATGTAAAATAGTAAGAATATTTTGAAATACATTTTTATGAAACATGGATGTGGATGATAAAGATGTTCCAGAAGATAATTACGTATAAACAACCTCGGATAATGAAGAGATTGTGAAATAAACCTTACATTGTACTTTTACGTGGTTGAGGGTAGGTTAAACAAATGTATAATGGTAAAATAATTTTTTTTAAATTATACAAGAATCATAAACATTAATATGATATGATATATGATCTTTTAACATTTCTTTGTTAATAATATCTTAGTATTATTGTCATTTTGGGTGTTAACTTACTCGTTTTCTTTTATATGTTTTTTTATATAAGCCGTGTTTGTTTTGGATAGGTTGTATATTATTCATATCCATAATGATATCAAGTACTTAAACATTATTTTTAATCATAAAATGAGAATTCGGCTTGAATGGATATGATGGTTAATGAATCTCATCGCGTTCATGGAGACGGTAGTCCGTAAGTACGCACGAGCGACAATATCATTCTCTTGAAATTAAAATATTATATAATTGGATGTTATATCATATACACACAATAATTATCATGTTATATATATTATTTACATGAATTAAACATCATTATTATAACTATCCAAATAATAATGTATTGAATAACAATTACACAACAACGTGGAGACGGTAGGTCGTACGTACGCATGTATGGTGACATGTCATTCAAAGGATGGATAGAATACTGAATATTGTTGTACCATATTATAATAACATCAAATTATATAGAAGATACTAGAGTTATTATTTTACAATGGAAATAACCAATAAATAAGAAGTTGAAGAAGAAAGGAACTTGAAAGAGGGTGGTGAAAACATTACCTCTTCTTCAGGTTCTTCCATTTTATTTGATCAAAAGGGCTCCTTAGGTTGGCTTTTTGACTAAAATAAGGCCTCTAGGATGAAGGGATGATATTTGAGAGGGTATTTTGGCAGATTTTGGCCGTGCCAAAAGGCTTTGAATGTGTGAAGAATTGGTTAGAAGTGGTGTCCTTTTATAAGGGGGGAGGGGCTCTTTAGGAAAACTCAAAGTATTATTTTATAATAAATTCATATTCTATTTATAATGTATCCAAAGTGGATTATTCAAATTATAAGGTGGGGATGGGTCGAAATAATTTCAAAAAATAGATTTTAGACAGGTTTTTGTCATTATATTAACCTTATCTTATAGTTTTAACTCTTAGTTAATTAGATTGACAATTACCATGTCACTTTGTATTTTTATATTATATAGTTAATAAACATACCATATACATCCAAGATACCCCCAAGTGGTCTATTTATGATAAACATATACTGATATAAGTATCTTGGTCAAACCATATATTTTTTAGGAATTTAATATCAATTAATAATATAATATTTTTTTTAAAAACTCTCTTATGTCAATTTTGACACTATTTGGTATTTGATTTTTGTGGAAATCATAACGACATGATTACTTAGAAAAAACATAATTAAATGAATAATAAAATGTCTTATTAACCTATATAATTAGTGGAATTCATAAAAATTCTCAAATTACATTTATTTGGATATTTATAATATCAATAATTTTAATATTTCATTAATTAGGTAATTACAGCATCACCATTGTGTCATAAATAAATTAAATTATATAATGTCTAAAAATTATACATAAAATACCATTATGTAGAAATATATTTATATTTCTAATAAATATTTACAATATAATTTATCTTATGTATAACCCTATATAAAAATTGTTTTTCTAAAAGATATATGCTTATGTCATTTTTGCATTGACTTTAACTTATTAATATAAAGTGTCCTTATCACCAACAAGTGGCTCCATGGGGTCCCAAAATCGACCCAAAGATGCCCCTGGTCGGACATGTATCCACCAATAATGTTAGTACATGTTTTAAAGTAATTTATTATTATTATAATATTATGTGTTTACACTTTTTTTCCAGATTTACCCTTTAACCATGGTAAATAAAATATTTACTGAAATAATTATTCAAAATGTCTAAAAATAAAAGTTACCTATTTACACAATTTGGACATCATTATTTGAAATATAGAATCCATTTTTCCAAATTCAAAACATATAAGTGGCATAAATTAATTTAAAATTAATTCTCACTTTCGAAACAAAAAGCGCATTTTTAAGAAATAATAACTATAAAAAGATTGACACTTGTATATGTCCGGTTTAATTATGAAATTATGTCCAATGACCAACATTGTATTAAATGGTAAAAATATATTCTAAATATACTTTAAATCTACTCAAATTAATAATTTATCACTATTAATTATTTTTATTAAAAAAGTTGTCTTTAATTAAAATTTAGTAATTTTCACTATTCATCAAAATATAAAATTTATTTGAAAAGTACCCAAATTTTACCCTAGGATAAATTAGATATTCCGAATCCAAAAGTGAAGTCCATTTTGAGAAATAAAATTTATAAAATTTCAAAAAGTGGGTATTACTGTTCATAACGGCTAGTTTGATTGGTTGTGGTGTGTGTTAGAACTCGAAGTTGCGTACAACACACGCTACTGTATTATTCAAAGAGAAGCATATCGTGGAAGCTTGGGGTGTTACACTTTTGGTAAGAACAAAAGGTATTGGATGTGGGAAAGAGGACTGGGAATTTAATTTCTCATATTTTACACAATCTTAAAGTCTTATATGGTGTAAAGATAAGTGGGGATGTGTGGTGGTATTTATAGTTGCAGGAGATGGGTGTTTTAGATTATTTAATTCATTTTTTATTATTTTGGCTTAATAAAATCAATATTTTTTTATTATTATTACTAATTATAGTAAATGATTCATTTTATTTTTAATTAATGGTTTATTACATCACCCATGAATAAAAAATTAATGTATTTTGGTTCAAATATTAAATACTATAAATTATGGTATTTCACTATTCACAAAAATTTTAATTATTTCAAAAAAAACAAAAAAATCACCTTAACCATTTTTCATAGTGTATATTTAAAAAATTGACATAATTTTATAAAAATAATTTTCAAAATATGTGAAATTTAATTTCCAATTAAAACATCATTAATTCTAAAAATTCAAATTTTATTATTATAAGAGATTTTACAACACATTGAAAAATAAATTAGGTTCTCATAAAATTATATGATAATTATAAAAGAAATATTAATTCATGAATATATTTTTTTAATATAAATACTTTTTTAAACCATTATATTAATTATAAAATTTTAAATAAACATTTACATTACACAAAAATTGCAACACATAATTTATCATTTTTAAAACATTTATTTTTTTTATACCATTACATAAATATATCATATTATTAGTAACTAAATACCTAAATTTGATTTATACTTTCATAGGTGAGGTAATTATTCTAATGGAAATATTATAATTTTCCATGGTTACATTACTATTCTAACGGTCATGTTAATTTTTAATGGAATATCATGGTTTGTTAGGGAAATATAAACAATTGAATAAATTGATATTATTTAAGAAGATAGATACCATAAAATATTGGGGTGTTATATTCTTACCACCTTTTAAAATTTCATTCTCAAATTTTTTCATGAATATTTTCTTCTAAATAGAAGAGGGTGGTTCTTCTTTATAACATCCCCTGGTTCCCACGTTGGTTCTTCCATTTTATGGTTTCTCCAAAGGACATTTACCCATTGAGTCGTCTAATTTATCAATACATTCTCTTTTTTTCATGAATCATGATAGGCCATTTTTAGTAAGAAAGATCAGTTTCTAGTTCTATTTATTCGTAAGTGAGTACATGCATTGAGACTGGCATTTACATCTTTAACAAGGATACGTGGAACACATAATGAACTTTGGAGAGAAATATTATCATTGCTAATGGGAAATCTAAAAATCAAATTCTTTATAAATTTTTAAATTTTTTGATGTACATGGGTATCAGTTTTCTTTTATTAAGAATCCTTATGATACCCCTCCCTGGAGATACTTTCATAAAAATAAGATCTCGAACTTAAAATGCTAAATTATTTCTTTAATTTTAATCATAAATCCTTATCTTAATTTTAGATGATTTAATATAAGCCTGAATAGTCTTTAAATTTTAGTTTTATTCTTTAATAAGTTTTAGTCCTATAAGATTCCTTTCACCAACTTCATCCCAACATGTTTGAGTACAACAAATATATCCATATAATGCTTCATCTGGATATATTTTAATACTTTAATGTAAAATATTATTGTAGGAAAACTCTACCAATGGAAAATACTTTTCCCACATACCTTTAAAGTCAAGTGGCTATGATTTCAACATGTCTCCCAATGTTTGAATTGTTTTTTATACTATCCATCATTTTTTGGTTGATTAGCAGTAATTAGATGAAGCTCAATATCCAAATCCTTCATAAGAATCTTCCAAAAATTGATATAAAATGGGAATCTTGATCAGAATCAATTGATATAAGTGGAAAACGAAGTCTTATATATTCATTAATATAGGGTCTTGTAAGGAACTCAAGTAGTAAATCTCCCCTTATAGTAATAAAATGTGCCAATTTTGTAAGATGATCAACAATAACTCATATCACATCATTATTTCTAGGTGTCTTTAGTAGTCATATTACATAGTCTATCATAATTTCATCTCACTTCCATATAGTAATATGTAGAGGTTTCATAAATCCCCTAGGATGTTGTCTCTCACCCTTTTATTGTCGAAAAAATAGGCATCTTGAAGCATTTTCGAAAATTTCATGCTTCATATTATCCCACAAAAAATGTTCCTTTATATATTTATATATCTTGATATTGCTATGATGTATAGAGAAATTTGAGCTATACAAATAATCTAATATTCACATTTTTAGATTAGGTATTTATGAAACACATATCCTCATTCAAAATTTTAAAATTCTATTCTCATACCCAAATTATTCCAATCATAAATCATTGAGGGAATTAATTTTATTTGGAAAATTTTCCTCACTACATTGAGAGAATTGTATCTTATCTAATAATGACGGTTTATAAATAATTCTAAAATAGAGTGTTGTTTCAACTTCCTTAAAAATTCTCATATCCATATTTACTAAATCCATTAACATAAGTTCTTTCTCATCCCCCATTTGGGATAGAAGTCCATGATCTTTCATACATAATACATCTGCTGCCTTATTTTCTTTTCTTGGGTGGTAGTGTATTGAACAATCATAATATTTGAGTAACTATAGCCAACACCTTTTACTCATTTTGGGTTCTTCCTATGTAAATATTTATTTAAAACTATTTTGATCCATATATATGTCCCATATTTTACTATAGAGATAATTCCAAAATATCTTCAAAGAAAATATTACATCTTATAAATCAAGATCATGAGTTCGATAATTTTGTTCATTAATCTTCAACTACCTTGATGAATATGAAATAACATTTTCATTTTTTATAGAGAAAAACTCATTATTTTCTTCAATGCATTATTGTATATCAAAAACCCATCATTTCGTAATAGGGGAGTCAAAATCATAGCATTGACTAATCTTATCTTAAATTTATTAGAACATTCTGCCAAATATTTTTTCCATACAAACCTAACCCCTTTATGTGTGATCTTGGTTAATGGGTTGTCCAATTGATAAAAATTATTAACAAAACATTAATAGTAAACATATAAAACATTATAATGTAATACCTCAATTGTGTTTGTTAGTGTATTCCATTCATAGATTTCATTTGTATTTATAGGATCAACTATGATTCCATCCATAGAAAAAATATGGTGAAGAAAAGAAATTTATTTATGAAAGACTTCAAACTTTATAATTTTACCTTATAACTATTTGCTACTGGGATACTCAATAATGATCAACAAGTTATTTTCATTTTCTTCATAGGTTTTATATTATACCATAATATCATCAATGAATTCCATAACAAAATCATTAATACATTCCTTGAATATTTTTTTTATTTTATCCAAAAAAAAGTGGCTCCATTAGTCCATCCAAATGGAATTAATATGAACTCATATTTTCTATAACTCATAAAAAACAAAAAATCAGAATATATTCCTACTTTACTTGAAATTGATGATACCTAGAATGAATTCCAATTATTTGAAAAATATTGAACTTCATGATTTTGATCAAATAAATCATCAATGTGGGGCATACAGTACTTGTTCTTTTTTTAATATCATTTATTTTCCTCTATTCAATGAATATACTCGTGGATCAATAATTTTCTTATAATAATGTTAATATGGGATTCCCATTGAGAAACACTTGGGTGAATAAATCCCTTATTACTCAACCCCTCTAGTTGTTTCTTTATATGCACTAATTCCACAGTGTTAATTATATATATAGTCTTTGATATTGGTATTACATCAGGGATAAAACCGATGGTAAATATAAATTCACACTCTAGGGGTATTTAGGTAAATAATTATAAAATACATTTAAGTATTCTTGAACAATTAGTACATCCTAAATTAGATTACATTCCTCATTCCTAGATGTCATTTCCTATTCTTAACTAAGAATTTAATTTATTAGAGCTACTAGGGGTGGATAAATATAAGAGTTAGATGATGTGGTTTTTTCTATAAAGATGAGGAATTATAAATCATCCTAAAAAATTTTAATTTCGTTCATATTGTAATAAATTTACACAAAATATTTAAAATTATAGTCCACACTGATGATTATATAAAATTCTATCATGTGCATGATGATAATTTATTCAAATAAATCTCATTTATATTCCATAACGAGGACTTCCTAACACAAATTTTTTATAATGATACTTCCATTAGGGGTTTTGACTGACAACTTATTTATTAAATAAAAATAAAAATATCTAATTTTCTTTTAAATATTTGTAGATATAAATGAGTTTTTAGATCTATAATCAAATAAACCATTTGATAAATTTGAGTATTGAATTAATGTACCTACCAACACATCATTGGAAACTTATACTTTAGTTATTTTGATCGTATAAGCTTAGAAGTATCACCTTATCTTCTTATATGGTAGATTCTGTTGGTTATTGGGACATTGGTTTGAATAATTAACCATTTCATTACAGTTTAAGCATTGAAAATCATTCATTTATTTCATCCCCATTACATTCTATAGCAAGATGACCCTTTTCTCAAAACTTATAACAGACTGCCATGCTATTCAATAATTTCCCAAGATGATTATTTCCAAAAAATTTGTATAATGGTAATTGATCTGTTCCCATATTATTCTTTGATTCTTTACCTTTTTCATGGTTATCATAAGAACTATTCTTCTCTTTATTTCCCTATAACATATAGGATCTAGAAAATTTCTTCTTTATTTTTATAGAACATAATAAAATTTAATCATATGATGAAACATTTTTAGAATCCAATTCCCTTTGGAGAAATGGATTAATACCTTAAAATAAATGATCAATCCTGTTTTCTGAATCACATATATATTCTGTAGCAGAACGATCCAGTCTAGTGAAGGTATCCTCATACCCTACAACACTCTCTTCTCCCTTTTTCTTTAAGATAAGGAATTTTCTCTTCATTTCAGTTCACTTCCCTTGAGGGGAATATTTAAAAAATAATGTTTCTTTAAAAGTTATATATTCCATGGAATCTATTTCACTTTCCTCCTTAGTATTTTGGATTTGTGACCACCATGAGGAAATACACCCACTAGCACTACCTTTTCCATTTTGTCACATCCTAATTATATATATATATATTCAAGGGACTTGATCTATTTCTCATCTATGACTGGATTACTAGTCCCACTATAATATGGGGAATTATACTTTGTTAAATGATCCAGCATAGGTGTAGTATGGTTTTTCTTCATAACCTGAGTAAGTTTTCATAATATGGTCATGATCAAATTATCTCCAAAACCAACTATGTTGACTTTCTCAATGGGGGAAATCTATATGTTTTTTTGTATTTATCCCTTTATTCCATTAGGCAACAACGCTAAATAATTACACATATTGAGTTAGCTCATAATAATCATCAGTATTGTTCCAAAAAAATCACTATAAGTAATTATTACAATTATAATATTTATTTTGACATCTAGTTCCCATGTATTCTTATAAACCTTCTATTATACAAACAGTAAACACCTCAACCCCAATATCCCAGTGAAGATGGTTATTTTATTACAATTTCATATATATAAGAGATCACATAACCATGTATCGATTTGTTTAGTAGTATTGAAGAACTAGATACATGCTTGCTTTCTTTATTAAATTAACAATTAAATATAGAACATAAAAATTAAAATAAATTGATTCTTTTACACTTATTCAAATATTTCATCTTCATAACCATGCGAAGGAGAAAAATAAAAGGTTAAGATAAAATTATTAGTAAGGGTTATATATAGAAGAAACATGAATCAATAATATGTGAGGAATAGTAAATAATTCATAATAAAAATGGAAATGTATATAAATTAATAACACATGTCATTAGATAAATTATATAAAAAGGAAAATGCATGTATATATTTTTTCATATTGAAAATATCATGGATAGTAATAACTAAAATATTGAGAAATTAAATGCTTAATTATTCAATTTCATGTATCTAGAAGACAGACCACTACTGTTAATACCTTTCATAAGATGGTTTATATTTGTGGGTAGAAACTCATCTGATTCTACTTGGAAGAAAATATGAATGGTCTTTTACTAACTATTTTATCTCATTAGAAAATTTGATGCATAGAGAAGATATATAAACTTAGGAACCACCTGTCACTCAAATTCCAAAGCATTATTTATAAATATATTTAATTCATGAACAATATACCTCATCAAAATAACTATATTGAGTTGATGATATGGATTTATCAATATTTCCTCAGTTAAAACAACATTCAAAGTAAACACCATTTGTAAAAATGGTATACATAGTAGACAATAATCATATCCATTATACAAGAAATATATATACAATGAAATAATAAATGTTTTATGAAAAAAGGGTTAGTACACAAAGGTAATTAATGATTAATATGGCATATGTCCCATGGAAATTAAAGTGAGACAAAAACCTCGACCACATGTAACAAATTAAATCTTATGCCCTATGTAATTAATAATAAAAAATGAAAAATTGAATAAAATGAAGATAAATATGTTCATGATATTATTTTTGAAAGGGTATTATACATACACTACAAAAAAAATAAAAAGTGGTAAATTAGGAATATATCACATAAATTAAAGATAGATGATAAACCCCTAACCTTATGTATGAAAGTGTTCCACACTTATACTTAATGTACATGATAATAAAACTATATTCAATAATTAATTAATAGGAAAATACTTCAGTGTATGTTTTTATTTATTTTAATTTTATTAAAGTCATTTATGGCCATCCTTACGAGTTATAATTTTTAATTTCATTTCTTCTTGAATACTTATTTCATGATTTTATGGTCATTTCCCATGTGTATAATTATGGGAGTTCTTATCAAATAGAAGAAAAACTATAGAGGTGTAATGGATTCATATTAATATACTTCTAGGATTTTAAATTGTCTTAATTTTTCATATGGATATATATTATGATGATTATTCATTAGATAAAATATTAATGAAAACTGACAAGTTTATTTTTTCAGTTTTTACGACCGTCATGATCTAATATCATTTCAATTAATAAAATTTGAAAAACTAGTTTTAGAAAATTAAAGAAGTTTTAATCAACATATTTTAATAATTTTTAACAATAAAAAATGTTTTAAAACCATCCATTAAATAGTTAATGAAAAATGAATATTATCATCCACAAATTTTCTCAATCGACACCTCACAGACGATGTTTTAATTTTAAGAATAAAAGGATGGGAGAAGAGATATGGTGATAAATATTTCATTAAAAAAATAATATTCCAGTATATATATCATATTTTAGTTACCACATCACTTTTAATAGTGTATGTTAGGAGAGGATTAGAAAAGAAAATAAATTAAAAGAGATAGAAGGAGGATTTTACCTCTCGAATATCATCTCATTAAGAAGCTCCAAATGACACATGAATTTGGTATTTTGGTAACAAAAGAAGGTCTCAGACGTGGGTAAGAGGCTTGGTATTGTAATTGGGAAGAAGTTCTAAAATCTTCAAGGCCTATAATGTTTGAGGATAAGGGTGGTGATGGATGTTTTTATATTGGGAGAATAGGAGTATTTTTTATTGTTTCCTTAATTTGTTTATTACTTGGAATCAAGACTATTAATAGTCCTGGTTATTGTGTATAATTTTATTAAATAGTTATTTTGAGTTCTAAATAATGGTTTCTTACATCATCCATGACTCAAAAATTCATGTATTTGGCTTAAAAGCTTAAATACCGTAAATTATTATATTTCATTATTCAAACAAAAAATTCGACTATTTCAAAAAAATCCAAAAAAAATAACATAAATTTTTTTGATGTGTATATTTAAAAAATCACTCCATTTATGAAAATAATTTCCTAAATTTTTGAAATATCATTTTTAATTAAAATAATCAATAATTCTAAAAATATTTATTTTATATATTATAACAGATTTTACAACACATTAAAAAATTAAGAATGATTTCATAAAATTATCTAATAATTATAATACAATAAATTATTTATTAATGAATATATTTTACTAGAATAAATTTTAATTTAAATTATTATATTATTTAAAAAATTATAAATAAACATTTACGTCTCCCAAAAATACAAACACATAATTTATGATTTTTAATACATATATTTACTTATTCCATGATATAAATATATCACATTTTCTTTTATATGGTACCTAAATTTTATTTATACATTTATAGGTGATTTTATTATTCTAATGAGTATAATATTCTTCCTAAGAGTTACATTATTGTTCCAATGGTCATTTTAATATTGAATTTTATATAACAGTTCATTTGTGCAATGTAAAAAATAAAATAAATTGATTTTATTTAAGAAGACACATACTGTAAAATATTGGGGTGTTATAACAGTATTAAACTAACCACTTTTTCACTATTTTTTCATTATTTTAACTAAATATATACCATAATATTTTGGTCTTGGAAAAAACACCCATGTACCATGACCTTTTTTCTTGGGCTAGCCACACTTTAGAAAACTCATTTTGGGCATGGGATAACCACCCATGAACTATGCCCTTTTGGGCATGGGCTAATCACATGGGTAACACAACATTTTGGGTATTGGCTAACCACACATGTACAACAAAATTTTAGGCTTTAGAAAAAACCAATATAGTAAAACCTTTTGTTCTTGGGTTAACAAACCATTAACCACAACATTATCTCATGTAATATAAATCATTACCTAATGCATTTGAGGTCTTAAAAACCCCACCCACACACTCATTATAAACTATATATATATATATATATTTATATTAAATAAATCATAATTCCAACATATCTTAATTATCCCATGGGGAGCTTCAGGATAACCTCAATAAGATTTATCATAAGACATCAAGAGAAATAATTTACACGGTATCATTACAAATATCCCTAGTAAAACATTAAAAATAATTAAGGATATTGACATAGCTCAAATACACTTTTACAAGATCCATATTTTATGGAAAAAATAAGAAAAAATATCAATTAAGTTTGATTAATTTTAGTTTGAAATAAAATAATTTATAAATCAATGAGAATTTAAATGAAATTGTAATAATATTTAAATATGATGAATAATTTTACTAATTATAATTGATAAAGAAAGAGGAAAACTATGTCCATGTGGGAAATGTTTAAAATTACTCCTTTAACACTTCTGTAAGTAACATAGTGGAAATTGAAAATGGGCATTGGGGAAAACATTAAAATAATATTCCTTTTAATATTTTGCAAATGAATTCAATGCCAATTGAAACTATATATATGAAATAATATATATATATATATAGATAATTATATGCATATATCTACATTAAGATGAAATATTCAAAACTAGAAAATAATATATAAGATTTCATTCACTTAAAAACATAATTTAAAATGAATTGAGAAAAAAATAGATAATCTTAAAAGACATGTTGACCCTGAAAAAATAGATTAGAAAAAAACTGGGTTTTATATTGAAAAATGAATAATATATCTTTATGGATGTTTTAATATAATGTTTTTTATTTCAATGTGATATTGGAAAATAAACCCTTAGCTTTAAACATGAATTATTTTAAAGACACTTTAACCTCCTTAATAATAAGAATAACCATATTAATCAATTTTTTAATAAATTTATTCAAATATATTACATTTTTTACTATTTAATTATAAACATTTGTTAGATATATATTAGTTATTTTATTTTAGTTTTAATCATCAGATGTTAGTAATTCTTATTATATTGCTTTTGTTTCATAATAGATATTTATATCCCCAGAAATTGGAACCAATTTCATAATTTCAATATTAGTCAAGCGATGGGAATTATTATATTTTTCGGATATATTCAGTCCCATGTTCGTTTTATGGAATATATGGGAATAGTTTATAGGATTGGAAACCATAATGAACATGTTTCAGGAAATTTACCCATAAAAACAAGTAACTTTATAATGACCTTAATTTTCGTTTTTGTACCACAATTAAAAATCCATATCTATGACATACATTACTCCTCAATTTCATATATTACTATTATTAATGTATTGAAACATATTAACAATGAAAATGATGAATTTGTTATAGAAACATTCATATAGGTTGTTGAACTGGTCCAAATAAGAAGATGTTATACTAATGAACTAGTGACATAATAGAATTATATAGTAGTAAAAACATTTTATAAGTAGTTTGTTTTTATATTATTATATAATTAATTTATGTATTTATATTTAAAAAAATTGGATAAGAGAATGAAAATTAAAAATATCTTGAATAACTAGGAACTTTCTTTGATGAATTATCTCTTTGAAACGGGATGCTATATAATGAAGGATTTAAGATTCTTTTTTTGGAACAGAGGCTAAAAAATGTCTATAAAGGATATAGGATGTGATAAATGGTACATTTTTCATGAGAGAATAAAATTAAAATAGTGGTTTCAGAGGAGTAGAGGAGGTGACTTTTTATTATTGTTTTTTGAATGTAATTTTAGAAAATATTCATTCATTGATTTATATGTTTTATCTTTTAATAGTAAAGTGGATAAAAGTGAAATATAATGGTGATGAAGTGTACACCCCATCATTCAACAAATTTTTATATAGGTTTCCAAATATTTTTGTACATTCCCACTTAGATTAACTACTTTTACCTCATTTTATCTTTATCATGGTAACTCAATTATTACCTCATTAACTTATATTAATAATTAAAATTAAAATTTACCATATTACATAATTTTACTTTTTTATTAAAAAATGAAATAAATTTAACTGGAATAAATTTTTTAATGGGATAACATATAATTTTAATAAGGGAATGCCTAATTTTGGAGAATAATATTGAGAAAAATACTTTTTTTGGGAAAATTAATTTATTCTCATAACCTGAAATTTACTAAAAATTTGATGAATGGTAATTCTATTTATTTCTTATGTTATATAAAATTTTCATTAATATAAAAATTTAGTAATTATTATTTAATTTTTTGGATAAATATTAATTATACATATAAACATAATTCTTTTAAAAATGTATTCATTAATTTTAAAATATTTTTTGTTATTATTTCTAAACCATTAATAATCAATTAGTGAATATTTATTCATTATATATAACATTAAATTTAATTATTTAAACAATTCCAATTTTAATTTAAAGAAATATATAATTTAGAAATAAAAACGTTTTTAAATAAATAATTTCTATTAAACCATGAATAACGAAATTTATGGTTCTTATAGTTTCATAATTATAATGTCGATTATATTATGATTTTTAAAAAATGTTCGCAAATTTTTTTCAATAAAATTAATTTATATCATTCTTTTAGGGTAATAAATTAAAAAACATATGTAATTAATAAAAATATGTTATTTATAATCATTAGTGTTTTCATAAATGAACTAGAATTTCCAAAATCTATTCAAAACATTTAATTTATTTTTAAAAAATATTGATAAGATAACCTTAATTTGAATTTACATCTAAATAAACTTTATATTTATCAACTATATACTTATAATTCCAAACTATTAATATGTTTATTGGTATTTTACCCAATGAATATATACCATTATATAAAAATCGTATAAAATATATATTTCCCCCATTAAATCCTATAAAATCATTGCATTATATATTCAAAAATAAAAATACTCATTAATATGGTTCTCATTTAACATTTTACAACACAATTTCAACATTCATGCCATTTTTTGTGCATGTTTAGTTCAATTAATAGTGATTCCAAAACTAAATAATTTGGATGGAATTTTAGAATTGGGAAAACATTTTTCATTTATATATATATACATATTTTAATTTTTCTACTTTAAGGGGTGTAATCATAAATTGTATGTAATGAAATGGTTTCATTTAATTTTTTTGTAATATTAACTAATGAGTGAATAAATTATTTTTAATTTTATCATTTATTATCTTGTATATTTTCTTCCCTGGTTTAAATTATATAAATAAGACACTATTAATGATGTTCATATAGTTTAATGAATTTAAATGTGTATTAAAGACATTTCTATTATATATTAGGCAATGATTAGTATTTGGAAATTCATTTTATATAGGGGTGAGAGGGAGATTTTATACTTAATGGATCATTACTATTGAAAAAAAGTTCTTATATCTCATGCTTCATGGGATAATAATCAACTTGGATACTAATAAAGTCCATGGAATTACTAGTTCCTAATTACAATATTTTCTTCCTAATAAAATTATCATCCATCCTATAATAACGAGTTATAAAATTAAGTCTCTAAAAATAGTGAGGGATTTTAATTTATCCTAAAATCCTATTATATTATAAATAAGAAACACATAATACCTTTTTTCATCATCATAGTTAGGTCTTATTTTACAAAAAAAGTCATTCACATTCACTAATTCAATAAATAATGTCAATATATTTTCCTTTAGCATGGGACTCTTTAAAATGATTTTCCCATTTTGAAAAACATCACATGTGTGTAAAAGAACACATGAAATTCTAGGTAGATCATGGTATCCTTCATTGTTCATAAAATTAACTATAGATAATTTTATTAATATTCTAAGAACTGTTTTAAAAAATAATATTTCATCTTCTATATATTTAATACACAGGTCTTCTCCTCCACTAATGAGGGAGATATACCTCTTTTGTTCTTCCCATTTACAATAAATGAATTATCAATTCCATTAAAGATAGTATTATTTTTTTTATGTGGAATAAATTCCTTGATTCACTTAATTGACTTACCATTAGCATGTTGTAAACAAGTACTTTTACTTCCAATAAATCCATGTTTCTATTTAATTTGGTTTTTCCAAAAGTCATTCATTTTCATGACTTCCAAATTAGAAAATTTTATGAAACCTTTTTTATCAAACATGATACCTAGAAAAAGTTTTTTTTATTTCCTTAATTTTTGATGTATATCCAATGTTAGGAATCATTAATATAAATAATGAATCACACTCAATGAAATCTAAATTACCAAAAACTTCTCATAAAATATTCCTCTTATCAATGTCCTTTTTTCTACCTTTTATGGTTTGTGTGATTGGTTCTCCATTAGTTATAATCATTAAATATAATATTTTATGAATGTAAATATATTTTATACTTTTTTTCACCTGAATTTATATCATATTGATGATATTTTTAACTTTCGTCTCCATTGGCTTTCTCTTTTTCATCCATATCAATAAATAAATGTATCTATGTCAATATAATTTCTTCCAAAAACAATATCCATTGAAAATATTCCTTGAATTTTAATTCAAAATCATAAATCTAAGTTTATTATATGTCTTGATGTAACTACTTTCCATGGAACATATTTGTTGTGTATTTTATATCATTTAAAAAAATAAAAATGTAATTGTGGTTTATTTTTACATGTATTAATTAATGATCTGATAACATTTGGAGAATTTTGATTATAAACAATATAAATCATCCATTTTGAAGTTGTTTATTCTATATTTGTATCAACTATGATCTCCATTGGCATAATTTCAAAACCCAAAATAGTGATACTTTAATTATTGAATTGTTTTTTGTATTTATTCATATAACTTCTTCATGGAATATCTTATATTCTATAATACTTTCTTGGTTATCCATTGGATCGAATTACCTGATATAATTTTGTGAGTCATTATTCTAGTCTAATCTTCAAAAAATCATCATAATCTAAAAAAATCACATTCAGTCTCCTCGATTCATATCACTATACTTTTTATAGTGGTATTCAACATACTAATAATATAGTCTTTCTATCTAATTTTTAGCCTGAAATCAACCCCCTTATATGATTTTTATAGATTTCCAAATTCAATATTTTCAATTTCTTCTACAAACCAGGATTTATTTTCTTCTTATTACTATATGTACTGTTTTTGAATCATGAATCAATAAATTATATTTCACTATTTTTCCCCAAACATCTATTTCTGCATTTAAAGATTCCAAATCCACTTTGATGTCTACTCTTTCATTAATTTCAATAACTTTTCCATCAATTTTATTTTCTATTCTTCCTTTATTTGTGACATCAAAATTATATTTTCTTTTTTTGACTTTATAATACATAGTATCTTCCAATTTAGTTTATAATGAGATAACATCTTCTTGTGAATGATTGTTCTAATTTTTTATGAATTTATATTAGTATATTCACTTTTATTGCACACCCATTGATGATTACATCAAAAGTGAATCTTCATCATTATTATCTTAAAAAATTATGTTTACACTTTATAGAAAGATACTTGAATTTTTCAAAATGAAAAAATTAATGTGTATATTTACACATGAACATTAACATTTCCCTTTTTAGACTTGATGAAATGAATGATATAACATCATCAGCTTTGTTTTGAACAAAAGAATCCTCTAACAAAAGTCCCTTCATTTTATTTAGTTTCACATCTTGAACTTTTTATACTACCATAAAGTAATTGTCACTATTACAAATCACTTATAGATTAATAGAGATATCAATACTATACAATGTCCCTATATTTATATCATTTTTCTCAAGAATTGAAAAAACAAGTTTTAATAAATTTGAAAATCTTCTCAGAATTATATATATGATTATAAAATCATCAATTGTTTCTCTGAGATTTTTAATTTCTTCTATAGCTATGATCACATGATCAAAAAAATTATCATTGGATACATTATGATTCATCATAAATTAATTTTTTTAAATACCCAGTAATTTACTATAAAAAAATCAAAGTCAAATTTATAGATATTTAATAATGCTTCCAACATAGTATGCACGGATTTACATGCAATCATGTTCATATGAACTCTATTGAAAAATGATCTAATAAACACAATGATAGATTTGGTATCAAAAATATATGTTCATATGGTACCTTTTAGATAAACATATACATTTCATATTGGCTAGAATCACATTTAAGTTATCTATATAGAATTCAATTACAAATGATCAAACACAATGTGGCATATGACTCTTATATAATTTTAAATTTATTCTATAAATGATATGAATACCTTTTTTAATAAATACCATTATCATTTATTTCAAGATACAAAACTCCATTTATTTATTCTCCCTTATCTAGTACAAATTTTTAATACCACACTAGTAAGATACTTTTAGAGGAGGGGTTAATCAAGGTCTGATTATTCCAAATTACCCTTCCAGTGATCATATTTCATTGTCTTTAAAAATAGTCTTCTCTCACTCACAATGAAGGATAGATATGATAAATCATCAAATAGATACATGAAAAATTATTACATAGTTCACCATTACTACAATACATCCATATATTTTCATAATATTAAAATTAGAATAAATAATACCCATCTCTGCACCCATTTTAAGTCAATATTCATTCAGGTATTACTATTACTTATTATTATATTTTTAACAAATATGTTAGAACCCCTATTGTTTTTTATAGTCATCCTAGAACCCCAAATATTTCCATAATGAGTAGTAAAACTACTTTTCACCCAATTTACTTTTTCTAAAACAACATATTCCAGGGTAATGTAAACCAAGATTCCATATTTCCTATATAGTGTGTGATCTTTGAGGTTTTTAACATTATTAAAACCATTTAAAAATGTATTGTTAATCACTGTTCCATTTATAATATATTCACACATAAAATATGTAATTTCTATACCAAATATTCAACAATATAGTCTTCAAATCATCCTCTAATAATTCAAATGTTCTATGTAAATACCCATCATAAACATTAATATTATTTTAAAGTATTTATATAATTATTTTTATCTAAAAACCCAATAAATTCTTCATGAGAATAATTTCCAAAATTCAGAAAAAATTTAAAAATATATCCTCAAATTAATGAAAGTGTAGTATATTATTAATAATTGATTAATTAAAAATATTGACTTATCTTTTTATAGAATGATCAAAATTATAATGTTGGCGATTATCTAGAACAAAATCTTGTATAATTAACCTGGTAAGGACTTGAACCCTCCTCTTAGGTTATTCTATGGTACTATATATACAAAAATAATAACCCATTTTTATTAATGGAGAAATGAGTTTACCTTCTACAAACTAATCCTTTTTCATCACCTAAAATATTTCATCTCACTCCTCAATGGAAATCAATAACATATAATAGTATTAAAACCTAAATAATATTAAATATCAAAATGATAATATATAATTAAGAATATATTAATAATTATTTAATGAAATTATTTTAATTTGATGACTTAATTTTTCATGTATTATATCAATATTCAATATTGTCTCTATATTCATCTTTGTTACTATATCCATCATCATTAATTTCCATGAAATATTCAATTTTATATTATTATATTATATCAAAATCATTAATGAGTATGTTATCATATAAAAATTTAATCCTAAATGAATTTTTAGTACAAAATATCATCAAGGAAATTTAAATTTATCCATGAAAGATATGTACTAAGACCTATCTCTTGAAAATTATCATTATTTAACATCATAGTATATGATAAATCATTTTCAATATAATTAATTTTCATAAATTTCAATTTTTTGAAGACACTTCAGTAATCTTATATATATCTCATAGAATAAAAATATAAATTATAATAAAAAAGTAATTTTTAGTGTGGAATCATAAACAATGAAATTGAAGCAAGATAAAATTTAATTTGATATAAACAATAATATTATATTGATGACCATATAATCCTTAATGATAATTAAACTAGTAACACTTAATCATTTCTATTTTATTTTTCTCAATTTACATCAACTGAATTATTATATCTATAATTCCATTGAAGTTACTATTACATTCCTTTTAAATATATCATTTAATAAAACAATTTTTATTAATTTTTATATATTTACCAATGTTTTTGTGTTTTTATAATTAATATAGTTTTATATAAATTGATTATTTTAAATATTTGTATATTATTACCACATGATTGATTATAAATTCTATTTTCATTTTTTCAGATACACCAACACCTTCCAAATAATTTAAATCAAATATATGAAATTATATAATAAATAATAATTACATGTATGTAATTTCATTACATATTTTATATATGGTTTCACTTCATAATAATTGAGAAAAAAAATAAAAATTATATTATTATTGATAACCATCTAAGTGTTATAATTCAATTTCACTACCAATACTACGTTCCAAAAAAATAATTTTGGATATCCATTACATTCATTAGAATCTATATATTTCTGACTATGAAATATATTAATATTATTTGATGAATAATATATTTAGAAATATAATTTTAATAATTTAAAAATCCAAAAATGAAGATAATATTCAATAAATTATCGTTCAAATAATCTGTTTCATTAATTTTTCATCATTATCATATGTATAAGTCACTAAAAATGCAATTTAAAGTGGTATTTTATACATTATAAATATTTTTATACGAAAAATGTATCATTAAACATTTTATATAACCCAATATGCTTGATTGAAATTTTCGGTTGAAATTAGAAAATGAAAAAATATCACCATTTAACCTACTCAATAACTAATTTTTTTTGTAGTGAATAATTGTAATAGTACATGTCCTATCAATCCGTTTGTAAATTTTGGTGTTTGGAAGAATTTTTAGGAGGATCAAAAGGTTTTTGGATAGTTTTAGTTGCTAAAGGATGGAAAAGAAGAATTTCACACCGTGTAATTGTTTTACACAACGTGTCTTGGAGTTTTCACGATTTGTAGATACTTTACACAGCATAAAGAAGAGCTTCACAACCTGTAATATTTTAGGGTTTGAAAAATAAAATAAAATTTAGAGGTGACTTATTTTTCTATGGAAACTGAACCTTGGGTATTATACGACATGATAGGGTATTACATGTCATATAATACCACAATCATGTGTAGTTTGGATAATTATTTTCAGCTTAACCATTATTTATTTAGCCTTGATTTCTTTTTCCTCTCGCACAAGATGAACCCTAGGTTCCCCGAGGAGTCCTTCGAGCCCTACTCCACCCTCCTTGATCTATCAATTCATGTGGTTGTTTGTTTGGGATCTCTGATTGATCAATGGTGAGTTTTATCCTCTTTCTCATTAGTTTCCTCTTGTTGTTTCCCTGAGATATGTTTTCATGGTACGTTTTGGATTGAGTTGGATGTTTTTACAGTTTTTGATAATATTATGGTGCAGAATATGTTGATCTACATTCCTAGTGGTTCAGTTGTCACTTGACTGAACTCTTCTTCACACTATGGTGCATGGATGAGTTGAAAATATTCTTCAAGGTAGTGTTTTTGTTTCATATCTCTTTGATTGTTCATCATGTGGGAGAGAGATAATTTTTTCAATGTATCATAGTTATTACACACTAATGAAATATAAGAACCATGTAAATGAATTTAAAATGGTAGAGGTTTCAAATGTGCATTTTTTTGGATTTGAAGTTATTTTAAGGTTGTTAATTATAATGTCAAAATGCCCAACTGAAAATCATGGTCGTCGGTGGTCTTTGGTTGTGAACTAAAAAAGTTTCATTTTGGTTGATTTATTTTGAACACTTTTATATAGAAATTTCTAAATCACACACATTTTGATAATAAATGGATGCCCTAGGATAACCAAATTGTAGTGAAAACCCTTCAATTAACAAGTATAATTAATCATGGAATATATTGTTAAATCTAAAAATTTTGTTATGTTTTGGTATTTAAGGTGATTTCTTGTGTGGGATAGATGTGTTCGTCTATGCAGGAATCATGGAAGGTTTAGTGGCTATGTTGTGATATGTGGATACACTTTGGTTTGTGTTATGGTACTTTTTTGGAGCATAAGTGTGTGTTTTGGGTCAGTTTTCGTAGAGTGGTGGTTGAACATATTGATGATATATCAAACTGAACATGTAATGGAATATTAGTTTGATATATTGATTGATTATGGAATGAATGAGAAGTGTTGCACAACGGGGCTATGATTGGGATGTATAGTGATGTGTTTTGTGTTTCTTATTATGTGTTGTACTTGGTATTTCCCCAGATAATAGTAGAATAAATGAGTAAATAATTGGTTAATAAATTTTAGAACTCGATTGGGATAGTTTGGTTAATAGAATGAATAAATGAGTTTCTAATAAATAAAGGTAATGGTAAATTAAGTGGGATGGAAATTGAAAGGAATTTGTGGCTTGATGTGTGGTGTTGTTCATTTAGAGGTACCAGAAAAGTTGGCAGTGTTGTTATAAGGTTGTTTTTTAGAACCCATAGGTTGGGATTGAGAGTTTCATGTCATATATGAATATACTTTTATTTTTTTCCTTGTGACTCCTATATGAACCCACCCTAGTTGAGAACAACATGTCAACTTCCCCATCGTCGCGAGGGAGGGTATATTTCCCAAACATCTTGGTGGGAGGATGGATGGATGGATACCCGCTCTTCCTTACTCCCTCTTCCATGCAGTGATAGCCCAAGATTATTCAAGTTGGTTGTGTTTTGTGAGACCCATGTGTGTGTGGGAGAGTTTTGTATTCCTAGGTTCCTTCAGGGTGATATGAGTTTTTTTTTTCAAGGTGTCTTCAAGATGATATGCGTTTTTTTTTCAGCTATCTTTGGATGAGATGAGTTGTGTTTTCCCTGGTGTCTTTGGGATGGGATGTGATGTGGCTAATTTCACAAGTGATGGGAAGAGGTGTGGTTGTGTAGACCAGGTGTTTGTGGGTGGTATTTGATGTAGCGTAAGGCCCAGGTGATGAGATGAGGTGTGGTTGTGAGGCTCATCTTTCTGTGGGCATGATGTGATGTGGATTATGGTCCCAATGATGTGAAGAGGTGTGCTTATGAGGCCTAGGTGTGTGTGGGCAGGTTGTGACATAGTTCCTTCTGAAGAGGTGGGAGCATGAGGACATTTCTCATTAGGAAATAGTTGCTAAACCAGGGGGAATTGGTTTGGGGTACCCCAATCATCGATGTTCTTAATATATTACATTACATGACATGCATTACTTAGTGATCATGTCTTGGTGAGGATGGGATGGCTAGTATACCTTGTTATGTGTTTTTTGGTTCTACTGTTTTCTCACAGGTACATTAGTATAATTAATTTCACATGTTTATGAGAGACATTGGTGTCCTACTAAGTATAATTTTATACTCATCCTACAAATATAAAACTGTTGTTAGGTTTCATGTAGGATTATGTGGACTGTGTTTGGCATTACTAGCTCGGGCTTTTCAATAGTTGTTGAGTCTTTACTTTAGCTTTCCTTTTGTACTTAATGGAATTTTTTATTGCACTTGAAACGTTTTTATTTATAACATGCATGTGGGATGGGTTTTGGTTTTCTGTGTGTGTGTGTGTGTGTCTGTATGTATTTATGTATGTATGTATGTTTGTATGTATGTGCCTTGGGGTTGTTTTGGGATGAACAATCTTATCTTCTAATCTTATTTTCCTAAAAAGGGAATGCCTCCAATGTTTTGATTTTGTATACCCTTGGTTCTAGTCGCCACCCTAAGGCTTACTAGAGGAAAGACTCGAGGGGTTCATTATCTTCCCTTCTTCATTTCCATCCATAGAGGGGTATCTTTTGAGGGAGAGGGTCATGACAAGATGGTATCAGAGTTGATGGTTGAGAGATCGGATGGAGTTTGTGGATAGGCATAGTGGGGATCACATGGGTTGGTAGGAAAATAGTGTTAAGTGATCTTGGTGTGTGTCATAGGCTAGGAAAGATCGTCTAGGACATGGGATTTACCCACCCACCCACCCACCCCCCCCCCATGATCTGATACAGGGACTCTAAGCATACTGAAAAATAAGGTGATGCTACATCGTTTCAGGGTAGAGACCTTAGGAAAGGTACATGCATCATAATGACTCATGTTCTAGTATAAATTAGGTGTTTTGGAAAATTGGGAATGAATGACTATAAATGATTAAAAATGGGTTAAAATGAATCTTAAATAGAATTTTATACTATTCAGGATTCGGAATTCCTTGTTTACATTTCAACAATGGAACTCAAATTTCGTTCGTGTGTGGATTAGGTGGTTACGGCTCAATAGACTGATCTGGTCGATCGAAAGAGGGTTAATCCAGTGGAAGAGGATGACCAGTGGTAGATAAAGTTATGTTCTTTCCAGTATCATGCTTCGGTAAAGTATGAGTGATGTGTTTTGAACATAAAGATATAGAGCTATATCAAGAAGCTTCATATCACCTACATCTAGATATGGGCCCCGATGGAGTATTGGGTTCCTTTTGTGGCTAGTCAGATGCAAGGAGCTATGCATCAGTAGTGGATGATGTACCGAGGGGAGTGGAAGGAAAATGACATTATATGGGCTGATTACAAGGAGTTCCAAGCCCAATTCTTTTCATCCACTATGAAGGATGAGAAGTGGAATGAGCTACTCTCCCTCCATTAGGGGAGTATATTAGTAAAAGAGATGGGGATAATGTTTTAGTAACTACTCTATTTTTTCCAAGATCTCTTTCAAGATAAGGAGTCTCTACAAGATGTCTAGAGGAGGTGCTCTATCCTTCGATCTAGTACGTGGTTACTCCCTTTCTGTTTCTGACATATCTGGTGGTCCAGAAAAAGGTGGAGGTGAACAAGTGAATGCACTTGCCAAGAGGTTTACCATGATATGGGATCGATAAAGGTTCTTCAAGAGGCATGGTTACCAGTGGTAGGTCTCAGGTGCCCAGACCTTCGATGTTTCGAAATGTAGGGAGTCTACCCCAGTTGATTACTTCTCGATTATCCAATCCTAAAGCTTTTATATGGGTTTGGGGCCAAGGTATTTCTTTTGTAGAGTCCATGAACTTATTCATAATTAATTTCATATGTCCATTTGAGCTCATTATGTTAGAGGTGGATAGGTTTAGCACCATCCTTAAGAGCAGTTTTTAGTTAAGACATTTCTTTAGTAGGGACATAAGGCTCATGCTCCACCTAGGGGAGAGAGAGAAGGGAGGTTCTAACATTATGTTATTCCTTAGGTACCTTGACCTATCATGTTCATGGGGTTAGTTTTCAATAGAGGGGCAGAGGATTTGGGCATCGTCAGTTTCATACAGTAGAGGTAGCAGCTCCGGAAGGACCACAGATCATTATAGGTATGATCATTTTGATTGGAAACATTTCTTTTGGTTTGTTTTATTCAGGAGATTCATACTATTTTATTATTCCTACTCTATCCCATGCTCTATGACAAAACATATAGAGGACTCATGTGCCTCTAGTGTTGAGTACACTAGTCGAAGGTCAAACCAGCTTGTTTGATGTGTGCTAGGGATGTAGACTGATGATGGGACTACATCAGTCTTATGTGGGATTTTTCTTTCTATAGATGGATCCATAAGATTTCATTCTTATCATCAACTGTTTTTAAAACATTCATTCTTTTATAGACTTATTTCAAAAGATATTATTATTTTTCTATATGGATGGTCAGTGTGTGGTTTTCTCTTGCGAGTGGGGTTTTCAGGTGGGAAGTTTGCATGTAGAGCCTCTTTTTTCCTTCTTGGATGATTTTTTAGTAGAATCACCAAATATTGGGATGGTGGATGTTCTTATATTTATTGGGGAGTTCCTATATGTTTTTCTCAATGAGGTTATAACACTACCCCCTCGACGTGATGTTGAGTTCGGGACAGACCTACAACCCGGTGATTCTTCGATTTCAATGGATCCTTATTGGATGTCACCTTTTGAGTTGCAGGAGTTTATGATTCAGATAAATGATCTGATGAATAAGATATTTATTCGTACCGTTGTGTCATCGTGGGGTGCTCCAGCATTGATTGAAAAGAAGGTGGATGGTGGTGTAAAGATATAAATATACAACCAGAGGTTGAATATGGTGACGCTCAAGAACTGTTACCCTCTTACAAGGATAGAAGATCTTTTCTATTAGCTTAGAGGGGAGGTTAGTTTTCTAATATTGATCTATAGTCTTGATACCATCATTTGGTGGTCAAGGTGGGTGATATTATTAAGACTACTTTTGGGTGTAGGTATGGGAACTTTGAGTTCATACTCATGTAATTCAGTGTTAGGAATGAACCAGTCATGTTCATGGGGATTATAAACTCTATTTTCTATGAGTTTTTGGACTGGTTCATCATCATGTTCATCGATTACATCTTGATCTACTCAAAGTCGGAGGAGGAACATGTCGAGCATCTCAGGACTATCTTGAAGGTTCATCGACAGCACCAGCTCTATGGAAAGATGTCCAAGTTTAAGATCCCAACACAATAGGTATGTTTCCTCTTCCATGTGGTTTCACTATAGGGTGTATCAATGGCGACATAAAAGGGTGAAATAATTTTTTCTCAGGTATCACCTTATATTGTGGTAGATGTTTACAGTTTTATTGGTCTTATGGGCTGTTATCGAATGTTTATAATTGATTTATCTCAAGTTATAGCCCATTTGAAATCTTTGACATGGGAAGACCAAGATTTTTTTTAGGTAACAATACGAGGAAGCATTCAGTTACCTAAAGGGGATGTTTTTTAGTGCTTTAGTGCTCATGTTTCCAGAGGAAGGGGTGATTTTGAGGTGTTTTGTAATTATTACTGTATGGGACTAGGATCTGTCTTGATGTAGAAATGAGTACTAATATCTTATACATATAGGATGTTATGTACCGATGAGTGTAACTATGCCACCCATGATCTGGAGATACTATTGGTCATGTTTGCACTAAATTTTTGGTGACATTACCTCATTAGGGATCACTTTTTGGTCTTTATTTAACAAAAGAGTTTGTCGAATATCTTTTTCGAGCAATATCTAAATTTGTGGTAGAAAAGGTGGATAGTGTTTCTTTAGGACTATGATTTTTAGATCTCATAATCCTCAGGAATGTAGACTATTGTGGTCGATGATTTGAGAAGAAAGTTGTAGAATGAATTTTTTTGGGAATCTGCAAATGCTTGGATAGTGATAGAGGAGTTGGAAGCCTTGCACTTAGATGAAATCGTGGAAGGTGGTATGGGTTATATGTTTCAAAAGATAGTTCAGTCATATTTGATGCAAAATTTGGAGGAGTATCAATGTAAAGACTTAGTGGAAGAGGTGTTTCATGATTTTGATAGCCATACTGAGGCTCCGTATGATTGTTCTAAGGATGTTCAGAACCATATTTTGTTCCACAAGAAGTTGTTTTTTCTATTAGTGGTGTGCAATGGGGTCATTCATGAGTTTTATATATAACCTTTAACAATACACATAGGAGTTTCTACGATGTATAGTGTCTTTATAATGATGTTTTTGTGGCCTGGGATAAAGCAGGATGTGGAGGTGTTTGTGGAAAATGCTGAGTTTTCCAGTAGGTGAAGAATGAGCACCATGTTCCGAGTGGTTTTTTTTCATCCCTTGGTTGTCCCTGAGTGTAAATAGATGACATCTAAATGGATTTTATCATAGGTTTACCCAGGTCTCACGGAGGGTACAATGATATCCGAGTGATAATGGATCAATTGACAAGATCATCTCACTAATTAGATATTAAGGAGTCTAGTACAATGGATTATTTGTATAAGAGTAATGTGGATGAGGTGGTGGGGTTTCATGGAGTTCTCAGATCCATTATATTTGGTAGAGACACACATTTTACCTCATGAGTTTGGAGGGTATTTCATAATGATTTTGGCACCTAGTTAAGCCTCAACACTACATTCCACCCTCAGATAGATGGGTAGATAGAATGGAATATCCAGATGTTATAAGATATGATACGATCATGTGTCTTGGACTTTGAAAGATATTGGGTTTGACACACTTCCTTGGTATAGTTTTCTTATAATAACAAATATCGCTCTTAAATTTTCATGGATACATTTGAATCATTGTATGGAAGACCGTTTCATTATCTTATGTGCTAGATGGAGATTTCGGAGACAGTTTTTCTTGGTCTCACGGTAGTGCAGAGCATGAAATAAAACGTTCATATCATTCGTGAGAGGATGAAAACAACGTAGGACTAAAAGATGTCATATTACGATCACCAAAGGAGTCCCTTGGAGTTCAAGGTTTGGGGACATGTGTTCTTTATCGTTTCTCCATGACATGGGATGCAGAGGCTTGGCAGAGGGAGTAAACATTCTACTAGGTTCTTTGCACCCTTTGTGGTGTTGGGGTGAGTTGGTGAGGTCAAATATAAGTTGGAGTTTCCAGGATATTTTGAGAGTATCAATGACATATTCCATGAATCTCAACTTTTTCTATATCTTCACGATTCTCCAACGTCCTTGACTAGGGAGATTTGGATATCAAGTATGATAGAACATACATGGAGCGAGTGGTAAATATCTAGGATCTTTAGAAGAATCTGATGCATGGAAATACTGATTCATGTTTTGTGGAGGCATGGTGGACTGCAAGAGAGTACATGGGAGTGGGAAACATAGATACATTCCCATTATGTGGAGTTGTTTTGAGTTTTAGATTGTTCTGTTTTTTTTTAATATAATTTTTGAACATTAATTTATAAATGAGTTGTTTCCCTTGGGTTGAGATGTTTGTGGTAAAATGTATGATAAAATTAAAACATGTGAAAAAGGTAATACCATATTCCTAATTGGTACACATTAACTGTGATGTGATTAAAAAATTGGAGGAGATTTAGTGTCACACAAAGCAAATATTATCTTGACATGGAAGATGGAATTCCTAGATTCAGATGTTTGGAAAGTGTGGTTAATGTGCTTGTGTGGTGTGCCTTATTTCTAGTGAGTAGTATATCTTAGAGAAGATTTTTTTGGATGTGGGGGTTTCCACTCCTACTTTTTAATAGCATAGTGTGTTTTATCACGGAACATTAATGTTTTTGGATGTTATCATAATTTCAAACAAAGCATGATCCATGAAAGGTATATCGCAGGGTAGTTAATCAGACCCCTCTTTCTTATGGTCTTGGTTTTGGATTCATGAGGGTGAGAATTATTTGAGAGGTATCTAATGTAATGGTTGATGTCCTCTCAGTCCATTTTTTTGCGAGTTTTGGTGGTTGGAATCATTCATTGGAGTCTTTGAAGGAGTTTATAGAGGTTCAGTTTCTAATGGTTGGAAAAAGAGGGATTTCACACCATGTAACTATTTTACAAAATGTGAAACTCTACTTTTTTTATTGCCTGGTAATTTTCACAATGTGTATATATTTCACATGGAGTGAAGGGGAGTTTTATAATGTGTAATATTTCAGTGTTTTAAAAATAAAATAAAATCGATAAGCGATGCACCTTTCAGCAAAAATTGATCCTCGAGTATTAAACAAAGTGATACCATATTACACACTGTGTAATACCATGATCATGTTTATTTTAATAATCATTTTTTGATGAACTGTTATTTATTTATTCATTCTTTATTTTTCCTCTTTCTCCCAATGAACCCTAGGCACCCCAAGTAGTCCTTCGAGCCCCACTCCTCCATCCTTGATCAATCAATTCTGGTAATTTTTCTTCGGTGATCTATGATCGATCCATGATGAATTTTCTCTTTTTTATCATTCATTTCCTTTCTTAATTCCCTAAAATTTTCTATCATAGTATGGGTTGTCTTTAGTTGGATGTTTGGGCATCATTTTAATAATCTTCAAATTCAGAATAGGTTGATTTGTGTTCCCAATGACATGGTTGTCACTTGTGGCCATTCTTCTTCACTTTGTGGTGCATAGATGAGTTGAAAATATTCTAAAAGGTAAAGTTTTCCTATATTTCTCTTTTATTATGTATCATGTGGTGGGATATACATTTTTTCCCTATGTATCATAGTTATGCCACACTAATCAATTATAAGAACTGGGTAAATGAATTGGAAGGGTTGGAGGGATCCGATGAACATGTTTTTATAGATTCTAAGTTATTGTGATGTTGAGAATTATATGTCCTAAATGACCCTAGTGGAAAATTTGGTCTTTGGTGGTCACTGGTTTTGCACAAAACAATTTTTATATTGTTTGATTCCTATTGAATAATTATATATCTAAATTTTTAAATCACATACACATGGATAATAAATGGACACCCTATGATTACCAAGTTGTTTTGAAAAGGCATAAATTAACAAGTGGAATTAAAAAGGGATTCTTCATTAAATCCGTGATTGTGTTCTTCATTGGTATGTGGGGTGATGTGTTGTGTGGATATTTGTGGTAGTGTGTGTATGACTAATAGAATGTGAAGTATCTATGTTGTGATCTGTGGATATGCTCTGGTTTGTGTTGTGGGACATTTTTCAAGCACAATTGTTTGTTGTGAGTAGGTTTGGGTGGAGTGGTGTATGAACATGTAGATGGTACATCAACCTAACCATGTAATGTAATCTCAGGTTGGGATATTGATTTATTGTGGAATGGATGAGAAGTGTTGCATAATGGGGTTGTGATCGAGCTGTGTGGTGATGTGTTTCTATGTTTCTTGTTGTGTGTTGTGCTTGGTAGTTTCCTGGATAATAGTGGAATAAATAATTGGTTAAAAAAGTTTTGAGGTTTGGAGGTTTTTTTGGTTAACTGAATGAATAAATGAGTTGTTAAAAAAATATAATGGTTAATTGAGTTTGATGGAAATTGAAAGTTTTTTGTTCCTTGATGTGTGGTGTTGTGCATTTAGAGGTTATAGTAAAGATGGAAGTGTTGTGATCTAGTGTTTTTATCACCCATAGGTTTGGATTGAGTGTTTGGTATCATATATGTATTTACATGTATTTTTAACTTGTGATTTCTATACACACCCCACCCTTGTATTGAACTATTTTCCGAACACCCCCATCTTCATGGGAGAGGGTGAAATTCCCCAACATCCGGGTCGGTATATGGATGATCGTCCACCCACTCTTCCCTTATCCCTTTTCCCAACACTGATATCCCAAGATTCTTTAGGTAGGTTGTGTTTTTTGAGGCTTAGGTGTGTGGGGGTGAGTTGTGTTTTCCCATGTGTCTTCAGGATGACATGATTTTTGTTTTCCCATATGTCTTCAGGATGAGATGAGTTATGTATTCTCATGTGCCTTCAGGATGAGATGAGTAGTTATTTATCAAGGGTCTTCGGAATGGGTCGGGATGTGGATTGTGACCCAGGTGCTGGGATGAGGTGTGGATTTGTGGCCCAGGTGTCTATGGGTGGGATGAGATGTGTTTTGTGGCCCAGGTGACCGGATGAGGTGTGGTTGTGTGGACCAAATGTCTGTGGGTGGTATGTGATGAGTCTTATATCCCAGGTGATGGGATGTGGTGTGGTTGTAGGGCATAGGTTTGTGCAGGTGGGTTGTGATGTAGTTCTTTCAGAAGAGGTTGGAGGGCGAGGATGTTTCCTTTAGGTTAGAGCATCTAAACCTGTGGGAAGTGGTGTGGGAACCGAAATCATATATGTTCTTACAATATTACATTATATGACTTGTGTTACATGGTGAGAATTCCTTGGTGAGTACAGGATGGATAGTATACCTTGGTAGGTTTTGTTTGGTTTTGTAATTTTCTTACAGGGGTATTGTTATGCTTCAATTCATGTGTGTAAGAGATACATTGGTTTTCCTACTGAGTATAACTGTATACACACCCTAATTATATAATACTTCTTTTAGGTTTCTAAGAGGATTATTTGGACTATTTTGGGTGTTCTAGCTCAGGATTTCAGATAGTTTCTGATTCAATGATTTAGCATGGTTTTGGTATTTACATGGAGTTTTTATTGCACTTGCGTATTTTTATTTTAAACATTCATGTGGGATGTATTTTTATTTTCTTATATATATATATATATATATATATATATCTGTGTGTGTGTGTGTGTGTGTGTGTATATATATATCTTGGAGTTTTTTTGGGGATGAACCATATTATCTCCCAATATTTTTCTTCTAAAAATGGAAATGCCTCTCATTTTTTGTGAGATTTTATACCATTGGTGCTAGTCACCACCCCGAGGCCCACTAAAGGCGGGGCTAGTGGGTCGTTATCTCCATATCATCAAATCCAAACTAGGATGGGTATCTTTGGAGGGAGGGTTCAAGAATAAAAATTACAAAAAAACATGGTATTTAAATCAAATAATTATAACAAAGAAACCCTTAAGGTCAAAAGTGAAAAATATTTTCATTGTCACATAATAGACATGAGTCTTACCCAGCTTATAACACAATTCATCACATAATTTGAGAAATTAAATACATACTGAACAGAAAAAATCAAGTATATAAAACTATAATAAAATAATTATTATTTTGAATTCAGAATGAATATTTTCTTTTTGGTTTCACTTAAATTTACAATCATTCATTTTGAAATATTTCTTTTTATATATTTATAAATAATTTTTAAAGATATAATCATTATTTTTAGTACCTTTTGTCTGTCCATGAATGTATACTATTATAAACTATGATATCAATGTTTTAATTTTTATTATGATTTAAATTAAGTATATGATTCCCTAAATTATCATTATAGTATTGTAAGAAGAAAATGAATAATTTTCTGGTTCAGATTATGATATATCCTAATAAAATATGATTCACTCAAAAATAACGTCACTAAATTTATTTATATGTATAAAATAGGATGTCAAATAAGTAAAATATAGTTTATAACAATCAATGAAATGTATTTCTCCTCATTTTCATATCATTGAGTGTATAATATAAATTTTTTATATAAATAATAAATAAGACAATTTTTACTCTATTCAGATAACATAATATATAATGGAAAGTTAATAATTTCTAAAAATATTTAATCTTTCAATGTAAAAATTTTAATATAATTATATCATATATATTTCTATTGCAACTCATTATATGTTTTTTCAAATTGATCAATGGATTTAAATTAACAACAATTATCTTTTTCTAATTTTCTAAATTAAAAATTGATATATATATATATATATATATATATAATTATTTGATTAATTTTAATGGAGGTATATTTCAAGGAGTAAAGAATATTGAATGAAAAAATTATTTACATTCATATGAACCATTGAGAAATGAATCATTAGTTTCAAGGAATCAATTATCCTTATAAGGATCATAAGACAGTTTTAAAAACTATAATATAGCAAACTTTAAGATTTTAAGCCACGAGAATTGTGTAATTCATCCATTATATAATGAATGAATTGATTACATGTCATTTATAATGTTAGACTAATATAATGAAACTAACATTAGAACTGAGTTAATTGAAAAATAAATTTTCTATCTAAATAGAATTTTTTTATTATTTTTAATTTATTACCATGAATATTTTTTGTCTTATAATTTAAAAATCATATTAATATTTTCTAAAATATATGAATTAATAATTTGAGTTTACATGAATTTTATAATATCTAAGACACAAATTCATCAATATAATATTAGTATTAATATAATTTCCTAGAAAAGTTATTTCATTTGGATGAAAATATTTAAAACACATATACTTAATTGAATCTATGATTAGATATCCCAAAATTAAATTTAATATTTATTTCTTTATAATTTTTAAAAATTAACTGATATTTCATACATTCTAAAAATATTCCTTAAATTATTCCAAGATTGAATAAATATTTACATTGTGTATTTCATATTTAAGAAATAATAATTTTACAATATGAATAATAAAAAGTAAAAATAAATAAAATTTTATTATATATATATATGTATTATAAAAACATATATTATAATTTATATTTATATTTATATTAATTATATTTTTTAGATTAATATTATTGACATATATTTTGATGAAATGTAATATCTTTAGTGGATTTATTATCAATCAAATAATATTAATTTTTCAAAAACTATGGAAGAATACTAAGAATATGTTTCAATTTGTGTCCATCCAAGATTCATTATTGACTCATTATAGGAATCATGTTTAGAATTTATAAAATACCTCTCTTAAATATCTAATTACTAAGGCATAATAAGTGGCATGTTTGGGGATTGTCCCATAGAAATGAGGGATCCATTGAATATAAATTCATTTTGAAATCCAAAATAGATGTTTGGTTTTTAAAAAAACTAAAACTTATTATAAATAGTAATAAGTGTGAGTGCACAATATATTATTAATCAAATATCATTGTATGATAATATGTACAATATGGATGATAAATGATCTCATCATTTTCATAATTGAATCTGAATAAAGTCTTGATTTAAATTTTCTTTTCAACTTTGAAAATTTTATTTCCAAATGATTAAATACTTTTATTAACTTAATAATTATAATATCCAAAACCATATTAGAGATAGGTTAATCAAATTATTTCGATGGCCAAGAATAAATCCATGAATATAGTTCATTCATTTAACATAAAGTCTTTAATTAATAGACATTGATCATGGTAATTATTATAATAATAGTTATAATAATACAAATAAATGAAATAACCTAATGTAATACTTGTTACAAAATAAAAGGGATAAATAACACAATCATATGAAATTATAAAATTTAACTAAAAACATTTTCCCCTCCATGTTTTCACACAAACTAAATGATTATTTCATGATAGATGTGAATGAATTCATAATTTAATCAAATATAAAATAAAAAATATGAATTTAGTTTTCCAAAACATCTTGGAAAATAAACCTTCACCTCTTGTATCAGTTTTTCAAGGTAGTAGACTCATTTGGGATGAGAATCCTAATTTCATACAAATTAAATTCCACATCACTAACAATATGTTCACTAGAATTTGAGTCAGTAGTAGGAGGTTGGACTAGGTTTTTAAGGGAGTTATTTTTTCCATACCTTCTTAGAAAATAGGGTCATTAGAAGTTATTATCCTCTGATTTTATAAAGTGTGGTCCATAAGTTTTACCAAACCCTTTATAAGTATCTCTCTTGAATAAGGACTCATGATGTTTTCGAAATAAGTGGTTAAGGTCAACAGCGTTCTAGGTGACCAAAAATGTTAATTCAAAATGCAGACTCCTCTCGGAATATGATATGTAGGTTTTATGGGAAAATAATATTTTATTTTAAGAAAATTAAGAAAGGGATAAAGGAAAACATGACAACACATGAAATGTGAATGTTGAACCAGATTGTTACATAGTATTAATCATTCAATAATGAAAATTTATTAATAGTTATTGTTAGCTAAATTTAATCTTAATACATATGTTAATATAAAATATAGAAGTGATTCCTCCCATTCCTAAAGGAAAATTCATCTAAGGAACATTAATAAATTGTGTTCCTTGACTACTTTATGTATTTATTCAATTGATTGAATTTTTTTTTGCTTTATCTATTTGTGAGTTTTACCAAATGTAAGTGTAAGGTGGAATTTGTATACTTGTTGGGGTGAGGTGTGTTTCTACTTTTGGTAAACATATTTTATGGATTATTTGAACTTTTCCTTGAGAAGCATGAGAGAATATAGTTGTTTTATCAAAATAATAGATCATGATTTCATGGGTCCTCCCCTAATGAGTGGTATAAAAAGTGTTCAATGCTTGAGGTTGAGCTAACCAGTATTAACTCATTCATAACACCAAATGAAATGATTATTAGAATTTATAGAATACCATAATGTGATTTTGGACTCTAGAAAATTAAAATTGAATTTTAGGTGAATAAATAGGCCATGGATGATCTATATTTTGGAGTTAATGTAGTGAATGTGGACACAATTGATTGGGAATTGTTAGGAAGGAAGGCATTTTCATTTGTTATAATTCCCTTTTCATAGAATTTTTCTTTAAATATTTCATATAAAATAATATATTATATGTTTTTAAGGACTTGGTAGAAATGTGTAAAAATATATTTATGCATAAAAATGATTTCATGTTGTGTTAATTATTCAGATTTCTATTTTTGGAAGGAGAACCTATAGTATATTATGTGAATTATTCCAATATGATCTATGTGTACCTCTCATTAGTAATGATAACATTTTCTTATGATGTAACTCTTTTGATAATATTTTATTCATTACCAATAATCTAATAATCCATAGTTAGTATAGTTATTAACTCCACTATAAAATTATATCTAGTTCTTGATGATATCTAGAATTTATTCTTAAATAATGATCATTGTCGAAATAAAGTTTAGGTACCAACCCATAGATTCCATAATTTTGATGTAAGGGGAATTCCATCCCATAAGATATATAATATAAATCTAATGAAAATTCATATAAGAAAATTCATATAAAGTTGGATTGTTTTTTTCTACATGTTAGTAATGTGATAAGGAAGGAAATATTAATAAGGACTCGAAGAGTCAAAAGAATAACACTAAAAGGAATTAACATCCAATGGTTTAGATTATATTAACATAATATATGATACTAAGAATTACATGATTAGTGTGAATACTCTTGTTGAAGATTATGTGATTGACTTATGAGGATCGTCTCATTAAACTGTGAAGAAAATAGGCATGGTTAGTTATGTAACTTATATGTTTCAGAAAATCAATATGGTGTATGGTGAAGAAATGGATGTTATTGGAAAATGATATGTAAATATCTATATAAACAATATAGGGTGCCTAATGTAATTCAAATTTTATGAAATATCTAGATTATAGATGAATCCTATTTCCATTAGAAAAATGGATGAAGAAGGCTATGTAAGTATCTTTGAAAATGGAGAATGTAGGTTCAATGAGGGATCAAATATGGTTTTAAATGGAGAAAATTTTGTAACTTTGATGTTGACCATAAATTCAAATATTAGTGAAATTTTAGAAATTATAATATCTGATGATCTAGATGTTTGGAATAGTAGGTCCAATCACCTCAGTGAGAAGAATTTACATGTTTAAAAACCTGATGGTATATTAAAGAATGATCACATTTAAATTGGAAATTGAGATGTTTTTGGGCTATAAAATCATATTATAGATTATTTTAACATCCTTGGTTGGAGTCCCATGAATCAGAAGATAGAGCTTTTACACATTTATTTTTATGGACCTGCACATATTTAATTCAATGGTAGTCACATTTAATTTTTCACATTCATTTTTTGTATTAATAGGAATGTATTTAATAAATTTTTAAAATAGGTGTCAAAATTATTTTAGGTGTTTAAAAAGTAAAAATAATTTATGGTAATGGAATTCTGTGAAATTTTAATATTCATAATGGTAGAAAATGGTGGTTATTACATTAAATGTAGTTTCTATAAATTCTTCCAAAAGGGTAAAATAATACCAGAGATGGTGATTCTCATAACTCCAAAAATAATGGAGTTTTTAATAGAAAGAACATGAATTTGATAGAGAGATATTGAAGCATGTTTTTTTCTCACAAATAGATAAAGTGATTTTGGAAAGGGAAGTCAACATAAAGGCTTATCACATAAACCAAATATCAATATCCTAATTTTCTCAAGGACATCCATTAATGTTATAGTCTATAAAATAATGAGAAATTAAATATCATAATTTTCTTAGTTTTTATTATATGTACAAGTAAAGTATACAGAAAATTATTAGAATGAATGGTAATACAAAATGGGTTTTTTCCTTAGTTAATGAAATAAAATTTTGGATATCTTTTGTGGGAAGACAAGAGGAAAAAAATAATCAATATGATGTAATTTATATCTAATGAAATGTTTGTGTGGAAGGATAAGAACATGGATATTTAATAATTTTATGAAATATAAATATATGAATTCCATGTTGATTATAGGACAATAATATATCAAAAACTAAAGAACTCATAAGTGAGTACTGAAGGAATAGGAAGTCAAAAAGTATGAACAAAAAAAAGAACAAAAATTTCAATGGCAGATAAATCTCGATTGGGTGTACTAGAAGTTAAGGAATTTGATGTTAGAGTTCCCATAGTAAAGGTACATGAAGAAAGATCATTTCTAAGTTATTTGGTCATCTAATTCAGTTTAGGAGGCAAACCAAAATTTGGAGACCAATTCAAAGGTATGGGGTTGATAAATATTTTCTAGCATTAATGGATGCTAGAGAACCAAAAAAAATCCTGAGGAAGTAGCTTCCCTCAGTGATGAATATTATTGAAAGCTTTCTATAAATTATGACATGGATTCATTAGTGTTTTACATAACATGAGATATAGATGAATTTATGGAGGGTAAAATGAACTTCAATATATATATGTGTGGGGGGGGTGTTTATAGGATTAAAGAAGAGGATGGTGGAATAAAAAAGATAAAATCAATGGCTAGTTGTGATGGGTTTTCAATAGATGTATGGAGTCGATTTCTATGAAATATTGTCACCAGTATTTATACATTTTTTATCTAAATAGTGACATGTCTAGTGGCATCTGAAAATGTACACCTAGAGAAGATAGATGGTAACTCATCATTCCTTCATGTTGAGTTAGATTTGGGTATTCACATAAAGAAATTACTGGGCGTACATGATGTTGGGGGGCCAAATGTTTTACATATACTGAAGACAATATTGTATGGCCTGGAGTAAGCACTATGATACTTGAATAAAAATCATTACAGGTTAGTGTTGGATGTAGGTTTCAATATATGTAATTCCCATCAATGTTTTTATCAAATGTATTGGAAGGATGATAAATTTATCATTTTCTATTATATTTTTATGACATGGTTTTGGTCCAACTAGATGTTCAAAAATTTATTAAATTAAAGTATATGTTGTCAATAAGTTTTAAGATAATTGGCCTTGAGAAATAAAAAATGATATTGGGAATGAGGTAAGAAATAGATAGGATGAATGAATCATTGGTTATATCTAAAAAACATTATATCTTTCAATTCAATGAAATATTTGTAATAGAAAATTGTAAACTAGTTTCTTCTTCTACTTCTATGAACATTATGTTATTCATGAAACATGCACTAATATTATCATAATATAATTTTGAAGATAGAAATGTTTTGTATTCATCGTCTATCAAAAATTTATTACATTTGATTATATTTACTTGTCTAGACATAGTATTTATACTGTAATTTTAATGAAGATTTATTTTTAACTTAAAAAGTATCATTATGAAGTTATTAATTTCATATTTAATTATATGAAAAGTCCATAATATTATTCTATATGTTTTCAAGAGGAAGATATATTAAATGGTATTATATATAATCACTTTTCTGAAGACATAGATAGTCAAAATATAACAAAAAATTTTATATTTACTTGCTTTTGAAGAAAAATTAGTTAGATGGTATAGATTGTGTTTATTTTTATATATGGTACAATATAAATAGAGTATATAGTAGAAACAAAATCTATTAAGAATATGTTTTGGTTGAAGAAGTTTATGAAGGAATTTGTATGAAGTTAAAAGGAAGGGTTTTATTTGAGTGTCTTTCAATGTTCTATTCACATAGATAAGAATCTGGTAATAGATACATGTTGATATCATATCAACCTAATGTACCAATTAATTAAGAACATGTTAAAGAAGAAAATTATAGATCTCTAAAAGATCACAAGAATCTAATATCTAGTGAAAAAGATCACTAATATTTTATCTCATAAATATTTTTTGCAAAAATTGTACCTTGTTAGGACTTGGGTGAACATACAATGGAAAATTGAGAAGAAATATCTTGAGTCAATAAGGTGTTCCTTATGAATTTTCTATTCCTTCATGTTTTAAAAATCACAAACACCTTATACTTAAGAAAATAAATATTTTACTTCTATAAGGAAAATTTCCTTTCCAAAGGAATTTACCCTACCATATTTTCATTACTCACATCAATATTTTTCTCAAGCATAAAAATCGAATTCATACCTAAAACCTCGGAATCATATAATACTTAGATATGAAGCATTCTATTTTAGGATCTGAAATCTGGATAAGAACACTAATGAAGTTCCATTCCGAATTCTAGATATGAACTCTAATGAAGTTTCATTCCTAATTCTGGATAAGAACTCTAATGAAGTTCCACTCCTAATTCTGGATACGAACTTTCATAAGGTTCCACTCTGAATTATGGACTCTATACTTCTATGAGTTCAACTCCAAACTACTTTGAGATCGACTCCGAACTTCTATGAGTTCCACTCCGAACTTCTATGAGTTCGACTCCGAACTTCTATGAGTTTGACTCTGAACTTCTATGAGTTTGACTTCGAACTCTTACTAGTTCGACTTCGAAAACTTACCATGTTTGACTCCAAACATTGTAAGTTCAAGTTTAGAATTCTAGTGAAACCAGACTACGAATTTCCTTAGAAATTTAGACTCTGGATTTCTACAGAATTCAGGTTCTGAATTCCTATTAAAACAGGATCTGAGTATCTCTTTATTATGACCCCGAATTCCATTTTTGCTTAGACTCCAAACATTTTATTTTCTCACATTCTGAAATTTAGTTTTTCTTATGCTTACACTTGTTTCATTATAAATAGATGTCGTCAATTCTATTTTTAACTAACCATTGGTTGAGTGACACGTGTACAGGTCCCTCCGATATTTAAGGAAAATATGACCATTGGAGGAGGGATCCGACCGTTGTTACCAAGACTATAAATAGGATCTCATTTGAAAGAGCTCAAAATAGATGAGAAGAAGTTTATCACTCTAGAGACCACACACTGTTACGTTTATTTCTAGAGAGAGAATCTTTTCTTGCGTTGTGCGTACTGAACTACTCGTTCAGATTGCTTCATGCGACTCTGAATGTTTGTGATTACATTTGAGGGATTCCGGGGATAGGAAGACAGAGGTACTGACTACCTTAAAGTTCGAGGTCTTCCTTGCTGAGGAAGACAGAGGTTCCAACTACCTTGAAATTGAGGGCCTGCAGGGACAGCAAGACAGAGACTCAGATCTTTGTATCGAGGGATTACCCATATGTGGGTATTACAGACTTTCTTGAAAGTATAAATCAAGGGACCTTTATCCAAGGTTGTTGGATACCCTTCTCTTTGGGTTAAAAGATTTATATCTTGTTACTTGTTTTTGTTACAAGTTTTTCCGATGCATTTTGTATTGTAAGGAAAGTATAATCTTCTTAAATTTCTTTACACTTGTACTCTAATTTAGTTATATTCTATACACTTTAAGGTAGAATCTCTTTTTTTTATCTTTGGTTAAGTTTCATTTTCCGGATCCGTATTTCCAGAACTAGTTTTTCAGAATCACTTTCCAGATTTGAGCAAGTTTATAGAACTAGAAGTTTGTAAATTCTTACTTTGTCCCAATAATTAAATTGGTGTTAGAGGTGTTGTGAATTTTCTTAGTTTAGCTTTGTTAGACATATATCTTTCCTTGTTTAAGGAAATTTTTAAATTGTACAATTCTCCCCCACCCTCTTGTATATTGAGCATCTACATAATTATTTTGATCCTACAATTGGTATCACAGCAGGTCTCTAAAATACTTATATTCACATATAAGTTTTTCTTGCTCGGTTTTTTCATTGTTATACATTTTTTCCTTGCTTAGGAATATTCTCCTTAAAACCGAACTTTTGTTATTAACATTTTTTGTGTGGAAAGATTTTTATGATTGTAGGAATGAATTTTGGTTCCATCAACAACCTATGTCCTACAAGACCACCAATTTTTTATGGTAATGAATAGGAGTATTGGAGAGATCGAATGAAGACATCCGTTATCAATACTGGATTAGAAAATTTTGTTATGCTTACTGGAGGTTATCAAATTCCTGATAAGGTAGTTAATACTTTCACAAACCAAGAGAAGCATGATTATCAATTAAACTATAAGGTACGCAATACTTTACTATGTTCAATGAATAGGAATATATATAGCCAAATTTCTTCTTGTAAAGAAGCTAAATGTATATGGAAGAAACTTGAAGTTACACATTTTGGAACATCCAAATTTATTGAGACCAGAAGAGCTATGCTTAGAGATAAGTATCATGGTTTTAACTTTCCTTATGGAGAACCCATTTGTAAGGTCTAACAAAGATTTATGACTATTGTGAATAGATTACAATCTATGGGAGAGAAAGGTTTGGATGATGAAGCTCTTGTTGACAAGATCATTGATATTATGTCAAATGAATGGGAATCAAAGAGAACGAAAATTAATGAGAATAGGAAGGTCACTAAAATTTCCTTAGATGAAATTTTTTGAACTCTTATCTAACATGAAACAAGGGTGAAGAGATATGATAAAAACATCAAAAAGAAGAATGGTAATGGTATTGTTGCTGTTGCTTTTACTACAACATCAAATCACAAGAATGCTAAGACTCCTGAGAGAGTAACTAGATCTAAATCTATGAAGTTTGTTATCCAATATGAATCTAGTGAGAGTGAAGTCTCATAGAATGAGTTATAAAATATTACTCGAAGGATGAACAAGATAGCTGGATAAAGAAATTTTTAATCGAAGTATAAGAAGAAGGAAAGGAAAGAAAATAAAGATTCAGAAGTCACATGCTATGAATAAAAGAGAGCTGGACACATAATACCTGATTGTCCTTTTCTCAAGAAGAAAGAAAGAAAAGAGAGGCATTCTTAAAGGAACAGAAAGAAGTATTATAATTCCAAAGCTAAAAAAGTTCTAAAATCTAATGACACCTAGAGTGCCAGTGGTGGTGACTCTTCAGATGAATCTTCTGATTATGAATCTTCTGGATAGAAGAATCTTGGTCTTATAGCCAAACTATCTATTAACAATCATTTCTTAATATCTAATGTACACAATGATGAATCATTGACCAATTTTTCTTTGAATTCTAATGATAGTAAATATTATAACTCTTCTGATGAGGAATCCTCTTCTGATGAAGAAAATACTTTACCTACCTATGAAAAAGTTTCTAGGTTTGCTAAACTTCTTGAGATTGAGAATTAAAAACTAAATAAAAAAGATAAGGAAAATTCTAGGAATACTATTCTTACTAAGATAATATCATATCTTTCTAAATATCTTGATAAGAAAAATGCTGATTTTATAAGTATTTCAAAATGTCGTGAGGAAGTAAATTCTAATAAAAATAAACTTTCTAAAGATCTAGAAAAAGTAATTTCTAAGAAAAGTGTTTTCGAGCCTAGCTCTAGTTTCAAATATAACGATTTTGAAGATAAAAACTTGGTTATAAAACTCAAGTCAGAAATATTTTCCTTAAATAAGTGTTTGTCGAACTTTACCTTAGGTAAAGAAAATTTTGATAAGATTTATTCACAAAAACGACCTTTAAGAAACAAATCCAAATTTGGTTATACCCTTGCAAAACCATCATTTAGTAACAATTATTTTTTTCCTCAAAGTGCCCCATTTTGTACCAAGTGTCAATGTGGTGGTCACTGGGCAAAGAATTATTCTTTAAACAAAACCCAATCTTCAGGTTTTCAAAAGGAATATTTTTCTAAGAAGATGTAGGTGCCCAAAATTTTGTTATCTGAAAATCTCGGATCCAAACATGTTTGGATTCTAAAAGCCTAATTCTTTTCTTATTTTCATGAAGAAAAAGGAGATATCATTCTTTAGTTTATCGGAATACAAGATCAACTTGCTGATATTTTCCCAAAATATTTACCTTCTGATAGATTCAAATACATTAAAAAAAGTTAGGAATGATAATCGTAAGGTAATCTTCCCTCATTAACTTCTTGATGAAAAAATATCCTTACAGTAATAAACTCCTTTTTATAGGGGAAGTATATTTGTTTGTTTAACCTTTGAAAAATTTTCGTAGTGAGCATTTGAAAATTTTTCATAGTAAGTTGTTGAAATTTTCATAATGAAGTTTTCATACTAGAAATTTTCGTAATGATATTTTCGTACTGAAAACTTTCGTAATAAAGTTTTTGTACTGATAATTTTTGTAATGAAGTTTTGGTACTGAGAATTTTCGTAATGAGAATTTTCCTAATGGAAATTTTCGTACTCATAGTTTTTCGTAGTATGTTTTTTATAGTGAGTTTTTCATAGTCAAATTTTCTTCAATAAGAATACTACCTATTACGAATAAACTTTCTAGCCAATCTGAAAGTTATTACTTCCTTACATAAGTTTTTGTAATCATTTTTAGTTGCTGGTAGTTTCTTTTTCCTTTAAAATTTCTTAGATTCATTTCTACTTAAATCTGAATGTTTTTGTTAAAACCTCAAAAAACCAGATTCATGTTTTTCTTATGGGTATGATTTCAACCCTTAGATCATATCAGAGAAATTTGCAACCATTATATTTCCTTATGAAGGTGAAAGGTCACCTCCATTTATTATATATAGGGAAACCCCTTTTGTGTCCCACACCGATTTCAAGCTCTCACGTGTCGAAGCCCTGCCTCTTCTCTTAAAGGTCATTCCGAATCTTTCTGTGCTCCTCCATTCCAAATGTCTGTAGAAGCTACTTCCTAAGATATGTCTTCTTTGAAGCCAATCTCAAAATGGTTAGTCTACAGGGAGAGGTTAGTCTATCTGGATTTCTTCAGTGAGTATGATTCTCTAATTTCAAAGAATATCAAACTCAATGGTTGGGAATATTTCTGAGTATCAAAACCAGGGGGTTAGAATATTGTTTATATATAATTTCTTATTGAATTTTATGAGTATGTTTACTTAAAAAAATAAGATGGTAGAGAAAAGTTTTCCTTCAAGTCTTATGGGAAGACACACAAGCTTTCTTACACCAAGGTTGCAAACTTGGTTGGATTATCATATGATGGAGAAGCATAGTTTTTTTAACATAAGCTATCGGATGTGAAAGGAAGTTTTATCAAGGTGAAGGAAATGAAATTCCTTGGACTCAAAGATGATAAAACATCAAAGATTTCTCATCTCTTCACCAATAACCAGATTCTCCAGTTGTGGGTTCTAGGGTTTTTTGTTCCGATAATAGGAGATAAGGATAACCTAATGAAGAGTGATATCTACATCCTATATTTCATGGTAAATCTAAGAAAGATCAATTTGATGAGGCATGTTCTTATTACAGTTCAGACTATCAAGAATGGAACTTTGAAGGCTCAAATCATTATGTATCCTGCTCTTATCTCCAAGATGATTATTCTTTGTCTTGATTCGTTCAAAGTTTCTAGTAACTCCAAGACGAGAATTTTTAAGGTGATGTTGATAAGTGATGACACCTTAAAAAGGATGAAAGATTTTTTTTCAAAATAATCAAGTGAGTTCTACCATATGCCAGAAGAGGAGGCAGAAGTCTCTCTGGAAAATGTAGAGAAAGGTGAGCCAGTGAGGAAGGTTTCTAAGAAGAAGAAATTGAAAGAAGTGTTTGTTGAAGACAAGACTCCCAAATCTAAGGAAACCCAATCCACACCTACGAATATGAAAAAATAGAAAGCATATCTAGATGAAGTCGTTGTTAAGTGGAGGGAAAATAAGTAGAAGAGTAAGGAAGGGAAACCCCATTTCGGATTAGACCCTGATGAAGAAAAATCCTTAAGGGAGAAAATGGATGAATACCTTGAGAATTTAGAAAAAGATAAGAAGATGAAGAAAAAGATATCTGAAGCTAAGGTTGTAAAATCACTATTGAGAGATACAGAAGTAGCTTCTGAGAATATTCCCATTTCGGAAACTTTTGATGTCAAACCACTACCAGAGACCCCTGGGAAGAAGTACTTCACTTAGGAAAAGTCTAAAGGGAAATAAGTTGTTGAAGAAGTAGAGGAAAAAGCTGGAGAAGAAGTAGAGGAAGAAGTTGTTGAAGAAATTTAAGAAGAAGATGAAGTGGAAGAAGGAAGTGATGATCTAAATGCCTTGATTAAACAATTTGAGGATTATCAAGAAAAGGTTGAATCCTCAAAGCTAGTCGCTTTGGGAAAGGGAGATGACAAAGATAGTAAAAGAGATGATGTCGAGGAAGAAAAGGAAGAGAATCAGTTGCCTGAGGATGAAATCTTTGAAAAGAATTTTCTTGAAGAAGGAGTAGAGAATGATAAACCAAATGAATATAATATTGTTCAACTATCTGAAAGCGAAGAAGAATCCTTGGATGAGTCAGTTCCTAAAGTTGATAAAGGGAAGAAAGTGCTTATGGACACCCCAACATAATATTTTATAAGAAAGAAGGAGGTTGGTGGTTCTTCTAGAAGGAAGTTGGTGCACATTGAAGAATAACAATCCCCAAGTAAAGTGTCTAATTCAGAATCATCAGCACTGGGTCATGATTTTGTTGTTGAGTCTTTGAAAAAGTTGGTGGGTGCCATTCCGATCTTTCCCACTACAGACTCCAGATTCCAGATGCTCCAACATAGCATGAATCAGAAGTCAGAATCCTTATCTATGGTGATGGATAAGTGTGTGAAGATTGAGGATGACCATAGAAATTTCCTTATCAATTATTATGTGCACAAGAAATCATGCAGCAAATTCATACTTTGGTCAAAGAAAGTTGATGATGATTTGGCTGAGTTTGACCGTTTTCAGAATGATGTGCAAAATTCTTTTGATACGAAGGATGGAATAATCAAGAATCTTCAGGAAAAACTAACCTTTGAGAAAAATTCTTGAAATCAACAAGTCATAGATTTGAATGGGAAGCTTAACTAAGTTGCTCAAAACTGGAAAGGGGAAAGAGATTTCCGGATTGAGTTCCAAGAGAAGTTTCAAAAGCAAGATGTGTTGCTAAAGATGTAGGAAGTGGCCATGAAGGCTCAGGTAGAAGTCCTCAAATCTCAACAAGAAAGGATCACAGCTTTGGAGAAGCAAGCTGAGAAGGATCAAAAATATTTGAAGAAGCTGAAAGCCCTCTTGAAGAAGCTGGTCCCAAAGGAAAAGGAGGACAAACCGACTCAATCCTATCATTTTTTTCATTTGATATTCCCTGGAAAAATCCTTCCAATTATAATAGAACTATGGTTGCTTGTTTTTTCTTGCATTTCTTTACTAATATTTCAAGTACCATATTTCTATTCCATTCCCTAAAATTCTTTTTGAAAATCAAAAAGGGGGAGAAGGAAAAAGAACTACTCAAAAGGTGGAGAAGGAAAAATAACTACTCAAAAGTGGAGAAAGACAAATTTCTAAGTGAAGAACTATCCTTAAGTAAGGGGAGTTTCTCATTAAGAAGTTTTTCATTCCTATGATAATGAAAACTCCATTCCAGAAATTCAGAATACAATCCTTAGAGTTCCTAATCCTAAGGGGGATTTAGTTGTATTCATCATCATCCATGAACAAAGGAAGATAAGTTTTAATTTCAAAGTCTAAAGAAATTTTTCAAAGTCGTTATTTTTTTTTGAAAGGGTTGTTTGTGCTTTCCAAAAAGAGGGAGATTGTTGAGTCAATAAGGTTTTCCTTATCACTTTTAGATTCCTTCTTGTTTTGAAAATCACAAACACATTATACTTAAGAAAATCTATATTTTACTCCTACAAGGAAAATTACCTTTCCAAAGGAATTTACCCTAATATATTTTCATTACTCAAATCGATATTTTTCTCAAGCATAAAAATCTGATTCATACCTAAAACCCTGGAATCATATAATACATAGATATGAAGCATTCTGTTTTAGGATCTGAATTCGGGATAAGAACTCTAATGAAGTTCCATTCTGAATTCTTGATATGAACTCTAATGAAGTTCCATTCCGAATTCTGGATAAGAACTCTAATGAAGTTCAACTATGAATTCTGGATATGAACTCTCATATGGTACCACTCCAAATTATGGACTCCGAACATCTATGAGTTCGAATCCGAACTTCTTTGAGTACAACTATGAACTTCTATGAGTTTGACTCTGAACTTCTATGTGTTCGACTCCGAAATTCTATGAGTTCAACTTCGAACTTCTATGAGTTCGACTCTAAACTCTTACTAGTTCGACTCTGAACTCTTACCAAGTTCGACTCCGAACTTTGTAAGTTCTGGTTCCAAATTCTAGTGAAACAAGACTCTGAATTTCCTTAGAAATTTAGACTCCGTATTTCTACAGAATTCAGTTTCCGAATTCCTATTAAAACAGAATCCAAGTATCTCTTTATTATAGACTCTGAATTCCATTTTTGTTTAGACTCCGAACTATTTATTTGCTCACATTCCGAACTTTAGTTTTGCTTATGCTTACAATTGTTTCATTATAAAATGATTTTCTCCATTATATTTTTATCTAACCATTCATTGATTGACACGTGTACAGGTCCCTCTAAAATTTAAGGAAAATATGACCATTGGCATAGGGATCCGACCGTTGCTACCGAGCCTATAAATAGGATCTCATTTGAAAGAGCTCAAAATTGATGAGAAGAAGTTGATCACTCTAGAGACCACACACTATTAAGGTGATTTCTAGAGAGAGAAGCTTTTCATGACTTGTGCATACTAAACTGCTTGTTCAGATTGCTTCGTGCGACTCCGAATGTTGGTGATTACATTTGAGGGCTTTCGGGGATAGGAAGACAGATGTGCCGACTACCTTGAAGTTCGAGGTCTTCCTTGCTGATGAAGACAGAGGTTCCAACTACCTTGAAGTTGAGGGCTTGCAGGGATAGCAAGACAGAGACTTCGATCTTCATATCGATGGCTTACCCAGGTGTGGGTAAGATAGACTTTCATGAAAGTATAAATCAAGGGACCTTTATCCAAGGTTGTTGGATACCCTTCTCTTTGGGTTAAAAGATTTATATCTTGTTACTTGAATTTGTTACAAGTTTTTCTGCTGCATTTTGTATTGTCAGGAAAGTATAGTCTTCTTATATTTCCTTACACTTATACTCTGATTTAGTTAGATTCTATACACTTTAAGGTAGAATCTTATTTTTTTTATCTTTGGTTAAGTTTCATTTTCCGGATCCATATTTCTGGAACCAGTTTTTCAGAATCACTTTCCAGATTTGACCAAGTGTATAGAACTATAAGTTTCAAACTTCTTTTTTTTCCAATATTTCAATTGGTGTTAGAGGTGTTGTGAATTTTCATAGTTTAACTTTGTTAATCTTAGATCTTTCCTTGTTTATGGAAATTTTTAATGTGTACAATTCACCCCCCCCCCCTTGTATATTGAGCATCTACATCATTATTTATATCCTACAAAAAATGCTACTGTAAAGTATGGAAATAAATTTTCTAAGTGGTATTGTTGGATATTCCATAGGATAATAAATCATATGGGAGATTATGGGGATATAAGAACATGATTTCGACTATTATAAAGTCAAATTACTACAAATAAATTCCCTATAATTTCTGTCAATGGTAGGAGGAAGGATTTGTTTTTGAATGAATTTTTTTTTCATCACTTCAGTAATAGTGGGGTTATATGGAGTTATTATTTTTCAATGTCATCATTTTTGGTCCATAATATTCATCAAACACTCTATAAGTAAGTTTCATTAATAAATACATTATAATATTATCATAATAAGTGGTTAAGGTAAATAGTGTTACTAATGATCAATAGTGATAACTATATAAGGAGGGTCCTCTATGAATATGGGATGGTGGTTAGAACAAAAAAACTAGCCATGACTCCAATAAAAGGTGAAGGATTATAAAGTAATACATGAGAAAAAAATTGATGAAGTGAACCTTAATCTCAAATAGTGCATAGGATTAATACATAATGAAATATTTTTTTACACAGTGTTCATAAATCTATGCTAAAATATTTATAACGGTGATTTTTAGTTGTATGTAATATTTGTAAATTTCAAAAAAATAATATTTTATATGATTCTTATCATAGATGTAGGAAAACTCATATGATAACAATAGTTTATAGTGATCCATTAATGAATTATTTATTTACTCCATTGTGTCTATATATTTTTATTTATATGTGTCTGGGTTTCTAAAAATGTGTGTGCTAGGTAATCATTGTGTTATGGGTAATGTGAATTTTCTTCCAACAATTGATACACTTATTAGATGGGGGAGGTGAAAATTTGTTGGACTAACGTGTGAGAATATGGTGGTTTTATCAAAAGCATGGATCATACATTTTTGAATTCTTCCCTAATAGACTCTTATATTTACAAACTATTCTAGAAAACAGAAAACCATTGATTAATGTAATTTTTTAGAGCAATCAATATATTTTTTAAAAAAAACTATGATTTTATAAAAAATGAGATCATTATTAGAATCCTTTATAATGTGATATACGATCTCATATGTTTAAATCACACATTATAAAATTATTATGATATAATATAGAATACATTATGCCAATATTTAGATTTTTTCCTCCTATGATATTCACTTATAAATTTATCTTATGATAATTATCTAATATAGTTATACCTCTATTATAATGCCCCAATTCTTTTAATTTGTGGAAAAATCCTATTTTTATTATGAAAGTAAAAACATCGTTCTTTATATATAGAGTTAGACCCATTACATGGCATGTATACCGAAGTTTAAGTGGCCCATGAACATTTCTCAAAGGCCTAATGCAATATTATGTCTTCATCATGATGCGTGTATCTCTTGGATTGAATCATGTATGTGTCACCTATTTCCCACATCATGCATGAATCACCACCTACATCTTAAATCTATAAAGGGGATTTCCATGATTTGAACCATGGTCTTCTGGTTGTAGGATTATGGGGTATACCACTCAAGTGCCACCTCAACTATCCCCAAAAATTCTTTTATGTTATTTATTGAAATTTTATTTCATAATGAATGTTTTATTATGATAAAATATAAATAAATTTATATTTCCTGATAAATATTTACATCATCATTTTAGATGAAAATTTACAACTAGTAATAGTAAAATGCTTGAGAATACTTACTAGAAATATAATAATACTTTATTCCTTTATTTATGAACATTACATTCAATGTAAAAAAATCTTATTATTATTTAAAATATTACAATGGGAATAATAAAGGGGAATAAATAAAAAATATAAAAATTTGGGTCACCTCTATCTCCTAGAATCATCCCTCTACAAACAAAGTTGTAGCAAAAAAACAGAGAGTTATTAGTACAAAATTCTTTCTGAAAACAATTTAGAACATTCATAGAATAAAATTGAATGATAAGGTGTAAAAATGATAATTTATTTATTATAAAATAATATCAAATACCTTTATTTTTTTAACTAATATGTCTAGTCTACATTATGATCATTATTCTATAAAATATTTGGACTTTATTTTATTGGTTATGTAAATTCATTATAAATAATCGATGATATTTTTAGTCATATAATCAAATTGTATTACATTCATAGAAAATAAAACACATTCAATTAAAATATATTTCATTTTAAAGTTTTAAATAAAAATTTATTTCATCAAATAATCCTATAAAATTATTTCTAAATGATAATATATTTTAATGATTCCCAATGTAATTTTTATAGTGGTCTGAATATTGATTTTCCTATTCAATTTTTAATTTTATTTATAAATTATGAATTATTTATAAATTAATATAATAATACATAGATAAAAATTTAAATGAAATAAACATAATTTTTTAATCAAACACCTAAAAATTATCTCATGGTGATTTTTTGGGAATTTTCTAACAATGATGAAATTTTAGTGAAAATATTAAAATTAAAATTTTAATAATCATATCGATTTTATAACATCAATAATATGTCAACATGAATAATTTTTTTGAAACATTTTAATTAATTAAAATATAATTTAATATATATATAAAAATATTGTCAATATATTTTTTTAAATTTATAAATCTATATATTTATTTTTTGAACCAAAAGTTTTAATTTTAAAGATAAAAAATATTTTTTATTTATGTGAATTAATTGGGTGGTATGGAAGGTTTGGTTCATATTATGGAGGATCAGAAAACCCACCCACCATATCCTACTTTAAATAGCCCTAAAAATTATGTAAATTTATTTTACTCACAGTTGGATGGATTATATAGTAAGATAAATAATATTTTATCACTTAAAATACACCCCTCCTCATGTATAAATACTACCATTTCCCCACTCCTCTCAACTCAAAATTAAAAATACTTGAATTTATACCCTCTAAATCTCTATAAATATCCGCTATGGTGTTCCTAAGCTGTATCCAAGGTCCTAGAGTTTCTCCCTATATTTTTTAGGAAGAAACATTTCAAGGAAAGGGAAACATCCACCTCTCTATTATCATTCAAGCATATCCTTGTTTTGTGTCTTCAAAGTGTCCAGCTTATTAATATTTATACCTGAACTTTTTTTAACTATTATAATTTAAATTTTATTTTCTATCACTTGTATAAATTATTTCTCTCCCATTATTATCTTTCCATAATCCAAAATTTATACCATTATACTACCAAAATTTATTAAGGGAAATTATCATCTTATTCTTTGGTATTCAAGAGTATCCTTTTTGAGAGTTTACATAATGTCAATGTTTATTTTTTTATAAAATATTTTATCTTACCCATAAATACAAAATTTTATTTTATCAAATGGATACCTTCATTCACCCCATTATTCCCTTTTCATAATCCATAATGTATATCTTCATTTTGCCAAATTAGTTTCTTGAAATTTCTCTTTTTTACATGCGAAATTATCATACTTTGAATACCCTATTCTCTACCATGGGTATTAAACTATACATAAACATGTATTATTTGTTCTTGGATATATATTTATATGAAATTGATATTCAATATTTATTTGTTATTAAAATACGATATGTTCAAGACTTTAAGCACGTTGTACGTAATGTTTTGATATGGAACCTATTATTTATTTCCACAAAATATTGATGAAATTACTTCCTTTATGTTCAATGTGCCTCACATGATTTTAGACTTTTTAAGGGTTTTCCATGATAGTTCTCCAATTCATTGGGTAAATAATTAATCTTAAGCTATTACATGCTTATGATAACTTGCTAAATAACCTCTCTAATTCTGATTTATGACACCTTGTAGATTTACCTTGGTGATATGCACATGAATGTCCAATTTTTATATTTTATCCACATTTCCATTTTATGATTCATATTATTTATATTATTATATTATTAATATTTAAATTATCATTACTTATTTTTATTCCTCTTTATCGCATGCTAAGTGTTTCCTTTTTCTCTTACTGGCCAGTATGCTCACCCCTTTTCTTTTGACATATGTTCCATGGAGATTACCTACAATGATATGATAAATGATGAAATAAAAAGGTGTATAATAAAATAATAGAATGGTTTTTTGATCATTTTACCCTTAAGTAATTATTTTACTATGTACCTAATTTCCAAGACACTAAACCCAAAATATCTTCCGAATTGAGAAATTTTGTATCATGAAAGGAAATATTTTTTTGAAATAAAAAGGTTAGTTGACATAGTCTGTATCTAATGACAGTTTAGTAATTTGGGTAAATTAGGATTTGAAAGAACTTTAAAACCCCTAATGATGATTATAAATATAAGAAAAACATATTAGTAATTTGGTATGTATTTAATAAGTGGTTTTTGAGAGAATAAATCCTTGTTTGGATAAGAACAAGTGGATGTGGCTCTCGCATAGATATACCTAGAAATAACACCTGAAAACACCACATGGAGTTAGACTCGATCAGGAACTTTTACATGATAATGGGACTTGATGTACTCTTGTTTTGACAGTCTCAAGGGATATTCTTTTGTAAATTCACAAGATCGTTCTGAAACATTATTAAGGGAACAAAAATACACAGAAAGTTTTTGTTAGGAAATAGATCATGGATAACATAGATTAAAAAAAATTATTAATTTAAGTAATATATTAAATGATATATACTTTTATAGATAAATAATATTCTAAAATATTGGATCATAGATTGTAATTATTTTTGGAAATTTTCCTGATTATATTGGGATAATAATTTATGTAATTGGGATAATAGTATGAGATAAACCAACCTAAAGAAAAATAGATTGATCCAATAGTGATATAGGATGATGTGAAGGTAGACTAGTCTAAAAATTTAAAAACTATAAACATTTGTATGATATGTTATTTCAAATTTATAAACTCTACCCTCTTAAGATATCATTGACCATTCATGAAAATCTATATTGGTTTTATCTGAATTCTATAAATAAAATGTATCCAAATTAATTATAATTTGGTGGTGAGTAGTACATTTCATGTATTAAATATATTTTTCTAAAATATTACAAAATAATTAAGGAGGAATATTGTGAACAAATTTTATCTCTCTTCTAGAATATCTACAAGAATATATTATCCAAAATTCATTCAGAAATTACTTTAAATGATTTTAAAATATTCAATATACATGAAATTAACATTATGAATTAGATAATACATATACCTTATCTTATTTATTTCAAGGATCATGTATTTTCAATTATCAAATCTTCCACTCTCAGAATTATTACCATGCTAAGAATGGAAATTACTATCAATAAATTTCAAATTCAAATATCTATTTCAAATTCATAAATCAAAAAATTATTTTATAGATTTTTTATGAGAGGGAGACCTCCGATCAGACTATATGTATCTAATTATAGTTTTCTATCATTGGGGAAATATAAAAATTGATTTTGAAAAACCCTAATTTTAAATATTTAAAATAGATTACGTTATATTTTTATATATAAAACAAGATAAAAATATGTTTTAATATTATATATTCGAAATAAATTTTCAATGATTTATAAATTATTCATTTAATATAATCTATGATTCCTGAGTTTTATTTGGTTAATAGAATTAGATGTTTTTTGAAAATATCATGAGGTACCTTTGTGATGAATGAAACTACATCCCTTAAAGGTAATGTCAATAGAAATATCTGAGAACCTCATTGAATGAATAAATAACCTCAATAATGATTCATGTAAAGTAATATTTAGGGTTTTCTCGTGTATAAAAAATAATAATAATTTCATGGATTAAATTTATTTAAGTGCAGAATTGTAATGACCCAATGTTTTATCAATGGAAATTTTATTCTTATAATTATGTTGTATAATCATATGAAATCACAACTCAATGACAAATTAAGTACTATGTGACCCTTAAACATAATATTGTCACTTTTCTGGTTTGAATTTCAAAAATCTGACATACACGGTTGTTGTCAGTAAGATGTTTGGAGTAAGATAAGACAAACTTAATTTTTAGTGACTAGTAACTGGTCCTTATGAATAGTAATTTCACCCTTATTGATAGTAATATGATCCTTATGAATATTAAATTGTCCGTGTAAATATAAACCATACCAACAAAAGTATAAATAAAATTTATCCACCATATAAGTGACAACATGATAGTGTTAGTATTTTCCTAAGTCATAAATATTTAATTAAAAATTTATGAATGGTTTAATAATTATAAAAATAAAATTTATTTTCATTAAATTCAGTCATAAATTATTTTTTTGACGTCTTATGACTATAGGATAATTTTATGATACCTTAGTTAATTTTTCAATGTGTTATAAAATAAGTTATGATCTTAAAATACGTATTTTTCAAGTAAATCCTGATTTCATTTATAAAAAATTTCCCATATTTATAAAATTATTTTCATAAAATGGATTTCATTTTTTTATTCTACACATAAAAAAAGGTTTGGGTGAGTTTTTGGGATTTTTCTAAAATACTTGAATTTTTTGGAATAGTAAAATATGATAATTTACAATAAGTACTAAAACGTGAATTTTTGAATCATGCTTCAGTCACAGATGATGTAAATGAATATTGTTTCGAAATCACAATCGCATATTACTATTTTTTGTTATTTAATGATCACTATTTCTTGTCATATGAAGAAATAATTAACTAATGATTAATATATTAAGAAAACCCTCCTCCCCTTCACTATTAAAACCACCCACACACCCCTCTTCTATTCACTTTAATAAAGCCTTGTGCCTTAAATAAATTGTGCCCAAATATCTCCCCAAGCTATTCCTCGATGTCCAGAAGTTGTTGGTCTCTTCATCGACCTAATCCTCTCCCCTAAAGAGGCTCTCAAGTAAGATTAATTCAAGAGGTAAAATTCCTCCTTTCAATTATTATACATTCTTTTCAAGTTCCTTTGTTCTATATTCTATTATACCTATACTAATAAAAATTTTATACCAACTCTAGTACCTCATATTTATTGAATTTTTTTTATGATAATGGAGTAAGTTATTTTTCTCTCTCCTTTACCCTTCTTTTATACTAGTATTAAAAACATCATCTGAGATGTTTGAATTTACTAGATTAGAGGATGATGGGTTCTAAATTTATATTATTATCTTCAATTCTAGTTTTGAGACCATTATTATGGTTGAACTAGGCTTTGATATATTTAATATGTCTTACTATAGTTCTAGAATATTATTTTACCCATGGTTTGGATTTATAAAACAAAATATGTTTGTTGTGATCAAAAACCCCCAATTACCCCAAAAGGTTATCACTAAATTTTAATATAATGATTCATCTTCAGTATAAGTAACTAAATGAAATTTACAAACTTGTAAACTTCTAGATGTTCAATAATAAAATATAACACCAATTCTAGAAAACCACCCTAATTCTACATGATTATCCAATCAAGAAAAAAACAAACTCAAACAATGAAATTGAACCTCCTAACCATTAAAAATGAAATGAATGAACTCAAAAAGGTGATAAAAATCAATTACATGTCAAATAAATTCTATAATTATTAATTAATGAACTTAATTTTATTATTTAGGTCATTAATATCAAGTGGAGAACTCCATCGTACTTAAGGTAATGGATTATACTCGAACCTCCATTATTCTTTCATGTCATTCTTACTCACATTTTACCTAAATGAAATACTATAGTCGTATTTATGTACATCTTATAATTTCTATTTATATGTACAAACTCATATATTAAGATCCATTATCTAATATATTTTGGGTATATACATCCTTTTATGTGATTCCCTCCTCAGTACTTCCTGATAAGAAAACTCATTTTATGGGAACTTCTCAAATTCATACCCAATTTCAAGTGCACACAACCATATGTTTTAAGCCACCATTACTTTTATAAAACTATTGTTTTAATTTTTAAAACCTTCTTAGATCACTTCTGATTTTATATAAAATATTATTCTCTTTTCTATTTTAAATCCTCATCAGTATTTTCCTTAAAACCGCACTTAAATGTTTTATTATAAAATTTCTTAAATACTCCTATTACATGGTTTCAATTATTTTTAAAATCACTAACAATGATATATTATTATTTTACCTTATTAATTTCCATGTATTTTTTAATTCCTTTCTTTCATGTACACTTTTATGATACGCCCATTAATTAAGTGTTATGACGTGATTATGATAACAATTTCTTTCCATGGGTACCCTTATGTTTATGTATGAGTGATTATGAATTATTATTAATGTGGAAAACATATTCATAAACATTTTAATATGTATTCACTCTGATATCAGTCCAATTCATTTGGTAAAGTTGAGCCTCATGAGAAGTTATGTGCAACAGTCTTTGAGGTTTGCCTTGACATGTGCTACCATGTAAAATAGTCTTGGTGGTTAACCTTGATTTGTGATCCTATATGTGCAAAGAGCCTTGAATTATGCTAAATTCATGTGTTATGTTTCTTACACATTATTAAGACTCCATTTTCATATGTTATGATTTCACATGTTCCATGCCTTTTTATATCATTATACCATACCTTCTAAACCATGAGCTAAATCTTTATTATTGTTCTTTTTCCCTTACTGGGTTTTTAGAACATCCCTTTGTTCGTGTTATCTCCATGTTACCATATAAATATGTATGAGTTCATTAGAAGTTAGGATCTCCTTATGTATATTAAATAAAGAAATGTTTTATTTAGTCCCATGTTTTTAGTTTTATGTACCCAGTCTTCCAAGACACTATACTTCATGATCTGTGGATTGTAATGTAACGACCCAAAATTTCATTAATGAAAATTCCTATTGGTCTATTTAAATCTATTATTATGGTTATTTAAAACATATGCACTTATTTGGTTCTATGTTCTGGTTTTTAAAATACCATTAAAAATTGTGACCGTTGTTAATATAGTTGTTGAACAGTGATCACATGATTAGTATAAATATAGGTCTTTAACAAATCCAATTTACTCAGACAAAGGAAGCAATGGCCTAATCCAGTATACTCTCCCCATATGAAGCCCATTTTTTGGAGCTCATAAAGGAGGTAGAATCACTGGGATTCACTCTTGACGATGTCCAAGCTGAGATTGAATATGTTAAGCTCAAGAGGATCCACCTACAAGAGAAGTGAATGATGATAGAGATTACCACTCGAACAATGTTATCTGATACACCCTAAGAGTCTGTTACCATCGCGCACCTTACCCTATGTTCTTATGAGGATTTTTTAGGGGTTATTTAACAATAACCTAGTAATGTGATTATATACATTATTCTTGTATAGAGAATATGCATTCTTTTTATTATTCTTACTTTGTAAATAGTTTTTAAAGAAAAAATAGTATTCTTAGTTAATATTGAACTAAGAAATATATTTTTATGAATTAATGTATTTTTTAATTTAATAATACTTTAAAAAATTATTATTATTAAATTACTTTTTTTAATATAAATTATCGTATAATTTTATGAATGCAATTGTAATTTTTATTAATGTTTGAAAATTGTTTTTTTCAAAACCCAAGAATTTTCAATAATTGCCTATTTTTATTTTAAAAATAAAAATTCACATATTTAGAAAATTATTTAGATAAAATGAATATTATTTTTCGAATCAGGATGTTGAAATTATCTAATGGTGAAGTTTTCATAATTTTCTAAGGCAGTCAAATTTTTGGGTAAACATTAAATACCATTTAATTGATAATGTGTTTTATGACATCATAATGACCCAATAGTGATGTAATAAAATACGATGAACATTATGTTCGGCCAATATATGTTTTAACATTAAAATAATGTGATTTTGGGGTTTTTTATTTATTTTATAAAGCTTTAGTGGACCCTTCAAGGCTTATAAAACATTTTGTCATTTAAAATAGTTTTCCTTGAGAGTGTGACTCACCTCCACCGAAGAAACCCTATTATTTTAATAATTTAGTCCATTGGCCTTATAAAATATGGGTTTAAATCCCCATTTAGAAAAAACCATGGGCTGGTTTGTGGTTTTGATTAGTTTAATGTGTGCTGTCCCAAACCTAAACAATAAAGAATTCCCACGTTGTTCCTATATAATCCCACTCAATCTCCCACTTAATCTTAACTAAAATCCTTTGGAGTTCATCCAAACTCTTCCCTAATCACTCTAGAATCCTCTCAAGGTTCCCCAAGCTCCCAATAATCTTCTTCCATGCCTATGTGATCACACATCCCAGTAAGGGATTCCTATCTTTCTCTTTTTATCCAAGTTTCTTAATATTGTCATGCCCTTTTATTTTCAATTATAAATGTTGGGGTATGATTTCACACCTCCTACATACTTCCCTCATTATGTTTGAAAGATGTGATATCCCTTTATCTCTCATTAAATGCCTCCCATGTACACTCGTTACCATGCTGAAATTTCATAAGGAATTTCTCTCTCCTCATTTACATTCAAGTAATTATTTTGTTTCATGAATATGAATTCAGTTAAAATTGTTGGGACATGTATCTATATGACTACCTTACTGCCCATTTCATGTAAATTTGATGATAAACCCCTTTATCTCTCATCAACCATTTTTATTAGTTCTTATGTCACGTTGTTATGCTACAGAAATTGCACCGTGATTTTCCAAGCCAAAGTCATTGTGTAGTGAATACCATGCCCATTTCCCTATTAAGGGTATTCACCTTTATGAACTTTTACATATTTTTTAAAGATATTAATTTATGAAATCCAAACTCCTTTATAGTGCAATAAATTATGATATTTAATGAATCTATGTTTTATGATCCTTATGGTGCACTTATGCATTAAATGAAATGTTTAAGAAGGGTGTGCCCTAATAGCGCACCAAGGCATTGGGTAAAGTATAGTATCATGATACATCATCTAAAATGGGTGTTGACTCATTATAATTCCAGTGAAATGATGGTTTTCTTGTGCTTCATGTGCAATGAGGGTTTACTCATGCTCCATGTGCAATGAACCTTGGCTCATGCTAATTCCATGTTTACTGTTGTTTCCACATCTCCATGTTATGATTATCATGCTTTATTATTCCTTTACGTTCATGTTAATCTTGTTCTCCATCGATATTTCTATTGTCTAACATGTATTATATTCCTTATTTTATTCCGTATTAATTCCCTTAATGGGCTTTATAGATCACCCTTATTTTTTTCATGTCCTCAGGTTATCCTATGCAATTCTAAGTATGAGGCAATGTAGAGGTCATGTAAAGGAAGTTTTCAATAATATGTTTTTTCTATGAATTATGTTGTTAATTAATGTTCCTAAGATCAAAATACACTAGACCTATCGATATTATATGTTGTATCAAGTGAAGGTTTTATGTAATAGATCATGTTTAATTATGTAATAAAGTGGAGGGTTGTTATAGTTGGTATTAAAGGATAAGTTTAGTTATTTTTGGGATGACGATTAGAAAACCCTAGTGAAGCCTTAGAGGCTAGACTATGTATAATAAAAAACATACCGATGTTTTGGTGAGTATTGAGTAAGTTGTTTATGAAAAAAATACATCTATGTCTGGATACGAGCAGGTAGAGGCATCTTTGACCCAGATGTACCTAGGACTGAAAACACCGACAAGGAGTTTCAGGCTTGACTCGGGGTATCCTGGTACATGAAAATGGGCCTTACTGCACTCTTGGTCATGACACTCCCAAGGGATATGCTTTGGTAGATTATCAAGCTTAGTATGAACCATTATTAAGGGAATTTAAAAAAATCCTATATAAATACATGTTAGAATGTAGATCATGGATTGCATAGATTGAAGCTTATAGATTCACAAGTTAATGAAATAAAAGTAATTTATGATTCATATGTTTTTATCTATGGATTCCCTATTATGTGTTACACCTAACTTTCCTTTTGTTCCATCCAATGGCTGGTAATAGGAGGACTTGGGCTAACAACCGATGTGAAGATCAATGTGATGACTGTTCTAATGATATTCCCAATCCGATGGGAGTGGAAATCACAAACTTTGTCACGATACTCTTTCATTTAACTCAAGAATTAAATAGAAACATGGGTCAAGAGGAATGTCCAAACCCCCCTAAGAAATAACAAGTCTCTACTGAGATCTTCATGAGACAAATGACTCCTAATTTTAATGGATAATTTGGTCCCTCAATCGCCAAACAATGGATCAACTCCATTGAAAATATCTTCTCCATCATTAAATGTTCCGAACAAGAGAAGGTTCTCCTGAATTCTTATTTTATGGAGGTTGAATCTGATCAATGGTGGAAATTGATCAATAATATGAAGCTTGAGGAGGAGATCGAGGCATTAGAATTGAAGGATTTACATAAGATGTTTTTTTAAAATTATTTTCCGCGCACCCTTCGGCTTAAGATGGAAAGGGACTTCTTTTCCCTCAAGAAAAAAAAAGATGATGAATACATAGAAGTGTATGAAGAAAAAATCACAATGCTTGCACGATACTCCTCCAATTTTTTCATTACCCCGAATGCAAGGTTGACTGCTTCTTTGGCAGGCTGAAACCTAGCCTGCAGAAAGCCCTGGTGATCCATGATGTTGACAGCTATGAAGAAATTGTCTGATGTGCCCTCAAGTTTGAAATGGATATCGGAAAATCTCAAAGGTATCATGGGGATAAGAAGAGTAAGGTGGTCCAATTGATAAATCCAATGGTTCTAAGAAGATCCAGCACCCCAATTTCCAAAGGTGCGGAAAGAAGCACCCTAGAAATTTCATGAAGGGGATGAAGAACTATTTTAGGTGTGGAAGAGAAGGATACCTAGCTGTTAATTCCCAACAAGAAAAACCAACGGCTGTGAAAGAGGATAGGAACGCTCCATTTGACTCTCAATACGTTGTTCATTATTTCAACTGCAAATAACTAGGTCATTTTGAAAATTAGTTCCCTAAGCCAAGGGGTTTTTGAGGCAACCAACAACCTCCAATGCAGCAAGGGAGAGATTTTTCCATCACTATCACTACAATGAACCCTGAAAATGAAGTGGTGATAGGTATACTAGTTATTCATTAATTAATAAAGAACTTACTTTTTGATTCTGGTTCTACGCATTATTTAATATCCCGAAAGTTTAGTAGAACAATCCCAACACCACCCAAAATCATAGAAGTGAAGATATTAGTGAGCACAGAAAATGGGGCAATAATTGCAACCCATGAATTTAGATCATCCCCAATCATAATCAGTGGATTGAACTTCTTGGTGAACATCGTAATACTCCCTCTAGTGGAATTTGATGAAATTATTAGCATGGATCGGCTTTCCCTATATAGAGCCAACATAAATTTCCATGAGAGAGAAATCACTCTCCATGTAGAGAATTGACCCCTGCTTCTGTACAAGAACAGGGAGGAAGATGAATCTTCTTTAGCTCCATCATCTCAAGCATGGATATTACTTCTCTATGAGAACGCATATTTGGATTAGATGATTGATTATAAGGAGGAAACCATACCTGAAGGCTTGCCTATTGTGAGGGAATTCATGAAAGTGTTTCCTGAGGAATTTCTTGGTCTTCCTCCTATAAAATATGATAAATTATCAATTGACCTTATACCTAGTGTGTTTCCAATATCCAAGACTTCGTATAGAATGGTTGTTGTAGAGATTGAGGAGCTGAAGAAACAACTACAAGAGAATCTAGATAAAGGTTTTATATGCCCAAGTGCTTCACCATTGGTTGCACCAGTCCTTTTCATCAAGAAGAAGGATGGTTCAATGTACCTTTGCATCGATTATCGCGAGCTTTACAAAATAACGATAAAGAACAAGTATCCTCTCCCATGAATTGATGAATAGTTTGATTATCTATGTGCAGTAGAATACTTCTCCAAGGTAGATTTTCAGTCAGGATATTATTAAGTAAAGGTGAAGAAGGAAGATATCCCCAGATTACTTTTCATACAATAAATTGTCACTATGAATTCATAGTAATTCCTTTCAGACACACTAATGCTCTATAAATCTTCATAGACTTGATGAATAGTGTATTTAGATATTACATCGGCAAATTTTTGGTAGTATTTATAGATGATATTCTAATATACTCCAAAAAAAGAGGATCATGAGGAGCATCTATGAATTATACTAGAGACCTGGCGAAAGGAGATGCTCTTTGAAGAGTACAGCAAGTGTGAGTTCTGGTTGAAGGAGGTCTCATTCTTGGGCCATATCATTACAAGCAATGGGATATCCGTGGATCCCTCCAAGAAAGCTACAATAGAGGGATGTCTAAGGCCAACATTGGTAATGGATATAGATAGATTTTTTGGGTTATCTGGATATTATCAATGATTTGTGAGAAATTTTTCACATTTTTCCAACCCTCTTACCAAGATAACTCTAAAGGGTGTAAAGTTTTCATGGACTGATGAATGTGAATAAAGCTTCAAGGAGTTGAAAATAAGTCTTATCAATGTTCTCGTTCTCAGTTTACCCACAAGTGGATAACTTTTTGTGGTATTTAGTGATGCTTCGAAGAAGGGCATGGGTTGTGTGTTGATTCAAAATGACAAAGTCATTTCCTATGCTTTAAGGAAATTTAATGTTCATGAGAAGAATTATCCAACACCTAATCTGGATTTGGATATGGTGATCTTCGCTTTAAAATTTTTGCAGCATTACCTTTTTGGGGAGATGTGTGAAATATATACGGAATACAAAAGTCTCAAGTATATATTCACACTGAAAGAGTTGAACATGCACCAATGATGATGGTAAGAGCTGATCAAAGACTATGACTGCTCAATCCATTACCACCCTAGTAAAGAAAACATGGTGACAGATTATCTAAGTATAAAGGACCCAACGATTCTATCATTGAAGAGAACTGTTAAGGATCCAATATTCATAGATGAATATAGATATGGGAATCATAAAGAAGGGAACATCATCAATCCTTTCAAAAATGATTGCTCAACCGTCTCTTTTAGAAAGGTTGAATCATGCTCAAAAGGAAGATGTGGGAATTCATTAAAAAGTGGAAGATATTCGAAAAGGTAAATCCTTAGAGTTTAATGTTAATGAAGAAGGAATTGTGAGATTTGGGAAAAGACTATGTGTTCCATCAAGTCGGGACCTGAATAAGGAACTTTTGGATGATGCACATAGTTCAAATTTCTCTATTCACCTAGGAAACACAAAGATGTATCAAGATCTCTAAGAGAATTATTGGTGGGGTAATATGAAAAAGGAGATCGATGAGTATACATCAATTTTCCGGGTGTGTCAATAAGTGAAGGTAGAGAGGCAGAGGTCTTATGGGATGATGTAACCATTTCCCATACCATGATGGAAATGAGATAAAATCTCTATTGACTTTGTAATAGGACATACAAAGTGATCCAAAGGAAACAATGCAATATGGGTTTTTATGGATCATCTTACAAAGTATGCACACTTCATTGAAATTCAAGAGGATTTCTCAATGGATCAATTGGAATAGTTATATATCAAAAAAGTGGAAAGGCTACATGGAGTATCACAGTCTATTGTATCTGATCAAGATCCAAGATTCACCTGTATGTTTTGGAAGAGAGTTCAACAGGCTCTGGATACTGAGCTGAACTTCAGTACGGCTTATCATTCTCAAACTGATGGCCAATCCGGGCGTACTATCCAAACACTTAAGGAAATGTTGAGAGCATGCTCAATGGATTTCAAAGGAGGATGGGATCAACATTTTTCCCTAGTTGAGTTCTCTTATAATAACGGTTTCCACTCGAGCATCTGAATGGAACCTTATGAAGACCTTTATGGGAATAGGTGTAGAACACTAGCATGTTGGGATGAATTCGGTGAGTGTAAGCTTCTAGGACTAGAAATGGTTGAAAAAAATGATGGAGAAGGTGAAAACCATTCAGCATCATATCAAGACAGCCCAGAGTCGATAGAAGAGTTATGAAAATAACTATCGATGAGACCTTGAGATTAAAGTTGGAGACATGGTATTTCTACGCATATCTCCAAGTAAGAAGTTCGTGATGTTTGGAATGAAAGGGAAGATAAGTCCTAGGTACATAGGCCCCTTCAATATTCTTGATCGTGTTGGGGTTTCGGCATATCGACTCACACTTCCACCTACCATAGCCAAAGTACATGATGTCTTTCATTTATTTTTCTTAAGTAAGTACATACCAACCCCTTCATGTGTACTCTCTTCAAAGGTGGTACAACTAGATGATGATCTTTCTTACGTGGAGCAACAAGTGAAGATCTTAGATCATAGAGAAAATATTCTATGAAATAAGATAATTCCTCTCATCAAGGTTTTGTGGAGAAACCGTAATTTTGAAGAAGAAATGTGGGAATCAGATGAAGTGATAAAGCAAAGTTATCCACGTCTGTTTTAGTGTGGGAACGGGAAATTTCGAGGGCTAAATTTCTTATCAGGGGAAGATTGTAACGACCAAAAAATTCATTAATGAAAATTCTTATTGGTCTATTTAAATGTCCTCTTATGGTTATGTCAAACATATGCACTTATTTTTTTCTATGTTTTGGTATTTAAAATACCATTAAGAATTGTGGTCGTTTCTAATATAATTGTTGATTAGTTATCACATGATTAGTATAAATATAGGGCTCTAACAAATCCAATTTACTCAGATAATGGAAGTGATGGCCTCATCTAGTAGACTTTCCCATACAAAGCCCATTTTTTGGAGCTCAGAAAGGAGGTTGCATCACTGGTCTTCTCTCTTGACCAATATAAATCTGAGCTTGAATATGTTAAGCTCGAGCAGAACCTCCTACTAGAGAAGTATAAGTTGATAGAGATTAGCACTCGAGAAATGTTATCTGAGCCACCCCAAGAGTCTGTCACCATTGCACACCATACCCTACTGTCTTCTATGGGTGCTTTAAGTGGTTATGTAATAAGAACATACTACTATGATTATGTGTATTCTTGTATAGAGAATATACATTCTTTTTATTATTGTTACTCTGTAAATAGTTTTTAAATCACAAATAGTATTTTTAGTTAATATTCAACTAAAAAATATATTTTGATTAATTAATGGATTTTTTAATTAAATTATATTTTAATAATATATTATTATTGAATTGAGTTTTATTAAATATAAATTATCTTATAATTTTGTGAATTCAATTGTAGTTTTTTGTATGGTTTGAAAGCTATTTTTGTCAAAACCCCTAAATTTTTTATAAATATCCATTTTTATTTTAAAAGTAAAATTCACATATTTAAAAAATTATTTAGATAAAATGAATATTATTTTTGGAATCATAACATCGAAATTATGCAATAATGAATTTTTAATAATTTTCTGAGACAGTCAAATTTTTGGGTAAAAATTAAATACCCTTTAAATATATAATGTGTTTTATGAAATCATAATGACCCAATATTGAGGTAATAAAAAACTATAAACATTATGTTCAGACAATATATGTTTTACCATTAAAATAATGTGATTTTGGGTTTGTTTTAATTTTTTACAATGCTTTAGTGGACCCTTCAGGGCCTATAAAACATTGTCTTTTTAAAGTTTTTCATTGAGAGTGTGACTCACCTCCACATAAGAAACCCAATTATTTTAAGAATTTCAGTTGTTTCCATTATAAAATATTTTTTTCCACTCCCATTTGGCAAAAACCATGGGCAAAAACCATGGGCAAAAACCATGGGATTGTTTGTTGTTTTGATTAGTGTAATATGTGATGTCCCAAACCTATATAATAAATAATTCCCTCTCCTTTCCTATATAAACCCACCCAAGCTCCCACTTCCTCTTCACTAAAATCCTTTGGAGTTCATCCAACCTCTTCCATATCCTCTCTATAATCCTCCCTAGGCACCCAAGTCCCAATAAGCCTCTCTCAAGCCTCTCCCAAGCTTTTGGGATCACACATCCACGTAAGGGATTCCTACCTTTCTCTTTTTATCCAGGTTTCTTAATATTGTGATGCCCTTTTATTTTCAATTATAATCTTGTGGTACGATTTCCCACCACCCCGATACCACCCTATTTATGTGTTAATGATGATATATCCCTTTCTCTCTCTTTAAATTCCCCCCATGTACACCCATTACAATGCCGAAATTATATAAGGAATTTCTCTCTCCTCATTTACATTCAAGTATTTCTTTGGTATCATGAATCTAAATTCCATTAAAATTGGTGATACATGTATGTATATAAATCCATTACTGTCCATTTTATGTAAATATGATGATACACCCTTTTACCTCCCATCAAACATTTTTATGAGTTCTTATGTCACGCCGTCATGCTGCCGAAATTGCGCCGTGATTTTCCAAGCCAAAGTCATTATATAGTGAATACCATGCTCGTTTCTCTATCAAGGGAATCCATATTTAGGCACATTTACTTATTGTTTAAAAATATTCATGTATGAATTATACACTCATTTATCATGGAATAAATGATTATGTTTAATGAATCCATCTTTTATGATCCATGTGGCACACTTATGCATGAAATGAACTTTTTAATAAGGGTGTGCCCTAATAGCACTCCAATGCATTGGGTAAAGTATAGAATCATGATACGTCATGTGCAATGGGTGTTGAATCATGATAATTCTAGTGCAATAAGGGTTTACTCATGCTTCATGTGAAATGAGGGTTCACTCATGCTTTATGTGCAATGAGCCTTGGATCATAATAATTCCATGTTAATTGTTGTTGCCACATCTCCATGTTATGATTATCCTGATTTATCAAGACTTTATGTTCATGTTTCTGTTGTTCTTCATTGATATTCCTATTGTCAAACATGTATTATATTCTTCATGTTATTCCATGTTTATTACCTTACTAGGCTTTATAGCTCACCCTTTTCTTATGAATGTCCTCAGGTTATCCTATGCAATGCTAAGTATGAGGGAATGTAGTAGTAATGTAAATAAAGGTTTCAATAAGATGTTGTTTTCTATGATTTAAGTTGTTATGTAATGTTCCTAATCCCCAAATACACTAGACCTCTTGATCTTCTATGTTTTTTCAAGTGAAGGATTTATGTAATAAATCATGTTTAAGTATGTAATAAAGAGCATGGTGGTTATAGTTGGTATTAGAGGATAAGTTTAGTTATTTTTGGGATTAGGATTAAAAAACCCTAGTGAATCCTTAGATACTAGAATAATTATAATAAAAAACATCCCTATGTTTTGGTGAGTATTGAGTAATTGTTTAATCAAACAAATACATCCCTCTCTGGATACGAGCAAGTAGAGGTGGCTCTAGCACTGATGTACCTTGGAGTGAAAACTCTTACAAGGAGTTTTAGGCTTGACCTAGTGTATCTTGGTACATAAAAACATACCTTTCTACACTATTATTTATGACACTCTTGGGGTATAAGCTTTGGTATATTAATAATATTAGTATGAACCATTATTTAGGGAATTTAAAAAAATTCCTCTAAGAATACATGTTAGAATGTAGATCATGGATAACATAGATTGAAGCTCGTAGACACATAAGTTAATGAAATAAAATTAATTTATAAGTCATCTATTTTTGACTTTGGATTAGCCTTTTTGTGTTACCTCTAACTTTCCTTTTATTTCATCCAATGGACGGTAATAGGAGGACTCGGGCTAACAACCGATGTGAAGATCAATGTGATGACTATTCTAATGAAATCCCCAATCCGGTGGTAGCATGAATCGTGAATGTTTTCATGAAAATATCTCAGTTAACACAAGAATTGAAAACAAAACAGGGGTCAAGAGGAATGTCCAACCCCCCCCCCCCCCAAGAATGAACAAGTCAATATCGATAGCTTCATGAGACAAAGGCCTCCTAATTTTAATGGATCATCTGGTCCCTTAATCACTGAACAATGGATCAACCCCATTTAATAGAACTTCTCTATACATAAATGTTCTAAACAAGAGAATATTTTCCTGGTTTCTTATCATATAGTGGGTGAAGCTGCTCAATGGAGTACATTAATCAAAAATACGAAGCTTGAGGAGGAGATCGAGGTGTTGGAATTGAAGGATTTCTAGAAGATGTTTCTTGATAAATATTTTCTGCATACCCTCCTACTTAATATGGAAAGGGACTTCCTTGCCCTCATCCAAAAATACGACGAACCCATCAGAGTGTATGAGAAAAACATCACAAGGCTTGCTCAATACACATCCATTTTTTTCGTTACCCCTAAATGCAAGGTTGACCGCTTCTTTGGTGGGCTAAAACCTAGCCCGCGGAAAGCCCTGATGATTCATGACTTCAACAGCTACGATGAAATTGTTTGATGTGCCCTCAATATCAAAATGGGGATCAGTTAATCTTAGGGGTATCATGGGGATACGAATCATAAGGTGGATTTAAATTCTAGGAGTCCAATTGATAAATCCAGTGGTGCTAAAAAGATCCAGCACCCCCCATTCTAAAGGTGTGGAAAGAAGCGCCTTGTAAATTTCCAAAAGGGGATGAGGAAATGCTTTAGGTGTGGAAGAGAAGGACACCTAGCTATTAATTGTCGATAAGAAATACCCATGGCTGTGATAGAGGGGAGGAACACTCCATTAAACTCTTAACACATTGTTCATTGCTTCAACTACAAATAACTAGGGCATATTAAAAATCATTTCCCTTAGCCAAGTGTTTTCAGAGGCAACTAACAACCTCCAAGACAGTAAGGGAGAGATTTTTTCATCATTACCACTGAAGTGAACCCTGACAATGAAGTGGTGATAGGTACGCTAGTTATTCATTTAATAATAGCGAACGTTATTTTTATTATGGTTCTATGCATTATTTTAAATCCTGAAATTTTAGTAGGAAAATACCAACACCCCCCAAAAATCATGGAATTGAAGATGTGAGTGAGTGCGGAAAATTGGGCAATCATTGCAACCCATGAATATAGCTCCTCCCCAAACATAATATGTGGATTTCACTTCCCAAAAAACCTTTTCATACTCCATCTAGTAGAATTTGAATAAATTCATGGAATGAATTGGATTTCCCTTTATAGAGCCAACATAAATTTTCATGAGAGGAAAATACTCTCTATGTGGAGAATCGACCCTTGATTCTGTACAAGTGCAAGGAGGAAGATGAATCTTATTTTTCTCCATCATCTTAAATGTGGATATTACATCCCTATGAGCATGTGTATCTGGATCAGATGATTGATTCTAAGGAGGAAACCATCCTTGATGATATACCTATTGTGAGGGAATTCTCTAAAGTGTTTCTCAAAGAATTTTTTGGTCTTCCTCTTAGAAGAGATGTTGAATTATCAATTGACCTTATACTCATGGAATTCCCAATATCCAATACTCCATATAGAATGGATTTTGTAGAGATTGAGGAGTTGAAGAAAAAACTATAAGAGAATCTAAATAAATTGTTTATACACCCAAGTGCTTCACCATGGTGTGCACCAGTCATCTTCATTAAAAAGAAGGATGGGTCAATGCGCCTTTGCATTGATTATAATTATCTTAATAAAATCACGATAAAGAAAAAGTATCCTCTACCAGAAATTGATGACTTGTTCAATCAGCTTCATGGAGCACAATATTTCTCCATGGTAGATTTTTGGTTGGGATATTATCAAGGGAGAATAAGGAGTATATCCCTAAGACTACCATTTGTACAAGATATGGGAACTATGAATTCATAGTAATGCCTTTCGAACTCACTAATTCTCTAGAAATATTCATGGACTTCATGAATATAGTATTTTATAGTACCTTGAAAAATTTTCTATAGTATTTGTAGATTATATTCTAATATACTCCAAAACCAAGGAGGTTCATGAAGAGCATCAAAGAACTGTACTAGAGACCTTGAGAAAGAAGAAGCTCTATGAAAAGTACAACAACTGTGAGTTGTGGTTGAAAGTGGTCTCATTCTTGGTTATTATCATCATAAAAAATTGGATATATATGGATTCCTCCAAGACATATGCAATAGAGTGATGGTCGAGGCCAACATTGGTAATAGATATCAGTATATTTTTGGGGTTAGCTGTATATTATCGATGATTTGTGAAAAATTTCTCACGATTTTCCAAACCACTTACCCAGATAACTTGGAAGGGGTAATGTTTTCTTGGATGGATGAATATAAAGAAAGCTTCAAATAGTTTAAAACGAGGCTTATCGCGGTGCGCGTGCTCAATTTACCCACAACTAGATAAGATTTTGTGGTATTCAGTGATGCTTTAAAGAAGGGAATGAGCAGTGTGTTGATGAAAAATGACAAAGTCATTGCATATTCTTTAAGGAAATTGAATGTTCATGTGAAAAATTATCCAACACATGATCTGGAGTTGGCTACAGGGATCTACACTTTAAAATTTGGGTTGAATTATCTCTTTGGGAGAAGTGTGAAATATATATGGACCACAAAACCTCAAGTATATATTCACACAGAAAAAGTTGACCATGCTCCAATGAAGATGGTTAGAGTTGATCAAAGACTATTACTTCTAAATCCATTACCACCCTGGGAAAGCAAACAAGGTGGCGGATACTCTAAATAAAAAGGACCTGGTGATTATATCATTGATGAGAATTGAGAAGGATCCAATATTCTTATAATTGATGAAGATAGAAATTGGAATGATAAACATGGGAACATCATCAATCATGTAGCGCCCCGACCCCAAATACCCAGAGTCGGTGCATTACTTCGTAACATTGGCATGATCACAAAAGATCAAGTCTCGAAAGACCGATTAGTTTAGTAGCCTTGGAAACACTAGATACATTCATAAATGTTACATTACATCATAAAGTGAAAAACTAATAACAAAGTCTTCATAATCCACACTCATATCCTCTTCTGACTATCCCTGCAGGTCATTCATAAAATACTTCTTCACATCCTGGAAAATATTAAAACATTGAAAGGGGTGAGCTCAGATGCTCAGTAAGGATAACAATATTGAGGAAACCTTCATAAATAAACATAAACATTTAAGGCAATGTATAACTAAAACAAAAGCCTTTTAAACATGAACATAAACATAATATGGAAAAAGTAAAATGAGATAATGCCATTTACTTCTTCACATGGATATTCTACTGGTCTAATAACCACATGCAATATCAATACCCACTTTCATAATGAGGGAATGCATAATGCCAGACATTCTGAAACATTTTGTCAAGGCCTCGGCCAATACGTCTAAAATGATGAAGGCCTCGACCAAAATCACAAATCAAATTGGGAAAGGGCCTCGGCCAATTCCACGTCTAGTTGTCTCATGATACCTACTGATGCATCGAGGAGCTATAGCGGGCTCCACCCGTCAGTTATTAAGTCCAATACATTCCTCATATGAATAGGTTTAAACATATCACAAACCATAACATAATCATATCACATAAAACATGGATAAACAAAACATAACATTTCCACATTTCAATCACAAGATATCAATACAACACATTCATATAATAAAAATGCTTTCAAAACCATTTTCAATACCGGAATAAAAGAAGTTAAATCTTTGTATTTATTTTTCATTAAAAAAATGTGATGGCTTGTAGAGGAAGCCGAAACTCAAATAATGGTCACGGTGGAGGAGAAGTCATTGTCGCCGCATATGTATGGAAAGAAAAACATTCCCTTTTTGTCTTTTAGTAAAACGCTTCGTATAAAAATATTCCTTTTGAATAAACGTAAAAGTCAAAGGGGTTTATACACTGTACAAAAGAAATTTGTGTATAAAACAAAATATGACTCAATGAATGGAGATTGAGACGAAGTCCCTTAAAAAGATCATTTTTAAATAAAATATATCTATTATGTGTATTCACTATATGTACACATAAAGAAAGTATAAATACAATATACGACATAATAATATCATGACATAATTTGAAAGTAGGAGATTAACCCAAAGAATGGAAGTTGGGTTATGAAATTCCCTTACCTTGCGTCCTGTCCTGACTCGACCGTTCTTTAACCTCCTGAATAATAAACTAGAGTTAATATATACCTTATTAAGAACCATTTTCAATTTCATTATCCTTATTATATCACTTATTACAATGATATGAACATTATGTAATTATTTAAGTTAATAACGGTCACTTTGTCGATCTTTGGTACTTGAGTTAACAATAAACTTCTTATAATTACATTTTGTTTATGTGGTAGAATATACATTATCTCCAGAATTATATTCATGACTTATATGTCATATATGTCTTATATATCCAGTATATACATTCATTTATAATATTACGTAACATTTAGAGGTAAGAAATGAAATGCACCGTTCATGGAGACGGTAAGCCGTACGTACGTTTGAACGCTACTTTCATTTCAATTTCATATTTAATGGAACGAAATCATAATTATATAAATGTATAATATAATTCCAGTATAATATAGTGTATAATACCATTTACTCCATCCTTTATACATCCCACATATGGCATTAACGATTGAAATCACTTTGAGGGGGCGGTAGTCCGCACTTCCTAAAATGAAATTATCGCGTTTTACCCATAATGGAAATCATAAAGTATGCCATAAATGAGAAATACAGAAGAATAAGTAAAACATAAACATATTATATATCATATATAAAAATATTTACATCTTAATGGCCAGCTTTGAAGGTGTTATATGAGTGTTGAACAATCATCGTTTCGTGAGGCAGAAATTCGCCATCCACAGAAACTATATGTTATTTAACCATTAGATGTAGGTGTGTGTAATTGTAGCTCTAATACTTCTTATAAAAACATCCTAGTATATTTAGGATACTGGTTTTGTTACAAAAGAAATGAATAAAAATAGTTTAGGGGGTTGGAGAAGAAAAATAAAACAAAACAACATTAGAGAAGACATTACCTCAAAATCGGGTAACTCTTTTTGATTTGAGCCAAAGGCTTCCTTGGGAAGAATTATGCCCAAAGTGAGGCTTCTAGGAGTAATTGAGTGATGTTGGGAGAGTATTTGGGCAGAGGTTGGCCGATCCAAATGTCTTGAAAGTGTGAATAAGGTGGTATAGGTGGGGGCCTTTTATAAGAGGAGAGGAGGGGCTCTTTTGGAAAGATTGAAATGTTACATTATTATACAATGATTTTCGGATTTTAAAGGTCCCACACTTATATAATTAGTGTCTAAGGTGATAAGGGTTCAAAATATCCTCATACAATAGGCTTTGGACAAGTTTAAGCCTTGTATTTTGCATTATCTTCTCATTTTATTTAAATCGTTAAATAATGAGGTCATCATTGCATCATAATGATGTCATAAATAATTTAATTTATTTAATGTCTAAAAATTATAAAAAAAATACTATGATGTAGGAAAATATTTTAGCTTTCTAATGAATATTTATAGTCAAAATTTGGACTTGTGTAACCCCACTTAAAAACTGTTTTAGTAAAACAACTCATGTTTGTGTCAATTTAATTTTAACATTAAATAAATATATATTAATGTCATTTTCCAACCAAGTGGCTCCATGGGGTCCCCAAGTTGACCCATGGGTTGTCTTGGTCGGCCATGACTCATCCAATAGAAGTAGTACAAGTTTCAATCTCATATCATATTATTAAAACATTATTTTTACCTTAAACTACACTAATTACCTCTAATCGCGATTAAGAACTTAAAAGTTACTATTCACCAAAAATTATTTTAATCTCATTGAACCACATTTTACTTCTTAAGGACAACCATGTATGTCGGATTTTTGAAAATCAAATCACAGAAGTGGTAATATTTCATTTAATCGAAAAATCAGTTATTTAACTACCACTTAGTGGTTTCACTATTCATCAAAAATTGAAGTTTTTCAGAACAATGCCAATATTTCACCCTAAGCTATAATTGATATTCCAAATTCTAAAATGATGTCTATTTTAAAAAATTACAAACATATAAGTTGCATTAATTAATTTTATAATTAATTCCCACTGTCACAACAAATAGCGTGTTTTTAAGAAACAATTTATATCAAAAGATTGGCAATTGTTTATGTCCATTTTCAATGTTAAATTAATTATAATGACCACCATTAGATAAAATGGTAAAAATATATTCTAATTATAATTTAAAACCACTAAATAGTATAATTTATCACTATAAATTATTTTGATTAAAAAAGTTGTTTTTAAGTATTTTTCACTATTCATAAAAAATTAGAAGTTCTCAGAAAAATACCAAAATCTCAACATAGGCTAATTTCGATATTCCGAATCCAAAAATGAAGTCCATTTTGAAATATAAAATTTCTATAATTTTAAAAAGTGGTTATTACTATTCATAACGGCTACTTTGATTAGTTGCGGTGTTTTAGAACTCGAAGTTGCGTACAATTCAAGTCATTGCATTATTGAATGAGAAGCGTATCGTGGAAGCTCGGGGTGTTACATTCACCCCTCCTTCAATAAATTGTGTCCTCGCAATTTGAAATTTTTTCTTTGAAAATAAAATGTTGAAAAGAGAAAATACCTTTGTGGAAAACCCACATCGGAAATAAGATTAATAAAATTTATCCTTAATAAGAGGGAAATGGAAATAAGAAAGTCACCACCAAATTATGATCTCGATAAGGAGAACATTGGTGGAAATTAGAGACATATAATTGGAGGAAAAACGTAAATATTTGTAGGGAGTGATTGAGGTCATCAATCAAAATCAACTGTCAAATTGAGGGCCTCAAAGCCTTCAATCTATGTTGATTTAAAATATCATCAGTTCAACAAGACATAAGGTATTAGGATAACACATTTTTTTGTTTTAATATCCCTTTACTAAAGTTTAAGAATTAATTCATTCATTTAATAAGAGATAGGTATATATATATTTATGTTTGACAATTAGAGTTTCAACCTTCAACTCATCTTTCACTCAAAAAGATAACAGAACTCAAAAACATTATAATCCTAATTGTATAAGGTTCCAAATGTTAACACATACCATTTAGATTAGTAAAATTATTTTGTAATAACCAGGGAATTCCTGTAGGCTAGTGGTAGGAAATAAAGGCTTGTCGCACTATGATTGTGGGTTCGATTCCTGCAGCTTTGTCCGACGCGACGGGTTATGCCCCACCCTGCAGGTTGTCCTTTTCCTAAAACTATAGTATTATAATATTCCAAAAATAATCTTCATAAATTTTTTTAACCTTAAACAATACTATCCAAAGATCAACTTAATCTACTCCAACCTTTATAGTTATCCAAATTACCTCTGTCCAGACTTTCTCTAAAAGTTCTCTTAATTCCAAAATCAATTTATCATATTCCCCAAACAAAGTAAAGTTTCTATTATTGTCACATACTAAAAATATAATTACCTTCATCATATTAAAACCTTACTGAAATCAACAAGTACTGCAGTACAATCCTTATATATATATCACATTATTCTAATAACCAGAATATAATCCATGAGTCCAAAAGCACCAATACATTAGTTATTCTGCTTCAACTGTAGTAACAACATAAGATTGTCCTTGATCCCTTGGCCTTTTCTGAGGTAAGTTTCCCTGACGCTTAGGAAATTCATTTGCATAATGACCCATTTCTCTACAATTGTAGCATTCAACTTTGATAGCCTCTTTCTTTCCCTTGAAATCACAAGCCTGGTGACCCTTTTCTCCACATTTATAACAAACTCTCATTCCTTTTAGGCAAGTACCAGGGTGATTCTTCCCACAATTATCACATAATGGAAAATCCTTCTTTCCCTTTTCCCCTTTATCTGTCTCTTGTTCCACCGTTCTCTTCTTCTCTTGCTTTACTTTGTTGTCATAAGACTTAGAGAATTCCTTTTCTGTCTTGATAGCACATGAGACAATATCTTCGTATGTTGAGAATGATTGTGATACTAAATCTCGACGGAGAAATGGTTTTAACCCATCAAAGAAATGATCAATCTTACCTCTTGGGTTACGTATATAATCTGCAGCATACCTCGCTAACCTTGTAAAGTTGGCCTCATACTTTGTGACATTCTCATCCTCTTTTTGTCTCAGACTCAAAAATTGTCTTTCCATATCTGCTCGATGGTCACGAGGATAGTATTTTTCTAGGAAAAGCTCTTTGAACTCCCTCCATTCTATATTCGATACGTCATCATCTTCCTTTGTGTTTTGAATTAGTGACCACCACTGATCGGCATCTCCAGTGAGGCGGTAAACTTCCATGACAACCTTCTCCCTTTCGCTACTCCCCAAGGCATGGAATATTTTCTCAAAGGAGTTTATCCATTGCACAGCTACTAATGGATTTTTACCCCCATTAAATGTTGGTGGTTGTTGCCTCATGAAGCGTTCTAACATGGATCCTCCACGTTGTGGATCAGGGTGATCCATACGAGTAAGGTTATTATTCATAACTTGAGTGAGTTGTCCCATTATGGTAATAAGTTGATCAGCACCAGTTGTATCTCCAGATCCACAATAATTATCTTGAGCAGGAGGGAAATCCCTACACAGAGTGCGTGCATTGATACGGTTTCCATTCCTTCCACTAGGCGCCATTTCTAAACAATGGCATAAACTAGATTAGTTTATGAAATAAAATACATAATTCCATATTTGTAAAACACTTTACATAAATTGAACTATTTATGGATATAATCCATAATCATAAAAAGAAATGTTTACTTTGAGGAAGTATATACTCATAACCCTTCATAGTGGTTTGTAAAGAAAATGAGAATTATCCTAAGAATATCCCCCGGGAGTGTCGTAACCAAGAGTGCAGCAAGGCCCGTTGTCGTGCACCAGTTCCCGTTCGAGTCTAGCTCAAAGCGGTGTTTTCGGGTTTTACCCCTAGGTACATCTGTGCCAGAGCCGCCTCTACCTGCTCATATCCAGACAGGGATGTATTGCTCGGAAAACTCACAACATCTCTACAATACCAAAATTCTAGGAAGTTCTTCTATACTAATCCTCAAAGTCTATCTTCGGGCTATGTGCTCTAATCAGAGTTTATCTAAATCTAGCTTCCAAGGTTAGTACTAAAATGCCTCTGATACAAACTAGAGCGCCCCGACCCCAGCTACCCAGAGTCGGTGCATTACTTCGTAACATTGGCATGATCACAAAAGATCAAGTCTCGAAAGACCGATTAGTTTAGTAGCCTTGGAAACACTAGATACATTCATAAATGTTACATTACATCATAAAGTGAAAAACTAATAACAAAGTCTTCATAGTCCACACTCATATCCTCTTCTGACTATCCCTGCAGGTCATTCATAAAATACTTCTTCACATCCTGGAAAATATTAAAACATTGAAAGGGGTGAGCTCAGATGCTCAGTAAAGATAACAATATTGCGGAAGCTTTCATAAATAAACATAAACATTTAAGGCAATGTATAACTAAAACAAAAGCCTTTTAAACATGAACATCAACATAATATGGAAAAAGTAAAATGAGATAATGCCATTTACTTCTTCACATGGATATTCTACTGGTCTAATAACCACATGAAATATCAATAACCACTTTCATAATGAGGGAATGCATAATGCCAGACATTCTGAAACATTTTTTCAAGGCCTCGGCCAAGACGTCTAAAATGATTAAGGCCTCGGCCAAAATCACAAATCAAATTGGGAAAGGGCCTCAGCCAATTCCACGTCTATTTGTCTCATGAGACCTACCGATGCATCGAGGAGCTATAGAGGGCTCCACCCGTCACTTATTAAGTCCAATACATTCCTCATATGAATAGGTTTAAACATATCATAAACCATAACATAATCATATCACATAAAACATGGATAAAGGAAACATAACATTTCCACATTTCAATCACAAGATATCAATACAACACATTTATATAATAAAAATGCTTTCAAAACCATTTTCAATACCGGAATAAAAGAAAGTTAAATCTTTGTATTTATTTTTCATTAAAAAAATGTGATGTCTTGTAGAGGAAGCCGAAACTCAAATAATGGTCACGGCGGCGGAGAAGTCATTGTCGCCGCATATGTATGGAAAGAAAAACATTCCCTTTTTTTCTTTTAGTAAAACGCTTCGTATAAAAAGATTCCTTTTGAATAAACATAAAAGTCAAAGGGGTTTATACACTGTACAAAAGAAATTTGTGTATAAAACAAAATATGCCTCAATGAATGGAGATTGAGACGAAGTCCCGTAAAAAGATCATTTTTAAATAAAATATATCTATTATGTGTATTCACTATATGTACACATAAAGAAAGTATAAATACAATATACGACATAATAATATCATGACATAATTTGAAAGTAGGAGATTAACCCAAAGAATAGAAGTTGGGTTATGAAATTCCCGTACCTTGCGTCCTGTCCTGACTCGACCGTTCTTTAACCTCCTGAATAATAAACTAGAGTTAATATATACCTTTTTAAGAACCATTTTCAATTTCATTATCCTTATTATATCACTTATTACAATGATATGAACATTATGTAATTATTTAAGTTAATAATGGTCGCTTTGTCGATCTTTGGTACTTGAGTCAACAATAAACTTCTTATAATTACAAGTTGTTTATGTGGTAGAATATCCATTATCTCCAGAATTATATTCATTATTTAGATGTCATATATATCTTATATATCCATTATATACATTCATTTATAATATTACGTAACATTTAGAGGTAAGAAATGAAATGCACCGTTCATGGAGACGGTAAGCCGTACGTACGCATGAACGCTACATTCATTTCAATTTCATATTTAATGGAACGAAATCATAATGATATAAATTTATAATATAATTACAGTATAATATAGTGTATAATACCATTTACTCTATCCTTTATACATCCCACATATGGCATTAACGATTCAAATCACTTTGAGGGGGCGGTAGTCCGCACTTCCTAAAATGAAATTATTGCGTTTTACCCATAATGGAAATCATAAAGTATGCCATAAATGAGAAATACAGAAGCATAAGTAAAACATAAACATATTATATATAATATATAAAAATAGTGACATCTTAATGGCCACCTTTTAAGGTGTTATATGAGTGTTGAACAATCATCGTTTCGTGAGGCAGAAATTCGCCATCCACAGAAACTGTATGTTCTTTAACCATTAGCTGTAGGTGTGTGTAATTGTAGATCGAATCCTTATTATAAATACATCCTAGTATATTGAGGATACTGGTTTTGTTACAAAAGAAATGAATAAAAAGAGTTTAGGGGGTTGGAGAAGAAAAATAAAACAAAACAACATTAGAGAAGACATTACCTCAAAATCGGGTAACTCTTTTTGATTTGGGCCAAAGGCTTCCTTGGGAAGAATTCTTCCCAAAGTGAGGCTTCTAGGAGTAATTTAGGGATGTTGGGAGAGTATTTGGGAAGAGGTTGGCCGAGACAAATGGCTTGAATGTGTGAATAAGGTGGTAGAGGTGGGGGCCTTTTATAAGAGGAGAGGAGGGGCTCTTTTGGAACGATTGAAATGTTACATTATTATACAATGCTTTTCGGATTCTAAAGGTACCACACTTATATAATTCGTGTCTAAGGTGATAAGGGTTCGAAATCTCCTCATCCAATAGGCCTTGGAAAAGTGTAAGCCTTGTATTTTTCATTATCTTCTCATTTTATTTAAATCGTTAAATAATGAGGTCATCGCTGCATCATAATGATGTCGTAAATAATTTAATTTATTTAATGTCTAAAAATTATAAAAAAACTAATATGATGTAGGAAATCGTTTTAGATTTCTAATTAATATTTATAGTCAAAATTTGGACTTGTGTAACCCCACTTAAAAACTGTTTTAGTAAAACAACTCATGTTTGTGTCAATTTAATTTTAACATTAAATAAATATATATTAATGTCATTTTCCAACCAAAGTGGCTCCATGGGGTCCCCAAGTTGACCCATGGGTTTTCTTGGTCGGCCATGACTCATCCAATAGAAGTAGGACAAATTTCAAGCTCATCTCATATTATTAAAACATCATTTTTACCTTAAACTACACTAATTACCTCTAATCGCGATTAAGAACATAAAAGTTACTATTCACCAAAAATTATTTTAATCTCATTGAACCACATTTTACTTCTTAATGACAACCATGTATGTCGGATTTTTGAAAATCAAATCACAGAAGTGGTAATATTTCATTTAATCGAAAAATCAGTTATTTAACTACCACTTAGTGGTTTCACTATTCATCAAAAATTGAAGTTTTTCAGAACAATGCCAAAATTTCACCCTAAGCTATAATTGATATTCCGAATTCAAAAATGATTTATATTTTAAAAAATTACAAACATATAAGTTGCATTAATTAATTTTATAATTAATTCTCGTTGTCACAACAAATAGCGTGTTTTTAAGAAACAATTTATATCAAAAGATTGGCAATTGTTTATGTCCATTTTCAATGTTAAATTAATTCTAATGACCATCATTAGATAAAATGGTAAAAATATATTCTAATTATACTTTAAAACCACTAAATAGTATAATTTATCACTATAAATTATATTGATTAAAAAAGTTGTTTTTAAGTATTTTTCACTATTCATAAAAAATTAGAAGTTCTCAGAAAAATACCAAAAATTCAACATAGGATAATTTCGATATTCCGAATCCAAAAATGAAGTCCATTTTTAAATATAAAATTTCTATAATTTTAAAAAGTGGTTATTACTATTCATAACGGCTACTTTGATTAGTCGCGGTGTTTTAGAACTCGAAGTTGCGTACAATGCAAGCCATTGTATTATTGAATGAGATGCGTATCATGGAATCTCGGGGTGTTACAAATCATTTCAAAAATGATTGCTCAACCGTCTCTTTTTGAATGATTAAAAGATTATCAAAAGGGTGATGTGGGAATTCAGAAGAAATTGGAAGCTATCCGAAAAGGGAAATCCTTGGAGTTCAATCTTAATAAAGAAGGAATTGTGAGATTTGGTAAAGACTATGTGTTCCATCAATTAAGGAGCTGAAGAAGGAACTTTTGAATGATGCACATAGTTCAAATTTCTCTATTCACCTTTGAAACACAAAGATGTATCAAGATCTCCTAAAGAATTATTAGTGGGATAATATAAAGAAGGATATTGATGAGTATACATCCAAGTGCATGTTGTGTCTGCAAGTGAAGGAAGAGAGGTAAAATTCTATATGGATAATGCAACCATTGCCCATAATAGCATATAAATTTGAGAACATCACCATGGATTTTGTCATCGGACATCCAAACACATCCAAAGGAAACAATGAAATATGGGTTTTTGTGGATCGTCTTATAATGTTTCCACACTTCATTGCAATTTGGGAGGATTTCTCAATGGACCAACTGGCAGGGATATATATCAGGGAAGTGATAAGGCTACATGGAGTACCACTATCTATTATATTTGATCGAGATCCAAGATTCATCACTATGTTTTGGAAGAGTATTCAACATTATATGGATACTGATATGAACTTCTGTACGGCTTATCATCCTCAAATTGATGGCCAATCCGAGCAGACTATCCAAACACTTGAGGAAATGTTGAGGGTGTGCTCAATGGACTTCAAAGGAGGATGGGATCAACAAATTCATTTGGTTGAGTTATCTTATAATGACAGTTTCCACTCGAGCATCTGAATGGAATCTTATGAATCCATGTATGGAAAGAGGTGTAGAACAGCAGCATGTTGGCATGTAGTCGGTGGGCATAAGCTGCTAGGACCATAAATGGTCGAAACAATGGTGGAGAAGGTGAAAACTATTCAGCAGCATATCAAGGAAGCCCAGAGTCGACAGAAGTGATGTGTAGATAACCATCAATGAGACCCTAAGTTTAAAGTTTGATACATGGTATTTCTATTCATATCTCCATGGAATAATTTCATGAGGTTTGGAAAGAAATGGAAGTTAAGTCCTAGGTACATCGGCCCCTTCGAGATTCTTGATCGTGTTGAGGATGTGGCCTATCGACTAGAACTTCCACCTACCATGGACAAAGTACATGATGTATTTCATGTATCCATATTAAGGAAGTAAATACCAGACCCTTCACATGTACTCTCTTCAGAGGTTATGAAGCTAGAAGATGATCTTTCTTATGTGGAGAAACCAGTGAAGATCTTAGATCATAGAGAAAAAGTTTTACGACATAAGAAAATGCCCCTAATAAATGTCTTGTGGCGAAACCACAAGATTAAAGAAGCGGAATAGGAATCAGAGGAAATGATGACAAAAAGTTACCCACATCTATTTTAGTGTGAGAAAAATAAATTTCTTGGGTGAAATTTCTTATGGGGGGAAGATTTTAAAGACCCAAAAAATCATTAATGAAAATTATTCTTGGTCTATATAAATGTATTCTTATGATTATGTAAAATTTATTCACTTACTTGGTTCTATATTTTGGTTTTAAAATACCGTAAATAATTGTGATCATTACTAATATATTCATTTAATAGTGATCACATGATTAGTATAAAAATAGGTCTTTAACAAATCCAATTTACTCAGACAAAGGAAGAAATGGCCTCATCTAGTAGACTTTCCCCATACAAATCCCATTTGTCAGAGATCTAAAAGGATTTGGTGTCACTAGGCTTCTCTCTTAACCAATACCAAGCTGAGTGTGAATACGTTAATCTCGATCAGAACCACCTATGAGAGAAGTATAAGTTGATAGTTATTACCACTCAAGCAATGTAATCTAAGCCACCCCAAGTTTATGTAACGACCGCACGCCTTAACCTATGGTCTTATGCATGTTTTTTAAGGGGTTATGTAATAAGACCCTAGTAATACGATTAGGTACATTATTCTTGTATATAGAATATACATTCTTTTTATTATTGTTACTTTGTAAATAGTTTTTAAAGAACAAATAGTATTTTTAGTTAATATTCAACTAAGAAATATATTTTGATGAAATACTGGATTATTGAATTGAATAATATTTTAATAAAATATTATTATTAAATTAATTATTATTAAATATAAATTATCATATAATTTTATGAATGCGATTTTAATTTTTATTAAGGGGTAAAAGTAGTTTTTGTAAAAACTCATGAATTTTTGTTAAATGTCAGATTTGATTTCAAAAGTATAAATTAAAATATTTAGAAAAATATTTAGATAAAATGAATATTATTTTTGTAATGAGGACATCAAAATTATCTATCGATGAATTTTTCATAATTTTCTAAGACAGTTTAATTTTTGTGTAAAAACTAAATATCATTTAAATATATAATGTGTTTTATGAAAACATAATGACCCAATAGTGATGTAATAAAATACTATAAACATTATTTAAGACCAATAGATGTTTTACCATTAATATAATGTGATTTTGCGTTTTTTTTTTTGATTTATTCTACAATGCTTTAGTGGACTCTTCAAGGCTTATAAAACATTTTGTCTTTTTAAATTGTTTTCCTTGAGAGTGTGACTCACCTCCCCATAAGAAACCCTATTATTTTAATAATTTCGGCCATTTAACTTATAAAATATTGTTTTCCACTCCCCTTTGGAAAAATACATGGTCATAAACCATGGGCTGGTCTGTTTTCTTGATTAGTTTGATGTGTGGTGTCCCAAACCTAAATAATAAAGAATTCCCTCTTCTTTACTATATAAACCCACCCAATATCCCACTTCCTCTTCACTAAAAATGTTTTTAGTTCATCCACCCTCTTCCATAATCTCTCTATAATCCTCCCATGGTTCCCTAATCTCCCAATAATCCTCGGTCAAGACTCTCCCAAACCTTTGAGAATACACTTCCAAGTAACAGATTCCTACGTTTCTCTTTCTATCCAAGTTTCTTAATATTATTATGCCCTTTCATTTTCAATTATAAATGTTGGGGTATTATTTAACACCTCTCCCATACTTCTCTTTTTATTTTTGAAATATGATATATCCCTTTATCTCTCAATAAATTCCTCCCATGTACACCTGTTACCATGCCGAAATTCCATATGAAATTTCCCTCTCTTCATTTACATTTGATAATTATATTGTATCATGAATCTAAATCCCATTAAAATTGGTGGTACATATATCTATATGAGAAAACCTCTATCCATTTCATGTAAATATGATGAGACACCCCTTTCTCTCTCATCAACCATTTTTATGAGTTCTTATGTCACGTCGTTATGCTGCCAAAATTGCACTGCGATTTTCCAAGTCAATGTCATTGTGTAGTGAATACCATACCCACTTCTCAATCAAGGGTATTCACCTTTATTCACATTTACCTATTGTTTAAAGTGTTTCATGTCAAAATTCCACATTTTTTATCATAGAATAAATTATTATGTTTAATTAATCCATGTTTAATGATCTATCTGGCACACTTATCCATGAAATGAAATGTTTAAGAACGGTGTGCCTTAATAGCACTCCAATGCATTTGGTAAATTATATTATCATGATACATCATGTGCAATGGTTGTTTACTCATGCTAATTTGTGCTCAATGAGGATTTACTCATGATTCATCTGCAATTAGGGTTTACTCGTGCTTCATGTGCAATGAGCTTTGGATCATGTTAATTCCAAGTTAAGTGTTGTCACCACATCTCCATGTTATGATTATAATGCTTTATCATGACTTTATGTTCATGTTTCTATTATGATCCATTTATATTCCTATTGTCTAACATGTATTATATTCCTCATGTTATTCCATGTTTATTCCCTTACTGGGCTTTATAGCTCACCGTTTTCTTATGCATGTCCTCAGGTTATCCTATGTAATGCTATGTACGAGGGAATGTAGTATCATGTAAAGAAATTTTTCAATAAGATGTTGTTTTCTATTCTCTAATTTGTTATTTAATGTTATTAAACCCCAAATACACTTGACCAATCGGTCTTATTTTTTGTATCAAGTGATGGTTTTATATAATAAATCATGTTTAAGTATGTAATAAAGCACAGGGTTGTTATAAGTAATATAATGTTTCATTATGTATAATATCATGTAATGTTATGTTTAACATGCTAGGGTAACTATAGTTGGTATTAGAAGAAATGTATAGTTTTTTGGGAGATTATAAATAGATCACTTTAGTAAGAATCTTAAGGATGAGACTCAGTATAAGAAAACATCCCTAAATTTCATAAGAATAGAGTAATTGGTTTATCAAGAAAAGGCATCCCTGTGTAAATACAAATAGGTTGAGGTGCCTTTGGAATAGATGTATCTAAGGGTAAAACCCAAAAACACTACTTTTATCTAGACTCTAATGAGAACTATTTCATGAAAACAGGCCTTTCCGCACTCTTGGTTTGACACTCCCATGGGATATTGTTTGGTAAATTCACAAGCTTGGTATAAACCATTATGATGGGAATAAAAAATCCAATAATAATATATGTTAAGAAATATATCAAGGATAACCAAGATTTAATCCTAGGTAATCACAAGTTAGGATATATTTCTCCTTTATATGTTTATTATTTTATATTTAAAGTTTCCTTTTATGCTTAATAGTTATGAATTCAAGACTTATAATTGTACATTATTTTTCTTAGTTAATGGAGGAAAATATAAGAACATGTGCATACAATAAATGTGATATGGAATGTAAATATTTCCTAATTATATGAAAAATATGATGGGAATGGGTGCTCAAAACTTCATGAAATTACTTTCTCAACTTTCTCAAGTTATGAATAATAATTTGAATCAAAAATAATTCCCTCCCCCCCAACGAAAGATATATTTTCCATTGAATCATCCACGTGTAAAAGGCCTCTTGTGTTTAGTGTATCTTCTGGTCCCTTCCTCATAGAAAAATGGATTAACTCCATTGAAATGATATTCTATGTCCTCCAGTTATCAGAAGAAGAGAAATCCATACTAGCGGTCTATCGTTTTGATGGGGAATCTAATAAGTGGTGGACACTTATCAAGAATAAGAAGTCCCAAGATGAAATTGATTCCATGTATTGGGATGAATTAATTAAAAAAAATTCAAAAAAATCCTTAAACCATCCACCTCAATATGGAATGACAGTTTCTCAGATTGAAGAAGAAGGAAGATGAGTCCATTGGGGCGAATGTAGCAAAATTTAAAAGGCTTACAATATATGCCTTCATCTTTGTCATGAACACCAAAATAAAAGTGGATCTCTTCTTCAAAGGAATAAATCCAGTTCTTTGAAAAGCATTGGGGGTTTGAGACTTTGACAGTTATAAAGAGATTATTTGTTGTTCCCTCAAGGTTGAAATTGATATCGAAGACTCCCAATTGTCTCATTGTCATGATGACAAAAAGTGTAAGATATAGTCTAATATGGGATGTTTCGAAAATAAATCCCATAATGTAATGAATATAGAACATCCCACATGTCAATTATATGGGATGAATCATCCTAGGAACTATCTAAAGGGAACTAAGAATTTCTTTAAATGTGGAAAGATGGGACATCTGGCAAAGAACTTCATAGGGGATATGGAGAATCCTGCTAATGTGGAAGATTAAAAGAAGTTTCAGAAAATTTCTCTTCCAGTGGTGTAGTGTTACAACTATAAAGAGAAAAGGAATTATGGGAACAATTTCCCTAATCCAAGGGTTATTGGAGGAAATCAATAACAACCTCCAGGGAAACCAGGAAGGTATTATGCTATCACTATTGTTGAGGTGGATTTGGACAATGATGTAGTGATAGGTACGCTAGTTATTCATTCAAGAATATAAAACATACTATTTTTTTGTGGTTCTACACATTCTTTTATATATTTTTGGAGTAGTAGAACTATTCACCTCAAAATTTATAGGTTAAGTAATCTGTGGGAAAAATGAATGTTGAAATTATTGCATCTAATGTTTATAACTCCTCCATGGTAAATGTTTTTGGATTGAACCTACAAAAAAATATTATCATAATACCTTTAGTGGTGTTTTATATTATCTTGTGAATGGATTGCCTATCTCTATACAAATCCAGCATCAATGGTCAGGAAAGAGAGATCACACTTCGCATCTAAAAGCATTCTCCAATTCATTACAAGTGTAAGGAGGAAGATGAATCTCCTTTCGAATAATTTTCTTTGGTGTGGATATTATTTTATTAGGAAAAATAATTTCTAGCTTAAATTATTGAGACAAAGAATATGATACATCTTGATGATATGCCCATCGTGAGTGATTACACTAATGTATTCCCGAAATAGTTGTATAGTCTTCTTTCTGATCGATTGGTTGAGTTCTTAATTGAACATATTCTTGGATCCCTACATATATCAAAGACACTTTGTAAAATGGACATCGTAGATCTAGAAGAGCTTAAGATGCAATTATAGCAGAATATGAAGAAGGGTTTTATATGTCTAAGTGCTTCACTATGGGGTGCACTAGTCCTCTTCATCAAGAAGAAGGAGGGATCAATGCGCCTCTCCATTAATTATCATGAGCTCAAAAAAATCACAACAAAGAAAAATTATCCCATTCCATAGATAGGTGACTTATTTTATCAGCTTCATGGGTCCTGTTATTTCTCAAAGGTGGGCCTTTAATTTTTATATCACCAATTAAAGGCGACGAAGGAAGATATTCCCAAGGCTACATTTATAATGAGGTATAGACACTATGAGTTCATACTGATTCCCTTCAGACTCACTAATGCTCCATCAATTTTCGTGTATTTAATGAATAGAGTCTTTAGAGATTACCTCAACATATTTTTGGTAGTCTTTATCAATGATATTCTGATATAATATAAGAGTGAGGAGGAACATTCAGAGAATTCTAATACTGTGGTAAAGACTTTTTGAAGGGAGAATCTATATGAAAAGTAGAGTAAATGTGAGTTATATATGGAGGAAGTATCATTTTTGGGGCATGTTATCACCAACAAAGGGATTTGTATGGACTCTTTCAAGACAAAGGAAATTAAAGAGTATCCCATGACAACATATGAAACAGAGATCCACAAATTTCTAGGTCTATCAAGGTGTTATCAAAAAATTTGAAGAACTTATCATGATTTTCAATCCAAATGAATAGGCTAACATGGAAGGGCGTAAAGTCTATTTAGACTCAAGAATGTAAAAACTTTTTTAAGGAGTTGAAAAAGAGGATTATCACTGTGCCAATACTCACACTCCCAAAAAGTGGAAAACCCATTGTGGTGTATAGTGATTCTTGAAAGAAGGTATTAGGATGTTTTATAATAAAAAATAATAATGTGATAACCTACGCCTCAAGGTAGATAAAAATACATGGGAAAAACTATCCTAAACATGATATAGAGTCAGTAGTTGTGATCTTTGCGTTGAAAATCTGGCAGCATTATCTCTATTGGGTGAAGTGTGAGATATATACTGGCCACAAAGGTCTAAAATATATATTCACACAAAAATAGATTAATATGAACTAGGAAAGTTGGTTAGTTCCTAGACACGATTATGACTGCTCAATCCACTACCATCCCAGTAAGGCAAACAAGTTTGCATATTCTCTAAGTAGAAAGGATCCTAAATATTTATCAATGATGAGAATTGAAAAGGATTAAATCTTCATAGATTTTCTGAGGTTGGATGTGGGGATCATTATGGGAGTAACATCATAAATCCTTTATCAAATTATTGATAAACCATTTCTGATAGATAAAATAAAGGATGTTCAATGAAAATTTGAGGAAATTTAGAAAAGTGTTGAAGCCATTAGAAATGGGAAATCGTATATGGTCAAGATTGATGAGGATGGAGATGTAATATTTGGGTCATGATTATGTGTACCATCCAATCCATAGATAAAGGAGGATATTTTGAATGACGCATGTAATGCCCCGACCCCAGTTACCCAGAGACAGTGCATTATTACGTATCATTGGAATGATCACAAAAGATCAAGTCTCGAATTACCGATTAGTTTAGTAGCCTTGGAATCACTAGATACAATCATAAGTCTTAAAATATATTATAAAATGAAAACTAAAACAACATCTTGTCTCCATATACCACACTCATATCCCCTCATACTATCCCTACAGGTCATTCATAAAATACTTCATCACATCCTGGGAAAAATAAAACATAGAAAGGGTGATCTCAGATGCCCAGTACAGATAAAAATATAAGATAAACTTTCATAAATAATCATAAACATTAAAGGAAATGTATAACTAAAACAAAAGCCATTTAAACTTGAACTTCAGAATAATATGGAAAAAATGAAATGAAATAATACCATTTACTTATTCACATGGATATTATACTAGTCGAATAATCATATGCAATATCAATAACCACTTTCATAATTATGGAATGCATAATGCTATACTTTCATAACCACATAGTCACTGCCTTGTTCCAAGACTACAAATAATATTTTGTCAAGGCCTTGTGCCAAGACACTAGATTGTCTCATGAGACCTATTGATGCATCTAGGAGCTATAGTGGGCTCCACCCGTCCCTTACTAAGTCCAATGCATTCCTCATATGAAAAGTTTGAAACATAACATAAACATTCGTATTAAAACTATCATACGAAATGTCTATAATTTCTCTACAAAGCATGAATGTTATAAAAATAGCACATCCATAGTCAAACATAACTCATTAGATACAATATGGAAGATTGTATTGTATCATATTAACCTCAATCGAGAATAATGAAGGAAATTGACATAGATAAAAATAATCATCAAAACTATTAAAGAGAAATATCCCCCTTTTTCTTGAAATCATTTAAAAGTCACACTATTTGTCATGAAGCCATTTAAAAATATTTTTTTGAATCAAAGTGTCACATACCACATTGAAACTTTCAAAAGAATTTTAATTTTAAAACATTAATGTCTATATAAATAAATCCTTAAAACCATTTTTAAAACATGTACAATAATGAGAAAGATTTAGAATAATAAATCTTTAAAACATTTAAAATGATATTTTAGTTAGAGTTACTAACCAAAAAAGAGACACTTGAATACAAGTAATTAAGGTAATAAAAACTTTGTAATATTATGAGAATAAAGGGATTCATGATATACTATGTCAAAGTATATTATATACACCATATAAAAGTGATTTGGTGTATAACAACAAAGGAGTCTCAATGGAATGTAAATTGAGATGAAATCTCTTATAAAGACCGTATCCTTAGGTTAAGGATAAATCGACAACATAATTATGTGTGACAAATATAAATACACTCAATATTATTAGATATTCAGTGTAAAACAATCAGAGTACATTCACACATATTCTTGTAAAAAACACACCAATGCATTAGATGTTTAACTCAATAAATGAATATTGAGTTAAAATTACTCTTATCAAGTTCATATCGATGACTTGAGAATTTATCAATGGAGTGATTATTTGTATCAAAAGTATATCCACCGAAAGAGGAGTGGAAATTATGACATAAGAAAATAAATAGTGATTCCACACATAATTTTGGAGTAAAATAATCAATGAAGTATGTGTAAAGACGAATGAGTGGAAATTGAAATTTCAAATTCCCTTATCGATTTGGAAACTTATGAAACATACACCCATGAAATAAGGATCATAAAATGATGATTCAAATATATATAAATTAATTTATATTACACAATTAATATGATCATTGGCTGTACACACACCACATGCAATAAATATGTGTTGAACAATATAAATCTCAAAGAATTAAAAGTGAGATAAGAAACCCCTTACTTTGTACTTTTTCCTTGGTCGAGGGTAGGTTAACCTCATTTATAACGGTGAAATAGTTTTTATTTAATTATAAAAGAATTATATACATTAATATGATATCATATATGTTATTTTAACATTGATTTGTTAATAATATCTTGGTATTATAGTCATTTCGGGTGTTAACGGATTCATTTTCCTTTATATTATTTATTATGTGAGCATTATTTGTTATGGATGGGATGTATCTTATTCATATAAAAAATTATATCATGTCTCTAAAAATTATTTTTAATCATCAAATGAAATGTATTCTTTAATAGATATGATGGGGAATGAATCTCATCGCGTTCGTGGAGACGGCAGTCCGTACGTACGCACGAGTGACAATATCACTCATTTGATATTAAAATAATATATAATTGGATGTTATATAATATATAAATAATAATTATCATGTTATATTTATTATTTAAATCAATTACACATCATTATCATACTCATCCAAATAATAATGTTCTGAATAACAATTACACCACGACGGGGAGAGGGTAAGTCGTTCGTACGCACGTATGGTGACATGTCAGTCAAAGGATTGATAAAATAATTAATATGGTTGTACCATATTTATAATAACATAAAATTATATATAATATACTGTATTTTTTATTTTATAATGTAAATAACAAAGAAAGAAGAAGTGGAATAAGAAAGGAACTTGAAAGAGGGTGGTGAAAACATTACCTCTTCTTCGGGTTCTTCATGTTGATTTGATCAAAAGGGCTCCTTAGGTTGGATTTATGATAAAAATAGGGCCTCTATAATGAAGTGAGGGAAGTGGAGAGAATATTTGGGAAGGGTTTGGCAGAGTAAAAATGCTTTTAAGGTGTGAATTATAGAGAAGGTGGAGTGCCTTTTTATAAGAGGGGTGAGGAACACCTTTGGAAAATCTAGAAATATTATTTTATAATAAATTCATTTTCGATTTCAAATGGCTCAAAAGTAGATTATTTAAATTTTAAGGTGGTAATAGGTCCAAAAACACTCAACCAATAAGTTTTATATAGGTTTGGGTCACTATATTAACATTATCGTTTTTATTTAACTCTTAGTTAAATAGTTTGACATTTTCCATGTCTCTTTCTATTTTTATATTATATAGTTAATAAACATACTATATACTTCCAAGATACCCCATATTGGTCCATTAATGATAAAAATATCATTATTTAAGTATTTTTTCCTATCATTATATTTTTAAGAATAGAATATCAATTAATAATATAATATTTGTTTTAAATGCTCCTTTATGTCAATTTTGACACTATTTAATAATTGATTTTTGTTAAAGTCATAAAAAATTTATTAATTCAAACAAAATTCATTTAAGTAATCCTAAAATGTCATATTAACCATTAAAATTTTTGTATGTCATCAAAACTTTTAAATTTTATTTATTTTAACATTTATAATACCAATTATTGGATTCTTTCATCAATAAGGAAAATAATGCATCATTATTGTGTCATAAATAAATTTAATTATTAAATGTCTAAAAATTATAAATAAAATACAATTATTAGGGAAAGATTTTTATATTTCTAATGAATATTTATAGTAAAAAATATAACATAAATAACCCTATCTAAAAAAAATTTCGAAAAAATATATGTTTATGTCATTTTTGTATTTACTTTAACTTAATTAATATAAAGTGTCATTATCACATAAAAGTGGCTCCATGGGGTCCTAAAATAGACCCAATGATTCCCATGGTCGGACATGTATCAACTAATAAGTTTAGGACACGTTTTAGGGTAATTAAATATTATTATAATATTATTTGTTTACCCTTATTTACCAAATTTACCCTTTAACCATGGTAAATAAAATATTTACTCAACTAATTATTCAAAATGTCTAAAAATAAAAGTTACATATTTACAAAATTTGTACCACCTAATTATAAATATTGAATCCATTTTTATAAATTCAAAACACAGAAGTGGCAGAAATTAATTCAAAATTAATTCTCGTTGTCAAAACAAAAAACGTGTTTTTAAGAAATAATAACTATCAAAATATTCGCACTTCCTTATGCCCAGTTTAAAAGTAAAATTATGTCCAACAACCAACATTGAATTAAATGGAAAAAATATAATCTAATTATAATTTAAAATCACTCAAATTCATAATTTATCACTATTAATTATTTCAATTTAAAAAAAATTAATTAAAATTTAGTAATTTTCACTATTCATCAAAATATGAAAGTTATTAGAAAAGTACCAAAAATCCACCCTAAGATAATTTCAATATTAAAAATCAAAAAATGAAGTCCATTTTGAAATATAAAATTTATAAAATTTCAGAAAGTGGGTATTAGTATTCATAATGGCTAGTTTGATTAGTTATGGTGTGTTAGAACTCGAAGTTGCGTACAACACACGCTACTGTATTATTCAAAGAGAAGCTTATCGTGGAATCTTGGGGTGTTACATTCTCCCCTCCTTAAATAAATTTCATCCTCACAATTTTTAAAATTAGTCTTGGGAATATAATGGAAAGTCCCACATTGGAAAAAGAGTCAATAAAACAATCCCTTTAAATGAAAGAAAGAGAAGTAAAAAGGTCACCCAAGATAACCCATACTAGGATTCCATATAGGAAAACATGGATGTGGATGATAAAATAGGTGTCAAGTTCTAATGGAGATGGATAGAAAACATGATCTGGAGAAATTTAACAATAATAAAACCACAAACTTGTGATGGGACAAACGGTTATTAGTCTCCCAGTAGGAAAAGTAAACAGACATCATTTTTTTATGTTATATTACATAAAGATGAGGAATTCATTTATGAGATTGACTAAGAACATAAAGAGATATACTTACTTTTTAAGTACAGTTTCATTATTTAATAAATTTATACCACTAACTCATTTTTTTAAATGATGAATATTCAAGAGTACATGGTCACACTAGAAGAGCTAGAATAAACTTCTATAGAATCACATGATCCATAAAGGATAAACTATATATTTACCTTGTCTTTATAGATTAATCAAAACCAAAATGATTAGTATAAGATCTGATGATCCACCCAAAGGATATTCCATTAAAGAAAAACACTAATCTTAATTTCTAAAAATAAACCAACAATACCCCAAAAAAAAATAAATACCATTCAATAAACAATTGTCCTTAAAATCCTTCAATATAATCCGAACTAATATTGACACCCGAAACTTAGAAGAATTTGGTTATATAGTCTTCCACGTTAAATTTTATCTCCAAATGACATCAACTACTCTTAAAGTCACATACATTAAAGTAATTAACCCAATCACATATTCTCTATTACTGGTTAATCATTTACATAATTAACCCAAAACACTAGAAATCCACAATAACAACATAGATAAAAATCCACCATTGATCCTCAAATGAAATCCCATATTATTCAATTTTCCTTGGGCATATAGTGTTCCAAAAAAAGAAAACATCTTCCAAAATAACATTTATCACTTAATCACTGAATAATTTTCCTATACTAAGGGTAGTAATTTGATAAGACATAAGATCCCACATAAAATTATTATTGGTCAATAAAATCATTTAACTAAAAATAATTAGTAACACTAACCAGGGACTTCACATAGTCCAGTGGTAGGCGATAAATCTCAATCGCACTTTGGTTGTGGGTTTGATTCCCAAAGTTTCGTCTGACATGACTAGTTTTCACATGTTCTGCATGTTTTCCTTTTTCAAAAACTATATTTTATAATATTACCAAAATGAGATAAATTCCTCAAAATAACCATAACATAATTTAACCATAAATGTTATCTCATACCGTGCATTTTCGTCCCAAAATATAATAACTTGTAATTTCCTCAAACCCAACGATCATATAAAACCAAATAGTTATTTGTAACTGTATCCACAAGAGAAAATATAAGTCTTCCTCAAATATAATTTTCATATGACAAACTCCAGGGTTAAAAATCTAAGAGAAAATTATTCCAAAGTAATCCCATCAACAAGGAGTACTATTACTTTTAAAAATTTCTCCAACCATTTATTTCCACATAGATTCTTCTTTGAACAAGAAAATATCCTATAGAATAGGGCATTCACTCGGGTAATGGAAAAGTACCCTACATTTACGGCAAATGACTGTAAATGGATTCTTGGGACTATTTTTATCTTCTTCCATAGTACTTTGCATTTTTTCTCAGAAATTCATCACTTTATGTCCTTCTTTCCCACACGTAAAGAATATCTTTGATCCATTGAGACACTTTCCTAGGTGTCTCCTTCCACATTTCCTGCATTATGGAAATTGAGGATTCCTTTCTCCATGGTCTCCACTACTGGAGCTCTTATCATTCTTCCCTTTTCTCTTCTTTGTTGAGTCCGGGAGTTGGTTAATATATATTTTTTTTATCATATTTTTGGAAAAATGGTTTGTCATGAACATGATATCTTTTATTCTTATCAAAATTCCATTTTGTTGCTCATTTCCACCATCGTTCCCACCTTTTATATCATTCTCAAAGTTACTATGACTTCCTTGGAATCCATCCATTGACTAAAACCAGAAAGCATTGTGTGAGTAAAAGTAGTAATAAAATTATTTAGAGAATTTCATGACACCATATTCTTAATTTTAAACACATTAGGATTAACCAAGGTCATTTATTCTCATATTATATTAAAATAATTCAAATCGGTTTGTAAAGAAAATTTAAATTATCCAAAGAATATCCCCTGGGAGTGTCGTAACCAAGAGTGCAGCAAGGCTCGTTGTTGTGCACCAGTTCTCGTTCGAGTCTAACTCAAAGCGGTGTTTTTGGGTTTTACCCCTTGGTACATCTATGCCAGAGCCACCTATACCTGCTCATATCCAGACAAGGATGTATTGCTCGGAAAACTCACAAAATCTCTACAATACCAAAATTCTAGGAAGTTCTTCTATACTAATCCTCAAAGTCCATCTAAGGTCTACGTGTTCTAATCATAGTTTATCTAAATCTAGTTTCTAAGGTTTTTACTAAACTTCCTCTGATACCAACTATAATACCCTGACCCCAGTTACCCATATTTGGTGCATTATAACATATCATTGGCATGATCACAAAAGATCATGTCTTGAAAGACTGATTAGTTTAGTAGTTTTAGAATCATTAGAAACATTCATAAGTCTTACATTATATCATAAAATGAAAACTAAAACAACATCTTTCCACCATAGACCACACTCATATCCCCTCATAATATCCATGCAGGTCATTCATAAAATACTTCTTCATATCCTGGGAAAAATAAAACATAGAAAGGGTAAGCTCAGATGCCCAATAAGGATAAAAATATAATGGAAACTTTCATAAATAAGCCTAAACATTTAAGGAAATGTATAACTAAAACAAAAGCCTTTTAAACTTGAACTTCAGCATAATATAGAAAAAATGAAATGAAATAATGCCATTTACTTATTCATATGGATATTCTACTAGTTGAATAATCACATGAAATATCAATAACCACTTTCATAATGATGGAATGAATAATTCCAGACTATCATAACCACATAGTCAATGCCTTATGCTAAGACTACAAATATTATTTTGTCAAGGCCTTTTTCCAAGACGCTAGTTTGTCTCATGAGACCTACTGATGCATCGAGAAGCTATAGCAGGCTCAACCTATCACTTATTAAGTCCAATTCATTCCTCATATGAAAAGTTTGAAACATAATATAAACATTTTTATTAAAACAAGCATACGAAATGTCAATACTTTATCCACAAAGCATGAATGGTATAAAAATAGCACATCCAAAGTCAAACATAAATCATTCAATACAATATGGAAGATTGTATTGTATCAGATTAACCTCAATCTGAAATAATGAAGGATATTGACATAGATAAAAATAATCATCAAAACTATTAGAGAGAAATATCCCATTTTTCTTAAAATCATTTAAAAGTCACACTCTTTGTCAAGAAGCCACATAAAAATAGATTTTTGAATGAAATTGTCCCATACCACTTTGAAAAGGAATTTTAATTTTAAAACATTAATTTCCATATAAATAAATCCTTTTAACCATTTTTAAAACATAGACATTAATGAGATAGATTTAGAATAATAAATCGTTAAAACCTTTAAAATGATATTTTTGGTAGAGTTCCTAACCAAAAGAGAGAAAATTGTATACAAGTAATTGAGGTAATCAAAACTTTTTAATATCATGATATACTATGTCAAAGTACATTATATACACCATATAAAAGTGATTTGGTTTATAACAACAAAGGAGTCTCAATGGAATGTAAATTGATATGAAATCTCTTATAAAGACTGTATTCTTAGGTTAATGATAAATAGACGACAAAATTATGTGTGCAAAATAAAAATACACTCAATATAATTGGATAATTAGTGTAAAAAATCAGAGTACATTCACACATATTATTGTAAAAACAACATCAATGAATTAGATGTTTAACTCAATAAATGGAGATTGAGTTAAAATTACTCTTATCAAGTTCATATCGATGACATGAGAATTTATAAATGGTGTGATTATGTGTATCAAAATTATATACATAGATATAGGAGTTTAAATTATGAAATAATAAAATAAATAGTGATTCCACACATAATCTTGGAGTAAAATAATTAATGATGTATGCGTAAAGCCGAATGAGTGGAAATTGAAATTTCAAATTCCCTTATCGATTTAGTAACTTATGAAACATACAACCATGAAATAAGGATAATAAAATGTTGATTTAAATATACATAAATTAAAGTATATTACACAATGAATACAATCATGGTCAGTACAGACACCACATGCAATAAATAAGTGGTGAACAATGGAAATCTCACGGAATTAAAAGTGAGATAAGAAACCCCTTACTTTGTAATTTTTCCTTGGTCGAGGGTAGGTTATCCTCCTGGATAATGCTGAAATAACTTTTATTGAATTATTCAATAATTATATACATTAATATGATATCATATATGATCTTTTAACATTGATTTTTTAATAATATCTTACTATTATCATCGTTCTGGGTGTTAACGGATTCATTTTCCTTTATATTATTTGTTATGTGAGCCATATTTGTTATGGATGGGATGTATCTTATTCATATCAAGAGTGATATCATGTCTCTAAACATTTTTTTTAATCATCAAATGAAATTTAGTCTTGAATGTATACGATGGGGAATGAATCTCATCGCGTCCGTGGAGACGGTAGTCCGTAAGTACGCACGAGCGACAATATCACTCTTTTGATATTAAAATAACATATAATTGGATGGTATATCATATATACAGAATAATTATCATGTTATATTTATTATTTACATCAATTACACATCATTATCATACTCATCCAAATAATAATGTTTTGAATAACAATTACACAATGACGGGGAGATGGTAAGCCGTACGTACGCACGTATGGTGACATGTCATTAAAAGGATGAATAGATACTGAATATGGTTGTACCATATTTATAATAACATCACATTATATAGAAGATACTAGATTTATTATTTTATAATGGAAATAACAAATAAAGAAGAAGTGGATGAAGAAAGGAACCTGAAAGAGGGTGGTGAAAACATGACCTCTTCTTCGGGTTCTTCCTTTTGATTTGATCAAAAGGGCTCCTTAGGTTGGATTTCAGATCAAAATAAGGCCTCTAGGATTAAGTTAGGGAATTTGAGAGAATATTTGGTTAGGGTTTGGACGAGACAAAAGGCTTTGAGGGTGTGAATTAGATAGAAGGGGGAGTTCCATTTTATAAGAGGGGTGAGGGGCACCTTTGGAAAAGCTAGAAATATTATTTTATAATAAATTCATATTCGGTTTATAATGGATCCAAAGTGGATTATTTAAAGTTTAAGGTAGGAATATGTCGAAAACCACTCAACCAATAGGTTTTATACTACTTGAAGTCACTATATTAACATTATCTTTTTTACTTAACTCTTAGTTAAATAGTTTTACATTTACCATGTCTCTTTCTATTTTTATATTATAGAGTTAATAAACTTACTATATACTTCCAAGAGACCCCCAAGTTGTCCATTAATGATAAAAATATAATTATATAAGTCCTTTGTCTGAACCGTATATTTTTAAGAATATAATATCAATTAATAATATAATATTGTTTTCAAAAACTCCATTATGTCAATTTTGACACTATTTAATAATTAATTTTTTTTAAAGTCTTAACAACATTATTAATTCAAAAAAATCATTTAATTAATCATAAAATGTCATATTAACCAATAAATGTTTTTATGTCATCAAAACATTCAAATTATATTTATTTTAACAATTATAATACCAATTATTTGATTCTTTTATTAATAAGAAAAATACTGCATAATTATTGTGTCATAAATAAATTTAATTATTCAATGTATAAAAATTATAAATAAACTCCCATTATGTAGGAAATAGTTTTATCTTTATAATAAATATTTATAGTCTAAATTATAACTTATATAACCCTATGTAAAAATTGTTTTTCAAAAAGATATATGTTTATGTCATTTTTGTATTTACTTTAACTTAATTAATATAAAGTGTCATTATCACTTAAAAGTGTCTCCATGGGGTTCCAAAATCGACCCAAAGATTCCCATGGTCGGACATGTATCAACCAATAAGTTTAGGACATGTTTTAAGGTAATTTAATATTATTATAACATTATTTTTTTACCCTTATTTACTGGATTTACCCTTTAACCATGGTAAATAAAATATTTACCGAAGTAATAATTCAAAATGTCTAAAAATAAAAGTTACCTATTTAAAAAATTTGGAACACCTGATTTTAAATATGGAATAGATTTTTATAAATTCAAAACACATAAGTGGTAGAAATTAATTTAAAATTAATTCTCATTGTAAAAATAAAAAGTGTTTTTTTAAGAAATAATAACTATCAAAAGTTTGGCACTTGCTTATGTCCATTTTAAATGTGAAATTTTTTCCAATGACCAACATTGGATTAAATGGTAATAATATAATATAATTATAATTTAAAATCACTCAAATTCATAATTTATCTATATTAATTATTTTGATTAAAAAAGTTGTTTTTAATTAATATTTAGTAATTTTCACTATTCAACAAATTATGAAAGTTATCAGAAAAGAACCAAAAATACACCCTAAGATAATTTCGATATTCTGAATCCAAAAATGAAGTCCATTTTGAAAGATAAAATTTATAAAATTTCAAAAAGTGGGTATTACTATTCATAATGGCTTGTTTGATTAGTTGGGGTGTGTTAGAACTTGAATTTGTATACAACACACGCTACTGTATTATTCAAAAATAATCATATCGTGGAAGCTCGGGGTGTTACAACACACAAAGTTGAACCTTATATTTTCACCCAGGGAGAAAAGTGATGTAACAAGATCTTTGAGAGAATCTTTTGTGGGGAATTATGAAGAAGGAGATTTCTAAATATACATCAAAGTTTCTAGTATGTCAACATGGGAAGGCTAAAAGATATAAGTCTAAGTGGGTGATTCAAACACCACCCATACAAACATGGAAGTGGTATAACATCACCGTGGACTTTTTCACTGGACTTCCGAGGACATATAGAGGAAATGATGCTATATGGTTTAGTATTTATCATCTTACAAAGACAACTCATTTTATTGCAATTTGATAGGAATTCTCATTAGATCAACTTTCATGGATATATATATATCAAATAGGTGGTATGGATGCATGAAGTACCAATATCTATTTTAACTGATATAGATACTAGATTTACCTCAACGTTTTGGAAAAGTCTCCAATATGCTCTAAGCACAGAACTGAACTTTAGTATAGTATACCATCCTCAAACTGATGGGAAATATAAGCGAACTATTTATACAATGGAAGAAAGGTTGAGGGAATGTTCTATAGACTTCAAAATAGAGTGGGCCAACATATTCAACTGGTTGAATTATCTTATAATAACAGTTTCCACTCTAGTATCTGATTGGGACCATATGAATCCCTTTATGGAAAAAGGTGCAGGACACCAGCCTATTGGGATGAAGTCAGTGAGCATAAGCTGCTAGGACCTGAAATGGTGGAAGAAATTTTGGAGAAGGTAAAAACCATTAAACATCGCATCAAGGAAGCCCAATGTTGATAGAAAAGTTAGGCATAAAATCATTGATGGGACCTTGACTTCAAATTTGGAGACATGTTATTCCTCTACATATCTACATGGAAGAAGGTCTTGAGGTTTGGGAAGAATGGAAAGCTAAGTCCTCGGTACATCGAACCCTTCAAGATTCATGATCGTGTCAGGGTTGTGTCATATCGACTGGCACTTCCACCTATCATGTCTAAAGTACATGATTCCTTCCATGTATCCCTATTATGGAATTACATACCAAATCTTTCACATGTACCCTCTTCATAGGTGGTACACATAGAGAATGATCTTTCTTACGAGGAGAAGCTAGTGAAAATACTGGATCGTAGTGATAAAGTTTTACATAACAATACAACACACCTTGTCAAAGTACTATGGAGGAACCATAAGTACGAAGATCCAACATGGGGACTATAGGAGGTAAAGAAGGAAAAGTAACTACACCTATTTATGGATTAGAATGTAAAACGAAAATTTGAGGGCGAAATTTCATAAGGGGGGAATAATGTAATGACACAATGTTTTATCAATGGAAATTCCATTCTTATAATTATGTCATATAATCGCATGAAATCAAAACTCAATGAACAACTAAGTACTATGTGACCATTAAACATAATATTATCACTTCTATGATTTGAATTTCGAAAATCTAACATATACGATTGTGATCAGTAAGATGTTTGGAGTCTGATAAGACAAACTTAATTTTTGGTGAATAGTAACTGACCCTTATGAATAGTAATTTCACCCATATGAATAGTAATATAACCCTTATAAATAGTAGATTGTCCATGTAAATTTTGACCTTTCCAATGAATGTATAAAAAACATTATCTATCTTATAAGTGACAATATGATAGTATTTGTATTTTTATAAGTCATAAATATTTAATTAAGATTTTATGAATAATTTAATAATTTATTGAAAAATATTTTCATAAAATATATTCATAAATTATTCATTTTATGGCTTAGTATTTTAGGATAATTTTATGAGTCATTAGTTAATTTTACAATGTATTATAAAATCGGTTATAATTTTAAAATATGTATTTTTCAAGTAAATGTTGATTTTATTTGTAAATTAAACTTCCCATATTTATAAAATTATTCTCATAAAATGGAGTTAATTTTTTTATTTTATAAATCAAAAAATAGTGTGCGTTATTTTTAGTGAAATTTTTAAAATACATAAATTATTTATTAATAGTAAAATATGATAATATACAATAAGTGCTAAAACCGAAATTTCTACATCATGCTTGAGTCATAGATGATGTAAATGACCATTGGGACGAACTCATGTGAAGTTATTACTATTTATGCTTATGGAATCATCACTATTTCTTGTCTTATAGGTAATTAATAAACTAATGATTAAAATATTAAGAAAACCCTCATCCCCTCCACTATAAAAACCACCCACATTCCTCTATTCTCTTCACTCCTCTAAGGCCTTGTGACTTGCCTAAATTATCCTCAAATCTCTCCTCAAGATCATCCCCCACTTCCATCAGCCATTGGTATCTACAAGACCAAATAATCTTATATTAATATTCTCTGAAGTAATATAAATTCAAGAGCTAAAATTCTTCTTTTCAATTATTTTACTTTCCTTTCATGTTTCTTTGTTTTCTTTTCTATCCTTACCTATATTTAACCAAATTTTATAAAAACTCTAGTATATTATATGTATTGTAATTGTTTTATGATGATGGAATACATTTTTATTGTCTCTATTTTACCCTTATTTTATACTAGTAGAAAAAACACCACCAGTGATGTGTTAATTTACCACATTCATGGATGATGGGTTTTCAATTTCCCTAACCGTATTCAATTATAGTCATGAAACCATTATTATGGTTGAACCAGACAATAATATATGTATTATGTCTCTTATATGGTGTTGTAATCTTTTTCACATAGGGTTTTGATTTATAAAACAAAATATGTTTGTTGTGATCAAAACTCACCAATTAACCCAAAAGGTTATACTAAAGTTTTATATAATGATTCATATTTACTCCAAGTAACCAAATATAATTTACATATTTTTAACCTTATGTATGTTAAATAATAAAATATACATCCAATTTTGGACAACCATCCTCATTCTACATGATTATCTGATTATAAAACAAATGGACCAGAACAAATAAATTGAACCTCATCAACAATAAAAATGTTTATGAAGGAACTCAGATAGATTATAATAAATCAATTACATGTAAAAAAGGTTCTGGAATTATTAATTATTGAACCTAATTTTATTATTCAGGTCATTAATATCAAGTGGAGAACACCATCATAATTAAGGTAAGGGATTCTACCTGAACCTCCATTATTCTTTTGGGTTATTCTTACTCTATTTTTACCCAAATTAAATAATATATTATGTTTATCTACATATTATAATTTCTATTTATATTTCCAAAATAATGTATCAAGATCCATTAGCCATTATCTTTTCAGGATATAAATTATTTTAAGTGATTCCCTCCTCAATACTTCCTGATAAGAAAACTCGTTTTAAGGGAACTTCTTGAATTCGTACCCAATTTCAAGTGCACTCAAAAATATTTTTAAGACACCATTGTTTTTATAAAACAAGTATTTTTATTATTAAAACCATCTTTTATCACTTCTGGTTTTATATACAATTTTATTCCCTTCTCTATTTTAAATTCTCAGTTGTATTTTCCTTAAAACCACACTAAAATGTTTTAATGCTAAAATTTATTAAATACTCTTATTATATATTTTCAATTATGTTTGACATCACTTACCATGATATATTATTATTTAACGTAAAAATATACATGTAATTTTTAATTCATTTCTTTCATGGAAACATTTATGATATGCCCATTTATTTTGATTTATGACATTATTATGATACCCATTTCTTTCCTTTGTTACTATTATGTTTATGTATGATAGATTATGTAAGATTCATAATGCGAAAAACATATTCCTGAATATGTTAAGATGAGTGTGGATAGATAGCACTCCAATTCATTGGGTAAATTTGAGTATCATGAGATGTTATGTGCAACAGTCTTGGCGGTTAGCCTTGACATTTTCTACCATGTGCAACAGTCTTGGTGGTTAACCTTGACTTGTGATCCTCTATGTTCAATGAGTCATCACTCATGCTAATGTCATGTTTTATGTTTCTTCCACATTATTAGGACTCCATGTTTATATAATACAATTTTTATATATTATGATTCTACATGTTCCATTCCATTTTATATCATTATGTCATGCCTTCTAAACCATTTTCTAAATCTTTATTACTATGATTTTTCCCTTACAGTGCTTTTAGCTCATCACTTTGTTCATGTTACCCATAGGTTGCCCTATGAATATTCATGAACACAATGTAAGTTAGGATGTATTTATGAATATTAAATAAATAAATGTTTTATTTATTTCCATGTTTTCATATTTACATAACTAGTATTCCAAGACACTAGACATTATGATCCTTGGCTTGTAATATGATGTTTTATTATGCTTAAAATCATGTAATTTTGTGTGTAAAAGGCTAGGATTTCTATAAGAATAATTTAACACCCAAAAAATATCTTCATGTTAGTTATTGAGTTCTTATTTTATTAATAATGTTTTACTATGATCACATAGATTTACTTTTTTTCTTCATGATAACTATTTACCTCAAAGGATTTGATTGAAATTTACAAACATCAATTATAATAGGATTGAGGAAACTTAAGAGAAAACTAACAATGCATTATTCTTTTATATAATAATGTTACATTAAATCTATATAAATTCCTATTATTATTCGAAATATTAAAATGATAAAACTAAAAGAGAATAAAAAAGGAAATTATAAAAAATTTGGTCTCCTCAACCCCCTTGAATTATCCTACCCAAGAATAGTGTTATACAAAAAAAGACTTAGTAATACAAAATTCAATCTAGAAAAGAAGTAGAACCTTTATCTATTCTAAGTGAATGATGAATAATAAAAAATATAGTATATTTATAGGTAAATATGTTCAACTAAATTTATGTTTTTAAACTAATATGGTTGGTTGAAATTATGATCATTAGTCAATAAAATTGTTGGTCTTTATTTTGTTAGTTACTTTTATTTATTTTATATTATCATCACAATTTTTTAATCCTAAAATCAAATTGTATTACTGTTGGATAATATAAATCACATTACATTAAAATATTTTTTATGTTGAAGCATTAAATGAAAACATATTTCATAAAAAAATTAAAATTATTTCTGAATGATAATATATTTTAATGAATCAAAAATCAATTTTTATAATGGTCTAAATGTTGAGTTTTCTACTAAATTATTACATTTCATTAAAATGATTACTTATTTATAAATAAAATTTCACATACATATAGAAATATTTTAAAGAAATATAATTTATATTTTGACTCATCACATTAATATTATCTTAGGGTTATTTTTTTGAAATTTTCTAACAAAGTTTAGTTTTTTAGTTAAAACGTGAAAATTATCACTTAAACCCCTTTGATTTTATTATATCATTACTTTTCCAGCATTTCATGAACCAACCTGGGTCTACCCAGAACCGATCACCCAACCCAATCTGTGACTTGTCCCAAAAGGCATTCTTGATCCCTATCGGCTAGAAACTAGTGTTGGACATCCATAGAGTAAAAAGAAGGAATGATTTCACACAATAATAAAAAAAATATCTGAACAACATAAATATGAACAAGAAAATCGATACATAAATAATAATCTAAACATATTTTACAATGTTGAAAAATACAACACACTATTGAATGAAAAAACTGAACCTAATGATTACATCATTTCCATGTGAGCTTAGAGGTTACTCTCTGACAAAAAATCCAACCATTGCCCACAACGATAGATACCATGCTAAAAAACTATAGCATTAGATGAAAACAAGAAGGAACAATAGGCATGAGAATTAAAACTCAGCAGGCTATCTCGAATAAAATATTTCCAATGCACTTCTATTAAAATAGATGAAACATCAATTTAAATTTTGAAATAAAATATATAAAAATAAACTACATCCACACATTGACCCTTTTAAATCCAAACACATTCTATTTCCCTTTCTACCATTTAAAACTAAAAATTTTTACCAAGAATCAACCATATTCATTTTTGAAAAATAAATATGGAATTTCATTTGTAAGGGAGGGAAGGAGTGAAAGAAATTTTCAAAAACTTCATCCATAGAGACTTAAAAACAATTTTACATTCTAATATAATGCCACACTACTCAAGGATTAAGCACAAAAATCATATGATAAGGGAAATGTGAATAAACATATAAGAGTAACTAGACAACAATGTATCACAATCATTCGCTATAAGAAACTAAGTTCCAATAGAAATGAGTGAACCATGGATATTGTGAATTATAAAGAACATAATAATACATGAGACCAATCCCCAAAATCACCCCTCGCACGATAAAATAAAAAACACCCTCAGGAAAGATTTAGGGGTAGATCCCATAGCAATAAACCCAATATATCTTCCAACTATAGGCTACTAGAAAGTGCATATTATATTTAGTGTAGAAATTGTTCTCAGAAAATTATTTCACTATGCCAGGTTTCCATGTCTCATGTATAAAGTGGGTGATCCAACTGATGCCAACCGATCATCTAATCAGATGCACATATAATAATAATAATAATTTAAAAATAATTCTCACTTTGAGACACCCCAAGTATTTGTCTCTAACTTTAAACTCATAGGCCTCTAAGGTTTCCATACCAAGAATATCCTTTTTTACATAAACCAAATGGGTTATGAAGATTCCATAGTGAGTAAATCCCACATATATAGTATATCCAAGTAAATTCAATAATCCAACAAGGTTTTTTATTATAAACATTTTCACCGTTTTTTAGAAAGGATCCAAACCAGTATCAAGTACACTTCATAAAAACCACAACTCTTAAAGGATATAAATCCACCTACTCAAAAGAAAAAATCATTATTTTTTATTTCACAAATAATAAAGTAAAATTAAATTAATGAATTCATTTCACAATTAAAAACCAAAATAGCTTACATTAAAATTAGAAAAAGGCTACGCATCTTCTTCACGTGTGAAATATTTTTGAAAATAATAATACACATTTCATTCCAAACAAAAACAATTATAAAACCCTTTCAAGAGACCCAAAATCATACTTCCATATTCCCCTATACATTTATAAAATAAATCATGCATTAAATACCACAAACTACCCACAAAATTCAACTAGGAATTTCATCTAAAACATGGTGTGCAATAATTAGAAGAAATTATATTTATCATTAAATAAAAAATAAAACACAAAATTTCACACCAAATACTTTATCCCAAATATCACATATCAATGTATAACATGTAATGAAGTTGAAAAAAGAAAGAAACTAATGAATCTCCAAATAAAACGAAACTGCACAGGAAACCTACCTCAATCTCTGGGTGCTTCAACAACACAAACATGAGACCACGCCATAAGGGACCAAGGAATAAAGAACAATCCCATGTAACCTAAAAAAAGAAACCCCAATATAAATCAAGCTGAAAACAAACCCTAGGTCAACATGAACATAGGATGAGGATAACTCAAAATAAAGTGGAACAATAATGAATAGAGAGGATATGAGAAGATATTACCTTCAGAAATCGCCCCAAATCCTAGAATAAACCCTATATCCACACCAATAGAGGGAGGATGAGGCTTGAAGAACCAATTAGGAGCCTCATTTGGTTATAATGAACTCGGATAAGGGAGATATGGTCCAATTAGGTCTAAAATCCCAAAAGGAAAAAAGGAGTAAATTTACACATTTTAAGATTGGGAAGCTCATACGATTTGCGCACATAGTATACCAAACAGCACACCAACTGTGACACCCTGAATGGTGTTATTGTGGTGGCTCCATGGGCCTAGGGTTTCCACCTCCATGATTTATTGATCAACATTTCAAGGTGATGTAATTGTCCACCTCTCTTTATTCATTCAAGTATGTCCTTATTATGTGTCTTCAATGTGTCCAGATTCCTCAGTTTTATTCAGTAAATTTTTTTTATCCTCTAAACTTCCCAATTTATGTTTTATTAATTAGAGACCTTGGTTTCCTATCATTATTCCCTTTCTATGATCCACAATTTTTACAGTGATGCTTCCAAAATTTAGTAAGTGGAATTATTTTCTCCTTCTTTTTTATTCAAGCCCTTCCTTTTGTGAGTTTACTTATTTTAAATGGTTATTTATTTTTATTTAATTTTGATGTTCCTCCAACTTCTAAAATTGTGTTGAAATAATGGGATTCCTTAATTCCATATGATTATTCCCTTCTCATAAGCCACAATGTATACCATAGTTTTTTATTTAATTCTTTTCTTAACATTTCTCTTTTCTACATGAGGATTTTTCATATTATAAATATGCAAATATCATCCATGGGAATTCACCTATATGTAAACATGTATTTTATATTATTTTAATTACATATATGAAACTAATACTCCATTTTCATGGGTTAAAAAATTTTGTTCAAGATATTAAGCACATTTTACACAATGATTTTGATATGAAACTCGATATTTGTTTCCACTGTTTTATGATGAAATGTCATCCTTTATGATCAGTGTGGTTCAAATGATTTAATAATTATTAAGGGTATTCCATGATAGAAATCTAATTATTTTGATAAATAATTAATCTCTAAATATGTTATTCTTATAATAAATTGGTGAATAACCTTGATAATTATCATTTGTGACACCATGGGGATGGACCTTCGTGATATACTTATGAATGTCATGTTTCTATTTTGTATCCACATATAAATGTTTTGATTCTTATAATTTACATTATTATATTCCACATATTCATATGATAATTCCTTATTTGGATGTATCCTACAAACATGCTAAGTGTTTCCTTTTTAAATTCCCTTAATCTACGTTATAATAACCACTTTCTTTTGATGTATGTCCCGAAGAGATTACCTACAGTGATATTAATTAGGATATAATGACAAGGAGTCTTCCAAAATAATTCAATAATGCTTATATTTAAATTATATTTTTTTAATTCATGTAATATGTACCTAATTTCTAAGACACTAATCCTAAAAGATCCTCTGAATTTTTAAATGTTGTATCCTGAAAAGAAATATTTATGTAATAAAAAATAATGTTTTCTATATCTATAAAACTATCAAATATTCCATATACAATATGGCACAAACTATACTGAAAATATCTCATTGTTTATCATTGCATAACTTTCCATTTTTTTATTATATTTCCCTTCTACAACTACATATTTGAATAGTTATTATTTAATGACACAATGAAATCATAGTGCAATATATTTCCCTTAAAAAATTAAATTTTTAGAACTTTATTTCATTATAATATCAAAATTAACATGTTTTAATTACTTATTGTTTCATAAGTGTTTTCCGATTCAGTATCTGACAGGTTTAAAACTTCTATGAATCTATTATAAAGATCAATCCTTCCAAAAAACACGTAATAAATATAAAATTTGTCATAATGAACTCATTTATTATGTTAATAAATGTTATTAAATTATACACATATGTAAGATTTAAAAATCCCCTGAATGTACACTATTTTTTATCCAAAAGCATTAATATCCACATCATGGTGTGAAAAAATCATCATATACCAATAGTAGTCATTATTATTTTTAAAATAAACTAATTATTTATGAGGTTAAATGTCATGACATACCCCTACTAGAAACCCATACTAGGTATGTAGTGAAAATGAGAGTGGTACCTAAATTCGACTGCCTATAAGACAGGACTTGGGGACCAAAACTGACATTACAATCATGCATATATTGGAGGTATTTCCCTACTAATCTCTTAATCATAATATAAACATCTAGTAAATCCCATAAATTATAAAATAAAACCCACTCCATGATGTATAAAAGTATGAAAAATAATTAAGTTCTCTTAAATAAAATACCAAAATCAGACTCCTATGAAAGTGATAAAAACACTGATCAAGACCTTTATAAGATATTATAATCTATCATTATCACTAACACCCTCATATAAACAAATAAAACAGATTCATAAATATATATGGGATAGAATAAAGTTATACTTAGTATAATCCTACATAAAACACTTTATTCAGATGTGAAGGAAGTGTACTGATTCATTAATGAAAAAATAACAAAACCAACCCACACCTATTCTAGGTCAACTATCACACAACCTTAATAAGTACCGGTCAACCAATAAAACATCAATGTATATAAACATTGTATCATTGGAATTTAAGTTAACATGGTACTCAATGAAAAATTTCCCATTGGTCTGATTACTCTAATGCTCTAATGACATACATCAAATGCTTGGAACCCTTAAATATAAAAACATAACAACATATCCTCATATCACAATGAAAATACAAATAACACACCTAAAATCCAAAAAAATTAGTTTAAAAAAATAGTAAGCTAGATAGATTCCTTATCATTCAACACCAAGATTTATGAAAATTGTGATATATTATAAAAATAATATTATTTAAATGTGGCCATTATAACCTATACATTAAATTTGGGATATAAATAGGAATAAAAAAATTTTGAAAAAAATTTATAAATCACTTATATAATAAAACATATATTGGTTAATTAAAATGAAATAAAATTTTTAATAATGTCATTTTAGGCTTCGTAAATATGTTTTTTCAAAAATTGTTCTAATTCTTTTATATTCACTAACATTATAATTAATTTCTATATTATTTTAAGAATTTTATTTTTGTATAAAAATAATTCTTTTAAATCATCATTTCAATATTAATTTAGGGTTAATTTATGAGGTTTTTCTCATATGATTTATTTATTAAGAAAAGTGATGAATACATATTTTTGTAAAAAAATCATTTTTTCACTAAATTAAATAAATTAAATTTTTATATATTTTTTTAATTTTATCATAAAGTAACATCAGTCTCATTTAATTAAAACCCTATTTAATTAAATGTCATTTAGTATTATATATCTTTTTGTATGAGTCCATTTTTATGTTTAAAAACCCATTTTTCTAATATCCATTTTTGTTGAGTTTTGTTAGTTTTTATTTTAATTTAAATCAATCACATATCTAAATATAATCTGATAAAATTTATTCCATAATTGGAAATATAATTTCCAAATTTGATAATTTTCCACTTTCATTTTTATTTAATAGTAATCGTAACCAAGGTTAAAATTGAATACTATGGTAAAAGATAAAATGGATTAATGGGGGGTTAAACTAAAAAGATAGGTGTTGAAATTAGATTGAAACATTTCCAAATAATATGATATATATATATATATAATATCTTCTTAATTCTAAATTATTCTAAAATGTAGATACATGGATTGAGTATGACATTAATATATTTTATTTTATTTTTTTGAAAATTTCATATATTTCCTCTACCTCCCTTATAAAAAGAATTGACAAATCCTCTATTAATCTGACATAATGATTATTATATATTTTCAAAGAAAAAATTCCATATTAAAATCCCTCCCTATGATCCATTTTTCTTGATTTCTTTATAATACCAACCTTATAATGCTTATGTTATAAGCCAAAGAAGGTTTTCCAAAGAAATGGTATACCACTTAATCAAGTGATTTGATTTTATTAATTCATATAACACATAGAATATAATGATAACAAATTTTATAAAATAACATAATTATCTCCCATATTCTTATATTTCATTAATTTTGTTGAAAATTTATATTTGTCTCATTCCCCATCAAATGATACGTGAAAGCAACATTTATGTATACGTGCAGAATACTATCTCTCAAAGTGATGTATTTAATTTTCATAACAACAATTAATGTATGGATATTATGATGGATATAATGTGAATATAAATTATTTATGACATAATAGTTATTTTTTAATTATTATATTTAATTTACCTTCTTACCCTTCATCCTTTGAAAAAATATAATGTCGCATGTACCAACATGTGGGATACCACCACTATGGAAAAATGTGATTAGTTTTTCATGTTTTACTTTCATGAATGATTATAAATTTGTATATAATCAATATATTAGATATTTATATCCGGATTAAGATTTTTTTAGTTGATGTAACCTTGTGCAAGATTCATGCTCTAAAACCACTGAACTGAAAATTTATTTTAAAAAGACCAATTGCCATTCAAAAATATATATTTTAATAAATAATTATTAGAAAATTGGTGATGAAATATTAGAAATGTATTAAATAAGATACTATAAGTATTTATATGTTTATTTTATAGATTTCTAAATAATTTAAATTTATTATATATGTGGTTAAAATCACTTAAAATCAAGTCAAACTTTAGGAAAGGGTTTATTTCATATCCTTATTTATGATTTTTTATGTTTAAGATTCCATTTATAGAATTACATGATCTTCCTTTAGAAAACCCCATAAATTTTATTCTCCTATATGTATTTATATTTTTTAAACAAATTTAATTTTTTTCTTATCTTTGGTAATTAAGAGGATGAATAGAAAATTTTAAATAAAAATAGCTCATATTTTTTACAGCCAGGTTTTGTTTTCTTCAATGTACATATTTTTTTTAAAATGTATTCTATTTTTTAATATTTTAAAATGATTTATTAAATTATTTTTTCACAATTTTTAACATTATATAAAATGAATTAAAAGGAATATTCTTATCATTTTAGAAACAATGAACTTTTTTCTGAACATGTGAACAAAATCATTGTTTTCATATAAACTATATGAACCACTTTTCATACCATAATGAATATTATTTTTTATGAAGGTTTGTTAAACATTTCCATGGTTACATTAGAAAAAAAATTCCATAATATTTAAGAAATATTTATATTTTAAATATGTAATTTTAAAATGAAAATGGTATTTTCCTCAAGAATTATGTCAGTGATCTTTTAAACAAATTTTCATCTATGTCAAGATATAATGATGAAACATATGTATTACTATAGGTAAAAAATAATTATACCATCCATAATATTTATATTGATTTATTATGTTCATTTTGACTAGGAAATTATTAGAAACTAGTATTTTAGTTCACTGGATATGAATAATTATTTATTATTAAAGCATGTTGGTTATGTCGAATTTTTTATTGATATGATTAATGTATTATACTTATTAGTTTATGAGAGTAAAAAGATATATATCCCATTAATTAGTCGATATGTATCATGAGAAAAAATATGTTGGGTATTCATCATATTATAAACCAATTTATATATGATTTCTTCTCACAAGTCCTTGAGGGGTTTTTAATGATTTCTGACATTAAGTATTCCATCCGTATGAAATAATTTATGAATCTCAATCTAATTATTTGAATAATTATTTAATCCATTATAATTTTATATCTAAGGTGATTTTTATATTAATTTATTTGATCATCATTTAATCTTTTCATACTATTTATGACTTTTTTATTCTATGACAGCTTCAATTTTATGCATTCCCTTACTCGGAATCTAGGATCACCTTTTATTTCATTCCATTTCTTAGGATATAAATATGGATTTTTTGAATTATTTAAAGGTTGTGAGTATATTAATTATGCAATTATTTTTCCAATATAACATGGAAATAATGTATATATCTTGATTTACAAGAAAACTAAAATGAGAAATCTTACAAAGTGACATCACTTGAATTTTAACCAATATTATAAAGTAACAACCAACTATGGGTTTTTGGAGTTGGGATGTTATAATTACAATTAGATAATGTTTAGTGGGATCCTTGAGGCCTATATTTATAAAACATGTATTAGGGAAAATATTTATACGATAGATTCTAGGTATAAGTCTAAATAGAGGATAATGATTTTTTTAAGTAAAGAAATGTGTGGTTGCATAGAAAATGCATCCATGACTAGATACTAGAAATTTGAAATGGTTGTGGAATAGATAATACCAGAGGTAAAAAAACTATAAATGGTGTTTTTTGTATTAATGTGATCATAAATGGTGTGTGGGGAGTGGGATAAATAGTATACACATTGTAAGAAACTTTTGGTGATATTGTTTAGTTAATTTACATTTTAATTTTTAATAATTATGAAGAATGAGAGGGAAAAATATATGGAAACCTATGATATACCATATTGATATGGGATAAAAATACTGTGTCTTGGTTTGATATGTCAATGGTTTATCAAAAGCATAAATTTATATATACCATATAGAAATAAAATACTTTCATACATAAAGTCAACATCTTTTTAGTTGAATATACATTACATATCAGTATTATGCATGTGAGAACATCAAAGGCGTAGTGTATTTGGAATAATGGATAGATAAACACCTAGAACATAAAAATTATACATCATTTCTCAATAATTTCTTCAAAATTAACACCCTTCATAGTCATAACATACTGAAACCCATTCTCTATAACCTAGGGAAGAGAAAAATAAGAAAAGGATGAGATCATATTATCAGTAATGGTAAACATATTATATATCCATAAATCACTATAAGTAATAATTAGATTAGAACAAGGGTATGAGAACATGATATTAAAATTGGAATATAATACACATTAATTTATAGATCATAATCATAATACATGTCAGGAATTTTTATAAATCTAAAGGCATAAGACATAAGAGTGTGGAATCATCAATAATTGATCATGAGCCCTGAGAATATATCATATGAATAAATATTTTTTTGGAATAAACATAAGAAAATAAATCCATAGCCACAGTAAATTCGTATTTCCAAGACAATTATAATGGATTGGGTACACTTTCAATTTAATTATTTCATTAGATAAGGTTCACTCCCAATACTATCTTATTGGAAAAATACCCTTTTTATAGGGTTGAAACCCCATTATTGTTCGAATTATATCATTAGATATCATTCTTTATCCAATGAATTTTATAGCTCTATAAATCTGGGCCCTCCAATAGAATAGTGAAAACCATACATATATGTGAAACAAGATCATAAAAAATCTATCATATCATCAAATCAAAACATGTGTAAGGGATATGGGTTTCATAAAATTTCATCATCATAATTATATAAAAAATATATAATGAATTACATTGGTAAAATTGGATAATATCCCCTGTAAATTTAAAGTTATATAAAATCATTTTGTTATAAATAAAATTACCTTTTCAAAATCCAAAGAATATTTAAAACATAAAATAAAACTTTTATATAAAATTAATTATTAAAAATATAAGAAAATTTAAAATATTAAGGGAAAAATTTTATTTTAGGATAATAAAGGAAAAGTAAAAAGGAATAATTAAATAAAATATTATTTATGATGATGGGTTAATTCATTCATACATAATTTCATAAAATATAAATTCCTATCACATTTTATCTGAAAGCCAAATGTCCCACATTTGGAAAATGATAAAAAGGATTATTTTAATCCTTGGAAAGGAAATTTAAATATATTCGCAAAGTAAATTAAATAATATTTCTATAATATTAAAATCATTATGAAACAATTTTAATGAAAATATGGACATATAAGAATATAATAAAAATTGAAGTGAAAAACAAGGTTTCTTTTCCTTAAAAGTATTTATTCGGTCTAAAGAGTACATTATGGAAGTAAAAAATAAGAGAGACATAAAATATAAAAAAATAAAAATATGATATTGAAACACATAATATTTGGAGATATATGACATTTAATATCATCGTTGTAAAATTTTAGCATAAATAATCTCAGTAAAAATGAAATTGTAACACAAAACTCTTAGACCAAGCCCATCTTGCTTCATAAGCGATATAAACTCTTATATAATATATTTACCATTAATTATAATTCTATAAAATAACCATAATAAAACACATGAAACCATAAATTTTCAACTTATAACCTACTTTCACTAGTTTATTAACAATCATTCATTATCATCATCATTCAAGTTGTTAACTACTTCATTTTTATTTAAGTTTCTGTTACATTGTTAAATTCCATGCACATTGATCTTGTTTCCTTCATCTAAATAATTTCAATCATGATATTTGTATAATATATATTCATTATATACCTAATTATAACCATATATAAAAATTGGTGATGAAAAATGAATTACATCACTATGTGAAGATGAAATTTTTTACTCAAACAAGAGTGATGTTTTAATTTTTTATCGATGGAATAAAATAAATATCTATATTAAGTAACCATTAAAGAATAATTATTATAACATACATATAATATATAAATATTTAACATACCATATAAAATAATCATGAATGATGGTGGTGAAAAATTATTCGCATTTCTACATGGAAGATGTAGTCCACATGTACGCACAAATAATATTTTAATGTCAAATTTTTTTGAGAAAAGATTGTAAATAGGTGTTAAATGACCATAATAACATCTAATTATATTTATTATAGTATATTAAACCTTTTTTAAGGATAAAAAATGTTTATAGGTAGTAGAATAAGTTATAAAATTGGAACATCTTGGTTAATATCTTAACCTCTTAATTAAGAGACATATTTTGGATTAAAATGTAATCATTGATGAATTGATATTAGGATAAGTGAAAAAAGTTATACTGATAAGGGAATTATTCTAAGAAAGTTTTGGATTAGATATTTTTAGACCTATAAGGTTCAAATGGGTTGAATACATGGGGTGAAAATGCACCCTTTTATAGGTGAGGGGAGGGACATACATATAATTTCTTAAAATATGTAAATTATATAAGGCCTATATCATGGGATAATGGATAAAAATGTATAGATAAAATAAATTATGATAATATAAGGTTTCAAATATTCAAAAAATATGAATTATATTGTTCTTGTTGGAAATGCTACCATTTTCTCTTGGTTTAAGACCCTTTAAACTCATTTTGGCTTTAGCAGTGGTAAAACAAATTTATTATTCATACTATTGAGTATGAAAAAACTTAATTTTAATGAATTAGATTATATTAATTATGATGATTTCAAATATTTGTTTAATTATACTATATTAAATTTCTATAAGTTGAATAATTTAATTTTAAATAAGCCCACAACCTTCCATGAAAACTTGTTTTAATTGAATAAATCTTTAGGCATAAAACATTATTTTATTTCATTTAATTCCATTAAAAACAATAAAATGAATGGTAAAATTTACTATAAAATATATTATATAAAATTTTTATTAAAACCATTAATAAATAGAGGATAAATTATATTTTTAAGATAAAAACAAAATGTGTGCATAAAAATAGTTATTAAAAAATGTGTTCTTAAGACCATAAATGAACTTATAACCAAATAAATTATAATGATTATTATTATTTATTTAATTACATTATTTAAAATTAAATTAAATTAAAGTTAATTTAATATAAACTTCAAATGATAATGGTACTTTTACTTGAAAAGATATCACAGTTTTTGTTAAAATCCATATTTTTATCTATTCTAAAAAAAGTAATCCTTTTATAAAAACAAATTCTAATAATTATCCCTAAGATAATGTTAATATATTGATATTTGAAATGGTATTAATATAATCAATAAAATATTTACAAAAATTAATTATATTAATTAAATGTTTTCATGAAAAGATGAGATAAACCCCCATTTTTAATGATAATATATGTTTCAAAAGGATAAAGACATTATAAAAATTTGAGTACCTATTTATTATTAATTAATCAATAAATTTTTGTTATTAAAAATTTATATTCATATTTTTTTATAAAGTGGTTATTATTATTCATAACATCTAATTTTAAGTATATGTTATAACTATTTACTATATTACAGTTCAGATAAACTCGTTGTTGCATGTAAGGGATGTTATTGAATAAAAAATGTTTGTTTCAAAGGAAATACATTAAAGTATAAGGGTGTAACATTATGATCACTTCCAAATTAATCTCAAACTCAAAATTAATTTAATATATTACAAATAAATAATGATATATTTTATTCATCACATCCTCATAATCCCATGTATCATCCTCAAATATATGATTCCTCTATGGAATGTTAACTAGTCAAGTAGTCTTGTTCGAAGTACATTTTATCTATGATATAAGATTTCAACTATTTTGTATTCATAGAAAAGATAATGAACCATTTTTATACCCTTTAGGTTCATTACATGTGAAATATCCTTTATGTACTTCCTCCAAAGGGATACATGGAATACATCATGAAAATGAGAGAGATTTGTTGGGAGTTACAGCTGAAATGCTAGAGTCCCAACTTGATCAGTAATCTTGAAGGGACAAATATACCAAGGGTTGAGATTTACCATTCATTAAAATTATAAAAACCATTTTATATATGGAAATTCATATGAAAACTTTATAACCATAATTGAAATCCAAATATAACCGATGATGGTCAGTATAACTCTTCTTTCAACTCTGATTTCCACTGATGTGTTTCTAAATGGATAAAACCTTCTATGTCATTTACTAAGATATACCATGTCCTAATATATATTTTCAAAAACTTCATTCTAGAATATTAGATTTTTATACTTCCTTAAATATTGATCTTCAAGAGGAGCCATATAAATGCATGAGTGAAATATATTTTTGTTAGAAAAACAGAATAGAGGGAGTTTTTTATCCCAATATCATTTAAAAGATATATAATATGACCCCCCAGTATATACACTTTGGTTTTAATGGTCCTATTATACTAACCATATACCTAAGGATTATAAGAAGTATTAAAACACAATTCTATATCTAGAATGTACAAAAGGATTCTCGAGGACAATGAGTTAAACCACATATCTGGATTAGAAACAATATAATGTGTTTAACTATGTAACATTTCCACTTACATAATGTATATCTTAAAAATATAATCATCATAGAATTCATATATAATATAAATGATATTTTTAACTCTATGAGTTGATTAAAAACATCCCAAAGAGCATTATGCCCTTTATAATTTATGGTGAGTCTGATGATAAAATCCACGATGATGTTTTTGTTTAAATTTTCAATTAGGTAATTTTTATAGCATACCCTTAGATGTATTTATCTTGACATTCATAGGTGGACTCTTTCGATAGATTCGTCTTTGATGCATGGTATTTTCAGGATCGTGCTACGGTATGTCTACTCGATCATTTCCATATTATGGTTCACTTCACCTCATCAGGCTTGTTCCAAGGCGCCACACGGATTTAATGGAATCCACTTCCATCTTCTTCGGTGGTCATATAATCTTAATATAAAGTAGGATACTCATCCAATGGTGATATGGGTATGTTTCCCACAACTCCCCTTACCTTTTAAAAATTCATCTTTCATGTGTTTTCTTGGGAACTTGGTCGGCCATTACATGTGTTCCGATAGTATAATGAACGTGGTTTTCCATATTATTTTTCCTCTCATATGTGTTGAAGTTGATGTCTCAAATCCGCAGTTGGACTGGGTTTGGATTATGGTCAGAGAGGAGTTTAGTTACAAACAATCGGTTGTCTATAAATCTAGGAGGGATTTATATATCTCTTATAGATGTATGGGCCATCTCTCCCTAGTGTTCCATAGAGAATGGGATGCCAATCAAGGGTTCTCTGTTTCAAAGATCCATAAGAATATTTCTATAGAAACTTCCAACAAGAAGGTGATGGTTCATATGACCCCTTCGGGGAATACTAGAACAATGGGTTGTGGTGATGATCCCTTATACCCATGCTACTATGCAGATGTTTTTAATATCAGGTCATTTCCCAACCAGTGGAAGTGAAAAGAAACAAGGACCTTGATATCGTAGTTTGTGACTCTTTGCAACAGGATACTGCTACTAGTCTGGGAGATCAAAAAATTTCATCCAACAGCCCAAGTTATATCCTTGGGAAGGAGAAGCGACTTTAGGAATAGACCCCGGAATTTTCTAGTGTGCTTATGGAGGTGCATGTTTCTCCCTGCCTAAATTCATTTTTTCCTCAATAACTTGATGAACCAACTAAATCTATACAGATCCAAAACGTGTTCTCCTAGATGGATGCATACGATAAGGAGAATGTTGATCCTGATAGACGGAAAAAATACATTCCATGATATAAAATGAAGAAACTCTAGTCAATATCTTCTAAGGATATCAAGTTAAGTGAAAAATAAGCAGATTTCCACCTGATGACAGCTTATGATCCAGGACTCCAAGGGGACATGACGGCTAGGTCAAGCTCAAGGAATGGTAAGCAAGGAATTCATGAATATGGGAATGTTCTAGTTCTAATGGGGGGCGGAAAGACCTCGTAAAGACTACTCGAATATTCCAAAAACAATTGCTGTTATATCTTTATGTAAGTCCAATAAAAGGAGAGTAAAATTGTATCAAGGGAACCATCTAGTGAAGAAGGTGTTTTGAAACTACATGGTATGTTGGGAAAGATATATCTAAATGTGGAAATTAAGGCTCCTAAAGGTGATGAAATTGTTCTGAAGTTGGAATCACTTACAGATAGGGCCTTAAATAGAATGGCAGGTATGGTTGAAGCAAAAAATAGTGATTTTTTGGAGATAGTTCTTCACTCTAAAGAAGAAATGTTAGAAAAATATTTCAATATCAATTCTTCAAGGGGATTTTTCGATATAATATATGAGAGACTAATTAAATTGGACATGAATGAAGAGAAAAATGTGTGGATCTAGAAATAGGACCACATTTTGGTGAATGGTGTTAATGAAAGGAAGATCAATATAGAGGAATACATCTGGGCCAGAGACAAGATGGCTGGAAATTTTGAAGATCTTCTAGAGAATGTCCCAGATTTGGAGGTATCCCTTCTTAATTGGGGGCTTTATAGGTTGGTTGGATCTAAAATAATGAGTCTTGTTTTTAATGATTTTTTTTGTTTCCTACTATGGTTAACCCCTTTGCTTTGGATTCTCCCTGTTTTCACACTTTTTCTACAAAAGCATTTTTGGTATAAAAATTTTATTTTCAGGTCAGGTCTATCACAATCAAGGTTGAACATAAGAACATTTATCATATTATTTTAAAACTCCACATCCTCATTTCATTCATGTTTAATATTAAATGGATAGATTCTTGAATTCCCATTTGATCAAGATAAGATTTATCACCTTCCTTAATTACTTCATAGCACAACCTTTTAAAATCAACAAATATTGGTTCTTTTGTGATCTCTATCTAATATATTCTTTTATGGTCCTTTGACTCAAATAATAAGCTACCTTTTATCTTTACTAGGTTTGTTAATATATTGAGAAGTAATAATCATTAATCAAAACCAACCATATTTTACATATTTAACTCTTTTTTGATAATGTATACATTAAAATTTTATGATCAGAATATATGTCATGCATTTCTTTAAAAAGATAATTCTTGTAGTAATTAAATTCAATGATCATCATTGTTAACTTCAAATCATGAGTTGGGTAATTTTTCTCATTAAACATAAATTTTCACGAGGTATAAGATATAACGACATCATTATGAAAAATACAAAAAACCAACACCTTTTTTTGATGAAACACCATAAATCACAAAAACCATCACAATTTTAGAGTATTGAGGCCATAGGTTCACTGAACATTCATCTCTTCAATTCATTTAAACTTTATTTCCATCCATCAGTATAATGAAACATAACTCCCATTTGAGTTAAATTTTCTATGTGAAATATATATATCACTGAGAAATCCTTAACAAATCATCGATAATACCCAAACAATATAAGAAAACTATGAATATTCGTTATAGTTGTTGTTTTGGGTGATTTTTCAATAAATTTAGTCTTTGATGTATCCACTAATATACCCTCACTTGAGATTTTATGACCCAAGGAATGAAACTTTTATATCCAAATTTCACAATTTGAATAAAAAACATTAAAATTATCATTAATTAGGGTATATGTTAAATTCAACAAGTGATATTCTTCATCCCCCATTATCATAGAATAAAAAAAATAATCTATATAGAATACCAAAAAATTATCAAGGTAATATCTAAATATTCTATTCAATAAATACATTCATATAGTTGGTGAATTAATAAGACCAAATGGAATTAATATAAATTCCAAGTGTCCATATCATAATCAGAATTCTTTCATGGGTATGTCTTCAAATTTGACCCTAAATTTATAGTATCCAGATAGAAGATCATCTTTAAAATAATATTTAACTCCTCATAATTTGGATGAAAATCATCAAAATAGGGTAAATGATACATATTGTGGATGTTTATCTTGTTAAGTTATTTCTAAATAATATATAGTCACATTGACCCATCATTTTTCATACAAAAATTATAAGTGCACCACAGGGTTATGTACATGTTTCTAAGAATCCCGTATTAATATTCTCCTCGATTTACATTTTTAATTCATGTAAATCATTTGGGTTCATTATATTTATATTCATTGATATCTATGTAGCACCAGGTATGAGTGACTTTCCTAAAAGGCATCATTAATTCTTCTGGGCATGGGTCAAAATAAAAATTTATATAGTCTCAAATTGTACAAACTACAAAGGCATAGTATAGAAAACTTTTGGGGTCAAACCCATAAAGAGTGGGGAATGATTCTATAATAATTATTACCTAATGTTTAGGTTATTCCAATTTTAGTTTTATTTAATTAAACAAATTATGAAATTAATATAAATGAATTAAAATAAAAAACCATAAGTGAGGGGAAATTAGTTTCCATGGGCAGTTTTGCTAAAAAGAAATCATGAACGCGCATGAAAAATATTAATAATCAATGTCTACATAATCAATCATATTTAATCGATATAATAGATGGTAAAACCCTTTCAGTATACCCTATAAACTCAATTCATGGTGGTCTGATGAATTAAAATAACTATACTATATTAAGATCGGATTTCAAATGCGAAATAATAGTCACATTTAATGTTCATGAATTAATTATCTTAATCATGTTGATTTTTTATGATATTAAACACACTTGGCCCATGATTTAATAGTATATAAGCAAATAATGAGTTGAAACATGATACCAACTAAATATAATCATTTCTCAGAATAATAATTTAATAAAATAATTTGACACGCACCCATTTCAACTAATCCCACTCACCCCTGTGGATTTAGCTAGTCATCATTGTGTAATCACCAATGATGAATGAAATGTATTACATAGGTAATATAATAGATGATTGGTAATGAGAACATAATGAATAAAGTAATGAGAATATAATTAATATAAATAGAATTTGACATTACTTGGTAGATTAAGAAAGAAAAGAAAAGATAAAAATGAAAAAAACCTATCTACGGTAGGCTCCCAGTGGTTCTGCCTCCAACATGGAATAAAATACAATTTCTCCTAGCCATCACCATTTATTTATATTCTTGTAAGTCATCATTGGGACTCCTATAGTAAAACACAAACTTCAATAGCTTAAACGGGTCAAATGATTTCATAAAATTCCATCAGAAGATACACTGTAAATCAGCGTTTTTTACTGTATCAGGGTATTACACAACGTATAATGGGTACTAACATCATTTAATGTTGATCCATGATTTTCTGCAAAGATTTTTAATCTGTGTGTATCTCACTTGAATCTCATCAAATATTTTGAATTTTGACCCTTCTTATTTTGTGTAACAGGATGTCACATCCTGTAATGATAATTCAAAATCGGATTCATGACTTGCTTCTCGGCTTGCATCATGTGGTGAAATGAAACTAAATTTTTTTTAATGATGTATCAAGATGTGTAAAAAGTTATTTTAGCACCAAAATCTTTGTTTAGTCCTACTTCATCAGTTTCAGGACTCGAGAAGTGCTTTGTAATCATTATCAAAATTTGGTGTCATCCTACTTTACTTCTCTCATGAAGTGAAGTGTTTTTCTATTCCTTGATTTCCATGTTTCCATCATATATCTTGAATAGTCAATATTTCATAAAATTTCACAAAACATTAATATCACGAAAAAATATGATATTAATTCAACTAATATTCAATGAATTTATATATAAAAACACATCAATAAATGTATACAAAATATAGTTATCAATGTGTTCTACAAAAAAATTAAACTTCATGATTCAGAGGAAGACGGGCCAACTATTCTAGAAGTACATCAAAAAAATAAAAATAATAATTTCATTTAGGTTGATTTCATCCCGAACAATTTGAGATAAATGACCACTTTTGAATAGGAATAATGATCCATGAAATGGATGTAATATATTTTGGATTTCTAAATTTATCCTTTCACTAATAAACAATCATACATTTATTCAGAATATAAAATTTTACTTCCCTTACTCAGTAATTGATAGGTACTTTATATAAATACTTCCAATTCATGTCCAAAATCACATTAAATTCAACTTTAGAGAGAATAATAAGTAATTAAGGGAGTACATTCTAAAAAAATTCAATCAAACATGAATCACATACCGAAGATGTGATAATTGCACCAATATAAGTTTTTTCTACTATATCAACAACTAAAAATTTAGGATAAGAATCAACATTATTAATTAATATTCATCATATAAAGGAATTCATATATATATATAATATAAAATAATATACTTCTATATTGACTGTACCTATCACCACCTCAACATCATTTTTTCTACTTTTAATCAATTATTATGCTAATGTGGTTTTTTTACTACGAGAAACCATTAATCAGATTGATCAATAATATAATGTCTTGACTGAGCTCTCTCTAATAACAATTTGCAGATAAGTCTCCACATTTCCTTATGTAAATCTCCCCTTATGATAGAGACTTATGAATTGAGGTGATGTTCTAATGATGGAATAGTGTGGAGACAATACCCCTTGTATTAGTTTCAAAAGAGAGAAGAATTATAATAAGTAATCAAGCAATTGAATAAGATAAATAACTGGAAGAATAAGACACTGATAAACTAACCACCTCCAAATATACAACCATGCATTCCCACATGATAATAAAATATACAATCTATAATGAATATAAATGTAATACGTAAAATTACTTGCATAAATAAATGAAAATATCACCAAAGGCTATCTCCATGAGCATCCTGAGGACCAAATGAGTCTTGTTCTCCTAATCCCCTGTGTTTAGGAGTAACCGCACAATGAATAATAGCAAAAATCCAAATCCAAAATCCAAACCCTTTTACAATTATTGTAATTGGTTTCCGTAGACCAACTAATTTTACTTTTATTACAAGTGTATTCAATCTATTGAATATTAATTAAACATATTATTACATATTGTTCATATTTCATCATGAATTTAATGTAATATTGTACTAGATTATTTTCCACATAGATATAGTCATAGGAGTTTCCTGCTATGATGAGAACCTTGATGTCCTACGACAATATTCATATTATAGTTCTACAGTTAGATAACATACTATGATGGTATAAATAGTATATAAAAAATCATATATGAGTACTCTTGAGTGGATAAGAAATATTCTCTTGAAGTTATCACATGGTAATCTCCAAGATGGGATATTATGATAGCAAACCCACCAGTATGAATTTTCCATGTATCATTGTCATTGGATATTCTTATTTGTGATCATGTTAATGGACCTTAGACTTTAATATTATCAATGGTGCATGTCATGACTCACAAACAATGATTTACTGACAAAAACTGTCATCCCACATGTTGGTAGGAAGTAGGGTATGTTTTGTGAGTCAAACATGACATGTAATTATTAGATATGTTAAGGATGGGTTTTTCTATTACATATTTATGGGAGTTGATATCTTGGATCGTTGTTTAGAATATAACTATCACATCAATTCCATGATCATGGTGCATCAATGTGATTATTTCATATAGTCAAGGAAATATGTAATGAGAATATAGGATGATGACACCATCATGAAACCTACATGATGAGATATTGTGATAAAGGGATTATATTGCATTGTGGGACTTTATATGTTTTTTTTGACATGACAACATTAAGGTTTTTCTATCAGGTTCCTAGACCTATTGCTAGACAGTGATCTTGGACTTGAGGAAAGCCCTCCTAATGGTAATGAGGAAGAATCATATAAGGTTTCACAATATATGTTTCTGTTGATCTTGAGTAAATTCAATTAGAATTTATTTAGTGAAAAAAATATTATTATCAATACTAAGGAATAATTTTAATAAACATACATAGTTTTCATAAATTAAATAAATATATATTCTCTGGTATTTGAATAAAAATATATTAATTTATTTTATTGAATATTTAATAAATATTTATTTCCCATTATGTGAATGAAATATTTATTTTTGAATAATATATTTATTCATGTATTGAATAAATAATGAGGAGTTCAAACAAACCAAGACCACATGCAATGATAAAAAAAATTACAAGCTAGGAAATATCATATATCTTTTGTTAAAGATGTTGTATGCAAAAAAAATGTACTATTATTGTTTTTTCATGGGGTATATTAAATGTTTTAATACTTCGTGAGGGTTCGCATACAATTAAAAAATATTCTACCCTAAACCTTACCATTATAAATTTATCATTATGGTTATTGTGTAGGTAATCAAAAAATTGAAAATTGTTTCACATAATGAATTACCTTTTAACTACTCTATCTATCTCCCTCTCAAGAATGAGAATGAAATACATATTTCTTCAAGACCAGAGATTAAGAAATCATGAATGAATAGTTCAAGATATTTTATTCACCGTGAGAGCACACATATATTAAGTGGCATTGCTCGGAGATCATTAGAGCATGTGTGGATCACCACTATAGGGATTCTACCCTTGGATTATTACATGTACAACAAAAGAAACCGTAAATGTTCCTTTTGTATGATTTAAATTCATAATAAAGAAAGAAACCTAAGATAAGGTCATTGATTTCATCAAATATAAATGAATAAATTATAAAAATAATGTGAATGATCCACTATTTGGGTTCTAGGAAATGATTTTTAAAGAAATTTAATTTATCCCATCACCCACCACACACTTATTCAGTGCTTGTAACCTATATGTGGTATCAATGGGGTAAAGTTTAAATTTATAAGTATTTATTTTTTTGTTGATCTATACATAATTGTGATTAGATTTTCATTTCACATTATTTTTTATTTAATACAATTTGAATTAACATGATTTCATATATGTTGACGCTCATTTTCATCACATTGTTTAATATAATTGAAAGGGAAATGACTTAGCACAAATTGATTCATCCTTTGAAGAAAACATCAAAAATCAACAAAGGAATGAAAAAGGAGTCAAATGCACATGTGTCGCGTAAGTTCCTTTACTGTCGTGAAAGTATACTTGCGCACTGCCTTATGGTCGTGCAAGTGACTTGAGCACCCTAAGTGATAACCGCTCGGGCTCTTCTCCAGCCTATAAATAGACCCGGTGGGCCCCCCATTTCAGGAGGAATTTTTCCCATAATTCAGATACAGAGCTCTAAACTCCCAAGTCTCTTCTTTAGGTCTTCTGAACACTTCTAAGGTAATTATTTACCTGGAATGGAAGGTCAAAATAATAGAAGTAAGTTATAAGTGTTATAATTCACTAACACTTGTGCACCTAAGTGTTTTACCCTTAAGGGAAATGGACACACTTGCGCGCTGCCCAACTTCTTCATCATAACTTTCACGCCATCTTCTGGAAAGCCTCTTGGGATAATTCTAAATTCTTCGATCAAGGATCCCCCATATATTACTCTAAGGGATGAAAATCGTGACGGTACCCATGTGTCACGCAGGTATACCTACACGACTATGACTTGCACACCCACACAGTACCTGCGTGCCTACCAGGACTTGCGCTCCCCTTCTATTTTTGGGTGCCCTTACTACCCATTTAACCCCTCTTATGTCATTCCACCTCTCCTATTCAAAATTTATTCTTCAAGACACTCTTTAAAGCCATTTTCTGGCATGTTTTCTTGATTGACTTCCTTATCTGAAAGGAATTCTGTGGTACATCTCTTAAAAACATAGTGATTCACATATCTTAATGTCACTAAAGTTAGAGAGTTCATTCATTCAAAATTATCCTTTAAGATGAGATAATCCTTAAACAATGGGCCTTTTTTCAGGAGTAAGACCCATTCATAATTCTCCTTAACATGGGACTCCTTTTCAGGAGTAATCCCCAGTTCAATTTCTCTTAATTTGGCCTCCTTTTTAAGAGTAAGCCCCAGTTCAATTTCTCTTGATTGGGCCTCCTTTTCAGGAGTAAGCCCCAGTTCCAAGTCCTCATTAATTTGGGCATCCTCGTCCGGAGTAATCCCCAACCATAATTCTCTTAACCTGGGCTTCCTTTTCAGGAGTAAGTCCTAGTCTCAAATATGGGCATCCTCCTTAGGAATAATCCCCAAGTACCTTAAATTCTCAAAGTCCCTTAACGTGGGACTCCTTCTCAAGAGTAAGCCCCAGTCTTAATTTCTATTAACCAATCCTAATTTAATTTTGATCTGGGTCTCCTTCTCAGGAGTAAAACCCAATCATAAGTCTCCTCCTAATTTGGGCCTCCTTTTTAGGGGTAAGCCCCAAATTAGAGTATCCAAATCTCCATAAAGTGCATATACCTTTATGGACCATGTTCCTGGATTTCTTCCCTGAAGTAAATCCTAATCTTCATCTATTTGGGCAGTCATATATACATATACCCCACATCATTTCTTATGATTTCATCTTTCATGGCACAGTTGTTTGGTTTTACCAATACCTCTTGTTTCTCACACCGATCATGACACATGTGAGCTTAGAGTGTAAAAGTAATTATGAAATATTTCTTTGAGCCATCAATCATAAACATCATATTCCCTTACTCGAACTACGTGGGTTATAATTCCTTTTCTAAGAAAAGGATATGTAGGTAACCCATCTATGGGTTCGATCCCAACTCTGGAATTACCCATGTCCTTGTGAATGACAATAAACATCAAGTGCCCCACTGAGTGGCTTTAAAACCAGTATGGTCATCATAATGACCAAGAGACTTTTTATGTATTGAAGGATACCTTTGACCAAGAATCTCTAACAAATATAGATGATTCTCTATTGATGAAGAACCTCGAATATATATAAAAGATTCTCTAAATTTCCTACATATCAATCATTGATTGTCAGATCTAAAGGAAAACTCATTTTGTACTTGGTAATGTAATAAGGATTCCAGAACATAACATAAATATATAAAGAGATTCCCAGAGTAAACAATAATTCCCCTCAAAAAAGGGGTGATGAGTCCGACCTCCCATCCTCTCGACCAATGCAAATTCCTAAGCCTCATCAGTCCACAACTAATGAGCATCTACCTTTGGAAAGTAGGTTCAAATGAATATGGAATCATTGGATGTTTCCGGTTCTATAAATAAACCCGTTAGAAACCACTTGGAATGTTTGAATCTTAAATCAATGAGATCATCCCCAATTCCGAAGGGAAACAAAAAATGGTGAACCCGACGTGAATCCTTAACCAAGTTAAAATGATGTTTTACTTATTTGTTAGGCCCATATTTAAAACTCAATGAGAGGGCCAAAGAAATTCAATCACTGACATATGTGTTCATCCAAAATATTCAGTGGCTGAATTAATCTTGATTACGTCTGTGATATCAAATAGGAACTTTTTTCCACGATTTTATGCATTCTAAGAAATGGCTGCTCTCAAGTTCACACCTGTGAATACCGCTGCTACGAATTCCACTACTGCTACTCCTGCAAGATCGTTGTCTGCTCTTTGGACGATATCACCTACTCGGTGTCTTCAATACTGGGTATCAAACACTCTGGTTAAAGAATACCATCAACATGGTACCATTCCAACTATGGAGGCTACTCGACAAGCCCTCCAAATAAACAACTCACACCGTTCGTCTGGAAAATGACGACCAGTGATCAAGAAATAGGTGGTGCTAACCACCGTCTCCAACCGTTCCGGGTCATTATCCCTAGAATGCAATCACCATTCACTCCCTTATTCTAGAGAGGTGAATGAGCAGGTCCCTCAGGGCCTTAATTCAAGGAGATAGGAGTTCTTCCCAAGGGCTCCTATCAACAATCGCCACCAGACTCGTGCAGTAGTGCACCCTCATCATGATGAGGGCATCGACTCCAGGCGTTCGGCTCAGGTTCCTCGAACCTGAGCAGGCAAGACGAATCTCGAGAGGTGAAATCTGGTTAACAGTGAGCAGGTTCTCATCTCTGCCATCTCTGTAGAAGTCCACCAACCTAACTTGGTGGAAAGCAATGAGCAGGCACACAAACCTGCCCATTTTAATTCTGTTGTCCAGTAGACTCATCTGGCAGCATCACACCAATCCCGCCAGGTAATTCCGGCGGAGTACTATGGGCACGAACATATACCTATTTATACATCATTAGTTAGTCAGCAGGCTCGTCTGACTACATATGATGGAGCTCGTCAACCATGTTCGGTGAAGTGAAATCAGCAGGCACATAAACCTGCTATTATTGATCAAGACTACCAACAGTCTCTCTTGGTAGCACATGAAGAAGTCAGTCAGAAAGCTCTGGCAACAAACAGGAGGCAGACTCAACTTTCTGCCCCCACACTTGAATACTATCAGGATTCACTGATAGGAAAATGAGGACAGGAGTAGGCACATACACCTACTCCAAGCACGGAATGGAATTATATCCCCATCCCGGCAGCTGAAGTCACCAAGCATATTCTATCAATGGTGAAAGATCAGACGAAAATCCCTACTTATATTCTGGATTCTTTCCAAGATATTATAACAGCTTCAGAAACATCTCAAGGAAAGACACACAAATCTATCCCTACCAGTGGAGTGACACATCAAGAGTTCACTCCAGAACAGACACACACATCTTTTTTACTCCAAGAGGGTTGTGGGGAATACTCCCCCATATCATACGGACAACCAAGTCAGGCACATACACCTGATTTGAGTAGTGATCGTCAGCCTAACCTTGCCATCTCTCCTGATCGGGCACATACACATGCTCAGAGTAGCCACTTTCGTCAACAACTGGTTTCTAAGGTGAGTAAGAAAACATCTAAGAAGAAGACCTGCCCAGCACAGTCAAGAAATCAAGAGTCAATCTGTAACAAGGCATTGCTCGATGCTAGAGTTCTTGAAGCCCTCAGACAGTTATCTATTAGAATTAAAGATTCTACTCCCTCATTTCCCAATAGTGGGAACATTAATTCAAAAGTTCTACAACAGACACTTCCTCATGAAGGCTTGCTTCATGACAGTTCGGTCTATCTTGAAGTTTCATCTTCATATGAGATCCATAGGAACCCTCTGTGTGGTCAGAAGACCAAGGAGCAAGATATCTCATCTTTTGTTGTAACCCACTATGGTGATCCTCTTAATGATGATGAATTTCACTGTGAAAGTCCTATCCGTAGTAGTGATTCACATTGCTCAGAAAATGCTCTAGTGGACAATGTAGTGTCGAGAAAGCCCTCTTATCTTGAGTCACTTGAAAATGCAAAACCAGTCATGTCTGATGCTTCATCGCTAGCAGGTGAAATAATTTCTCATTCAGAAGATAGCCCAGGGTGTAGGTCATTGTCTTAACCATCCCTAAGTCATGTATCTTCTATTTTGATCAGTGATTTCTCTACCAACCTTGTTAAATCCGATGAATAAACAAGGAAGCACCAGCTCTGGTCAAATCAGGTAGAAGAATCTTCATTGAATGATAAAGAGTAAATGCTGAACATGAGAAAACAACTGGAGAAAGGTGAAGTTCCAGTCATGTTTTGGCCTTTGGCTGACTCTTCGTATGACATTCCAAAATGGTTGACAGAAGATTGTATTCAAGATATTTGTCTCAACATATGGAAAACTCTCTATCAGTTGAAAAAGAAAATATTATCTTATGATGAATATGAAAATCATGTCAATATAATAGAAGGGTTACAACGCCAGATTGATTTGGCATCTCTATCAGTCTCTCGATATCTAAAGGCTGAAAAGTAGTAGATATCCCTTCAATGTTCATGCCTTGGCGCACTAAGAATATTGTGCCAGTTAATTGCCAATGCCCCATCTAGTAGTCATATCAGAGGATGGGTTGTTCATGGAGCACTACATTTCACTGTGCCCTCCAGTCAGCAAAGCCCACCGAAAATGGTCTCATGCAATATTATTTCCCATGGTCGGTCAAAGTCAATAGGCTTTGTTTGTAATCAAAATCTTTCCCATGAATAGGCTTCAACTAGTTCCTCTCAAAATCAAGCATACATAGAACAAGTTGTTGAATTACTCCTGCATCAAGAAAACGAGAATATTGAACAGGCCTCTCGTTTGGAAGAAGAACATCACCAAGTGATATAAGTGTTAGAAATCATCCAACGGTCTTTTGAACCGGGTGCTAAAAGTGGATGCAGGTTGATGCATCCAGCTAATTTCAGGACTAAGGTCTGCAAGATCATGAGATATTTTAAGAAAGTCTCAGACATAACATGTCAAGAGCCACCCCAGCTTGACAGACTGGGGACTCTTTTAAACCAACCCTCTGAATCAACGAATAGGATTTGAAGAGTTAAGAAAAGACAGCAGGAATAGCCCCAGTTCACCGGACTGGGGACTTTTTCAAATCAGCAATCCCCTCCTCAAAGAAAATTGGTCTTTTATCGATTGGGGAAGAAGACACAAGAGGAACGAATAGCCAAATTATTAGGAGATTCTCTCTAAATTACGGTTCTCCAAGAAGTTCATGAGGGATCGAATCAACAAAAGGCAATGTCTCATCAAATACATGGAAGAAGACAATATCACAGAAATTCTGATAGAAGGGATGTGATGCGTTATGCATCAATCAATGTCATCAATGTCGTTGTTGTTGATCCACCAGATGAGGCTCACTCAAGGGATTCAGATGAAGAGGTTCCTTCTCAAGAATTTGTATGCACAGACACAAATGAAGAAGGTGTGGATACATGAAATCAAAGGTTTACCCAAAATCTGGGTGTTCCTGTAAATAACCCACTTCCCCATCTCCAAAAGGGATCAAACAAGGGGAAGGGAAAGAATCATGTTACAAATCCTTCCTCTGGAGAAGGCCAATCGCTCTCAATAGAGCAAAGGTTTTCACAACATGATGAAGAAATAAAGGAATTGAGGAGGTTGAATGTAGAACTACTTCAGGGTAGTCTTCTTCCTAAGCATGTTGGAGTCAGTCAGCCAAGGGAATTTGTTGTAGCTACTGAAATGGATCAAGAATATCCTCCTTTATCAATACACCCTCACAGGTCTAATCCAATGGGTCAAGTGCCACAAAAATTGGCAGTGTTTCCATCAATTACAGTACCAGCTGTCATACCTGTCCAAACTGCAGTCATTGCACCTTCCCAAGTCCAAGTTCAACCGGATGTTTCTCAAAAGTTAATAACTACCATTGAGTCATTAACAGCTCGTTTAGAGACTATGGAAGGGAAAAGTGTGCAGGTTCAACCAGAAAATAGATCTTACCCTGAATGGGTAGATTCAATCTCTCCCCCATCCAGTTTTGGAAACCTTGTATTCCCTATTTTCAATGGATCAGGTGATCCTGAACAGAATTTGGCGCATTACGTGTCTTGTTACGATCCTATGATGGGAACTTCGGAGCAGCAAGAAGTAGTGAAACTCAGATGCTTCATGCGAACCTTGCAAGGACCAGCCTTTGTCTAGTAGACAAGCTTGCAATCCCAGTCAATTACTGGATGGGAAGATCTTCATCAATGATTTCTTCTTCAATTCAGCTCAACTTTGTCAAAGACAACAGTTTTCGATCTTACAAATTGTAAGAAAAGGGAGAATGAAAGAGTCTCTGATTTCATTGCTCGCTGGAAGGGATTAACATATTCCATGAGCCTAGCACTTCCTCGAGAGGAACTGTTGCCAATCTGTGTGGAAAATCTGCATGACGAATTACACACTCCTTTGATCCCTGTGAAATACGCAGGAGGGTTTTGAGACCTTACTTCAATCACTCAACAGATTGAAGATTCTCTTATACAGAATAAGGCTAAATCTCGTGTAATTCCATCAACTTAAGGAAGGAGAATGGGTAAAGCATAGACTGCTACAGTTATGCTTAAACAAGCATTTGTACATGCTTGTACTTCAAAACCTTTATCTTCTCGAAGGGATCCACCTCTTGAGCGCCAATAACAGAGACCGTTTCGTCAAGATGATCAAAGAGATCAAAGATGAAAACAATTTGAGAATCTGAAGAGAAAATTTTAATCTTTCTGAAATGAACAAGTTCCTAGCTACTTTATTTCAGCTCTAGAAAATAATCTAGTTCAATTGCCAAGGCCCAAGAGGCCAAACAAGGAAGGAGATGAAGACCGTCCCAATTATTTCCTCTTTCATCAAATGTTGGGGCATCCCATCCAGGAGTGTTTTGTATTCAAAGACCTCCTACAAAAGATGGTAGACTCGAGACAACTCAAACTGAAAGGTTCTTCAGCTCAGGTAGTATGTGTTACTGCTACAGTTCCAGAGGAGGAAGGCGAATGGAAAGAAATCAAAAGAAAAAATTCACAAAAATATGATGATTGGATGGTCAGAAAGATGGTCAACCGAACTCATGCTATTTTGCGAACACAACTGAAGAAACCAATTGTTCCTTCTGCAATAAATTCCCCAGAAAAACCCTCTTCATCAGAGGGAAAATCCACAAATAAATGGCACAATTCCAAGAAAGTGGAACAATCAGAAGAAGATGAGTATATTTCAAAGCCTAAGCTATCTTTGACTCTGGTTGATTTCATTCCATCTACTTCGAAGCCACAGGCACCGCCCCACTAAACGGCACAGCCTAAATAGGTTAATCAGGCAGAGTCTTCATCGGATGAAGAGTTGATCTTCAGTTCTGTTAATATGATTCAATTGACAGATCTGTATGCCAGTCAAAGTTTTTATTTTGATGAGCCCGAATTCCCTGTATCAAACAGAGGAATCAGAGGGAGTTCCAGAGGCTCAAGGTATAGGGGAAGACGTGTATCTTTCAGAGGCCACTATTCCAATTCTACTCCTGCTAGAACTGTGTATGCGGCAGAAACTTGTGGTAGAGCCCTTCAGTGATCTCAACAAGAACAAGAAAGTTCTTCCACCAATAGCAAACTTAGTCCTAGCATAATTATACTATAAGATCGGTTGAAGGTTGCACTTTCTTCTTCTCAGCAAGTGAATAGACCTAATCGGTCTAATCTTCCAAATCCAGGTGTATTACCAACTCCTAACCCGATACAAGATGCATCAACTTCCTAAACATCAACTTCCAGGGCACCTGCTAAACCACATGTTCCTGTTGGGAAACGCAGACCTTTGGATCAAAACTATGATATATTGAAACACCGTTCCCAAGTATCGGCCAATTTATCAATTTTGGATGCTTTGAATTTGTCAAAAGATCTTCGAGAGTCACTCATCGAGGCTTTGTCAAGTCCTCAGGAGTTTGAAACTGAAATTGCTGCAGCTGAAGTCTACCATGTAGAGAAAAATCCTGTAGAATGCCATGCAGTGATATCTTTCATAGATAAAGATGAAGTTGATGTCGTGCATGGACACATTAGACCTTTGTATTTATCTGGAAAGTTCAATGGTGTAGACATCCAAAGGTCTTTCTTTGATAATGGTTCAGGATTCAACCTCATGCCCATTCATACACTTTGTCGATTGGGCCTCACGGAATCTGATTTATCTCCTTCTACCATGGTGTCACATGGATATGTTAAAAATGAACAAGAACCACTGGGTGAGATTACAATGAGAACTCTGTTTGGAGATCTTGTATCTAATTTAGATTTCATGGTTGTTGATCAAGATTCAGCGTTCAATATCTTACTTGGAAGACCCTGGCTACATCAACATGCGGTTATCCCTTCATCATACTATCAATGCCTCAAATATTGTTTCGATGGTCATTTTGGGAAATTGTATGGTGATAAGGCCTCGTTCAAGAAATGTCAATCTCAATACATTGAGGAAAAATTCTATCACATGAAGGGAAGGGAGAAATCCACAGCAAAGGAGATTACCAATATTAATGCTCCGTATGGTTTGGAAATTATTCCAGTAAATCCATTTGTGCATGTGAGTACATATTATGTGTTTCCTATCAGTCAAATTGATAGGATTGGCCCAAAACAAAATAATCTTATGGAAAGATCCATAATGTCAATTACGGCAGTAGAACTAGACAACATGGGAGAAATTGGTGATCCACAAAGCAATAATTGAAGCTCAAATGGAGATGTCTTCATTTCATCTGTTGAAATCCAGCAAGTCTATACTTCGCCAACTAGGCCAGAAGAAATGATAGCAATGTTAGAGATGAAAAATGATGTTGATTCTCAATCCATCATCTCCTCTTTATTACCCAGGGAAGACCCTTCATCATCAATCGGGTAAGAAATGGAAGCTTTATCTTCAAGATGTTCAAATTTTAACATCTCTTCTGATCATGGAAATTCTGCTTTATCATCTACTATGCAAGTATAAATTGAATAAATAACACATGTTGAAGAAGAAGAAGATCTCAGAGATGATCCTCCAGCATTTGAAGAGGTTATCTCTACCACCGTGGATGAATTCAGAGAAATAAATCTGGGTGCAAAAGAAGATCCATGCCCCACTTTAATCAGTGCGGCCATGACTCTTGAAGAACAAGAGATGTATATTTCCTTTATAAAGACAAATAGAGACATATTCGCTTGGAACTATATAGAGATGCCCGGGGTTGATTTTAATGTCGCTACTCATCATTTGGGTTTACCAGAAGAACATTGAGGATTTAAGAAAGCTGTGAGAAGAACACACCCAACTTATACTTCCAAAATTGAAGCTGAAGTGTATAAGCTTATCAAAGCTAACTTTTTCATAGAAGTTCAATATCCCAAGTGGTTGGATAATATTGTCCCTGTGAATAAGAATAACAGAAAAATTAGAGTTTGCATCGATTTCAGAGATCTTAATCGGCATTGTCCTAAGGATGATTTCCCATTTCCAATTAAAGAACTTTTAATCGATGAAACAGCTAGCTATGAAGCACTTTCCATCATGGATGGATATTCCGGATGTAATCAAATCCGAATGGCCCCAGAAGATGAGTAATCCATAGCTTTCAGAGCCACTCAGGGTGTGTTTTTCTACAGGGTAATTCCCTTTTCCTTAAAGAATGCAGGTGCAACATATCACCCTGCCATGCATTGTATCTTCAAACCCATTTTAGGGAAGTTTGTTTAATGCTATGTGGACTATTTGGTGGTCAAATCCAAACAACATTCTAATAACTTGGCTGATTTGAAAGTCATATTCCGCAAACTTCGACAACATAATTTGAAGATGAACCCCTTAAAATGTGCTTTTGGGGTAACCTCAGGAAAATTTCTCAGCTTCGTCGTACGCCATCGTGGTATTAAAGTCGAACCTGAGAAGACCAAGTCAATACTTGCTATGTCACCTCCTTGAAATTTGAAACAATTAAGAGGAATTAAATCACACTTAGCCTATATTCGGCGTTTCATCGCTAATTTGGTAGGAAAAAGTTTACCCTTCACCAAATTGATGAAGAAGGGAGTCACTTACCAGTGGACTGAATAATGTCAATAAGCATTCGATATTCTCAAGAAATACCTCTTGAGTCCACCGTTACTCGTGCCACCTATTGAAGGGAGACCACATATCCTCTACGTGACAACTTTAGAGTGATCATTTGGTGCCTTTCTTGCCTAGAATAATGATGATGGGAATGAAAACAGCCTATACTATCTCATTCGGACTATGCTTGAAGTAGAAACCCGGTATTCAAATATTGAAAAGTGTTGCCTGGCATTAATCTTTGTAGTTCAGAAGTTGAGACACTACCTACAACATCACGAGGTCCAATTGGTATCTCGTAATAACCCGATAAAATTCATCCTTAGTCGTCCAATTATTACAGGACGTTTGGCAAGGTGGACAGTTATTTCGCAGCAATTCAACATTCAGTATGTGTCTCAAAAGGAAATAAAGGGCCAAGCTCTAGATGATTTCCTTGTTGAACACCCTTCTGTGGAAGATACATCTTTAGATATTGAACTCCCTGATGAAGAAGTCTTCTCTATTCAAGAAATTCCTCAGGCATGGGAAATTTATTTTGATGGTGCTTCCAGAAGTCCAACAGGGTGGAAAATGGAAAATCCTAAATTCAACAAAGTTGGCTTAGGAATTGTGCTCATTTCTCCAGAAAAGGAAGTGTTACCTTATTACTTCTTATTGTGGGAAGGTGGTACCAATAATGAATAAGAATACCAAGCTATCATTGCAGGCTTGGAATTGGCGCTTCAAGCACAAGAGAATCACTTAAAGGTGAAAGGTGATTCAGACCTGGTAATCAAACAAGTCAATGGGTATTATTCCATCAGAAAAGAAGAACTAATCCCTTTGTATGATTACGTCAGAGAGTTAATGGCGGAATTACCTTCGGTACCGACATTTTATTATGTCCTACGATCACAAAATGCTCAAGATGATGCACTGGCTAATATAGCCACAGCTCTGGCAGATCCAAATCGGGATGAGACAACAATCAGTATTTCCCACCATCGTGCAATTTCACCTTATGTTCGAATCAGAATAGAGAAAATTAATGAAATTAGTCCCATTCCTAAACCGTATGGTCATACTACAGGATGGATGTAGCCTATCAGGGAATACCTTCAAAATGGAACACTTCCACCTGATAGAGTCGAGAAAGAACAAATCCGGCGACGTGTGGTCAATTTTACTCTTTATGATAGCCCAGATCACCTAGAAAAAATTCTCTACAAACGTGGTTTTGATGGAGTTTTCTTCAGATGCATTGATGGTGAAGAGACAGTGGATGTCATGAAAGAAGTGTATGCAGAAGTCTGTGGTGCCCACCAGTCTGGACATAGATTTTCTGATCAGATTCGAAGGATGGAATACTTTTGGCCTTCAATGATACAAGATTGTGTTGATTTCACAAAGAAGTGTCATTCATTCTAAGTACATGCCAACTTCATTCATCAATCTCAAAATTTGCTTCATACAACTAAATAATCGTGGCCATTTGCCACATGGGGAATGGATGTGGTGGGACCTTACCCTTCAGATGCGACTAAGCAGTTTAAGTATATTCTTACTTCTACTGATTTCTTTTCCAAATGGTAAGAGGAAATTCCTCTTAAGGAATTCAGTTCTAAATGCATTGTTAGCTTCATTAAGTCTAACATCATTACCAGATTTGGTGTCCCTCATACCATATTGACGAACAATGGCACCATCTTCTATTCATCAGAGGGGAAGAAGTTTTATCAAGAATACAACATCAAATCCAATCATTCATCTCGGTATCATGCAGCGGACAATGGCCAGATAGAATCCTTCAACAAGACTCTTTCAAATAAACTGAAAAAGATGGTGGATAAAGATAAGAAGTCGTGGCCTGATAAAATCTTTCATGCTTTATGGGCTTATCGGACCACCACCCGTACTGCAACGCGGTCAACTCCATATTCATTGATATATGGAACAGAAGCAGTCTTGCCAATTGAAGTTCAACTACCCTCGCTCAGAGTAGCCATTTTTGATCAGTCATCTATAGATGAGCAATATCAAAATCAATTGAATGAATTAGAACGATTAGATGATAAAAGATTGAGCACTTTGCACCACTTGGAAGTCTATCAGAATCGAATAGCACGATCTTTCAACAAAAAAGTTCATCTTCGTTCATTCACTCAGGGAGAATTGGTATTAGTTCTCAGAACTCCAATGATACCAGGAATGAAGCCACCCAAGCTTGAACCAAAATGGGAAGAACCTTACTCAATACATAAGGTCTACTCCAATGGAGCTTATTCTTTAATCTCAATGGATGGAGAACTCATCACTACTCCAACCAATGATAGATTTCTAAAGAAATATTCTGTATAAACACAAAATACAACAACGGTCCATGAATTAGACCTTAAATTATTTGCACGTCCCTTACGTCCAGCATGACGTTAAACTGCACAATCCACGGTCAATGCATATGACCTTAAACTATTGACACTTACGTCCAACATGATGCTAAATTGTATCCCCCTTCATCGTCCTTGCTATATGACGTTAAACTATATAGACGTCTGTTACATCCAGTAAGACGTTAAACTGCATAAACAACAGTCCATGCATACGACCTTAAACTATTGGAACTTACGTCCAACATGACGCTAAACTATATCATCCCTTTTTCATCCAACATGACGTTAAACTGTGAAAGAGTCCCTAATATGTCTAACATGACGTTAAATGGTGTACTCTTTTGTCCTCACTACATGAAATTAAACTGCACAGTCCTCTTTTTGTCCAACATGACATTAAACTATATTTTCCCCATTGTCCTAACTAAATGATGCTAAACTATACAGAAAGTCCTTTAATACGTCCTACATGACATTAAACTGTACTTTTTCTATGCTACATGACATTAAATTGTGCATCACCAATAGTCCTAACTGAAAGACTTTAAACCGCATAGTCCCTTCATATGTTCTACATGACATTAAATTTTGCATCGTTAAAGTTGTTGTTACCTATTGTTTCTCACACCGAGTATGACTCATGTGAGCTTAGAGAAAACTTCAACCATAACACTCTCTCTGGGCTACTAACCATGTTTATGTCCCAACACAATTTTTTTGGTTGTTGTCCCCAAAGACAACTTGATCACTAATTCATTTTTTTAATTGAACTACGCAGACTTTGATCCTTTCCTTATAGGCTGGGTACGTAGGCAACCTCCCAAGGTTTAAGCCCAAAACCAATCTCTTCACATCAGTTCACCTCCATCTCATACGATGTTGATTCGTGAAACCGCCCCTAGAATCAATATCTTTACATTGGTTCACTTTCATCCTTGCTATACGACGTTAAACTATACAATAATTTTGTCCAATATGAAAATAAACTATAATATTCTTTGATATCCTCTCCTAAGAGGGAATAATTATTTACATTGATTTTTCAATCATGTTTCATTCCAAAGACTACGTGCATACTTGGCAATGCCCGAACCTTTTATTTTGGGTCAAACTATAATTGCACTAAAATCTCCTTTCACCCTTCACTTGAACGAACCAAATTTGTACATAGGGTATTTCTAGAACTACATGGGATTGATTCCCATCTTTATGGGATACATAAGAACATTCGAGTGTCCCTTGAATCCAGCCCCAAGTCTTTTGGGCCTAACCCCAAATTCCTCTTTCAGTCCCCTGGATGAAAAGTCCCCATGAAAACACACACTGTGTATTTATTATAATGGTCCAAGATCTAAGACCCTAAACTAAGATCTCAAATCCTTTTGTCCCACACGACGTTAAACTTTAGTTCAAGAACTACGTATGGCTTGATTCCCATCCTTATGGGATACGTAGTAAAGTCCAATATTTCCATTCAGGACCCAGCCACAACATGATTATGGTTAGCATTGATCTGTGTATCTCTGCATACATTAGACAATACCCATATTTATGTGTCATAATCCTAACCTTAAATATTTTCAGATATTCATAAAACTTTTCTTAACTTTTAATCACAAAAGGCCTGAAATTATGAGAGTTCTTTTTCTTGACCATGCAACATGTTCCCTTAGGAGGCCTTGCATAAACAGTCTATATAACGGACCTGTCAGCCAAAAGATGCTATTATTTGACTATGAAGTCAATCCACTTAGGTGGCCCTGCATAATTCAACCCCCTAACAGGTTTTTTATGCAGTGGTAACTTCATTCTTGTGATGAAAACCTCTTTTGTCTTTATTTTTCTTGATAATATGTAAGGATCTGCAAAAATAGCCATCCTTAACATATTTTTCCCATATCCATTTTCATGATCTGAATGTATTCAAGTATATGGTTTATATTCTCCTTCCCTACGTTTAGGTCAAACCTTTGTAGGAGTGATATCCATTCAGTTCTTCGATAATGTTGTTTGGAAATATCTACTCCATATTCAAGTACCTCTTTCCATACAGAAAACTCTATACATTGGAAAATTTGAATCTCCATAATCTTTCACTGGCTTTTTGCACTAGGAAATTAAATTTCCGAGAGTTATTTTTCCTGACTATACAGCACGTTCCCTTAGGTGGACTTGCATAAGTAGTCTACATAATGGACCTGTCAGCCAAAAGATACTATTTATTTGACTATGCAGCCAATTCCCTTAGGTGGCCATGCATAATTCAACCCCCTAACGGGTTTGTTAAATAATGGTAACTTCATTCTTGAAAACTACTTCTTCTAATTATTTTTTAGCTATTTTTCATATCATTCCTCATATTCAAATTTTCTTAAGTTATAGTTTACATATTTTCCCTCATACATGAGTATGGTAATATGTTTTCAGATAAATTTTCAAAAAATTGAGTCAATTCTAATTCATTTGGTCAAAACTATTTTGACCATAAACATTAGCCTCTTTATGTTCTACGTGCATGACTTTAAACTGCCCAAAAAAGACAAGGGAACTCTGAATAAAAGTCAAGTTCCAACTCACTAAACATATATTTTGTATGATTTAGGTAATATTGAGCAATTAAAAGATTCAAAGTTTATAGGGTTATTTATAATAATCCTAGTAAAAATAAAACTATCCTTACTAGGACCTTGGTTTAGGTAAAATTTAAAGCATGTAGTGAAATAATACAAGAATAAATGATTGAAGATAAAAGTACTCCCCATTGATTCTATGCAAAAGTTGGATAATTAACTCTTAATTAAGTTGATTTTTCATAAAATTTGTGAAGGAATTCAGAAAAAATGGAAAAGGCATTAAGGCGTGCAAGTCTAAACTTGGCGCACAAGTGTGAATGTGTCACGCAAGTATTTGGCGCACCAGTATCACCACGCAGGTCTAGATACCTTGACAGCAGCGCGAAAACAAATGAAAAGCGGAAAAGAGAGCAATTTGCGCGGTGGAGATGACCTATGCGGTGAGAGCTCAAAAAAATCCGAAGTTCTGTGCAATGTGCGACAAATGAGGGAATATATATAGGACAGGTCAGCCACTTGTGCGCCTATAGCCAATGCACTCCAGCACTGCGCGACTCGCACCTGCGCGATGATGGTTGCGTGGTGAAAACCTGCGCGGCTCATTCCCTTTGTTTTTCTTATTTTCCTCAGAGTCACATCCTTATTCTTTCGGATCCGACTCTGAGGGGGGACTTTTATTAACGCTCCTTTTCATCACATTGTTTAAAATAATGGAAAGGGAAATGACTTAGCACAAATTGATTCATCCTTTGAAGAAAACATCAATAATCGAAAAAGGAATGAAAAAGGAGTCAAATGCACATACGCCACGCAAGTTCCTTTACTGTCATGCAAGTATACTTGCATGCTGCCTAATGGTCGCGTAAGTGACTTGCATGCCCTAAGTGATAACCGCTCGGGCTCTTCTCCAGCCTATAAATAGGCCCGGTGGGCCCCCTATTTCAGGAGGAATTTTTTCCAAAATTCAGATACAGAGCTCTGAACTCCCAAGTCTCTTCTTCAGGTCTTTCGAACACTTATAAGGTAATTCTTTACTTAGAATGGAAGGTCTAAACACGAGGAGTAAGGTCTATGTGTTATAATTCACTAACAGTTGCACGCCTAAGTGTTTTACCCTTAAGGGAAATGGACACACTTGTACGCTGCCCTACTTATTCACCATAACGTGTGCACTATCTTCTGGAAAGACTCTACAGATAATTATAAAGGCTTTGATCAAGTATCTCCCAAATATTACTCTAAGGGCTGAAAATAGCACAAGTACCCATGTGCCATGCAGGAATACCTGCGCGACCAGGACATGCGCGCCCACGCAGTACCTGCGCGCCTGCTAGGACATGCGTGCCCCTTCTATTTTTGGGTTCCCTTCCAACCCATTTAACCCCTCTTATGCCATTACACCTCCCCTATTCAAGATTCAGTCTTCAAGACACTCTTCAAAGCCATTTTTTGGCATGTTTTCTTGATTGACTTCCTTATATTAAAGGAATTCTGTGGAACATCTCTTAAAAACTTAGTGATTCACATATCTTTATGTCACCAAAGTTAGAGAGTTCATTCATTCAACATCATCCTTTAAGATGAGAGAATACTTAAATAATGGGCCTCCTTTTCCAGAGTAATCCCCAGTCATAATTCCCCTTAACCTGGGCCTCCATTTCTAGAGTAAGCCCCAGTTCAATTTCTCTTAATTGGGCCTCCTTTTCAGGAGTAATCCTAAGTTCAATTTCTCTAAATTGGGCCTCCTTTTCGAGAGTAAGCCCCAGTTCTAAGTCCTCATTAATTTGGGAATCCTCCTAAAGAGTATGCCCCAACCATAATTCTCTTAACCTGGGATTCCTTTTCAGGAGTAATTCCTAGTCTCAAATATGGGCATCCTCCTTAGGAATAAGACCCAAGTCCCTTAAATTCTCAAAGTCCCTTAACCTGGGCCTCCTTCTCAGGAGTAAGCCCCAGTCTTAATTTCTCGTAACCAGTCCTAATTTACTTTTGATCTGGGTCTCCTTCTCAGTAGTAAAACCCAATCATAATTCCCCTCCTAATTTGGGCCTCCTTTTCAGGGGTAATCCCCAAATTAGAATATCCAAATCTCCATAAAGTACATATACCTTTATGGACCTTGTTCCTGGATTTCTTCCCTGAAGTAAATCATAATCTTCATCTATTTGGGAAGTCATACATACATAATCCCCACATCATTTCTTATGATTGCATCTTTCATGACATAATTTTTCGGTTTTACCAATACCTCTTTCTTCTCACACCGAGCATGAATCATGTGAGCTTAGAGTGTAAAAGTAATTATGACATCTTTCTTTGAGCCATCAATCATAAACATCATATTCCCTTACTCGAACTACGTGGGTTTTGATTCCTTTTCTAAGAAAAGGATACATAGGTAACTCATCTGCAGGTTCAATCCCAACTCTGAAATAACCCATGTCCTTTTGAATGACAATAAACTTCAAGTTCCCCACTGAGTAGATTTAAAACCAGTATGGTCATCATAATGACCAAGATACTTTTTAGGTATTGAAGGATACCATTGACCAAAAATCTCTAACAAATACAGATGATTCACTATTGATGAAGAACCTCGAATACATATAAAAGATTCTCTAAATTTCATACATATCAATCATTGATTGTTAGATCTAAAGGAAAGAACATTTTGTACTTGGTAATATAATAAGGATTCACGAACATAACTTAAATCTATAAAGAGAGTCCCAGAGTAGACAATAATTCCCCTCAAAAAAGGTGTGATGAGTCCGACCTCCCATCCTCTCGACCAATGCAAATTCCTAGGCCCAACCAGTCCACAACTAATGAGTGCCTACCTTTGCAAAGTAGGTTCAAATGAATATGGAATCATTGGATGTTTCTAGTTCTACGAATAAACCCATTAGAAACCTCTTGGAATGTTTGAATCTTAAATCAATGAGATCATCCCCAATTACAGAGGGAAACAATATATTAATCATGATTTTTCTACTAATTAATTTTCTTAAAGTTCAATGAGTAGATAAAAAATGACTATATATTCCAACATGAATTTATTATTTCTTTGGTAGGTAAGATAGTGTTTTGTTGTGTTTACTCAGAAGTGCATGTAGTGTACCCCAGTTAATTGTATCTTGATGTGCTGAGGGATACACAGTGCCCCCAAACAATTAATATGTGTCGTGCATTTATTAAACATCTCATATAGACTAGGACATGTTGTCACATGGGTTATCACATTACATATCATTTATTGATGTACAAACCATGTAGTCATCACAATTTAGTGGGGTAAAATTTTCAATCTGTGTGGTCATTATACATGGTAAATATTGAATGAGACTAACAAACTATAGAATTTATGATATAAATGAAGTGTGTGAGGTGTACACAGTGTGTAGTTCATCAATTCCCACATCCAGAACACACAATAAAGAACCAGGTGTGCACCCCAGACACATGGAAAGTAGAACAAAATACCTGTAACTAGTATTGAAATTTTTTGAAGTCCATCTGAGGTACATGATACAGACCCATTTGTGTACCCTGGATACATAGCCACCAAGATTCATAGCATATAGCTAGTCTGTACATGAAGTGAAATCTCCCATTAATTGAAAGAATTGAAAATTACATTAAAATAGAAAATTGAATCATTGAAACTTTATTTTATTGATTAGAACAACATTATGTTTTTTCAAATTTACTAATGGTTTAAAATAATTTTTAGTTATCAATTAAAATAATGTAATTAACATTTAATTATTGGTTGTGCTATTAATTTTCTATGAATTTCATAAATTATGGGTATCTCCAATTGTGTTTGGATAATCATTTAGATGAAAGAGAATTAATTAATTAGTGGAAGTGAGTTTATCTTAATAATAAATAATGAATAATGAAATAAATTATACCTAGATAATTTTGTGTATGAGTTGCATGTATTACCAATTATTATCTTGACTAAAACATATATATGTGTTGGAATTTATTTAATTTAATTAATTACGTTCCTTCTAAATTATTTAATGTTAAATTAAATGACGGTTTGTCAGAGATCCCTCTCTCCAATATTATGTAGTACTTTTATATTCAAGGATATTTATATAATACCCTTTAACCAGTCTGTTGGTTCCCCTCAACTTCATGTGTGTAATAAATATGTGTATTTAATTGATCATCCCAACACCTGTGGATGAGGTTTAATAAGAAACCATGATGATGCAAACTCGATGATAAATAGGTTAACATGTAGAATGTTGTAACTCATGCTAAGACCAAAAAATAAAGTTAATTTTCTAGTTCATAGGATTTTTTAATGTTCACTACTTAAATAAATGGTTAGATAACCTCATACTAATGTCAATTACAATATTTATTTAGTTTTTTCTAAGCATTAGTTTTTATATATATGAAATATAACATCCAAGGTAATTATAAAAAGATACCTTTTCTTATATATTAATATTTAAGAAGTATATATTAATTTTTTTTAAAGGTTATATTATATGTGATAGTGTACCTAACAAGAAACAATTGTTTTCTATAAAATCTTATGTTGCACACAAGACTGAGATATACCGAAAAATAATACATTACTAATATTTTTATTTTAAATGGTATTTATTGTGTAGTCATTTTATTGGAGAGAATGAAAAAAACTAAATATATTTTGTTTAAACATATTTATTAAATGTTTTTAGTTTCATATAATAAATTTTAGAGGTTTAAAATAAGAATAAATTTAATTTTAGACATAAAAGATGAAATGTTTTTAAAATGTAATTTTATTTCCTTTTGATGTGAACTCAATTTAAATATAGTTTTGGAAACATTTATATGTTCTATTTGAAAAAATAAACTTCTTATTTAGAAAAGGTACATGAAAAATTATTTTGGATAATTTTGTGGTATTTTTCTAATAACTTTTATATTTTAGTGAATAGTGAAAAAACTACATTTTATTTCAAAACTATTTTTTGTCTAAATTATTTATGTTGTTATATTATAATTTTAATTGATTTTAAATTATATTTATACTTTTTTTATCATTTACTATAATTTTTTTCATTATAATAAATTTGAAATTGAAATTAGACATGAAAACATTTCAAACATTTTAACGTTTCGCTTTTAAACCCCACTTTTTTGTTTTATTTGTGGATTTAATTTTAAAAAAAAAATTTCCTAATTATGTGAATTGAATTTTGTAAAATGGATTATATATTTGTAATAATAGGATCGAAATTATATTTTAAGTTCAATTTTAAGTTTAGGTATAAAACCTTTACCATGGTAAAAAAATTATTTACCGTAATAAAAGTAAACGTTTAACCAGGGTTAAAGTTAAAAGTTAAAAGATTATATGTAATGACCTTGTTATTTGTGGAATAATACTTTTTGATTTCAATTAATACATATGAATAATATATTAATTTTTAGTTAAAGGGGATTCTTTTTCTGATAGCATACTTGACATGAAACAATGAGCTTCATCGAAATCTTACATTGCACACAACATTGTGTTATACTGAAAAATAATACAATAATATTATCATTATTTTAAATAGTTGTTAACTTGTAGTCATTGGAGTGGAGGGAATGAATAGTATCATCTGAATTTTAAAATATGGTTTAAACATGTTTAAATGATGATTCACTGGTTACTAAATTTATTGGAAATGCAAATCAAAACCAATTGAATATATGGGTGTGTTTTTATGAAAACCTATATAAAAGAGAATAAATTTTTTTTATATCACTATTTATGGATTTTATTTAATGAAAATAAATTATATATGTTCAATTTAATGTTTTAAATCCATATTATATGTTTTCTAGATATGATATTATAATATAATCATTTTTCGGATAAAAGAAATATTTTTCTAAAAATGCAGTTTTACAGCCTATTGATAGAAAACCCTTTTTAAATCAATTTTTTACACCTTTATATTTTTATTTAAAAAAATTAACTTTTTATTTAGAATATTAACATCAAACTCAACTTTGGATGAAATTTTTTAATTTTTCTGCTAAAGTTCATTTTTCAATGAATAGTGAAAAATACTGCATTTTAATTCAAAATTACATTTTAATATACTTTATTTGTATTGTTAGATTTTACATTTAATTGGTTTTAAAGTTTGATTGGATTATATTGTTTTAATTTAATCCAATTTTTCTCATTGGAAGTAATTTCACTTTGAAATTGGACGTAAATGCATGTGAATCTATTAGTAGTTTTTACTTCGTAAAAACCTGTTTTTTGGTTCTGACAACGAGAATTAATTTTAAATTAATTTCTGCAACTTCGGTGTTTTTAAGTTGGAAAAATGGATTCTATATTTTCAATTATGAGGTCCAAATTTTTTAAATAGGCAACTTTTATTTTTCAACATTATGAATAGTTACTTTAGTAAATATTTTATTTTCCATGGTTAAAGGGTAAATCCAGTAAATAAGGGTAAAAAATAATATTATAATAATATTAAATTATCTTAAACCATGGATTAACTCTATTTTATGAAATATTTCCGACCATGGGTATCTTTGAGTAGATTTTAGGACCTCATGGATCCACTTGTGTGTCAAAATAGCATTTAATTACTTTTAATTTAAAGTTTAGTAAAAAATAACCTAAACATTTATCTTTTAGTAAAACAATTTTTATATGGGTTTATATAAGTTATATTTTAGAATATAAATATTAATTAGAAATATAAAGAAATTCCTACACCATTTAATTTTATTTATAGTTTTTATACCTCAAATAAATAAATAAATTTATGACACGATGATGATGTAGTGAGTACCATATTAATGAAAGATTTAAATAAATATGATTATAAATATTAAAATAAAATTATTATGAAAATTTTTATGCTATAAAATAATTTTAGGGATGATTATAACTTCTTATATTTTAATTTATGATTTTTTTCAAAAGAATCAAGTTTTTATGGATTTTAAAAATGTCATGATATGAATAGTATAAAATTTTACAAAAATGAGTTTTCAAAACAAATTATATTTTATTAAATGATATAATAGTCCTAAAAATCTAAGATTTGGACAATTAATTATATAATGTTTTATATGTAATTAATGAACCACTTTAAGTTCTATTGGAATTTTATGGTAACTATATTAACCATATAGTATGAATTTACAAGAAGACATGGTAATAGTTAAATTAATTAACTAAGGGTTAAAGCTAAATGATAAGATTAAATTTGAAACCAAAACTTGTCTAAAACCTTTTAGTTTAGAGTATTTAGAACAATAGTCATATTATAATCAAATTAAATGAGTTTTGGAACTTCTAAAAATCAAGATTCAGTTTATAATAAAATAATCTTTCAAGACATTCCTAAAGTACCCATCCTCCCTATTATAAAAGGCCACCACCTCTAACCCCTTACTCACACCTCTCAAGCCCATTTTATCATCCAAACTCTACTTCAATAATCTCCAATCATACCTATATTCCTCCTAGAATCCTTACCTTAGGTAGAAGGCAATTCAAGAAATCATTTTTTCTCAAATCAAAGGGATTTACCTGTTTTAAGAGGTTGCTTCTTCTCTAAAGTTCATTTCCAATATTCTACTTCTTAACTCCCTATTTTATAATTAATAATTTATTAAATAAAAAAATTATCCTCAATATACTAGTATTTTTTTATTAGAATTATTCTAACTACACTTACACACACCTCCATCTAATGGGTATAGAACATACTATTTCTGTGGACGGTGAACTACTACCTCACGAAACGATGATTGTTCAATATTCTCATACCACCTCTTATGGTGTCCATTATGATTTAAATGTAATTATATATTATATTTATGATATTTATTTTATCTATATTCCTCTGTAATTATTCTTTTGAACATACCTTTATTCTTTTAATGTTGTATAAATATGATAATTTCATTTGAGGAATTGCAGACTACTGACCCCTCAAAGTGATATAACTCATTCATGCTATACATGGAATGTATAAATGATGGAATTAATGAACTTATTTCACATATATAACATATACATTATACTATAATTATAATATACTTATGTATCAATTATTTTTCATTCCTTTAAATTTGAAAAAGAAATAAAAGTAGCATTCATGCGTACTTACGGCTCACTATCTCCATGAACGGTGCATTTAATTTATTATATACAAATGATATGGGGTATTATAGGTAATTATATACTGGATATATATATTATATATATTATATCTAAATCATGAATATCATTCTGGAGATAATGTACTTTTGACCACATGGACAATTTGTAATTATAACAAGTTCATTTTTGACTCAAATACCTAACATCGACAAAACGACTGATATGAACTTGAATAATTATATTATTATTATAGAAAGGTAATAAGTTATATAAAATGAATAATAAAATTAAATAAGGTTCATAAGCAAGTATAAATTAATTTAATTTTATTTTTCAAGAAATTAAATAACGAATGAGTCAAGTCGGACACGAGGTAAAGGACTTCGTCTCAATCTTCTTTCATTGAGGCATATTTTGATAATATTCACCTAATTATTTTACAAGGTTTAAAATAACCCATTTTAATTTTACTTTCATTCAAAAGTAATATTTTATCTAGGAAGTTTTTTACTAAACAACAAAAGGAATTATTTTAATGTTTGCGGGGACAATGACCTCTCTAATGTCGTAATCATTATTTGGATTCCTATAAAATCCTTAATATTTTTAAAATGAAAAGAAACCCCTTATTCCCTTTTGGGTGTTTTCTTATAGATAATGGTTTTTAAAATGGGTTTATTATTTCAATATCATGAAATTATTTGTTTTTATTTCAAATGAAATTTCATTAGTGAAATGTTGATATTTTCAATATTTTATGTGTTATTATTATATAATGGTACTTGAAAATTTGACATGTGGTTACGTGATAAACCAATGACATGTGGTTATGTGATAAAACAATTGATAGTTTTTTTTATGATAAACCATGGATGGGTGGTTACGTTATAACCTTCAATGTATTGGGTATGGAAGTCGTTCGTATGGCTATTCCATTTAGTGATATGTATATAAGTAGACCATATAGTTATTCTATTTCAGTATGTTTATGTTACAAGTTAAATTTATATGTTATATGTTGTTTTATATATTATTTATGGTAATCTTTTGGTTACAAAAAGGGAAAGCAATGAGCTTATATTTAGTGAAGTGTTTTTGCTACTTCTTTAAGGTGAAAATTTTTACTTTATGGTTAAGTATTCATGGTTTAAATGTTTTTTTGAAAAACTAATAGTTTTTTATTATTTATTTATCCCTTACTATTCTTTTTATGCTCATCCCAAGTTTTGAAATATTTTTCACAGGAATTTATGATGAATAGGGTCAAGGATGGGATCAAGGAAAAGTCATGTTGTCTAAAACATGGAACTAAACATGTTTCTTTTTTTAAGAGTTTTTGTTTTATGAAAAATATGGATAGTGAGTAGAAGTGTATAATTGTAATATTAAAGTTGTTATATATAAGTTATAACTTAATTCTCTAAATATCTAAACCTAAATGGATCTTCAATGTTAATTATTAACTTAATTCAAGATTATGTAATGTTTAAGGATGGGGCCTTACATTATAAACCTAACAAATACAACATTTAATGGTCGGTTGAGGTGTGGATTGACCCTAACCAGCCTATACAACATTAATTACAAGAAAAATATTTTGAATTTAATGTCACCCCTACATGGGTTGCTTTTAATATAAAATAATTAATAAATTAATCACTTAAACCCACTAAACATCAAGTATAAATACCACATCTACACCACCCTATTTTGACCCAAAAAGTCATGTAGATACTCAAATATATTCCCAAACCTTTCCACCCCACTCACCCCACATCCATGTTCTATTGGTCTCACCAAAAACCAAATCCACCCTTTTAATGGGTCTTTCAAGGAGGGGATATTCAAGAGGTAATTTTCTCAAAGTACCTCTCTTAATTTATTTTATTTTTCTACTTGCTCCTCACCTTATTCATCAATCAAGGGATGATTACTCCAGAATAATGTATGTAATATAGATTTATGATTCTAATTTAATATCTAATATTGATTTTATTTCTCACCTACTATTATTCAGATAAACGAAATTATTGTTCAAGTTATGTCGGTTAATCGCCTCCGTGAATAATGTTTTTGCAATTTTTCATTCACCACATTCATAGGTGGTGTTAAAATCATTATTCTGGTCAAATAAAACTTTAATATTTATATTATATACTATTTCTTTATCTGGATATGTAATATTAATCATATCTTCATGATTTTCATATTTTTGTTCTACGATAACTTTGTGTGGGGATGTGTGGATTGTCGGCTCCACAAAATAATGTGATTCATTCACACATCCCATGGAATGTAATCAGGATTGTTTAAGTAAACATATATGATATAAAATAAATATTAATTATACTATAAAAATTTATATATGTATACATATATATATACATTTCCTTTAATTTCACTCTTTTAGTAGGACATGAAAAACTAAAATAACATTAATTCGTACATATAGCCTACCATCTCCAAGAATGGTGTTGTTAGTTTTTCATCAAGTATTATAATATATAATTATATAGTGAATATAAAAGATATTTATACCATGTTTTATATTCTAAAGTTGTTTTAAGTATGACCGCATGAGCAATTTACATCATAAACAAGTTCATTTCTGACTCAAGTACCGAATATCAATGATATGTTTGATATGAACTTAAATAATTATGTAATTTTTATAACATGGTAATAAGTGATATAAAAGGAATAATAAAATTCAAAATGGTTCTCAAGAAATTATTAATTAACCTAAGTTTATTATTCAGGAATATAGTGATTGTACGTGATGATTCAGACTCAAGACAAGGGATTTTTCTAACTCAATTTCCATTCATTGGGTTATAAGTTTACTTCATTGATTTTATTATGAAATTATTATGATTGGAATCAATTTTTATTGGTTTATTTTTTATTTCCACTTCAATATTTTTTTATATTATTTTTTTACAAATAATCTCCCCCGATGATTAATTCCCACCTCAATGATATGAACTTTGTAAGGATTTACTCATCTCTCTTTTTACCTTTGTGAGATATATTCATTATTCAACATTAATTTATTTTGTGTGGTTTATATTTAATGTCCTTTTTTATGAAATATCATGAATCTCCTTATCTTCATGTTATTAAATGTTTCATTGAATTATTATTACTTTTATAAGTTATATGATTCAACAGATTATAAGTTGTAAGGGAATTTCTTAATCCAATTTCCATTCAATGCATTAAAATTATTTGTCATGATTATGTAATGCTAAGATTATGTGAGAAATGATTTTTGGTTATATTATATTTTATTTATACATGTTTATGTATATTGATAGTGAACACAGATAATAGATCTATTTTATTTATAAAATTATCCTTGTAAGGGAATCTTTAATTGCAACATCTTTTTAAATTTTTTAAATATTTAATCTTATAAATACTTCTATTTGATTTCCATGTTTTCAAAATTGTTTTTATGTATTTATTTATATGTAAATAAAAGTTTTAAAACTTTAATTCCTTTTAAAAATTTCAAAGTGGTATTGGAAACTTTGACTCAAAAGTTTTCTTTTTAAATATTTTGATCTTGTTTTAAAAATGGTTTGATTATTTCAATAATATGGATGTTTCATTTAGCATATACATCATGAAATTAATTTCACACATTTATATATAATCAATGTTTTTATATTTAATTTAAAATTTTACACTTTTATTTTCAATTAAATTGTCTTCACTTATGAGTATGTGACTTGTAAAAATGAATTGTGATTTTCAAGTGGAAATGTTATTTTTCCTTTATGATTGTTTTATGTGTAATGATTATGATATGGTTATGATAAATTACTCATTTATATGGGTGGTTCCATAATAAAATTAGGGTGCATGAGCCCATGATTTCTCTGTAATGAATTGGGTAATGAGATGGAGTTAAACAATAATGTTTCTCCTAAGAGATTTTGGAAATATACTATGATGGGTATTACAAACGTAACAATGAAGGATACTCCCTATATAGCTGTGAAAGATACAATGTAAGTATGATATAGATTCGACAAGTTACCTCTATGATTTACGATTACTAATAAGTTTTTCAGGAATCTTATGATTTCATGAGGTATGTTAAAAAAATTATATTTTATGGGTAAAAGTATGATTTTTTAGAAATATTTTCATGGACTAAGGCTTTCATTTCTGTTTTTAAATCCCATACTGATCTTTTTGTGCTCATAAAAAGTTTTTGGAATTTTTTAAATAGTTTTTAAGGATGGGTAAGAGAAATTAAAAGTCTAAGAATATTTTTATCAAGAAATTAAACCATTTTTTATTTTATATTGTTTTAGATTATGAAAAAAATAGAGAGCATCTTGACTTGTCTATGTTCAAAATTATGAGATGTTATGAAATAATTATGTTCTAATTCTCTAAAAATATAAACCTAAAAAGATCCTTAACATAAATTATTGACTTAACTTAGGATTATGTAATGTTTAAGTATGGGGACTTATATGAAATACCATAGTAACATAAATAATTGAATTAATACAAAAAATAAAAATTTAATTAAATGGGTTATGTATAAATGTTTTATCCAACATAATTAATTAATTATGTGAAATACAATTAATATTAAAAATATATGTAAATGTTAAAATAAGATAAAATTTATTTCTAACAAATTGATATCCATCATTTAAATAGCAACTCGGAATTTGTCTTTGATTCCCCGATTTAGAATGAAACCAATAGAACTAAGTGTTTGAATAAACCTTGTTGGGAAACATACATTTATAAGAGGAGTTATTATAATGTATTTTGGTTTAAATAACCATTTAACATCAATAGTAGTATCCCTTTATAGACATGGTGTAATTTGGAAACATGTTTTGAGGAAATCCATGTTAAGATTTTAGGATCGGGGAGTCCACTCAACAGATCAAAGAGCTGCAAGGCTATAGTTGGAAAATATGTTCCAACTTAAAAAACATAAAATATCTTGACTAACCCTTGTGGGGTTTTGTAAAGGGAAATATGTATCATTTAACTATAATTTACAAGAAATTATAAATTCCAAGTTCAATGGTTGGGTATATTGGGACATGATAAAATAGTGGGATATTTAATAAAAAACTAATTTGTTATATCTCACCTAATTTTTAATCAAGTAAAGTATAATTAAATATACTCTTTTAAATTGTAAAATAAATTAAAATATCATCATTCTCACTCTCTCTTATATTTATATTATAGGAGGTCCATCTCTTAATAGGAATTAACTTCCAGGAATGGTATAGAAGCATTCATATTATTTTCCTCCACGAATAGAAATCATACATGCAAGAATCCTCACTTATTTAATCCAAATTATAAGGTTGTGAGTGAAGAAGATTTCCTATTCTATGAGAAACATATGAAAAATATACTTTAGGTTCAATTTTTTTATTTCAACCATGTTTAGTTATAACATCCCCAACCTAGAGGCGAATAAACTGGTGCTCCATGTCGGGTCGTCATATAACCTCAAGCATGCCACCTGGTATGTTAGAGGTTTCCAACTAGAAGTGGGTTCTGATGAGTCACATGTAGAGACTATAATATCTTGAACATAGTAACACACTGTATATAACACATGAAATAAAGGAAATAATAAGTCAAAATCAAGACATTCATTTCAAACTAGTTCTTTAACAGGGCACAACAACAACCAAATAACAAATCTATCATGTCATTAATATAGTACCAAGTGAATGAAAACCCCAAAATAAATACCAATAGATTAATACAAAAATTGGGACCTCACTCCAAGTATGGATCCTCATATGTTCACTCCTCAAACCCAACTAAACACCCTTACTTCCTTTTCCCTTATCATGGATAGAAACCATAAAATATGCTTGGGTACCTAAAGGCGGCCCAAGTAGGGTGTGAGTACAAGTCAGTAGGACACTGCTAAAGGTGTCTAAAAAATATCCATTCAAAAAAAATATTGCATTCATGAACAAAATAAATGAAAAGTAAAACAACAACGTGTGTTCCATTACGTAAAAATGTTTACTTTACCCATTTACAACATTATCTCCATGTTTATCATTTAGTAAATCTTCATCACTTAATCCATTTCAATTAAATGTTCCATGAGTTAGAAATTTTCATTATTTACACAACAGAAAAATCCATAAAATTACTAATCATAAGCATAAAATCAAGTTCATTGTCTCTCTAAGGATAACCATTTCATAACAATTACATAACACATACCTTGGAACCATAGTCTAGTTAGTATCATCAAATACATTATGGGTTGGTGTTTATATCCTTAGCCTAACCTCACATATGGGTGTAGATCCTAACATTCAATACCCACAACTACCAAGCCATTTTCACATTATTATTAATCCATTTACCACATATATCATGTCACAAACCTTACATAATCAATACACATAACATAAAAATTTCTCATGTATCTTAACAAATGAATAATCCTCATGATTTTACCCATTAACAGATCTACTAGTTTCTTGGAAGACCACATTTAACCCATTTACCTTTCCATGACTTACCCCATTTATCATATTAAACACCTTACACGTGTTAAGTCCTTTCACATATTCAAAAATTTCCATAGATTAACCGATTGGGAATATTTAACAATTTCCACACATTAACTCATTTTCATGTTTAAAAATTTCTATAAATTAACCCATTGGTCATGTTTAAAAATTTCTACACATTAAATAATTATCATGTTTAACAATTTCCACACATCAACCCGTCTGGAATGATCAAAAATCCCTATACATTAAATCCTTAACATATTCATCAATTCTACAGTGTTTTCCCATTTCATATATTTTTCAATTCACAATAATTTACCCATTAAAAATATTCACCATTTCTGATTCATTAACCCACTTATGAATTTCATGTATATTTCATAAATCACCTATCACAATTTCTTTATTATATCCCACTAAAATCAGGTTAATAAAAAATCCCTTATTCTAATATCAACCACTAGACACAACCACAATTGGTTCCAATAATAAATCAAACTAATATGTAAACATTTCAATCATGGTATATATTTCAATACAAATCAATTTCATGATTAAAACTACCATGATCTATGTTCAGGAATGTTGGCTCACCCCATGGGTAGCCCTAAACCGGTCAAGTCATTCTCAAAGCTTCCCACGGGGATCATGAGGGGTCCATTTATTCAGTTCACCAACCTTTTCACCAAACCTTATCAAAGAAACCCATAGAACAACAAGAGTAAAAAAAGAAAAAAGACATACTTTCACAAATCTATAACCAAACCATGGGATATAACTTTGAGACCAACTTCCTAGAATCTGATGGTGAATGCACCCTTAAACGTTTCCCTAGATCTAAATTTAAGAACCCCATGAAGCCCAAATATATTATTCACTATAAAAAGTGGTTTTTAGGGATTCGAAAGAAGATGATAGAATCTACAAGCCCTAATATAGATAATAGAAGAAACATGAAGACTAGACTTACTTGGAGCATTGATCTACAACCGACGGCTCTCCAAACAGCCAAGAAATGAAAGAGATAAATCCATGGGATCTCATGAAGATTTAGGGACATCAAAACGGGTGGAGTTAGAGGAAATTGGAGAAAAATCTCATGAGAACATAAAAATATAGAGGTTGGAGTTTGGAAATTTGGCACTATTTAATTAGGTTCACGGTTTAGCCACACGGTTTTCCAAACCGTGCACAAACCATGCGCCAAACACTGTCCAAGAGCGGATGAGGTTTCAAGGTATCCTAGGGAGATCTATATAGTTTGGAAATCCACTCCAAAACCACGCAAAATTCCTCTACCCAAGCCTGCATGGTTTGGCTCCCCTCCCCCTACATGGTTTTTTAACTGTGTACTCCTCCTCTTAGCTAGCACAGTTTTCACACACAGTTATATTCAACTATGCGCCAACCATGAAACATGAACTGGATAGAAAAAATCCTATTAGTTTCATGTCCATATCCTCTATGACACTCCTGAACATCCCCATACATCTGGTAAACATTTCCCGAACCAAAATTAAGAGATTCAAACTTAAATTAAAAAATGGACATAACGTCAAGACATTTGGGATCTTACAACCTCCATGACTTATAATGGATCATCCTTTAGGAACTCTTCACAAGCCTCAATGAGCTTCTGAAGAAAAGATATTGGGCCATTGAGATCGAATATCTGACTCCCTCTCCCATGTTTCTTCCGGAATATTACCATGCTTCCACAAAACTCAAACCACATGTATGGTCTTTCCCTTTAATACTTTCTCACTATGATCTTCAATAAAAACTCATTGCTCCATAAGGGACACATCATCCTTAACCACAAAATATTAAACATTAATCACATGAGATGTTTAAGGGTGAAACTGTCGAATATGAGACACATAAAAACATTATACATACCACTATACAACTATGGATGAGCCAATTAGTACGCCACCAGTCTGAGTCTCTCCATGATCTCAAATGGCCCCATGCACCAAAGTGCCAACTTAACCTGTTCCTGAATATGACGGTGACCCAACCTTGGAGGACCTGAATAAATACACAACCACACACCACAAACTCGAGAGGTATACAACACTGATCCGCATACGACTTTTTTCAAATGTGAGCTATTTCCATTTTCCTATGAATCAATTGAACTCATTATAATGTCTCATACATGAGACTCGATCCCAACAATTCTGATTACCCATCTTCCCTCTAACACAACAAAGATCAACATGGCCTACTATTGAGTTCCATGATTGGTGCATTCTAAATCATATCATAGTAACTATTTTTTTAGGAAAACTCAACAAGAATGATATTATTTTCCCATGATCCACTAAAATGTTGGAAATAAGATCTCAACATTTCCTCAAATAGCTGAATGATATGTTTTTGATTTCCTTTTTATCTACGGCTGAAAGTTCATGCTCAAAAACACCTAATTACCAAGTGCTCTATGTAATACCAGCCATAATCATGATGTAAAATGTGGGTCTTGATTTGAAAATATAGTTCGTAGTACCCCATGAAAACATAATATTTCTTGAACATACAACTCAACCAACTAGTCCAAGCCGAAAGCCTCTCGAATCAAAAAGAAATGAAAACATTAGTGAACCAATTAATGACTACCCAGATCGGTTCAGTTTTCAACTACCTCTTTAGTTCCAGAAAGGCATTCTCACGAGCTTCATACCACTCAAACTTGATACCCTTCTTGGTCAAACCTTAAAGTGGTGCTTCCAAATGAGAAAATTATTTAATGAACATTTGATAATATCTGGTAAAACCAAAAAAACATTAAACATTTTAAACATTCTTGGTATCCTCCCTAGACCCAACTGCATGTACCTTCTATGGATCCATAGATACCCCTTCCATTGAGATGATGTGACCTAGGAAATTAACCTTGTTGATCCAAAAATGAAATTTGGATAGCTTGGAATATATTATAATCTCTCTTAGTGTACTCATGATGATATCAAGATGTTAGTCATCATCATCATGGTTTTTTATGTACATTAATATTTCATCATCAAAGAAAACCAAAAACTGGTCCAGATAAGAATGAAAGTTTTGGTTCAATATATCCATGAATAATATATGTGCATTAGTCAACCCAAACATTCATTAAAATGAACTCCTAAAACTCATACCTAGTTCTAAAAGCTCACGTATATAAAATGATATCACCTTTAGCTGATGATACCCCAATATCAGGTCAATATTGTATAAAACAGAACCCCCTCTCAACTAGTCAAAAAAAATTGTCGATTTGAGGAAGAGGGTATCGGTTCTTAATCTTCATTTGATTCAGCTTCCTATAATTAAAGTACAATCACAATGACCCATAAGCTTTCTTAGAAAATAGTAACAAAGATCCCCAAGGTTATCTACTAGAGGGAATAAACCCCTTATTCTCCAGTTCCTCCAATTATTATTTAATTTAATGGAGATTCTTCAGTTCCATTCTTTATGTTGTTATGAAATTGGTTCTGCTCCTAACAACAACTATTTCTTGAACTCAACATCACTCTTAGGTGGAAGCCTCCACAAATCATCTAGAAATACATCATGGAACTAATCCACCATAGTAAGAAATAAAACCATCTATACTTTCCCATCATCAAGCATAATACTGGCCACTCCAGCTATGATTTCACCCAACTACTGACAAACTAGCCCTAGAAATCTTTCCCAAACATCACATTCACCAAGATGGATATTTGTGTATCCTTAAAGAGATGTTAATGTTACCCTATGATGGTAACAGCCAATATGGGATTGGTATAATAGTAGCTAGTGCATCTGCAAAATCAGATCAATAACTTACATCTCAAACAAAAACAAGTCCCATAGGAAATGGTACCCACCATCCTTGAGTTTACACCCCTTACATTGCCTGATATTTTTTTCTCACACCCCTAATGGTGTATCAATCCATATAATCCACACCTATGATCCACCACTAGACATGACACTACCAAAAACCAAGAAGAAATAAAAGATTTCAAGGCACATATTTTAAATAAAGCTCTAGAACCTGTGAAAGCTACCTGGATCATACCTAAAATTGTCGATGTCTTTGCCTCACAGCCTCTAGTTATAGACTCGACTAAATGAAGATGACCTACCCCTCTACCATAGGAAATGATCTGAGTTTTTTGAATTCTAATACCCTAATGGTATGTATTATCTCATCCAGGATTACCACATCAACAAACTCTACTGGTATAGTTAGTTAAACTCCAACTACTAGTATGATAAGTAGTAACTGATCCCCTACCTACACTCGGAACTTGCCTCGATCCTCGACCAGTTCTTGGATGCTGAGGGTTCCAAACAAACATTTGAACATTATCTATCCTTATTAATGCTCATAAATCAATTGGTGGTCAGGGAATCTAACCACACATTTTCTCCGACCTTCCACACTGAAAGAAAAACAAATGGTCACCACTCTGAGAGGCTGATCCTCTATTCAGACCACTCTGTTCACTTCTACCATGATGAGAAATTCTAAAATGATGCTTCTAGTCCACAAAAGTCACACCACTAGTCCATGCAATTGGGGAAACGAACACACTTCCTAAATCCCATTTAAATTCACTTCTAAAATATGAGTATGATCCACAACGTCTACAAACCTCTTTAAACAAAAGATGTTTACCTAAGACTTATTCTCATGTCTAATCCCATCCTAGAAATTCTTTTTCATTATGGACTTGTCTCTTACCAATGTTGGAAAAAAACATTGTAAGTCCATGAATTGACCTGAAAAATCCATCACAGACATCATTCCCTAGATCAACCTCATGGTCTCTGAAGCTCTCTCTTATCTCAAAGTGACTGTAAATAAGTGTTATAGATACTTGTCCTTGAATTTATTTCATTGCATACTATCTGACTGTTGAGTCTGAACTAATATATCCCACTATAACTTCTTTGGTGCTTGTAACATGTATGCTACCAACTTAACCCTCTTCTCAGCTAGAGTCTCTATGTGATCCAAAAGCATCTTCATAGACTATAACTAGAAATCTATAGCCTCAGGTCCACCCTTTATGGTAAACATTGGAGGGTGTTGTAACTAAAATTATTCGGTTAGATAAAAATTTCCTAAAACGAGCCTCCCTTGGTCATGTTACATCACTTTCATAAATTGAGAAAAGTTCTCCCAGAACTTGTCCTCTCCTTCATTACCCTAAACTACCATAACTTCCTTCCCTACTTATAAAGAAGCAAACATAGTGGGATCCTCTTATCTCCCAATTGAAACAAATTTATTTGTTGGAATCTTTCTATAATTACAATCATGAGTCTTAGAACATATAACATAAAGATTCTATAATTTATATTAATGAATCCCTTTCACTATCCCTAAAAATCCATGCAGCATGCACCATTCTAATGAACATCATCACACCTAAAACACTATCTTCAACCATATCTACAGCAGGTCATGTCTAACATGGTTAAACCAACATACTTAAGCACAAATCTTCCATTAGAATCCTTTTTTAACCCTTACCTCACTTAAAATTTAAAAAAAATATTCTTTATCCTTATTTTTCTCTTTAAAGTTCATTACAAATAACATTTTTAACTTATTCACAACTCATTATAACCAACACTTTAACTCATTTACACCCCTTCCACCTTAATTAAACTCATTCCACTAACCATTCATTCACATTATTATTTTTTACTTATTTTCATCATCTTTATTAGACTCCACCTTCTTCAAATTTTCAAAAGAGTGAAATGAATCCTACTCTTTAAGTCCCTCACACCCATCCTATGTGTTCCTACCATGATGAATGCCACCTATATCCTTAGGTTCATATGATGATGCATTAGTATACATCTTCATTCCATTTAATACATAATAAAAATATCATAAAATAGTCAAATCACACAACATGTGCATCACCTAAAGGTGAAATATCATTCCATCGCTAAAAACACACACCAAGTACAAAAATCCCACCCTAGGTGACATGGGTTTTCCCTCATACTTTGGTTATATAATCATAATAACGAGATCATTTCCAAGTCCTGAAACTCTTATCCTCCTGTCTACCACCTCGAATTAAAATACCATAGAAAAAATCGCGCTGACACCAATTTTTATCATCCCCAACACGGAATCCACTAAATTGGTGCTCCAAGTCGGATCACCACATGACCTCAAGTACACCTCCTCATATCCCAGAGGTTTTAAAATATAATTGAGGGTATAATGAATTGTTTGGGAATACTATAACCTCTTTAACAAATTAATCCATAGTAGATAACATATGAAATAAAGGAAATAATAATCCAAAAACCAAGATATGAATTTCAAACTAGTCCCAAAAGAGGTACAGCCACATCCAAATAAAAAATATTTAATGCCATTATAATAGTTCCAATTAAAAGAATAACCCATTATAAATTCCAATATCTGAATCCCAAAAATAGATCCTAACACCAAGTTTGTATCCTCATCCATACACTACCCTAACCCAACTCACCTCCCAAGAATAGGGACTTTTCCCTTGTCCTGACCTGCAACCATGAAAGTTCTCGAGGTCCCAAATGGTAGCCACATCATGGTATGAGTATAACTCTATAGTCCACCACCTATAGTGTCTGAAAAATAACTAGTATAAATAGTTACTTCATACAAGAACAAAATTAAATAACAAGTGAAAAATAGCTCGGGTTCCATTAGGTAACAATTTTTACTCTACCCATTTACAAAATTAGGTACATGTTTATCATTTGTTACATCTTTATCACTTAATTAATTTTAATTACATGTTTCATGTGTAATAAATTTTCATTTTTTACATAGATAATTTACAAAAATGGTTACTAAGAATAAGGGAAAATATGTTTCCCTATATCTCTAGGGATAAACATTTCATAAAATTTACAACACACTTACCATGGAGCCTCGGTCCATGTAGTCTCATAGAACGAATCTTCTAGAGGTATACATCCTTGGTACCCTTCTCTAAACCATGCATTACGAGGTGGGGTTTAGAGCCTTTTTCCAACCTGGATTGTGGGTGTAGATCCTCAAGTACGATACCCCAAAAATATCTGGCCATGTTCATATACTTATTTATCCATTTACTACATATTCCATATCAAAAACCTTATACAATCAATACACATAACATAAACATCAATATTTTCATTTAATAGATAAATCGTTCTTATTATTTAACACATTAACACATTTACCACTTACTTTACGTAACTCATTTAACCCATTTCACTTTCCATGCTTTAACCCATTTAGCACATTCAACACCATCCACATGTTAAATCCTTTCACATATTCAACAATTTCAATACATTAACCTATTGGGAATGTTTTAAAATTTCCACACATTAACTAATTGTAATTTTTAATAATTTACATGCATTAACTCATTGGGAATGTTTAACAATTTCCACGCATCAACTCGTTGGAATTTTTAACAATTTCCTTACATTAACCCATTTGTAATGATCAATAATCCCTATATGTTATCCCATTAACATATTCTTCAATTATATTTTATTAGACCATTTAAAAAAATTATCAATTCACAAGAATTTATGCATTCATCATATTCACCATTTCTTATACATTAACCCACTTATGAATTTCATGTACATTTTGTAAAATTTTTAGCACTATTTCTTTATTATATCCCACTCAGATCATGTTAAGCCAAACAATCCCTCATACCGATATCAACCTATAGGAACAACCACTATTGGTGACAATCATAATTCAAACTAACATGTAAAAATTACTCTCATGGGATAAATTTCAATAAAAGTTAATTTTGTGTTTAACACTTACATTCTCTTTGTTCAGGAATGTTGGTGCACCCCATGGGTGGCCCTAAACTAGTCAAATCATCCTCAACGCATCCCATAGAGATCATGAGTGGTCCAATTATTCATTTAACCAACCATTTTTTTAAACCTATCAAATTAACCCACAGAAAAACAAAAGTAAAACCAAGAACACAACCATACATGCACAAATCTATACAAAAAAATCTAGGTTATAACTTATATAACACCTACCTAAAATATGATGGTTGATGCACCATTAACCACTGACCCAAATAAGTATTTAAGAAACCCTTGAATCCCCAATCCAAGATACACCATAAAAATATGTCATTTGGGATTTAAAAGAAGATGAGAAAATCTACACACCCTGATCTGTAAATGAGAAGAAAGAGGATGATTAGACTTACCTGGGTCTATAATCTGTAACAGAAAATTCTCCAAAGATCCTACAAATGAGAGAGATCGATCCTTTAGAGATATTTATGGTTTAGGGTCATCAAAAGGTCTAGAGGTAGAATAAATGGGATGAAAATTGGGTGAGAACATAAAAGTCAAGAGTGTAGTTTGGTTATTTTTCACTTTTAATGGGGTGCATGGTTTGGTAGTTTGGTTTTCCAAACAATGTGCAAATAGTCCACTAGCGACTTTACAATAGGGGTTGATGTTACATTGTTTCTTGGGTAACTCTACACAGTTGGGAAAAATATGCACCAACCATGCAGAATGCCTCTATCCAAGCCTGCATGGGTTGGATCTCCCCCTGGCATGGTTTTTTTAACTCTGAACCCCTCCTCTTAGTTAGCACAGTATGGGAGCAAAATTTTCTCTAACCATAATTCAACTGTGAAATATGCATTGGGTGTCAAAAATACCCTTTCCTTCATGTCCAGAACCCCCAGAACACTCTCTTACCTCCTTATACATTCGGTAAACATTTCATTAACAAAAAATAAAATATTCAAACTGAAATTTAAATAATTACATACCTTCAAGAAGTTTGGGATATTATACTAGTGATCTCAAGAACTGTCATGAAAACATGAATTTGTATATCATGATTGAGAATATCTATGGAAAATATAATGATAGAGATAGAAAATATTGGTTTGAGATATCCAAGGATCTTATTAAAATATATCTTGGAGAAGGTTCCCCAAATAGGCCTCAGGCAGACAAGATTACAGGATACATTGATATCCTGTAGGTTCTAGGGTTAAACATCTAAAAGAACTAGGCACTGAAATATTCCGTATATATTATTCGTTTTTTTTAATATTAATATAAAAAATATTTATAATTATCTTCCATATATTCTCACATTTCTTATCCATGTGGATAAAGAGATAAATTGTGAAAATACTTCAAACCTTATTTATAATAATTAGAAATTCCAAGAGAAAAGCCCCAAGTCCAAGGACTCATTACAACACCATTCAAAGAAGATGAATATAAAGGTGCAATTTATGGAATAGGATTTTTTTTATTCACATTTGGAAATAAGGTCCACTTAATGAAAAAATTATAGTCTACCTAAGAAGTAAGGAGACACTTTATGAGCATTTATTATCAAGTTAAATTTATCACTTTCTATAAGTTTTGTATTAGAAACACCTTGTTGTGACCATATATGTATTCAAATGTAAGAACCAAATAGATTTAGAATAATTTACTGAGGAGAGGTATATCTATGAGAATCCAACAGAGCTAAACATTTATTTTAGTTATTAGGGAGTACCACCTCATGTTTCCAACTAGAATGATCTTTATTTTGAATGGTAGATATTATATACCATACCATTCTGGAAATAGTATATTAGTATCTATACAACATATAGATTATTTTATATTAGTATTTAAAAATAAATTTTTTTTGTTTTATAATAGTAGATTTTTTTATGGTAAGTAACATTTAAATAATGTTATTTATGTGTTAGACTACATGAACCAAGTAATGATAATTAATAACAAAAAAACATCACTTGACCCATACCACACCCAACTTTGGAATCATTATATAATTCATATAAATATTAATCTATTAACTAAATTATATCATTATGTGTATTTATATTCATTTAAACTAAAAAAACTTAGTTTATGTCATGTGTGTTTATAAGGAAAAAAGACCAAATCCCCATTTAATGGGAAAGGTGAAAGGGTTAAAGATCTTATGAAGTTAGTTCATATAAACATATCTATATTACTTACTATAGAAGAAATCAGTTTTTAATCTTACATAATAACTTTTATTAATTATTTTTGTTGGTATGGATATGTCTACTTAATGATTTATAATTTATATTCCATTGAAAATTTTAAGGAATACAAAAATTAATTAGAGAACCATCTATGTAATAATATTAAGAAACTCTTCTTAGACTATGGTGGAGAATATCTCAATCAGTACTTCATAGAATTTTTATAGGGGTTTTAGATTTTTTCTTAGATCTCTCCTCCTAATACAACTCGATAGAATGTTATATGTGAAATGAGGAAGCACATCTCATTATACTTGGTGAGATCAATGATGAGTCATACGAGTCTTCCATTTTACTTTTGGAGATACACATTACAGACATAAGAACATATTTTAAACCAATTACCTACTAAATATATAAATGGTATTCCATATGAACATTCAAGTGGAATAAAAAACATCTTATCAAATTAACATGTGTGATGAAGAGAAGAATTTTTTAAGTCGTCTTCATGTAAAAAACTTTCACCTAGAGACAAAAAGTGTACCTTTATAGCATACCCTGAGGAAATAAAGTTATATTACATATAATACCCTCATAAAAAATGTTATAGTGAAAACACACTCTATATTCCATGAGAGGGAAACATCTCTAATAGGGAATGTGGGAGTGAGATAGACTTTGATGAAGTTGAGGCTCAAAGCACACAAGAGTCTGTATAGGAAAAAATTCCACAATCCACCATGGATGAAGAAACAATTACGGAGACACAAGTACATTGTTGGAATAAAATAGATAATATATAAAAATAACATTGTGGTTTCCAATCACTGAGGATTATGACTCATTGTTAGTTGATAATAATGATCTTATAACCAACAAGAAAGTACTGAGTGGAACATATGATTCCAATTAGTAAGATGCCATGAATCCTCGAATCGAATCCATTTACCAAAACCAAGTTTGTATTTTTTTACACCCTCAAGTAGATGTAAATACTTTGGGTTGAAAATAAGTATTCAATAAAAAACAAGGAATGTAAAGAAAATTCTTTACCTCTATGGAGTGACTGGTTGAAAAAGGGTTTAAAAAGCTTTATGACATTGACTACGACAAAACAGTTTCTCCAGTTGTGATGTTGAAATGCATCAGAATAATAATTTTCATTATATACTTCCATGATGATGAGATTTTTAAAATGGATTTCAAAACATTCTTTCTTAATGGGGACCTTCAAGAATATTTATATATGAAACAACCCGAAGGTTTTGTGACTCTAATGGATTTAAAAAAGGTATGAAAGTTATAAAGAAGAAATTTTGGATTAAAGAAAGAATCTTGGTCATGAAACATTAATTTCTATGAGTACATAATATAATTTGGTTTCATAAAGAAAAAATTATAGTTGTGTGTCTATAAACGGTTTAGTTGGAGTGTGGTTATTTTTTTAATAGTATTTGACAATGACATTCTACTTATTGGAAATGAAATATCTATCTTATACTTTATTAATGCATGGTTGAATAAATGATTCTCCATGAAGATCATAGGTGATGTATAATATATTCTTGGGATCAAGATACATCATGATTGATCCAAGAGATTTTCTATCCTAAGACAAGGTACATATATTGACATGATATTGAATAGATTCATTGTTTCATATTTTAAGAGGTTATTATTTCAAATTTCACTTGGAATTAATATTTATAGGAAAATTTGTCCTTAGACACATGATGAATGAAAGATATTAGAAAGTATTACATATGAATCAGTTATTGGGTCAGTCATGTATGATATGTTATGTACTAGGATAGATGTTCTCTATGAATTGAGTGTGGTAGAAAGATAAAGAGTCGATCCAAGTGACAACCATTGGATATCAATCAAGATTATCCCTAAGTATGTAAGGAATATTAAATATATGCTCAAAGTATATAGAGGATACGAGGAACTAGTCATCATAGGATATTCAGATTCAAGGTTCCAAACATATCTAGATGACATGTTGTCACAAATGGGAAATATCATCACTCTGAATGGCGGTTGTATGAGTTTTAAAAGCTCAAACAAGGCTATGGTCATAGATTATATAATAGAGTCCAAGTATATTGAATATTATGAAAAATATTTGGAGAAATATGGATATAAAACTTCTTCCAAATCATGATGTGGTACCTTTCAGTAAAGATCAAATCATGTTCTGTTATAATAATGCTACAATGGTGGCTCACGTATAGGATAGAAGTTCACATTAGTGGGACTAGAATATAATTTCGAGGTATAATATCTTGAGAGATTATTCTTGGAGTGGTGAGGTTATATTGAGAAGTATTTCCATAGAAGTCAATGTGGTGAAACCTTTGACTAAAGCCTTAACTGAGTAGAAACATTATTATCATTGTAGGTGTATTGGTTTAAATGTCTTAGGAAGCTGTCTCTAGTAAAAGTGGTATTTTTTTGGATTTTATGTCATAGTAAAAATTCATTGTGCTTTTATTACATGTATATTTGATGTATTAAATATTAATTAAACAGATTATTACATATTATTCTTTTTTTTGATGAATTTAAAGTAATAATTTTATTCATTATTTTTCACATTTATAAGGTCAAGGAATTTCCAATCTATGTTTAAAAAAATTGAAGTACTGTGACAATATTATTAATATAGTTCAATGTTAGGATAAAATAATATGGCAGGACTCATAGTATATATACCATCGGGTGTAAGTACTCAAAAGCAGACGAGGCTTCTTCTCATGATTTCCATAATTTTTAATCTCCAAGCTGGGAGATTATGAGAACTAATCCACCAGTATGAATTTTTCATTTTTTGGTGTAATAGGATATTCCTAGCTATTATCAAGTGTAATCATTCTTTTATATTAATATTATCATTAGTTCATGTCATGACTCACGCATTTAGGTTTACTGGAAAAAAACCGTCACACCATATGTTGGTGGGAAGTTTGGTATATTGGGTGTGTCACGATTGACATTTCATTTATGGATAAGTTAAGGAAGGATTTATCCCTTCCATATTTTGGATATTGATATCTTGGCACTTTTATTATAATATAAATTTCCAATAAATTCTATTTCCATAGACTATCGACATGTTTATTTGAGATAGTAAAATTAAGACATTTCGATCATATAGGTTGATAACAACATCGCACAACCATATATATGATATATTGTGATAAAAGGATTACATTACATTGTGATAATTCATATGTGGTTGTCGAAATTGTGACATAAATTTCTTTTTCATTGGTACCATGACTAGTTACTAGATAGTATTCTTGGACATTAGGTAAGTTTGGCTAATGGAAATGAGAAAGAATCCTAGAGGGTCAAACAGTAAGTATTTCTTTTATCTAGATTAAATTCTATTTAATTTAATAAATGGAATAAATGTTACTCTCAAAACAAAGGAATAATATTATTCATGTTAAATTTCTCCCATATATTTAAAAAATATTTATTCCCTTTCTTGTGAATAAAAATATATTTATTTATTTTATTGAATATTAATAAATATTTATTCAATGGTATTTGAATGAAATATTTATTTGTGAGAAAAATATTTTTTTAGGTATTTAATGAATATTGAGGAGTTCAATCAGACCAAGACTGTGTTCGGTGATAAATAATTATTTACAAGAGAGTAAATGTTATTTATCATCTTCACATGATGTCTCATTCCACAAAATTAAAATTATATTATTATTATTTTTTGGAATTGGGTATATTAAAGGGTTTAAAATTGTGTAAGGGTTGATATAAAATTAAACAATATTCTAACCTAAAGAAAACCATGATAAGTATCACATTAAGGCTATTGTGTAGGTAATCAAAAAAAATATAATTTTTGTGAAAAAAAAAATTCTCTTTCGACATCTTCATATTTCTCCCTCTCAAGAATTAGAATGCAAGAATTATTTATACATGACTGAAGAACAAGAGATCCAGAAGGAACATTTCCATTTGATTAAGTGCATATTCACCCATAGATTTAGTGGCATTACATATAGATCATTGGATCATGTTTGAATCACAGTTGGAGGGATTTTACCCTTGGATCCATAAAAGTGTAGAAATATTATACAAAAAAGTTATTTTTAGATGATCGACGTCAATATAAATGAATGAAACCTAAGATTTGGCAATTTATTTCTTCCAATATAAATGAATTAATTATAAAAAATAAATGAATGAACCTCTATTGGGGTTTTGGGTAATGATATTAACTGAAATTTTAATTATCCCATCTCCAACCACATGCTTCCTTAGCAACTAGAATCTAAAACCATGAGGTATTTTCCGGTGCAAAATAGCTGAAAAACATGGTTTGAGATAAACTCAGAAAGGAACCACCCAAAAGTGTCTATAAAAAATTTAGTCTAATTGTGTAAATTGTAGTAGTGTTCTAGATTAAATTTAAAGAAGGTTGTAAATGATAAGGGGATATAGCCCATTATACTATTACATGTTGTGATTGAGAAATCTATAAATAATGAATAACTATGTTTCCAATAAAGGAATAATTTTTGACCTATGAAGGCATATAAAGTATCATCCATCAATGGAATAGGATGAATATATTAGTATCAGAACTATGATTTCCAGGACCAAGGTCTATTGACCAAGGAATCCTCTTTGAATCCATGAAACTCATCTATAGAAAATGTGGTGTAATGTAGACCTACATGGGCCTAGACCCATGACTCATGTCCAAAAGGATCATATTTTTATCCAAAAATATCAACAATAGAAAATGTGATAATGACTTGGGTGGAGCCCACATATCATTTTCAAGGAGGTCGAATAAAGCCAGATCAAAGGTAACAATCAAAGTCATCTAATATAATATATGTAAGTGGGACATTGATGATATATAGTTATACCTAATGTCGGTGTCATACCATGTAATACAATATCAATGTAAATATGTAGTTTCTAGGGACCATGTTAATTTCCATTCAATTTTCCAATTTAATTCATCATAATAATTCCATAAATCATTTCACAAACAAGCGATAAAGAAGGATTCCATGTTAGTGTCCATGCCTTTAATATAATATATTGAATAAATTATAAAAGGGGATTATGGGGTATGTTAGTGTCCATTTATTTTATCAATTTGGTTTATCATATCAAAATTTTAATTCAATTCACTGACATGCGATCACAGGAAGTCCATGTTGGTGTCCATTTCTCATTATTAATCAATTTTATAATTATGCCTATTCCAAGGGATTGTCCATTTAACTCCATAATTCACATTTATTCCATTTAATTAATCATTTATTTTATAAATGACTTGGTTCTACTTGAGGTATTTAACCTTCAGTAAAAAATTTAATCCATATATGTCTCCCATTAATAATTGGTTATCTCAACTCACCCTAAAGGTTGAGTAATCAATATAGTAGAACAAAACCACCTCAAGAGTGCTTTAGGTTACAGTCAAAAAACTCAAAATTTGAATAAGTGTGTTATAACATGTTTAAATTATGTTTTGATCAATAATTTTAATGTTTTATTAATTTAATGATAAACACTAAGAAATCCATGTGTGTAGCATAATGAAAACAAAGTATAAACACTCATACTTTTAAAGAAAATGTATAGACCACCAATCTTAGATGTGTAGTAGACTTATCATCCTTTAATGGACCCTAATCCATGTTAGAAGGGTATAAATAATAAAAATATATGGATACATTAAAAATAGTTTGAAGTTTCTCAAATATATTTAGAATTACATATGGATATATAAATGAATAAAATAAGAAATATGAATGAGGGGATTACTGGTACCTATCTAATACAAAAAATGGTGAAGGAATTTGATGTTGAATGGAGGAGGTAGCTCAAATACTAACTTATTGAGAAAAGGGATATTTCATGGAGGGGGATAGGATACTGTGTGTGGAGGGAAAAAAGGTGGGAAATTTAATTAATTAATGAGACAATGGGGATTACACCCCATTTTAAAGGAAACATAGTTTTCTAAAACCATGCACCAATTGTGTGCACCCACGACCTAAGAGGTACTACCAATGAATGGATGGTGCTCATTTTTTGAAAACCATATATAGTCCATGAGACCCTATATAGTTTATTCCAACACCCCTTTACTTTTTAACGAATCATGTGGCCTATGTAAGATATCTTAATGAAACCTTTAACATGGTATTTCTCCTCCAACACCTAGAGATTTGGTCTTTCAAAGAGCCCTGAATGATCCTGAATCCTTTCAAAAACATTTATTCACTTCCAGTAGAGAAAAAAAAGATATTTATATTAACATTTAATATAACTCTCTCAAATAAGAAAAAAAATAGTAATTTAAAATCTCCCTATATGATATATTTTCATCCCCAAAAATCCTTGTGGAAAAACGAAACATCACTCAATCTACATGGGTCATGAAATTTCCACTTAAATAGAAATGTTGGTTTTTAAATTCCCAACATTCCTATAATAATTACTTAAAATTTATGGTTCTCAATCAATTGATACTTGAGTCAATGCTTTAGTTCAAAACAAAAACATCAAGATGATGCTTCCTCAAGCCCTTCTAACTTGAAACAAGATCATGTTTTCATCTCTTTTACCAAACATACCATAGAGCTCCACACCATATGTTCTATATGGAATGGGTGATTTCGAGTAAGGGTTATCCCACCATAAATTTTTATAACATAATAATATCCTTAGTGTTATATAAAAACACATAATCCTGTCTCTAAACTTGATCAAATAATCAATTCCCTATTAACCTCATTTAGTAAGGTTGAGTTGTTTTTTTAAGACTCAATCAACCTTTTACTGCACTTACGTAATATTGATGATTTTCTTAATATATTTCCTCTTTGAAAACATGTAACTAAATAGGAAAAAGAAATTTGGTCACTATTTGATGACGATTTATGAAAATACATAGCATCAATAACCAATGCATCTAAAACCATGATCTATGTTCTATTAAACTAAGGTACCTCTATATCACTTTGAGAACATTAACTAAAGACTATAACCAGATTCTGGTGATGTTTCTTGACTAACTAAGAATATTTTTTCATCATGATAGAGTGTGAATATAGCTTCATACTCAATCCATCACCCTAAGATCATCAGACTCAAAAAAATATCAATTTAGATCAGTTGTAAGTCTTGGGTAACCTCCAAATTAAACAAATAGAGTGTAAGGATCTCATCCACTGTATTACATACTATGAAGTTTACAATTTATATGTATGTAAATTGTTGAAATTTCAATGTATCAAGAACACTCACTAAACCCAATATAATTATTTCACCTAGATATCGAGTCAAAGAATCGTCTAGTTTATGTGATCCCATCCCTGGAATTGTTACTCAGGAATCCAAGTGTCACATCAAACATTCCACACCTATATAGGGATCTATTTTTAGCTCAAGTGAGCAATAAGTACTAGATAGATTGAGATTGTTCATGTAATATTACCAAGAAATCATATATACATCGTTTTATTTATACAATAGATAAAACAGCGAAAACGACCATCCAATAGTTAGTCCTACATTATCATGATCCTTCACACATGAGGCTCATCTAAATGTGATCAAATTCATCGAAAACACCTTAATAGATTATTTAACATGGATTCCAAAAATATATCTAACAATCATAGCACATACCCCATATATCCATAGACATATAAATTATAGTGGTTAGTAATATATATTAATTTCTAAGTGTTAATGTGGATATTATCCACCTCTAGTTCCCACATTCCAGGAATGGTTCAAAAGGAATTATTTGAAATTTAGTTTAGATGAGGCTTATTAGCCTCAAAATAGCCAATGGTGTACACCATACCTTATAGAGTACCGTATACATTACCTCAAGCACAACACCAAAAGAGTTCCTATACTCATAACTGAAGAAGATATTTATGTTGTTAGGAATAAGATAAGAAGGAATATTATCATATTTGGTTATTACCTTTTGTTTTCAATCAAGTTTGAGAATAAAATAAATCACATCACTTTGTAAAAGTGGATGATTGGATTGACCACCATATTCAAGAAATATAACTAACAATTCTTAAGTCCACTTGAATAGGAAATAAATATGATGCAGGAAGATAGGGATGTGAAAATACTTTCCATGGTAAATCTGATGATGCTAATGATGATCGATAAAAAGATAAATATCATGAAATATAAGGTCTGTGATCAATGTAGTTGAGTGGTTTTAGAATGAATTGATATATTGATTAACTATTTATGATACTCTTGCTTCTCAAGTTGAGCATGGATCAAGTGGGATTAGATTGTGTTTTGATTAAAATCATTAATATATATATGATTCTCAAGAAGTGAATTTTGTTAAAATATTGTAGATGATTTACGGATGTATAAATTTTTGTTTGTTTAAAATTACAGGTGACTTGAAATTAGTATAGTTGGGGTAACCGAAGCATATTTTTAAGGATGTACATTTTCCCATTGTTTTCTAAATTTTTGTGCCTAAAAATCCAAAGTTTATTTTTTGGAAAAGAAATGTCTTATAAAAAGTTTTATGTAGAGTACAGTTCGTGGACTATGAAGAACAGTGCGCAAATTGGAAAGTAAATATTCATAATTAAAGAATAAAATGTCTCTGAAAAGTATTTATATGTGGAACAAATACCACACAACGCAGACCGCAAAAGAGGTTTGCAGTGAGATTGAAATTTTACATACGATGACAATGATTTGATGTTTTTTGAGGTCATTTCATGGGAGGCTTGTCATTTTCAGATTTATGTAAAGATTATGGCTATCGCAAAGGTTTTTTGTTTATAGATGACATCATCCACCATAAAAAATAAAGGTGCTATGTGGACAACATAGCGTAGTTCATGGTGAAGAATTTTCCACATATATGTTATGGGAAATTCATATTAGTAGTTTTTTAGAAATTTTTTTTTCTTATATAAATACCCCTAATCAGATCATTAAGGAGAGATAATTTCATTATAGTATATCATCGTTGTTGGAAGAATTTTGGTAAGAAAGATAAATTTCATGAGGGATAATTCTGTGAAGGATAAGATTTTAGGAGGGAGGATTCTGTGAAGGGGGAACTAGTTAGTGGGGGATCATTTCTGTGAAGGATACAATTTTGTAAAGATAGTTTGTGGAAGGGTTTTGTGGGTTTTGATTACCCACAATGAAAGAGGGTTCAAGAAGCATTAGCAGTAAATGGGGTATCAGGTGTTTTCAAAGGGAAGGTTTTTTATGAAGAACATGCACCATGAGGTACATGGAAGTTTTAAAAGGATATAAGAAAGTTCGCAGTGGGTGAAAAGATGTTCATGAAGGGAATAAAATAGATTGTGAAAGCAATTTCCATTAACTAACAGCACACAGAAAAGTGGGATTTCTATTTTGAAAAATCATACTTGGAAATAGGATTGGGAACACATACTGAGTAGCCTTACGAAGTCTTGGAAGTTTTTACCATCTTCAGGGTAAGAAAGTGAATAATTTTTTTTAAAGATCACATTTTTTAAATTTGATTAGGAAGAACTCTAACATGTCTATTAAGAAATTATAATACATCACTTCATGCTACTCAAATCACATGAACTATTGTACAGAACATTATGCTACTTGAGTGTAAGGGAATATCCAACTCATTATATTCCATAAAAAAATGATTTTTTCTAATGTATTATGTTGTATTGGATTGTTTCAAAACCAAACCAAGGACATAGCTACTTTTTTTAGTAGTGAACCTTATAAATATTTGTGTTCCTATGGATGTGAGTTTGAATTGTTTCCAGTAGAAAATGAAGTATTTAACAGGAGATGAAGTCTATTTTATAATTAAGGAAACATAAAAGAAAAATATATCATTGAATCACTCCATCCTCCTCTTAGTGATACTTGAATCCTAAGTGGGTAATCTCATAAATACCTTAGTATATTGTCAATTCTCTCCCAGTGTATTGAGGATGATGTCAAGATGTTTGGAATAATCAACACTAAATCTAGTGTACACTAATATTCCATAGATAGGTGTATATTTCTCTCTCTATTTTATCCATGGTCATGTCAAAATAGGATTAACTTTACTTTTAAAAACTTATGACACCATTTCTCCAGATAATGGGTGCCTAAGTCAAAATATAGTTTAACTTCCTCATAGTGCCCGAACTATTTCTATGAAAGTAATTATCATAGTAACCACCATCAATTTACTAAGATATCTAGTTATCCATACCCAAAATCATAAAATAGAACCCACAAATCCTTATCTCATATAAATCCACCCACTTACTAGTTATCTAAATGGTACCATACACAACTGAAATTTAATATGCATATCTCACTTAACATGAATGGTACCACCTAATTAAAAACCCAAATCATGATCCCGTGAGCCTTTCATTATCAAGGCCAATATTATAAGGTTACTTGTAATACAAGTCTTATAAAGAAATTAGAAGTCTTATATCTCACCATTAAAACAACATCTACACATACCACTTACTATTAAATGAATTTCCACATCACATAATTATTTTCAAAGGAAATGTGTAGAATTTATTATGATCGATGTTCAGATTGGGGGATCTAAATGTTGCATAGTCAGTCACATTTAGTTCACTATTTTTTTAAAATCTTCAATGGGTTTTATTATTGGATCCATAAACACCCATTGGATATTACATTCATGATAACTCATGGACCAACTTTCCAAAGGAAATCACTCATTGGGGAACTTAGACAACAATACATAAGAACTCACATTAGTTGATAGGAAGGGATATAGATCTCATCAGACCCTTTTGGGGGAAATTATTACCTACTCTATTACTCACTTATATATTTAAGACATGTTCATTAATACTTTTTTCATTCCAAAGTATAACATGGGTCACCCTGAGGTTAATAATAAATTATAGACATGCACCGATTTTAGATTCATATGTATGTATCTAAGGTTATTTAGAAATGGAGATATTTGTATGTATCTGAGTTTATCAATCAATTTTATAAGTTTATGAATGTATTATAGATTATTTGGTCTTTTATGTTTGTGATTCTCGTTTTATACCATGCATAGGGGTGTTTTAGAACATACCATCATCTATAAATATGGTAGATATTTTGATGTCAAGATCAAACGCATAAAATGGACTTCCAATATATCATCATAAAAGGAATCATAACCCACATATTTTTTTAAACTTAATGGGACACACCATACATTATATGTTCATGTGATAAGGACCAAATCATACAACCTAAAGTCATGTGGAAATGACACCTTAGTGGAAGGTTCCTGGTCATTTTTTGGTGTGGGACTTATGTTCAAGCAGCCTGAAGGACCTAGAAGAGATTTGGTCTCCAAGGGTGGGATATGATCTTACTGATAATATTTACCAACAAATATTGTGATTAAAGAGTCTTGGAATGAATATGGCCATCTGAGTTGGATTTTACCCTACTGGGATTATGTCCTAGAAAAGATTATAGTGAATATGTGGTGTTGAGTTTAGAATATAGGGGGCTTTCCACGTATCCCAGTTGGTTGGGAATAAAATCCCATATATTTTGGATGGTTTTTTAGGGATTACACTAATATAGTAGGCCCATATTTTCTTCATCATGAAAATATCCCTTTGATGGGTTTTCTCGCAAGTAAGATTAACCTTCTGAGAGTATAGTGAAATCATTTTGGGGATTAAACCTATGGGGATTCCCATTTGAATGTGTACAGTTGGGGAGTAAATCATATGGGAGGTCCATAATTGTTGGTTTTGGTTTGGTATTATATCAAATAAGGCCCATTATTTATGGAACCATGAGGAAAGTCTCGACTCCTAGTGTTTTTAGGTTTGTTTTGGGCTTATAATTAAAAAGTTTCACTTTAATGGTTCAGGCTTGCACCTATGGATGAGGCCCATAGATGGATGGGATAATGCTTATTCCATGATCACCACTAAAATCTAAGACCATGTGAGTCATGCTCAATGTGAGAAATAAGAAGAAGTGATATATCTAGAGAACCACATGATCTTATTTTATCTGCCGGTGCAAGATTCTTGGGCACAGAGGGAGAGGGAAGGGTGTTGAGGTTCCCATATACCCTATTATTTTGGTAACCAACATAGTCACATCGAATACTATCTATAACCAAGGGTAGTTGAAGAGACTAAAGAGTTCCACCTCTCATAGGAAAGGATAAAAGATTACTCCATGATCAATGCCCTTTTGACTAGTTCCTAGGGAATAGTAGAATATAATTCACTACACCTCAAAGGGAAAGGATAGAATGATCTCCATCCTCCCTACATGGAATTTGGAGGTCTGTATAAGAACCCCCTAGGTTGGGACCCTCATTTCCCTAGGAATGTTTGCATAATTACTTTCTATGGATCCCACTGTGAAAGAGGCTATCAGTAGAACCTCATTTATCATGGGTATGTATGCTCTAAGGGACATGCTGATGTGTCCAACTATCTAATCATACACATATGGTAGATTTGGGAGAGTCTATAGTTAGATTCCATGAAAGGGGTCCCACTAAGTACATAGAGAAATACATAAAAAAATTGCTGAATAAGGACATTAGGGAATTTCATGGAGGGGACAAGCTGGGATCGGATGGTACATTAGTGGGGAGAAATGTGACGGGAAATATGTACATACTAGGATAACCCAATTTATATAGAATGTTGGTATGAATAATGGGGTTCCCTTTTCATAGTTATTTTCTACATAGTCTGTTATTTTGAATGCATAGATATTTTCTATGTGGGACTATGTTTTTCCAACATATAATTATGTTAAATGGGAATGGGTTCTACCTGTGTATCATTTCATTACACAGGCTCGATTTCCTACCATGTAGTGTCTTCCTATAGAGGATAGGGATCCCCCCCATATATGTTTACTACTCCGAGTGATATACCACAAAGTTTCCATTCAAATATTCTTCATGAAATGACATCCGCAAAGTGTTTTTGTTTTTGAAATGGTCGGGAAAATTACTTTTTTCCTTAAATGTTATGCGATAGGTATACCTGTTCAGAATTGATATCTTTGGAAATTTCTTAAAATTATCATCCTTTTTCATATTATAGTACTCTTTATTTATTTTTATATCCCCTTATGGGGTTTTTTTTAGAGGTATATATAGTCATCAATGGTGGTTCACAGGGGCTTCATTTGTGGGATCCCATGAAGGATGCATAGTCCCATAAACAATTTCATTCATAGGGGACAGAAAATACCATCCTCACCCACAAAAAAAATTATCGTTTGTAGGTGAAGGTCATTCACAGGGGATTTAAATCCTTTTCTCACCTAAAAATGATTTATTTTCTTTTATGAGGTACAGAGAACATCATCATCAATCATGAACGAAGTTGTATCCTACAAAAAAAAATGTCTCTAGGACTCCATGATGAGCAGTAGTCCATGTTGAGAATTTTTTATATGTGGATCCTGAAACACCATTGTATCTTGGATTCCTTGAAAATTATTATTAAAAATTTCTTTGGGCTTGTTTTACCACTATCAAAATTGATGGAATTCTTTTCTCCTTGTATGTGGAGTTTTTAGGACCCAAAAAATTCCCCCATCGGAATTTTCTCTGAATAAAATAAAGATGGGTTGATTCCAATACAAAAATTAGTCATATCTTGAACTAGTTTTTGGTATTCATGTTGATCCATAAAGGGGAACACACCTATAAAAATTGGGACTCATCTCATTTTTCTTTTACTGGGTTTCTATGCAAACTATGCCTTTTACAAATACCTTGTCACTTACCCATTTCACATAGTGATCTCCTTTGTGGAAAGACTATATGTGAACTCGAAGATCGCAGTATACAAAGGAATTTCCACACCATAGTTACCACATGGTGATATAGTCTTTCTCATGGTTGGAGGTTTTAATGACTCACTGACCAACCTCCTTGCAGGGAGTGCCACACAAAATGATCACCTCCCAGGGAGTGCCACATGGACTGAGCACCTCAAAGGATCACCTCAAAGACGGTGTCATAGGGTTTTTAGTTTTCATTTTCTTAATGGGGTTTTAATAAATATCAAGTGTTTTTATGATATTTCCCTAGAGGTAAAATGGATATTTGTTGAAAAAATCTTACTTCCACTTCACAGGTTGTGATTGATATAAGAACTTACATTGTTGAGAACATTGAATATGACCTTCGACATCACATCATCCCTCATGATGGTATTATGAAGAATATCCTATAAAAATGCTTCTAAATTAACCATTATCTAGAATATTGACACTATAAAACTATGGACTTCAATATAGTGTTATCATTTCATCAACTAATCGTCATTATCCAATATCTAGGTTCAAGGTTCCATAAGATTATGTTTAAGTAAACATCTCTACCATGGGACACATTAATATTGAGTCGAGTGAAGTGGTGGTTTTCATTCTAAATAGTTCTTCTTGGACATAGAGTAACTACTATAATCATGAAATATCATTACGATATACAATTCAAGATTATCCTTCTATTTTCAACCTCTCATGAGGTGATCCCAACATAGTGTAATGATCTAAGTGGGTCTTGAATTATGTATGGAGATTCTAGGATGAACAAGATTTGTAATTTTGGGTATCCCATAATTGCATGGAATTTACCCAGTAGTTAAAGGTAGTATGTTTTTAACTAGAATCGTGGATTTATCTATACATAGTATACAAACCAACTAATATGTGACCTAAATTGATTAGTTGTTGGTTTTTTATCACCAACACTTCCTACCTATTGCATGGTAAATTTAGGATTATCTTGTGGGATATTTACCAATTTTGAGGAATTCACATTCTTGAAAAAATTTATGAAGAATTTATCTCTATATCTAACACCTGGGAATATGATGAACAGGTTCCTCAATTTGAAAGTGACCCATTGGTTTTGGCAGAGAAAACACTGGGTTAGCCCCTTTATTCTTGTTCACTTATTCCATTTGGTTATTAGATAAAGATTCATTTTAAAAGTTATTGTTCCAAGTCCAAAGGTTTGATTTACCAAGAATCATCCAAATCAAAAATATTGGGGTGTTTATGGTCTATATTGTTCCACTCTCAAGGAGATCTAACATGAAACATTGGGTTATCAGAATAGAATAGACGTGTCTCTAAAATATACATTGGTGGGATTCTTCACCATGTTCTTGAGCAGGTGGTTCTTCCCATCTCATGATGCCTACACCAGTGTCAGGGTTGGAACCTTGATTAAATAAACCTTTCTAGTGAAGGGTAAACCTATCCACTTAATTGTTCCCAATTTTGCTCATATTTACAAGTTATATGGTTGAGTGGTGAAGAACTTTAAATGCTAAGAATATCAACATACCATGACAATTACTCATCCCTCCTTTATTCATACATTTAACCACATTCATTTAATTCTCTAAACATCTATAGGTATCAATAGTTTCATTGAGTTGTTAAACTATCTATACTTCTTCATATTCATTCCTTATCTTGCATTGTTAGGAGAAGTGGTAGATAATGCTTGAGAGAATTTAGATGAATGCACCTACATCATCTTGTTACGAGATAGAATTCGGAATGATTGAGTGGATGGGGTAACAATTTTTTATTATTACACTTGTTATAGGCTTTCATGTAGATTTTGATATCTTCAATAGGTTTCATACTTACCCATTGTTAAAATCAAAAAGGACTCACACCCAGTCATCCTCTACCGATGGGGGTTGATAATGGTTCTCAATGATTCCAACATAGAAATATATATTCCTCTTATAGAGGTTCTTAAAAACTTTTTAGGGTGGGTTTTACATGGTCTAAAGGGAATAATAACCTGATGGGGTGTTGGGGAAATATGTTTGGTGGGTTCATAAACCACGGGGTTCTCTGAATTCATTTCCTAAATCACTTTCTTCACTAGTTTCTGTGGGAGAACGAAATACATAATGATGTTCCAAGAATTTTATGGTGAGATCTTCTTCAGGATCCCTCTTTGATAAATTCGGTATAGACTTGACATTTTTAGCTGGTACAGCTAGAATCCCAACTAATGTTTATCCTATTGGAAAAGAATGGGGCCCCACCAATTGATTCCATTCCTCTCATCCTGGTTCTTGAGATTGAACATGACGTAGATATGGAGGGTTTTCCCACATTGGTGTCTTTTTTTGGGGTGAATCAATACGTAATTAAGGAAATTTTTGATTATATAAACGTGACAATGAGAAAATAGATCCTAGATTCCAATTTTTTCTTTGAACATCAGGTCATGTGAAAATAGGCCAGGTGCCAAATTTTCACTATTATCACATACACCCCTTTGGTGAATATCATTGATAAAGAAGACACCATTCATCAAATTTTATTAGGATATGGCATATATGGGTTTAATTACCATCACTTTCATGTCTTTATCCATCATATTCTGATCTCTCAGGAGGGGTTGGTCACTCGTGAATGCGATCTGATCTTGTTTAATGCTTAAATTCATCAAGTGGAAATTTTAAAAAGATACCACCAATGAACTACATCATTTAGTTGGTGAATAAGTAAGAATTTATGATTAGATTATTGAACACACTCATTGATAAAGAAGACATAACTAGAATTATTCTATACCACCAATGAACTGCATCATTTTCCATCAATAATCATGGGACTAGAATCCATAAAACAAAGCGGTCAATATCTGGGGAACTTCATTAAATAAATGAACAGATTAGCTGAAATGGAAGTAAGTAAAGAACTAATGTTTAGTAGGAACTTCTCGTCTTGCATTAGTTATTAGCTGATATATATAATAAATCTAGTTATGTCTTACTATAAAAATTTAATTTTTTCTCATTGTCTAAAAATAATAGGGAGATACTTCATGATGTGGATATTCCTCTTTTTTCTAATTTAAATGAAAACTTTTTCACCCTTCAATGTAAATCCTTCATTTTATTATTTAGTTCAAATCAATCAAAATTTATCATGATTTTAAAGATAATATCTTTGATGACCTTGTTGGATTTTTTGCTGGATAACATGTTAATAATCACCAGGATAACCATGTAATCTTATTTGGATGAAATATCATGTACTGCTCTAACATATTCATGACCTAAGGGACCTAGCGATCATAGTTTGACTATTTCTAGGGTTATGTGTAAATTCCTACAAACTTTTTTTCTTTTCTGTTACAACCCTAATTTTTTTCCTAAGTCTACTATAGTGAAGACATAGCATTCATGACTTCACTTTTTCTTAGGATTTACTTTGAGGGTTTTCATCCTAAGGAGTTTTGTTCCTTTTTCTTTTTATTGATCATTTTTTCCTAAACCATGAAAAATATTGGTCTATAAATCTGGGACTTGACTTTTTCACATGGTTCCCTTTATAGGTTTTCATCCTATTGATTAATTTGTCTCTTTTCATGGGATGTTTACACTCTTGAAATCCAAGATAATGCCATTGATGTTTCTTGTTAAATAACTTTAACCATGAAATGTGGAGTAGTAACCCTAGTAGGGTTTTTAGGTAGAGAATGTGCAGATACTTTTCATACATATAAAGGGATTTTTTGAGTCATGATTTTGTGATTTCTAGATATGATGCATAATGTGGTAAAAGAATGTGGGGAGTAACCATAGAAATTCTTTGAATATTTGTTTGCAATATGATATTTTCAAGGCATATGAAGGTTGAATTGGTATCTCATGGGGAAAAATTTCCTATTATTGAGAGGATTTTTTTTGTGGGGGATTTATGAAAAGTTAACTAGGGCATGTTATGCATAGTAAAACAATGGTGTCCTTAGGACACTGAATCTATATTACTGATGGTCATATTTTTTTTGAAGATTCATATTTTTTTTGAACATGAATACCAGTTTATAAATGGGACATGTTTGGTGATGATAAATAAATCTATATTGGTACTATCCTTGAAAGGTGGAAACATCTCATATAAAAAATTTGATTGTATCAAAGAGGCTTGAAGCATATTGTAGTTTAATATTGCGCAACTTGGACCTGGATAGTGAAGTTGTAGGTATTAGAGAGAGGACACGGACCACCTAGTTTAATTTCTTATAACCAGGATATACCATGTAGTTTAACATCTTACGAAAAGGATATTGTGTGCTATAATTTTGAGACCACATAGATTTGACTGAATTATGTGTATTTGACCATTCCATGATGATTTTGTTGAGAATGTTCGACAATATTCAGGAATGAAGTGGCATAATCGTAAGCTACAACCTGGGGGATTCTGAATATGAAGAGTGACATGGGTTGAAAACATTATTGAGTCTTACAGAGAGAGAAGTGATCTCTCTTATGATCAAGTTTTCCTCTGTTTGAAATTTCTTTTTTTGGATGATCTATGCAATGATAATTGGGGTACGTCAATTCATTCTCAAACAAATGTTTTCACATCACATTGAACCTCTATTTATTATGGTTGGGTAGTATATAGAGATTCTGAATTCCCCAAACACAATTTTTTTTTGTGTAAGGGATGTTACTAAATATGGAAGGTGTGTCTTGTATAAAAATTACCTAATAATAGGTATAAATAAATTTCTCATGTTGTTCTAACCCAAAAGTTGGAAAGGGGGATCTTTATTTTTGTTTTTTATGGATATTCCTGAGAGTTAAATTCCAGGCATCACTATGTATCCCATCAAAGTGAGAATCAACCCATATTTAGATATAGGAAGGGCTCCCCAGACATTGATCTATCTGTTTTGTGTGGATATGGGGTCTTTTTTAATACAAGATCAAAGGAGGGGAGAGAACCCATACTAGAACCTCCTATGTAGATCTGGATCATATATAGGATATTGGGATCATTTTCTTCTTTTTTATGGTAATGATTTTCCAAGACATAAGATTTGGGAATCACTACCCATCTCTTCAAAGCGAGAATCAAGCCATACGTGGTTCTAGGAAAGAATTTCCCTGCTTAGGTCTTACCCATACATAGGGATGGGGGGTTTTAAATATGTTGTGTATGGGACCAGAATTATAGATTCAAGTATCATTGTGTATTTTTTGATGACATGAATAAAGACAAATATAGTTCTGAGGAACTGTACAATTTAGTGCCATGCAGTGATGACATCATCCATCTCATTTACGTCATTTGGTAAGGAAGATGGTGCCCTTCATGAAAAATAAGGAACTAATCCCCATATTTTCTATTTTGGAATTCAGGAAATTTCCTTTCAAGAGGCATCTCTAATTTGTGATATGAGGCTTTCGGGGCTGGTTTCTCATGGAATCATATTCCTGGTGCATATGGTAAGACTACATTTTAGAATCATTTTTTGAAGATGTTTTGATATAGATTAAAATAATGTGACTATGACAACATGATGTCTTGCAGTTTCAAGTCATATGACCATGACCATTTTCAAGGAAATGATGAGTAGTTCAAGGTTAATTTGGCTAGGATGTTCAGGATTGCCTCAGATGTGATGAGGGAAAACATAAAAACTAATTTTAGTAGTTCTAGGATTAGTATAAATGATATGATAAAAGAATTAAATTGGGTACTGATGAGATATAATAGGCATATCCTATGAATGATTTTTCCTCCTATTAACAAAAAAAATTGTAGGAAATTTATACAAATCCAATGACGACTTCTGATGTATAGTCAAACAAAGGTGTCCTAAGGAAATTGACCTTACCTATTACCGATAGCTAGAGAAATATTCTAGATATGTGTAATTTCACATGATAGAGAGTATAATAAATGTAAGGAAGGTGTATGAGTATGTGAGAAGCATTTATACCACTATAGTCTATGGAGTATGAAGTTTCCCATATAGATCTGACTCATATGTAGGGGAGATATTTGTGTTTCCTTGATGGGCCCCCAAATAAGGGAACCCAAACTAATACATCTTGTATAGATCCCTGTTTGAATACTGGGAAGGGGGAATTTTCTTCTTTTCCCCTTGGACGGTACTATGACATGATTTCTATGCATCACAATGTGTCTCTTCAAAGTGAGAATCAAGACAAACATTGTTCTTAATAAACTATATAGTTTAATGTCATATGGACATTACATTGGTATCCTGATGTTAATTAATATTCCTTGATAATATAGGGAATCCGCAACTGAAAGTCCTAATACCACATAAGCTATGATTAGTGTGATAAACAGGGTATGTAAAAGGTTTTTTCCACCACACAACAGAAATAAAAAAATAAATGAATTTTTATTTTATCATGGTTGGACCCTGATGAATGATCAAAACATCACTAAGTATTTCATTAAATTTAGAATCAAGACATACATAGTTATAGGAAAGGATCGCTATGAAGGTCTGACCCATACAAAGGAATGGGGGGATTTTTATGTTATGAATGGACCCTGAATTGGAGACTCAGGTATCACTAATATCATGTGATAATGGGAATAAATCCACATGAAGTTATTAATGAAACTCTCTATGTTGGTCTGGCCCATAAGATAATGGGTGGAATTGTTCACATTTACTGTTGTAGATTGGCACGATAATTAATGTTAGATTCTCACTACATATCCTATGTGGACAGGAATCAGGTCACATATTGTTCATTAAGAGGTTCCTTGTTTAGGTCTTACCCATTCACATGGAGGGGGCATTATCATTTTTTTATGTTTTGTTTGGACCAAGAATTTGGGATTTTGAAAAAATTACATAAATCTTCAAAGTGATAATCAATCCACACATAGTTATTAAAGCGGTTTCATATGAGAACAACACCCAAGATTATGATCTATTTAGGCATGGATGTTCACATTGTGTAGCTTTTCATCATGAAACATGGGTGTGGACCCTACAGTTTAATGTCTTACAGTCAGTAAAAAGGTTTCATGTTGTTTTAGGTTATTAAATGGGGACTTATAGTTATGAAAAAGATGGTTTTATAGACCATCATGAAGTAATACCCCACGCAAAGAGAAGACTAGAGTCTAAAGTCTGGTGAAATCCAACTCATGAATGAGTGGAAAACATTGTAGTTAGGAATAATGTAAGAGGCCTAGGTGTCAATACATATCATGTGATTGAATTAAATCAAGCCACATGTAGTTCTTGAATGTTGGTGTGGTGGTATACAAACACTAATGGTAGTGACCTTCTTTGGATAATTCCATAATAGTGCATCATTTTATGTCATATAATGGACATTAATCATAAAAATTAATGTCATGTGGAAAGGACTCATGGTGTACCTTATAAGGTATTTAATTTATTATTATTCTATCCTTATAATTATATGGTTTGTCTCATTCATGAAAATTAATTCCCCATCATAATTCATAATATCATGTAATTTTTTCTCAGTGTGAGAGACAAGGAATGTCAATAGTTCCTCATACTATGTAAGAAATTTGAGAAACGACTGGAAATGTTGTATCATATGGTAATTGGGTTAAGATATTGGATCTAGAAATCCCTAAATGTCTCTTTTTTATGAAAATCAATCCATAGGTAGTTCTAGAAACACATGCAATTTAGTGTCATATGGTGAGGACTTTAGCCATGTAGTTTTACATCATACTGTGAGGATGATAATGTTATATAGTTTAGCATCATACAATGAGGATGTGGGTGTCACACAATTTATCCTATTGAGATATAGATTTTGTGTCACACCTTTTAAGGTCATGTGACATAGACTGACTATATAGTTTAACATCATCTAGCTAATACAAAATGGAATATTTTATCAGATGAAAAATTTCTTGAGAAACTTTTCATTGGTAAGAGACATTGTGTTCTCTATATCCATCGATATCAAAGTGTAAACTACATTAGAGTATAATTTATATATTAAATATGGTCCCTCTCACTTTGGTTCCAGTTGTGGAGGTTTCTTTATGGGTACCATTGGAGTCCTTAATACCAAAACCATCTCTCCCTCAAGGAATGAACAAAGATAAAAATTTTGCTAAAGGCTCTTGCAATATGATTTCAGTGGCTTTAAAAATGATACAATGTATAATGTGTCCTCTCCTATTTTTTCTCCAATCCGTCCATATATTTTTGGGACTACTCGTCTATGAATATCTACTCATAGATGGCACCGTGAAGTGAGTGAAGTTGAACTTCAATGGATAGTATCATCTCTATCTCATATACGAAGGAATGTAGGGTCTCCTGTGTGGCGGTGTGGGTTGTGGTCTGATAAGAACAAAATTAATGAAAGGGATTATCCAACCAAGACTTTTTATCTGTATATACCATATTTTGGAGTATATTTTATAGGTTCTTGTTGAAGGCTTCTATCTATCCATTAGCCACTTAATGAGAGTGGGACGAATGATTGGATCTGATATTTTACTCTTGATATAGCATCTCTAACTCAGCAGAATAGAAATTAGCATCTTTATCCATCGGTATTGTGTGAGGGATGCAAAATATGGTATTGATGTTTCTTTTCAAGAAGCTATTGATATTTATCACCCCTTCCTATTTGATGGGTATAACTTTATTGAACTTGGACAATAATTTGGTCATAGTGATATTATATTTGAACTGGTTTGTTATAGTAGGTGTATATGGTCCTAAAATATCCATTACCCATATGGAAAATGGGAAAGAATATATGGTATTATGTAGTAACTCTGGGGTTGATGTATGATGTTGGAATACACCTAGAAGGAATGGAACATTTTGGTTAAATTTGAGCAATCATGGGTCTTAGTGGGCTAGTAGTATCCAATCCTTCAGATTTTATGGAAAATCATGAACATTGGATGGTGGGTGTCGTAGGATCCAGTTTTCACATATTTCATGAATATAGTGGTTTATTATCCATTAATTCACCTGAGAATGACCCCATCAAGGCCCCATTTATAGAGTATATTTTTATGGTTTGTACCATCATATAGGAAAATGTTAATTTCTCATCATCATATTTTCACTTTCTGAGCTCTATCAAGTGGGAGTATTCCATTCTAGAGGTAGACCATAATGGGTATCATCTACACAGTGGTCGGACCAAATGGTTTTGGGATATTTCTAACTTCATCGATCTCTTCCATTACAGATTGAACAAAATGTGACACCATTTTGAGATTCCCAATTATGATGATTGTTTCATCCTGGTATAGATCTTCTAGATTCATGGTTTAATTCTACAGGGAATTTCAAAATTGTAGAACATGATTCAATGTCAGTTCCAAATGGAATTCCACCATTATACTTTGGGAGTGGTCTAAGAGGGGGATTATATCTTCTTTTTTTATGGAATGATCACTATTGACCTTCTTGATGAACAGTTTAGAATATCTTTTAATATTTAAGAGGTTTTCATGTACCTAAAGTGCCTGGTATAGCCCTATGATGAGAGCCTCATATTCTACTTCATTATTTGTGTGGCATTTTAATTGTAAGAAGGAATAAGGTAGGACTGTCTTTTCTTGGTAAATGATCATGACTCCCAACCCAACTTTTTTAAGATTGGGGTCTTCCAACATCTTCCCTATTGGAATTCTAGATGCACTATCAAAATATATTTCCCATACCTCAAGATCCTCTTGAATAGAGAAGATCTTGTTATCGGGCAGTTCATTATCCAGTGATTTCATTTCCACTAATGGATGCTCTGAATGGATTTCTACAAATGCCTATCCATTCACAGATTTCTTTGGAAAGAAATTTATATGAATCTACTACAGGGTGACCACCCTTTGTGAAAGACATTTGGTCAACAGTGGACATCTGAGAATGTATTTGAGCGGGTTTCTACACAAAAAATGATGCACCTCATTATGTAGTATGTAATATCTTAGTTTTTAGACTAAAATAATTATCACTAGACAACTCTTTTTGATATCTTAGTAATGTGTCTCAACATCAAGGATTGTTGGGATGAGTAAAAAATGGGGTTTTCATTCTAATAATCACTCTTTTCTTTAAAGAAGGCACGCATTGATCGCTCCAGGTATGTCACAAATAAAATTAGCAATTTTCTCTTTAAAGGTGGTATCAACACTAGTTGGACAAATAGATATTTTCTTAGGATTTCAAATTCTTCTTGATATTTATCAATCTACTGATATGTAATGACTTTTTTCATCAAAATGATAAATGGAATACATTTTACTTTGAGGTTGGATATAAATCATCGAATATAATCTAAGTGTCCTTGAATTTCTCTTAACTCATTGATATTTTGGGGTGGTGGTATTCTATGTGAAAGTTCTCATCTTGGATCTAAGTATCATTGAAAGGGGTGGGGTGAATCAGTGATATCTTTTTTCCTTTTATGTTTCCTTACTAATGAAAAAATCTTTTCCTCCTATTAAATATGTCTTTTACTATTGAAGAAAAATCAAACACTCATCCATAAGAACACAATAGTTTATAGAGTTCACGAATCAACAAGAGTAGATACATCTTTATTATAGTGTGGAAATAATCAAATACCTCATAATTCACTAGAAAACATTTATTTTGTGCAGAATACAATGACTAAGATTATAAGTCCCCAGCCTTAAACATTACTTAGTCTTGAGTTATTACAAGAATACACACTGAGGATCTTTTCAGGTTTAGAGTTTTAGATAATTAGATCATAAATCATGAATTACATTCCACATTTAAACAAGGTGGTTACATAAAAGATAGTATTCATTTTTCCCATCAAAGGAAACATATTTAAAATAAAACATGGATTCATTATTGACACTTCCTCAACACTATCATCACATCATGTACCTTTCCCTTGACCTGTGAAAAACATTTCAAAAACATGGGATGAGCATAAAAAGCTCATTAAAGGATATAAAAATACGGAAAGAAAACCTTAGTCCAGGTATACATAAGAATCAATGAAATCATACTTTACTCATAAAACATAATCACTTTAACATCACTCATGAAATCATAAGATTTATGAATAACTCATAGAAATCATAAGACATAAATGTAACTTGAGGCATTCATAACATTCATACGTAGGGAGTAACCCTCATGGTTACGTTTGGAATACTCATCATAGTATATTACCTAAATCTCTTCGGAGAAACCTTAGATTTTAACTCCTTTGAGTTACCCAATGAATTGGAGAGCTATATCGAGCTCACCCGCCCTTAGTTTATCACAGAACAACCTGTCTTCATAAACAATTCCCAGGAACCATAACATAATCATATCACATAAAACATGCATAAAGGAAACATCACAATTCCACATTTCAATCACAAGATATCAATACAACACATTGATATAATAAAAACATTATCAAAACCATTTTCAATACCAAAATAAAAGAAAAGTAAAACATAATATTTAGTTTTAATTTAAAAAAAAGTTATAGCTTGTAGAGGAAGCCAAAACTCAAATAATGGTCATGGCGGCGGAGAAGTCATTATCTCCGCATACGTAAGAAAAAAACATTCCTTTTGTCTTTTAGTAAAACGATTCATATAAAAAGATTCCTTTTGAATAAAAGTAAAAGTAAAAGGGTTTTATACACCATATAAAATAAAGCTGTGTATAAAACAAAATATGCCTCAATGAAAGGAGATTGAGATGAAGTCCCTTACCTCATGTCCGACTTGACTCGATCATTCATTAATATCCTGAATAATAAACTTGTGTTAATTTATACTTGCTTAAGAACCTTTTTCAAGTTCATTATTCCCTTTTATATCACTTATTACCATGTTATGAACATTATGTAATTACTTAAGTTATTAACGGTCGTTTCGTCGATCTTTGGTACGTGAGCCAAAAATAAACTTCTCATAATTACAAGTTGTTCATGTGGTAAAATATCCATTATATCCAGAATTATATTCATGATTTAGATATCATATATAAAATATATATCCAGTATATACATTCATTTATAATATTACATAACATTTAGAGGTAAGAAATGAAATGCACCGTTCATGGAGACGGTAAGCCATACGTATGCATGAACGCTACTTTCATTCCTATTTCATATTTAATGGAATGAAATAATAATTATATAGAGGTATATTATAATTCCATTATAATATCATATATAATATCATTACCTCCATCCTTTATACATCCCGCATATTTCATTAACGAATCAAATCACTTTGAGAGGGCGGTAGTCCGCACTTCCTAAAATGAAGATATCACGTTTACCCATAATTGAAACCATATAGGTATGCCATAAATGAAAAATACAGAAGCATAATGAAAACAAAAAAATAATATATATCATATATAAATATAGTGACATCTTAATGGACACCATGAATGGTGTTAAAAGAAGATTGAATAATCATCGTTTCGTGAGGCAGAAATTCACCAACCAAAAAAACTGTATGTTCTTTAACCATTAGACGGAGGTGTGTGTAAGTTTAAATCAAATACTTCTCATAACAACATCCTAGTATATTTAATATACTGTTGTTGTTACAAAATAAAGGTATAAAAAGATTTTAGGGGGTTGGAGAAGCAAAATAAAACAAAATAACACAAGTGAAGACATTACCTTTAAATCGGGTAACTCCTCTTGGTTTGAACCAAAAGGGTTTCTTGAAGAGATTTATGCCTAAGGTAAGGCTTATAGGATGAATAGAGGGATTTGGAGAGATAAAATGAGCAGATCTTGGCCGAGACAATGGCTTGAGAGGTGTGGGTAAGGAGGTAGAGGTGGGAGCCTTTTATAAGAGGGAGGTGGGGCACTCTTGGAAAGTCAAGAAATGTTACTTTATATTAAAATGAGTTTCGGATTTTAAAGGTCCCACATTGATATATTTCGAGTATAAGGTGATAAGGGTTCTAAATATAATCATCCAATAGGTTTTTGATAAGTTTAAGTCTTATATTTTACATTATCTTTTCATTTTATTTAAATCATTCATTAATGAGGTAATCGCTGCATCATCATGGTGTCACAAATAAATTAATTTATTTAATGTCTAAAAATTATACAAAAATACTATGATCTAGGAAATAGTTCTATATTTCTAATGACTATTTATAGTCTAAGATAACATTTATGTAGACAAAATTAAAATTTTTTTACTTAGGTGTTACATACTTTTGGGATATTCTCCTTTCTTTAAAAATAAAATGACAATGTGTCACTATCACCCAAAAGTGATTCCATGGGGTCCCTAATATTGGAACAAGGCATCCCATGGTCGACCATGACACAACCAGTAGCATTAGGACACATTTTTGGGTCATTTTTTATTATTATGATATTATTTTATTACCCTTAACTACCCGATTACTAATTAATCAGGATAATTAAAGATAATTACCGTCGTTACTATTCATAATGTCCAAAAACAAAAGTGTCTTAATTATATAATTTGGACCTTATGATTCCAAATATGGAATCCATTTTACCAAATTCAAAACACAGAAATTGTAGTAATTAATATAAAAATAATTCTCATTGTCAAAACAAATAGTGGGTTTTTTAGAAACAATATCTATCAAAAGTTTGACAATTGTTTATGTCCAATTTCAAAGTAAAATTAATCCCAATGACCACCATTGGATTAAATGGTAAAAATATATTCTAATTAAACTTGAATAACAATTTAAGATATAATTTAACCATATAATTAAATTAGATTAAAAAACAGTTTTGAAGTAAAATGCAGTATTTTTCACTATTAATTAAAAAATGAACATTGTCAGAAAAATACCAAAAATTTATCCAAAGTAAATTTCAAGGTCCCAATACTAAAGAATATGTTTATTTTGACAAATATATCTTATAAAATTGTCAAAATATAGATTTAAAATGGTTCTCCATCAAAAGGTGGTAAAACAATCTTTTAAAAATATTAGATAATTCAATGCTTAAGATTGGATTTATTCTCATTTTAAGCCTTTAAAACACTATCTAATGCATAAATAGACATAGATATGAAAATATATTATTCATTAATTACATGGGATGTTATATCCTTCCCCCCTTTAGAAAATTACATCCCCGCAATTTATTTACTTATCAAATAAGTTGGGGTATTTATCTCTCATTGCATTTTCCGATTCCCATGTTGCCTCTTCAATCATGTGGATTTTTTAAAAAAAACATTACTTGATGAATCACCTTATTCGGCAATACTTGCTCCCTGTGGTCAAGAATCTGGACCGATTGTTCCTCATAAGATAGGTTCTCTTATAGCTGAACTACCTCTGCACTCAAAACATGAGATGGATCTGGCATGTACTTCCTTAACATTGAAACATGAAAAACATTGTGTACCTGAGATAAAAACAGAGGTAAATCCAATTGGTATGAAACTGATCCAACTCTCTCCAGAATTTAATATGGTCTAATGAACCTTGGACTCAGATTTCCTTTCATACCAAATCGCATCACACTTTTCCATGGTGAAACTTTGAAAAAGGCATGATCACCTACCTCAAAAGAGAGATCATTCCTCTTGTTATCCGCATAACTTTTCTTCCTTCTCTGAGCTGTTCTCACGTGCTTCTGTATCAGCTGAACTTTTTCTTCCAACTCTTCTACCAATTCTGGTCCCATAAACTTCTTTTCACCCACTTCATCCCAAAAAGTTGGAGTTCGACACTACTTCGCATATAATGCCTCAAATGGTGCCATCTGTATACTAGAATGAAAACTGTTATTATAAGAAAACTCAACCAAAGAAAGATATTGGTCCCAACTTCCCTGATAATCCATCAAACAAGAACATAGCATATCCTCCAAATTCTGAATTGTTTTTTCTGACCGCCCATCTGATTGAGGATGAAGGGTTGTACGAAAATTTAATTCAGTACCCAACGACTTCTGAAGGCCTTTCCAAAAGTTAGAAGTAAACCTGGGATCACGATCAGATACAATAGAGAGGGGAAATCCATGTAACCTGACTATCTATTTAAGCTACAGATGAGAAAGTTGATCTAGGGAAAAATTATCTTGTATAGCAAGGAAATGAGAAGATTTAGTCAAGCGATCAACAATAACCCATATTGCATTATTACCTCGAGGTGTCTTCAAAAACCCCACAACGAAGTCCATGGATATATTCTCCCATTTCCACTCTGGCACTGGTAAAGGCTGAAGAATCCCTTTTGGTAACTGCTGCTCTACTTTAACCAATTGACAAGTCAAACACTTCACAGTAAAATCAGAAATATCTCTTTTCATTCCTTCCCACCAGTAATACTCCCAAAGATCTCTATACATCTTAGTACTGCCTTGATGAACTGAAAATGGAGAACTATGAGCTTCACATAATAACTCTCTCTTCAACTGTGAAACACACGGCACACACAACCTCTTCCCAAATCTCAAAACACAATCATTGTCAATGATGAATTCAGGCAACTTACCCTTCTGAACCAGCTCTACCCTTTTCTGCAACTCACTTTCTTTCTTATGTGCTTTCTTAATTCTCTCTGATAGAGAAGATTTCACTGATACCTGAAACAAAACTGAAGAACATCCTGCACCAACAACTTCTATTCCAAATTTCATCAAATCCTTAACCAAAGGATAATGTTCCAAATATAACATGGTTAATGAATCATTACTTTTTCAAATCAAAGCATCGGCCACTTTATTTCCTTTTCTCAGATGGTAATGAATTGTACAATAATAATCTTTGATTAATTATAGCCACATCCTCTATCTCATGTTCAATTATTTCTGAGTGAATATATAATTTAAACTTTTGTGTTCAATATATATCTCACACTTTACACCATACAAATGATGCCTCTCAATTTTTAAAGCAAAAACAATAGCATCTAATTCCAAATCATGTGTAGGGTAATTTACCTCATGAGTTTTCAACTGACGTGAAGCATAAGCAATTACCATATCATTCTGCATTAGGACGCAACCAAGTCCTTTCAATGAAGCATTACTGTTGATAACAAACTCGTCATTCCTGGAAGGTAGTGCCAAAACTGGAGCATTCACTAATATTATTTTCAATTACTGAAAACAATCATCACATTCTTTTGTCCAGATAAACTTAACACCCTTTTGAGTTAGCTTAGTCATTGGACTAGATAATCGTGCAAAATTTCTAACAAACCTTCGGTAATATCCAGTAAAACCATGGAAGATAAGAATCTCAGTTACATTTGTGGGTCTTTTCCATTCTTCAACAACCTTTGTTTTTTCAGGATCAACAGTTATCCCATATTTAGAAACAATGTGACCAAGGAAAGAAATTTTTTGCAACCAAAACTCACACATTCTTAGTTTTCCATACAATTTATTTTCTTTTAAGGTTTTCAAAATAACCATTAAATAACTTTCATGCTCCTCTTTACTTTTAGAAAACACCAAAATATCATCAATGAAAACAACCAAAAACTTATCCAAGAACTCATGGAAAATTCTATTCATAAGGTCTATGAATACAGTAGGTGCATTGGTTAGCCCAAAAGGAATTACTATAAATTCATAATGTCCATATCTTGTACAAAAACGAGGTCTTCAGAACATCTGCTTCCTTTACCTCTAACTGATGGTACCCCGATCTTAGGTCAATCTTTGAAAAATACTGAGCTCCCTGGAGCTGATCAAACAAATCATCGATATGAGGAAAAGGATAATTTTTCTTAATAGTGATGTTATTCAAGGATCTATAATCAATGCAAAGTCTCATATAACCATATTTATTTTTAACAAATAAGACAGGAGCACCCCATGGTGATGTGCTAGGTCGAATGAAACCTTTCTCTAATAAATCTTGCAATGTCTCCTTCAACTCTAAAAGTTCAATTTAAGCCATTCGATAAAGGGGTCTTGAAATTGGATTAGCATCAGGAACTAAGTAAACTGTAAATTCTACTTTCTGATCTGGTATTATTCCAGGAAACTCATCAGGAAAAACATCAGGATACTCATTTACCATAGGCATATAATTAATCTCAACGGATCCTTTGTTTTCAAAAATATGTGCAAGGTAACATTCATTTCCATATTTTACATTTTTCTCAGCCTCTTGATATGTTATCAACAGTAAGGGTTCATTCTTGTACACAAACTGAAAGTCTTTCTGAAAAAAACTTATTTATCTTTACAATCAATCTTATCATGGTAAACAGAGAGCCAATCCATACCCGGGATAACATCAAACTCTACTAGAGGTAAAACAATAAGGTCTGCATGTTGGTTCTTTCCACGGATAAGGATAAGAAGATTCTTATAAATTCTTTTTGCCTCAAAATTTCCCTCATGTGTTTTTACCACAAGTTCAGGAGTAATTTCTAGAGATGGAATTCCCAATTTACTAGAAATTTTTTTAAAGATGAAAGAATGTGTAGACCCTGAATCAAACAAAACATTATCATAATCTGAGAAAACAAAAAAAGTACCTGATACCACTTCATTTGATGGCCCAACTTCTGTTGAAGTAGTTGCAAAGGATTTCACCACACCTTTATTCTTGTATCTTGACCACTTCCCATCATTTGAGCTCTTTTTTGAACACTCATTTTCATAATGAACCATCTCATTGCACTTGAAACGTTTCACTAACTATAAATCAAACTTGGTCTTACCATCACCCTGATCTTTTTCGGTGAAATCACAAGCCTTATGTCCCATATTACCACATCGGTAGAACTTTCCAGAATTCAGAATACATTCCCCAATATGCATTTTACCACATTTATCACAAACTGGAAATTTATTTTTCTTACCATCAGACTTATTTAAAGGATTCTTCCCTTTCTCCTTCCACCTCGGTCTCTTCTTCTGTTGGTTGTTATAGAACTCTTGATCATTGGAAAACTCCATGTCCACCTTCTTAGCACATCGAACAAGCTTTTCATAACTCTTGAACTCGTGATAAGCTAAAGACCTTCGATATTTTTGGTTTAATCCTAAGTAAAAACGATTGATTTTACTATCAAGGTCTCGGATAAAATTTGGAGCATACCTTGCCAATCGAGTGAACCTTTCTTCATAAGCATCCACTGAGTCGTCCTCTTACCTCTATTCCAAGATTTGTTTTGCCATCCTAAGTCGAATAGCCTTAGGAAAATACTTCTCAAGAAAAATACCTTTGAATTCATCCCAGTCAAGATCATCAATCTCATCAGCATCCCTGATATTTTTAACCATCGACCACCACTGATCTGCTTAACCCTCCAAACGGTAAATAGAAAGACTAACCTTTTGATTGTCTGAACACCCCATGACATTGAAAATATTCTCTAGTGCTTTAATCCACCCTTCAGCTAGCATAGGGTCAGATGATCCTCTAAATGATGGCGGATGTTTCCTCATTAAATGTTCCACCACTGACGTGTTCCTTTGTGGTTGATCTGGATGATCTCGGGCATGGATACCACCACTATTTATCGCTTGAGTCAACTGTGCCATTACTACACCAAAATGTTCAGTTCCAATTCCAACCATCTCAGGATGCTGATTCGGAAGGTCATTTCTTTCTGTATTCCTTCCTAGCACTGCTTCCCTATTTCCTCTACGGAAAACCATTCTGAACAAACATGTCTTAGATGAAGCAACATGGTAATCTTCAAACGCTATATCATTTCAATTTGACCATAAAAAAATATTTTTGGATAATCATTTAATAGAATTCTAACTCCTAAAGTTATCTAAACCAACCTATGATACCAACTATAATCCCCCTGCCTTAAACATTACTTAATATTGAGTTATTACAGGAATAGACATTGAGGATCTTTTCAGGTTTAGAGTTTTAGAGAATTAGATCATAAATCATTCATTACATTCCACATTTAAACAAGGTGGTTACATAAAAGACAGTATTCATTTTTTCCATCAAAGGAAACATATTTAAAATAAAACATGGATTCTTTCTTGACAATTCCTAGACACTATCATCACATCATGTACCTTTCCCTTGAACTATGAAAAACATTTCAAAAACATCATATGATCATAAAAAGCTCAGTAAAGGATATAAAAATATGAAAATAAAACCTTAGTCCATGTATACATAAGAATCAATGAAATCATACTTTACTCATAAAACATAATCACTTTAACATCACTCATGAAATCATAAGATTTATGAATAACTCATATAAATCATAATACATAAAGGTAACTTGAGGCATTCATAAAATTCTTACGTAGGGAGTAACCCTCATGGTTACGTTTGGAATACCCATAATAGTATATTCCCTAAATATCTTTAGATAAACCTTAGAGTTTAACTCCTTAGCATTACCTAATGCATTGGAGATCTATATTGGGCTCACCCGCCCTTAGTTTATCACGGAACCACCCATCTTCATAAAAAATGCCCAAGAACCATAACATAATCGTATTACATAAAACATGCATAAAGGAAACATAACATTTCCACATTTCAAGCACAAGATATCAATACAACACATTGATATAATAAAAATATTATCAAAACCATTTTCAATACCAAAATAAAAGAAAAGTAAAACATGTAATTTATTTTTCATTAAAAAAATTATGGCTTGTAGAGGAAGCCAAAACTCAAATAATGGTCATGGCGGCGGAGAATTCATTGTCTCCGCATATGTAAGACAAAAACATTCCTTTTGTCATTTAGTAAAACTCTTCATATAAAAATATTCCTTTTGAATAAAAGTAAAATTAAAATGGTTTTATACATCATATAAAAGAAATTTGTGTATAAAACAAAATATGCCTCAATGAAAGGAGATTGAGACGAAGTCCCTTACCTCATGTCCGGCTTGACTCGATCGTTCTTTAATCTCCAGAATAATAAACTTGAGATAATTTATAATTGATTAAGAACCACTTTCAAGTTAATTATTCCCTTTTATATCACTTATTACCATGTTATGAACATTATGTAACTACTTAAGTTAATAACGGTCGTTTCATGGATCTTTGGTACGTGAGCCAAAAATAAACTTCTCAGAATTACAAGTTGTTCATGTGGTAAAATATCCATTATATCCAGAATTATATTCATGATTTAGATATCATATATATCATATATATCCAGTATATACATGCATTTATAATATTACATAACATTTAGAGGTATGAAATGAAATGCACCGTTCATAGAGATGGTAAGTCGTACGTACGCATGAACGCTACTTTTATTTCTATTTCATATTTAATGGAATGAAATCATAATGATATATAGGTATATTATAATTCAAGTGTAATATCATATATAATATCATTAACTCCATCCTTTATACGTCCCACATATGGCATTAACGAATCAAATCACTTTGAGGGGCGGTAGTCCGCACTTCCTAAAATGAAGATATCGTGTTTACCCATAATGGAAACCATATAGGTATTCCATAAATAAAAAATACAGAAGCATAAGGAAAACATAAACATAATATATATCATATATAAATATATTTACATCTTAATGTCCACCATTAAAGGTGTTAAAAAAAGATTGAACAATCATCGTTTTGTGAGGCAGAAATTCTCCAACCACAGAAACAGTATGTTCTTTAACCATTAGATGGAGGTGTGTGTAAGTGTAAATAAAATACTTCTCATAACAACATCCAAGTATATTTAAGATACTGGTGTTATTCCAAAATTTAAACGCACGGCCGATTGTCACCTATCGACCGGTCAATGTTTCGGTGCTCTGCGCAGCACTCGGGTCGAATCCTCGGCGATGATACTTTGAAATAGTCATTTGTTTTTTAGTTGATTGTATTTTGATTATGGGGGTTTGTTTGAAGAGCTTAATTGAAATGATTTATTGACTATAATTGATTTAACAAATTGATAAATATTGGGGTGAGTTCATTATTAGGGAGTTAATCTTGTGATATCCTTGATCTTTTCTTTATATTGCATTTAAATTAATACCCACTTCACAAGTTGACATCGATTAGAATTCCTAAGTGTTTAAGCATTAATAGAAGACTTAACATAACATAGGTTTATAAGAATTACCATTACTTTTTTATGTTAGTGTATTTGTGGTTCCAATAATCCATGGAATCCACATATTAAACAAAACATTTCATTAATCCATGACATATAAAGTTCAACATACACAATATTAATTTAAAGAACATTCATCGAGAAAAAGCTCTCAATCACTTAACATACCTAAATTATAACTCACCCCAATTAAAGATTTACCCAGCCATTAAAATGATTACTAATCTGGTTATAATTATTATGGTGATGAATTATAAAGAGAAGAAAAAGAAAGGGACAAGATAAGAGTAGTGCGCCGAACACACTCACAAACGATGAAGAAAATTAAAAACGGATTTCTGATTGAATGAGAAACCAAAAGAAGGGAAGGGGATTCAACTGAATTTAAACTATTTTAAGAAAATAAATATTAAACTACAGAATGTGGATGAGAATAAGAGATATTGAAGAAGAAACTTGCATTAAAACAGAATTACAAAAGAAAGGACTTACAAAATTACAAAAATGAAGAACATGAAAGTAAGTGAAAACAAAAAGAGGAGGAAAGGTCTCTCAAGTGAAAACTTGAGTATGAAAGGTCCGCCCAAGAATTTTTAAAGGCTTTGTTCATGCCAATATGTTATCCTATCTTCTGAAATTCTAACCCCTCTCAAGGAGAGAAGGGGAGAGTATTTATAGCCCAAGGAGTGGACTGTTTACATTCAAGAAATACCCCTCCACTTGGATCGCAGATATGGACATCATGACAGCCGAATATCGAGAACTCTCCTTCTTAAAAATTGTATATAATAGAGTTTTTCGACTACTCTCAAAATTTGGAGTCAGTTGGACATAAGGATCAAACGTTATGGCTGTTTGATTAAACAAATTAAAATTGTCCATTTCAATCCAGTCTTTTTGATGTCTAGAATGTGAAAGGGTTTTTGAATATTAATATGACTTAAAATCAGAATGGTTTATTCAACAAATTTGGCCACCTATATCTCCTATTTCACACTGCAAAATATCAGCTCTATTTGATTCTTACATCATGAAATATGTCATGAATACTATACTGATGTTATTTCTCAGCCAGAATGGTGGGATAGACTTCAAAGCTTCATTTGGGCCTCTTGTACTTAGATTTGGGCATTGAAATTTTTTTCCAAGATGAAATGTAGTGTCCCCCGAATTATGGTGTAGAGTTAATGTTTTTGTAAATCTGGACTGAGCCCATTAAATCAATCTTCAAGGCTGGTCCAGTTTGTTCACAGATTATTTGATCTTGTTTGTGAGGACCATGTGACCCTTCAAATGGCAGAATTGGCTCAGTGGGCCTTCTAATGAAATGTTTTATATTGAAAGGATAATCCTAAAAAACAATAAACACATAATTTAGATAATTATAGTAATAGTTATTATTAAAACAGTAAACTGACTCAATTGGACTACTTCTAAAAATGCTCAAAATTTGTACTTAATATTAAAACATTAATATTTAAAACAAATTATGCACATTTCATATAAAATCAGTAAATGGGGAATATAATATGTCATTAAAATATTAATAACATCAAAAATAAAGGTATAAAAATATTTTAGGGGGTTGGAGAAGAAAAATAAAACAAAATAACACAACTGAAGACATTACCTTTAAATCGGGTTACTCCACTTGGTTTGAACCAAAAGGGTTTCTTGAAGAGCTTTATGCCTAAGGTAAGGCTTATAGGATGAAGAGAGGGCTGTGGAGAGATTAAATGAGCAGATCTCGGCTAAGCCAATCACTTGAGAGGTGTGAGTAAGGAGGTAGATGTTGGGGCCTTTTATAAGAGGGAGGAGGGGCACTCTTGGAAAGTCAAGAAATGTAACTTTATATTAAAATGAGTTTCGGATTTTAAAGGTCCCACATTGATATATTTCAAGGATATGGTGATAAGGGTTCGATATATACTCATACAATAGGTTTTTGACATGTGTAAGTCTTAGATTTTACATTATCTTTTCATTTTATTTAAATCGTTCATTTATGAGGTAATCGTTGCATCATCATGGTGTCACAAATAAATTAATTTATTTAGAGTCTAAAAATTATAAAAAAATACTATGATGTAGGAAATATTTTTCGCTTTCCAATTAATATTTATAGTCCAAGATATCATTTATGTGGACAAAACTAAAAAAATTACTTAGGTGTTACATACTTTTGTGATATTCTCCTTTCTTTAAAAATAAAATGATAAAGTGTCACTATCACCCAAAAGTGATTCCATGGGGTCCCTAAGTTTGTCACAAGGATTCCCATGGTCGGACATGACACAACCAGTAGCATTAGGTCCCATTTTGGGATCATTTGTTATTATTATGATATTATTTTATTACCCTTAACTACCCGATTACTAATTAATCAAGATAATTAAAGATAATTACCGTCATTACTATTCATGATGTCCAAAAAAAGTTTCTTAATTACATAATTTGGACCTCATGATTCCAAATATGGAATCCATTTTACCAAATTCCAAAAACATAAATTGTAGTAATTAATTTAAAAATAATTTCCATTGTCAAAACAAATAGCACGTTTTTTATAAACAATATCTATCAAAAGTTTGACAATTGTTTATGTCCAATTTCAAAGTGAAATTAATCCCAATGACCACCATTGGATTAAATGGTAAAAATATATTCTAATTATACTTTAAAACCAATTTAACAGATAATATAACCATATAATTAAATTAGATTAAAAAGCGGTTTTGAAGTAAAATGCATTATTTTTTACTATTCATTAAAAAATGAACATTGTCAGAAAAATAACAAAAATTTATCCAAAGTAAATTTCAAGGTCCCAATACTAATGAATAAGTTTATTTTGACAAATATATATTATAAAAGTTTCAAAATATAGATTTAAAAATGGTTCTCCATCAAAAGGTGGTAAAACAATCTTTTAAAAATATTAGAGAATTCAATGCTTAAGATTTGATTTTTTTCTCATTTTAAGCCTTTAAAACACTATATAAGTCATAAATAGACATATATATGAAAATATATTATTCATTACTTAATTGGGATGTTAAAAAGATATTCCCTTACACTTTTTTAGAACTATGTTCAGTACAAAAGTGTGTGTTCTCTTTATAACATAAATGATTTAATACAATTTGTGTAGCAAACATGTTACAGTGATGCTTTATCAAATTTCACAAATTTTTTCTCCAAAAAAATCTTATCATTATTACCCAGAAATGGTCAAGAACTTCTTTAAATTCATAATGATACTCAGTTTGATTTCATAGACTGATTCTCAAGTCCAATTTTCTCAATAAGAAAATATTTCTTAACCAGAATAATGCTGAAAAAAATATAAAATGCTTATACCTCAATATGGAAATACCAAGACGATTTCTTGGTCTAGTGATCTAGCAAGATATGATAATTAGCATAATATGATCTTTCTCCTATTCTTCTTCTTTAGTCTAGTAAAATTCATCAAGAATTCTCAATCTAGAAACTTCTTCTCCCTGGAACTTTAGAGATTCTCTCTCTTCATCCATGAGTAGTATGTGTGTTAGGAAAGTAATAACGTACCTCATCTCTTTATAGGTACACCAAATATGGTTTGGGTGGTATTATAAAATGTTTTCTTCATCATCCAAATTTCACAAAATCTTATTTTTGCTTGAATTTTGGAAGAATTTATTACTTATTAAAATATTTATAGCTCTTCTTGAAACATTTTGAATCTTCTTACATCCTCATCCTACTTCATACTTTCTTAAAAATCTTCTGTCTGATTCTGATAATTCATTTTTATTTTCTCATTATGATGGAATCATTCTTTCACCCATATTTTGATTGACTAAGTTGAGAATTCACCAGAACTGAAGGTGTCCCATTATGATGACCACTTGGATATGTTATAACCATTACAACTTCTTCATTATGATAAATATAGGATATTCTCCGTTATATTAATCTATACGAAATTAAATATATGTGAATAATATCTCTTCTTATAGTGATCCTTAGAACCAACTACCTGTTTTTATGTCCCCCTTGACCACACTTCAACAATTACTTTAACCATCATTTCAAGATCCCCCTTGACAACTCCTTTTTGGTTGGTTAAAATAATTATTATTTTATTCAGAATTATGATTATTTATCTGATATATTGGTCTATTATTTATTCTAACAATCATTTTCAGCTTCAGTATAATATCCCATGACACAATTGTTAAGGAAATGATTTTACTCTTGACATACTTGATACCAAAAAGAGAGAGAAAATAATTCAGTCTCATGAATTGTTGAAAACATTTTTGATCATTATCTAACTTTAATTTTGTATTGGCCCCAAAAACATTACTTATTTTCTTTTTCATTAGTCCCAACAACTCCCAATGAATTTTTTTTACTCTAATGATTACGATGGAATACTTAATCCAATGGATCTATATCTGTAGATTTTACTTTAGAAACTTCTTTCTTTTCTGAATATGATACCAATCAACTTATTTCTCGGAGTGTTTAAATCTTTTGGATATTGGTTTGACTGAAAACCATGGTCTTTATCTTCTCTCATTCCAATAAACCTTCCCATCCTTCTAAAAAAATTTGAATCAGATGATCTCATACTTATAAACTGAGACCCGAAATCATCGACTTCACAAACTACCTTCTTCAGCAAAGTCCATCTTGTATCATGAATTCCTTCATACATTGAATATTTTTAGGATCATCATAGAATCATCTAACTTATAATGTGAAGTATTGTAACTTTCCCTTTTTCTAGTAACATATTTCTTTCTTACCACCTGAATACAATTGTAAACACTCCCCCTTTCTTTCATCAAGAAAGCACCACATGTTTTTGGAAAACATATTATTTTTGAGAATTAAAAAAACACAAAGAATAGTTATATTTTTATTGGATCCATGTTGAATCTGGTTCTCTTTCTCATTATGAGTATACTTTTAGTCTGGACTTGAGGTGAGCCTGATGAACCATTTCTTCTAGGAAACTTCTTCTCAATCTAATTGACTTCCTTAAGTAATGTGAGTCTAATGTTATGTATAATATGGTCAAACCGATCACCTAAGTCATTTAAAAAGTGAGGTGATCTATTTCCTTTTAAAAAAAATGGAAACACATATAAAACATACATCTTTTTTATTACTATGGTGAGTCCAATATTCATGCTGATAGTTTGGGATCTGATTCTTGGTCTAATAGTCTGGATCTGATTGACAGCTTCCCATGAAACATTATTCAATTCAGATTTCAATTTCATTTCTCAACATGCAATCCTTCTTTAATATAATGAATGCATTGTTCTATTGAAAACAAATATGACTAAAACACAACATGGGCCTAAAAATCTTCCCATTTTTGTTTGTTGTCAATACCCACATCAATACCAAACAACCACTTCTAAGTAATACAACATGAAGTTTTCATTTCCCATTTTTTACCTATCTTTCTATTTATCCCCCAATTTCTTATCTCTCCCCCTTATTGAAAATCAAATTCAAAGGGCCCATCATAATAAATTTCTCACTTATATACAAAATGGACTCATTTCCAAGGTTTGGAACTTTTTATTTCAAAATCATGAAATTATTCTTCAGTATAACATAAATATCACATGATTTTCTTAACAAAGAACCATTAACTAAACAACTCTAAGTCTATGTGGACAAACCTGGTGTAGAAAATAAGAGTGTATAATCTGGCTTATCAGTGTTTTCCATTACACAATATTCACGTAATACCTTTTTATGTTTCTTGCAACAATTTCCTAATAGAAGAAATCATTGAAAATATTTTTAATGATAAAAGTTACATCATTACTCTCTTTTTTAAGAATAATAATAGACTCATCAACACCAGCTTATTTATTTCAACTCCTTCAATACCTTGCAAGTTAGTATAAGTATAAAAAATTGAATGATGAACCTTGGTTTTTTAGAATAAATAATCAAATAGATATTCCTATCTCAGTATAGAATTTTTCTTCATTTTATTAGTTTTTTCATTGTAGGTGTTTTCTTCATTTGGTTTGACTTTCTCAGATTTTATAACAACTTTATTCTCATATGTAGAATCTTATAATGAGGTTGTTGAATTTTTCTTAACTTGAGTAACATCTGTAAAACAATTATTTTGCAACATATCCATCAACTGTTATTCTTGGGATAGAAGTATAGTAAACATCTTCTTGTAACTAACCCATCTTGATCACATCTCTCCCATATTTTATAGTTCATTAAGTCACAATCTATTGATATCTTTTTATCAAAATTGTTATCATTTTCTAAAACATTTTTCTTCCCATTTTCTTCAGCATATTTTTGTCCATATTCCAACTTTATAGACATTTTAACTTTTTCTGGCCAAATAACTAAGAACTCCCTCTTTTTGGACTCAATATTTTTATTTTTCTTAGGATTCAAAATAACTTTCTATGATTTATTCTTTTGAGAGTATTGGATACCCCTCAAACATTTCCTTCTATAACTCATGAAATTTTTGTAATGGTGTTGGATAAACCAACACATATTATACATGTGTCTAAATCCACCATAATTTCAGTAGTATCCATAGATGGAATACCTTCCTCTAAAACATCTATATTATCCGGATTTGTTGACATGGTTCTCACCAAATTTATTAACTTTTACATTGTGAATTTTTTACCACCAGTCCTTCCATTGTCAATTGAAATCTTCTTTTTCAGATTGGTTTTTTCATAATTATCATAATTAGAAGTAATAGAATATTTTTTAGACTAAATATTTTTAAAAACTTCTAATTTTTCAAAATTTCTTATTTTGGAAACATATAAAACTTTCTCATATTTATTCTTCTTATAAACAATTTCAAATTTCTTGTCGTCCTTCAAAGATAACAATTTATCCTTCTCAGTTTTACACTTTTTAGAGCTTTCACCAACTTTAGAGATATAATTATTGAATCTTGTTACCCTTTTTTCAGCTTTATAAAGTTTTTTTTGACAATTTAAAACTCTTCTTATTTTTTACTTTGACTTCAAATCTAGATGGTCATTAAAATTATTTTCCTTTTCTACATATTTTTTCAAATCACGAGTCACTCTAAATTATTGAATTTAACATCATGAAAACAGTATTGATTATTATTTGAAGTGTGTTTATTTTTCTTCTTCCTGATTTCCTTTTCAAGGCTCCCAATCTTCCTTAGACATTCTTTCAATTCATCCTTCAGATGAAATTCTAATAGAGTTTCTTCTTCTTCTAAACTTTTTCGTTTTAATTATTCAATGTTAACTTTCATAATGAAAGTATTCTCTCCATCCTAATAGATATATTTTTCTAATTCAACTTCACATTCTTCTTCTTCTAAAACAATTTCTCTCACTGCTAGAAATATTTTCCCACTTAACTATTACAATAAATGTGTTCTCTTCAGCAACATTTCTAAAATCTTAACTATCATCATATTTAGACAAAAATATTCTAATTTTGGATTCTATAACTTCTTATATTTCCTCTTAGAATAGTATTTTTTCTTATTTTCTTTTATTCCAAGATCTTATTGGTCTCCTTTATTGTTCATTACTTTCTTCTTCATCACATTCATTTTCATCACCTCTTTGGGGAAAATTAGAAAAAAAAGTCACAAATAGATCCACATCCAAAACATTTTAAATGAATTATACCTTTATAACTTAATGTAAGACTTTTTATATTCATATAAAAAATGGTAAAATTTCATAAATAATTTCATATACCTCATTTTTGGAATGAGAGTTAGCAATATAATATTCACCAACAACCTTCTTGGAATTTATTTTATTAGAAGTCATGAAGTAAATTTCTACATTGGATTTTGTTTTTCTTTTCATATATTTCTCTCTTCACATTTCATAATAAATGAGAGTACTATGAATATCATCGAGAGATACAGATTGAATATCTCTATCTTCTATTAAATAGATTATGGCATCAAAATTTTCTAGAAGAATTCTCAAAATATTTTTAACAATAGAATAATGTTAAAACTCTTCACCAATACTTATAATAGTGGTAAAAATGTCATTTACACCAGTAAAGAAACCACCAAATGATTCATACTCGCCCATATTGAGGTCATCATACTTAAATATCCAGATTTATAAGATTTCATTATTCACTTTTTTATTGCCTTTATAAATGTTCTTCAACTTATCCAAAATACCTTTGTCAATGGAAAGTCCTTTTACTATCAAAAAAATAAATTTAAAAAGGTAACAAGAGGAAAACATTCTTAGATCTTCCATCATTCTAAAGGTTGTCCATAACATTATTTTTCAGAGTATAATTTTCAATATGAGGATGGAAACCACTTATAACAGATTTTGAAACCTCTTACCCAAGCGAAAAAAGATATATTAGAATTATTACTTTATAGATATGAAAATTCCTATCATTTAAGAAAATAATCACATTATTGTTCACACAACTTAGATTTCCCATAAAAACATTTTATTCAAAAACATCAGCAAAGAGTAAGAGAATGGAACCTTCGCTCAGATACCAGTTGTAAGTGCCCATCCATGATTCAGGTATCACTAAGTGGTTGAGGGGTAAATTAGTGTTAGGTTATTTTTTTTAGGATTCCATACGAATGAAATAATCTTCACCTCCTGTTAATGATTTCATTACCTTATGACGAAAAATCAAACACCCATCAATAGTTACATAAGAATTTATGAGGTTTACTAATCAACAAGAGTAGGTACATCCTTGGTATGTCATGGAAACATATGATACCACACAATCCACTAGAAAATAGTTCTTTTGTGTTGAATACAATGATTAGGATATTCCATTACACTCGTGTAGCACTATGTTCAATAAAAAAGTGTGTGTGTGATATTTCTCAAAAAATGATGTAATACAATTTGTGTAATAAATATGTTACAGTCCGGCTGGATCAACTTTAAAAAATATTTTCTTCAAAAAAAAAATTCACATTCTTACCCAGGAGTAGGAATTAACTTCCTAGTCTTTGTAATGAAACTCAACCTAATTTCCAAGTCTTATTTCCAAGTCTAATTTTCTAAATACAAAAATATTGATTAGCTATAATTCCACTGAAACAAATATAAATTACTTCTACATCAGCTTGGAAATACCAATCCAATTTCCTAGCCTAATTATTCATCTCGATATGATAATCAACTGAATGTTATCTTCTTATTATTATTCTTCATCATCTGTCTGGTAAACTTATTTAGGAATTCCCAATCTAGAATATTATTATCCCTATAAATTCAAAGCTTCTCTCTCTTCTCCCACGAACATTACATATATAAGGAAAGTGAAAAGTACCTCCTCTATTTATAGGTACGAAAAATATGGTATGGATTTTATTCTAAACAAATTCTGGCACAACCAAATTTCCAAAAATATTGATTTCCCTTGAATTCCATATGCATTTATGACTTCTTTGACACTTCTTAAGTCTTCTCAAAACATCTCGAATATTATTACATAATAAGCTTTCTTTAGACATTCTTAATAATATTATGTATGATTTAAATTCTTTATTCTTATTTTCTCATTACAATGGTAGAATTTGGTCACTCTGATTTTCCTTGACTAACGTAAGATTTCATCAGAACTAAAGACCTCCCATTATGATGACCACATGATCATATTATAACCATTATAAATTCTTTATTATGAAAAATAAATAATATTATTAATTAAATTTCTCTACAAAAAATGAAACATATGTGAATAATATTTCTTCTCATAACAATCCTCAGAACTAACTGCACATTCTGATGTCCCCCTTGATAACCCTTTTGAAATTACTTAAAAATTCCTTTTGTGATCCCCCTTGAAAAATACATTTTAGATGGTTGAAAGAATTATTATTTTCTTTATACCAATTATCATGTGTATGATGTATTGGTATCTTATTTATTTCGACATTTTGTGTCAGTTCTAGTCCAATAGTACTTGGCCTAATTGTTAATGAAATTATTTCTCTCTTAGAATACCTGATTCCAAAAATAGACACAAAAAAATTAACCTGATGAATGGTTGACTACATTATTGATAATTCTATGAATTTTTTTTATTGGACTCCAAAAACATTACTTATTTTCCTTTTCATTTGTCCCAAAAACAACCAATGAAAACAATTTTACCTCAGATGATTATGATGGCATACTAAATCTAATGGATCAATTTATATAGATTTGACTTTTGAAACTTTTTTATTTTCAAAATATGATACCAATGAACTTAATTCTTAGGGGATTTAAATATTTTATCTTTTTTATGATAGAAAACTAGTATCTTCATCTTATCTCATTTTGATCAACCTTCCCATCGTTTAATCAAATTTGAGTGTGATGAACTTGTACTGATGGGCTAAGACCAGAAAGCTTCAGCTTCACAATATAACTTATTCAATAGACTTTATATTATATAATGAATTTTTTCATGACTTTGAATACATTTTATATCATCATATCATCATATGACTTATAATGTAAATAATTGTAACCTCCCATTATTCCAGGAATATCATTCTTTCCAACCACCTAAATATAATTGGAAACACACCCCCTTTATTTCATCAAAAAAAATCACAAGTATTTAGAAAATGAAAACAAATTATTTTTGTGAATTAAAAAATATAAAACATAATCATATTTTTATTTTATTTATAAATAATCTGATTCTCCTCCACATTGTGATTTTCCTTTCAATCTGGACCCGAGGTGAGTCTGATGAGCAATTTCATCCAGGAAACTTCTTCCCAATCTGAGATACTTCCTTAAGAAATTTTATTCTAATGTTATTAATATTATGGTTAATACAATCACACAAATATTTTAAAAAGTGAGGTGATTTATTTCCTTTGAAAAAAAATAAAACACTTATAAAAACATCTTATTGATTGTAATGGTGAGTCTAATATTAATGTTGATAGTTCTGGATCTGATTCACATTCCTGTAGTCTGAATCTGATTGATAGCTTCACATATACCTTTATATAATATAGATTTCCATTAACTTTCTCAACATAACCTATTTCTTCAACACAGTCTGCATATTTATCTATTGATAATAAATACAACTTAAACACAACTTGGTCCTAACACGAAGGATAGACTTTGTGTTATCAAGGTAAAATTTTATGCAACAATGGAAGACGAAAAGGCTGAGAAACATTCCTAAGGTGACCTAGAAATAAAAATTCAAGGGATTTATTTTGAGTATGTTCTCTCTTTGTTTATTGAAGATGGTTTGAAAATCATATGGTTAGTTTGAATGATATTGATATTTAACAATAAAATCATCAATGTAGCATTCGACAAACTTCTCAAGGAAGGTTTTGAAGAGGTGATGCATGGACTATCATTATTTTGTGTCGATATTATTCAATCAAAATATAATTATAAAATAAGAAAATACTCCCTAAGGTACCTAAAGTAAGTGGATTATTCATCTTCTCAGGCCATTCAGATTTTATTATACCCTGAATAACTATCTATGAAGGAGTGGTATTGATATCTAACTATTTAATCAATCATTAACTCTGTGGTATATACTAGGAAGTAGTATTTTGTAATTTTCTAGTTTAGATCTATAAAATTAATAAAAACACTAATTTTCTCATTCTCTGTCATGAAAGTGACTAATTTTCCATCCATTTTGGGTATTGGACCTCCCAAATGAAGTTGTACCTAATGAGCTTGTCAAATTTGGCATCAATTCTGGTGCTGTGAGTCAGATGAGTCCTTTTGGATACCTTTAGATATCCCTGGTGGTCATCTAGTATACCTAGGTGATGTGTGGACACTATAGGATCAAGACCTATCATTTATGCGTAGTTTCATGAAAACACATCCAAATTTTTCTTAAAAAATAAGTATATACCTATTTTTATTTGTAATACATGGCCTCACTGATCAAAGTGGTATGTGGGTCCTATTCTATACCTATATTTATTTCTCTAATTCCATCAATGGTGGTATAAAAACCCTCCTCAAATGTTGTAGGGGAATCCTAGAGTTCTTCCTCCTCTTCTGCTTTATCGTCCTCTCCTTTATCATATTCCATTGGTAGAGAAAATAATGGGATAAGATCTCCATATTTAGGAGGGTTCCAATGTTTTGATATTCAGAGGATGAAGAAGCTTCTTTTGACTCAGTTGATGATATGGGGTCTTTTAATGTTCTAGAGGAGAGACATAGGGTGGAGAATGACTGTCTTCACTTTCTCCTGGTGATATGATAACCTTTTCTAACTCATATGATGAGGTAGTAATTTCTCGAGGATTAAAGGATTGAATGATGGAATTTTCATTTGAGATTTACAACTATCTAAAAACTCAATGTCATTTTCATCAAATTTTGGATACATTTTTATGACTAATATCATGAGGGTTGTGGAATATTTTCCTAAATTCCATCCCATCTGCTCGACCTAATTGATCTAAAATACATACACTTCACTAATTTCTTTTGGTGGGTTGGTTATGGACATTTCAAGGCAATTTAGAGAAGTGACATAGGAACCATATTCAATCATGGGCTTTTTTCGTTCCCTTTGATAGAATATTTCATAAATATAATGTGAGTTATAGGATTATAATTGGGCCTTATCATCTTTATTATTTCTGATTATTCCATTAATGTATCACTTGGTGTGTTGATGGTATGATGAGTGGATCTCTACATGCGGATGTAACCATGGCCTTCCTATAAAAGTGATGAATGTTTTATCCGGCCAAATGGATAACAATTCTGAGTTAGATACAAGGTCTCCAAAATGATCTTGGATATTTATTTGGCCTTGTGGGTTTTTATCTCCTTTTTTATATACCTGTAATGTTAGGGTTTATGTTGATATATTATTATCATTGTAGCCTAGTCGGTGAAGTGTCTATAATGGAATTAGATTAACTCCTGAACCATTTCCAATGAAATATCATCAGACATCGACGCCATTTATCCTTTTAAACATGTACAAGGGATTGATGTTCCCCTATATAATGGAATATTTATCTTTATCTCTAAAGGATATCACTATGTGGCATTCTCTAGGACCAGTCTCTATCCAATAGACTTTGGTAGCTACAACCATGGATTCAAACTTTTTGGGGGTTAAAAAAAACTCTATGAGTGTTTCCCTGAGATCTTTTGAAAAAAATAGGACATCCAGGATTGAAAACATGGTCGAAACCAAATATAATTTCCTCAAGATATCATACTTTTGGATAAAAGGTATTTACTTCCAAGGGGGATTCACTTTAAAAGGCACTTAATGGGATTGATTGGTTGACGTAGATGGATCATTCCTTGAAACTGGGATTGAGGGTGATTCTATTTTTTTGGGTTAGACTAAATAGTCTTATTGTCTTTTGAGGGTGATTACATGAATTTTCATCTTCTAATTAATACTCCATAATGATTTGGTCATGGTTTATTTTTTCATGTGCTGGTAAATTTCCATGTTTTTGTTTCACTCGCTAAAGATCTCTTCTATGAGTGTCCACAACATTAAAATATTGATAAGGGATGTCGTTAGAATTATGGATTCTTCCAGAACTATATATTCCCTTATTCCCTTGGCTCATTTCACCTCTTCCCCTAGTTCCCCAATTGGGCGTGGAGAACTTATCTTCATATCCCAACTCATCATTAAAAAAGGGGTCAATTAAATGAATTATGTTAATGGAGTCGAATAGAAATTCCTCATTTAATGAGGATTTTATATTATTTACCACTTATTATGCTACAATTTTGTGGGGAGGTTCCCATTTTTTTGAAACCAAAGGTATAAAGCTCGAGAGAGTCAAACACAAATAGGGCCTTGGTATAGTTTTATCTTCTTATGTTGGATCACCTCCCATCCAGTCATATCAATTCTGAAAAGACTGGCTTCTGGAGAAATGTGATGCCAATGGACTCATTTTTTACCTAAGGTATGTGGTGGGGGATAGTTGGTTGTTTAAACTATGCTCCTTGGATACCATGAGTTTAGATTATTTTTTTTATTCATCCATTCAAAAAACTTATGCACACATTTTACTGTAAGATTTTTCCATTATAATCCTCCCTTAAGGGTAGTATATGAAACATATGTTTCTTATATGGGTGTCTTTACCAAGTTCACTTTCCTATAATATACCAATGTTTTAGAATTTATTTTAAAATAAACCCATTCTTGAATTGTCTGCTCCAGTATCCGGTGAAAGGGGAAATAACATAGCTGGCCATTGAAACCCACTTGGCCATGCATTACAGACTCTAGTAGATAGAGTATGTCCTTGTACATAGATTCTATAAATTAATCATGTACTTTCTCATCTAGGAAAAAATAAACATGATTACTTTACTCATGGAATTTATTTCTACTAGGTTCCCTCCACTAATCCTAAAGAGGAGGAGGTTTTTGTTGATTCGCAGAGGGTGTCACATGATATGATGTAGGTTTTGGAGATGGAGTCAATGCAGAGGTCGGTTTAATTGTTATGGATGTTGCCTCTATCACTATTTTTCCCTTCCCTAGGGCTGATGGAATCATTTCAAACGTGATATTAATTTTTTGTATGGAATATTCTATTTATTGAGAAATATCGGTGAGATCTTGAAATCCACCTATATATTTCACTCAGATGAGTGGCGTTCACATCACTTTTTGAAGGTTATCTATGTAAAGAGAAATAAAGTCTTCTTATAGAATCTATAAGAATAGAGAGTATATCAATCCCTTCTGACTATAAATAAATTTTAATTCACTCTCGTACACTTTTTATTTTCAATTAAAAATGTCAAGGATCATTATCTTCTTCATAATTAAGCTGAATTGGAAGAAAAACAATTGATGGAGTTCATCCTAACCTATGATATATTGAGCGAGAAAACTAGTGTACCATACAATGTCTGGTGATTGAATTTTTTTTATAAAGCATCTAATCTTCACTACTTATTAATACGTAGGTTTTTTCATCATGGGATCAGAACAAGAAAAAAATCATTAGATATTGTTTTGGGTATCCTAGTCTATTGAATATCAAAAACATAGGAAACCTAAAATTTGGTGGGGGTTTTATTTCAGTCACCCATTCTAGGTAAGGATTTTGTTCTTGTTTTAATGGTTTTTTCCATTACTCTACAGCTTCCATCAAGCTTCCATTAATTATATGGTTTTGATAAATCATTGATGAATTTTAATTTGAACATGAGTGTGAAACAAAGTGGAAAAAGTTCGGGAATAACTTGTTGGGTCCATAAACATTTGTGGCTGACACTGGGAAGGGGACATATTTTCAATGTTTGCCTAATTTAATTATATTTTTTCCAGAAGGGTGGTAACTCTTGAAATATTTCAATAAGCATGTCCAGTTAAATTGATGGGCTAGGAAAAATTTCTATATGAATTATGGGCTCTATTTCAATAACTAGGATATACCCTTATTAATGAGGTACACCTTTTGGTAGTGCAGTCTTAGGCTTTTCTCATGGAATGTACACTATAGTAATATTTCCTTCGAGTAGTTCGACATTGAGACTTCATAACTCATTCATTTCTTCTTCCTTTCAAGCAATATTTTCTTTACATTTAAGGGTTTTGACCTCTTCTAGAGGTGGTTCAATTGAAACTTTGTTTTTACAATTTTATTTGGTGTATATTTCTAAGGTAGTAATGGATTGGTCAATGAAATCCCCATGTTCAGATAAAATATTTGGTTTTGGGTTTGTAAACCTTATTCATTTTTCTTGGTGTGGACTTTGTTATGGATGGAACCATACTCCCCTTACTCCTCTGTGTTGGTGTTATCTTCATATCCATACACAAGATTTATACCCATTATTTTCACTAATTCATGTATCATTTCAGAAATCATATTGGATTTTGAATTGTAAGAGGTTCATTAGTTCAATTTATTGGATCACTTACCTCTTTTTTGAGGTCCTCTTCGAGCTACTTGGGGAAGACTGACTTGGAAGTAACCATCACACAAACTTTGTGTATGTGTCCTCTTTGAGGGATGTGGGTTGTGATATGTGAATAAATAGGAGACCCCATTACCTGATGATACCCTCAAATGGGAAAAGATTGATTTCTATTGAGGATGACATTGAGGTAAAAATTCCCCCAAACTTGTGGGATGGGTTTTCTCTTATTCTTCTATTGTCTTTCCTTAGGCCAACTTTTTCATCATTAAAATTGAGTTTTGTGTTAAAATTTTCCCCATCCTGACAGGCTAGAGATGATATCGTACTATAGTAGTTGCTACAAATTATGCTTCTCTCCTAATATGGAACATCCTGGTTTGATAATGATACATGTGAAATATAGTGTTTGAAAGTTAATTCACCGCTTCTTAGAAAATAAGTAGTGCATATTTATTGGTACCACTTAAGAGGGAATATTTATTGATGTTATCATTTTCTTGATTCAAGAGTTCTCCATGGTCTGATCTCAGTAGATATGATTCTTTTAAGACTTACTCAGGGTCGATTCCTACTGAGTGTTCCATATTTCCTAATCATAGGTATTGTCTGGAAGTCGTCTTGGATAAATTCTAATACAAGTTATCACCTCTTGTGGATTTTCATGACCAATTCATGAGGTGAAATTAAAATCTCCATGTTCATACCACTCGTGGATATGAACACTAAATGGGTTGTTGATAATAATAAATCATAAATTCTGAAATCCATTAAGGTGTTCCCACTAAATATAATTCCATTACCCTCTCAGATCCTGGTTTTTGTATAGACATAAGGGATTCCAAGTTGATTTGATGGTGATTCCCTCACAATATGTTAACATGGTTTTCATACCCATCATAATGAAATAACTTTACCTTCATATGGTGGAGAGTTATCCAGATATTCAAATGGATGTTGTGTATGAATTATTATGAAAATTATTCTTGAATGTTGAACTGAGAAGTTTCTGAAGACCAAAACATTATGGGTACATTATCCCTAAAAAGTTGTCTTCTCATAATTTTTTTTATTCTTCTATATATTTCACTACATGATTAGCCAAAATTGGGTTCTTTTGGAATATTTTGTCCTAAGAAGTGGGGATAGTATGGATATACTCTACCCAGAAACATTCAATAAGTAAATCAGAGAGTGTCTATTTCCTGGGATCATATTTTTATTGATAAGGGATATCTTCTATCATAAATAGGGTTCCATACATAACTGGGCCCATATTTCCAAGCACCTCAAAATATAAGGGACTTTTTAATTTTGGTTTAATAAGGGGAGGACCATATTTTTTACTAATATTCTATCCACAAGGATGTCTATCATATAAATCATCAATAAATGTGAACTCATGATCGACAAAACTGTGCCCATGAAGAAATCTTTCCTAGTGATCATTCTGGGGGGACCTCCATAGCTGCTGGTTGGGAATCTATGAGGTAGACCTTCATGACACATACTACCACTTCCGTAATTTGGTAATGTATCAGTATGAACATGGATTATCCTTGATAGATTCTTTAAGGCCCTAAGAACTCCATCTTGTAATAGAGAAAAGTCATGAATCTTGTTTGATATTATGAAATTCCCCAGGTGGGAATTATTTTTCAATGCTCTCACACAAGAATATTGAATCACATAATGTAAATTAAGATTCACATACACATGAGTGGGATCAATAGACTCATGTCTTATTTTTAAAACATTTTGATGCATTTTGGGAAATATAGAAGGGATATATGCATTTCTTAAGGAGGCCTCTGAAATGGAATAATACTTATGAATTGGAACATATATTTCTTCCCAGTTTGATTGTCCATTTATCGTGAAATATTTTTGATGAACCTCCTAGATTAGAGAAAGAATGTATGTTTTATCCTAAGTGACCCTCCTACTATAAAGATGAGTCACCCCACTTGTTATGGCGATTTCGTGGGCCTAAATCCTAGCTATTTCCATTGACCTAATTATGATTTAAAAGGTTTTTAGGATGTGAGAAGAATTGATTTATTACCTTCCATCATTGTCTGTACGTGCTAAGAAACATCCTTAGTAAGAATAGGGATATACACCCATTCTATTGTCAGGCCATGAATATGAATTTTACCTTGGTTCATAGCTAAGATACATTTACTAGGTCCTCAAATTTCCATTTTATTTGACTAGAGGGTTGATATGCCTAAGCAGGGAATTAAATCTCTTTATTTTCCACCATATTTGACTGATGAGTTTCAAATGTGTGAGTAGGGATTTGTAACTACTCATGGTGTGCCACAGTATATGATTGATAGTATTGATATACACAATTAGGAATTTTCATCATCTCATGGTGTGATACCATATTTGATATACATGATTCATATGCATAAGTATGGATTTTCCCCCTTCTTGTTTTCCTCCATATTTGAATGATATGCATCATATGTGGGAATAGTGATTTTCATATACCCATGTAGTGTCATCGTATTTTACTGAAGGGATTAATATGTATGAGAATGTAATTTCATCTACTTATTTTACACTATATTTAACTGAGAGGCTTCATATGAGTGAGTGAGGATTTTTATCTACTCATGGTGTGTCGTCATATTTTCATGGTGGGATTTTTGAAAAGGGACAAGGATGTTTGCCTATTTTAGATTCTTTGACCGTCACCTTCTATAGGATTCCCTGGAGGACTAGGATTAAATGAACCGGTTTGGGTCCCATGGGGCTATGTCCTCTTCATGGTAAGGATGAGGGGCCATGAGTTGTTGGCACGGATGATTGATAGTATGAGCCCTTGGGTGGGAACCTAGTGTTTCTAGGATGAATTCGATAGTGACCACTTGGTCAACCTCATTAATTTAGGGGAGGAAATTATTATCACATTCTGGGGATAGTCTCTTGAAACAATTTTAGATGGCTATTAGTGTCGTTTGGTTTCAGTCTTCTGATCATCACTAAGAAGATGGATGGTTGGAATTTATATGTTGGAGGGCCTTTCTTGCTGCCTCTAGGGTTGTGAGAGTACTGTTTCAGTGGTACTTTTTTACCAATGTGTTTGGGACCTCACCGTGAAGATAATGGGTGGGTGATGGAATCCTATGTTTGGTGGAGGACCTACCTTGGGTAATGGTAGTTGTATGCATCTATGTGAACTTGTGGTAATCCACTTATACTAATGATAATTATGGTGAAGAGTGACTAGAATATATGTGAAAAACACAAATAAGAAAAAAATCATCAAATAATAGTCTCAATAAATGAGCATGTTCATAATCAATTTTACTTTTTGGAACTCTCTCATTTTGGATGTGAATGGGGCCTTACATGCAGGTGATGTTGTAATCTTGGTTAGGGATTCACATTGGGTTCTCCATTTTTGTTTCTAACAAAATCATGTGGAATTTATTATGATTGAAATCTTAATTATGGGGGTTTTAATGGTTCACCATTATTTATGTTGGGTTAACCATTTCATTATGGTCTCCAACAAGTTGTGTTTATAGATCCAGAAACACCCATGTCTTTTACATCTGTGATAACTTAAGGATTTACTTTCCAAGGGAAGGATCTAATTAGAGAACCTGAAAAAAGATACTGAAGAACTGAAAATGGTCAAGATGATGGTAGTTTATGCTCATCAAACCTTTTGGTGTAATTATTACCTAATCCAAGACTCTTTTGTTGATTTAATACATGTTCGTGAATTATTTGTTAATTTCCAAGTATAACATGGGTCACCCTGGGGTTAACAATCAATTAATGGCATGCATGGAATTTAGAATCATCTTTTTCTCTCTGGGTTTCATCATTAATGGATATATTTTTTTTATATATGGTTATCCATTAATGGTATCCATTGATGGATGAATTAGATAGTATTTGTTCATTTATGATTATGATGATTGTTTTATTCCACGTAGCGGGGCACTCTGAAACATATCATCATCCATAGAGACAGGATATGTTTTTATGTCAATATTGAACCCATAAAGGGGCTTCCTCTGTATCCTAATTAATGTAATTAAAACCCATATATAATGGTTCCACTTAAAAATGCACAACATTCCTTTTAAGGTCATGTGATAAGGACCCAATCATGTAGTTCAATGTCATGAAGCAAAGATGCCTATGTGGATGGTTCCTAGTCAACTTTTGGCATGGGACTTACACCAAAGCAAGATGAAGGGCCTAGAAGATATTTGATATCCTAGGTGCAGATATGATCTTATCGAGAATATGGTCCAAAAATTATGGTGATGAAAGAATCTTGGGAGGAATATGTCCCTCTGATTTGGACATGAACATACTAGGAATTTTTTCCATAGAATATTAGTTTGACTATGATGTGTTGGTTTTGGACCTCAGGGAGTCTTCCTACATATCCCTATTGGTTGATAATCAATTACTATATAGTTAATATGTTTTTTGGTGGATTACACCTATGAAGGAGTACCATGGTTTCTTAATCAAGAATATAGACCTTTAAAGGTTTATCTCATAGAGAATATGGACCTTTTGAGAGGATAGTGACTTGGTTTTTGGGATTGAATATATGATGAATCCCATTTGAATGATTATGGTTGGGTATTACACTATATTAGAGGCCTATTTGAGTTTTCCTATGGTTTTGGATTATAACAAAGGAAAAAAATTGTTTTTGGAACTATGAGGAAAGTCTTAAGTCATGGGGTTTTGGAGGTTTAGTTGGGGATTACACTTTAAAAGATTACATTGACATGTTGGGGCTTACACCTATAGAGTAGGCCCATAGATGGTTAGGATCACATGGATTTCATGATCACCACTAACCTCTAATCCCACATGATTTTTTTCTTGATGTGAGAAACAAGATAAACCGATAGATCTTTAAAACTAAAAAATATACTTTTTCTGTTGGTGGAAGAGTCCTGGGTCCAAAGGGGAAGGTAAATGGCATTGTGGTTCCCATATACCCTCTTATTTGGGTAACCAAGATAGTCACATCGACTCCTATCTATGACCTAGTAAATTTGAAGAGGAGAAAGAGTGCCATATATCATATGAAAGGATAGTGGAATAATCCATGAGGTACTCCCTTTTGACTGGTTCTAGGGGAATTGGGAAGTGTAATGTACTACCCATTAAAGGGAATGGAAAGAGTGATCCCCTAACTATCTTTCTAGAATTGGTAGGTCCACAAGAGATACTCCATGGTTAGAACCTTCATTACCATGGGAATGTATACATGATAACATTTAGAGGGTCCCCCTTTTAATGAGTTTATCAATAAGAACTCTTTTACCGCAGGTATATATGCTCGAGAGGTTAGGCTGTTGTGTCCAACGGTTTGATCAGACACATTAGGTGTCTTTAGGAGAGTCCTTGTATGAATGCCTCATAAAGGGGCCTACATATGAATTATAGCTTCACATAAAAACTGTTGATGAACAAGTTCATTATGTAATTTCATGGAGGGTCTAAGGTGGGAATGGATGTCACATCAGATGGGGAAAATGAGAGTGGGAAAGTAGTACATCCTAAGATTCTCCAATCCACAAAGTGTTCTTGTATTTGGGGTGGGGTCCCTCCAAGTATCATTTTTCTTGTCAGAAATGGGTTCTGACAATTTAGTGATTTTCTACATGGCCCTAGGTTCTTCCCACGGAGCGCTTTTCTATTTGGGCGTGGGTTCCACCCACCTAGTGTTTTTATATTCAGGCTTGAGTTACAACCATGTATAATATTTATATGTGATTTAAGTATTACTATATAGAATTTTAATAATCTTAGGGATGAACCACAAATAGGCCATCCGTTTATGGTTCATGGAATGGCATCTATAAAGGGTTTTTGTTTTTTGGATAGTTGGGTGATTTACCTTTCTCCTTTAATGTTATGTGTTGGTTATACCTACATTGAATAGATATCTCCTTAAATTTTGTCCAATTATCTTCTATTATATGTCTCCAAATATTATTCCTTTCTTTTTATCTCCACTCTTGGGATTTTTATAGAGGATCAATGAAACTGACTATTGAGAGGTTCGATTGTCCATAACGGGTTGCGATGGTTTCGTTTGCAGGAACCCAAGAAGTTCACCCAAGCCTGCAAATGATTTCATTCAAAAGGTATGTAAAAGACCAACCTCTCTCAAAATTGACCAATAATTTTCATGGGTTGTTCATTCATAAGGGATATAAAGCACTTTCCACTCCTGAAAATGTTTTTTGTATTTGGCGACGGTGAACATCATCCGTGATCGTGAATGAAGCCACATCCTGTAAATGATTTTTCTGGGGGATTCCATGTTGAACGATGTTTGGTGTAGAGATTTTTTAATATGATTACCCTGGATTAATTTTCATATTTTCTTCATTAGATTATTTTATTCAACTTTTTTTTCAAATTTATTTTACCCTTAACCAAATTGATGGAATCCTTTTCTACTTGCATGCGGAGTTTTCAGGACCCAACAGGTGTTGTTTCAGAATATCACCCATTAAAAAACCATCCCAGCTTTCAAAATCTATTCTATAAATTTTCAAATTGACCTTTATAGTCACATTAAATCTACCTAGATGGAAATTCTCACCATGATCATCATAACTCTTCATTCCATAGGAGTGTATTGGTCATCATTTCACTAAAAAAGGAAACTTGTCCCATGGAACACACATTATCCACTACCGAACATGGCTCATGAGCATATCTAATGAACATATTCAAAGCCCTATAAAGTGAAAAGAGATAAATTAGACACTTATAATTTTGATACATCAATTTTGTTCCTAGATTCATGTGTAAAACTCCTTTTGAGTTACTTCCACAAGTGTCACAACATTAGGTGTGAAATCTAAAAACAAGAATAGATCAGTCATGTAACATCACTCAATCCCTTGTAAAGTGTTATACTGAATCACTAAGACAACTAGTCTAGGTACCCATATAGTTCTTCCAATCAAATCTAGTCTCGATAACCATCAATCTAAATTATTTTCAAAACACAAAATGCATCACCATTCTAAAATTGAAAAACATGGGTACCATTGTGCATCATTATAGAAACGATCATAATAACATGTTTATTTCCCTTATAAGAAACACAAACCTGGACTAACATCATCACATATTGTCATTAATGGAATTAAATACAGCTAACCTAATAAGGTGTGTGTCATACCTAAGGCTCTCTATTTCTTCCACTTATCCCTATGGGTAAAGCTCAATTAGGGCCACTAGGTATGTCCACTAATCCATAATGTATATCACATGAGAATTACAACCATCATAGGGCATGTATTCCACAACATCTAACACTCCTATAAAAATTCTCTAACGAGTTAAACCTAAAATCAAGATAAAAAAGATCACATACCTTTAAGGGTCAATACATTCAACATAAGTTTAATGGAACTACCTACCAAGAATTGGGATATAGGTCACTCATCCACTTTGTGAATCATTATAAGGAACATCTACTTGGATGTTTTCAACACTAACAGAAAAGGAAAGGAGGATAAAACTCATCTGTTATCCATAAATGGTAATATCCTCTAATGTTTAACTTACGAGACAACCATGAATAACCCAGAGGTGTTTTTTCATTAACTGGTGTCCTATATGGCTCATTTATCAATGAAAAACACTTATTGTTCCAATAAATTCATCTTGGAAGTCTAACAGTTTCATGTTTCCAAGGTCACTACCACAAAATGGGTATCCCCTATCTTTAGCATAAGGCATCATCCATAAAATCTACAGTCATGCCTAATTGGTCATAAGACTCTACCACTTATCTTTTTGATCTAACACAATTGTAAAATCCATTTAAACCTATAGGAAATGTCCACATTCTCACTCGAAGAAACTCTTGAGGAAAAACTAAAGCTAACCCTTACATAAGGATATGATATAATAATACATGTAAGAGGTTTTAATTAAGTCTTTACATCAATTTTATTTTCATCAAAATTGACAATAATGGTATTTTATCATTTATAAGGGTGTTAGTTAAGTTATATTCCACAATTACTTTATAGGTAATTTATATAATTTTCTATAAACACATTAAATAATAATCCCATTTTATCATTAAAATACCTCCCAATGGGTCAACTAATAAAGAATATAGAAGATAAAGGTGACCTACAGGGGTCCCATAAATACCATCTTGGGTCCTTTTAAAAGAAATAAAAATACATTTAAATCAATAATATTTTAAAAAAACCTATGTGTGACTGTCATATAATCATAATGTTCCTTGACAGACATACTTGGGTTGAGTTAAGTCTATCTCATAAGTACGAAAAAGATGAAACTCACTTATAAGATATGGTCCAAGAATATAAAATTTCAGTCATACATCTCATCATGACCATGTTATAGTGGAAAGATCCCTTATATATATGTATATGTATACCATGTCTTAGTTAGATACAATACCATTCGTAAGTTATAATGGTACTTGACTTTTTAAGTAACAATTGAAAATTAGGTAAATATATCCATGTTTTTAAATTCAGTATCAGAATATACATATATAATGGTTTGATTAAATGGGTCAAAATTCCCCAATTTATAAATTCTTATACACTTTATAAATTGAAAATCAGAACCCATTTATTCACAACCACTAATATTTTAGTCTGTAAAACCCATGGTATATGGATTGAGAATGTCATAAATGGTTAATAAAATAGAATTACACCATTCACCTATATAAGTAAAACCATTTATATTGATTTTGACATTTTATTTAACCAATCATATACTATAACTGTAAAAATTCATGTTATCACATTAGAAATGAATACAACTATACAAGGAAGTCTATCACCCTAGCATAGAATTACAATAATTATATAATAGAATCAAACTATCTTGTTTTACAAGAAAGAAATCTAATAAAAACATATCATGATTTATTTATAATAATTCTAATAAATCACATAGACATGGAATATAGTTATAAATACAAAATAATCATGCATCATGGTATATTATCACACAAGGCCTATCTAATATATATCAGGAAGTCAAAAATAATAATCTACACAGTATGGAATATGCATGGTATATGAATCTCTGTGTTCTTATAATGATTCACCTAAAAATACATACTTTCCATACCAAGACTAGGGTAAATACCATAAATAAATAAGTATTAGAAACTACATCAATCACTTAAGGTGTAATAATAATAAATTATACTAATAAACAACATGAACAGTGGTCTCATACATGGAAACATAGTCTTTTCTCCATGTGTGGGTTAATCACTCCCATACATGGCTATTTATGAACATATAACACTTTCCTAGTCCTCTTTTTACCAACCCAAAATAGTAATACAAATGAAAACAAATAGCTCTATTATCACTTTATAATGATTTGACTCATATCAATCTAATAATTTTAGTCAGAATGATCACCACTTGGCCTCAATAATTCCACCACTTACACCAGAGGCTGCTAACTAGTAGTGAGGGATTAATGATTGTACAATAGGGAGACTATTCCCATGGATTAGTATTAAAAGGAAACATAATAATAATAAGTAACAAAGTAGTGGAATAAAATAAATAAATTCTAGAATAAGATAGTAATTAACATTCCAATGAAAAATATACAACCATACATGTCCATGTGAAGCTACAATGTAAAAAGATGGAGACATATAATATGGAATAAATAAAAAGTACATGAATTATGAAAGGAAAAAAAATCCCAAAAATTTCTCTCCATGATAATCCTAAGCATCCACTATTTTTTTAGCCAAAGTCCCTATGTACAAGAGTAACCACACAATGAATAACAACAGCATGAGAAATCTAGAATCATGACCCTATAATCATGAGGTTTTTCCGGGTACCAAATAGTGGCCAGAACATGTAGTAATATAAACTTAGTAGGCCACCACTAATGGTTTCTATAACAAATCCAGTCTATGTTTTTAAACCATAGTAGTGTTCTGGAATAACAATTATAAAGGGTGTAAATGATAAGGATATATGACCTAGACCACCAGTAAATGTTGTGATTACACATCTTATAAAATATGAATAATTGTATTGAAATGTAAGGAATCAACAATAGCCTACATCAGCATATCATGTATCTATAAGTTATGGAATATGATTAATATATTAGTTTATACCATCAATGGCCAGGACATTGGGCCATTGTCCAATGGGTAATCTTCCAGTATGTGGAGTTAGTCCATAGAAAACTCAGTGTAATGTAGACCTACATGGTCTGGGACCCAACTCCCATGGATAGAAGCATCTACTTTAGGTATATGTATTACATCCATATAAAACTTAGTAAATGCATAGATGGTTCCTAAACCTAATGTATAAGATGGTTTGAGGAGGTCTGATCAAAGGTAATAATCTAAGGAATCCAATATAAATTATGTAATTTGGTCATTGATTTCATTCCCCAATACCCAAAATCAGTTCCAAAACATGTAATAAATTACCAATATATATATATATATATATATATATATTCAATTGACCATGTTTATTTCCATGCCCTTTGATAATTTAATTCCCTATAATCATTTAATTAATCATTTCACAATGAAGTGATAAGGAAGTGGGGCATGTTATCATCCATTCCATAAAGATAATACGTTCAAAAAATTATATATATGGGATTAAATAACCATGTTTGTGTCTTTTCCATTTATTAATTTATCTTACCATACTTAAATTGAAATTCAATTCACAAACAGGTTATATAAGGGGATTCGTGTTAGTGTTTATGCCTAATTACCAATCAATTTCGCATTCATGCATAAACCAAGAGATTTTACATTTAATTTAAAAATTATCATTTATTATATTTCATTACTCCATTAATTTAAAAATTAAAAGGTTCTATAAGTGGTATTTAAACATTAACAATTCATTTAACTTATATAAAGATATCATTAATAATTAGAGAGGTCAACTCACCCTAAAGGTGGAATAATAATAATAAAAGGAAGAACCCACCTCAAGGGTGGTTCAGGTTAAGATTAACAACCTATAACCTTACATAAGTATTTTATATCATGTTTAATCATGGTTTTAATAGTTTATTTAATTTTTTTTTAATTTATGAATCAATACTTGGAAATTTCAATATGTGCCACAATAACAACAATGTATATACACCCATACTTTTAGGGAAAAGGTACATACCACATACCTTAGCTGGGTAATATACTCATTGTCTATTATTGGCCTCCAATATGAGATAGAATGGGATAAATAGTAAAAATATACAGAGTGACTAAATATAGAGAATACTAACTCGCATGGATTTAGCATTCCATATAGTGTGACAAATGCTTAAAATAAACTAAAGGATCGAGGATCTTACCAGTATCTATCTAACATGAAAAACTATGAAGGAATTATATGTTTAAAGGAGGAGGTAGTTGAAATCCTAACATATAGAGAGGTGGGTTCTCTCATGAAGGAGTATAGGCCACTATGCATGGAGAGAAATGAAAATACCGTAAAATTTAAAGAAAACGGGGGGAAATAGGGATTTAATACCTAGCATATGGTTTGTCCATATGGTTTGGTTGAACCATGTGCCAAAAATTCATACCTAGTGCCTAAGTGGTACAACCCATGCAGGTATGGTACACTATTTTGAAAAACTATGTAGATCATGTTCTCCCCTTTATAGTTTACTATAACAACCCTGTATGGCTTAACAAAAGGTGTGGCCTTAGGTGGACATTTTAAAAAAACTATGTGAGTGGTCTGTTTCCTCTAAAACTAAGATATACTAGCTATGAACAAGTCCAAACACTCTTTAATCCCTATATAAACCATTAATAACTTCCATCGGAATAAAATAGGATATTTATGTTAAATATTAAATTATTTTTACCCCATTAGAAAAATTGTAATCTTAAAAATAATATAATCTTGAGAATCATTTATAGGATGTATGTATCATGATTCCTCATTTTCAATATATGATGTCTTAATTTTGAAAAAGATCATTTGTTGTGAATATCAATTAAAACACTTTATAATGGCACATAAATAATGTAACGCCCCGACCCTAGAAGATCAAAGCTAGTGCAATACTTTATTACATTGTCATGAATAAAAGGAAATAAATCCCAAATGACTAGTCTATTTAATAGTCTTAGAGAAACTAGATACATACATGTAACTCATATTACATTGGCAAAAGTAACAAAATATAATAAATAACAAAAAAATAATAAATTGCATCCATGATAACTCAATAAATAGTCTCCTCTTCATAACCTTTTGAAGGTGAAAAAATGAAAGGGGTGAGCTCAAATGATAAGTAAGGGTTCCAAATAGCAGAAGAATGAATAAACAATAACTAAATCATAAAAAATTTGGCTTTGTAAATATTTCATGGTGAATAAATCAAAAACACACACCATTAATAAACTGAGAATGAAATTTCATTCATAGATTTTTTTCATAGTGAAAACCTCATGAATAGTAATAACTGGAAATAGATAAAGATAATGCTTATTAATTGGACATCAGGTATCTAGAACATGATACCACGATACCATTGAAATAGTATAATTTTGTGTGTATAAACCCATCTGTTTTTTGGGAAAAAACTCGAAGGGTTTGTTGCCAACTGATTTGTCTCATGAGACATATCGATGCATCAAAGAACTATAGTGGGCCCCACCCATCACTGAAAGCCCAAACCATTATTTATACATAAATCTAATGAAATTAAAATATTCCTTCTTAATATCCATATAGATTTGATGATATAGATTTATCAAAGGATTTTGACATAAATAAAGATACTTTTCAATGAGACCATTGAAAATTTCTTGAGGAAATAATCCTTAAACATTCCAAAGTGTCTCATACCACCTTGAAACATTCAAATCATAATCCCTTATAATATCAGGAGAATAATGAGAATTTTTATATGATATACAAAAGGGAAGTACATACACCACAAGTAAGAAGTATGTGGTGAACAAGGAATATATCTCATAAAAGATAAAGCGACATGAGAAAAATCCTTTTTACTTTGGAAAGAAGAGTTTCTTTTAGAAAATCATTTTTAATTGTCCTGAAATAAAATTGTAAACATGTATAACCTAGAAAATAGAATTTAAGGTTATTAAAATTATATTTTTTGGATTAAATAAAGTCTTATTGATGTTAAATCTTTTAAATATATTTTTTTAAAAGAAGCTTTAGAAATAAAACACTTTATTGTGGTTTAAGGAATTCTTTAATGAGATTTTAAAGTGCAAAGTCATGTTTACATTAATAAAACAAGAAATGAACCAAAATTTATTTTTCACTTTAAAATTTGTGATTTTTTAAAGATAAATATTAATTAAAACAGATTATAGAGTGAACTTAAAAACAGGTAAGAATATGCGAAATTCCTTGAATCGTGCTTGTGTTTCCGGAAGAATTTTTTGAAGGAAACTTTTAAAATATATTAATTACAATAAATGGAAGTATGATTCTACTTGGTTAAAATATATAAAAATTTTACAAATAATTTATGAGGATTACATAAGAATAAATAAAAATATCATTGAGTTGAGTAGAGAATAAGAGAAACCGGAATAAAAATGGAGGTTCGGGTAGAAAATACTTAAAAAATTGTAATCAATTGAATCATATTCCCCAAAATTATTAATAATAAATGATAAAATTATTAACATGAAAATAAAGTGATTTATTATATGGAACATCAATGGGAAGTATACATACACAATACACAACTAGTAGTAGTTAATATAGAATATCTCACAAAAATGGATGTGAGATGAAGAAACCCATTTCTTTAAGTCTGATGGTGTTCTTCACATGATAATAGTGTCCTGGATAACCCAAATTAATTAATTAATTAATATTTCCATAACCACTTATAAATTTAATTGATTTAATATAACCTTATTAAGTTCATTCATGGCCTTTTTTATGGGTTAAGAGGTTCGATTTTATTTTTCAGATCTGTTTGTTTCATGATCAGTATACTTATATACATGAATGGAGAATCATGTAAAATGTGGATTTTTATCCATAATTGAAGTTATATTTTATTATCTAACATCCATAAGGTTACATGGTTATAAATTTTATTTGGTTACCTGGATTTAAGATGAATCATTATATAAATTATTTAATGATAACTATTTGGGTTAATTGGCAGTTTTTGAACACCACAAACTCATTTTCTTTATAAATCAAAACCATGTGTACAAAAAGATTCTAGATCCATAGATGAGAAAAAATAGATATATTATAGTCTTTTTCAACTATAATAATGGTTTAATGACTATAATTGAAGATGGTAGTAGAAATTGAAAACCCATCGTCCTTGAATGTGGTAAATTAGCACATCTCGGATGGTGTTTTCATTTTTAGTATAAAAGAATAGGAAAGGAGAGATTCTGAAGAAATATTAAATTAGAATAATAAAATTGAATTTCATGTATAGTAATTGAATTATCTTATAATTTGGATGACGGTTGATGAGGAAATAAAAACAAAATAATGGAACTCAAAATAAAAGAAATGTTGAGAATCCCTCATTAAGATTTAGCAGCCTAACGGCGTTGCATAATATTTCATAAAATATTTTGATTATAGAAAAAGGGTATCTCATAATTCATAAATATTATGTAAATTAAGGGTATATGTAAGGAATTATCCCAACATAAACTAATTTAAATTAAAATATAATAACATAATAAGAGTTCTTTAAAAAGAGAGCAATTTTGAGACGAAAATTCTACAGCATAACGGCTATGCAACATGGATTTAGAAAACATTAAAAAGAGAGGGGAAAAGGGTAAAGAATTAATAAAATACTCATAAAATATTTTAAGGACAAAATAATATGGATATACGAACATGGTATGAAAACTTGAAATACCTACAACATAAAAGAGAACTTAGATAGGAAAAGAGAAGTTGAGAATTCTCTTACTTTGTAGAGTAACTCCTAAGACTTGAGTGTTGGGACCTTGGGGGATTTTTTAAACCATGGGAGGAATAATAGGGAGGTAAAACTATCAGATCATATAGGATTATGAGTTTTTAATGAAATAAACTGAATAATTAGTGGGTATTTATAGTAAATGAGAGGGAGTTTTTTATTAATTTGAAGGGACACCTCAGTAGTCGTTTTTTGTAATACCATGGGCTTTACTATGGTATTATCCCATGGTATTCTACAATTGGGACACATAACATCATATTTTACAATACAGAAGTTTACCATCATTTTATATTAATTATTACATCATTATGATTTCATTAAACATACAGAAAAATCAAAATTGTCTTTTTAATATTCACAAAATAATTAAAGTATTTTAGAAAAATCCAAAAAATTAACCCTAACCATTTTTTAATGTGTATAATTAAAAATTGAAATCCATTTTTTGAAAATAATTTTCTAATCAATTTTAATTTAATTTTTAAAAAAAGTCATAATTTATTTCAAAAAAACAACTTTGAACCTATAACTCATTTTATAACACCTTTAGAAATTAATCAAGGTACCATAAAATTATCCTATAACTATGAGAAAATAAAGAAAAAATGTATTATTAAATTTTATGAAAATACTTTTCCATTTTAAATAATTAAATTAATCAAAAAAAATTAAATAAAATATATATGACATACAAAAAATACCAATACTTATACTATGGTCATTTTTTTCACTTATAAGATGTCTAAATTGTATTTACACACTCATGGGTGAAGTTGAAATTTTTTGAACAATTTACTATTAATTTTTGTTCATTACTATTCATAATGGTATATTTCTATTTATAAGGGTATGTTACTATTCATCAAAAATTAATTTTGTCTTAACACACTCTACATATCTTACTGAACATGCATGTATATATCAATTTTTGGAAATTCAAATTATAGAGGTGGAAAATGTATGTTTAATGGTTAGGTTATAATAAAGTTTGTTTTGTATAGAATCAGTGTTTCATGCATTCTATATTAAATCTATTTAAAAATTCTTGGGGTGTTACATTATTCCCTCCTCAACATAATTGCATCCTCGCAATTCAAAATTACCCTTCGAAAGTTAAAGGTTGATGCTTGAAAATTCCCTTGTGGAAACCCACATCATAAATAGTGTTAATAAAATAACCTTCTAAAAAATAGGTTAAGGGAAATGAGGTGGTCACCCCAAAAAATATGATTTTGAATGGGGTGACATTAGTTGCGAGTAAAATTCAGAACGTGGAAGAAAAATCAAACTATGAAGTTCTGAAGTAACATGATAGAGAACATGCTTAGATGAATGTTGATTACTAAAAAACTATAAACTATGGTAAAAAATCATCAATATTATCAATGATTATGATAATAGGAAAATGATTTATTTAAGACTCTTTTCCTTGCATTGAGGAATTATTCCACTCTATAAGATTATAAATATATGTTTTCATTTAAAACTCATCCTCTTATTGAACCTTGAACTATCTATACTTCATCACTTAGAATAGGTTACAATATATGGTGAAGTAATACATTAACCTATAAAAGCTTGTACAATGACCAACTCAAACCATTTCTTAAATGGTTAAACATTCCAAAATATGAAGATTCAACACTTTAGAATAAAGGTATAAGGCCCCGGCCTTAAACATCTCTTAATATTGAATTAAATGAATAATTCACATTGAGGATCTTTTCAGGTTTAGAGTTTTAGATAATTAGAACATAACTACTACATCTCAAAAGATTACAAAGTAGACACTTCTACTAAGTTTCCATAGAATAAAAAAACTCTTAAAAAGAAACATGTCTAGTTCCAAGTTTTATATAGCATGACTTTCCCTTGATCCCATCCTTGACCCTATTCCACATTAGGTCCTGTGAAAAACATTTCAAAAAAACTTAGGGTGAGCATAAAGAGCTCAGTAAGGGATACACAAAGAATGAAAACTGTTAGTTTATCAAAACAACAAGTAAACCATGTATACTTTATCAAAGTAATACATTTCATCTTTATGAAGTAGTAAAAACTCTTCACTGAATAAAAGATCATTACTTACCCTTTTTTAACCAAAATATTGCCATAAAACCCATAAAAAGATCACATAACATATAAAGGTAACTTGGGACATAAACATACTTAAGTGGAATAACCATACGGTCGACTTCCACACATATCACTTAATGGAATAGCCATACGGCCAACTTCCATACATACTTAATGGAATAGCCATACGGCCGACTTCCACACCCAATGCATTGGAGGTTATAACGTAACCACCCATCCTGGTATTCACGGCACCACCCGTCATATGGTTTATCACGTAACCACCCGTCAAATGTCAAAGTACCAATATAAAATCATAAAGCATAAAACCAATATAAAGGAATGATAAAATTTCCACATTTCAATCACAATATATCGTTTAAATATATTGATATAATATAATCCTTTCTCAAAACCATTTTCAATACCAAAATACATAAAATAGTATATGGTATTTATTTTATTTTAAAAACATTACATCTTGTTGAGGAAGCCAAAGACCAAATAATACTCGCGGTGGCGGAAAAGGTCGTTGTCACCGCGTACATTAAAAGAAACATTCCTTTTTGTCGTTTAGTAAAACGCTTCGTAGAAAAAGATTCCTTTTGTATAAAACTAAAAGTCAAAGCAGTTTATACACCATATAAAAGATAGTTGTGTATAAAACAAAATATTCCTCAATGAAAGGAGATTGAGACAAAGTCCCTTACCTCGGGTCCGACTTGACTCGATCATTCTTTAACGTCCTGAATAATAATCCTGATTTCATTTCTATTTGCTTAAGAACCTTTTTCAAGTTAATTATTCCTTTTATATCACTTATTTACATGTTATAAACATTATGTAACCATTCAAGTTAATAATGTTTGTTTTGTCGATATTTGGTTCTTAAGTCGAAAGTGGACTTCTTATAATTACATGTTGTTCATGTGGTCAAAGGTTATTTATATCCAGAATGAAATTCCAGATTTGGATATCATATATATCATATATAACTAGCATATACATGTATTTATAATATCACATAATCATTTAGAGGTAAGAAATGAAATTCATTGTTCATGGAGACGGTAAGTCGTACGTACGCATGAACGCTACTTTCATTTCTATGTCATATTAATGAAATTAAAAATAAATGAGAGGTATGTATATTTTAATTCCAGAATTATATTAATCATTTTGATGTAACATACATCATATATATCCATTAAATATATGTACTTATAATAGTACATTACATTTTGGGATAAGAAATGAAATGCACCGTTCATGGAGACGGTAAGTCGTACGTACGCATGAACACTACTTTCATTTCTATCTCATAATTTAATGGGAAGAAATAATAATGATATAGAGGTATATTATAATTCTAGTATAACATCATATATAATAACTTTAAATCCATTCTTTATACGTCCCACATAAGGCATTAACGAATAAAATCACTTTGAGGGGGCGGTAGTCCGCACTTCCTAAAATGAAATTATCGTGTTTACCCACAATGGAAACCATAAAGGTATACCAAAAATGAAAAATACAGAAGTATAAGGGAAACATAAACATAATATATATCATATATAAATATAGTGACATCTTAATGGCCACCATTAAAGGTGTTTAAAAGAAGATTGAACAATCATCGTTTCGTGAGGCAGAAATTCTCCAACCACAGAAACAGTATGTTCTTTAACCATTAGAAGTAGATGTGTTTAAGTTTAGCTCAAATTATTATTATAACAACATCCTAGTATATTTAATATACTATATTTGTTACAAAATAAATGAATAAAAAGATTTTAAGGGGTTGGAGAAGAAAAATAAAACAAAAGAACACAAGTGAACACATTACCTCAAAATCAGGTAACTCTCTTAGATTTGAGCTCAAAGGCTTCCTTGGGAAGACTTATGCCCAAAGTGAGGCTTCAAGGAGTAAGAGAGGGATGTGAAGTGGCAAAATGGGTAGGGTTTGACCGATCCAAAGGCTTTGGAAGTGTGGGTAAAGAGGTAGAGGTGGGGGCCTTTTATAAGAGGAGAGGAGGGGCACTCTTGGAAAGTAAAGAAAAGTTACTTTATTTTAAAATGAGATTCGGATTTAAGAGGTCCCACATTGATATAATTGGAGGATAAGGTGATAAGGGTTCTAAATATACCCATATAATAGGTTTTGGACATGTTTAGGTCATATATTTTACATTATCTTTTCATTTTATTTAAATCCTTTATTAATGAGGTAATTGGTGCATCATCATGAGGTCATAAATAATTTAATGTATTTAATGTCTAAAAATTATAAAAAAATATCATGATGTAGGAAATCTTTTTATCTTTCAAATGAATATTTATAGTCAAAAATATGACTTTTATAACCCCATATAAAAACTTTTTTAGTAAAACATCTCATGTTTGTGTCATTTTTACTTTAACATTTAATAAAAAGTTATTTATGTCATTTCCCAACCAAAGTGGCTCCATGGGGTCCCCAAGTTGACCCATGGATTTTCTTGGTCGGCCATGACACATCCAATGAGGGTAGGACATGTTTAAATCTCATCTCATTTTATTAAAACATTATTTTTACCTTAAACTACACTAATTACCTCTAATCATGATTAAAAACTTAATAAGTTACTATTCACCAAAAAAATTATTTTAATCCCATTGAATCACATTTTACTTATTAATGACAACCATATATGTCAGATTTTTTAAAATCAAATCACAGAAGTGACAAAGTTTCATTTAAACGAAAAATCAGTTTCTTTAACTACCACTTAGTGGTTTTCACTATTCATTAAAAAATGAACTTTATCGGAAAAATACCAAAAATTCACACAAAGTAAATATTGATGTCCCAATCATAAAGAATAAGTTTATTTTGAAAAAAATAGCTTATAAAATTTTCAAAATATAGATTTAAAAATGGTTTTCCATATAAAGGCAGTAAAACAATCTTTTAAAAATATTAGTGTATTTCATGCTTAAGATCAGATTTATTTTCATTTTAAGCCTCCAAAACACTATCTAATTCATTAATAGGCATAGATAAAAATATCTATTATTCATTACTTACTTGGGATGTTACATCCTTCCCCCCTTTAGAAAATTGCATCCTTGAAATTTATTTACTTATCGAATAAGTGGGGGTATTTATCCCTCATTGCATTTTCAGATTCCCATGTTGCCTCTTCAACAATATGGTTTTTCCACAAAAACTTTACCAGGTGAATTTCCTTATTTCGCAACACTTGATCTCTTTGATCAAGAATCTGGACTGGTTGTTCTTCTTAATATAGGTTTTCCTCCAGCTAAACTACCTCTGGACTCAAAACATGAGATGGATCTGGCATATACTTTCTCAGCATCGAAACATGAAAAACATTGTATACCTGAGATAAACTCGGAGGTAATGCCACTCTGTATGCAACTGATCCAACTCTCTCCATAATTTCATATGGTTCAATGAACCTTGGACTCATCTTTCCTTTCTTACCAAATCACATCACACTTTTCCATGGAGAAACCTTGAGAAAAACATGATCACCTACCTCGAAAGATAGATCCTTCCTCTGGTTATCCGCATAACTCTTCTTCCTGCTCTGAGCTGTTCTCATGTGTTTCTGAATCAACTGAACTTTTTCTACCATCTCTTCTACCAATTCTGGTCCCATCAGCTTCCTTTCACCCACTTCATCCCAAAATGCTGGAGTTCGACACCGCTTCCCATATAATGCCTCAAATGGTGCCATCTGTATACTGGAATGAAAACTGTTATTATAAGAAAACTCAACCAAAGAAAGATGTTGGTCCCAACTTCCCTAATAATCCATCGAACAAGATCGTAGCATATCCTCCAAGGTCTAAATTGTTCGTTCTGACTGCCCATCTGATTGAGGATGAAAAGATGTACTAAAATTTAATTCAGTACCCAACGACTTCTGAAGGCCTTTCCAAAAGTTAGAAGTAAACCTGGGATCACGATCAGACACAATGGAGAGAGGAACTCCATGTAACCTGACTATGTCTTTAAGATACAAACGTGAAAGTTGATCTAGTGAAAAAGTATCTCGTATAGCAAGGAAATGAGCATATTTAGTCAAGCGATCAACAATAACCCAGATTGCATTATTACCTCGATAAGTCCCCGGTAATCCCACAACAAAGTCCATGGATATGTTTTCCCATTTCCACTCTGGCACTGGTAAAAGTTGAAGCATCCCTTTCGGTAACTGCCGCTCTGCTTTAACCTGCTGACAAGCCAAACACTTCACAGTAAAATCAGCAATACCCCTTTTCATTCCATCCCACCAGTAATACTCCCGCAGATCTCTGTACATCTTAGTACTTCCAGGATGAACTGAAAACGGGGAACTATGAGCCTCACATAACAACTCATTCTTCAACTATGAATCACAAGGCACACATAATCTCTTCCCAAACCTCAAAACACAATCATTATCAATGTTGAATTCAGGAAACTTACCCTTCTGAACCAGCTCTACCTTTTTCTGCAACTCACTGTCTTCCCTCTGTGCTTGCTTAATTCTGTCTGATAGGGAAGATCTCACTAATACCTGAAACAAAACAGAAGAACTTCCTGCACCAACAACTTCTATGCCAAATTTCATCAAATCAAAAACAAAGGATCTCGTTCCAAACGTAGCATGGTTAATGAAGCATTACTTTTTCAACTCAAAGCATCGGCCACTTTATTTGCTTTTCCTGGATGGTAGTGAATTGTACAATCATAATCCTTGATTAATTCCAGCCATCTCCTCTGTCTCATGTCCAATTCTTTCTGAGTGAATATATACTTTGAACTTTTGTGATCAGTATATATTTCACACTTTACTCCATACAAATGATGCCCCCAAATTTTTAAAGCAAAAACAACAGTAGCTAATTCCAAATCATTTGTAGGGTAATTTACCTCATGAGTTTTCAACTGAAATGAAGAATAAGAAATTACATGATCATTCTGCATAAGGACACATCCAAGTCCCTTCAACGAAGAATCACTGTATATAACAAACTCACCATTCCTGGAAGGAAGTGCCAAAACTAGAGCATTCACCAATCTTCTTTTCAACTCCTGAAAACAATCATCACATTCTTTTTTCCAGATGAACTTAACACCCTTACGAGTTATCTTAGTCATTGGACTAAATAACCGTGAAAAATTTTCAACAAACCTTCGGTAGTAACCTTCCAAACCAAGAAAACTACGGATCTCGGTTACATTTTTGGGTCTTGGCCATTCTTCAACAACTTTTTTTTAGCAGGATCAACAGTTATGCCATCTTCTGAAACAATGTGACCCAGGAAAGAAATTTATTGTAACCAAAACTCACACTTGCTGAATTTTCCATATAGTTTCTTTTCTTTTAAGGTTTGCAAGATAACCCTTAAATGACTTTCATGCTCCTCTTTACTTTTAGAAAACACCAAAATATCATCGATGAAAAAAAACCACAAACTTATCCAAGAACTCATGGAAAATTCTATTCATAAGGTCCATGAATACAGTAGGTGCATTGGTTAACCCAAAATGCATAACTACAAATTCATAATGGCCATATCTAGTACGGAACACAGTCTTCGGAACGTCTGCTTCTTTTACTTTCAATTGATGGTACCCTGACCTCAAGTCAATCTTCGAAAAATACTGAGCTCCCTGGAGTTGATCAAACAAATCATCGATATGAGGCAAAGGATACTTGTTCTTAACAGTAATATTATTCAAGGCTCTATAATCAATGCAAAGTATCATTGAGACATCTTTCTTTTTAACAAACAAGATAGGAGCACCCCATGGTGATGTGCTAGTTCGAATGAAACCTTTATCTAATAACTCCTGTAATTGCTTCTTTAACTCTAAAAGTTCAACTTGAGCCATTCTATAAGGGGGTTTTGAAATTGGATTTGAATCAGGAACTAAGTCAACAGTAAATTCAACTTCTCGATCATGAATAATACCAGGCAACTCATCAAGAAAAACATCAAGATACTCATTTACCACTGGCACATCATTAATCTGAACAGTTCCTTTATTTTCAACAATATGTGCAAGGTAACATTCATTTACATCTTTTACTAGTTTCTCAACTTCCTGATATGTTATCAAAATCAAGGGTTCATTCTTGTACACAAACTGAAAATCTTTTGGAAAAGAAACCATTTTAGCTCTGCACTCAATCTTAGCATGATAAATAGAAATCCAATCCATGCCCAAAATAACATCAAACTCTACTAGAGGAAAAACAATAAGGTTTGATGGTAGATTCTTTCCACACACAAGGATAGGAAGGTTCTGATAATTCCTTTTTGTCTCAACGTTCCCTCCGGGTGTTTTTACCATAAGTTCAGGATTCATATCTTGAGATGGAATTTCCAATTTACTAGAAAACTTCTCAGAAATGAATGAGTGTGTAGACCCTGAATCAAACCACACATTGGCATAATCTGAACAAACAAACAGCATACCTGATACCACTTCATTCGATGGACCAACATCTGCTAAAGTTGTTGCAAAGGATTTCACCACCCCTTTCTGCTTGTAGTCTGGCTGCATTCCCCCATTTGAGTTCTTCATTGGACACTCGTTTGGATAATTACCCATTTCATTACACTTAAAACATCTTAACATTGGCTTTCCATTGCCTGCTTGATCATCTTCCTTACAGTTACGAGCAATATGACCAGACTTAACACACCAAAAGTACTTACCAGACTTGGATAAACATTCTCTAAGATGCATTTTACCACACTTCTCATAGGATGGATATTTGGTTTTCTTACCTCCTTGCTTCTTTGATGAATTCTTCCCCTTTGCCTGCCAACTTTACCTCTTATTTTGTTGTTTGTCATAGAACACCTGATCATCGACAAACTCCATTTCCACCTTCTCTGCACATCGAACAAGTTTTCATAACTTTTGAACTCACGAGAAGCTAAAGCCCTTCAATACTTTGGATTTAACCCTGAGTAAAAATGGTTTATTTTACTATAAATATCTCGTATGAAGTTTGGAGCATACCTTGCCAATCGAGTGAACTTTGCTTCATAAGCAGCCACTGAATCATCCTCCTGCCTCAATTCTCGGAACTGTTTATCCATCCTAAGACGAACCACCTTAGGAAAATATTTCTTAAGAAACATACATTTCAATTCTTCCCAGTGAAGATCCTCAATCTCATCACTATCCCTGATATTTTTCACCATCGACCACCACTGATCAGCTTCACCTTCAAAACGGTAAACAGCAAGACTAACCTTTTGATGTTCTAAACACCCCATGACATCAAAAATCTTCTCCAGTGCTTTAATCAACCCTTCATCTTGAACGGGGTCAGATGAGCCTCTGAATGATGGGGGATGTTGCCTCATGAAATGTTCCACCACTGACATGTTCCTTTGCGGTTGATCTGGCTGATCTCGTGCATGGATACCACCACCATTTATAGCTTGAGTCAACTGTGTCATCACTGCAACAAACTGTTCAGTTCCAATTCAGACCATCTCCGGTTGCTGATTTGGAAGGCTGTCTTCCTCCTGATGTCATCCCAACATAGCTTCTTTGTTTCCTCTGCGGAAAACCATTCTGAACACATAAATTTCTTAGGCGAAGCAACATGGTAATCTTTAAATGCTATATCATTTCAGTCATACCATAAATTAACTTCTAATTTAACAATTTTCTAACTCTTAAAGTTGTCTAAACCGACCTCTGATACCAACTATAAGGCCACGGGCTTAAACATCTCTTAATATTGAATTAAATGAATAATTCACATTGAGGATCTTTTAAGGTTTAGAGTTTTAGATAATTAGAACATAACTACTACATCTCAAAAGATTACAAAGTAGACACTTCTACTAAGTTTCCATAGAATAAAAAAACTCTTAAAAAGATTCATGTCTAGTTCCAAGTTTTATATAGCATGACTTTCCCTTGATCCCATCCTCGACCCTATTCCACATTAGGTCCTGTGAAAAACATTTTAAAAAAACTTAGGGTGAGCATAAAGAGCTTAGTAAGGGATACACAAAGAATGGAAACTGGTAGTTTATCAAACCAACAAGTAAACCATGTATACTTTATCAAAGTAATACTTTTCACCTTTATGAAGTAGTAAAAACTCTTCACTGGATAAAAGATCATTACTTACCCTTTTTTAACCAAAAGATTTCCATAAAACCCATAAAAATATCACAAAACATATAAAGGTAACTTGGGACATAAACATACGTAAGTGGAATAACCATACGGTCGACTTCCACACATATCACTTAATGGAATATCCATACGGCCAACTTCCATACATACTTAATGGAATAGCCATACGGCCGACTTCCACACCCAATGCATTGGAGGTTATAACGTAACCACCCATCCTGGTATTCACGGCACCACCTGTCATATGGTTTATCATGTAACCACCCGTCAAATGTCAAAGTACCAATATAAAATCATAAAGCATAAAACCAATATAAAGGAATGATACAATTTCCACATTTCAATCACAATATATCATTTAAATATACTGACATAATATAATCCTTTATCAAAACCATTTTCAATACCAAAATACATAAAAGAGTATATGGTATTTATTTTATTTTAAAAACATTACAGCTTGTTGAGGAAGCCAATGACCAAATAATACTCGCGGCGGCGGAAAAGGTCGTTGTCACCGCGTACATTAAAAGAAACATTCGTTTTTGTCATTTAGTAAAACTCTTCGTAGAAAAAGATTCCTTTTGTATAAAACTAAAAGTCAAAGAGGTTTATACACCGTATAAAAGATAGTTGTGTATAAAACGAAATATGCCTCAATGAAAGGAGATTGAGACAAAGTCCCTTACCTCGGGTCCGACTTGACTTGATCATTCTTTAACATCCTGAATAATAAACCTGATTTCATTTTTATTTGATTAAGAACCTTTTTCAAGTTCATTATTCCCTTTATATCACTTATTTCCATGTTATAAACATTATGTAACCATTCAAGTTAATAATGTATGTTTTGTCGATATTTGGTTCTTAAGTCGAAAGTGGACTTCTTACAATTACATGTTGTTCATGTGGTCAAGGGTTATTTATATCCAGAATGAAATTCCTGATTTGGATATCATATATATCATATATATCAAGCATATACATGTATTTATAATATCACATAATCATTTAGAGGTAATAAATGAAATGCACTGTTCATGGAGACGGTAAGCCGTACGTACGCATGAACGCTACTTTCATTTCAATGTCATATTAATGGAATTAAAACTAAATGAGAGGTATGTATATTTTAATTCCAGAATTATATTAATCATTTAGATGTAACATAAATCATATATATCCATTAAATATATGTACTTATAATAGTACATTACATTTGGGGATAAGAAATGAAATGCACCGTTCATGGAGACGGTAAGTCGTACGTACACATGAACACTACTTTCATTTCTATCTCATAATTTAATGGGAAGAAATAATAATGATATAGAGGTATATTATAATTATAGTATAACATCATATATAATAACTTTAAATCCATTCTTTATACGTCCCACATATGGCATTAACGAATAAAATCACTTTGAGGGGGCGGTAGTCCGCACTTCCTAAAATGAAATTATCGTGTTTACCCACAATGGAAACCATAAAGGTATACCACAAATTAAAAATACAGAAGTATAAGAGAAACATAAACATAATATATATCATATATAAATATAGTGACATCTTAATGGCCACCATTAAAGGTGTTTAAAAGAAGATCGAACAATCATCGTTTCGTGAGGCAGAAATTCGCCAACCACAGAAACAATATGTTCTTTAACCATTAGATGTAGATGTGTGTAAGTTTATCTCAAATTATTGTTATAAAAACATCCTAGTATATTGAATATACTATAGTTCTTACAAAATAATTGAATAAAAATATTTTAAGGGGTTGGAGAAGCAAAATAAAACAAAAGAACACAAGTGAACACATTACCTCAAAATCGGGTAACTCTCTTAGATTTGAGCTCAAAGGCTTCCTTGGGAAGACTTCTGCCCCAAGTGAGGCTTCAAGGAGTAAGAGAGGGATGTGTAGAGACCAAATGGGCAGGGTTTGGCCGAGCCAAAGGCTTTGGAAGTGTGGGTAAAGAGGTAGAGGTGGGGGCCTTTTATAAGAGGAGAGGAGGGGCACTCTTGGAAAGTAAAGAAAAGTTACTTTATTTTAAAATGAGATTCCGATTTAAGAGGTCCCACATTAATATAATTCTAGGCTAAGGTGATACGGGTTCTAAATATACCCATACAATAGTTTTTGGACATGTTTAGGTCATATATTTTACATTATCTTTTCATTTTATTTAAATCCTTCATTAATGAGGTAATCGTTGCATCATCATGATGTCATGAATAATTTAATGTATTTAATGTATAAAAATTATAAAAAAAATATAATGATGTAGGAAATCTTTTTATCTTTCTAATGAATATTTATAGTCAAAAATCTGACTTTTATAACCCCATGTAAAAATTGTTTTAGTTAAACATCTCATGTTTGTGTCATTTTTACTTTAACATTTAATAAAAAGTTATCTATGTCATTTCCCAACCAAAGTGGCTCCATGGGGTCCCCAAGTTGACCCATGGATTTTATAGGTCGGACATGACACATCCAATGAGGGTAGGACATGTTTAAATCTCATCTCATTTTATTAAAACATTATTTTTACCTTAAACTACACTAATTACCTCTAATCGTGATTAAAAAATTAATAAGTTACTATTCACCAAAAAATTATTTTAATCCCATTGAATCACATTTTACTTCTTATTGACAACCATGTATGTCAGATTTTTTAAAATCAAATCACAGAAGTGAAAAAGTTTCATTTAAACAAAAAATCAGTTTCTTTAACTACCACTTAGTGGTTTTCACTATTCATTAAAAAATGAACTTTATCGAAAAAATACCAAAAATTCACACAAAGTAAATATTGATGTCCCAATCATAAAGAATAAGTTTATTTTGACAAACATTTCTTATAAAACTGTGAAAAGATAGATTTAAAAATGGTTTTCCATAAAAAGGCAGTAAAACAATCTTTTAAAAATATTAGTGTATTTCATGCTTAAGATCAGATTTATTTTCATTTTAAGCCTCTAAAACACTATCTAATTCATTAATAGGAATAGATAAAAATATCTATTATTCATTACTTACTTGGGATGTTACATCCTTCCCCCCTTTAGAAAATTACGTCCTTGCAATTTATTTACTTATCGAATAAGTGGGGGTATTTATCCCTCATTGCATTTTCAGATTCCCATGTTGCCTCTTCAACAATATGGTTTTTCCAAAAAACCTTTACCGGGTAAATTACCTTATTTCGCAACACTTGCTCTCTTTGATCAAGAATCTGTACTGGTTGTTCTTCATAAGATAGGTTTTCCTCCAGCTAAACTACCTCTGGACTCAAAACATGAGATGGATCTGGAATATACTTTCTCAGCATCGAAACATGAAAAACATTGTGTACCTGAGATAAACTCGGAGGTAATGCCACTCTGTATGAAACTGATCCTACTCTCTCCATAATTTCATATGGTCCAATGAACCTTGGACTCAACTTTCTTTTCTTACCAAATCGCATCACACTTTTCCATGGAGAAACCTTGAGAAAAACATGATCACCTACCTCGAAAGATAGATCCTTCCTCTGGTTATCCGCATAACTCTTCTGCCTGCTCTGAGCTGTTCTCATGTGTTTCTGAATCAACTGAACTTTTTCTACCATCTCTTCTACCAATTCTGGTCCCATCAGCTTCCTTTCACCCACTTCATCCCAAAATGCTGGAGTTCGACACCGCTTCCCATATAATGCCTCAAATGGTGCCATTTGTATACTGGAATGAAAACTGTTATTATAAGAAAACTCAACCAAAGAGAGATGTTGGTCCCAAATTCCCTGATAATCCATCGAACAAGATCGTAGCATATCCTCCAAGGTCTAAATTGTTCGTTCTGACTTCCCATCTGATTGAGGATGAAAAGTTGTACTAAAATTTAATTTAGTACCCAACGACTTCTAAAGGCCTTTCCAAAAGTTAGAAGTAAACCTGGGATCACGATCAGACACAATGGAGAGAGGAACTCCATGTAACCTGACTATGTCTTTAAGATACAAACGGGAAAGTTGATCTAGTGAAAAAGTATCTCGTATAGCAAGGAAATGAGCAGATTTAGTCAAGCGATCAACAATAACCCAGATTGCATTATTACCTCGAGATGTCCTCGGTAATCCCACAACAAAGTCCATGGATATGTTTTCCCATTTCCACTCTGGCACTGGTAAAGGCTGAAGCATCCCTTTCGGTAACTGCCGCTCTTCTTTAACCTGCTGACAAGTCAAACACTTTACAGTAAAATCAGCAATATCCCTTTTCATTCCATCCCACCAGTAATACTCCCACAGATCTCTGTACATCTTAGTACTTCCAGGATGAACAGTAAATGGTGAACTATGACCCTCACATAACAACTCATTCTTCAACTGTGAATCACAAGGCACACATAATCTCTTCCCAAACCTCAAAACACAATAATTATCAATGCTGAATTCAGGAAACTTACCCTTCTGAACCAGCTCTACCTTTTTCTGCAACTCACTATCTTCCCTCTGTGCTTGCTTAATTCTGTCTGATAGGGAAGATATCACTAATACCTGAAACAAAACAGAAGAACTTCCTGCACCAACAACTTCTATGCCAAATTTCATCAAATCAAAAACAAAGGATCTTGTTCCAAACGTAGCATGGTTAATGAAGCATTACTTTTTCGACTCAAAGCATCGGCCACTTTATTTGCTTTTCCCAGATGGTAGTGAATTGTACACTCATAATCCTTGATTAATTCCAGCCATCTCCTCTGTCTCATGATCAATTCTTTCTGAGTGAATATATACTTTAACTTTTGTGGTCAATATATATTTCACACTTCACTCCATACAAATGATGCCCCCAAATTTTTAAATCAAAAACAACAGTAGATAATTCCAAATCATGTGTAGGGTAATTTACCTCATGAGTTTTCAAATGACATGAAGAATAAGAAATTACATGATCATTCTATATAAGGACACATCCAAGTCCCTTCAACGAAGCATCACTGTATATAACAAACTCACCATTCCTGGAAGGAAGTGCCAAAACTGGAGCATTCACCAATCTTCTTTTCAACTCCTGAAAACAATCATCACATTCTTTTTTCCAGATTAACTTAACACCCTTACAAGTTATCTTAGTCATTGGACTAAATAACCGTGAAAAATTTTCAACAAACCTTCGGTAGTAACCTGCCAAACCAAGAAAACTACGGATCTCAGTTACATTTTTGGGTCTTGGAAATTCTTCAACAACTTTTTTTTAGCAGGATCAATAGTTATGCCATCTTCTGAAACAATGTGACCCAGGAAAGAAATTTATTGTAACCAAAACTCACACTTTCTTAATTTTCCATATAGTTTCTTTTCTTTTAAGGTTTGCAAGATAACCCTTAAATGAATTTCATGCTCCTCTTTACTTTTAGAAAACACCAAAATATCATCGATGAAAACAACCACAAACTTATCCAAGAACTCATGGAAAATTATATTCATAAGGTCCATGAATATAGTAGGTGCATTGGTTAACCCAAAATGCATAACTACAAATTCATAATGGCCATATCTAGTACGGAACACAGTCTTCGGAACGTCTGCTTCTTTTACTTTCAATTGATGGTACCCTGACCTCAAGTCAAACTTCGAAAAATACTGAGCTCCCTAGAGTTGATCAAACAAATCATCGATATGAGGCAAAGGATACTTGTTCTTAACAGTAATATTATTCAAGGCTCTATAATCAATGAAAAGTCTCGTTGATCCATCTTTCTTTTTAACAAACAAGATAGGAGCACCCCATGGTGATGTGCTAGGTCGAATGAAACCTTTATCTAATAACTCCTGCAATTGCTTCTTTAACTCTAAAAGTTCAACTTGAGCCATTCTATAAGGGGGTTTTGAAATTGGATTAGAATCAGGAACTAAGTCAACAGTAAATTCAACTTCCCAATCATGAATAATACCAGGCAACTCATCAAGAAAAACATCAAGATACTCATTTACCACTGGCACATCATTAATCTGAACAGTTCCTTTATTTTCAACAATATGTGCAAGGTAACATTCATTTCCATCTTTTACTAGTTTCTCAAATTCCTGATATGTTATCAAAATCAAGGGTTCATTATTGTACACAAACTGAAAATCTTTCGGAAAAGAAACCATTTTAGCTCTACAGTCAATCTTAGCATGATAAATAGAAATCCAATCCATGCCCAAAATAACATCAAACTCTACTAGAGGAAAAACAATAAGGTTTGATGGTAGATTCTTTCCACACACAAGGATAGGAAGGTTCTTATAATTCCTTTTTGTCTCAACTTTCTTTCCGGATGTTTTTATCATAAGTTCAGGATTCATATCTTGAGATGGAATTTCCAATTTACTAGAAAACTTCTCAGAAATGAAAGAGTGTGTAGACCCTGAATCAAACAACACATTGGCATAATCTGAACAAACAAACAGCGTACCTGATACCACTTCATTCGATGGCCCAACATCTGCTGAAGTTGTTGCAAAGGATTTCACCACCCCTTTCTGCTTGTAGTCTGGCTGCATTCCCCCAGTTGAGTTCTTCATTGGACACTCGTTTGGATAATGACCCATTTCATTACACTTAAAACATCTTACCGTTGGCTTTCCATTTCCTGCTTGATCATCTTCCTTACAGTTACGAGAAATATGACCAGACTTACCACACCGAAAGCACTTACCAGACTTAGATAAACATTCTCTAGGATGCATTTTACCACACTTCTCACAGGATGGATATTTGGTTTTCTTACCTCCTTGCTTCTTTGATGAATTCTTCCCCTTTTCCTGCCAACTGGACCTCTTATTTTGTTGTTTGTCATAGAACACCTGATCATCGGCAAACTCCATTTCCACCTTCTCCGCACATCGAACAAGTTTTTCATAACTTTTAAACTCACGAGAAGCTAAATCCCTTCGATACTTTGGATTTAACCCTGAGTAAAAATGGTTTATTTTACTATCAATATCTCGTATGAAGTTTGGAGCATACCTTGCCAATCGAGTGAACTTTGCTTCATAAGCAGCCACTGAATCATCCTCCTGCCTCAATTCTAGGAACTGTTTATCTATCCTAAGACGAACCACCTTAGGAAAATATTTCTTAAGAAACATACATTTCAATTCGTCCCAGTGAAGATCCTCAATCTCATCACTATCCCTGATATTTTTCACCATCGACCACCACTAATCAGCTTCACCTTCAAAACGGTAAACAGCAAGACTAACCTTTTGATGTTCTGAACACCCCATGACATCAAAAATCTTCTCCAGTGCTTTAATCCACCCTTCATCTTTCACGGGGTCAGATGATCCTCTAAATGATGGGGGATGTTGCCTCATGAAATGTTCCACCACTGACATGTTCCTATACGGTTGATCTGGATGATCTCGTGCATGGATACCACCACCATTTATAGCCTGAGTCAACTGTGTCATCACTACAACAAACTGTTCAGTTCCGATTCAAACCATCTCAGGTTACTGATTTGGAAGGTTGTCTTCCTCCTGATGTCGTCCCAACATAGCTGCTTTGTTTCCTCTACGAAAAACCATTCTGAACACAGAAATTTCTTAGGCGAAGCAACATGGTAATCTTTAAATTCCATATCATTTTAGTCATACCATAAATTAACTTATAATTTAAAAATTTTCTAACTCCTAAAGTTGTCTAAACCGACCTCTGATACCAACTATAAGGCCTCGGCCATAAATATCTCTTAATATTAAATTAAATGAATAATTCACATTGAGGATCTTTTCATGTTTAGAGATTTAGATAATTAGAACATAATTACTACATCTCAAAATATTACAAAGTGGACACTTCTACTATGTTTCCATAGAATAAAAAAAACTCTTAAAAAGAAACATGTCTAGTTCCAAGTTTTATATTGCATGACTTTCCCTTGATCCCATCCTTGACCCTATTCCATATTAGGTCCTGTGAAAAACATTTCAAAAAAAACTTGGGGTGAGCATAAAGAGCTCAGTAAGGGATACACAAAGAATGAAAACTGTTAGTTTATCAAAACAACAAGTAAACCATGTATACTTTATCAAAGTAATACTTTTCACCTTTATGAAGTAGTAAAAACTCTTCCCTGAATAAAAGATCATTACTTACCCTTTTGTAACCAAAATATTACCATAAAACCCATAAAAAGATCACATAACATATAAAGGTAACTTGGGACATAAACATACTTAAGTGGAATAACCATACGGTCGACTTCCACACATATCACTTAATGGAGTAGCCATACGGACAACTTCCACACATACTTAATGGAATATCCATACGGCCGACTTCCATACCCAATGCATTGGAGGTTATAACGTAACCACCCATCCTGGTATTCACGGAACCACCTGTCATATGGTTTATCACGTAACCACCCTTCAAATGTCCAAGTACCAATATAAAATCATAAAGCATAAAACCAATATAAAGGAATGATAACATTTCCACATTTCAATCACATTATATCATTTAAATATATTGAAATAATAGAATCCTTTATCAAAACCATTTTCAATACCAAAATACATAAAAGAGTATATGGTATTTATTTTATTTTAAAAACATTACAACTTGTTGAGGAATCCAAAGACCAAATAATACTCGTGGCGGCGGAAAAGGTCGTTGTCACCGCGTACGTTAAAAGAAACATTCCTTTTTGTCGTTTAGTAAAACGCTTCGTAGAAAAAGATTCCTTTTGCATAAAACTAAAATTCAAAGGGGTTTATACACCATATAAAAGATAGTTGTGTATAAAACGAAATATTCCTCAATGAAAGGAGATTGACACAAAGTCCCTTACCTCGGTTCCGACTTGACTCGATCGTTCTTTAACGTCCTGAATAATAAACTTGAGTTAATTTCTATTTTCTTAAGAACCTTTTTCAAGTTCATTATTCCTTTTATATCACTTATTGCCATGTTATAAACATTTTGTAACCATTTAAGTTAATAATGTTTGTTTTGTCGATATTTGGTTCTTAACTCGAAAGTGGACTTCTTACAATTACATATTGTTCGTGTGGTCAAAGGTTATTTATATCCAGAATGACATTCCTGATTTGGATATCATATATATCATATATATCTAGCATATACATGTATTTATAATATCAGATAATCATTTAGAGGTAAAAAATGAAATGCACTGTTCATGGAGACGGTAAGTCGTACGTACGCATGAACGCTACTTTCATTTCTATGTCATAGTAATGGAATTAAAACTAAATGAGAGGTATGTATATTTTAATTACAGAATTATATTAATCATTTAGACATAATAGACATCATATATATCCATTAAATATATGTACTTATAATAGTACATTACATTTGGGGATAAGAAATGAAATTCACCGTTCATGGAGATGGTAAACCGTAAGTACGCATGAACGCTACTTTCATTTCTATCTCATAATTTAATGGGAAGAAATAATAATGATATAGGGGTATATTATAATTCCAGTATAACATCATATATAATAACTTTAAATCCATCCTTTATACATCCCACATATGGCATTAACGAATCAAATCACTTTGAGGGGGCGGTAGTCCGCACTTCCTAAAATGAAATTATCGTGTTTACCCACAATGGAAACCATAAAGGTATACCACAAATGAAAAATACAGAAGTATAAGGGAAACATAAACATAATATATATCATATATAAATAGAGTGACATCTTAATGGCCACCATTAAAGGTGTTTAAAAGAAAATTGAACAATCATCATTTCGTGAGGCAGAAATTCGCCAACCATAGAAACAGTATGTTCTTTAACCATTAGATGTAGATGTGTGTAAGTGTAGCTAGAATGATTATTATAACAACATCCTATTATATTGAAGATACTGTAGTTGTTACAAAATAAATGAATAAAAAGAGTTTAGGGGGTTGGAGAAGAAAAATAAAACATAAGAACACAAGTGAACACATTACCTCAAAATTGGGTAACTCTCTTAGATTTGAGCTCAAAGGCTTCCTTGGGAAGACTTCTGTCCAATATGAGGCTTCGAGGAGTAATAGAGGGATGTGGAGAGACAAAATGGGAAGGGTTTGGCCGAGCCAAAGGCTTTGGAAGTGTGGGTAAAGAGGTAGAGGTGGGGGCCTTTTATAAAAGGAGAGGAGGGGCACTCTTGGAAATTAAAGAAAAGTTACTTTATTTTAAAATGAGATTCGGATTTAAGAGGTCCCACATTGATATAATTCGAGGATAAGGTGATAAGGGTTCTAAATATACCCATACAATATGTTTTGGACATGTTTAGGTCATAGATTTTACATTATCTTTTCATTTTATTTAAATCATTTATTAATGAGGTAATCATTGCATCATCATGATGTCATAAATAATTTATTATATTTAATGTCTAAAATTTATAAAAAAAATATCATGATGTAGGAAATCTTTTTAGATTTCTAATTAATATTTATAGTCAAAAATCAGACTTGTATAACCCCATGTAAAAATTGTTTTAGTAAAACATCTCATGTTTGTGTCATTTTTACATTAACATTTAATAAAAAGTTATTTATGTCATTTCCCAACCGAAGTGGCTCCAAGGGGTCCCCAAGTTGACCCATGGATTTTCTTGGTCGTCCATGACACATCCAATGAGTGTAGGACATGTTTCAAGCTCATCTCATTTTATTAAAACAATATTTTTACCTTAAACTACACTAATTACCTCTAATCGCGATTAAAAACTTAATAAGTTACTATTCACCAAAAAATTATTTTAATCCCATTGAATCAAATTTTACTTCTTAATGAGAACCGTATATGTCGGATTTTTGAAAATCAAATCACAGAAGTGAAAAAGTTTCATTTAAATGAAAAATCAGTTTCTTTAACTACCACTTAGTGGTTTTCACTATTCATTAAAAAATGAACTTTATCGGAAAAATACCAAAAATTCACACAAAGTAAATTTTGATGTCCCAATCATAAAGAATAAGCTTATTTTGAAAAACATAGCTTATAAAATTTTCAAAAGATAGATTTAAAAATGGTTTTCCATAAAGAGGTAGTAAAACTATCTTTTAAAAATATTAGTGTATTTCATGCTTAAGATTGGATTTATTTTCATTTTAATCCTCTAAAACACTATCTAATTCATTAATAGGCATAGATAAAAATATCTATTATTCATTAATTACTTGGGATGTTACAAAAGGTATCTGAATTTCAAATATGTCCTTATCATCAACATGAAGCGGATCTAAATTTTCACTTTCCAAACATGTGAATAACTTCATCATGTATCCTTTTGAAATATGGAAATAACTTGAATTACCATAAAAATATATTGGAAACATGAATTATACCAAATTCCTTAATTAAGATATATCACTACTGGAAAAGAAGGTTATACCAATGGTTAAAAACCATTGGTATAGGCTGGAAAACCGTTGGTATACCCTATACCAACGGTTTTCCAAACCGTTGGCTAGTAAGCCGTGAGGAAAGCCTTATACCAATGGTTTTATCCAAACCATTGGTATATGGGTTATATAAATTTAATCCACTGTATACCAACGGTTTATAACCGTTGGTAATGAATTTTAGGAAGTCTTATACCAACGGTTTAGAACCGTTGGTAATGTGATTTTTAGGAAAACCTATACCAATGGTTTAGAACCGTTAGTATTGGTTTTCCAGCAACACCTATACCAACGGTTATAAACCGTTGGTATTGGATTTCCAAAAATCCAAACACCTATACCAACGGTTTAAAACTGTTGGAATAGTGTGTTTCCAAAATCCGAGAACCCTTATACAAACGGTTTATAACCGTTGGTATAGAGTTTTTCCAGAACTGTACATAGCAGCCCCCCTCCCTCCAGTAGCCCCTCCACTGTACACCTGCATACAGACATGAAATAGACTTGAAAATGGATTTTTCAGCTCATGTAAATGAAAAATCCATTTTCATGAAAACCCATTACAAAACCATCTCATGTTATCCAATTACATGAATGAAAACTAATTTTAAAACCAAAATGATCATGCTGTATTATCAATGCAAACTAATTTTAAAACCCAACTCACTAAACTAAATGAAAATGTAGAAACACACAACATCCAATATCTTATCACCTCAATAATACTCCTTGGCATGAAATATTATATAAAATAATTTTAATGTAATATTAACAAGTAATGATATATTGAATGTGAACAACTAATTGATACACGAAATAAAAGTTGGAACAAATAATTTACACATTATTAAAGATATTAACCTTTAGTTTAGGTGTAATGAGAAAATCTATAATCAAATGCATTATGAATCTGAATAAAACCTGAATGTGTGAATATTATAATGCGAGACTGAATAAAACATGATAAAAAATCATTAGTTAGAGATTTCAAGCCAAATAATGACCAAAAATAGAGAAATAAACAAATTTGGATTTCTTCAGATCTATCATTGATCATTTTCATGGGTCCTATGAAACATAAGGCTTTATTAAGATCGTAATGTGATATTAGACCACTAGATTGAAGAAACCAATGATTTTGGTGCTTGGTTGAGATAGAAACAAGATCTATGGTGTGATAATCAAGCTGTAAGAACCCAATTACCCATTTACATGCATGGATTTTTTATCTGAGTTTCTTTGAGGAAAATGTAACATTGATGTCCTTCCTAGACCACGTACAGGTCGTGTCTCAGCCATGTACCAAGTCATGTTGTGTCGTGGTCATGCCTCTTAAGGTGAGGCCCAGTAAAAGCTTATACACAGTGTGTATTGTTAAAGGAAATGTCGTGTATTTTATTTTTTTATTTAATATAAGGGAGAGGGGTCATGTCTCATTTACAGAATTAACTTCTTTTGACCTTGGTTCATCCAAGTTCGGCCAGGAGCGACAATTATTCTCTGATCCACTGATTCTCCTATCAATGTCCAATCAGAACTCTGGAAGGTGCATTGGGATCCCACCAATGAGTTCCCCCTTCACCTTAATCCTATCCTCCTGATTCCTCTCCTCATTTTATAGATATAGATTTGATAATTTATGAATCTTTTGTGAATTTTAAATGATCTAGGATGAATCAAGATCTGATATTCAACAATATTGTTCTCACGACTACGAGGTAGGTGGGTTGTGCCTATATATTGTTTTATAAAGAATTATGTGTGCCTAAAACTCATATACCCATGTTTTTGGTATACATGACTTGGAATTACACCGTGATTATCATATGATATTGGTTGATTAGGTTATTAAGGTTATTTATTTGAGATATGGAACCACAGGGTTGTGTTTCCCTTGATTAATTTGTTAGAGCTATTGTCCCCTGAGGCCTTAGATGCATACTGCTTTCCATGACTTTTTTTGTTTAGGATGGATTATTGATTATTAAAAATTGATGTGACAGTAAGATTACATGAGGTGATTTGATTATTATTATGCCATGTAATAGTTATATTAGATGAGGTGTGTTGATAATAGTCTACGATATAATAATTTAAATTAAATGAGGTACTTATTTTTACCTGTTAATAGATTAATTACATATGATACATGTGGGTGAGATTGTGATATGTCTGAGGGAGAGACTGTGATGCCTGAGGGAGAGGATGTGTTTTTTTCCTGAGGTCAAGATAGTGACATGCGTTTAGGAAAGATATTGATGTCTCTAAGGAAAGTTTTAGATATTATTTACTTCAATATTTAATGGTTGTTGATTTCTTTATACTATGTTTACCTTTGTACTTTGTTTTTATACATGTATATTCACTAAAATTTGGGCACAAATCTTGTGGTGGATGCCTACTGGTATTATGTCTCACAACTTGTTTGGTTCATGCTTTGGGACCAAGTAGATTACACTGAAAAATCCATTTTCATTTTCATGTAAATGAAAAATCCATTTTCATTTGTGACTTGTGCACGTCAAAAATGACCCATGGATCGTTTTCCTAAAGTTTCAACAGAATCTGAATGTGTTTGGTCGGTTTTCCGTATGCTGGTAGTTGTTTTCACTTAAAACCATGTCCATTTCAAATAAAATTGAGACTGTTTGAGTGGTACCGGCCACACTGTGCCTCAGATTGAGGCAGGGTTGACTCATACATGACACAAATGACCCATGGATACTTGTCATAAAGTATCAACAGAATCTGAATGTGTTTGGTCCATTTCCCGTATGTCAGTTGTTGTTTTTACTTAAACTGTTGTCCATTTCAAAGAAAAGTGAGACACTTTGAGTGGTGTCGGCCACACCGCGCCTCAGATTGAGGCAGGGTTGACTCGTACACGTTACAAATGACCCATGGATAGTTTTCATAAAGTATCAACACAATCCGAATGTGTTTGGTAAGTTTTCCATATGTCGTTTATTTTAATTAAAAGCGAATTCATTTTAAACAAAAGAAAGAAACTTTTAGTGGTACTGGCCACACCGGCCCTCTGATTGAGGCGGGGTTGACTTGTACACGTCAAAAATGACCCATGGATAGTTTTCCTAAAGTTTCAACAGAATCCGAATGCGTTTGGTCGGTTTTCCGTATGTTGGTAGTTGTTTTCACTTAAAGTCTTGTCCATTTCAAATAAAAGTGAGACAGTTTGAGTGGTACCGGCCACACTGTGCCTCAGATTGAGGTAGGGTTGACTTGTAAATGACACAAATGACCCATGGATAATTTTCCTAAAGTATCAACAGAATCCGAATGTGTTTGGTCCGTTTACCGTATGTCAGTTGTTGTTTTTACTTAAACTGTTGTCCATTTCAAAGAAATGTGAGACACTTTGAGTGGTGTCGGCCACACCGCCCCTCAGATTGAGGCGGGGTTGACTCGTACATGTCACAAATGACCCATGGATTGTTTTCCTAAAGTTTAAATAGAATCTGAATGCGTTTGGTCAGTTTTCTGTATGTCGTTTATTTTAATTAAAATCACATCCATTTTAGACAAAAGAAAGATATTTTTAGTGGTACCGGCCACACCGGCCCTCTGATTGAGGCGGGGTTGACTTGTACACGTCACAAATGACCCATGGATAGTTTTCCTAAAGTTTCAATAGAATCCGAATGCATTTGGTTGGTTTTCCATATGCTGGTAGTTGTTTTCACTTAAAATCATGTCCATTTCAAATAAAAGTGAGACAGTTTGAGTGGTATCGGCCACACTGTGCCTCAGATTGAGGCGGGGTTGACTCATACACGACACAAATGACCCATGGATACTTTTCCTAAAGTATCAACAGAATCCGAATGCGTTTGGTCCGTTTCCCGTATGTCAGTTGTTGTTTTTACTTAAACTGTTGTCCATTTCAAAGAAAAGTGAGACACTTTGAGTGGTTCCGGCCACACCGTGCCTCGTATTGAGGCGGGTTTGACTCCTACACATCACAAATGATCCATGGATCGTTTTCCTAAAGTTTCAATAGAATCCGAATGCGTTTGGTCGGTTTTCTGTATGCCGGTAGATGTTTTCACTTAAAGTCCTGTCCATTTCAAAGAAAAGTGAGACAGTTTGATTGGTACCGGCCACACCATACCTCATATTGAGGCGAGTTTGACTCGTACACGACACAAATGACCCATGGATACTTTTCCTAAATTATCAATATAATCCAAATGTGTTTGGTCCGTTTCCCGTATGTCAGTTGTTGTTTTTACTTAAACTGTTGTCCATTTCCAAGAAAAGTGAGACACTTTGAGTGGTGTCGGCCACACCAGCCCTCGAATTGAGGCGGGGATGACTCGTACATGTCAAAAATGACCCATGGATCGTTTTCCTAAAGTTTCAACAGAATCTGAATGCGTTTGGTCGGTTTTCCGTATGTCGTTTATTTTAATTAAAAGCACATCCATTTTAGACAAAAGAAAGACATTTTTAGTGGTACCGGCCACACCGGCCCTCAGATTGAGGCAGGGTTGACTCGTACACGTCACAAATGACCCATGGATCGTTTTCCTAAAGTTTCAATAGAATCCGAATGCGTTTGGTTGGTTTTCCGTATGCCGGTAGTTGTTTTCACTTAAAATCCAGTCCATTTCAAATAAAAGTGAGATAGTTTGACTGGTACCGGCCACACCGTGCCTCAGATTGAGGTGGGGTTGACTCGTACACGACACAAATTACCCATGGATACTTGTCCTAAATTATCAACAGAATCCGAATGTGTTTGGTCCATTTCCCATATGTCAGTTGTTGTTTTTACTTAAACTATTGTCCATTTCAAAGACAAGTGAGACACTTTGAGTGGTGTCGGCCACACCGGCCCTCAGATTAATGTGGTGTTGACTCGTAAACGTCACAAATAAACCATGGATTTTTTTCCTAATGTTTCAACAGAATCCGAATGTGTGTGGTCGGTTTTCCATATGTTGTTTATTTTAATTAAAAGCACATCCATTTTAAACAAAAGAAAGACACTTTTAGTGGTACCGGCCACACCGACCCTCGGATTGAGGCTGGGTTGACTCGTACACATCACAAACGACAATATAAAAATTTCTCAAAATGAATCAATTTAGTACATATAAATATTATAAGTAATTGGATATTTTTTGTTTGTAAATTATATTCCTAATCAATGAAAATATATAAAATAGAGAATAAAAATGTTAAAAATAAATTTTTTAACCAAAGAAATTAACCAATATTTCATTATCATTAAAATCCATTTATCAAAATCAAAAAGACACACACTTATTTATATTTTTTAACCAAGGTAATTCATCACCTAATAAATCATTTTCCACCTCAAAAACCCTCATTTTATTATTTTTAAAATGAACCCCCAATATTACCCATGGATCTAAAACACATAATTTTTCATGTCATGTCCTTAGGCCCTAAATATTGCTTATGTATGACCATATGTCCTTAGGCCCTAGAACACCCATGCCCCGACCCGACCCGACCCGGCCCATAGACACCCCTAATTTTGAGTGATTGTTTCTGAATATTAAGATGTCCATATTAACTTATCAAACCAGATATCATACAGGGAATCACAGTACCAAGGAATACTAAAGTTCTAGGTAGTAGACTAATCACACAATAAGAATCAAGTTCAAAAAAGAGATATTATAACAACATCCCTATGAATCAGAGGAAGACCCTGGAGTGGAAAACCAGGTTAAAAAATAAAGAGTTATACAGAATTCATAAATGAAATGGATCAATCTGCCCCTTATCACCATCATCATCACCACTATCATCATCTGCCTCATCCTCACTGCCATCTCTGTCCTCGTCATCATCCCCTTGCTCATCATCGGCCTCATCCTCATCCTCAGCCCCATCCTCACCCTCGGCATCCTCACCCGCGTCCTCATCCTCATCTTCGCCCTCGTCCTCTTCAGCATCCTCGTCATCGTCAGGAACGTCATGATCTCGATCGCCACCAGAGATGTTGCCTGGTGCATTGGATAATGCACCCATCGATGACATAAATGTCTTACAAGCCGTGCTAGCCTCTGGTGGAATTTATGAAGATAAAGCTTTCATCAGTTTCATAAATTCTTTGTCCCTCATTTGAACTTGTACTTCCAACTCTGTGACCCTTTTATCAGATTGTCTTTCTTTCTCTTTGACCTGTTCCAACTCAGTCATACTAGAATGGATACCTGGAGAGGACCAATACCTCGTCGGGACTATATTCTTACCAGGTCGGCAGCGTACTCGACCAGAGTGCTCCTCTCCCAAAACCTGATATAAATGATCGTGTGGCCCAAAATTGTCAGGCTCCTGGGCATAAAGAGCCTCTAAAGCAGCCTGTTAAAAATATTAATAGATTAATAAATTTCAAAATAGATATTAAACTTTGAAATAAACAAATTAAAACTTACAATCTTTTCTTGGGTTGATTCATTTACCGTTGTTCCGTCTTTTTTTCTTCTACTCGAGCAAAACAATTTTGCTCGAGGGATACGTCCTTCAATATTCAATTTGTGCTTCTGTAATGACATTGAAACAATATAAAGTGCAGGTATAATCATATATTCAATATTCAATAAATCACATAATTTAAGTAGGAAATAATAAAAAGGGAAAGTCCTAAAGAAAAATTATAAACAACTATATCGTACCATCTGTCTCTCATGATCTGAAATAGTTGTGCGGCCCAAAGTGTGGAGGTGTTGCTTTAAATCAATGTTTTTTTTCTCAGAAGATTCCTAAATAATGTTTAATAATAAATAAGATTATATTAATGCAAAATATGAAAACTCTTTTTTAAATACCTCAAATGAGATTAATACCTTAAATTTGGCAGTCGCCCAATGGGTAATCATTTGGCGATATTTCTCTATCGGGCAGTCATCCATGATAGGTAAAGTCTCTAAATATGTTCCCACCCTCTCACACCAACCAACATATAGGTCATGCTTATAAGCTCTCCCAACTCTTTTAAACACGCTGGTTGTGCACCTTCACCATCAGGGAAGTTAAACCGAAGCTGAAACCCAATAGATTAGTTCATATAAATACAGAAAAATACTACATTAAATCCAATAGATTTTTTACCAATATTTGTGCCCACGTGTTATCTTTGACTTCGTGTGGCAATTGTCTCCAAGAGAGAGGGCTGACCGGAATGATATCGGAGTATTTGGCTAGTGTCGCCAAAAAACCCCGACATTCCTGCCCAGATTTCTCAATCATTTGTCCATCAGCATTATATTCAACCATCAACTGTGTCTGGCGGTTCCATACCGCACGCAAGTGAGTACGCCCCCTCCCCCGCCTCCTTTCTGTAGATGAATCTGTTATTAAAGAAAAATAATATCAGTACAAGTTATAATAAAATAAATTTTGGTATAAAAATTTGATAGAGTCAGATAAATATACATGTGGTAGTCGGATCAATGGGTGTCACTGGATGTGCAGAAGCTGAAGGAATATCCTATACAGGTAGAGTGTCCCTCAGTGTACACTCCTCAGCCACATACTGTGTCGCATCAGGAGTCGAAGAAGGTGGGATATAATAGCTCGGGGATAATGAACCAGAAGAAAAAGATGATGGCATAGACGTCTGTCCAATTGGTAGTGTAAACATCGGAGGTCTAAATATCCCGTGTGTCCCTAGAGACACACCAGGATCAAAATGGGGTGAATAAGATACGTCTGTGGCGGTGGATCGTCTAACTCTCGCCCCATGAGCTCTCGTACCACTGGCCTCAGTACCGGGCCCACTACATGATCATCCATCTCTGACACTACCCCTCCTCCTACCACCAGCCACTCTACTGGGAGCAATATCAGGCTCCTCATCAGATATCTCTTGTCTAGGGGGTCAATCCTGAAAAACAAATTAACACATAAGTAAGCACATGATATTATAAGTTATTGAAATATTTATATTTTAAATAAAATACTCACAATAGGGATGAGTGGAGGAACACCCATCTGTATCATGCGATGATTATTATCTGTCATCTTTTTCCATTGCCTCTCTTCAATGGGTGTCATTTCCTACAATGAAAACAAATATGGAAGTAATTAAAAACAGATAACTAATGTGTAACCCAAACAAAAATATAGAAAAACCATTCTGATAATAAACATAAAGTAAAAGAAGATTTATGGTGGTTTGAAGGTAAGCACAAGGATACACACTCTGAATGATGTAGGTGAAACATGTAGGTGAGAACACGACTATATGATTCTATATATTTCCTACCACAACTTCAGGTTCACAATCAACTCTGACAATTGAGTTATTGGCGTCATCATTTGTAATAAACGGATTGCTTCCTATTGTAGTAGGGAGAGTGTCAACTTCATCATCATCATCATCAAAAACATGTCTGGGATTTAATTCAATAATTACACCTAATTTAGGATGACGATGATCTTTGACATAAAAAACTTGTTTCACCATTGATGCCAATACATATGGTTCATTGGTGGCAAGAGTTCGAGTCATGTCAATAACTCGAAATCCACAATCATCAATAAAGGTGCCTTGCCTCCTCATTGAATCAAACCATTGACATTTCATCATCGTGACTCGACCATGTGAGTAATAATCCAAAATTATTATTTTCTCCACGACTCCATAATAAGCAACATTTTCAGAATGAGGTCTAGTATCTGATGAACTGGCATAACAGTCTGTTGTGTAAATTAGCATAACACCATTATGTTGTGTTCTCATGTTTCTTGCTCGTTTAGTGATAATAAATTTGTATCCACTGATCACAAGTGATTTACAAGCACGAACCATGTTATTAGGACCAAAATCCAAAGCTCTTGTTTCCTCAGAAACAGAGTCAGCAGGAAAACTCGATACCTGAAATATAAACAAATAGTAAACTTAATTAAATATTATTTTTATTTAGTTATTACAGAAATATTTTTACCTTCAATTTCAACCAAGCAGAAAACCCTTTGATATGAAAAGTCTCTTTCCTTCTCAAAGATAAAGAACAATTATTTCTATATATCAATTCTTTATGTTCTCTGTAGATAAAAATAATAATAGTTTAAAAAATATTTAAAATTACAAGAGATAAGATAAGAGATAAATGTACAATTTACTTACTTGATATACTCATCGAACAAATCAAAATTGAACAACACTGTGCGATGTGCCATATCTCACTCTTCAAGGCTTAATGTCGTCAATGTATATGATCCTGGAATTCCTCCTGTCTGAGGAATTGATGGAAAACTGGGTTCAATTTTCCCATACTGTTCTTCTTCATTTCTCATTGGTATGTTTACTCTCATAGTAAGATCAGAAAAATGCATTGCGTAGAAATCCATACATTCTTGAGCCAAGTAACCGTTTACAATAGAACCTTCGGGATAATTCCTGTTCCGAACATATGATTTCAATGTGAACAAGTTTCTTTCAGTTTGATACGTCCAACAGAAAACAACGGGTCCTCCAAGAAGTATTTTTGTCGGAAGATGGACAGTCAGATGCAACATGCATGTAAAAAATGATAGAGGGAATATTTTCTCTAACTCGCACAAAATTAATGGTGTCTCTGCCAACAGTTTTTGAAAGAAGGATTTGGATTGCCTCTTAGCACAAATATCTCTAAACAAATAGCACAACCGAATAACTGAGACTCTAACATTATTGTACAAGAGATGATGGATTGCTATTGGAATCAACTCATGAAAAATGACGTGATAATCATGAGTCTTCAATGATTTCAGCTTCAACTCTTTTCTGTTGACCCGTTTTGATATATTGCTTGAATATCCATCAGGAATTTTAATAGTCTCTAGCACTTCAAGAAATTGATTTTTTTCAGCAGGTTTCATCACATAAGAAGCACATGGAACTTGCCATTTATTTTCACTGATACAGACAGGATGCAATTCTGGTCTGATCCCCCAATCTACCAAGTCACGCCGAGATCATAAATCATCTTCTGTCTTCCCCTTGACATTTAGAAGAATCGAAAGCAACATTTCACATATATTCTTTTCAATGTGAATTACGTCTAAGCAATGACGTAACAAGTTGGTTGACCAATACGGCAACTCAAAGAATATACTTTTCTTCTTCCAATTGTAACAAGTATCATTGGAAACATTTTTCCTCTTTCTAGATTTCATTACACCCTTCCCAAATGAATAACTGAAATATTTCAATTCATTAAGCACATCAGTTCCAGACATACGCTGAGGTGGAGCGTCATTCTCTATAGTATTGTCAAATCTTCGACGATTGTTTCTATATGGATGGTTCATTGGCAAGAATCGTCGATGTCCCATAAAACTAAAACTACAATGATATTCCAGTATTCTCGATCGAGTATTCTTCATACAAACAGGACAAGACAATTTTCCTTTAGTGCTCCATCCAAACATCATTGCATAAGCAGTAAAATCATTGATCGTCCACATAAGCACAGCACGCATCTGAAATATGTCTTTCGAACATGCAACGTATGTGGGCACACCCAAATCCCAAAGAAGTTTCAACTATTTTATTAAAGGTTGCATGTATACATCAATATCATTGTCGGGATCAGAAGGGCCAGATATCAGTATACTCAAGAAAGTGTAAGGCTTTTTCATACACAACCAAGGGGGAAGGTTATAAATGTGTATGAAAACCGGCCATGTGCTGTGCGAAGTAAGCATCTGCCCAAATGGATTAAAACCATCACATGAAAGACCCAGTCTCACATTACGCACGTCGGCTGCAAATTCAGGATATCGAGCATCAAATCTCTACCATGCAAATCCATCTGCAGGGTGAACCAACTATTCATTGTTCTTTTTTCTCTCAGTGTCATGACATCGCATTTTTTCGGATATTTCATCAGACATGAAAATGTTCTGTAATCTGGGTATCAATGGAAAGTGCCACATTACTTTTTTTGGCACATGAGATGGTGATCCATCATCTTTTGGATTCCACCAGGAGGTTCCACATTTTATACAATCATTTCTTTCAGCAGTTTCTTCCCAAAATAAGCTGCAATCATTCGAGCAAGCATGAATTTTTTTTTGAGAATCCATGTTCATCAACTAACTTCCATTCCATATAGTGGATTGAGGAAATATCTGCATCATCTGGAAGTAAGTCCTTCAAGAAGGTAAGAATGTAATCAATTGCATTATTTGAAATCCCATACATAGTTTTCCCATGAAACAATCGGATTAAAAATTCCAACTTTTTCATTTTACCACATTGCTGATATACTGGAGTCGTCGCAGCATCATTCAATTTTTTTACCCTATCAACATCATCATTTTTATTGGACGCATCATGTGTGCTTGTATCGAAATGTTGTTGGATGGACATCCTTTCCTTCTCATGATACCGAATAAATGGAAACCGATCATATATCAAACTCTCCAATTCAGTATTATCATTTGGATCATCAACATTTTGAGATTCCATTTTCTCTCCATTGTGATACCACACATAATAGTTTGTTTGGAAACCATATTTGGTTATATGATAGCTAACTACGTCACGCCTCAACCAAGGTCTTCCAACACAATTAAAACATGGGTAGTGTATGCGACCACTATCTGAAGCCTTGTCAAATGCAAAATCTAGAAAGTTGTTCAAATTATTTTGAAAATCTGTTGAAATCCGATCAGTTTCGTACATCCAACTTCTGTCCATTTTGTAAAAAAACTGCAATAATTCATTTCAAAGAAATTCAATAATATTGAAGTATAATCAAAAAAATATTTAGGTAAATGACAATTTTTTACTTTATATAAAAGCATAACTGACACATTACTCTATATGAGAATCATATTAAGAAATACTACAAAATACAGTGTATATAAGAAAATAAGATACATAATTTCTAATGCCTATATTCAAGGATTTCTCGGTAAGGGGTGCGGGGTGTCTAGGGGGGTGGGCTGTCCGGGGGGTTGGAGGTGTCTAGGGGTCGGGGGTGTCTAGGGGGGTCAGGGTGTCCAGGTGGGTGGGCTATCCGCGGGGGTGGTCAGGCTGTCCAATGGGGTAGGGGGAGTCCAGGGGGGTGGGCGGTCTGTCCAAGGAGGTGAGCGGGGTGTCCAGGGGTTGGGTGGGGCTGTCTGGGGGGTACAGGGTGTCCAGGGGGTGGGCTGTCCAAGGAGGTGAGCGGGCTGTCCGGGGGGGGGGGTACAGGGTGTCCAAGGGGGGTGCGGGGTGTCCAGGGGGTGGGCGGGATGTCCAAGGAGGTGATCAGGGTGTCCAGGGGGTGGGTGGGGCTGTCCGAGGAGGTTAGAGGGGTGTCGAGGGGGTGGGTTGTCCAAGGAGGTGAGCGGGTTGTCCGGGGGGCGGGCTGTCCAAGGAGGTGAGCGGGATGTCCGGGAGGGTACAAGGTGTCCAAGTGGGGTGCAAGGTGTCCAGGGTGGTGGGCGGGCTGTCTAAGGAGGGTTCGGGGTGTCCAGGGGTGTGGGAGGGCTGTCCAAGGAGGTGAGCGGGGTGTCCATGGGGTGGGTGGGGCTGTCCGGGGGGGTACAGGGTGTTCAGGGGGTGGGCTGTCCAAGGAGGTGAGCGGGCTGTTCGGTGGTGGGCGGGCTGTCCAAAGAGGTGAGCGGGCTGTCTGGGGGCGATACAGGGTGTCCAAGGGGGGTGCGGGGTGTCCAGGGGGGTGCGGGGTGTCTAGGGGGTGGTGGGGCCGTCCAGGGGGTGGAGGTGTCCAGGGGGTCGGGGGTGTCTAGGGGGGTCGGGGTGTCCAAGTGGGTGGGCTGTCCGTGGGGGTGGTCAGGCTGTCCAATGGAGTAGGGGGAGTCCATGGGGGGTGGGCGGGGTGTCCAAGGAGGTGAGCGGTGTGTCTAGGGGGTGGGGTCCCATTTAAATATAAATTTAGTGAAATATTAGTAGAAACATTTAAAATTAATTGTGAAATATGATTTAAAGTGTATAAGTAAAAATGAAATATCAAATAAAAACAAATTGAATTTTAATATTGAATGTTTAAATTAAGTCTCGGCCCAGATTAATAGTTTTAGTGGGAAAAAAGAAGTTTCACTAGTGGTTTTTATGATTATATTCCATTACATCTCTAGTTTTAGGAGAAGTTTGTGTTTAATGGCCTGGTTTAAAGTGTGAATGAAATGTCCTATAATTTTGAGATACAAACTATGATATTTTTCACCAACGTACATTTTTTATGAGATATTGTGAGAGAGACACTTTAAGGGAAGTCATTGAAATGTTGTATGATCCATGGATTACGTGTTAATATTGACCTATTATACTGAAATTATGAAGCAGACACTATTTATATATTAGAAGCTGGGGGAGGTCATAGGCGAATAGGATAGAATTATAGACTATTGAACTAGTATACTGACATCATGTGGTAGTATTTTTTTGGGGATTCCTATGAGATGAGTAACAGTCATGATTGAAGTACTGGTTTCTCAGTTTTCCTACAACAGTGTGGAAGAGGGGGCATTAAGAACATTTCATGTGATCATGACCCAATAGAGTCTCAACCATGTGGAAGGATAGTCAACATGAAGTGTTTCTGCTGGACCATCCCTCTAGCAGTGACTTGTGATAGACATATTCGAAAACAAGTTTAGGAATTGTTTTAATAGATCAATATCATAAATGAAGATATATAAGTTATGTTTGATCATGTTGTTGATGTGGTGGTTGTGGTTGTGTCATCCATGTCATAATTACACTGAGAAATCAGTGTGTTCCTATTCCAAACAATGAGGTTTTATTTCATGTCCAAGGTTCATGAAATATCTATAATGTAAAACCTACCCACATGGAGAAGGGTGGAATGCGATCTAGAGTGAGAGGTAAGATCAAAGTAGCCTCTACTAGTAAATCCTCTCATTTTTATACTGATGTATCACATTGATCCATATCCTCACATGTGGTGAAAATCCTATGTCTCATTATTCTATCTTCAATGAGTGTAATGATTCTAGAAATCTAAAAACGGAAATATTAGATAAAGAAGAAGAGGAACTTGAAGGAGGTCGAAGATCCAAACTGGTCCGGCAGAAGGAGCTCCAAAATCTCCTAAATCGGCTGCTACTGCTCCCATTTAGGGTTCTGTATCTGAATGGGGGAGAGGACGTGCGGCTGGAAATTTGGGGGAAACTTGTGCCAACGGTTTTTAAAAACCATTGGTATATGGCTCCCCAACCACACATATACCAATGGTTTAATAAACTATTGGTACAAACCTCCCCAGTCACATTTTTTCCAACGGTTCTCATTGGACCGTTGGTAAAAATCACCTTAAACACATCATTACCAACGGTTCACTATAACCGTTGGTAAAACCTTTTGTAGACCATCCTTTACCAACGGTTCTATGAAACTATTGGTATGTAAGTGTGGGGAAAAACCGACATTCCAGTAGTGTATGTTATTGGATATATTAATTAAATCCAAAAGGGTTTTAAACTCTATCTATGATAGCATATACCACTTCTAGACAAGTCAATAATTCATTCCAAGGTAGTAAGTACTTATCCAAAACAATCATTTCTTCATCATTATCTCAACATCAGATATATATATTAAGGGTTTTCTTTCCCTCAATCATGCATGTTTCAAAAAAATTTACTTCTATTGAATATCTATTATTAGTACCATTTACCTTATGGTTTCAAATCCTTAATGAAAAAGTATTGCAATAAAATCCTCATATATTCCATAATTATTATAACCAGTACATTACTAAAAAAATATTCAAATGAAATGATTCTTGACTAGGCATATTAATTATTCTACTTCATCTATAGCATCATCATAACTTTATCATTATCCAGTATCATCATTTGGGGTATATTCCTTTGAAGCATAGGACATTGATTCACATAGTGTCAAATCTCCTTGAAATTTGAAGCATTGTACATTGGAAACCATTTTCTTACCCTTACAATCATTAACTTGGTGTACATTTTCTCCACACTTATAGCAAACACCCATTTCCTTCAAGCATTTACCAAGGTGATTCTTTCTACAGTTATCACATGTTGTAAAACTCTTCTTTCCCTTATTCACTTTATCCTTGTATTTCTCAACCATCCTATTATTCTTTTGATTCCTTTCAAATTCATAAGTCTCTAATAAGTCTTTACATACCTTGTCAACACATGATATTATTTATTCATATAATGAGGATACATGGGAGACAATCTTCCTTTGAAAATATGGATTAAGACCATTAAACATATGATCCTTCTTAGTCTTCACATCATGTGCATTGGTGAAGTTGTCATTACTTCTTATAAGAACCATTTATAATCAATTACATATTATATATTAGCTCGTAAAATTATGAACTCTCTATAACTCTAAACATGGTATAGCACATAGCATAAATTTATGCATCGTAAATCCTATAACCATATTATTTGGTTACTTTGGGGGCATAAATCCTTTATAATGGTGGGTAAATAAAATGTTAATTATCATAAGAATATCCCCCAGGAGTGTCAAACCAGGTGTATATTAAGGCCCATTGTTGTGTACTAGGATACCCCAGGTCAATCCCGAAACTCCTTGTCAGAGTTTTCACTCTTAGGTACATATATGCCAGAATGACGTCCACTTGTAGTTTTCAGACAGGGATTTATTTTCTATAAAGATACACATAATCTATTCCTTACCAAAATACCAAGATTATCTTGTATGTTTATCCTCATATGGTATCTTCAGGGTTTTTTCCCTAATCTACTTTTTATAAATCTATTTTCCAAGTTTTCTACTAAACTTCCTCTTATATCAACAGTAACGCCCCGACCCCAGAAGCTCGAAGCTGGTGAAATACTTTAATACATTTTAAATATTATAAAGAAATAAATACTAAAGGACTGGTCAGTTTAATAGTCTTAGAGAAACTAGATACAAACATTTAACTCATATTACATTAGTAAAGGTAACAAAATACAATACATAAAAAACTAATAAACTCCATCCACGATAACTCAATAAACGGTCTCCTCTTCCTAAGCTGTTGAAGGTAAAAAAATGAATGGGATGATCTCAAATGCTCATTATGGGTTAAAAATAGTAAAAGCATGAATAAAAAATAAATTAATCATAAAAATATTGTCATATTTAATATGTAATGGTGAATAAATTAAAAACACTCACTGTTAATAAATTGAGAATGAAACTACATCCATATATTTTTTTCATAGTGAAAACCTCATGGATAGTAATAACTATAAATAAATAGAGAACTCTTATTAATTTGATGTCATGTATCTAGAACATGATACCAATATACGATCGAAACAATTTAAGTTTGTGGGTAGAAACCCGTATGATTTTTAGAAACAAACTCGAAGGGTTTGTCACTAACTTATTTGTTTCATGAGACCTGTCGATGCATCCAGGGGATTAGCAGGCTCCACCCATCGCTGAAAGTCCAAACCATTATTTATACATAGATATAATACAAGTAAAATATTCCTTCTTAATATACATATATAGTTTAGGATATATATTCATCAAAGGATTTTGACATAGATAAAGTTACTTTTAAATGAGACCATTGGAATATTCTTGAGGAAATAATCCTTAAACATTCCAAAGGGTCTCATACCACCTTGAAACATTCAAATCATAAACCCTTAGAAGATAATGAGAATAGGGAGACTCTTTCTATGATATACCAAAGGTTAGTACAAACACCACATGTAAGAAGTAAGTGATGAACAATTAATATATCTCATAAAAGATAAAGCGAGATGAGAAAAATCCTTTTTACTTTGGAAATAAGAGTTATTTTGGAAAATCATTTGTAATTTTCCTGAAATAAAATTATAAACATGTATAACCCAAAAAAATAAAAGTTAAGGTCATTGAAATTATATTTTAGGCTTAAATAAATTCTTATTAATGTGAAATCATTTAAAAATAGTTTTTTTTAAATTAGATTTAGAAATAAAACATTTTAGTGTGATTTATGGAATTATTTAATGAGATTTTAAAGCGCAAAGGCATGTTTTCTTTCATAAAGAAAGAAATGAATGAAAATATATTTTTCACTTTAAAATTTTTGATTTCTGAAAGATAAATAGGGTTTAAAATATATTATAGAGTGGACTTCAAAATATGTAAGAATCAATGAAGTTCCTTGAATCAAGCTTGTGTTTCGGGAATAATTTTTTGAAAGATTATTTTAAAAAATATTACTTCCCATAAATGGAAGTAGGATTCTGTTTGGTTCACATATATAGAAAATTCACAAACAATTTATGAGGATTACAAAATATTAAATAATAATAATATTTAGGTGATTAGAGAATAAGATAAATATGAATGAAAATGGAGGTTCGGGTAGAAAATACTTAAAACATTGTAATCAATTGAATCGTATGCCCCAAAATTAGTAGTCATCAATGATAAAATTATTACCAAGAAAATAAATTGATTCATCAAAATAAAAACCAATGTTCATTATACATACACCATACACAAGTATTATTAGTGAATACATAATATCTCACAAAAATGGAAGAGAGATGAAGAAGCCATTTACCTTAAGTTATATGGTGTTCTTCACTTAATCTTAGTGTCCTAGATAACCAAATTAAATTCATTAATTAATAATTCTAGAACCAATTATATATGTAATTTATTTATTATAACCTTATTAAGTTCATTTATGGTCTTTTTGATGGGTTAAGTTGTTCAATTTCATTGTTCAGGTCCATTTCATTCAGGATCAGTATACTTATATACAAGAATGAAGAATCATGTAAAATGGGGATTGTTTTATAGAATTGAAGTTATATGTTATTATTAAACATAAATGAGTCTACATGGTTGTAAATTTTATTTGGTTACTTGTAGTGTAGATGAATCATTATATAAATTATTTAATGATAACTATTTGGATTAATTGATGGTTTTTAAACACCACGAACTCATTTAATTTATAAATCAAAACCATGTGTAAAAAAAGATTCCAGAACCCTATATGAGAAATAATTAATATATTATATTATATTTCAACCATAATAATATTTTCATTACCATAATTTATGATGTTAGTAGAAATTTAAAACCCATTGTCCTTGAATGTGGTAAATTAACACATCTCAGATTGTGTTTTCATTTTTAGTATAAAAGAAAAGGAAAGGATAGATAATGTCGAAATATTCCATTATCATAATGAAATTATAGTTCATTCATGGTAATATAATTATCATATCATTTGGATGAGGGGTGATGAGGAAATAAAAAAGAAATGAAACGAACTCGAAATGAAAGAAAAGTTCAGAAATCCTTCATGAAAATTCGACAGCCTAACGACATCGCTTAATATTTCATACAATATTTTGATGAGATAATAAGGGTAACTCAAAATTAATACATAATTTCTTCATTTGTGCGATATATAATGAAATATACTATCATAAACCAATTTAAATTAAATAATAATAACATAATAAGATTTGTTGAAAAAGAGTGAGATTTTGAGACGAAAGTTCTACAACATAACAGTTATGCAACATGGTTTTAAAAGACATTAAAAAGAGAGAGGATAAAGGTCAAAAATTAATAAAATACTCATAAAATTTTACACGGATATAATTTATTAGAAATAAGAACATGTTTTAAAAACTTTAAATACAGACCCCATAAAAAAGAACTTGAATGGGAAAAGAGAAATTGAGAATTCTCTTGCCTTGTAGGGTAACTCCTAAGACTTGAAGGTTGGGACCTTGGGGGCTTCAGCACACCTTGCGAGGAACAATAGAGAGGTAAAACTATTAGATATCAGAGGATGATGAGTTTGGAACAAAATAAAAGGAAGTAATGTGTGGGTATTTATAGTAAATGAGAGGGATGTTTTTATTAATTTAAAGGGACGCCTCATTAGTGGTTTTTGAAAAATCATGGGATTTACCATGGTATTTTCTCATGGTATTAGCCACGTGGGACACCTCAGATAATATTTTACTGAAAAAAAGTCGACCATAATTTTATACTAATTATTACATCATTATTATTCCATTAAACATACAGAAAAATCAAAACTGTATTTTCACTATTCACAAAAAAATCTAGTATTTTAGAAAAATTCCAAAAGTTCGCCCTAATAATTTATAGACATGTAGAATTCAAAAATTAAATCCATTTTTTGAAAATAATTTTCTAAATATTTTTAATATAAATTTTAAATAAAATCATAATTTATTCCATAAAAAAACATTAAAACTATAACTCGTTTTATAACACCATGATAAATTAATCAAGGTCCCATAAAATTATTTTATAACCATAAGAAAATAAAGTAATAATTTATAATTACATTTTATAAAAATTAATTTCCATTTTAAATAATTAAATTAATCATAAAAATGTAATTAAAATATTTTCCACGTACAAAAAATACCAATACTTATACTATGATTGTTTTTTCACTTATAAGATGTCTAAATTGTATTTGTACAGTCATGGGTGAAGTTTCTATTTTTTAGACAATTTACTATTCATTAATATTCATAAGAGTATGTTACTATTCATCAAAAATTATTTTTTCCTTATTAGACATTAAATATATTACTAAACACAAATGTGTATGTGAGTTTTTCAAAATTCAAATTAAAGAAGTGTAAAAATTCTGTTTATTAGTTAGGTTATAATAAAGTGTTGTTTTTTATGGAATCAGTGTTTCATGGATTCTATATTAAATCTATTTGTATGTTCTTGGGGTGTTGGAAATAAAATGTGAATTACCCTAATAATATCTACTGATAATTCAAAACCAGGTGCATTGTATGGTCCCATTCAATGTGAACCAGAATGATGGGTGATATATACCAAGCCAAAACTTTTTAGTGTTATTACATATATATGAATCTATTCCAAAATCATTTCCACTTGTAGTATCCATAAATTATGTATTTTCTTTAAAAACAATAATCTTTCCTTTACCAAAACATTGGTTATTCTAATATACATAGGATTATTTTAAGGGTTCTCACTAAAGATTCATCATCCTATTTTTAAAATGTAACTAAATATTGTTATAATAACAACTATAGTGACCCATACATTTCATAAATAAAGAATAAATATTGTTATCGTAATATTCACTACATATCAATTTGATCTGCACTATTACAAAAAAGGATAACTGTATTTGGAAACATGGAAACATAATCATCTGAAATATAAATGATTTATGTCATTTCACATTAAGTTATTTTCAAATAGAACCCTTTTTAGACATAAAATTCTTATAGCCTTTCTCTATAACCTATGGAAAGGAAACATTAGAAAGGCAGAGAGAAGATTATCTATCATTGTAAGCATAAGAGATATTAATCAATGATCATAAGTGAGAAAAATATAATTATAGGGGAATCAGAAAATTATATTCACATTAGAAAATAATACCCATTAATTCATAGATCCTAATCCTGAAACATTGAATAAAGTTTTATCAACAAAAATTCATAGCACTTAAGATCATAAAATCATCAATAATAAATCGAAATCCATGAGAACATATCATAAAATTAAGACATAAGTTCTTATCATACACATAAGCATAGAAAATCAATTCTTAGTAAAGGTTCACTTCCAATATGATCTTAGTCTATTGAGTTTACTCCTCATACCATCATTTCTTTAATCAAGGTTCACTCCCTAGAATATCTCATTATAAAAATTCCCATACTGAACTGAGAAAAATATTCATTATAGTCATTATTATATCATGAAATATACTTCATTACCCAGTTAATTGTAAGGATATATAATTATGTGCTCAACCATACATAATTAGTATCACACATGTATGTTCTACAACAACAAAAAATAATCCTCATATCATCAATTCATAACCCATAGAGAAGATATTGATTTCATAAATATTTCAACATCATAGTAATAAATCATATAGAGAAAGTATAAATATGGTAATATGGGGTCATATCCCAATTAAATCATATGAAACATCATGGGATGTTATTATAGATATAAACCTTTAAAAGATCAGTAGAACATGTCTTAAGAGAAATAAACTTTTCATTTGAAATAAATTATTTATAATATAAAAAATTTCAAAATATTAAGGAGATAAATTTATTTGAAAAGTAAAAAATGGAAACATATAAAGAAATATTTAAAAAAATGATATTCGTGAAGGTGGGAAATGATTTTCATGCAGTGTATGTTCAAATAATTGTTTGTTTCGGATTTTGGGTAAAGGTAAAAATTACTGCATCTGGAAGATTATAATAAGGTAACATTTAATCCTTGGTTGGTAAATAAAAATATTGTAAAAATAAATTAAATTTTATTTAGATAATAGTAAAAAAATTCTTGAAAACATCTTGATAAAAATACATACATAGTTGAAATGATTCCTAGATGAAAGAAAAAACAAGGTAGGTTATTCTTAAAAAGATTATTTGGTATCTTCATTACATAAAGGGAGTAAAATGAGTGAAAAAAATTAAATCTATATAAATAACAATATTATATGAAGATAAATATTTTTTGGAGATATATATCATGAAATTTAATCATCTGAAAATTTAAGCATAATCAATCTCAGAAAAATGAGATTAAAACATAAAACCCATACATCATATTTGTCTTACTCCATAAGTTCAATAAAATATTATATAATAAATATAAATTTTATTATAATTATATAAAAAATATTCTTTCGTATAATACCATACATATTTTACTTACAAAATATTATCTCCCATTTATTAAAAATATTTAATTATCATTATCATTTCATAGGTTAACTTCTTTGACTTTCATATATGTTTTTGTTCAGCGGTTTTGGTCCATGAACTTAGATCATCATTAATTAATATCAAAAATATTAAAAATTATATAAATAAAATATATATTTATTATATAAATAATTAAAAACATTCATATAATGTACTATAGAAAATTTAATTACATCGCCACATAGAGACAGTAGTGTGTACATATGCATGAGTGATGTTTTTATTTTTGATGGATGGACCAAAATAAAGTTAAATATTAATTAAAAATTATATATTAATTGTTATATTATAATTATCATATATAAATATTAAATATATCATAATAACCAAAAATAAATGATGGTGGTGGAAAATTAATTGCCTCACTACGTGGAGCAGATAAACCACACTTATGAAAAATCGATACTTTCTTATCTTGTTTGATTTATAAGAGGTAATAAATGGTTTATCCATCACCATAATAAAATATTAGTGTATTTATTATAATATTTTAATCAGTTTTTATTGATACAACAAGTTTATAGGATGTATAAGAATTTATAAAATTGATTGTGTTTGGTTAAGATCTATACCTCGTCTTTGAAAAACCTCTTTTGGATTACACATTAAAACTTGAATAATTTTTATTAGGGGGGGATATATAGTATTAAGGGAAGGATATTATGATATATATATAGTAGTAATTCTTCAAGATATAACTCTCAAATAGAGTGAATAAGGGTGTGGAAGAGGATCCCTTTCATAAGTGATGGGAGGGACACACATGTAATTTCTTAAAAGATCGCAATGATATAAGGTCACTTTCAATGGAATGTTTCACCAAATGGAAAGAGATTATAATTAAGGATAATATATAATTGAAATAACTTCACATAAATATAATTCTATAGTTTTTCATGTAAATACTACCCTTATATCACTGTTTAACCCCTGGAAAACATGTTTTCATATTAACCATGGTAACAATGTTTTACTATTTTTACTAATCATTATGAACAAAAATAAGTACAAATAATTATATTATATTAATTATTATTATTGTAAATAAGGACTTAATTGTACCATTGTAAGGACCCAATGTTTTCCAATGGAAATTACCTTCTCATAAGTATGTCATAAAATCACATGAAAACACAACATAATAAACTACTAAGTTCACAGTGACCTTTAAACATAATTTCATCACTTCTGTGTTTGGAATTTTGAAAATCTGGCATACACGGTTGTAATCATAAAGTTATTTGGAGTCTGATAAGGAAAACTAATTTTTTTTTGAATAGTAACCTACCCTAATGAATAGTAACATACCCTTATGAATAATGATATACCCTAATAAATAGTAACCTCGGCTATGGTGGTATAAACATAATTTTCAAGTTGGAGGTACGATATACCTATATTTTTGAATAAGTTAATGAATGTTTTAAAACTGGTTTTGATAATAAATTATTGTTTTAATTAAATATTAAAATAATCATATTTAGAAAATTATTTTTGAAAAATGGACTTTATTTTTCGATTCTATACATCAAAAAATGGTTACGGTGAATTTTTGGGATTTTTATAAAATACTTGAATTTTTTATGAATAGTATATTTCGATAATTCACAATAAATGCTAAATAATGGATTAACTGAGTCATCGATGATGTTCTGCTGATGTAAGCCAACTTGTTTCGGGATCACGTGATAAAATAATTATTCTTGGTCATGGAATACTTACTATTCCTTGTCTTGGGAAGAAATAATAAATTAATGATTATAATGTTATGAAATCTCTCCTCTCCTCCACTATAAAACCCCCCTTCACTCCCTCTTCTCTCCACTCCTCTCAAGCCTTGTGCCTTTCAATTATTCTGAAAACATGTCTCCCCAAGGTCCTCCCCCATGTCCAAAATCTCTTAGACTCCTCAAATATCCAAAATATCTCCCCTTAACAGGTTCTCAAAGGAGGAAGTCTCAAGAGGTAAATTTCTCTTCCCAATTTTTTTTTCTTGTAAGTTCTTTTCTTTTTTATTTCTCTCCTCACCTCCCTTAACCATAATAGTATGATAAATCCAGTAACATACATGTACTGGAATTTCTTTATTCTAGTGTTATATTTCATTATCTTCTCTCCTTTCCCCACCCTTTTATTTGAAAGAAATGAAAGCACTGTTTGGGATGTGCTAATTTAGCACATTCAAGGACAACGTTTTATCAATTTCTATTATTATCTTCAATTATAGCAATGAAACCATTTGTGTTATGGTTGAAACAGATTATTATATATGTAATATATCCTTTTTTTTATTTAATCCTTTGGTACAAATGGAAATAAGTTATAAAGAAAAACACATTCTTGGTAATCAAATCCATTGATTAACAAAAACGGTTATCACTATGGTTATATATATAATAATTCAACTTCACTCTAATTAAACTAATTAAAATTAAAACCATGTGATCTACTGTATATGAACTATATAATATAACTTCAATTCTGGATATCCACTTTCATCTTGAATATAATCCAAACTTGAATATAAGTGAACCGATCTTTTAAATCCAAGTAAACAAACGAGCCCAAACAATGAAATTGAACCTTATAACTAATCAAAAAGGGTTTGAATGAACTAAAAAGGGTTATAAAAAATAAATTGAATATAGAAGAGGTTATGTAATTATTAATTAATATGCCTAATTTTTTTATTCAGGTCATTAATAACAAGTGGATAACACAAATGGATTTAAGGTAAGGGATCCTCCCCTTTTCACTCTTAATCAATATTGTTCTATATGCTATTCCTTTTTCTATAATAAAAAGTGATGGGGTATGTTTATACACTTTTCCCATACTTCCCTAATGTTTTATAGGTGATTAGAAACCCCTTATCTCTCTTATAAAGTCCTCTTAGTTCCACCTGATACCATGCTGATAAACCATAATGGATTCTACTCGAACTTCCTTTATTCCTCCGGGTTGCTCTATATTTCTTTTTACCAAAATATAGTTTTCTTTTATTTTTATTAATAACTTCAACATTCTATTTTTATGCTCCAAAATATTGTTCTAAGATCCATCTCTCATTCTCTTTCAGGGATATACATGATTTTAAGTGAATCTATCCTCGATACTTCCCAATAAGCACACCCGTTTTAAAGAAACTTATGGAACTTTTACCCAATATCAAGTGCACTCTATCTTCTATTTTGATATAAAATAATTTCTTCTTTACTATTTTAAAAGCTCTATAGTATTTTCCTTCAAACCGCACAAATATGTTTTAATTCTAATATCTCTCAAATACATTCCTTATGTGATGTCACTTCTGTTTGTTACCACCTACCATGTTTTATGCCTAAATTACCTTATAAACGTCCATGTATGTTCTAATCCCTTTCTTTCATGGAAACTTTCATGATACACTCGTTTTTTATGCTTTATGTCATGATTATGGTACCCAATTCTCTCCATGGGTAACCTTATGTTTATGAACATTTGATTATGTATGATTACTCATGTGGAAAGAAGATTTATGTGGTAAGAATATTTTTGTAGCAAAAATATTCATGAAAATGTTAAGATGGGAGCGCCTAAATAGTTCTCCAATGAATTAGGTAAGGATAAGTCTCATGATATGCGATGTGAAACGGGATTGGCGGTTATCCTTGACCCGTACTGAAATGGGAAAAGGGATTGGCAGTTAGCCTTGACCCGTACTAAAGAGTTTTTTTAAGATTATGTAACATTTATATGACTCTATATTTATATGATCACATGCTTATATTAAATGATTTTATAAGTTTCATGCTTTTGATATCATTATATCATGCCTCCTAACTCATGTGCTTGAGATGTATCCTTACGTTCATTCCCTTACTGGGATTTTTAGCTCATCCCTTTGTTCACGTGTTCCCCAGGGTACCCTATGCAGATTTAAGGGCTCAAAGGAAGATATAATCTCTTTATGGAGATTAAATAAAGAAGTTGTTTTCCCATGTTTTATGTTATATGTACCTAGTCTTCCAAGACACTATAATTAACGATTCTTGGCTTGTACTCTGATGATTAATTATACTTAAAATCATGAAATGTTTTATGTAAAAGGCATGGGTCGTTATAGTTGGTATCAGAGGATGGTCTAGGTATTTTTGGAGATTATGAATAGGTAACCTTAGTAAGAACCTTAAGGATGAGACTAAGTATAAGAAAGCAGTCTTAAATTTTGATGAGTATAGAGTAAGTGGTTTATCAAGAAATTACATCCCTATCTAGATATGAGCAAGTAGAGGCGTCTTTGTCATAGATGTATCTAGGGGTAAAACCCGAAAACACCACTTTGAGCTAGACTCAAATGGGAACTGGTGCATGATAATGGGCCTTGCTGCACTCTTGGTTACGACACTCCTAGGGGATATGCTTCGGTAGATTCACGAGCGTAGTACGAACCATTATTAAGGGACAAAAAGAGGCTCATAAGAATATAAGTTAAGAAATAGATCGAGGATAACCTAGATATAAACCTAAGGAATCACAAGTCAGGATATACTTCTTATTTATAAGTTCATACTTTTATGTTCAAAGTTTCTTTTTAGGCTCAATAGCTAAGTATTAAAGACCTATAATTATACATTCTTTTTCTTAGTTAATGGTGGGAAATAGAAGAACATGTTCCAACAACCAATGTGATAGGCTATGTGATGATTTCCCTAATGACATGCCTGATGTGACGGAAGTGGGTGCTCAAAACATCATGGCAGTACTTGCTCACCTGGCTTGAGTTATGAATAATAACTTGAATCAGGTGGAATGTCCCCCTCCTCCAAGGAAAGATCAAGTTGTCGTAGAATCCTTCATGCAGCAAAGGCCTCGCATGTTTAGCAGGTCTTGGGATCCCCTCCTCGTAGAACAATGGATTAACTCCATTGAAAAGATTTTCTCTGTCCTCTAGTGCTCAGAAGAAGTGAAAGTTGTACCTGCAGTCTACCATTTTGATGGGGAAGATCATCAGTGATGGACACTGATCAAGAATACAATGTCCCAAGAGGAAATTGATTCCATAAAATGTGAGGAATTCAAGAGGATGTTTTTCAACAAATATTTTCCTCGGACCCTCCATCTCAAGATGGAAAGAGAGTTCATTGGACTCAAGAAGAAGGAAGATGAGTCAATCGGGGCATATGAAGTGAACATTACAAGGATTTCAAGGTATGCCTCTGGATTTTTCATGAACATCTAAAGCAAGGTGGATCACCTCTTTAGTGGAATAAAGTTGAGTCTACGAATAGTGTTGGCAATTAGAGACTTCGACAGCTATGAGGAGATTTTATGTTGTGCACTTAAGGTTGAAATGGAGATTGGAGACTCTCAGTGGTCTCATGGGGCTAGTGACAAGAAGCGGAAAATAGAGAACAACATGGGTGGTTCATCAAACAAATATCATGATGGAATGAAGCCTCACTTTCCCCTTTGAAAAAATTGTGGGAAGAAGAATCTTGGTGACTGGCTCAAGGGAACCACTAATTGCTTCAAATGCAGAAAGTTTGGTCATCTGGTCAAGAAATCCCAAAGGGGTATGAAAAATCCCACTAATGTTGATTAAGAAAGGAAGGTTCAAATCAACAATAATCCTGTAGTGCAGTGTTATAAATGCATGGATCATGGGAATTATGTGAACAATTTCCCTAAGTTGAGGGTTGTCGGAGGCAATCAGCAACAACCTCTAAGGAAACAAGGAAGGGCTTATGATATCACTACTGCTGAGGTGGATCTGGAAAATAATGTGGTGATAGGTACGCTTGTTATTCATTTAAGAATAGTGAACATACTATTTGATTATGTTTCTACACATTCTTTCATATCTTGAAAGTTTAGTAGAACTATTCAAACACCAACTCAAAATTTGGATGAAATGTTATCTGTGAGAACATCGAATGGGGAAATCATTGCATCCATGGTTTATAACTCTTCCCCAGTTAATGTTTGTGGACTGAACCACCTAGAAAATCTTTTCATACTTACTTTAGTAGAGTTTGAAACTATCTTTGGCATGGATTGGCTATCTTTGTACAAGGCCAACATCAATTATCAGGAAAGGGAGATCACTTTTCACATCCCGAAGCATCCTTCGATTCATTACAAGTGTATGGAAGAAGATGTGTCTTCTTTAGAATCTTTATCTCAAGTTTGGATACTATTTCCTTGTGAGAAATCATATCTAGTTCAAATGATTGGGAAAAAGGATATAATCATTCTTGAAGACATGCCCAATGTGATGGATTACACTGATGTATTCCCCGAAGAGTTGCATGGTCTTTATCCTGATCGAGAGGTTGAGTTCTCAATTGAACTTATCCCTAGATATCTTCTAATCTCAAAGACACCTTACATAATGGCCACCGTAGAGCTAGAAGAGCTGAAAAATAAGTTACAGGAGAATATGGGGAAGGGTTTTATACACCCGAGTAATTCACCATGGGGTGCTCCTGTCCTCTTCGTAAAAAATAAGGATGGATCAATGTGCCTCTTCATTGATTATCAGGAGCTTAATAAAATCACTATAAAGAACAAGTATCCACTTCCATTGATAGATGAATTGTTCGATCAGCTTCATGGGGCCAGTTATTTCTCTAAGGTGGACCTTCGGTCGGGATATCACCAACTAAAGGTGAGGATGGAAGATATTACCAAGACTATCTTTCGAACAAGGTAAGGAATCTATGAGTTCATAGTGATTCACTTCAGACTCACTAATGCTCCATCAATTTTCATGGATTTAATGAATAGAGTATTTAGATATTACCTTGACAAATTTGTGGTGGTCTTTATTGATGATATTCTGATATAATCCAAGAGCAAGGAGGAACATGAGGAGTATTTGGAAACTGTGTTAAAGAATTTTTGAAGGGAGAAGTCATATGAAAGGTACAGTAAATTTGATTTATGGATGGAGGATGTATCATTCTTGGGGCATGTTATCAACAAGAAAGGGATATATGTGGAACCTTCCAAGATGAAGGGAATTGAAGAGTGGCCGAGGCCAACTTCTGTAACAGAGATCCACAGTTTTTTAGGTCTAGCTGGGTATTATCGATGATTCATGAAGAAATTTTCACATTTTTCAAACCCAATGACCAAGCTGACATGGAAGGGAGTAAAGTTCATTTGGACATAGGAATGTGAAGACTGTTTCAAGGAGTTGAAAAAGAGGCTTATCATTGCGCCAGTACTCACACTCCCTTCAAGTGGAGAACTCTTTGTGGTGTGTAGTGATGCTTCTAAGAAAGGCTTAGGTTGTGTGGTAATCAAAAATGATAAAGTGATAGTCTATGACTCAAGGCAGCTGAAAATCCATGAGCAAAACTAACCCATGCATGATCTGGAGTTGGCGGTTGTGATCTTTGCGTTGAAAATCTGGCGGCATTATCTCTATGGGGAAGAATGTGAGATATACACTGACTAAAAGAGTCTCAAATATATATTCACGTAGAAAGATATTAATATGCGCTAATGAAGATGGATAGAGCTCATCAAGGATTATGACTGCTCAATTCACTACTATCACAGTAAGGAAAACATGGTGGCGGATGATCTAAGTTGAAAGGATCCTCCATCTTTGTCAATGATGAGAATTGGAAAGGATATGATCTTCTTAGATTTGCAAAGGATTGACATGGGAATCATTAAAGGAGGAACATCATCAATCCTTTCTCAAATGATTACTCATCCATCCCTCTTGGAGAAAATAAAGGATGCTCAAAGAAAGGATGTGGAAATTCAGAAAAGGGTGAAAGCTATTAAAAATGGGAAATCCTCTGATTTCAAAATTTATGAGGAAGGAGTTGTAAGATTTGGGACATGATTATGTGTACCATATGATCCAAAGATAAAGAAAGATATATTAAATGATGCACATAGCTCGACCTTTTCTATCCACCTAGGGAGAAAAAAGATGTATCAAGATCTCTGAGAAAACTTTTGGTGGGACAATATAAAAAGGGAGATTGCCGAATATACATGAAAGTGACTCATATTTCAGAAAGTGCAGGATGAGAGACAAAATTATAAAGGGATGATGCAACCACTACCCATACCAGCATGGAAGTGGGAGAACATTACCATGGACTTTGTCACTAGACTTCCAAAGACATCTATAGCAAACAATGCTATATGGTTCATTATGGATTGTCTTATGAAGACATATCACTTTATCACAGTTCGGGAGGACTTCTCATTGGATCAGATTTCATGTATTTAAATCAAAGAAGTGGTAAGCCTACATAGAGTACCACTATCTACAGTATCTGATCATGATCTGAGATTCACCTTGATGTTCTAGAATAGTCTCCAGCATGCTCTGAGCACTGAACTAAACTTTAGTATGGCCTATCATCCTCAAACTGAAGGCCAATCTGAGAAAACTATTTAGACATTGGAAGACATGTTGAGATCATGTTCAATGGAATTCAAATGAAAATGGGATCAATATCTTCCATTGGTTGAATTCTCTTAAAACAATAGTTTTCACTCAAGCATCCAAATGGCACCATATGAAGCCCTTTATGGGAAAAGGTGAAGAACACCATCATGTTGGGATGAAATCGGTGAGCGTAAGCTACTAGGACCTGAAATGGTCGAAGAAATGGTGGAGAAGGTGAAAACTATTCAGCAGCATATCAAGGCAGCCCAAAGTCGACAAAAGAGTTATGCAGATAACCGTCGATGATACCTTGAGTTCAAATTTGGAGACATGGTATTTCTACGTATATCCCCATGGAATAAGGTCATGAGGTTTGGGAAGAAAGGGAAGTTATGTCCCAGGTACATCGGCCCCTTTGAGATCCTTGATTGAGTCAGAGTTGTGGCCTATCGACTCGCACTTCCACCTACCACGTCGAAAGTACATGATGTCTTTCATGTATCCCTCTTATGGAAGTACATACTAGACCCTTCACATGTACTCTCTTCAGAGGTGGTACAGTTGGAGGATGATCTCTCTTTCAAGGAGCAGCCAGTGAAGATCTTAGATCATAGAGAAAAATTTATATGCAACAAGACTAATCATCTGGTCAAGGTACTATAGAGAAACCATAAGTACGAACAGAAAACATGGGAATTGCAGGAAGCAATGAAGGAAAAGTATGCACACCTATTTTTGGATTAGAATGTAAAACGAAATTTCGAGGGAGAAATTTCATAAGGGGGGAAGAATGTATCGACCCAATGTTTTTCAATAGAAATTCCCTTCTCATAAGTATGTCATAAAACCATATGAAAACACAACATAATGAACTACTAACTGCTAAGCTACTTTTAAACATAATTTCGTTACTTCTATGTTTGGAATTTCAAAAATCTAGCATACATGGTTGTAATCAGTAAGTTATTTGGAGTCTGATAAGGAAAAATTAATTTTTGGTGAATAGTAACCTACCCTAATAAATAGTAACATACCCTTATGAATAGTGATATACCCTAATGAATAGTAACCTCACCTATGGTGGTATAAAAATAATATTCAAGTTGGAAGTACAATATGCCTATATTTTAGAATAAGTTAATGAATGTTTTAAAACTGGTTTTGATAATAAATTATTATTTTAATTAAATATTAAAATAATCATATTTAGAAAATTATTTTTGAAAAATGGACTTAATTTTTTGGATTCTACATGTCAAAAAATGGTTAGGGAAAATTTTTGGGATGTTTCTAAAATACTGTAATTTTTTATGAATAATAGAATTTGATAATTCACAATAAATGCTAAATAATGGATTAATTGAGTCATAGATGATGTTCTATTGATGTAAGCTTACTTGTTTCAGGATCACATGATAAAATCACTATTCATGGTCATGGAATACTTACTATTCCTTGTCTTGGGACGAAATAATAAATTAATGATTATAATATTATGAAATCCATCCTCTCCTCCACTTTAAAACCCCCCCTTAACTCCCTCTTCTCTCCAATCCTCTCAAGCCTTGTGTATTTCCATTATTCTGCCCAAATATCTCCCCAAGGTCCTACCCCACATAAAAAATCTTTCATCCTCCTCAAAATGCCAAAACATTTCCCCTTAAAAGGTTCTAAAAGGAGAAAGTCTCAAGAAGTAAATTCTTATTCCCAATTTCTTCTTTTCTTTTATGTTCTTTTCTTTTTTATTTATTTCCTCACCTCCCTTCACCATAATAGTCTGATAAATCTAGTAAAATACATGTACTTTAATTTATTCATGCTATTGTTATATTTCATTATATTCTCTCTTTTCCCCACCCTTTTATTTCAAATAAATGAATGCACCGTTTGGGATGTGCTAATTTAGCATATTCAAGGACAACGGTTTATCAATTTCTATTATTATCTTTAATTATGGACATGAAAATATTTGTGTTATGGTTGAACCAGATTATTATATATTTAATATATCCTATTTTTGTTTATTTAATCCATTGGTACAAATGGAATTAAGTTATAAATCAAAACACATTCTTTGTAATCAAATCCACCGATTAACAAAAACTGTTATCACTATGGTTATATATATAATAATCCGACTTCACTATAAGTAACCTAATTAAAATTAAAACTGTGTAATCTTATTGCTATTAACTATATAATATAACTTCAATTTTATACAACCACTTTCATCTAGAATATAACCCAAACATGAATATAAGTGAACTGGTCTTTTAAAGCCAAGTAAACAAACGAGCCCGAACAATGCAATTGAACCGTGTAACTAATCAAAAAGGATTTGAATGAACTAAAAAGGGTTGTAATAAAAAAATTTAATATAGAATAGATTATGGAATTATTAATTAATAAGCCTAATTTTTTTATTCAGGTCGTTAATAACAAGTGGAGAACACCAATGGATTTAAGGTAAGGGATCATCCCCTTTTCACTCTTAATCAAGATTGTTCTATATGCTATGCCTTTTTGTGTGATACCAAGTGATGGGGAATGTTTATACACCATCCCCATACTTCCCTAATGTTTTATAAGTGATTATAAACCACTTATCTCTCCCATAAAGCCCTCTTAGTTACAACTAATACCATGCTGATAAAATATAATGGATTCTACCCGAACTTCCTTTATTCCTTCGGGTTGCTCTATCTTTATTTTTACCAAAATATAGTTGTCTCTTATTTTTATGTAGAACATAAACATTCCATTTATATTCCCCAAACTCATGTTCTAATATCCATCTCTCATTCTCTTTTGGGGATATACATGCTTTTAAGTGAATCTCTCCTCGATACTTCCCAATAAACACACTTGTTTTAATGGAACTTCCCAAACTTTTACCCAATTTCAAGTGCACTCTATCTTCTGTTTTAAGACACCATTGTCTCTGTAAATTCAGTATTTTTATTATAAAAACCTTCTTGGTTCAATTCTATTTTCATATAAAAGAATTTCTTCTTTACTATTTTAATAGCTCTATAGTATTTTCCTTAAAACCGCACAAAAATGTTTTAATGCTAATATCTCCCAAATATATGTGATGTCACTTCTGTTTGTTACCACATACCATTTTTAGGCCTAAATTACCTTATAAACATCCATGTATCTTCTAATCCCTTTATTTCATGGACACTTTCATGATACCCTCATTGGTTATGCTTTATGTCATGATTGTGGTATCTAATTCTCTCCATGGGTAACCATATATTTATGAACATTTGATTATGTATGATTACTCATGAAGAAAGACAATTTATGTGGTAATAATATTTATGTGGAAAGAATACTCATGAAAATGTTGAGATGGGTGCACCCAGATAGCGCTCCAATGCATTGGGTAAGGATAAGTCTCATGAGATGCGATGTGAAACGGGATTGGCAGTTAGCCTTGACCCGTACTAAAATGGGAAACAGGATTGGCGGTTAGCCTTGACCCAGACTAAAGAAATGTTTTATGATTCTACCCCATTTATTTAATTCCATTTTTATATGATCCCATGATTATATTAAATGATTTTATAAGTTTCATGCTTTGGATATCATTATGTCATGCATCCTAACTCATGTGCATGAGATGTATCATTATGTTCATTCCCTTACTGGGATTTTTAGATCATCCCTTTGTTCATGTGTTCCCTAGGGTACCCTATGCAGATGTAAGGGAACAAAGGAAGGTAGAATCTCTTTATGGATATTAAATAAAGAATTTTATTTTTTCCCCATGTTTTATGTTGTATGTACCTAGTATTCCAAGACACTAGACTTAATGATCCATGGCTTGCACTCTGATGATTAATTATACTTAAAATCATGAAATGTTTTATGTAAAAGGCTTGGGTCGCTATAACCATATTCATTTTCTATTATCAGAAGAATTAAATTTTCAATAAGTCGGTACCCCACAATGAAAACCCATTTTAGGAAAATGTTTTTTTATGTATATAGCATAATTGACTTAAATTAATATCCTTGTAAAAATAATAAAATGAATGTAAAAAATATATTATTTAATAATTAATATATAAATTTCATTAATAAAAATAATAAATATAATTTAATTTAACTTATTATTATAAAAACACATTACGCGTATGAAAATAGTTTTTTTAAAATGTATTTGGAAGCCCAAAAATGAAATTATTTGAAAATAAATTATAATGATTATTATTATATAATTAATTATATTAGTTGTTATTATAGGTTAATTTTACTAATTTAAGTTAAAATTCATTATATAATGGTAAATTTTCAAAAAAAAATAAATGTTATTTGTTTATAAAAATAGTTATTTTCACTATTTACTAAAAATAAAATATGTTAAAGAAAAATACTAAAAAACACCATAATATTATATTGAAATGTATATTCAAAAAATATATTAATTTCAGGATATAAATAATTTATAAATTTTATGAATAAATAAATAAGTTCATGTGAAAATTTGTGAATAAAATCTATTTTTAAAGAAAACATATTTTTGAATCGTAAAAATACATTATTGAAAATTAAATACATATTTATTATGAATTAACTAATAAATTTTACACATTAAAAATGATAAATATTATTCATAAAGTTTTTATTACTATTAATACCCTCCAATTTAATTGTTATTTTATAATTTTTTACAATATCTCAACACATATAGACTTGGTGTTCCACCTAAGGAAACCTATCAAATACTTCATGTTTATTTAAAAGGAAGTATATAAAATCCAAGGGTGTTACATAACCCTTTTTATGTTTTTATTTTAAATTATATTAAGGATATTTTCAAATACATTTTTATAAATACAATACCTTGGTTTAGTATGTTTTATTTTCAATATTATATGGAAAAACCCATTTCTTAATGGGTGTATGGAATTTTGGACATTTTCGAATTTTCAAATTTGTGTCTGTGTCATTTTGAGGTTCAAGATTTGGAATTGAGTTTCAATATTTTTTACCCATTAAATGTGGTGTATTAGACTTATATGGAGGATTTAGAGTTATCTTGGGGACTCATAGGAGCCTCGAGAGTGGTCATGTGGTTACTGTAGTAAAAACTATAGTAGAGCCACTAATTAGTAGGGGGATTCTCCCATCTAGATGGTGTGGTTTTTAGAAGGGATTAAATAAATTTATACCCCACCATTTTTTATAATGGGACTCCCCTTCTCCTAATGTTTGTTCTATGTAGACCAGAGGGTCTCTCCCCTACCCTTATTTACTTTCACCTCATTTTTCAATTATTTTTCAAGTGATTTTTAGTGATATGATAGCAGTATCCATGTATATGGGACTCCACCATTCTTCTCTTACTCCTTATCTAATTTCAATTTTTCTATCATGTTTATTTTTGGGATATTCCATCAATCATGGTTTAATCCACCAATTCACAATGGAATTTCATGCATACTAGGAATTTGACATCTCAAACGGTCATTTTCACTTCATCATGCAATGTTTCATTATGGTATGTCACATAGATGTTGTTTCAAATATTTTTAGACTAAATTAAATTAATATTGAAATTTTTTATCATTTTTTGAAAGGAATTTACCTAGGAATGGTGTTAGGAGTAACCAGATAACCTCTCATGGGAATCTGGCTACAGTTCCAACACGCTTTTGTGACCTAGTGAGTTATTTGGAAATATGTAAATTTTTTATTTATGAAATATTTAATTACAATTTATATAATTAATTAATTATGTATTTTTGGATTGAGATAGGATCTTTGGTGGTTAAAATGGGTTTAGTTTATCTTTAATGATCATAGTTGTGACTTTTCAAATAATATCATCACATGGAAATAAATATGGGAATCTATATAAATGTTAGTGGTCTCATGTACTATCCTTATAGCTTAAGTTAATTTATTTTCTGGTGGGTTATTCAGAATTCCACTAAGGGTGGTTCCCCAAGTTAATTTAATTGTATGGAATATTTTTAAATAAGTTAAAAATTTCTAATTGAAATGAATGTGTTGAAGGGGCCATGAATAACCCTTGTGTGTTAGTTTGACTCCTCGAAAATAGGTGGTTATTGCATATACTCTTGAGATAAACTGTGGAATCCTGATGTCTTGGGAGGTGAGGATGGACCGATGAGATATGATAGCCAATTTTTATTGGATTTGGACACCTCAATGATATATGTGATAGTTTACTTGGGAGTATATGATTTGTAGGCCTTAGAGGAACTCTCCTTACTGAATTTGAGTTATTAAATCTCATTCAGATAAGAATAGGAAGATAAATCTTCTTCAAACTATTGGGACCAGAATTGGGAAGATATATGTGAGGTAGAATGGGATCATATTGGGTTGGTAGACTATCTGAGAGATACTATGAGGATCGAGTTGGGTTTTGGTCTATATATTAACTGTTGACTATAATACAAGACCCCATGTAGCTGGAAAGGTTTGAATACCCTATGAATATGAAATGTTACATGGCATACTTATACAACTGAGTGTTGAACTGAGACCATAAGTATGATTGAGGACCCATGTAAGGGTTCTGCTGATATATTGAGACCAATGGGACACTCAGGGGTGCCCCATTGATGGACTGACCCATAGTTCATGTATGTAAGATGGTAACATGTGTCTCCATGGAACCCATACCTACTTGAAATACCATGGGTTATGGTAAGTGATGTCTGGTGTGGTATTTTAGTCATACCTCATGTTTTCTTGAATTATGTAGGGTTATGGAATGTTCCCTTGAGTTAGCTGTGGGTTGTTTAGGATGCCATGTATATGGAGTCGGGTACATAGATGGGCTACTTGGATTTAGATTAGGGTATATAGATGGGATCTATCATATATATAGAGATGGATGATTATATCTTCCTTAGATTTTGAGATCAATATATGCTTGTCTCTTACATGGGTATAGAGATTTGTGTTGGTTAATCTGTGGATTTAGTCCTTAATGTTTGGACTGACATGGGAGGGGACCCTATATTCATGGTGATATAGTTGGATCTACCATGGATTTGGAGCTCATTTTTTAGGCCACCATGGACATAGATCCTACCTGTTAGGACTATCATGGGATGGGACCCCAGATTCATGAGGATATAGTTGGAGCTTCCATGGCCTTCGAGCTCAGAGTTGGAGATACCATGGACTTAGATCCTACATGTTTTAGATGTTGTGGGATATCATCTCAGAGTCATGAGTTTCAGTTGGGATATCATGGACATGAATATTACATGTTTCTTGGTTGGAATAGTCGTCAGGACATTCATAGAGAAACCTTGAAACTGATCAAAGTTGGTATACTTGATTGGGGTAACAGACATGAGGATCTATAATGTGTTCTTTTTTACTATTAAAAATTTACTTATTTATTTAATTTCACCATGTAACATGCACATATCATGACATTTTTTGGTTAGTATGAGACCACAATGGTGGTTCCCAAATGATTTATATATCCACACCGAGCGCAAGACGCCATTGTACATAGCTACTTGATATACTGTCACTTTTTTTAAGGATGGTATGGGTTGAGGTCAAGGTTTTATCAAGTGGGATGGATGGAATGTGTATATAGATCTTGGTATGAGTTTCAAGTTAGAAATATCATGGATCTACCTTCTATATTTTCTTTGTTTTTTATATGTATATTTGATTAGACCAGTGGATGCTCTATTTTGTTTTATATAGAATGGTTTTTTTCGCCCCTACTACGTCTCATTTATTATCAACCTTATTATATTTTTGGCATCTTATTTCTATTTATTTATGATTTATGTTATTGGTTATTTGTTACATTATTATTTACTCTGATAATAGTGGTATTGTCTCCCAACAATACCACCCTACACTCACACATCTAGTCACTAAACACAAGAATATGGTGAGGCACACTAAAAGTTATGTAGTGAACTGGTAGGGTTATTTCCCATAGGGTGATATGGTCTTGGATGTTACAAATTGTTTTCATGTGTTTTTTAATCTAATATTACTGTTCTAGGGGTTCGTAACCAAATATATATTAATGTGTCAGATCATGTAATGTATATTATGTTGGTGGGTTGAGAAAATAGGTTTTGATAAGATTATCAGGTTACTAAGGCTAGGAATAATAAATTGGTTTGTGATGTTATGGTTATATATTATTTTTTATTTGAGGTATAAAAAAATTTTTCTTACATTATCATCTATTAAGGATTATTGGATCATGGATCATTGGAAAGAGACCAAGTGTGGATTTTCTCTTTTGGATTATATTGGAAAGAGGCATCACATTATCCATGTAGTGTTCATTTTATATAGTCAAGCTGGTGTGAAATTCCAATAATGATGGAAGTTAAATTATTTAAAATGTTAAAAACTTCTCATATGATATTCTTCTATATAAGTACTTAGTGTCATTAAAATTATATGGTCCTACTTGTGTATGTATTTCTAATTGATGTCAGGTTATATGGTTCTTTGGAGATATGCTCAGCAAAGATGACAGTATGGATCAATGGGAACAGGAGGTGGAGTTACCCTGGTGGATCAACATGGAATCATATTCCTAACAATAAACCACTTTTGGGTTGTTTTTGTTTAGTTTTTTTCAATTAATGCGTCATTAACAACCTATAAAAAAATTCTAGCATAGCTTGGAATATAATTATTTATAATTGAACCTAAGGGGTGTGTTTCCCTTGGAAAGGGTCATATAATGTGATGTTTAATATTATTAAAAGAGTCAATTTTCTAGACATGATCCTCTAGAGAACTATCTAATATATAGGTATATAAATAGGATGGGTTCCTCGCTTGAAAAAAGTGTTCGTCATGTGATGTTATCATATGTGAGATATCATTAGTGTATTTTTAGTCATGTTAACACCATTTGTTTTTTATACTATATCATGGATATTTCCCTATGATCTATGTACTTCTATGTGTTTTCACCCATTGGATAGGTGGTTAGTCCTAGTGACCCTAATGTCTAAACTGACTTGTAGGGATAGGTGGGAGACCCTAGTATCCCTTGAGATATGACTTGGGCCTTAGTGATTCAGTGAATAGTATGACGTATTGGATTTTCATCCCTAGAACCGACACATATAAACTTTAAGATCACCTATATTCAATGTTTTTAATATTAATGAAATACTTATCTCATCATGGATGTTCTTCTACATTACATGGTATGTAATAATGCCTGAAGAGTAAATATCGCATGGAAATGTCATAGAAATTCCTTACTATGATGAGAATCTATAAGTTATATGATGGTTCTATGAAACATATTTTTCATATTTAAATAATATAATTTTATATAACTCTAATAATATTGGATATTGGGCTGGATATTTATAGAAAATTAAAGAACTTTATTGTGGTGTATTCCATGTGTAATTAAAAATACTGGAGATTAGGAGAACATGACCACCAATAGTATCCTCATTTATAAGTGATATTACATGTTCCTCTATTTTATTTGATTATTTATCATCCTACATTAATATTATTAATAATAGGTATTTATATTTACATACTTAGATGTATTGGTGAAAACAATGAATATATATGTTTGAAGTGAGGTAGGATACATTGGGTGCACCATGAGTAGTATTTCATTAATGAATAATATAGGAATATATTTCTCTATTTTATTCTTTAATTGAAGTCGATATCTTAAACCTTTTTATGGGAATCAAATATCTTAAATAAATCCATTTCCATGGTTTTCTTTGGGTAGTATCATTTCTAGAAATTCTAACAATGATAAATCAAACTAATAGGTTGATGACACTAGAATGAAACTTATTTTATTAGAGATATCATGATAAAAGGGATAATATTACCCTGTTAAATTTTTATGAGGTTGTATTTCACTGAAACATTGACTTTTTCTCTATTAGTGACTTATCATGTTGTTGGAAACTAACCTTGGACATTAGGAAGCTGCACATAATGCTAGTGTTGAAGAGGTCTAAATGGTAACATACTAAGTGTATCCAGAACCATAGGTAAATAAGAATATTATTTATTATTTAAAATTTTAAATAAATATAATTCACATTCATAGATTAATAATTATTTATGTTTTCATTCTCTATTATATTCCATCACTAGTGACTTGTGAGAATATTTAGTGTGCAGAATATTTCATAAATATTTATTTGTTATTTAGTGAATATAATATGTAATTAATAACTATAGAATAATGAAGTGATATTTATTAATTAAATAAATATTCATTATTAATGGCTTGATAAATATTATTGAGGAATGGAAGACATATTTTAAGGTCTTGATAAGAAATAATTTGTATTAAATGTTATTTTAATAAATATGAATCAATTTTTTCACGGTGTAATATTTAACTAATTCAATAGCTTTGTGTGTCTTATGAAATATTATTATTATTATTGATATTATTATTATTATTATTATTACTATTGAAATATGATTTTATAGGGTTTAAGGAAAAAATAGGGGTTTATCATTAATTATTATTTTCTAAACGCTACGCTATTTATACCAAATTATATTATTTCCAACCCAACTACTTTACAGTTTTTTGGGTGTGCACAATGAATCAATGATAATTATCTCAATACCTAAAGAGCACCTCCTAGATAATTCCATTAATAATAGAAATCAATCCCCCTCCACCAACCCTTTTGATTCTAGAGAGATCAAGGAGAATCCTTTTTGGAAGTGATTTTCATGGTAATCTAAGATTAATGGATTTAGTTTTAGGATCATCCATAATAGAACATATCGATTACTACGATAATCTATAGAGGATTATGGTAAAAATGTGGATCCCCACTAGAGGGAATCTATACTTGATTATTCCAATTCAATTATGGTATAATATAGATACATTTTTAGATTAAATATCAATGAATTAAGTCATCATAAGTTAATTCTTTACCTGCTCAAATTAATTACAAATCGTTACATGATAATCATGTGTTTTGTTCTAGAATTCTCATGTAAATTATTCTTTGAACACATTATTTTGGTCATGAAATTAACTATAAATATACATCTTGGATTAATCATCAATTGTGATAAAAAAATAGGAGTTCGGCATACACCCTACCAATCCTTTCACTATGCTTGGAACCAATAAGTGGTATCATAGTGGTTTCATAATTACATGTTATTATTTAAATATAATTAATTAATTTATGTATCTACCAATATTTTTCAATGTTATTAAAATAAATATTTTAATCTAAATCACAATATATTCTCTTTATCCTTTTAATACACAAAAAATATAATAAAAATTGATTAATTTTGAACATAGAATATTCAAAGAGCTTGTTTGTAGGGACCATGAATTTTGGACAAATAGAATAATATTACAAAGAGTGTAGCCTATGGTTACATGTTGTGTACACTTATTTAATGAAAAACACAACTTGTTAATTAAATTTATATCATTCTCTTTTATTACATGTGTTTTGTATTTAACATGCCATGTTTTGATTGGTTTGGAATGGTGGATGGTTAGATATACTACATTACATCTAACATGCATACCTGATGGGTACTCTATTAGTTAGAGATGATCTGTGTAGTTTTACATAGAATTTATAACTGGTAATTCTGTAACTTAGAGACCACATGACCTATAACACCAGTACACACCATCTACTAGATTAATGTCTATGCCAAGCCAATAGACCTTATTCCTAGGAATGTGTTATAGAAATATTATGAGGAAATATAAACAACATGTACCTAGATAGTACGCATTGGGTATACTATCTATTAATGAAGAATTAAAAATTAATTTAATATATTTTTTAAAACTTATAGACATGTGTACTTTATTCAATTTATTTAACTTATATACACCTTTTTATGGGTAATATATATATTAAATATAAAATTATTTTCTATGTAAGTTCATAATAACATTTCATATATAAGTAATAATATAGTTATTGTTCTATAGATATTAATTCATAAAATGCTATAGAAATAATATGTGTTCCATGTGTCCTTTTATTGATTTTATGTTCCATGAAATTATATGATATGGCATGTATATTACATGACAAAAGAGTAAATAGTATAAAATTATCACAAATGATGGGTAGTTCACATCTGTACTCACCTTGTTACCTCCATGGTACATATATTGTATCCATTAAATTTTCAATAAATTTATTCATATTTTAAAATTTGTATATATTAGAATCTCAACAAAATTTAGATGATAATTAAGTTAAATGAATTGACTAATTATATAAGATAATTAATTGATTCAAGGAAGGTATATCTTAAATAAGAATGATTGATAATTAATTTTTTTAATTTTATGTGGAATTTATTGCATATATTGGGATGATTATTTGAAAATATTTCACCTTTTTATATTCTTGGTTTCCTTTTATCATATTATCAAATTAAATTTATTTTATTTTTTTCATACCTCCTCTACTTATTTTTGGGCCTGTATTCCCATAGTTTCTATAGAGACTCGGGCTTATGAAACCTATATATTAGACCATTTTTTATGAATATTCATTATATTAAACAAACACATTCCTAAAGACCATAATAGTTTAGTGCCTTTGGAAACATGGAAACATAGGCATATAGGTTAAAGATAAGATACATAATCTTCTAATAATATCTTCTTATCTAGAACCCTTCTTAAAATATCATACATAATACAAATCTTTATAACACGGGGAAATGAATCATGGGAAAGGGTGATCTTAGATTCTCATTAAGGATATAAAAGGGAGATATGTAATAATATAATGAACATAATGGAATTAGAACATGAGTATAACATATAAAACCCATAACCTACATATCAAAGATAAGAATCTTGAGTCATGTCATAAAGATTGGTAGTTCATAAGTCATGAATAATATGAAAATCAAAGAACATGATCCATATGATAATAATGTTTTCATAATACATTGTTTCTTGGAATGAGCATAATTATATAAAATAATATGTCAAGAATATCCACCAAGATATTCATAACATGATAGGCTTGAGATAACTTCCCATGTATCAGCTTCAGGCTTGGGATGACCTCTCATGTACCCTATTTTAGGCTTGGGATAACCACCCATGTACCCACATTTTTAGGCATGGGATAACCAATCATGTACCCTCTAAGTTGATAGAAAATTTATTATTACCCAATTCATTGGAGGGAGATATAGGTCCCACCCATCACGTAATGAAAACTATAAATATTTGTTCCACAAGAACATAAAAATTCATCTTATCATAATAAATGAAAATAAATGGGTTTTATAAAAGTTTTATCATATCATAACATGTGGAAAATAGATAGGTTTCATAATTACTTTATAATTTAATCATAGCATAACTTATGAAAAAATAAGTGGTTTTCATAATAATCCTATCGGTGAATAGCCTATGGGAAAAGAAGTGGGCCTCATAAGAATTATATCATGGTATAACCTGTGGAAGAGAAACAGTTTTTATAAATATCATGTCATCATAAACATAAACCATTCATAGAATAAATAAGAATGGTATATTTAGATCATATCCCCATAAAAACATAGGTAACATCAATAGATGTCATCTTATATGGAAAATGATTTTGATCGATCATTTAAAACATTTATTGCGGATATTATTCTTTATTCTTTAAAAAACAATTTTTTAAACAAAAAATATTTTTAAAATTTTTTCCTTTGAAAATAACCTTGTAATGTTTTAAAGTAATATTCAATTAAAAAATGGTCATGATGATGGTAAATTTTGTTCATCTTGTACACATTAAAACAAATACTCCTTTCACAAATTCATTAAAAGTAAAATAGAAATTGTTTCGAAAAAGGCATAAAAATTCATTTAAAAAAATTTAAAAAAAATTAAAACATTGGTAAATTTTTATTTTAAAATTAATATGAAAATAATAAAACTATTTTTTTTAATAAAACATTGTTTTGGAAGAAAATGGATTTTTGACCGATGACAGAAATAAAGTCATATTTTCATAAAATAATGTTGTCAGTTATTATATGTACCAAAGTCTGTAAAAATAGTACTATTACTTGAATATATCAAGAATAAATATAGAATAAAAATATTAATGAGTTTTTTGAGATATATAAAATAATATTTTAGCATTGTAAAGATAATCATAATCAGACCCAAAAAATGATGAGATTATACAATCATTACCACTTTGGTATCTTTGAATCATAAGTCCCATGAAGGAATAAAAAAATGGGAATTAAAATATCATGAGAATAAATAAATTCATTATATTATATATCAAAAGGTCTTTATATACACCTTGTTAAATAATATAGGTTTAAAACATAACGTATGTCTAAAAGAAGTCAAATTGATACAAAAAACTCATTACTACTTTGGTAATATTTTGAATAATAATAACCAATTAATAATTAAATAAAATGAACTATTAAATATAATTAAAATAATGTGATTAATTATAAATCCTTTATAAAGGTCTTATATACACCACACAAAAGAAACGAGTGGTGAATTTACATATGTCTCCCAAAAAATAAAAGAGATACTAGAAATCCCTTAACTTAAGTCTTGAATTCCATTGTACACTTTAAAACCTCATATATAACAAATATAATTCTATTATACATCTATTATATAATAATAACTAAATATATAATATCATATATAATTTTCTTATGACCTTTTATTACCTTTTTATTAAGAATTCCATGTTAAAGTTACCTTTCGGGTAATAACCACTTTAATTTTTGTATATGTTTTGATTTGTTATTTTTTAAGTCCTACTAGTTTGACCATGTTTTAATAGTATAAATCATGTTAAAAATAATATATTTATCATATACATTAATTATATATATATTTATAGTAATCCAAAAAAATAGAGATAGAAAACGGAATGCACTGTTCATGGAGATAGTAGGCCATATGTACACATGAAATCTATTTCCATTTTCTTATTATATTGAAATAAATAAAGTTAAATTATATATTCTAATTAAATAATATTTTTTACCTAATATATATGACATATTTTTATTAAAACCATCCTTATTACCCTTTATATAAAATATGAATGAATCACATTGCTTCCTGAGGCGGTAGTCCACCGTACACACAAGTGACGCTGTCATATTCCAAAAAAATGGAGAGTATAAAGGAATGTTTGATATTATGATTCAAACAGAATAATAATATAACAAATATAATATATAAATAATAAATCTAACATTTTCTCAATTCTTGATAGGTGTAAATTGAAAAATGAATGGCATCATTTTGTAAGGTGGTAGTCCATCATACACACAAATGATGATTTTGTAACCCATTTGATTGAAGTGGATATGGTCTTAAGTCACTCACATTACATAAAAACATCTCATTATATGTAATATATTTATGTTAATATAAAAAAATCTTACAATAATAATTTAAGGATATGTTGGAACAAATTACATAGAAATGCTTGTTGATTAACATTACCTCTTCATTGAGTATACTCCTTAGGTTGGCACCAAAATCATTATTAAGTTGGATTTATATTAAATATAGGTATTATAGGTTAATATCATGGGTTTTTTGAAAGGTTTTTTAAAGTTATTATACCATCCAAATGTTTTTAAGGTTTTAGTAATAGATGATAAGGTGTGCTTTTTACATGATAGGTGAGTGGAAAACTTTTAATTTGTTTGAATGAAAGAATTCCACCCACATTTGTTTCATGTAAAAAAAATAAAAAATATATTATTATCTATAATTGAATGGATAAGGTCAATATATGCCCATAAAATTTGTGTTGGACAAGTTTTGGTTACTGTTTAACCCTTATCATTTTAGTTTGAACCCCCCCCCCTCCTGGTAAACCAATTTTTACCTTAATCATTGTAAATAATTTGTGTTGTTTTTACTATTCATTTTGGTAAAAAATATAATTTTACCTTATTAGATTAAATAAATTCTGATAACTAAAATTATGGAATCCATTTTTTCAAATTATATTAAATGAATTGGAAAAATTTAAATAAAAAATAATCTCACTAACGTGACGACAAAGAGGATATTTAAAGGGGAAATGTTCAAATGTTTGAAATGTTTTTATACAAAACTGTAATATTAAGTTGATACAAATAAAAAAAATTGGACTAATAAATTTATAATTTAAGTAATTTTACTTTATGACCAATTTAATATATATTTTAAATTTATAAATAAATTAAACGGATAGACAGTTTTCAATTAAAATTGAGTATTTTTCAATATTCACTAAAAATTAGAACTTTTTAGGAAAATCACTGAAATTAACTCAAATATAATTTTGAAATTATGATTTAAAAAATGAATATTATTTTATAAAATTAATTTTTTATGTGTCAACAATTTATTTAATTATTTTTTACAAAATAACATAATTTTGTTTTGAGAAAATAGTATTTTCTAAAACAAATAAAGGCATTACCAAAAATTATGTTTTTGAAATAAATATGTTTTATCTATATGTAACCAGTATAATTAATATGTAAATGGTATTTATTTCTATTTATAAAACTATGTTTGATGGATAAGTTATATTTTCCACTTTTAAATAATTATAATAATAATATCATCATTTTTTAAAAACTCAGTGTCATGTGCAATGCAAGATAACCTAGTGTTACATGTGGCATAAGCATAACTTGGTGTTTAGTGTAATGAAAGATTTCAAATAAATTTAATTTAATCAAAAATAATTATTTATAAAAACTAGCGGTGTTATATTCTACCCCCTCAAAATTAATTTCATCCTCATAATTCATCACTTGTATATAAAAAATGAGGATACTTATATCTAATCATATCCTCAATTTCTTACATAGATTCCTACAATTGGTGGTTTTTTCACAAAAAAAAAATTCAGGTGATTGGTCTTTTTTCATAGATCTTTCTCTATATAATCCAAAATCTTTACTTGTTTTTCCTCATAAGGAACACATTTCACTAGCGGTATGAATTTTGTGATCAGTATATGTGATGGGTTAGGTATGTACTTACTCTAGAGAGATACATGGAACAACTCATGGAAATTATAGAGGATTTGTGGAATATTAAAGAGATATGATATGGTACTGATATGATCAATAATATCAAAGGGACTGATATACCAAGGACTTAGTTCCCCTTTCTTTATAAATATCACAACCTTATTCCACAGAGAAATATTTAGGAATACCTTGTAACCAACATCAAATTATATATCACACTTCTGATTGTAAGCATTAAATTTCTATAAAATCTTAACTAACTTGATGTCTTTCGGAATATCTCTAACCTTATCTTCTATTTCATCATTTATCTCATTTCCCAATAGCTTTCATTCTCTAAATTCATCCTAGAATATTGGAGATCCAAATTTATTTCTATAAAGGGGTTGATAAGGAACCATTTGAATGCTTCAGTGGAAGATATTATTACAAAAAAACAACTAGATGAAGGTGTTTATCCCAACCACATTTAAAATCCAATTGTGTTTATCCCAAACACCTTTAAAATCCAAATAATAATATGTAAACATATCCTATATGGTTTTAATTGTTCTTTTAGACTGACTATTTGTTTGTCGAACATATGCAGTACTAAAACTCAACTCCATATAATTATCTTGTAGAATACTCTGCCAGAACCTTAAGGTAAACCTTACATTCTGATCAGACACAATAGAACTTTTAACTCTATGAAAACTTACCACTTATTTAATGTATATCATGAAAATATGATCCAAATATATGTCTTCTCAAATTTCTAATAAGTGTTATAACTTAGTTAGGTGATCGACTATATCCCATATGGCTTTACACCCTTTAGATGCATTGGGGAGTCCAATGAAAAAAATCCATGGTGATGTTTTTTCATTTCCATTTTATTATGGGTAATGGATATAACATCCCATTATACATTTTTATTTTTAGCCTTAACTTAATGACATAAAAATCACTATGATATAAACTCTGTGATATCTTCCTTCATGACATCCCACTAAAAGTACTCTTTCAAACATCTGTACATATTTTTACTTCTCTAATGAATAGGGAATGGATAAATATGATATTACTCTAAATAATCATTTAAATATTGTATGCATGGAATGCATAAACTATTTATAAACCTTAATTCCAACATGATCATGGATAAACTCTGGGACATTTCTATCCTTCTTTTTCAACACTACATCTTCCTTCTACTTCTCTTTAATCTTCACTTGGATTTATGGTTAAACATCCAATTGAGATGGATATGATTTTTCCCCTTCATTTATCATTTCCATATCTATCATATAAAAATCTAGAATTATTGGATCTTTTTTAATCCTCATCATGGATAATATTCCAAGATCCTTTTGACTCGAAGCATCGGTCACCTTGTTTTCCTTCCCAAGGTAGTAATATATTATTTAGTCATAATATTTAATTAGCTCTAACCACCTTCTTTTTCCCATATTCAACTCCTTATTTGTAAATATATACATTAAAATTTTATGATCAGAATATATATCACACTTTTCTCTATAAATATAATGTTTCATTATCTTTAATGGAAAAAATACCACAACTAACTCCAAATCATGAGCTCGGTAATTTTTCTCATGAATCTTCAATAGTAATGAGGTATAAGATATAAGCATGTGATTTTTCATAAAGAAACATCAGAATATCTTCTTTAATGTGTTGATATATATTTCAAACCCTTTTACACTACATTATAATGTAATCACAGGTGCAATGACTAATCATCTCTTCAATTCCTTGAAATATTGCAAGTATTCATCTATCTAGAGGAACTTGGATCCCTTCCGAGTTAACATGGTTAGAGAATTATATTTTGATGGGAAATTATCCAAAAACTATTGATAAAATATAGCTAAACCATGAAGACTATGGATCTCAGTTACCATTGTTGTTCTAGGCTAAAATTCAATGGTCTTCGTCTTTGATGGGTCCATCGATATACCCTCCCTTAATATTATAAGACAAAAAATGAAACCTTTTGCAGGAAAAATCTACACTTTATAAATTTACATATAGTTTCTCCTTTATTAAGGTCATTATTACAATTAAAATGTGGTATTCAGGATCTTCCTTTCTCTTTTAATAAAAAATAAAATCATCTATAAAGTCTACAAAAAATTGATCAAGGTAATATATAAAGACTCTATTCATTAAATCCATGAATATTGAGAGGTAATTATAAAGACTAAATGGTATCACTATATATTCATAGTTTTCAAAAATTGTATATAATTTTTTATTGATTATATCCTCCTTAATTACTATAAATTTATGATATCCATAATGAAGGTCAATCATACAAAATTATTGATCTTCGCATAGTTTATCAGACAAGTCATCAATACAGATAACTAGATATTAGTTCATAATTTTGATCTTGTTAATATCTGGATAATTAATACAGAGTCACATTGATCCACCTTTATTTTTTATTAAAATTTATAGGTTCACCCCAAGGTGACACACTTTCCATAATTAATTCCTTTTCAAGGTTTTCCTATAGTTTCTTCTTCAATTCCTATAACTCAATGTGGGACATTCAATAGGGATTATTTGAAATTTATGGGGGAACCAGGTAAGATTTATATTGTGTACTAAAATTCATGTTTATGTGTAATATTATGAAACTCATTCATAATGACATAATAAATTACCTCACAATGGGAATTTCATTGATGTCAAGTTTCTCCCTATTTGTCTGAGATAAACACCCCTTCTAAATAAGAATTAAGACCCATACATTGGATGTCATCTCCATTTGATGTTCGTACTTATTTTCACATTTATATATGATCATAGATTTGATTTTAATATCTAATATAAATTCCTTTCCTCAAAAATTGATGGGGGATTTAGGTATATAATTTGAATCCATGCCTAATATGACATCAAATTCAACCAATGGAAGAATGATAAAATTTGCAGGAAGCACATTATCAAAAACCTCAATGGGAGAAGAATCAAATAAATTAGATGAGTTCATTTTAACATTTTCGGGTTTTACTAATAATTATATATATAATCATTTGGTTTGTTTTTTGATTACCTTGGAAAATTCATAATATACGAAATAATATGTAAATCCAGATTCAAATAAGATATTGGTAGTTCTACAATGGATAGTGAGTGTACCTTTCACCACAAGGTTATTTCACCCCTCATTAGAAATAGTGATCACATTATATTTTCCTTTTCCCCTCAACTTATGATTCTTCTATAATTTTAATACTCATTAACACTCATATTTGGTAAAATGTTAAAATAATTCCTAAACTCTCTAAAATTTATGAACGTTAGTGTTGGTGGTGAATTCTATGTATCATTATCCCTATTAACATAATTAGATAATTTCATCCCATTTATTCATTAATAAATTTCCAAATGACTTTCCCTTCCAAACATAAAACATTTACTAATACCCTTAAGAAAGTTTTCTCTATGGTTCTTCCAACACTTTGAACATAAAATAAATCACATCTTCTTCTACCCATGGTTCCAAGATTTTTCATTGAATTTCATTTTTCTCTTCTTATTAAAACCATGAGATTGATATGTAATTACAAATTATATTTCTACCTTGATCTCAAATCAATGAATATCTTTATAACTAATGATGTATCTTATGGATAACACCCATCCCAAACTTCTTTTTAAGCCACTGATGAATTAATCAACCTAACATTAAGGTTTGATAATAATACCTAAAGTGTACCTTGAATGTCTTGTAAAATTTTCTTTATGTGTACTAATAGATTTATAATCCTTTTTCATTATATCTATGAACTCCATCGATGTCTTTGTATAATGAATATGGTCAAAGTAATTATTAAAAAATACTTCTTGAACTCATCCCAATCCATGGATCCAATTTTATCTTGTAGCCTCATATTCATGATAACATTCAACTATTTATCCGCTTCACCTTCCAAATAGTTGATATACAAAATTACTTAATCATGTTATAAACACTGTAGAATGAGAAATATATCTTCAGTGGTATTAATCCATTTTTTAAACTAGTTGATTAGAAGACCCACTAAAATAAGGAAAAATTTACCTCACGAAGGATTCAATTGAATTTTTTTCCCTCCATTGATTGTTTAGAATACCATCATGATTCATATATTGAGAGAGTAGTGTGAGCATATAAACAATTTTTTTATTCCATATACCATAAAATTTGGTTACTCAATAGGAAAATCATTTCATTTTCCATCTCACTCCACATTTTCATGGTTCTTTCAGGTTCCATCCATTGAATAAAACTAAAAATCATAGTGTAAGAAACAATAATCATATGCTGGAATCACATAATCATGAAAAGTCACTTATATGGTGTCTAAGTCATGTCACCTTATTTTTAATCTATGTAACCATATTTTTATCCTAGTTTATTCATAATTGTTATCTATTTAAATCCTTCATGATGGTTCATAAAGAGTTGGTGAATTTCTAAAGTATATCCCCCATGAGTGTCAAACCAGGTGTGTAGTAAGGCCTATTTTCATTCACTAAGTAATGATTAATTATAGATCAATGAACCCTTTTTAGAATTATTACCCCTATATACCTTTATTCCAGAGTCACATCCACTTGTACTATCTAGATAGGGTTTTAATTTCATAGAAACCACTCACTCTATCATTTGTCAAAATTCTAGGACATTTTCCTATGCTTTTACTCATACTTATACTTATCCTTAGACATATACTTGTGGATATTACTAATATTTTATCATCCTAGTTTCTATAGGATAACTAAACTATTCCTTGGATATTAACTATAGTGAATCATGCTTATCATATATATAAATTACATCATTTTCGATGAATATTCATTACATTACACAAATACATGTTGGGGGACAATAATAGTTTATTGAATTTAGAAAAATGGAAACATAAACAAATAGTTCATATGTGAGCTATATCATCTCCCAAAAAATCTTTATATATATATATCCCTTCCTAGAAAAATAATACATAATACAATTCTTCATAACCTAGGAAATGGAAAAAATAAGAAAGGGTGAGCTCAGATGCTCTGTAAAGAGAAAAAGGTAGATACATATTAATATAATGAACACAATAGTATGATAACATGATTATAACATATGAAAACCATACCATGTATATAAAAGATTATATTATTGACTCATGGCATAAATATTGGCATCTCATATGATATGAATCATAAGGAAGTCAAAGAACATGAGCCATGAGAGCATAACATTGACATGATACATATCTTTTTTGAATACACATAATCATATAAAATATTCTGTAAAGGCTACCAACCTAGAAATTCATAACATGTTAGGCTGGGGATAACCACCTATGTACCTGCTTCACGATTTGGATGACATCCCATATACTCTATTTGGATCTTGGGCTGGTCACTATTGTACCCTCCTTTTCGATAATGGAATAACCACTCTTGTACACTTGTAGATCATATAACATTTATCATTAATCAATTCATTGGAGGGGGATATTGTTCCCACCCATCACATAATGAAAAACATACATATGTGTGCAATGAGATCATAAAACATTCATCATATAAGAAACCATGAAATGAAATAGGGTTCATAAACATTTCAATCTATCATAACATGTGTAAAAGAGATAGTTTTCAAAATAATTTCATTATTTTATCATGGAATAACCCATGGAAAAATAGGTGGGTTTCATAGTAATTCTATAATGGTATAACCCATGGAAAAGTAAGTGGGTTTCATAAGAATTAAATCATGGTATAACCTATAGAAGATAATTGGGTTTTATAAAAATCATGACATCATAAAAATAAAACATTCATAGAAACAATAAGAATTGTATCTTTGGATCATATCTTCAGTAAGTCATAGGTAACACCAAATGATGTCAATATAGATGGTAAATGATTTTGATTGATCATTTAAAACTTTTCTTGAGAAAATCATCCTTTCAAATTTGAAATAACACTTTTTAAAACAAAAACTATATTTTAAAAATATTTTCCATTAAAAATAACATTAAAATATATAAAGGAATCTTCAAATAAAATAATTTCAATGATTATGGGATGTTTCCAGAATGTAGTACATATTAAAACAAATATTCACATCACATTTTTAGTAAAACCCAAATGGAAATTATTTCCAAAATAACATAAATATTCCACTCAAAAAATTTATGTAAAAATTAAAACATGTGTAAATTTACTTTTCAAAATAATATGAGAATAAAAAAATTAATTTTTTTTTTACAAAACATTATTTTAGAGGCAAATGGATTTTCGACCGAACAGAGAAATAATATCATATTTTCTTTAAAAATATCAATTATATTATGCACCAAAGAGTTGAAAAATTGTACTAATAAATAGAAATAGTATTAATAACCATAGAAGAATAAAACAAACGAGTTTATTATTATATGTATCATATTATTTTATGATAGGAAACATAATCATAAATAATCACGATAAACGATTAGATTGTGACATAAAATAATTTCCATATTGTTATCTTTAAATTGTTAGTCCTATGAAAAAATAACATAAAATGGGAGTTAAAATATCCTGAGGATAAATAAATTCATTATATTACTTTTAAAAATGTCCTTATATAAACCTTGTGAAATAATAAAGGTGCATAACATATCATACATCTCCAAAAAATAAAATTAAGACAAAACTCTCTTACCGTTTTGGTAATATTTTAAATCATAATCCAAAAAAAATAATGTCAAATTAATAATTAAATATAATTAAAATAATGGTATTAATTATATACCATTTCAAAGGGTAATAATGTATACACAAAATAAACAAGTGGTGAATTTGCATACATCTCCCATAAATAAAAAAGATACTAGGAATCCATTACCTTAAGCTTTGAATTCCATAACACATATTCAAACCTAATAAATAATAAATATAATTTTATTATAGATATATTATAGAAAAATATTTATATATATAATATGATATATTATTTTCTGAAGACCTTTTATTTCCCGTTTATTAAAAATTCCATGGTAATTTTACATTTTGAGTAAAAACTGCTTTATTTCTCGTATATGTTTTTATTTGTAATTCTTTTTATTCCATTTAGATTTATTATAAATTATTAATACAAATAATTTTAACCATGATATAAATATTATATATATTATTTATATATGTATTCACATTAATCAATGAAATTTAGTGATAGAAAGTGAAATACATTGTTAATGATGATAGTAGATCATATGTACATATGAATATTGCTTCCATTTTTTTGTTTGACTAAACTAAAGAAATTAAAATTACATATTATCCTTAAATAATCATTTTTATTTCATATATATCACATATTTTAATTAAACCTATCCTCATTACCTTTCATGTAAGTCATGAATGAGACACATCACTTTGTGAGTCGATAGTTCACCATACACAAGAGCGATGTTATTATATTCCCAAAAAATGGGATTATAAAGTTATGTTTGATATTATGATTACATAATAATAATAATAAAATAACAAATCCATCATTATTTCTAGCCTTGAAATGTGTAAATGGAAAAAATGAATGACATTGGTTCATGATCCAGTAGTTCATCATACACACAAATGGTGATTACATAACCCATTTAATGGAAGTATAGACAGTTATAGGTCATGAAGATAACATAAAAACATATAATTATATGTAATATAATGTTATTATTATATCATCATGGTATAATAATAACATAGGTAGGTATATCAAGAAATAAAACAAAAAACTCATTGATGAACGTTTCCTCTTCTTCAAATATCCTCTTTAGGTTTGCACCCAAAGCCTTCATATGTTGTGTTTAAATAAAAAATAAGGCTAATAGAATTATTGGTGAGAATTTTGAAAATTATTTTTTCATATATTGTTTGAAACAAAAGGTTTTTAATGTGTGAATAAGAGAGGTGAAGGGATGGCCTTTTCTAATGAGTGGTACGCTTGTAATTTTTTTGAAAGAAAAAATTTCATCTTCATTCGTTTCATGCCAAAAGGATCAAATGGATTATTATTCATTATATAATTTATAAGGTCAAAACATATGCTTAAAAATGTTTTCAACCTATTTTGGGTGATTTTTAACCATTATTTTTTTGTTTAACCCCCCGGATAAACCCATTTTCCCCTTAACCATGGTAAATAATTTTAATTATTTTTAAAACTAATTGTTAAACGATTAAGATGACCTTATTATATGATATATATATTTTCTAATTCCAAATATGAAATAAATCATACCAAATTATATTCACAAAATTTTAAAAACTTTAATTTAAAAATAATCTCCATGATGCAATGAGAATGTGGGTTTTTAAAGGGGAAATATTCATAAGATTAACATGTTTTTATATAAACATTCAGTATGAAATTATTAAAAATAACCTAAATTGGGTTAATTGATTTATAATTGAACTAATATAACTTTAAAAAAATTTAAAATATATCTTAACTTTATAAATAAAGTAAATGAAGTGGCAGTTTTCAGTTAAAATTTAGTATTTTTCACTATTCACTAAAAATTAAAACATTTCAAAAAAATAAAAAAAATTAACCCTAAGATAAATTTTATATTTTGATTTTAAAATGAAGTTTATTTTATTAAATTCATTTTATTAAATTATAAAAAAATTATTTTAAAATTTTTCACAAAAAAATACATAAATATATTTTTTGAGAAAATAATATTTTTGTAACAAATAAGTACTTTACCAAAAATTATGTATTTAATTATCAACATGTTTTCTTTATATATAAAAAATATATTTAATATTTAAAAAAATATTACTATTAATATTACTACAATTAAATATTATGTTATATTTTTCATTTTTAAATAATTATAAAAATAATGTATCATGGTTTTGATAAAACTGAGTGTCATGTGTAATGCAAGCTAAACTAGTGTTGCATGTCACACAAACATAACTTGATGTTGTTTCTAACACAAGATATTGATGAAATTTAATTTATTTGAAAGATATAATTCATAAAAACTCAAGGTGCTATATTTTCCTTTAAATAAACCTCATAAACCAATCCTTTGGTTCCCCTCACCAACACACCAGTAAAAGTTTTTGTAATGGAGAGAGATCCAAGTAAAGTGTAGTCGATTCAGGTTTAGAGCTGAGGCGAAACCAATCTAATAGATACATGGATGGTAGGTGAAAAAATGAAACATGAACCAAGACATGTATTAATGGGGTTTCTACCTAGGTTAAAATATATTTTATCATCTTCTAGATGAACTGAAAATTAGAAAATTGTATTGATCATTCCACTTTTATTATTTCATTTCTATAAAGTTTCATGGTCAATTTATTTATGGTTTTTTTCATGATATTATAAATTAATGAATTAAAAATAAATCATGGTATAAATAAAGTTAAATTTAACTCTGCGTAAACATTATCTAAGACATTATTAATCAATTTAGTAAATCAACCTAATATTAAGAAGAATATAGTAAATTTAAGAGGGGAAATTAATTTATAATGGTAAAAATCACTAAATTAAATATATTAAGTTTATAGATACTTCCACTCCTTAAGCTAAAATTAAACAATCATTTAATGTTCTTGACTAGAAAAAAATGTGGTTTTTTCAATTATCGAGGATTTATAACATTATTTTTGGGTCAACTTAACACAGTTTACAAAAATGGGTTGACTGACGATGTTATACTTGGTATAAATGAGAGGCAAGGGTTGAGGAAATAAAAATTTAGGATTTCAATATTTGGGACTCCACTTAAATTGTCCAAGAACTCCAAGTGAATTTAGATGAAAAATTATACCTACCCAAAACTCTTCAATTAACATTACATTCCAAATTCAAGGTTATGATCAGAATAATATGGATCATTTTCACTACAATATCCAAGAAAAATGATATTTCAAAACCAATGGTGAGGGTCATTAGGTTTCGATAGAATTTTTGGGGGTTAATAAATTTAATATTTCATATTTAATACTATAAATCAGATAATGTACTAAAATTATTCTCTTCTAAATTGTAGAAACCAAATTACATGTGCATTAAAATATATCACTAAGATCCATATGTGAAAAGGATAACATTATCACTTTCACTAACTTACAAAGATGTAGAAGTTGATTTTTCTTATTTTACTCTATGAAATGAAATTTTATTTTGTAGAAAATATCATTCTTAATGTTCCCATCCAAGAGGCTAGTTATGAAGAATTATCTATATGTGAGACAAATTTTGATGATACCACGGATTTCCAATTTTTATGTTATCATCTATGTCCAATGGTATTTTAATGTAACATCAGGACATTAATGTGTATATAATTATATATCACAATCACAAAATATATTAAGATATAGTGATTCAAGAGATATATGATATCTCAAATTCATTATTCACATGAAATCTTGTATAGCTGGATCATAGTGGGCCTCATGTAGTCAAGATTACTAGCTATATAGAGCACTTAGACATCATATGTTTTAAATTACCGAATGAATTGTGAAATGATCTAATGATTTCATCACTACTTATATAATTCTATAGATTTATTTTGAATTACAACATTATCAATGGTGTAAAACTATATAAAACATTCATACTATCAATAAACAAGTTCATAATGAAATGTGGAATTAAAACATTGTATCCCTTATGGTGACCAAGAATATGAAGAACAAGGAAAAGTTTCTTGATACTCACTCCATGTATAAATCCCTTGATCATCATCCTTCCAAGAATAAGATAATTCAGAGGTATTCAAATGAAAATGAATAAATATTTTTTTATTGTTGTAAGTTGGTCCACTGATAGAGTAACTAAACATAGAATATGGGGGAATCTAAAGGTCCAGTCGTTATGGACAGTAATTATTATATTTATAAAAATTGGGTATTTTATATATATTTTGGATCCCAAATATATATCTAAATGTAATAAAAAGGTATATTTTTAATGAATTTCATAAGGGAGGTGGATCTTCAAGAAGTTAGTTGAGTAATATTTTTTTCCCTGGATACAGGATACTACCTCCTTCCATTTCCATCATAAATTTTTTTAATGATCTGTGATTTTATAGAAAGTGTTACTAATAAAATCATTTATGTTTTGTTCCCTTAAAATGAAGGATTCATTTTCATTTTTATAAATATTTAATTCTAATTTTCTAATGATACCATTCATTATGTTATATAATTACTAAATAATAATCTTTAGGTATTAAATTCTAAAAACTAGGTATTGGAAATAGATAACAAATTGTGTTCAAATGAATCATATAATACTCAGTGGTGACATCATAATCTTAGCCAAATAAATGAGAAGTTACTAACTATAATATATCAATATGTTTATTTACATTATCTTTAGATAAGACCACATGATACATATCATGATTATATACAAGGAAGAATGAAAAAATCCCAAATTTTTTAGACAGGGTAAGAGTCTCTAGAGCATCTAGTATTGTACACACTAATTTTGAGTAATTTTAGAAATTCAATGATTTTATAAATAAAGTATAGATTAAACCAGGTAAAAATATATAGAGGATTATATCATATCAAGGTTGTTAATATATTAACTTAGAGTTTTTTTACTTTATATAGGAGTTTGGGATTATATCACAACTCACTCCACCATATTCGCTAAAATGTAATGGTGTTAGTGAATAGAGGAATTGTATCGTTCTAGACATGGTGAGGTCTATGATGTGTCATGTTGATATTATATTATCTTTTTGGAGATATGTATCATAAATTGTTGTATACACTCTAAATAGAGTACCAAATAAAGTGTAAAATATAATTCCCTTTTTTTAGAGTAAAAAACATGTTTTGTCAGGTTCATATGTATATGTACGTAAGGTATTAGTTAAGGCCACCTTTATAACCAAACATGCACCCTAAAGAATAAAGTGTATATTTAAAGGATGTACTAAGAAAAAATGGATATTATCAATATAACCCCTCATACATGAATGTTATTTTCAGAGTAAAATATATCTTTATTAATAGGGATCACCTCTTAAAGATGGATATAGGGATAAATATGCAATTAGATAAAGTTATTGTTCATGATACATAAGATTTATTACCAAAAAATATTTCATATGTACCTATGAATGAAGTTACTCCTAAAAAATAGTATTTAATTAGAGTACCAGATAGTAAATATTGATATAAATATATGGTTTTCTAGTCACTAAATAGAGTGAATCACTATTGATTGAAAATATTTAACCTCCATCCTATACAGAGGTAGTAGAGAGCTCTGAATTTACAAGATAAAAAATAATCCCTAAATTTTGGGATAGATACCATGTATATGAACCATATGTGGTTTCTTTCCAATAATTCAGTTAATGTATAGCATATTGGGTGTAAATAGGTATCAAATAGAAAAACATTCATAGAATGTAAAGTAAATACATAAAAAGAAAGGATAGTGGATAAAGAGCTTAAAAAAAGTTACTAGATTTAAAACTATGAATAATTTTCTCTAGTATCCATGTTCAAAACCATTAGAATTCGACTTGTTATTTCATCTTACCAAGACTATGAAATTTGGTTGATGAATGTTAAAACAACTTTACTTAATGGGAACCTTAAAAGGGATATTTGTATCACACAACTATAAGGATATTTGACTCCTTATAAGGAAATTTTTTTTTGAAATATTTAGATATCCATATATGGATTGAGGAAATAATCTAGTTCATAGAACATTCAATTTGATGGATCTATAAAAAATGTGTCATTAGAAAAAAAAAATATTGATGCTTTTACAAGTGGTTTATTGTGAGTACATTTGTAATCTTAGTAGTATATCTTGATGACATATTACTTATTATAAATTATATAATAGCCATATAGTCCATTAAGTAATAGTTAAATACATGTTATTCTCTATTAAATACTTGGGTGAAGTAGTATATTTTCTAGAGATCAAGATCAGTCATGATAGATCCAAGAGGCTACTTGGTCTAGGTTGTGGTACATACATTGACCATACCCTAAGGGATTTAGTATGTGATAATCTAAGAGATAATTGCTTCTTGTGTAAAATGGTATATATCTTTCCTTGAAAATTTTTCTTCAAACACAAGATTATAATTAGATAATGACTATTATCCCAAATGTAACACCCTAAGATTTCATAGTATGTTATCTCTTTAAAGTAATTCAATAGCTCACCTTACAAGCAACACTAAGTTCAAGCGCATCATGACCTATCAAACTAGCCGTTTAAAAAAGCGGTTATGAATAGTATTAACCATATTTTTAATTTTATATCTATCCTATATATTTTTTACATTCATATTTTTTTTCTTAGACATAATATAAGGACAAATTCAATTTTTCAGATAAAAGAAGTATTTTTCAAAAAATGCAGTTTTCCACCTTTTAATGGTGAACCCTTTTTAAATCCAATATTTCAGACTTTTATATTTTAAATTTAATGAAATTAGATTCTTCTTTAGAATTGGGACATAAAAATTTAGTTTGGATAAATTTTTGGTACTTTTCTGATAACTTTCATATTTTGATGAATAGTAAAAAATACTAAATTTTAATTAAAAATAACTTTTTTAATCAAAATAATTTATAGTGTTAAATTATAAATTTTCATGGTTTTAAAGTATAATTATATTATATTTTTATCATTTAATATAATTTAGGTCATTGGATATAATTTCACATTTAAATTGTACATAAACACAAGTCAATCTTTTGATGTTTTTTAATTCTTAAAAACTCGCTTTCTCGTTTTGACAAACGAAAATTAATTTTAATTTAAATAATAAAACTTATATATTTTAAATTTGATAAAATAGGCATCATTTTTTAATTTGGAATATCAAAATTATATTAGGGTGATTTTTTGGTATTTTTCTGAAAACATTCAATTTTTGAGGAATAGTGAAAAACACTACGTTATTGTTTAAAACCAACATTTTATTTAAATAATTATTATTTTTATTTAATATTATTTTAAATTAAAAATAGATACATAATAACTTTATTAGATAAATTTAATTCAATGGTGTCATTTTATAATAATATTATATATGAAAAAGTTTATAGAACTATTTAATGTCTTTTAGCCACATTCTATGAACATTTGCAAATTTGCATAAAACACAATTTTACCAATTTTGTGAATTAAATTTAAAAAATCACAGAGGCATGGTTGAAAATAGTAATTAAAATGTGGTTCAATATGATGAAAATATTTTTTGGTGAATAGTAATTTTTGAATTTTATTTACCACGGTTAAAAGTAAATAGGGTAATTAAAGGTAAAAATGACATTATAATTACCCTAACACGTGTCCTAATTCTATTGGATAAGTGTTTTTTGGCCCAAATAAACCTTATAAATAAAATATGATTCGTGTTTATCCACATGGATTAGATTAGTACATTTATTATTTTTTATTTAAAGAAGAGTTAAAAGTGTTAAATTCAATTTTTAATAAATAAATCATTTTTAATATAGGGTTTTACATCAGTTAAATTTGACTATAAATATTTATTATAAATATAAAAAGATTTTCTACATTCTTATATTTTATTTTTAATTTTTAGACATTATATAATTAAATTTATTTGTGACACAAAGATGATGCAGTGATAATCTTATTATTGAAAGATTAAAAAATTGATATTATAAATATCCAAATAAATGTAAATTGATAATTTTTATGCATTCCAATAATTTTATAGTTTAATATCACATATTAGTATTGATTTATTTTTGTATTTTTATTTTTTAAGTAATTATGTTTTGTTGACTTTTACAAAAACCGAATACTAAATAGTGTCAAAATTGACATAAATGTGTTTTTAAATCAAATACTATATTATTAAATGATATAATATTCCTAAAAATTTAAGGATCATCCAAAGGACTTATATAATAATATATATGTCATTAATGAACCACTTGGGGTTTGATTGGAATTTTATAGGAAGTTTATTAACTATGTAATATAAAAAAACAAGAAGACATTGTAAAAGTTAAACTATTTAACTAAGAGTTGAATCTAAAAGATAAGGTTAATATGGTGACCTAAACTTGTATAAAACCTATTGGTTGAGAGGATTTTGACCCATCCCCACGTTACCCTATAAATAAATCCATTTTTAGCCATTATTAACCGAAAATTATTTTATAATAAAATAATATTTCATGTTTTCCCTAAAGTGACCCTCACCTCTCTTATAAAAGGGTACTTCCCCTTCTCTCAAAATCGCACCTCAAAAGCCATTTTTATTGGACAAACCCTACAAATATACCCTCCCAAATACCCTGAATTCAACCTAGAGGCATTAATTTGATCATAAATCCAATATAAGGATCGTGTTTGATCAAATCAAAAGGAAGCACTCGAAGAAAAGGTAATAATTTCATCACCTCTTTCAAAGTTCTTTTCTTCTTCCACTTACTCTTTATTTGTTGTTTCCATAACAAAATAATAAATCCAGTAACTTAGACATATTTTGAATTCATTATAAATATGGTAAAACCATATTCATTATTCTATCCATCCTATGAATGACAAAGTCACCATACATGCATACATACGGCTTACCGTCTCCACGTCGTGGTGTACTTTTTTATTCAACACTTCATTATTTGGATGAGGATAATAATAAGTATAATTGATGTTAATAATAAATATAACATGTTAATGATTCTTTATATATGATATAACATCTAATTAAAAACAATTTTACCATCAATAAAATTATATTTTCTCTTGTGCGTACGTACGGATTACCATCTCCACAAACACGATAAGATTCATTTCCCCATCATAACCATTCAAGAATAATTTTAATTTTATTATTAAAAATAATGTTTAAGAACATAATATAATTCTGGATATGAATCAATTACATCCTATCCATAAAAAACATGACTTACCTAACAAAACATATAAAGTAAAACGAATCAGTTAACACCCAGAACAATGATACAACTGAAATATTATTAACAAACAAATATTAAAGATCGTATATGATATCATATTTATGTATGTGGTTATTTTATAATTTAATAAAAATGATTTAACTATTATACAGGAGGTTAACATACCATCTACTAAGTAAAAGTACATGTTAAGGGTTAATTTTACAATCTCTTTAGTTATCTGAGGTTGTTTATACGTAAGTATCTGATGGGACTTCTTTATCATCCACATCTATATTTCTTAAAAATTTATTTCAAAATTTTTTTAATATTTCCTAGAATATGGGTTAAATTTATTTATACCCTTGTTTTCATTTATATAAAATGTTCTGAAATAAATCTCTCTATAATTTTCCAAACGAGGTACTTTATGACCTTTTCAACAAATTAAGGTAAGAATGTTTTTTTAACTTATACAGCAGGTGCGGCTATTTTATGTCGTTATAACACCTTCAAATGTTACCTTACAATTTTATAAGAATATTTTCAAAATAAATGTTTTCTTTTATAATTACGTGACTTTTAAATTATTTCAAAATATAAAGATATATTTCTCTAAAATAGTTTTGATTTCATCTATGTCAATATCCTTTGATGGAATTTACACTTGTTTAAAGTTGATTTGTTATGATATAATCTTCCATATTGTATTAAAGGTTTTTTGATATTTTTTGCTCTGGATGTGTTATTTTTATAAAATTCATGGTTTATGATTAAAGTATTTACATTTTTTATTCTACTTTTAATACGAATGTTTATGTTATGTTTTACCCTTTTCATATGAGGAATGAATTGGACTTAGTAAGTGACGGTTGGAGCCCATTATAGCTCCTCGATGCATCAGTAGTTCTCATGAGACAAACTTGTGACTTAGAACAAGGCCTTGACAAAATATTATTTGTAGTCTTGGCACGAGGCCTTGATTATGTGGTTATGATGTCCAGCATTATGCATTTCATCATTATGAAATTAGCTATTGATATTAAATGTGATTATTTTCCTTTTAGAATATCTATGTGAATAAGTAAATTTAATTATTTTATTTATCTTTGTCATATTATGCTGAATTTTAAGTTTAAAAGGCTTATGTTTTAGTCCTATACATTTCCTTAAATGCTTATTCTTATTTATGAAAGTTTACACTATATTGTTATCCTTACTGAGCATTTAAGCTCACCCCTTTCTATATTTTATTTTTTCCAATATGCGAAGAAGTATATTATAAATGACTTGCAGGAATAAGCTAAGGTATATGAGTGTGTTCAAAGGAGACACAATGTTGTTTTTTTCATTTCATAATGTAATTTAAAACTTATGTATGTATCTAGTACTTCCAAGGCTACTAAACTGATTGGTCTTTCGGGATTTGATCCCTTGTGATCAGGCCAATGTTATGTAATAATGCACTAACTATATGTAACTAGGGTCGGGGAATTACAGTTGGTATCAGAGGATGTTTAGTACAAACCATGGAAACTAGATTTAGGTAAAATGTGATTAGGAAACATTACCCTAAGATAGAATTTGAGTATTAGTATAGAATAATATCTAAAATTTTCTGTGATGTATATATTATGTGGGTTGTCCAAGAAATACATCCCTGATTTGATAAAAATAGGTAGAGGTGACTCTAGCATAGACGTATCTAGGAGTGAAAACTCTGACAAGGAGTTTTGTGCTTGATACGGGGTATCCTGGTACACGACAATGGGCCTTGATGAACTCTTGGTATTGACACTCCCGGGGGATATACTTAGGAAAATTCACATTTTATTTACAACCCATTTTGAAGGATTTATGAGTAAATACTTCCTCAAAGAAAACATTTTTATGATTATGGATTATATGCATAAAATTTACAATTTAAGTTAGGTATTTTACAAGTTTAGAATTATTTATTGTGATTTATAAGAAATCCTAGTGTATTTCATTATTTATAAATGGTTCCCATTAGAAGTAATGGAAACTCCATAAATACGCATGATCCAAAGAGTAAGAAGGATCATATCTTTCATGGTCTTAAGCCAACATTAAAAAGGGAAATATTCTCCCATGTATTCTCATTATATAAAGAAATAGTATCATGTTTTAATAAGATAAATAAAGAATTCTCTGAGTCCTATGGATTCTAAGGGAATCCAGAGAAGAAAAGAATGGTAGATAGAAATATAGATAAAGGGAATAAGGGAATGAATGATTTTCCAATATGTGATAATTGTAGAAAGAATCACCTTGGTAAATGATTGAAGGGAATGGGAGTTTTTTATTAGTGTGGAGAAAAAGGAAACCAAGTACGTGATTATAAGGGTAAGAAAAAGGTTTCAAATGTACAATGCTTAATCTGCAATTAGTTGGTAAACTACGCGAATCAATGTCCCAATTATCAAAGTATAAGCCAAATGATGCTATTAGATAATAATCAAGTTATGATACTAGCGCAGTTTAAGAGGAATAATTATTGTTCTTATATATTTTCATTAATGAAATATTGCATTTGAGTGTTGAATCAATGACGTAATGGTTATATTAATTATGAAAATAATTAAGGATTTCAATGCAGTACTATTTCTTTAAGGATTTTATATTATATGGTACTAAGAAAATTGACTCAATAGAAAGTTGAACTTTTTGGAAAATACATGGTTGAAGGAAATATAATCCACAATATTGTCCTCATATTGAGGTAGTGATTTTGGAATAAGAGATGGTTGAATTGGATAAATTATATTTGATATTCTAGACTACCTTGGAACATATTAATGGTTTTTTTATTCCATCATAGTATTAAAAAAAATTGGATATAAGGAATATATCTATTATTATATAAGGAATAAGGGAGCATGAATGTAATAAATAAGGTTTTATGGTAATTCTCGATGTTACCATGTTTTTAGAGAATACATGATGAAGGTACTCATATGTTATTATTTTGCAAAAATAATTCTATATTATGTTATGTTGACCTTCCTTAAAAAAATTTGGACAATGAGTTTGAACACAAATATTTTGGATAAGTCTAAAGGTTGGAATGGATTAAGTTGGAAATTGGAAACTATGGTTTAAGGTTAAAACATTTCTTAAGATTATTTTTGGATTTTTTTATAAAAAGGACAACCTAAAGGTCGAGCGACAACCTGTCACATCTAGAAAGGCCGCGAGAGTGGAACACACAACTGAAGGGTGAAAAGGGTGAATCACCTTCCATTTGCCAATGTAATGTCCTGGTTTGTATAATGTAGTTTTTTTAAATGATCTGATAGATGAATTATAAATTAATTTTTTTTTGAAACCCTATACTATTAGGATAAATAGAATATTTTTTAGTTCTATTATGTTTTTGAGTGAAAGATGATTCTGTGGTAGAAATTAGTTAAAGGATTGAACTCTACTTTTCTAGTATTTTTTTTCTTATTCTATGAAGAAATTAATTCTTAAACTTTTGGTAAAGGATATTAAAACCAAAAATGTGTTATCTTAATACCTTATGTTTTGATGAACCAATGATATTTTAAGTCATTATAGATTTATAGATTTGAGGCCCTCAATTTTCTATTTATTTTTTACTTGTTTGTGATTGATGACCTCAATCACTCATTATAAATATTTATGTTTATTCTCCAATTATGTGTCTATAATTTCCACCAATTTTCTCCTATTCAAAATCTTAATTTAGTGATGACTTTTTCATTTCCATTTCCCTATTATTAAGACTAAATTTTAATAACCCTATTTCCAATGTGGGTCTTCCATAAAAGTATTTTCTATTTTTAACCTTTTATTTCTTAAAAAAAATTTCAAATTATGAGGATGCAATTTATTGAAGGATAAGAGATTGTGACCCCCCAAGATTTCATAGAATGTTTCTCTTTAAATTAATTCAATAACTTTCACTATATGCAACATCGAGTTCAAGCACATCATGACCTATCAAACTATCCGTTTATAAAGCGGTTATGAATAGTATTAACCAAATTTTGAATTTTTTATATATTTTATATAATATTAACATTCATGTATTGTTTTTCTTAGACATAATATAAGGAAAAATTCAATTTTTCAAATAAAAGAAGTATTTTTCAAAAAATGTAGTTTTTCCACCTTTTAATGGAGAACCCTTTTTAAATCCAATATTTTACACTTTTATATATTAAATTTAATAAAATTAAATTATTATTTAGAATTGGGACATAAAAATTTATTTTGGATAATTTTTTGGTACTTTTCTGATAACTTTCATATTTTGATGAATAGTGAAAAATACAAAATTTTTATTAAAAACAACATTCTTATTCAATATAATTTATAGTGTTAAATTATACATTTGATTTGTTTTAAAGTATCAATAGATTATTTTTTATCATTTAATATAATTTAGTTCATTGGATGTAATTTCACATTTAAATTGTACATAAATACATGTCAATCTTTTGATAGTTTTTAATTCTTAAAAACCCGCTTTCTGGTTTTGACAAAAAAAAATTAATTTTATTTTAATTAATGAAACTTATATGTTTTAAATTTGGTAAAATATAAATCATTTTTGAATTTTGAATATAAAAATTATCTTAGGGTGAATTTTTGGTATTTTTCTGAAAACATTCAATTTTTTATGAATAATGAAAAACACTGCGTTATTGTTTATAACCGATGTTTTATTTAAATAATTAATATTTTTATTTGAATTTATTTTAAATTAAAAATATATAAATAATACATATATTATTCCAATTTAATTCATTGGAGTCATTTTATAGTGATATTAGATATAAAAAACTTTATTAAACTATTTAACATCTTTTACCCACATTCTATTTACATTTTCCAATTTGCATAAAACATAATTTTACCGCTTCTATGAATTGAATTTAAAAATTATTAGATACATGGTTGACATAATTAAGTAAAATTTATTTCAATAAGATGAAAATAATTTTTGGTGAATAGTAATTTTTGAATTTTATTTACCACGGTTAAAAGTAAATAGGGTAATTATAGGTAAAAATGATATTATAATTACCCCAACACATGTCCTAATTATATTGAATAAGTTTTTTCTACCCAAATAAACCTTATAAATAAAATATAATCCTTTTTGATCCATTGGTATTAGATTATGACATTTCTTATTATTTTATTTAAAGAGTTAAAAGAGTTAAATTCAAATTTTAGTAACTAAACAATTTTTAATATAGGGTTATAAAAAAGATAAATTCAACTATAAATATTCATTAAAAATATAAAAATATTTCCTAAGTCATGGTATTTTATTTATAATTTTTATACATCAAATAATTAAATTCATTTATGACACAATGATGATGCAGTAATAACTTTATTAATGAAAGATTAAAATAATTGATATTATAAATATCCAAAAAATGTAAATTGAGAATTTTTATGCATTCCAATAATTTTATAGGTTAATATTACTTGTTAGTATTTATTTAATATATTTCTTTCGAAGTAATCAAGTTTTGTTGACTTTCACAAAAACCAATTACTAAATAGTGTCAAAATTGACATAAATGAGTTTTTAAAACAAATACTATATTATTAAATGATATAATATTCCTAAAAATATAAGTATCAGAAAAAGGACTTATATAATAATATATATGTCATTAATTAACCACTTGGGGTTCTATTTTAATTTTATAGTAAGTTTATTAACCATGTAATAAAAAAATACTAGAAGACATTGTAAAAGGTAAACTATTTAACTAAGAGTTCAATAGAAAAGATAATTTTAATATGGTGACCTAAATTTGTCTAAAACCTATTGGTTGAGAGAATATAGGCCCATAACCATCTTATCCTCTAAATAAATATATTTGGAGACATTATAAACCGAAAATTATTTTATAATAAAATAATATTTCAAGTTTTTTCTAAAGTAACCCTCACCTCTCTTATAAAATGGTACTCCCCCTTCTCTCAAAATCACACCTCCAAAGCCATTTATCTCAGCCAAACCATACTCAAATATCCTCCCAACTACCCTAAATTAAACTTATAAGCCTTACATTGATCATAAATCCAACCTAAATATCCCTTTTGATCAAATCAAAAGGAATCACTCGAAGAAGAGGTAATAATTTCATCACCTCTTTCAAAGTTCTTTTCTTCTTCCACTTTGTATTTTATTGTTGTTTACATACCAAAATAATAACTAAAATACCTTATACATATTTTTATTTTATTAAAAATATAGTATAATGATATTCCTTATTATATATATCCTCTTAATGAAAAATTCACCATATGTGCGTACGTACGGCTTACCGTCTTCATGTCGTGGTGTAGTTTGTTTTTCAATACTTAATTATTTGGATGGGTATAATAATTAGTATAATTGATGTTAATAGTAAATATAAAATCTTAATTATTCTGTATATATGATATACCATAAAATCAAAAACAATTTTACCATCAATAGAATGATATTGTCGCTCATGCATACGTACGGATTATCGTCTGCATAAACGTGATAAGAATCATTTCCTCGTTGTAACCATTCAAGAATAATTTTAATTTTTGATTAAAAATAATGTTTCAAAACATAATATAATTATGGATATAAATAAAAAAAATTCTATCCATAATAAACATTAATTACGTAACAAAACATATAAAGTAAAATGAATCAGTTAACACCAGAAACAATGATACTACTAAAATATTATTAACAAAAAAATATTAAAAGATCATATATGATATCATATTTATGTATGTGGTTCTTGTATAATTTAATAAAAATTATTTAACTATTATACGGAAGGTTAACTTACCCTAAACTAATGAAAATTACAAGTTAATGGTTAATTTTACAATCTCTTTACTTAATTGAGGTGGTTTATACGTAAGTATCTACTGGGACTTATTTATAATCCACATCCATGTTTCTTAAAAATGTATTTCAAAAAATTTTACTATTTCCTAGAATATGGGTCAAATTAATTTATACACTTTTTCTATCTATATAAATTTTTTTGAAAGGAATCCTTCTGTCATTTTTCAAGCAAGGTACTTTATGACCTTTTAGATAAATTAAGGTAAGAATTTTTTTTTAACTTATATTGTGGGAGCTGCTATTTTTCACTCTTATATCACCTTTGAAGATTACCTTAAGATATTATAAGAATATTTTCAAAATAAATGTTTTATTTTATAATTAAGTGACTTTTAAATGATTTCAAAATAGAAAGATATATTCTCTCAAATAGTTTTGATTTCATCTACATCAAAATCCTTTGATGGATTTTACACTTGTTTGAAGTTGATTTATTATGATATAATCTTCCATATTGTATTGAAGGTTTTTTGATATGTTTAACTATGGATGTGTTATTTTTATACCATTCATATTTTATGGTTAAATTATTGACATTTGATATGCTAGTTTTAATATAAATGTTTATGTTATGTTTCAACCTTTTCATATGAGGAATATATTGGACTTAGTAAGTGATGGGTAGACCCTGTTATAGCTCCTCAATGCATCGATAGGTCTCATGAGACAAACTAGTGTCTTGGAACAAGGCCTTGACAAAACCTTATTTTAAGTCTTGGAACAAGGACTTTACTATGTGGTTATGATGTCTGGCATTATGCATTCCATCATTATGAAATTAGTTATTTATATTACATGTGATTATTAGACTAGTATAATATCCATGTGAATAAGTAAATGGAATTATTTTATTTATCTTTTCCATATTATGCTGAAGTTTAAGTTTAAAAGTATTGTGTTTTAGTCTTATACATTACCTTAAATGATTATTCTTATTTATAAAGGTTTATGCTATATTTCTATCCTTAATGAACATCTAATATCACTAATTTCTATGTTTTATTTTTCCCAGGATGCAAAAAGTATATTATGACTGACTTGTAGGGATAAGCTAAGGGATATGAGTTTGTTCAAAGGAGACACAATATTGTTGTTTTTCATTTTATAATGTAATGTAAAACTTATGTGTGTATCTAGTACTTCCAAGGATACTAAAATGATCGGTCTTTCGAGTTTTGATCCCTTGTGATCATGCCAATGTTATGTAATAATGCACCGACTCTGCGTAACTAGGGTCGGGGCGTTACACCAAACCCTTCTCTAATAGTATTAACCCTATATTCCATGTTATGTAACAAGATTGATGTTTCTAATTCCTTGAGAATATAAGGTAGATATCAAGTTGATTGAGGTGAACAAAAAATGGTCTACTATTAAGATTATCTTTATGCATATTAGAAGAACTAAATATATATTCTTAGTGTATTTAGGGTATGATGATTTGGTCCTCATGGGTTATATTTGTGCTAGTTTTCAAATATATCAGAATGATATAAAGATTTAGTGAAGTTATTTCTTTAGTCTCAATAGAGGAGTTGTGATCTGGAAGAGTTTAAAGAATCATGTTGTCTCTAACTCTATAGTAGAGTAAAAATATATATAATCTTCTCATTAATCCAAATGTTATTTTTAGACATGCATAATTTCCCAGGATATTTAAGTGATGCCATGTTGTATAAAACCTATCACAGTATATTATTATAATATTGTAGTGCTAACTATCATAAAAAAATCCAAGACCACACTAATGGACAAAGGACAAGATTCTTAAGTATCACCTCTTTATGGTTTTTCCTTATAGGGTTATTGTTTCAGCAAATAGATATTTTATGAAATAAAGTATAGAGAACCTATTTACTAATGTATGGTATCAAAAGAATCATGAATATCATATGAGTTCTATTATACTAAAGGATGATAGATATTGAATCTAGTGCAAGTTGAATGCTATTGGAATTGGTGATCTACAACAAATTCTATCAGCATTATTATTTCAGGTATTCATTGTTTTTAATATTAATAAACTTATTATCACATCATAAATATTCTTCATCATTACTTGGTATGTGATAATTTTATATGGGTAATTGTCATGTTAGAAGTTCATATAAGTTCTATGTTATAATAATAACCCATAAATTCCATGATTGTATTATTAAACATTTGTTTTATATTCAGTTAATATCATTTGATTATAAAAAACGATATAGGCTATCTAGGGTGGATATTCATAGGAATTTGAGGTACTTTCTCATGGTGTACATCTTTAGTAATTTCTAATTCAATTTATTATGATAACATAAACCTCTATTATGAAATTAATATGTATATTTCTCATTATATGTTCATATATTTATACATTCTTATTTATCCTTATAAACTATATCTATTATTAGTGAATAATTTAGTAGTATTTATTTATTAAATAAATTTTCATTATTTTTTTTGTAATAAATATTATAGAGGAATGGAGGATCGAGTTTAAAGGTCTCATGAAAAGTAATATATATATATATATATATATTATGTGAATAAATTTAAAATAATTTATTAAATAAATAACATTTCATTACTTCACTATTTTTTGTATGTCAATAGATAATATTAATTTTATTATTATTATTGACATTTTATTTCATGAGGATTAATGAAATAATAAGGGTACCACTGAAATTGTTATTTTATAACCCTAGTTATATTTAAACCCAATTATATTATATCCAACCGTATCATTATCCATCTCGTTCAGTGTAAAAAATAACTCAAGGATAATTCTCTCCAACTCTAAAGAGCACCACTCCAATAACACTCTGCAGAGATGAGGACCATCCTCATCCACCAACCATCTTGATTCTATAGATATTAAGGAATATCCTTCATAGAAGTGATCCTTATGGAGATCTAAGATGAACCACACAAGAATTGTCATATTTCATTATATCACTAAAATGTGCCTTTAATGATTATTGGAGTTTCTTGTTTCATGTGTCGGTCAACGATAGAGGGAATCGACAAATTATTCACATGAAACAATGATGGTAAGATGTAGATATTTTTTCAGATTCATCGAAGAAGAAATAATTAATTGTAATGTAATTATTTAACTACATAATTAACTATAAATCATTATTTGATGATCATAAATTTGGTTTTCAAGCTTCTAATTTCAATTTTATGATATAATAATATTGGTAAAAGTGTTAACCTTCAATTAATATTTCAGATTAATCAAATATTACATCAAAAAAGTTGAGTTGGAAAATCACCATGTTGGTACTTCTTCTATGCTCAAAACTAAAAAGATTAAGAGTAACATATCTCAGGGGTTATCCTAGGATTATGGGGTCTTTAGGGGTGGAAATAATGGGTAGTTTCATCAATGTATGAGACCGATGAAAGGGAGGTGATCAAAGGATTTATTTTAAAAGAACCTTGTTTTTATTTGCCTTGGGTATCAAGGTTTACTTTCATGGGAAGGAGAAATTTTACACCTAGATTTGTGTGTTTTGGGTGAGATTTTATTACCATGGATAGAGTGTGGGTGTAATCTCTTTATTGGAATGACATTGGGTGGTTTCTAAACATGTGTATGAGGTTAAAAAAACATTTTAATAAGGATGATAAGTGGAAAAACAATTTCATAATGTTGGATTTCATGGGATGAATCATGACAAGGGCAAGGTTCCTTTTTTAAAGATGAGTTTTTAAGGATCTCCTAACATGTGAAGACTTAGTCTCTATGGATCATGGTAAACATGGTCCTGGTGGAATGTGACTCCTTAGGAAATGAATCTAGCTATTGGATTTAGGTGGTATGGGATCATATATCTATTAAAACTAAGGAAGATAGAGGTAACACACACTGTTCACATGTGGAACCTATAAAATTGGAACCAGATATCGGTTGTTGGTGAGATAAAGGCATAGGGGTTAGAAAAAAAGTGTATGATCATGGTTTCCTAGGTCTTGGGAGATGATTTGGAACTACCCTCCATATTATATGGTAATTTATAAATAAATCTCATTCCATATAATGGTTTACATGAGGGTGGAACTTGACACTAATTGTTAGGAATACATGGTTTCAGTGGTTTGTAGGAGAAGAACATGGCTCAGGGGAAGTGACACACCTGTGTGACTGGAACCTTCTAAGAATACACCCCAGGAGCAATGTATGGGAAGGTGAGTACACCATAGACTATTGGCAGGTAAAACCATCATATTTTATCAGATATCATAAATTTAAAAGAATATTTTCTCAGAAGTAGAGAACATATAGAAAATAATGTTTTTGGTTGGTGATTGAAAATGAGTAGGTTTGACCATGCTTGTAGTTATGTCTGGTTATTGAGAATAATTGTTCCTAGTGATTGGTATTTTATATCATTACTATGATGATAAGTTTTTTCCCATTGTTCGGAGTGAGATTCCAATCATAAGTATAAAACCTTCATGATAAATGGGTTTTGGGGGTATGAGATCAGTCATTGGATGATCATTGGATGATTATTTGGGTATTCATATGCTGGTGGATAAATGGATATAAGTAAAAAAAATTGATTGGTAAAATATAGGTATATTTTTTATATAGAATCAGGTGGATTCTAATCATGGTAATTGAGCTTAATAAGGCTTACAATGACCCAAATGTATTTTAACAGGAGTGAAATGGTGCTCGTGACAGGAACGATATTGGAATATTCAACTGATGATCTATTCATTTATATCAACAAAAGTTTCAATAGGGATGTGCTTGTGATATTATTTAAATTAAAGGTATTCCTTTTATCGTAAGGGAATTGTGACTGAGTGGATTTGTTGGTGTCGGTGGGGGTTAGGGTAGCTAAGGGTTTTAAGGGCAGGTCATCCTTAGGAAGTCCAGCCACTTTTTTTGTTTGATATGGAATTTAATGAGATATAAACCTCATAATGTATGTCACATCATGTGTGGATAAAGTTTTTTTGGGTTGGATAGGTATTATAAGTGAATCCAACAAGTTTATATACATAAAATGAAGGAAGATAGAGTCAATTGTATTAGTTAAAAATTAGGAAGTGGTAGTGGAATTATCATATGATATCAGGTGAGTCATATTGGAAACCATGTTGTGCACATCATGGAAACTTTTTTGTGGAATAATAATGTGGAAATAAAATGGTATAAGTTACATAGAATCAGAATTGGTTATTACAGCCTATATCCTATGGTGGGGAGTACCAAGGGTTGGGTGATGTTTTAAATAGTTATAGTATTTTTTATTTTACTGATGTTGGTATCCAAAGACTCATCCTTGATGAATTTAGTGATAAAAAACTCATCACTTGTGTTATATGGGTTATGGTAAGAAATGTCTCAATGTGTTAGTGGTGTTTATGAGTATTGGATCATGTATTGGAGGTCAAACACTATATATTAAAATGTCATTTTAGAGGTATTTTGGGCATTCAAGGATGGAATATAGTCATTTGAACAGGAATTCATGACTGAGTTTAGTCGATATGTTCATTTTTATAACCAAGGATACTTTTCAAGGATGAGAATTAATAATATGGGGAGGATATAAAACCTAATTTATATATGGGTGCTTAAAATTACAGAGGTTTTTGAATTTTCAAATTAATTTATGGGTCATTTTCAAGATCGATATTCAAAATTGAGATTCAATATTTTTGACTCCTACAAAGAGGTGACGTGGAATTTTTTGGAGGCTTGAGAGTTATATTAGGGAATTAGAGGAACCTAAATAGAATTTGGGATTCTTCTATATCAAAAATCATAATAGATTTATCGACTATCCATTGGATACTAGAAGTGGATTTAGTAACTACATGTAGCATTATACTTGTCAATGGCCTCACTGGCTAGTTGGTGGGATCCACTAATTAGCCAATGATATTTTTAGGTGGACATAATTACAATTACTCCCACTCAAGTTTTTAGAATTGGGTCTCCCATTCTCGTCATGTCGTAGTCATGTGGAATAAGTCATCTCTCCCCCTCACCTCATTATTTCCCATAATTTTGGGGTGCTTTTTCAGTGGTTTATGAAGATCTAAGGTGATTCTAAATGTCTTTTGGCCTCTTTTTCTCTTATCTTCCATTTTTATAATTTCTATTTCTATAGAAAATAGTTTTCTATTATAAATTCTAGTTTATCATGTGGAAATCTATATATTATCAAGGGTATTTTATACATTCCACGGGAGAGGATATCCCAAGAGGTCATTTTCATGTCATCATATATAGTTTTTTTAGGTATCTCACCATTTTTATTTTTTAATCATTTTGGTTTTAATTAAATTAATTAGGAAAAAACTTTTTCTTTTTTTATAAGGATTTTCTAGTGAATGTTTCTATAAGATCACATCAAACCTATGAAATGTAGTTGGCTTCATTTCTAATGTGGTGTTGTGATACAATGAGGTATCTATCCTTATAGTGAGTTGGAAATTTATTTATTATTTATTTATAAATGGTATAATTAATTAATTAATGATTTTTGGTCTAAGGGAGGATCTCAGATGGTCAACACGGGTTTGATTGATCTTTTTTATACATGGTTGGGCCTTTGAAGATTCTTTTGGAACCTTTAAATAAATATTGTAATCTCATTAAAGGAATATGGTCTTATGTGCTAACCATGTGGATTATGTTACAATTGTGTTGGTTGTGGATTCCTAGGAATTCCACTTAGGGATTATCCCTAGGTTAATTTAGTTAAATTGAACATTTTTATTTAATTTTAAAATGTATAATTAAAATTAACAATCTCTATGGGTCATTAACAACCCTTTTGTGCTAGCTGGTTGCCTTGGAAACAAATGGTTGAGCTTGAAACACTTGAGATATCTGTTGGCCTACAAAACTCTTAAGAGATGAGGCCAGACTGATTAGACCTTTTAGCCTATGTTCCAAGGAATGAGGCACCTCCAAGATGGATTCAATAGAGTAAATTATATTATAGGCTATGTAAGCCTTATAGGACCTCTCTTTGGTGTATTCAAGATATACAGGCTCATTGAGATGGACTTGGGAAGAGAAATCCTCTTTTGACTTTTGTGATCAGGCCTAAGTAGATAGACCTTAGGTTTTCCAAGATCAGGTTGGGTGAGTGGATTGATTCAGAGATAACATAACAACCAAGATGGATTATAGGAAATATCTTGATTGTTTCCTATAGAGGGATACCCTGTGTAACTGTAAAGTTCATGATCCTCTATTGAAGACGAAATGGGATGTGATGCCCTTATATCATCATGTTTTCACCCAAGACTGTAACTATGACTAAGGACCCATGTGAGAGTTCCTCTACTGTAATGACACCATGGGGACCCTATGGGGTTCCCTCTTTATTGAACAAACCAAGGATAGTGGTTGTGATATTGAAATAGGCTTCACCATAAATTTTATATCAACTAGTGAGCCCAATGGTATAGGAGGAGTGATACCGGCATGGATGTTTACATGAACTACTTGTTTTCTATATTTTATGATGTTTCTGGAATGTTTTGTTGGGGAAGAGGTATAATAGTTGGGCTTTCAGGGATATAGAGCCAGGTATATAGACAGGCTTCCATGATTTGAAGTTTGATCTATATAATGAACCATCCTTGACATAAATTATCATTAGATAACATTTTTTAAATACATAAAACATTACACAAATATACTCTTAAATATCATATTAATCTATTGCCTTTGGAAACATGGAAATATAAACAGTGGTAAATAAATGAGGTACATTATCTCCAAATAGGTTCTTCTTGACTAGATCCCTTCTTAGACACATCAACCATCATAAATATCTTCATAACCTAGTAAAGGAAACATAAAAAGGGGTGAGCTCATATGCTCAGTAAGGGTAAATAGAAGAGTTATATTAGCATAATCATGATAATAAGGGTATGATAACATGATCAAAAATATAGAAGACCATACCCTGTAAATCAATAATCATAAACCTAAATCATGAAATAAATCTTAAAAGTTCATAAGACATGAATCATAAGTAAATAAAGAACATAATCCATGAAATAATAACATAGGAATAAAACATGGAATTATGGCAGAAACATAATCATATAATATGACTTCCATAGTATCCAATACATTGCTTCCAAGACCATATTAGTAGTACGAGTCCACTACCCATACCATCTTGGTAGTCATTTCTCACTCCCATGGCCATATTAGTAGTATGAGTTCACTCCTCATACCATCTTGGTAGTCCTGGTTCACTCCCATGGCCATCTTAGTATCATAAGTTCACTCCTCATACCATCTTATTCTATCTCATGAGATATAAATCTTTACCCAGTGGTTTGGAGGGAGATATAGGTCCCACCCATCTCATAATAAAATTATATATACATATGCCACAAACTTATAAATAATCATATCATAACCCATTAAATAAAATGGGTATCCTAAACATGTAATAATATCATAACCTATGGAAAAATATACAAGTTTCATAATCATTTCATCAAAATCATAACTAATGAAATAATAAAAATATTTCATAAACATATAACCCATGAATGAGAAACTGGTTTCATAAAAACCAATACATCAAGAATAAACCGTTCATAGAAATAATATTAATTGAACCTTTAGATCATTTCCAAGAAAGACATTAGTAACATCAATGGATATCATCTTATATGGAAAACAATTTTGAAATATCTTTCAAAAACATTTCTTGAGGAAAATATCTTTTCTTCTTTAAAAAGGGATTTTTAAAAATATAAAGCCTTTTGAAATCCATTTTCATGGGAATAAAACTTATAATGAAAGCTTGAAAACATTTTGATAACCATTTTACTTTAAAACTTATAAAATAATCTTGAAAATATTTTTAAAACCATTTTCCTTGAAAACTTATACTATATCTTCAAAACATTTTGAAAACCTTTTCTTTGAAAATAATTTGAAATAATGAATTTCCAGAATATTTAGAAAATTTTAAATTTTTTAAAAGAAAATAACTTTTTAAATTTCAAAAGAATTTTCAAGGTAATTTTGGTCATAACGGCGGATAAACATTAATATGTTGAACATTCCTTTTATATCATAAAAAGTTTAGAAAGGTTTATCGACCAAAAAATGACAAGAAGATTCCTTATTAAAAACCCTTTTGTTTAAAACGGTAAAACATGGGTAGAAATGCCTTTTAAATATAGTAGGATAATAGTGGAATATTTTTGGAATCCTTTTAGAATACATTGTTTTGAATGAACACGTATTTTTGACTTAAGAGGGAAGTAAAGTCGGACACTATTAAAAACACTTTCTTAACTATATTATATATCGAAGAGTGGAAAAGTAGTACCAATACATGAATATATCATGAATAACCATATTAGAATAAATTTAATGAGTGTTCTAGAGATAGGTATCATAATATTTCATTAAATAAATCATAGTCATAAACAATCTTGAAAAGTGATGAGATTATTTCAATAAACTCTTATTACTTTGTATCTTTAAACCATACTCCCTTTATAAGAAAATTAAATTACATGAAGATTAAAATATCATTAGAGTAAATATATTCATGATATAAAATTTCAAAGGTTTTATATACACCTTATTTAAAAATATAGGTTCATAACATGGCATGTGTCTCAAAGAAGGCAAATTGAGACAAAAATTACATTACTGATTTGTTAACTTTTGAAACTTAAAACCCATGTTATAAATATCATACTATTGTTATTTAAATACCCATATATTTAAGTATAATAGGGATAAAATAAATTAATCATCAGTATATACACCACAAAAAATAATTGAACAGTGAATAAGTCATATATCTCACGAAAATAAAGCGTGAGATGAAATTCCCTTGCCTTGTGTCTTGACTCTCATTATACTCATTAAAAAATCATGTATAATAAATATAAATTTATTATAAATCTATCCCAAAACCATATTATTACTTATAATAACATATATGGTTTTATATTGGCTTTATATTACCCACCTGTTAATAGTTATATGGTAAGGTTTCACTTTAGGTAATATCTATTTCGTTTTTTGCAAGTGTCTTAATTTATTATATCATTGGTCCTTATATTTATATCATCATTCCTAGAATATAAACCATGATCTAAATATAATTTATATTAATTATATCTTTATTATAATAATACAAATAATATTTAAGTATGAAATGGAATACATCATTCAAGGATACGGTAAGTCATACGTACGCATAAACGCATTTTCCATTTAATTGTCGTGTTGAAAGAAATAAAGTAAAAGAAAAATATGTATATATATTTATATATATAATTATTAAATTATATTTATTATAACATATATATCATATATATTCATTAAATTCATCCTTAACACATTACATTTATTGTATAAATGAATCGCGTCACATTGAGGGGTTGTAGTCTACATTTCCCCAAATGAAATCATCATATTAACACAAAATGGAAATTCTAAATATATGTGTTGTAAAATAATTACATAAGATTAAATATATAATAAATATAATATATAAAATATATAAATATAGTTTCCATTATAATTTCATGTAAGATAGGTTGTAAAGGAAAAATGAACTATCATCGTTTAGTGAGGTGGTAGTTTTCCATACACGTAAATAGTATGATTGTTTCCCATTAGATTAAGTATGTATAATTTTAGATCAATACATTAGAATAAAAACATCCTATTATATTTAGGATAATTTTATTAATATAAAATCATGGAAAAATAATATTTTGGGGAGTGGAGAATGAAAATAAAAGAAATGATTTTGAGGGAGGGTGTTACCTCTTAATTGGGTAACTCCTTTTGGTTTGAACCAAAGGGATTCCTTGGAAGAATTTATACCCTAAGTAAGATTAAAAGAGTAATTTTGTAATTTTTGAGAGCTATTGGTTCAGATTTGTTTTATCAAAATTGGTTTGAGAGGTGTGTGTAAGTGGGAGGAGATGAGGCCTTTTTAATGGAGGCGGAGTGGCACTCTTGTAATACTTTGCAAAAGGGAAACCCAAACCACGTTTTTTTTATTTAAAGTGGATATAATAATATTAATAAGTATATTAAATATATTTTAGGGTAAAAATATGGTTTTTGATCAATTTTATAGGTTTTTGGGTCTTAAATTTAACGTTTAGTCCTTAGTTAAGCTTAATTTTACCCTAATTGATGTAATTAATTTTAATTACATTCACTAATATTTTTAGTCAAAAACTAAGTTGATCTTATTAGACATAATAAATGATGTTTATTAAAAATATTTAATCTATTTTTCCAAATTCCAAGAATATAATTAGAAAATTTTAAATTAAAATTAATCCCGCAATTTGGGTGATAATGCGGGTTTTTAAAATAAAAACATTCAAAAGTTTACTAAGTTTTTATACCCACTTTCAAAGTGAAATTGATATCAATGACCTAAATTATATTAATTTATAAAAATATTACCTAATTATACTTTTAAACCAATTTATAATTTAATTTAACATAATAAATAAATTAGATGAAAAAGAAGTTTTGACCTAAAATTCAGTATTTTTCACTATTCATTAGTAAAAATTAAAATAAAAATTAAAAAGTTGACCTATCATAATTCTTATGATATTTTTTTAATGATCAATTTTTTACATATTAAATATATAAATTTTCTAAAATTTGTATTTAAAATATGTTCTCTATTAAAAAAACCTTAAAATACCATAATAAAAATATTGGTTTTTATGTATAAAATTGGGTTTATTATTATCTTATATCTATAAAATATATTCGATTAATAACAAAATTATTTTATGTAATATATAACATATATATTACATTAACATCACTCAATTATTTTAATTATTTTAATTTATTAGGGAAAATATCTTTTTGACCATAAAAATAATAATATTTCCCTTTATATTCAATCAGTTTTCATATTCATTTCTAATTAATTAGTAACCAATGAATTAATATTGTATTTTTTTAAACCACATATTTTCATCAATTAGTTAGTAATATTCAAAACTGCTAATTTAATAGCTAGTTTATATTTTATTATATTAATTAATCACATTTTAATGATATATTATTGTTTGGTAAAACTTGGTCTCGCGTGTTACAAAAGCCATCAAGGAAAGTCATTATTGCGTGTAACATAATCTAACCTTAGTGTTCCATGTATAGAATTCTTATTTTTATATTGCATTTTTTTCATGATTAACTTGGTGTTTCATATAAATCAATCCAAACATATTTCTTTTATATAAAATAAACTATCTTCAGTGTTGCGTGAAATGGAAAACATAAAAAGGGATAAATTAATTAAAAAATAATAACTCAATAAATCCTATAGTTTAACATTCTACCCCCCCCCCCAACTAAATTTCTCCCTCAAAATTCATCTGGGTTATTAACGATCTAATTCATGAGATTTTCTTTCATAGAAACCCTCATCGTAAAAATGAATACTAAAATTTCTTTTAAAAAGGGAATGTTGGAACCATAAAGGTTACCCAAACTAACATATAACTAGGTTTTCACATAGGAGAACATAGTTTGGGAGTAAATATTGTACATGTAGTAAAATCATAAATATTTATAGGGACTGATAGAGTTCATCAATCACAAACAAGTTAATAATAAAAGAAAAGTTTAAGGCCTTAAAGTCAAAAATCTATGATGATTTAAAAGGTCATTGGTTCATCAAAGTATACATATTAGGACATCATATTTTATTTTGATAATTATCCTAACATTAAGTAATTATTTTATTGAACAAGTATATAAATAAATTTACTTACTTGATATATTTCTACAAACAAAATTTCATTCTTTATTTGTTCTTTTATCTATTTCTAATTCATCCATTACTTCAAGAAATGGATGTCCACAAACTAACTATGATTACTCTAATGATAAAATACAATTTTATCATATCTTAAGTACCATAAAAGAATAAAAAGTATAACTATTTATCTCTAACTATTTTTCAAAATCAATATGGTTAATACCCTAATATGTAAACATAAAAATTAACTCTATTGGTTCATAATTAATAATTATTCAACAAAAATAATTACATATTAACTTGGACATTGCATAGGCCAGTGGTTGGCATGAAACCCTTATCATCCTTCGGTTTTGGGTTTAAGACCCATGTCCTTTCCAGACATGATTCATTGTCAACCAACATACATGATGTCCTTTTCAAGAAACACAATAATATAATTTCAAAAATAAATAACATGGACATCCTTGAAATAAGGTTAATCACTAAAAATCCTTTTAATCAAGGTTTTCAACACAAAATCAATACATAAATACTTACTCCAAAGTTTAACTTGAATTTTTCCTAAATGGTTAACCTTATAACCCTTCTAAAAGATAAAAATACAAAACATTAGAATGAATGACATGAAATTAGCATGACATTGATTCCCATGTATATCACTAAGTATATATTGGTTTTAAAATTCCAAACATGTGAATACCCTCATCATATACTCTCTTGAAACATGGTAATATCCTGAATTACCGTAAATAATTTTATAAAACATGTAGTCTTACTTATTCCATAGATTAATGGATATATTATATAAATCCAAGAAGTTTTAAACTCCATCCATAATAGCATAAACTACTTGTAAAAAAGTCGTTAATTAATTCCAAGGTAATCAGTACCATCCAATTTAATTATATCTAACATAAATTTATATAAACAATATTATCGTAACATAAGGAACATATTAACAGTTATCTTCTGCTAAATCATGTGTTTTCAATGGTCATCACCTTGCCATTAAATCACTTTTCTATTACATCAGATCCATTCAATGTATTATTGTAAATAGTTAGAGAAAAAACATAAACATGATAATCCTTATATATTTCACCATTCATATAACATAATTCTTGAATCCAAATGCATAAAAACATTTTTTATTCCACTTCATACTTATACCATTAACAAAGATGTATCATCCTATTACACAATAACTATTTCCATTCACATTTCATATATAGTCTCATCATCATCTGAAATGTAACCATTACTCACAACATCTTAGTGATTCTCTTCCAGAACATTACTCTTGGTAAATTGAGTTCCATAATAACCACTTATTCCACACTTAAAAAACTTAACCATTGATGATGACATAGGGAGGACAATATTCTCATCCATTTTATTAATTGAACTCTTCATTTTTTTCCTTACAGTCACTTACATTATGTCCTTATTTTACACAGTGAAAACATATTCTTTTCCCTATAATACATTCACTTAGGTGAAAATTTCCACATTAATAATACAAAAGAAAATGAACCTCCTCCATGGTATCTATTACCTAAACTCTATGGGAAATTCTTTATATTCCATGGGTATTCTGATAGTTGGTTAAGCTATACATTATTAATCATGTTCTAGGAAAACTTATTAGGCATGATCACAACATCTTTCACTCCAGTTATCATCCCACTTGACTTCTCATCAGCAAGTCATCCATCACATTTAATGTTAATCTAGTTCCTTCCAGTTACCACCATTTACTAAAACCATAAGCATTGTTTGAGAATTATTTATCATAGTATAAAACCACATAGTCCTGAAAAAATATTTATTGGATTTTTAAATCATGAAACCTTCCTTAATCCATGACACACTAGGTTCATCCTACGTTATTCATAGCCAAATTATATTTAAATATTTCATGATGGTTCATGAAGAGTTTTTTTAATTCCCAAAACATATCCACCCTGAGTGACCAACCAGATGTGCAACAAAGCCCATTTTTTTGTACAAGGTTACTCTAAGTTAGGCTAGGAATATATTGTCATAGTTTTTAACCTCACGTACATTTTTTCCAGATCCACATCCACATGTAGTATCCAAACAGGGATGTATTTTTAAGAAACCACCCACTATATACTATAGAAAATTCTACGACATTTTCTTAAAAATTAACCCATACTTATACTTATCCTTAGATAAATCCCTTAACATATTCTTAGAAATATACCCAGTGATATCACTAATGTTTTTACATATTAATTTACATAGGTTAAATAAACCTTTTCTCTGACACAAACTATAAAAAAATAGTCTTGAAATATATTATCATTACATAACATTTTCGGAATAATTAAAATGTTACACAAACAGACAGCCAAATATAATATTAGTCTAGTTCCTTTCGAAATAGGGAAACATAAACACTAGTACATAAAATAGATACATTATCTCCCTCTAGTTTATTCTTTACTAGAACTATTCTTTGACACATCAAATATAATACATATCTTCATAACCTGAGAAAGGAAACATAAAAATGGGTGAGATCATATGCTCAGTAAGGATAAATAAGGGAGACATGTAAGCATAATCACAAGAATAAGAGTATGAGAACATGATCAAGAAAATATAAGATCATACCCTACATATCAATGATCATAAACATGAATCATGGAATAAATATATTCCATTCATAAGACATGAAAAATATGTAAATAAAGAAAATAATCCATGAAATCATAACATAAGAAAAAAACATGGAATTGTGGATGACACATAAGCATATAATTTGATTTATATAGTATCTAATTTATGGGTTCCCAGACCATATTAGTAGTATGGGATCACTCTACATACCATCTTGGTAGTAATTTTTCACTCCCATGGCTATCTTAGTAGTAGGAGTTCACTCCTCATACCATCTTGGTATCCATGGTTCACTCTCATGGATATCTTAATAATCAAGGTTTACTCCCAATACCATCTTAGTATATCTAATGAGATATAAATATTTACACAATTCATTAGATGGAGATATAAATCTCACCCATATAATTATGAAATCATACATACATGTGCCACAAAATCATAAAAATTATATCATAACCCATGAAATAAAATGGGTATCATAAACATGTAATAATATCACAACCTGTAGAAAAAGATAAAATTTCCATAATCATTTCATCAAAATAATAAACCATGAAAGAAAAACATATTTCATAAACATATAACTCATGAAAGAGAACTAGGTTTCAGAAAGACCATTACATCAAGAATAAACCATTCAGGGAAAGAATATGAAAATAACCCTTATATCATTTCTAAGAAATTTTGTAGTAACATCAATGTATGTTATCTTATATGGAAAAAAATTTTGAAATTTCTTTTGAAAACATTTCATGAAGAAAATATCATTTATTCTTTAAAAATGGATTTTTAAAATCATAAAACCTTTTGAAACCCATTTTCTTAAGAATAAAAATTATAAATAAATCTTGAAAACTTTTTGAAAACCATTTTACTTGAAAACCTATAAAAACATTGAAAATTTTTTGAAAACATTTCTCTTTGAAAACTTATAAAATATCTTGAAAACATTTTGAAAACCTTTTTCATTGAAAATAAATTAAAGCAATGATCTTCTAGAATATTAGGAAAAAAATTTATTTTTTAAAATAAAATAAATTTTTAATCTTGTAAAGGAATCTTCAAGGTAATTTTAGTGATGATGGTGGATAAACTCTAATATGCTGAACATTCCTTTTACACCGTAAAATGTTTAAAAAGGTGCCTCAATCGAAAAACAAAAAGAATATTCCTTATTAAAAACTATTTTATTTAAAAAGTTAAAACATGGGTAAAAATGTATTTTATAGATCATGGTAGATTAATATAATATTTTTGGAATCCTTTTAGAAGACATGGTCTTAAATGAAAAATGATTTCTGACCAAAGAGAGAGGTAAAGTCATAAATTATTAAAAACACTTTAATAACTATATTATTTGCAAAATAGTGAAGAAATGGTACCAATATAGGAATATATCGTGAATAACCATAGTAGAATAATATTCATGTGTTTTATTGAGATATGGATCATAATATTTATCAAATAAATCAGAATCATAAACAATCTCGAAAAGTAATGAGATTATATCAATAAACTCTTATAACTTGGTAACTTTAAACCATACTCACCATTTATGAAAATGAAATTAGATAAATAATGAAATATAGTTAATGGAATGATATTCATGATATAACATGTAAAAGTTAGTATATACATTTCATTTAAAAATATAGGTTCATAACATGGCATGTGTCACAAAGAAGGAAAATTGAGACAAAAAATTACAGTACTGATTTGGTAACTTTTGAAACTTAAACCACATGATATAAATATCATAAAATTGTTATTAAAATAAAAATATATTTAATAATAAAATGAATATAATACATTAATGAGTAGTGTATACACCACACAAAATAAGTGAGTGGAGAATAAGGTGTGTATCTTACCAAAATGAAGAGTGAGATGAAATTATCTTACCTTGTGTCTTGAGTATCGTTGTACTCATTCAAGCATCATGTATAATAAATATAATTTTATTATAAATATATCACATAACCATATTCTAAATTCTAATACCATATATGGTTTCATCATGTCTTATTATTACCCTCTTGTTAACAATTATATGTTAAGGTTTCACTTCGGGTAATATCGGTTTTGTTTTTTGAATGTGTTTTAATTTGTTATATACTTGGTCCTAATAATTATATCATTTTCCTAGAATATAAACAAAAATTTAAATATAATTTATATTCATAATATTTTTATTATTATAATCCATATAATATATAATTATGAAATTTAATACACCATTCCTGGAGATGGTAAGTCGTACGTACGCATGAATGCAATTTCTATTAAATTTTCATGTTGAAAGAAAGAAAGTAAAAGACATATATGTATATATATTTATATATATATTTATTAAATTAATTTTATTATATCATATATACCATATATATTCCTTAAAAAAATCTTTAATACACTCCATGTAGTGTATGAATGAATCACATCGATTCGAGGGGGTGATAGTCCACAGTTCCTCAAACGAAATTATCATATTAACATAAATTGGAAATTATAAAGATATCTATGTTAAAAGAATGAAATAATATTAAATACATAATATATATATAATATATAAAATATATAAATATAGTTTCCATCATAATGTCTGCCATGAGAGGTGGTAAAGGAAAAAATGAACAATCATCATTTAGTGAGGTGGTAGTTGGTCTTACACGTAAACTGTAAGTTTATTACCCATTATATGGTAGTTTGTGTATGTATAGGTATAAAATATTTCATAAAAACATCATTGTATATTTACTATACTTTTTTTATAAAAATAAGGAATAATAATAATTTAGTGAGTGGAGAATGAAAAAAAAAGTAGTTTGAGGGAGGGTGTTACCTCTTAATCGGGTAACTCCATGTGTTTTGAGCCAAAGGGCTTCCTTGGTATGATTTATGAAGATTGGGGGATTAAATGATTAATTTTGGGATGTTTGGAAGCTATTCTGGTAGAGTTTTTTTGATCCAAAGTTGCTTGAGACGTTTGAGTAAATATGAGGAGAGGAGGTCTTTTATAATGGAGGAGGAGTGACACTCTTGTAATATTTTGGAAACGGGAAACCACAACCACGATTTGTTATTGAAAGTGGATCCAATAATGGTAAAAAGTTGATAAAAGGGAGTTTAGGGTCTAAATAAGTCCATAAAATGGATTTTTTACAAGTTTATAGGTCATTTTGGGTCTTAAATTAATGGTTTAGTCCTTAGTAAAGCATAATTTTACCTTAATCGATGTAATTAATTTTAATTACATTCACTAATTTTTGGTAAAATATAAGTTCATATTATTAGAAAATATAAATTATTATTATTAAAAACGTGGAATAAATTATTTCAAATTATAGTAATATAAGTGGCAGAAATTAATTTAAAATTAATCTCGCAGTTGGGTCAACAATGAGGGTTTTTTAAGTAAAAACATTCAAAATTTAGAAAAAATTTTATACCCAATTTCAAAGTTAAATTGTTAAAATGACCTAAATTATATTAAATTATAAAAATATTATATAATTGAATTTTTAAACCAATTTAATTTATAAACTAACTTTATAAATAAATTAGATGAAAAAACAATTCTGAACTAAAATTACATATTTTTCACTATATATTAAAAAATAAAACTTCTCAGAAAAATAAAAAAAATTTAACATTGCCTAATTATTATGTTAATATTTCAAATATGAAGTTTATTTTTACATATTAAATCTATAAATTTTCTAAAAAATGGATTTAAAATGGGTTCGTCATTAAAAGATGATAAAAATGTCTTAATAAAAATATTTCTTTTTAAGCATAAAATTAGGTTTTTTCTTATCCTATATCTATAAAATATATTATACAAATATAAAAATTATTTTATTTAATATATAAAATATATATTCCATTAATATCTCTCAATAATTTTAATTAATTTAATTTATTAGGGTAAAACAGATTTTAACCAAAAAATAATAATATTTCCCTTTATATTCTATCTTTTTTCATATTCATTTATAATTAATTGGTAAACTATAAATTCATATCATATTTTTGTAAACCGTATATTTTTATAAATAAGTTAATATAATTCATAAACTATAATTTTTCATCTAGGTTATATCATATTATATTAAGTAATAACATTTTAATGATATACTACTGTTTAGTAAAACTCAGTCTTTGTGTTATGAAATCCATTGAGGAAAGTCATTGTGTCATGTAATGAAAGATAACCTCGGTATTCTATATAGAATGAGCTAAATTTTATGTCACATTTTTTGCAAGATTAACTTGGTGTTTTTTATAAAGAAATCCAAACATAGTTCTTTAATATAAAATATACTACCTTCAGTGTAACATGAAATGCAAACTATCAAAAAGGGTAAATTAATTCAAAAAAATAATTTGAGAAATCTAGGGGTGTTACAATATATATATCATATATTTATTAAAAATGTATCTCAATTATTTTTTCTTCCTTAGATTTGGATCTTGATATACAGTTAGAGTATCCATGGAAGTTAAGCTCAGTGTTGGGGATACCATGTGCTTTAAGCTTAATGGTTGGGCTACCATGGATATAGATTCCATTTGTTTTGAATATAATCATATTTTACATGTAGTCATGATGATATATTTGTATCTATCAGGGATATAGATCTTAAATTTAGGGATTTCAGGAATCTGGGGAAAGGATTTTTAGAATATCCTAGGATGAGACCCCAAGGTCATTAGGATCAGATAAGGGTGAAATGTATTTACATACCACATATTACATGGTTGGCACACTCATAATGTTTCCTCAGAGTCACCTTATCAATAATCAAAGAAGTTGTCTTTATTTGGGGTCACATACCATAGGATAAAAAAGAGTAATTTTTTATTATTATTTAATAGTTATTTAATTATTTTAGATGATCATATCACATGAACAATTGATAAAGTATGTTGGTTAGTATGAAATCATGTTGGTGGTACCCTACTAATTTTTGTACTAAAACCATGATCGAGCCACCACTACACTTGGGTACCTAATTAGTTTATCACATAGTTACAGGTATAGTTTAGGTTGAGGCATGGGTATACATTTGTGGGATGTTATGAATGTGTATATAGATCTTGGGATAAGTCTTGGAACATATATTTAACAGATCCAATATCCTTATTTTCATTATTTCTAGTTCGTATTGGTGATTGGGACATTGGGTGGTCTGTTTTACATATTACATTGATGTTTTATCCATTACTTAATCTCTTTTGTTATCTTCCTTGTTTTATTTTATTCTTTTTCTTCAATATTATTTGTGATTTATGGTATTGGTTATTTATTTAATTATTGTTCACTCTGATGCAAGTGGTATACTCTCTCCACAGTATCACTCTAAACCCATGCTATTATTAAGTAATTTCTAGTGTATGGTGAGGTTCACCTAATGCTACACAGTGAACTATTCCATTTACGGTTCATAGGATAAGATAGGATGGGATGTTACATTATATGATTAAGGTAAATGCAAATATTTTTGGCTAAGATGTTATTTTATGTGAAGAATATTTTTTGAGTTATCTTTTTGAATAATAAATGATTTTATTATAGATTTATGGTGATTTATGTTAATTATGGGATAGATTAGAATATTTTAGAGGTCACATGATATAACATATACATTTTTTTAGTTATGTTATGATTGAATATTTTTTTGAGAATAAAAGTTAAATTGATATCAGAAGAATATATAATCCAACATCCTGAATATGGAATGATTTATGTTAAACATTGGGTGTTATTATTATGGTTTTAAAAATTAATGAATTATTTCATCATATTATTATATTTGATATTTGGAAAACAAATTATAATCATTTTGATTTTATTAAATATCCCAAGATTAAAGGACTGACTTTTCATTCTTTTATGGATCTTATTATTCAGTTGATGTTATTTTTTTATTGTAGTCATGAAAAATTCATCTAGAATAATAATTTATTGGAGTAAGAGATGAGATAGAAGTGTAAATTTATTGAAAAACAACAATATGATGAACATTATCTTATGAAATGGAATGAAAACATGCAAGTATATTTTCCCATGTTCTCTAACTTGATGGTAAAATAATCCCTCAACTCTAGGAAAAGAATATTGAAATAAAAATTTTATACTCTTACCTTTATTTAGTAGCAATTAATGGGGGTTTTATCTCCTACTAATTTATGATTTTATGGTCATTTACTTTCTAATTACCATATTCTATATTGCTCTCAATTTCAAATTATACATTAAATTTAAACTGCATGTCTTTATATTCATCTTCTTCAAATTTTATCCTTATCTAGGAACTTTATTATGTTTTATTTAAGTTATCCTTTACATTTCCCACTTATCCATTTCAAATGAAGTTTTATTATCCATTTTTACAATGTTGGTTTCTAAAAAAGAAATTTCTAAATATTGAAGCATGATTACTGAGAAACTAAATTTTATGAGGAATGTTATTACAAGGTATAATGTAGCACCCTAAAAATTTAGGTTAATGTAATATTAATCTAAATATCATTCTTAATAGGAATAAAAAATATTAAAGTTAAATGTGATACACTATAAAGATAATATCATATAAATTTTTCAATTTTTAACTAGCCTTTAAATTAGTGATATAAATAGGAATAACCACTTAATAAAAAATATGTATAAACTTTGTATATTATGAGAATGTTTTTATTAATTCATAATAAATAAATAATAAATATTTAGTAAAATCCTTTTATTCTTTTAAAATATTTTTTGTTCAAAAAAATATTTATATTTATTTTTGTTTGTGATATTTAGTTGAATATTTCCTTACATGTTTCTAGGGTTATTTTAAAGTAAAATAATCTTCTTTATTTTATGGAAAATTTTTATTTATAAAATAATTGATATAAAAATTAAAATGGTATTTTCCTAAAGAAAAATTACTATATTCTTTTAAAAATATTTTATTCTATGTCAAAATCCTTGGTTGTATCTTCTTATTTACTGGGGATTTAATCGAATGATACAATCCATTATAATTCTCAGGATGGATTTTGATCATTTTGACTAGGGAAAGTATTATCATTCTATTTTCTAATTATTCTAATGTGGATAATTAAGGATTATTAATTCATGTTGTTTAATTTATATTATTTATTAATTTGATGAATATATATGACCAATTATATAACGATTGGGCTCAAAATTACATATCCCCTTAATTTATATGTAGGACTAATGAGGAAAAACATGTTGGGTATTTAGCATATTCCTTACACATGTATGTATGATGTCATGGAATGATACCTCCATGGTAAATTTATGATATTGGGAATTATGAATTACATCATTATGAAATAGGTTATTTATTTCCATGTGATTGTTCAAATAGTTATATCATCCATGGTTTTCTTACTGCTCATGTGATTATTTATATGACATTATTTGATCATCATGTATTCTTACAATATTATTCATTCCTTATTTATTCAATGATAACTTTTGTTGTATGAGTTCCCTTACTGAGCATATATGGTCACCCATTATTTGTTTTCCTTTCCCCGTGATATGAATAATTATATTATGGATTATTTAAGGCATGAATAATTTTTATTATGTTGTGATTTTATATTTTAAATGCAATATGAGAATCTAGTATGTATCTAGTTTTCCATGACTAATAAACTGATTGATGATGTGTGGTGAGATCCCTTGTATTTTGTACCATTGTAATAAAGTAACCATCAACTCTAGTTTTCTAGAGTAGGGTACTTACACCATGACAACATCACAATTGTTCATCCCATCCTCATCATAGTTGGGTATCATTAATGAAAAGAAAATCAACCATGTGCATCCACCTACCATGAATGGCCCTCGCCATACTTCATCAAAAATATATATAACAAGTTAAACCAATACATATAAAAATATAAATATAAATCCATTAATACATGTATATATATATATATATACTCCATGAGTCATAAAATATTATACAACACCTGAAGGGGGTGTGTGGTAGTGGGGTAGTTAGCCATCCATTACTTCTTTTACAATGATTTTTGGAAAAACACCTAGAACCTAAAACCATATGGGAATTACAAATTTTACCTAACTCATATGGTAATATATATGAAATTAAAATAATATATATATATATATATATACATATCCATGTATATACAAAACTAAGGGTAGATGCCAAACCAATACTTCTATCACCGACTATATCCACCACATCATGACCACTACTTTCTGACAATCACATCCATTATAATACTAGAATATAGCACCATATGTTCAAAAATTAAAATTCTAACAATATTAATAGCATCATATTTAATCATACCATCATTAATTTCTAGATTCATTAATTCCAACCAAAAAAATCTCCTATAATTATATTTATTTTACCTACTATTTATCATTATATAGAATCTATTATAAACATTATAATTTTAGAAAAAGCAATAAAATCCTTATATTTAATTTCCATACATTCATTAAGAGTGAACTGCTTTTATCATATTCTATATCCTTTATTACCAATCACTGTAAATTTTTAATATAACCTTCATTTATCAATTACAACCCATTATCTCTTATAAGGTCTATTAATTATTTCAATATTTCATGTCATCGAGTTACTACCATAAGACAATAGCCATAGAAGGAGCAATAAACATATCAAATTTCTCATATAACCGATATTGAAATCATAAAAGCACCATTACAACAATAAAACATCAACCACTACACCAACATTGTAATATGACCTCCAATATTGACTACTAAATTCTATAAACAAGAACAAAGCATTAATATACATAAAAAACAACCATAAATCAACAAAATTCCAACATGAAACAATATAAATCAATTATATTTTTATCATAATTCTATAATAATTCATAATCTCAAGAATAAAAAACAACCATAAAATTCCATTTTTCCTAATTACTGATTTATTACTAATATTTGGTGATTATCCAATTATGGAATGTGAATCAATAATTTCAACATTATAAAAAATGTTTATAAAGAAGTAACATCCATCAAGGTTTATCATCCTATATAAATAACATTAATTTATGTAATGACCATTTGATTCACCTATTTTCCCTTAAATTTCAAAGGCCTGATTTATTTTCATGATTTAGATAATACACAATATCCACCTATATTGAAAAAAATTATTTATAATCCAAATTTACATATGTTAATAGTATATAATTTTATAATACCCTACCTTAATATAAACATTTATGTTCTTAGAGCTTGATCAAGCAGAGGAAGATGATAAAAATTCTAGGAACATATAAGGAAAACATCAACAACCTATAATGTAGTGAAATCCATCAATCAATCAACCTAGTATCAACCAAACTAATTATAACACCACTTCCATAGATTAATCGGGAAGGAAAACATGTGATAATAAGAAAAAGAATCAAGGGAATCAACTTGGATCTCAAGAATAGTTATATATTTATGTTGATGAATGAAATAATCTAAGGGAAAATAAATTATATTTATGGCTATAACACTAATTTTCAAGGATTAAAAGGATGTTAGAAAAATATTTGATAATTTGAGATGGTGCCTAAAATTATAGTATAAATAGAAAAATATATAGTCATGGTTTCATTATTATGATCAATCCACTGAGATGGTTTTATCCATAAATAATGGTGTGATATCCCCCAAACCTTGAGATACATGTTGTCTTAAAACTGGAATAATTATTGAATTTCATGGTGTTACCAAGCTGATTATGCCATAATATTAGAACCCCTAAGATTCATGATTCAAACATAATCATTCTCCATTCAATCATGGAAAAACCTAAAAAAAATCATGAGATAATAAATGGTATCATAGTGAAATAGATAATAAATAAGTATAATCAATAAAACATACCAACTAATACTCCATAGAATAGAGAACATAACCACATCCCAATATCACTCATGTAAGATCAATCCAAAATTTTTGGATACTCAACATATCATAACCTAGAAGACTACAGTGTAACTAAACATACGAAATAATAACATAGGGTATATAATGTAAGATCAACCTAGGAAACCTTTGTGTAAGAGTATCTTATGAACCTTTCGGTGGAAAAAAACATCAAAAATGAAGCAAACTATCATGAACTCTCAGAATGTGTGACATTGAAATCTTATGAATCTTCCCCTATATATTAGTCAACTATAGAATTGTATCCCATATCCTCTAAAAATTAGTCACACCTTTTTATATTATAATGAGGCATAACATGTCCCTCTAAATGAATGTTTAACTCCAAATCAATCATCCTTAAACATTCCTTCTTCGAACACCTCCAACAACTATATTATGTTTTGAAATGGTCTAAGAATATCTAGGTTTTTACATTAGATACCACTAAAATTATTACCATTCTTGAGAATAACATCCAAACTCATAATAAATCATCACCCATGAAACACATAAATCTCTTAGTTGTATCTATAAAATAAAATTAATTCTATATTTTTCACACCCCAATCTCTCAAAAACTTTTTATTTTATTATTTTTTATGTATTTTTTGTTTTCACCTTGAGTTTCAAGTTAATAAAGTTTAAATTTAATACTTTTAGGATTTTGTGAAGGGAAACAAATCACACACATATTTTATAAACATGCGACAACCATGAGATTTATATTTGTATCTTGAAAAATTTTGGTTGGCACATTTTGAGTATAGTTTTTCTAACCATATAGACCGATTATGAGGCACCCAATAGCTCTCTAGTGAGGGGCAAATGGTCAGTACATGGTATGGTATATCGTTTGTACAAAGCATCTATAGGGCCTAGAAACATAAATATTTTAGCTTCCAAAAATATAGTATGACCCCAAATTAGATGTTTTCTCCCCATTGAGTCATGTACCAAATAGGGGTGGTAGGGGCACCCCGCTCCATCCTCTATTTAATTTTTGGGTGCTTTCTCACTAGATTTTTTTGTTTCTCTTTCAAAACCCATTTTTTCTCTTCTTCACTTCTTTTATTTTTTAATTTTTTTTATCCCCTTGGAATGGTTCACCCTTTATCGACCCATAAGGTATTAGATTGATGTTTTGTGATTTGGTTATTAATGTAAGGGTGTTTGGATAATGTCTTGTGTTTTAGCCTTCCCATTTCTAAAGGTTTCATTGAATATTTATCCAATTTTATGCAGGTTGTTCCACAACTTCACTTTTTATTCACACACAATATGTTATTTAGAATTTAAAAAAAATTATCTAATATTATAACTCTCTTGCATCTTTAAATTTTGTTTAAAAATATATTTATAGGGAATGAAACCTCATCATTTGTTTTTAAAGAAATTTTGTGTATTTTATGCTCTTGATAAAAGGAATAAATTTATATTAGTGGGTATTAATTATCTAAATTGATGACAATGTATTTATAGTGATTTCATATAATATTTGTATATGTTTGTATGTTTTTTGATTTGGTTCTTTAATTCATGTGTACATCTCATGTTTTTCCTTATTGGATCCATTATTTAGGATAAATGTTTTTTAATTGTGTTTTATTTTTTACTCCCTTGGTTCCTCCTATAAACATATATATATTAATATGTATAGTTAAGAAACCAAATATTTATGTTGGAGAATAAATATACAGGTGTATGTTTATATATTTTGAATTTCATCAAAGATATCCCCCATTAAAACATGAAAATTTAAAAATGATTTGTTCTCAAAATGTCACATTGATGGGATTATCAATTTTTATTTTAAAATGGTTATTATGCCCATTTGTAAATTTCTATATTTTTTTGAAATATTGTTAATTTTTAAATTGGTTTTCAAATTATTTTTCCAAATTCTGAATTTAAATTTATAATTGGAATTTTGGAAATAGGTATTCAAATGGATTTGAAATAAAATAGTTTTCAAGGGATTTTGAGGAAAAACATTTCCAACTATAAATTTGAAGTACTAGTTGAAATATTGAAATATTTATTCTAATTATTAGTGTACCCATATGGAAGACCTATCATTTAAAGGGTATTTTTACGTGGATAGTGTCAGGAAGTGGCATAACCATTCTAGTTTTCTTTTGTTCACCCATGATTGGGATGTTGTTTATTTATTGTAACCACACCTCGCTATTTTTTTACCATCATGGTAACCTTGGAGTTTTCATGAGGGAGGAGATATGATTATATATACATTTGGATTAGATACACTAGATCCTTCATGGTAGATAATGACCTAGGGAGTTGGGAAAATCATGAGGATAGTTTATAAAAATCAAGTTGGTTATAGATTTAATAATTCTTTGATAGGTTGGTCGATGGTTCTAAACATTTTACTTATTGGGTATCCTTATATATTATTTTGGAATTACCCATGATTAGTTAATCCATTTTTTGTTGGTAAATTTATTTGTATATATCATCACTTCTGATTTATGATTAAAATTCATTTTCCCCTTTGGATCTCAGTTTTATGTTATACCCCTTTTTTATGGATTTAGTTTATTTCCAAATTCCTTGTTCCACTGGTGTGAATTGGGTAATGTTTTAAAATAGGTTAATAAGAATTATTTTTAATGAGTTTACTTGAAAAGGGATTAAAATGTTTTCTGTAAAATATTTTTGTGTTCTCAAGATGTTCCATTTTAAAAGATCGAGATTGTTTCGTATAAAAATTCAAAAATATAAATTTTATTGTGTATTTAAAATTTTAATCGATGGACTATTTTAGAAAAGCTATATTAATTGATTATATGGGGATTTTCAACTCTTCATTATTCTACTCACACCCATCTTATTCCACTTTAAATCGTTATACCCATGTTTTTTTAGATTGAGGTATAACTTTGAGATTACTCATAGAGAGATTGGTCTTCATAGATTTATAGTGACCAAGAGTTCACATGGAGAACTTGTTGGAAACCTTATTTAGTTTTTGTTTTATTTTGTATCATTAATGTATCGACCTTTAAATCCTACTTGTATTGGGGTCTTATTTTATTTTATTTATTTATGTTCCATTGTCCATGTATTCTAGTTCTGTAATGTACTCTGTTTTTTTATAACATACTAAATCATATACAATGATTATTTATGATGTATTCATCACTTTTTTTCAACATGAGGGGATTGGGGACACCTCTTGGGTATGTCACAATCTAGATCAAATGTCTGGTTTAGTGATATCCTAGGTCTATTCATGGAAAAATGGTATCAGAGTAACTGTTGATATTTAGGAAAGTTGAGTATATTGGATATTAAGGTTAGTGAAACTCAATAGGTAGGAATGGGAAGAATTTTATGACCTCATAATTGTCTTAATCCTTGAGTTACCAATGTTTGTTGGAAAATGAGTCTTGGATTTTGATTTATGTACTTGTTTCATGGATTATTTTGGATGATTTTGATGGTATTTAAGATTATATTGGGGTCATATGGGTGTTTTAAGGTTTTTCATCTTTTGGTGGTGAAAGAGATTAGTGAAAAATAGGTTAACAGTTACCCTGAGTGGTTTGAAAAACTCTATAGATACTATGTAGATGGTTATATTTCCTTTAAGTGGTAGTTTCATGGTTAGCGCATGGTCAGCCAAACTATGCGGAAAACCAATTTAAAACTATTATCCTCCATTTAAAATTTTTTTAGAACTATTTTTAGTCTTATTTGTTTTTAGGTTATGTTTTGAAGATATTGTAATGGTATATTTGGAGTTTTTAGAGTGTATTTATGAAAATTAGTTTATTCATAAATGGATTTTTAAACTAAAGTTCACATTCCAAGTGAAAGTGGGGGTGTGGTTCACCTAGGGAAATTTTTTAGATTCCATGAGATGTTAAATATAAATAACAATAGTTAAAGGATTTATAAATATTTAAATGAAGTGATTTTTAACTGTTTAATGTAATCTAGTGAGAAATTAGTGTTCTAAAATTGAATGGTTTAACTTAAAGTGTTTCTAAATTTATGAATGAAATTTTGAAATTTTAATTGTGATATTTTTAAAAATCTTTTATAGTGATTTTTGAATATTTAAAATGTGGTATTTTTATTATATATTGATATTTAATGATAAATGGATGTAAATTGAATTAAATTTTTTTGAATTTTTTTTGTGTATCTTTTATTTTTTAGATCGTGTTACCCAAAAGATTTATAAAGGTTCATAAAGGTTAAAGTATTTTCTAGCTAGTCAATAACACCACATAAACTCATGAATGAGTGGTGGTGATGATTTCTTATCTTTTATTTCTTATCATTGGAGGTTATTTTTATTCTAGATAGGTGGTGGAGTGAATGGAGGTAGTAAAGGAAGTATTCTAATATATAAAAAATCTTATCTTTGTGTGGATAAAATATGTTTGGGTTCTATTATAATGGATGATTTTGGATCAATGGAGGATCCTTTTTCCATCACATATCTATGTTTATATGTTTTGGTAGTTATTTAAGTCTATGTTTTATTATTTGTTCATTCTTAATGAGTCTAAGGGGGTAAAGGTGGAATATCTGATCAATCTCTAGAAAGGTCAACAGAGAGTGAAATAGTAAATTATCCATTTTAATAAGATAGTTTATTTTTCTCTATAGATTGTGTCAAGATACTCCTTAAAGACTCATATATTTATGAAGGTTGTTCAATCATATCTCATTGATTAAGTCTTTTCAATTGGTAACATCTTTTTTTATGATTTCAGGATCAAGAAAAATCTAAAAAATGGATTTTCTCTGTAAATATTTGGTAAGCATTGGATTGGTTTCATTCATGGTTGGTGAAGTATAACCATCATATATGGAGTACAGATTAGAGGAACCTATTTTGAGAAAAACTTATTTAGTTTTTTCTTCTTTAAATAGTAATTCATCTCTTTTGTGATTCCAATGATTTTAGTTTTGGAATTGTAATTACTCTTTCTTGAATATTTCAAATACCTATATGAATTTTTCTCAGTTGGTACACCTCAAAGCATTATTTAGTTGGAATAATATTTTAATAAATATGTATGCTTCAGTTTTGAAATTTTGATAGTGGTTTTGAGCATTTTTTGAGATATTTACCTCTTACATTCTCTTTTCGTATTGTAATATCATTTTTTATTTGTGGACATTAGTGTGTTATATTCGGGTTCATCATTTTCTATGATCATTTTGAATTTGGTAAGTTGTTTCAAGTAATTTATGAATATGTTATTTATAGATTTTGATATTTGAGTTTCCCTAGTTAATACTTATAGTAGTGGCCCTTCATATCTGATTTTTCTTTTTTTGACCACTATAATTAGTAAATCCCACAATGGTAGAGAGATCCACTCTTGATCTCTATCAATTGATTTTCCTGTTAGTTAAGTTATGCATGTTTGTTTTTGATATATAGTTAGTGTTTTTTCTATTTATTTCATTTCTATTCATGAGATAATTTTAATTTCATTAGGGTTAAATGTATTTTTGGGAGTTAAAAGGGGTTATTATTGGGAAAATTTTCCCACCCCAACCTCTCAGAAAAAATATATTTTATACTTTTTTGGATTCTCCATTGAGTTTAAAATCAAGACCGTTGAAGTTTTAAATACTTGGGGAGTTTTTGTAAGTTTTATGGTAGTCCCACACTTTTTTCCATACTATTTAGTAACCCTATAGTTTTGGTATATATTACCGTAGTATTATTTTGATTTGTTGGATCATGTTTTTGTAATCCATGTGTACCAACCATGTGTAACACATTTTCTCTCTATTGAGGGGTACATGGCTAGAAAACAATTTGGTATCCATAAAATCTATTTATAGTGCCCAAAAACATAAATTTTTTGGATTTCAAAAATATCCTTTTGGGTTTAATGCCCCAAATTGTGTGTTATTTACCTATTCGGTCGGGTCTCATGATAAGGGAGCCTAAAGAGAACCCCACTCCTTCAATCCATTTATTTTTATGTGTTTTATCACTTAATCCATGGTGGTTCTCTTGTGGTAAGCCATCTTCCTCTTCTTCCCTTTATTTTTTTCTTTATTTCCCTTATTATATTGTCTTAGTTCACTTAAAGTCGAAACCTATGGTTGGGTTTTGATTTTTTTTTTAGTTCTTGATTTTATAGAGTGTGGATCATGTCTTGTGTATTTTACAACCTTTTTCCAAATTTTTAGATCAATATGCACTGTATTTGAGTTTTTTGGTTCCAAGCCTTCACTTTTTCTTCACACACAGTATATACTAGATCTTTAAAAATAATTTTTTCCTAAAATTATTATTTTTATATTGTTCATAATCATGGTTACAGTGGTTTTTCTTGGTAACGATGCCCCATCATTTATTTTCAAAAGAATATGTCATATTTAATGTGTTTGATACTATGTATAATTGTTTTTTAGTGGGTTTTTATTATTTAAATTGATGATTTTTTATTTTTAATAATTCTATATAATAATTTTATGGGTTTAAAATATTGGTTTCTTTTGTTACTTGATTATTATGTGCATCTATTGTTTTACATTGTGGGATCCATTGATCTGGATGAATGATTTTAATTGTTTTTTTTTGTTCACATCCTAAGTGTCTCTTATGAACATGGATATATATATATATTCATGTGATTAAGAACATATATTTTTATGCAAATATAGATAGGTGTATTTTTATATATGTGGAGGTTCATATGAGGTCAACCCCATTTAGAACAAGAATTGTTTCAAAAATACTTTGGTTCTTAGAAATCCACATTGATTGAATTCTCAATGAGACATTTGTGATTATTCTTATGTAAGTTTGGTAATTTCTAAGAATTATTAAAAATTTGTTGATTTTTTGATTGGTTGTTTGATGTTGTTTGCTAAAATATTTTTATAATTTTTTTATTCATTTTTAAAAGAGGTATTCTATTTAATTTTTCATCAAATATATTTCTAGTGATTTTGAGGGAGATCATTTCTAAAACTATATTTGAAGGCGTTGTTAGCACCATAAATTTTTTTTCAATGTTTTGGTGAACCACATTGAATCCCTCTTGTGTGAATGGTGGTTTTTTCGATATGATTTATGGAGGCTATATGGTCATTCTAGTTTTCTTATATTGACCTATGGTTGGGATGTTGTTTATTTTTTTCTACCACACCTCCTAGATTCTATTATCATCATGGGATCCTAATAATTTTAGTGAGGGATGAGTAATGATTGTATCTACATCTCGATTAGACTGAATATATCCCACATGGTAGGGAAAGGGCCTGGTGGGTTTTTTTCCACTGATGAGGCGAGTTGAGAGAATTCATATCAGTTTTAGACTTAGGAAGCAATTGATATGATGATAGTTGGTTCTAAATTGAGTATGTATAGGGTCACCTCACAAAATATTTTCGAATTTACCATGATTACATACTCTATTGTATCTTACTCAATGTATTTGAATATATCACAATATTTCATTTATGGTAATTTTTTGATTCACCTAATTAGTCCTCCTTTTTATGTTGTCCTCCTTTTATTATATTTTGTTTAGTTTTTAATTCAAGGTTCCCATATTGTATTTTTTGTGTTGTTTTAAAAAAGGATTATAATGTTTAATTTTATTTAGTTTACTTGAAAAGGATTTTTTAATTTTTATTCTTTAAAATATGATTCAGTTTTAAATTAGATATATTTTAAAATATCATGATTTATTTTCTATTAAAAATATTAAAATATATCTTTTACTATGTACATAAAACAATAAAGGATGGTATTTTTAAGAAAAAGGAAATTCAAGGACACTATAGTGATTTTCCACTTATTAGTGTTGTAGTTACACCCAATTTATACTACATGGTGTCTGTAGACCTAAGTGTTTTTTTAGGTTTAGGTATCATTTTGGGATCACTCATATAGTGAGTAGTTTTTTGTAGATGGAAGGTGACTAATAATTCAAAAAAGGAATGTGTTTTATTCCTAATTTAGTTTGAGAATTTATTTTTTATCGTAGATATATCATCCTAGTTATCCTTAATATATCATAATCTTATTTTAGTTTATTTATTTAGGTTCATTTATTCTTGTATTTTGGTTATAGTAAGTTCTATATTTTTTTTTAATGGGTGAAATCATAACCAATGAATATTTATAACACCTTTTATTCTTGTTTTCCACCTCAGGGGGATCAAGGATGCCCCTTAGGTATATTGCGGGGTAGAATAGGTGGTTAGTTTAGGGTAAAATGAGTAGGATACTGATAATAGTCATAGATAATTATATCATAGGGATTAATAATATCAATTAAATTAGCATAAATCTAAACATTTCTACATAAGGGGAAAATAGGTTTTAGAATAATTCAATATACTAGGTAGGTATATGTGAATCACATTCCTACAAACACTTATTTAAAATATAATGCATCTAAAATAAAAAACTAAGTGGATGACATTCATTGGTATCACCTTCACTTGGAAATACTAAATATTGATCAATTGTTCTTTTAATTCCACATCATTCTCAACATCATACTTTCCTTAATCAATGAAATGGGAGTCATAATGATGATATCATTGATGTTTTAACACTCTAAAGACATTTTGGATCTAATCCATTTGTGTAAAAAGGGAAAACTAATACACCACCTCACCAACTTACTATAAACCAATGAATGTTTTTCTTTACTAGGGAGACAACATACTTCAATGAATAAGACCTTTGATATAAAAATTAATTATAATCCTTTAATTACACATAATCTCCAACCATAAACTCTTTTTGTCTCCTCATTTGATCCATATAATACTTATGATGATCTTTCACAACCCTTATCATCTCATGAACAATTCACACTTTCTCAATCATGTAATATAATATATCTAGTTCAAATACCATTGAATCCCAACTATCAGTACAACATAATGGATATATAAATTGTTTCTTATACAACACCTTGAATGGGGGAAATTTGTGGATTATTAGAATAAATTATTATAACAAAATTTTACTAATGTAAAATTCTTATGTAATAAAAATGAAAATCTAAAACACATGCACACCACATAGCCTCAAGTGTATGAATGTTTATGTGTATTTTATCATCTATCTAAGGATGAAATATTGTAATAAAGCATTCGTCAAAACCAACTGAATGTTGTAAAACTTTTTAGACTCTCAAAGTAAAATAATGATCCTAACTAGAGATATTGGGTCTCAAATTCACATAAAGAATCACTATCACATCTACAAGCTAACTCTTTAAATAATCTACCATATTCAACACTTATATATTAATGAAATAAGCTATCATGGTCAACTGATCCATGATCACCATAATAACATCACATTAACCTTAGTCTCATGTTAAAACAATGATGAGATACATTATGATATCCTTACATTTCCAAATAATTACATCCAATGGATATAAAAATACTTATAGAACATGATTCTCTACCATCTCCAACTATTAATCTAACCTCTAATAAAAAATATCCACTATGGCCACTTTATAACTGACCACCAAAACTAAATCTTCTAGGAATGATATATATTTGATATACTTGGATTCACAATGATGTGTTAGATAAAAAACTCATATAAAACACACCACTCACTTTATTGATAAAATTAACAACTTCACATTAAATATCACTTGATGTGGATCATCCTTTGATCATCTCTTAATAGCACTATCGATGAAAACATGAAATCAAAACAAAACAGCCTCTATGTCTACTCCCTGAGAATCCTTTATTAGTCGCTTGGAGTGGATAATATTCACTGTTAATATATTAATAATAATGTGTTCCAATGTCCATAAACATCAATTTTAGTGTATTATATAAATTGAACTTCAGTTCTTGTCTTAAGTGAAATTCATGCTTAAAATGAAAATCTTGTCCCAATCATTCATATGTTTGTAGAGAACATTATATTCATTTTTTGAATTTGATATTTTGGCATATTATTTATCACTTTGTTTGGAACATTTTATCTTATAGTATCAATGGATGAATCCAAATAAAAGATGGATATTTTTCACCATGAATGAAGAAAGTTTCTAGACAAAGCATAATGGGTCTAAGGCCCATCAATCAAAAGTGGGGCCCAGAATCCAAGTACAATGAAGCTGAAATTTTAACTGTAGAAATATAAAAATATGTGGATTATTTAATTAAACTATTTACAAATATAATTATTAATTTTTCAGGGAGATAAAGGGATCCAAAGTTGACATTTAAATCGTGGGACCGATTAGAGTGCCCATAAAACCATCACACCATTTCGAATATAACATCCAAACAACTGAACCAAATGACATGAAATTTTTACAAATAATAGATTAAATATATAAGAGAATATGTATTTTCTACGACCCCTTCAGATTAGACCATATTCAGTTATATATTCACATGTAAAAATAGAGTATGAATCTGGATGAATTTTCTGGTCAACTTGGAAACGTTTAAATTCTCTTGATTTTATCTTGCTCTTTTGACTCTCCCAGTTAATGGGGAAGGAATTTATTATTAGGGGTGTATCTAAGGTTTTGAATATTTCTATATGGGGATATGGTGTTGAAGGAAATTATCATCAGAGTTTTTCTTTCATCTATTGTATTTCTTTCAATTGTAATTTCTTGCTTTTGTTTTTTAATCACATCATCAATTTCTCTAATGTAAGTTTTTCATTCATGTTTAGCATCTTAATAAAATTCATTTTTATTATTAAATTATCGTTTTTTTTCTTTACATGATGATACTGTTGAATCAATGTGTGAATTTATTCACACCAGCACTTGTGAATTCATCACACAATAGTGGCGTGTTCATTTTTCAAAGTTTTTCTTCATCAATCCCGCTTATTTGAGTTAACTACCCCTTCCAATGATTGAATACCATCCATGGAGGGATAAAATTGTATGGGTTGATCATAGGGAGTTTCATGGGTTTAATTGAATTTTATTTTATGTTCTTAAATTCTTAAATCTTTTCTTTATTTGAAGAGTTCCTTTTTTTATTTTTTCTTCTTCTTTATCTTCATTGACTTTAACGATGACACATTTTGAGTTCTAGTACGATCCAATTACCTAGAGTGATCATGAAAGTGATCCTATAAGTCATTTTTTTTATTATCATTGAAATTTTGTATGGATTAAATTGTATAATGATATTGAGGAATTATTTCATTTAATGGATACCTCTTGAACCGATAAACAAAAAACCCAAAGAAAAACAAATATATCTAATTAAGCCCTAGAGACAACCTAGGATCGACTTATCTTAAATAATATTTTTTTATAAAGTAAATTTGTGTTTTTTTAATTTTTATTGAAATTAAATATTCAGTTTTTTAATCAAAACCAACCCCAAATATGCCCACTTTACAGCCAATCTCATATCCAATCTTATTGTCTCTAGTTTTCTTCTTTGGTCCCTATGGATTTGATAACCCAATTTTTACTAAAAGTGACAGCTTTTACCATATTTATTGTGTAAATTTGGGTGCATCCAAATTTTGGAACCCTTTTCGGGGACCCATGTAAGTACCTTATACACTCATCTTCTTTTCTCATCCCAAATTCTCTGTTCTCACACTAATTTCTCTTCTCTATTCTCCTTTCTATTTCTCTGGGTCCAAATAATCCCAAAACCATTTTTCATCAAATAAAATAGATTATATTACACAATACTGATTCATAAAAAAATATTATAATCAAATGGAAAATCAATATTGGGAAACACCTCACATATATAATTTCATTGACCAAACCTTGATTGAATACACCACACTTAATGAGATGTACAATCAATGTGATGATGATTGTTTGAAGGATCAATTTCCAACCCTATTGAAGATAATTGAAGAGATCAAACTTAATGAATTTCATGATGTACAGGAACCTATCCATCCTAATCCTCAAAAAATCCTTGAACAATTGTGTGAAAAAATGGATATAATGAATTCGGAAGTTTCAACTTTGAGATTAGAAGTACAAATAATTAGGACTTTTGAGGAACTCATTCCCACTCAAGATGTCATTTATTCATCATTGATAGATGAATAATTTATCCCAAAAACCTATCATAAATTTACAAAAGAACTAACCTTTTAATATGGGATAAATAAAGATGGTAAAAAAATGTAAAGGTGTATTTAAATCTGGAGGAAATTAATTTCTTTGATTCACAAGGGGAAATTTTGTCTTCATGGATTAAGTGTCCAAAATATTGCTCCAATAATGATTTGTTATAATCACCAATAATTGAGTCATTGGGAGAGACGACAAATATTGAGTCCATAACCACTTCTAGAATTCAAATTGAAAATTTTGGGGATGAATCATATTTTCAAAAGAAACCAATTATTTCAAATATTTTTGGAGAAGAAACAAATTTTGATTCAAATTTACATTCTTCTTTGAGAAAATTCAATAAAAATGAACTGAAAGTTATGATTATTCTTTCCCCACTCAAGAATCTCTCCATTTTTTATAACCAACACCATTCAATTATCATCCATTTTAATCAAGAATCCCAAAAATTCATAATGACCCTTGAAATATTAGGAAAGACTCTAGATGAAACTCAATAAACCATTACAAAAATTTCTTGGAATTTCACACTCATTATTGAAAATGGGTTTTTACATGAAACAAATTATAAAAAAATAATCAATCTCAATAAACTTTAAGTGTAAAATAATGGGTTGCTGAAAATGTTGAAAGTTGGTATTGGATAATATTCGGGGTCTAAGTCGAGCTAACGACTTCAAATTAAGTGATTTCTTGGAGGCAACCCGGCTTCTGCATTTTTTATTTTATTTTGTGTGTTTTTGTGTTTTTTTAGGGAACCATTTGGGTGTTCCAATGTGATCTAATATTTTTTTTGGAGATTTAATATTTCAAGAAGTTTTATCATTTCAAATAAAACCCATTCCATCTAGAGTTTAAGCCCAACCTTCAGTCACCCCCAAGGACTCTATACATGACATGAAATAGAATTGATCAATATTTTTTATGGGTCATCAACAGAAAACCAGAAGGTTTTATTCCATGATTTAATTTCAAATTACATATCCCATATTTCTTCCAAATTATAATCTCTCTCTTCTCTTCTCTTTCAAAACTGAGGGAAGTTTCATTCTAAGTTAGGGGGAGTGAAAATCTGGGATTTTAAAAAAAATCTAATTTTATGATTAAATATTTTCAAAATAAAAATCAATTCATTACCCTTGAATTCATTAATGTATATTTTGAAACATGAAAAATTATTTTCAAATGATTTTTAAATCCTTGATTGTGATTTGAATTCATGTTTAAGTTCCTGAGCATTGTTTTTGGAAAGTGCGGTTGTCCGATGTGATTTTTCAAATTTTACATTTTCATCCCATTAATCAAAATACCACAATGTACATACATTGGATATTGAGTGTAAATTTGACTTCTTGGGTCCCTTTCATTATAACATAGGGTTCAGGGTCACTTTTATTTTAATTAGAGTATCAAAAAAATAAAAAAAATGACTACATAGAGAAATGTTTTATCCAAATGTGTGGCATCTAGCACTTGGGGATTGTGACTCCATAGATTACTTTACCAGTGTTATGATTTATATCTCTATTTTAGAGTATGTAATTTACAATATGGGTGGTGTTCAGTACTTGGGGATCATGACTCCATAGTTTTCTTTCCCAGAGTTAGTCTTTTTATATCTATTGTGGTTAAAAAACAACAACAAAATCAACAAAAAAATAGAAAAAAATGGATAATTATCTTAAGGTTTAATTTTATTCCCACCTAGCACTTCCATTTTTCCGCCTTGAATAAGAAAATGGGCCTCATGTCTTCTGTGATTCACAACACATCATCATGCTTAATTGAAATTGGATGAAATGTGAAGATGAATTTTAACAAAGGAATGGGCTTGGGCTTGGGATATTATTGTGGACCTATCTTGTGCGAAATAATTATTAAAGGTTTCTTGATAGTTTGAAATGATTTTTTTATGAGCAATATTTGTTTAAGTGTTTTCAAAAAATGGAATTGAATTTCATATTTTTGAGATAATTTTTTCTTGGGACTAGAAAAGAACAAGTTGGGGATGTGATTAGTTACTGAGAGAAGATAATATTAACTATTAATATCTTAATAATCATGTTTTCCAAATTCTATAAACATAAATTTTAGTGCATTATAGAAATTGAACTTCATTTCTCATCTTAAGTGAAATTCATGTTTAAAATGAAAATCTGGGCCAAATCATTCATCTACTTGTGGAGAATATTGTATTCATTTTTTAAATTTGATATCTTTGGATATGATTTATCACTTTGTTTTTATGATTTTATATTTTATGATCGATGGATGAATACCAAGAGAAGATGGATATTTTTCAGCATTAATGAATAAATTTTCTGTACAAATCATGATGGGCCTATGGCCTATAAATCAAAAGTGGGACCACAATACAAGTCCAATGAAGATAAAATTTTAATTTTAGAAATATAAAAATATGGGGATTATTTCATTCAACTATTTCTAGAGCTAATTATGAATTTTTCATGTATATAAAGGGATCTGAAGTTGACATTTAAATGGTGGGCCTGATCTAAATTCCCATAAATCCATCCCACCATTTCGACCATAACTTCCAAAAGGCTGGGCCAAATAACATTAAATTTTTAAATATAATAGAGGAAATATGTACGATACTATTTCTATTCTATGACCCCTCTGGATTTATCCATATACAGTTACAAATTCATACTTCAAAATGTACTATGAATTTGGACGAATTTTCTGGTCATCTTGGAAACATCGAAATTCCCTTGATTTTATCACGCTCTTTTGAATCTCCCAATTAATGGGGATGGAATTTATTTTTGGGGGTGTATATAAGGATTCGAATATTCCTGTATAAGTAGTTGGTGTTGAAGGTAATTTTTATCAATGTTTTTCTTTTATCCATTGTATTCCTTTCAATTGTAATTTCCTGTATTCGTTTTGTAATCTCATTGTCAATTTCTATAATGTAAGTTTTTATTTCACGTTTAGCATCTTAAAAAAAGTTATTATTATTATTCACTTATTATTTTCCTTTTCTTCACACATTGATACCTTTTAATCAAGGTGGGAATTTATTCACACCAGTACTAGTGAATTCATCACACAACAATGGAGTGTTCATTTTTTAATGTTTTTCTTCATTAATCTCGCTTCTTTAAGTCAAATACCCACTTCCAATGATAGAATAGCATCAATGGATTGATAAAATTTTAGGGGTTGATCCTAGGGAGTTTCATGGGGTGAATTTAATTTTATTTTATGTTCTTAAATTCTTAAATCTGTTCTTCATTTTAAGAGTTCCTTTCTTTGATTTTTCTTCTTCTTTGTATACACTAACTTTAACGATGACATATTTTTAGTGCTCATACGATCCAATTACATAGAGTGATCATGAAAGTGATCCCATAAGTTAATTGATGATTATCCTTGAAATTGTGTATGGATTAAATCAGGTAATGATATTGAGGAATTATTTCATTTAATGGATACCTTTTGAACCGATGAACAGAAAATCCAAAGAAAAAAAATACATCCAATCAAGCCCTAGAGACAACCTAGGATCGACTCTTCTTAAGTAATTGTTTTATATAAAATAAATTTGTGTTTTTTCATTGTTATTTAAATTAAATAATTACTTTTACAATCAAAATAAACCCCAAATATTCCCACTTCACAGCTAATCTCGAATCCAATATTAGTATCTCAAGGTTTATTCTTCGGCCCATGTGGATTGGATAACCTAAGTTGTACTACAAGTGACCACTTTTACCATATTTATTGGGTAATTTTGGGCTCAAACACTCCTCTACCTATAATAACAAGTATGATCACACAATCATCTATTATAGGAAACCTCAACTATTGACATCCACTATATAAAAAAAATTATTATAATATCCCTCAAAACTATCAATCCATAACTGTATTCACCTTCTATAGAGTTTAGGAGTTCTCAATTCCATAATCCTATGTAAACTTCATTAATATTTAATGACATGTATTTATATCCCACTTAGAGAAGATATTCCACAATCTTCAATAATCTATGAATACCTCAATGTTCTCACTAATGAGATAGTTTTACCATAAAATTAGAAAAAACAATAACACAACCAACTCAATATCATTAGTGTTATAGTTATGTTTATGAGGTAATAAATAATAGGTTCCATATGAGGAAATTTTCATATGTTAAATTAATATTCGACCCCTAAAATATTGAGAAAAGTAAAAAAGAACTCAGACATGGCTCCCTCCTCTTACAACCAAAGGAAATCTATATTGATCAGCATCCCCTTCAAGTATTTGAAATCTTTATAAAACAAATAAACCCATGTGAAGGCCAATAAATTTCTAGTAAGGTATATTTATATAGATTCAATATGAGGGAAATTATACAAAAACCACATATAATTTCATAAAAGTTCAAGGAAAATATACATCATTTCAATGTTCATAGGTGCTTCCAACAAAAAAACTACTTTTATTATTGAGTGATGAAATGGCACTCTATTTTTAGAAACCACAAGACTGAAAAAATTCAACTCAAACTCAAAAAAACTACCTTGAATAACCTTTTTTAATTTTTCTTTTGTTTAATGATTCCCATTATAGTCCTCACGTGCTCGAAATTATTCTCTCCAAACAAAAAATATAATAAGATTCCCTCTATGAACCTAACCATGAACTAAACTAAGAACTCATAAAACATAGATTCAATGGTTTCCATGAAAATCTATAGGGGATTTTTTATATAAAATAACTTAACCACAGAATCAAAGTTTCAATAATGACACTTAAATGAATTATTTAGGATATATTTACCTTTTACATTGATATGAGGATAACTAGACTGTATATCGATTATAAAAATCCAAAATGACCACTTCATATGGTCGAACCTTTAATTTGTACTTGAGATGGGATAAAGGATCTTGATTGTCACTTAGTTCAATTATTTATATTATATTCACTATCTCGGACAACCATATTTAATCATATAGAATAAATCTAGAACACCCTAATGTGAAACACTATTCTAGATGAAACCCGTCTGTATCTAATCATTATCTAAATCATTAACTACTAAAAAAAATTCCTCATGAATTAATTGATAAATATACATAATGTGGAAGAAAATATATTCCATGAATGACATAATATTGTTATATATTCATTAAGAAGAAATATTTTAACAACTCATCCTTCCCCATCATTATCTCATAACCATAGAACCCATTAGGAAATATAGACGGGGATCAACTAATATTATCAGCATAAGGAATATTAAAATACTCTAAAAAATGAATTAGAAGGTGTATACCGAGAAAGGTATAATAAATAAATATAAGGCTCTAGAATTAATAATAGTAAAACATAGGGTATTGGATAAGAATATTATATCTAAAACTATCTCTTATCTACCATATCTAGGAAATGACATGTAATGAAACTGGTTGTGACCAAAAATTATGCCTCTATGGACCTAGTGAGGACCACTTATATGCCCATGTTCAACCAAATTTCCTACTGGGTGGGGGAATAACTGAGTTTTCCTCTACCTTATCCATCTCAACTTTACTCATCTAAATCCTACTCATCCTACTATATATAAGGCCTAAAATTAATCTATAGTTGATATTACCAATAAAGGCGATCAATTATTTCACATTGACTAGAGATATTGGTCCATCATTGAAATCATCGTAGCCCATGAACTCCATAACAAAAAAATAGAATATATCTCCCTATAGATACCTGAGAACAATCAGCTCTAAAGAATCATAAATATGGATATTGAGAATATTATCTACAATATTAGAACCTTGACTACCCTGACATCCAATATCCTTCATTTACATGTTTTCTCCTAATGAATATCTAATGACTCCCCACTTGAGATATCCAAGATCATGTTTGAATCGACTTAATAAATTTTTCCTTAGAAAGAACCTTTAGATATATAGGTAATGTAAATGAAAAACTTGATATTGAATAAATAGATACAATAGCTCATCAAAATTATGTATTTGAGCTATATAATCTTGGAAAAGATCAGGGGAATAATAAATAAAGTCCATGTACTAAATCCTAAGCTCTCTCACTTTCATACTCCTTAACCATAAAGTTGTAAACTCCTTCCACCTATCTCTATTAATCAATGAAAAAAGAAATTATGCATAAAGATATAACAATAATCATTTTATGAGATGATTGAAACATTGAAATCCTTAAAAAATGAAATCAAAGACTTATATTTATCATATCTCAACTAACTAATAGTCTAAAAAATTCAACACTCATTCCTAATAAAGATAAGAATGAAAGAAATATCCACCTCCTAATCCATCACTCCACCTCCAAATCACGAAACTCCCCTTATATTTTTCCATGATCTAGTACGGTGACTAACACAACATCATCATCCATGTATCATCATCCCCTAAAAGGTGATAAATCTTGTAATCAACCAGTTTGTTCTTCTATACCTCTCAAACTTATTCCATACAAAGATAATAACCACCTACCATCTCTATAAGAGAAAAATGAAACTATCAAACCCAGTGATAGGAATTAATTTAAGACCATTCTATTAAATTAATTTCACTTCCCTGAAATCTTAATAATTAATATATAGATATAAATATTGTAATTAATGTTGTTTTCTTAGGTCCCTACACTATATTTAACATCAACTTATCTATATAATTCAATAATTTTAGGGTACTTGAATAAAATCCCTAAACAACCATTTATTGTCTATTATCCATTAAACGTGTTATATCTAGGATCAAATAATATTATTTCCCAACAAAAACCAATAAATAGATCTAATACCACTTTTTAATGACCTAAACCCACTATGAATGGATGTTGGGAATATACTTGAGATGCGAGTAACCCACAAATCTTTCATATAATAAGACATTGGTTGATGTTTATCACTGAGTGTATAATTACACATAAATTGGAGTCATTAAACACATATTCAGTAGAAAATAAGATAAACCTACAATGAAATCCATACATTTTAATATAAATCCCTTTAAATAATTCATGTAAATTTAAAACTTAATATAGTTCACTAAAATAAAATTCCATAATGAAACGCTTATAGAAGTTACATAAACACTTATCATGGCATCCATTAGCTGGTTTGATCTAGATCAATCACTAAAACCCTCATGGAAACCTATAAAATATTTTTATATATATTGGGGTGAGAAAATAGGTATTATTTGTTAAATCCCCCAAAAAAACTCATGAAAATGTGAATAGAGATTACTAATACCTCAATGAATCAACAATTGAACCAATAGAAACCTATACTAGGTCAACTATCACCCAACCACTCTAACTCTCACTCACCCAATAATGTATTCTGGTATAATAACATAGAATAAAATAAATATATTCCAATAAGGAATATCATTACAACATCCCAAATAATATGTTCACTATCACACCCCAATTACATATGTTTTATACTTCCACCCCTTTAATTTTACCATATAACCATACATGTAAATGTCATAGCCAAATATCATAAACCACAACAACATCACAACTGGAAAAAAAATCTTCATCGTAATAGGGTATTGTGAACGTGAAGGACATCAACCTGATACTCTTTTATAATAATAAAATGACCCCACCATGCATCAAAGACAAAAGAAAATTACATATCCTACAAGCACATATATAAACTAAATCCTAATTCTAGTATATCCCATATATATAAACCTAACTTGATCCATCATTACTCATGCAACATTTTCATTGGGATGGGGAAGAGGGAGAGGTTAATCATCTATTCCTTTTATGACTTCAATATTGGGGAAACACATGAAACCCAAAATAATCTTGTTGTTGAAAATGATACTTGAATCAAGTTATGGGTATTATTAAAAAACAATAAAATATAATTTATATATAGACACACAAAACCCCAAAAAAATTAATACCCACAAACACTTATATCACCCATAACAGTTATTGTATCATGACTACCACTTACTAAAAACAACTACCATAAATATTCCATAAACCACCCCATCTATTAACTAAATATATTTTTATCAATATTTTTATCTTCCTATTTTATCATATTATCATTAAATTCCATATTAATTTTTACTAATCACAACATTATGATCTGATCATATTTATTCTCTCTAGTATTTATCATTTTATAGAATCTATCATAACTACTAACAATTTAAAACAACCACCAAAATTACCATTTTTAATTTAAATGAATTCATTTAGCATTAACCACTTTTATTATAGCCTTTATCATTTATTAAAACCCACTATTATCTTTATGTGAACTTCAATTTCTAAATTATACACCATTATCCCTTGTAATATTCACTAATTTCATCCATGTTAAAAGGTACGAAGTGAAATATTTGAAAGCATAACTAATTGGTACTCAGAAAACGAGAATAAAAATATAATTCATATTTGAATCAAAATTCATTACATGGATACTCTTTTAATTTCTCTAAATTTGGGCTTGAAGTTTTTGATATTAGTAAATTTAATGGAAAATATTTCTATAAAATTCAAATAATAATGGATGGAACTAAATCTAGTAAAAATCCATTAAGAAAAAAAAATATCATAAGAAGTGGAATATGAATAGATTAATTATACCAAAGAAAATTAAATATGTATTAGATATATATTTACATATTATATTGATTATTATATGGGGGATAATATGAAGATGATGTAAAAAACTATTTTAGTTGAGATATCTTTGAAAGAAATTAATGATAGTTGTGAGTAGATTATTTATAGTGGGTACACTTTCCACATGATGTGTTACATTAATGTTCTCAATAATGTGAAAGAATAGTCAATGGAATGATTCAGTGTGGGAATTATTGAGTTAAAAATTAAAGGAATTGGTAAAACCTATTGGGAAAAATAGGAATTGAAAAATATAGTAGTTTGGTAAATTGAGATCCTCTGACACAATTTTTTTAGTGTGAGTAAATTATGTGACTGTGGATTAGAAGTCATACTCAATAGTAGTGGTTTATATATTAAGAAAAAAACATGAAAGATTGGTTTTCAGGTATGTAAAAATAAATAGAACATATATCAATAATATCCTAAGATTTAAAAAGAATACTAGTTTTTATAGCATGTACAAAATGTAACACTGAACCTAAAAGACTTATGAAATATTAATATTAAAATTAAAATGTTATAGTAATAACAAAGCTATTAAATTAGAGGTTATTAATAGTATTAATTATATTATGAAATATATATATATATATATATTAATTTTATACTCAGCAAAAAATGTATTGGTTAATTCTTAGTACATAAGCACTTAATTTTCTAGTAAAGTCATTTTTTACTTCAAAACCCATTTTATTCAAAAATATTTTTATTAATTTTGTGAGAAAAATAATATAAATTATGTAAGTATTTTTAAAAAAAATTATTTCATAAAAATGATATAAACTATGAAATCATTATATTAATATTATATTAGGGTGAAATTATGAGATTTTTATGAATAGATTAATTTTTCAGTGAGTAGTGAAAAATTACAATTTTAGTAAAATTAACTTTTACTTTCATTTAAAATCACATTATATTTTAGTTTGATCATAAATTAATACAATTATTTATTAATTATATATAATTTAATTAGTTACATATTAATCAGAATTTTACATGATTTTTTTATAATTTCAATTTTGGGATTAAAACACATTTTTCTAAAAACAAAATTTATTATGTTTTATGTCATTATATTAAAATTTATTTTTCAACTTCTAGTAATTTAATAATAAAAAAATTATTCCATATTATAAATCATGAGGTTAAAATTTGGTAAATATTTTCCTTTTATTTTTTCTATTATGAATATTAACCTTAGAAAATATTGTCACCTCGGTAATGGTAAATCGGGTAATTGAGGGTAAAAAATATGATATGGAAAAAAATAACCCTAACACTTTCCTTTAATATATTTTATGAGTGTGTTTCAGCTATACTCAACTAATATTCACATTTTTGGAAAAAAAATTACAATTTTTTATTGAAAATGACTTATATATTATTTTATGTAAATATAAAGTCAAAAATGAAACTCTTAATTTTAGTATATATAATATTTTATAGTGGTGATAAAAAAGTATTTATGGTTATAAAGTGTATTAGAAAAATAAATTATTTTTTATCATGGTATCTTATTTAGAATTTTTAGTAAGGAAATTTTAACCAGAAATGCCTACGGAACACCGTAATAGTGCTTGTGTGTATAGTAGATAAATCTAATAAATAATTTTAAAAAACACTATAAGTAATTTTTTTGTTGATATAAAGTTTCCCCAGAATTTTATAGATAAATATAACATATTATGGATATTTGAAATGTTTATATTCAAATTATGCTTCTATTATGCTATTTTAAAAGTCAAATTAAATGAATAGTTCCAAAAATGACATTAATGATATTTAATAATAATAAAAATTGTATAAATGATTTAAAATTCATAAAAAACCAATAATCATTTAATTTATTGTGAAATGTATTAAAATATCATAAATTTTCCAATTTTCAGCATCTTCTCCTTTTATAATAACTTCCACAACCCCTAAAGAGTAAAATAATTTATTTTATTGTAACTATCAAATGGTTTAATGGGTTTTAAAAGTAAAATATAAGGGTAAAAACATAACCAAAACTTATAAAAATTTCATTATATGAGAGTATAACAACCATGATATTTATTATAAATTAATCCATGATTTGTTATATAAGATTAAATTAAATAAAACTCGGATGATTGATAAGTCTAGTGTATTTTTGAATTAGGTACATTACATAACAGCATCAAATAGGGAATACATCATATTTATTTAAAATTTTCTTAACATGATCTTATTATTCCTTCTTACCAAACACTACATGGGATTACCTAGGGACATACATAAGAAATAGGTGAGCTATAAATCCCAATAAGTGAAAAAACATTACATAACGTGAACAAAGTAATACATGTTAGACAATAGGCATACAAATTGGATATAAAAGACATGGGAATCATAAACATGAAAAATGAGGCATGATATATCATGATGACATAAAGGAAACATTATAACTGTTGTGACAACTAAAAATACTGCATCATAAACATTATTCAAGGCGAAATTCTAGTACATCATTATGGAAAAAGTGACATAAAGGAATCAAGTTTATTCCCTATCATCAGATGATTTATCATGAGTATAAACATTACCCAATGCATGGGATCACTATATAATTATGGTTACACCCATCACATTCATTTCATTCTCATTCATAAGTTCCCAAATACATCATACAACATAGATTCCTTCATCATCATATTTTATTCCACAATCATTTATTTTGGAATAATTACTTGTAATTACCAAGTCAATGAAGTATAATTGTATTATGTTGAACACCCTTGATATTAAATGGGTATGGTATTCAATACACAATCATTTTGGCATGAAAAATCATGGTGGAATTTTAGTAGCATAATAGTATCATGAAAAATTTCATAAAATGCGTTAATGAGGGAAAAAGGGGTCTATCATTATTTGAAAATAAAATTAGTAGGAATAAAGAAAATAGAAATACATATCCCAACATTAGTAATTAGAAATATAAGGAATAATATAATAAAGAAACTTTAATAAAGAGGATAATGAGAGGATCCCTAACTTGAGTGTGTGACTCCAAATTCTTGGGAGATGCTTTATGAGATCTTGGAGGAACCTTATGAGGATTATATAAAGGTGAGTTCATAGTAATTATATTCTCCATATATTTTTGAGTTAAGGTAAATGGGATATTGATTGGTTTTATATAGGTAATGAGTGGGTAATTCATAATTATTTCTCAAATTAAGGTTTTTTACTCTATATAATAAAATAAGAAAAAACACAAATATTCCCATGGTTTTTTTCATAGATTCTAAAAAAGGGGAGTGGTTTTCATTATTTTAGAAGGAAAATTTCTGAACATAATAAAATAATACACTTTCTTATGTGGAAGTGAGTCATACTATTAATGAAATGATTTAAAAACTTTAAAATATAATAAGTGCTTTGGAGGATTCATAAAGGATTTATAAAATTAATCAAATAAACATGAAATCACATTATTTTAATGTGAAAACATATATTTGGTCATGGATACCATTTATATTATTTATTACATCACTTTTGGGTTAATATTATGTAATAATAAACACCATATATTTATACCGTATTTAAGTTTTACGTGAAATTTTGAAAATCTCAAAAAAATTATGAAAAGATAACCTTTGGATAATTTTGAAATTATTATTCCTAAAATAATTTTCATTTTATCAGAATAATTTTAATATGTGAATTTTAAATTTTAAAATACTAAACTGTATTTATTGATAAAAGCTAGGTTTTTTACAATAACATATTTCAAACCTGTATAAAAATTACATTTGACTTAACGAAATTTATATGATAATTTATATTTAATAAAAATATTTAATAATAATATTTTATTAAAATACTATTTATTTATAAAATCCACTAATTCATCAAAATAAATTTCTTAATTTAAATTAGATACTAATTAAAAATACAATTTGTTTTTTTGTATAAAAATCAAAATCATATATAAAGTAACGATAAGAAAAAAATATGAACATTATTATATTGAAAATAAAATACTATTATTATTATTATGGTCTTGATACATATCCCTTTTACATGCCTTAAAATTCCCTAAGGTTATGGTTCCATATGTTGATACTTTCATGGTGTGGTTTGGCGTACATGGTTTGGTCCATGAAATCTATGAGCTTGAACTTCTCCCATAAATGGATTCACTCTTACTTAAGTTATTAGATCTCAACTTGGGAGTGTTCAAGGGAAAATCTCACTGATGTTATATCTATCAAATTCACTGATAAATGGGATTCATATGGTGAGATCCTACTAGTTGTGGTCATAACTTCATTTTTCTATTTCAATTGGATTTGTTAAAGACTTGTATTTATACTAATCATGTTATCATAGTTCAAAGGTTATATTATCAATATCTATTCTAATTAACAATAATTTAAATTTGATAGCATATAGTAAAAACAAATAAGTGCATGTGTTTTATATAACTATATTACATAAAAATACATTGAATTAAATCATAAGGGGAATTTTATTTATATTAGTCTAGGTTGTTAGAATATCCCCCTTTATAAATTTCTCCCTATAAATTTCATTTCCAGCACTAAAAAATGAGGTTAACTCTGGTTCCCTTGTCTCTTCTTAAAGCATTTGGTTTCTCCACAACATCTTGACTAGGTTCATTTTATTATTTCATAAACCATTGTCTCTACAATCTATGATCTTCACTAGAATCTATTTATAGGAAAGATCATTCTCTAATGGTACCACATATTGATTGAGTAAATGTGAGAATTCTGGTATGTACTTCATTATATTGGGATCCATAGAATACGTCATGTAATTGAGATAGGTTAGGTGGGAGTTCTAGTCAATAAGCCACCACTCTGAGGCAATCAAAGATCTCAAATGGGTTAATGTATCTTGCACTAAGATTTCACTTATTCACAAACATCTTGAATTTATTCCATGTAGATATATAGAGGAATACAACATCTCCAATATCAAACTCGAGGTCTCATCGATGATTGTCATCGTATCACTTCTGTTGAATCTGAGAACACTTCATGGGTTGTTTAATGGTCTTAACCTTTTCCACCATTTCCTCAACTATTTTAGGACCAAGTAGTTTTAGTTCTCCAAATTCATCCCGGCATGCAATTATTCTGCACCTCTTCCCATAAAGGGTTTCATAAGGATCCATTTATATGCTTGAGTGGAAACTGTTATTTTATGATAACTCAACCAGAGGAAGATGTTCATCACATCCTCCATTGAGGTCAATTTATCAACTCTCAACATTTCTTTTAGTGTCTATATTTTCCACTCAGATTGGCCATTAGTTTGAGGGTGATAAGATGTGATGAATTTCAACTCAATATTTAGAGCATGTTAGAGACACTTAAAGAACATTAAGGTAAATATTAGATCTCAATCGGATATAATTGATAGTGATGTTCCATGCAGCCTCACCACTTCTCTAATGTATATCCTTTTAATTTGATTGAGTGAGAAGTCATCTCGAATTGTAATGAAGTGAGTAGTCCTTATAAGATGATCCACCACAACCCAGATAATATTTTTTCCTCTTGATGTCTTCAAAATACAAGGTAAAAAGTATATAGTGATTTTTTCCCATTTCCATATATGTATGGGTAATGGTTACATCATCCCCTTGAATTTTTTCCTTTATTCCTTTACATTTTGACATATAATACATCTTGTTGTATATTATGTGATTTACTTCTTCCTATAATCCCACAAATAGTTCTCCTGGAGATCTTAATACATCTTTTTTCTTCCTAGATGAATGGATAAAGTTAAACCATATGCATCATCCAATAGCTCCTTCTTTAACTTAGGATTTGATGGTATACATAGTAATAAACCAAATCATACAACTCTTTCATTAACATTAAACTCTTAGGATTTTTTATTTCATGTAGTTTCCAATTTCTTTTTATTTACCACATAATCTTTTTGAGCATCATTTATTTTCTCCCAAAGGGATAGTTGATAAATCATTTGTGAAAGGATTGTTGATGTTCCTTTCTTTGTGATTCTCATGTCCATACTTTTCAAATCTAAGAAGACCAGATCCCTCTTAATTCTCTTCAATGATATAATTTCTGAATCCTTTATACTAAGATTTTCATTCAAATTATTCACTTTCCCATGATGGTAGTTAATTGAGTAGTCATATTTCTTGACCTTCTGTAACAATCTTCATTGGAGAAATTTCATCTCATTCTGTGTGAATATATACTTGTTTATTTTATGATCACCCAAAGAGATAATTCTACCATTATTTTCAAATATAAGATCATTTCATCTAAATCTAAATCATGAATTGGGTATTTATGTTCATGAACTTTAAACTTCCTTGAAGCATCGGCTATCACTTTGTCATTTTTCATTAACACACATCCCAATCCCTTCTTCTAAGAATCACGGAAGACCACGAAAACTTATCCACTGGTGGTTTTTGTGAGTATAGGTGCAGTGATAATATTGTTTTTCAACTCCTTGAATCTATCTTAACATTCATCATTCTAAGAAAACTTGACTCCCTTCTGAGTTTCCTTAGTTATATGGTTTTACAATTATGATACATTTCTCACAAATCAATAATAGTACACAGCTAATCCAAGTAAAAAATGTATATATGTCATACATGTTGACATCAATCATCCTTCAATTACTTCTATAATTGAAGGGTTTGCATATATTTCATTACTTGTGATGTTATTCCCCAAGAATGATACATCCTTCAACCAGAACTCACATTTACTATAATTTTCATAAATATTATCCTTTCTCAAGGTCTTTAGCATAGTTTTTAGATGCTCCTCATGATCCTCCATTAATTTTTATTATATTAGAATATCATCTATAATGACTATCACAATTTTTTCAATGAAATGCCTAAATACTCTATTCTTTATGTCCATGAATATTTCTAGAGTATTAGTGTGTTTGAATGAAATTACTATGAACTCATAGTGCCCAATCCTTGTACAAAAAACAGTCTTAGTGATATCCTCTTTATTCACCCTAACTTGGTAATATTTCGACCGCAGATCCACTTTGTAGATGTATTGTTCTCCACATATATGATCGAACAAGTCAGCAATCTTTGGGAGAGGATAATTTTTCTTTATTGTGATCTTGATGAGTTCCTGATAATCAATTTATAAGCGCATAGACCCAACATTCTTTTTGATGAAGAATACTAGTTTTCCCTATGGTGAATCACTTGGGTGTATAAAACCGTTATCTAGATTCTCTTGTAGTTTTTAGTTCAGATCCTCAAGTTTCACAACATCAATTATATATGGATTCTTGGATAATGGTAACACCCCAAGTATAAGCTTGATTAAAATTCAACATCTTGGCTAGGTGAAAGACCAAAAAATTCTTCAGGAAACACAATAGTGTATTCCTTCACAATAGGCATGTCTTTAAGGATGATCATTTCCTTAGACTCAATTATTTGAGCTAAATATTTTTGCTCTAATGGAAATAATATACATTATTGAGATGTTGGTGCTAAATAAGATCCATCCTCCTCCTTACACTTGTATAGAATCGGGGGTCGATTCATGATATAGAGGGTGATTTACTTATCACTTCAATTTATATTGGATCTATATAGGGAAATCCAATGCATACCTATAATTGCATCAAATTCCCTCAAAGGGAGAATGACAAGGTTCCCTAAGAAGTTCATCCTCCAAATTTTGATGGGTGGGGGGTTATATACTTGGGATACAATAATTATCCCATTTTTGTTTTAACCAACAACTCTACTTCCATGATTTATGGTGGTGTTTGAATATTTATACTAAACATTTATTAGACGAAGTAATATATTTTACCGAAATAAAAAGGTAAGATTTTTATTATTGAATGAATAACTAGTTTATCTATTACCACTACATTTTTGGTAACCACCATAGTGGTTTTGATGGAAAAATCTCACCATTACTACCTTGGAGGTTGTTGGTTGTCTTTGAAACCCATTATCTTAGTGCATTAGTTTGAAAAGTTTCATAGTTCCTTACAGTTGAATAAATGAACAATGCGATGAGAGTTGATTAAATTATTCCTTTCCATTAATGAATTAGTGGGATTATTCTGTCAGTAATCACTAGCTAGGTATCCTTCCTTCCCACTCATAAAGCACTTCCTATTCCCCCTTAGGGAATTTTTGGGGTTCTTTCCTCGCCTTTGATAAGTGGGATGTTAAAATTTATTGGCACTATTAGATTTTTCCATTGGATCACTAAAATTAAAGTACACATTCCTATTTTTATCCCTATGATAACCTTGAGATTCACTGATCTCTATTTTTAATTTAATGGAACATTAGAATATTTCCTCATAACTATCAAAGTCTCTGATTTCTAGGGCTTTTCTTATACAAGGTTTTATCCCAACAAATAAGTGTTCAACATTTCACTCAGGGTTAATGAAAAAATATAAGCTATATCTTGAAATTATTTTGAAGTTTTTCTCATATGCCCTGATAGATTTGTCATATTTTTTCTTAAAGTAAAGGAAATCCATTTATATTTTAATTCACAGAGTGTGATGAAAATATTTACCAAAAAATATTTTTTGGATTTCCCTCAATCCCATTGCTCTGATTTCTTCCTAAAGCTTTGTATTTTTGATCAATTTCCACCACAAATTAGCTTCTCCCTCCATATGATAAACAACCAGTTTAACCTTCTCTTGCTCAGAACATTTAAGGAAGAAAAAGAACATCATAATGGAGTTGATCCATTGTTCCAGGATTAAGGGATTATATGATCAATTGAAATTAATAGGCCTTTGTCACATAAAGCCCTAAATTATAGCTTGTTATTACTTATGTTAATTTGGGTGCTCCACCTGACCTTTGTTTCTATTTAGAACTTTAGTCATTTGAGAGAGTATCATCACAATGTTTTCAATCCCCTCTCTCATCGGGTTGGGAATATTTTTGGGGCACTCATCACATTTCCCACCACATTGGTTGTTTAACCAATTACTTCTATTTGTGTCCATCATCTAGAATAAAAATAAAAATTTTGGATGAATATTTTTAAACTCTTAAATGAATGACTAGGAATCAAATGAAATTGAAGGGAAAACAAATAAATTACATTTATTTCATTAAATTATGAATTTATAGGCATAAATATATGTTATCCATTATCTATTTCCTAACATATACTCTTATATGATTTTTTGTTCCCTTAAAAATGGTTCATAATTAAATTATGAATTTTCCAAAGAATATCCCTTGGGAATTCCAAACTTGGTGTTCCACAAGGCTCATTATCATGCATCAGTTCTTGGTCAAGTCTATCTTAACACAGTGTTGTCCAGTTTTACCCCTATGTACATCTATTCCAGAGTCACATACATGTGTAGTGTTCATACAAGGATGTATATTCTTAATAAACCACTAATTCTATACTTACCAATATTTAGGGAGGTTTTCTTATACATAGTTTTATCCCTATGACTGCAAATCATTTTTTTTCTTCATTTTCTAAAGGCCGGTTTGAGGGTTGCTGGTACCCATTATAGGAATTAACCACATCCACACACCATGTCAAAACATCCAACTCCAATTCGAAATTCAAATTTTCAAAACCAAAATCAACGTGATAGGCCCTTGAGCCGTGTACCTGCCAACGTACCACACACCAATCATTGCACCTTCTGCGTACCTACCAACAAGCGATGCCTCGGTCCGTGATCCATCACCACGCACCACCATTCACAGTAGGAAGATGGCGGAACCCAGTCGTTGTCGTAGCCGAAGCACTTTCCCTTGAGATGCAATTACCACCATCATCGTAGAACCATCCCGCACGGAAACAAATTCATACAAACTAGGCAAAAATCCATAACAATCCATAAAATTCATCAAACCCTCACATAGAAAATTCAAGGAGTGAAAGAGAAAAAACCAGGCATGCCTCCGACGAAGCACCGTCGCCAAATCAAACTCGCCGGTGCAGAAATCGCCATCCTCATCGAAGCACCGTCGCCAAATCAAACTCACCAGTGTAGAAAATGCCATCCCAGAAACCATCCAAAAATAAATCTTGACAAAACAAACATCAAAATAACATCACCAGATCTCTGATAGACAGCATCCCGGACGAAATACCAGGAGAAAATCTCGTCGCCACCTTCAGATCTGCACCCAAAGGCCAGATCAACCTTAATCTCTCACGGACTGCACTGAAATTAATAGAAACCCCATATCACAACACCTGAAACCCACACTCTGGACCAGCATATTTCCACCTTAGGAAACCCTAGCCGGATCCGAAGCTAGAGTGGAGATAATGTCGCATAGAGATGCAAATTTCCAAGGATGTTGATGAGCATGTGCAACGTTGATACTGGGAGAGAGCACATCGCAAGTGCCCCGATGAGAGAGACAGGAGGAGATCAGCCAATGGGAGAGCAGAAGGCGGTGATGGGTGGAAAACCTAGACACAGAGCCCCTTACGGGATTATCACTATGGATTTATATAGAGTTTTCAAATCCTAATACCAAAAATAACAAATCTTTTCCATTGATACCAACTATTTCAACCCTTATCTTTATTAAACATTAATTCATGATTTATTACAAAAGTTTACACTTAATAAAACCAAACAGATCGATAAGTCTAGTGGATTTTAAAATTAGGTACATTACATAACAACTTAAAATAAGAAATAAATCATCTTTATTGAAAACTTACTTAACATAATCATATTATTATTTCATACTTAACACTGCATGGGATATCTTAGAGACATACATAAGAAAGATGTGAGATATAGAGCCTAGTAAGGGAACAAAAATGGCATAACATTAATAAATTAATACATGTAAGATAATAGTAATATCAATGGGGAATAAAAGTTATGATAATCATAAACATGGATAGTGAGGTATGATATAGCATGATAACATAAAGGAAACGTGGGAAATGTGGAAACAACTTAAACACTACATCATAAAAATAGGTCAAGGATAACTTCCAAGACATCAAGATGGACAAATTACCATAAAGGAATTAGGTTTAATCCTTAACCCAACATGATGTCTCATGAGACTAAAGATTACCCAATTCATTAGAGTGTTATATAATTCTAAGCACACACATCACTTTCATTTCATTCTCATGGTTAAGTGTGCCACATAGATCATACAACATGGATTCATTGATCATCATATTTTATTCCATGATCAAAGAGTGTAGAATAAATTCAAGTATGTACCATGTCAATATGTATAAGTGTATTAAGGTGAATATCATTTATTGTAAATGGGTATAGTATTCACTACAAAATCATTTTGGCATGGAAAATCGTAGTGAAATTTCGGCCGAATAATGGTGTTAGTTGAAAATTCATAAAATCAGTTGATGAGAGTGAAATTGTTTTTAGGGCCTTGTAATTGTCTCTAAGCCTTCAGTCCTTGCAAGGGTTCAACCTCACCCCTTGAAAGGTGGATTATCAAAAATAATAAAAAATGAAGGCCTATGGGCCATTCCGACTGAGAGTGAAAGTGTTTTTCAAAAAATTGAAAATAAAATGGGTAGTAATAAGTATATGGAAATACATATCCCAATATTATGAATTATAAATATAAGGAATAATATAATAAATTAACTTTAAAAAAAATAAGAATGAGAGGATCCCTTAATTTAGTGTGTGACTTAACATGATTGGGAGGAGATTATTGAGGGCTTGGAGACACCTTTAAATGAATATAGAGAGAAAAGGGATGAGTAAGGACATGATACAAGGATTATGAGTTAATATAAACGGGGTCTTGGGTGGGTTTATATAGGAAATAAGTGGGGAATTATTTATTATTTCTCAAACATTGGTTTTGGACTCTATATAATAAAACAACAATAACCAAAACCCTTTACATGATTTTGCCCATGGTTTCTTCCAAAGGGGATTGCTTGTCATTGTTTTTTAGGGCCAATTTCAAAACATAATAAAATAATACACATTCTTATGTGCAAGTGATCCATACTCTTAAAGATATAATTTTAAAACCTTAAAATATAATAATGGTATTAGAGGATTCATAATATATTTATAAAATAAATAAAATAAAAATAAAATAACATTATTTTAAATGGATAATATATATTTGTTAGTTTATACCCTTTACAGTATTTATTAAATCACTTTTGGGTCATTATGATGTCATAATACATACAGTATATTTGTATCGTATTTAATTTTTACATGATAATTTTACTATCTCAAAAAATTATGCTATATTTACCTTTGGATAATTTTTATGTTCTCATTCCAAAAATAATATCTAATTTTTCAAAATATTTTACTAAACTTTCGCTTTTAAATTAAGAATCAGCATTTTTTTAGAAATGTTGGGTTTCTTGAAAATAATAGTTTTAAAACCTTATAAAAATTACATTTCACATCATCTAAATTATATGATATTTTATATTTAATAAAAATTGTTTAATAGTAATATTTTATTAAAATATTCTTTATATCAAAAATTCATTAATTCATTAAAAATACATAATTGAAATTGAATAGTAATTGAAATTAAAATTTATGTTTTATTATATATAAAAATCATTTATAAAGTAATGATAAGAAGAAAATATGAAAATTATTCTATTGAAAATAAAATATACATATTAATATTATTATGATATTGATACATATCCATTTAAGACACCAAAAAACGCCTTAAGGGTAAGTTGCACGATGGTGAGACTTTTATAGAATGGTTCGGTGTACATGGTTTGGGTCATGATCTTGATGAGCTTGAACTTTTATAACAAATAGATTCACTCATGCTTAATTTGTTTCATATCAGCTTGGGGTTGGCCAATTAAAAATATTAGTGATTCTACCTCCCTTGGAATCTCTGATAAATGGGCTTTATAGGGAATGATTCTGCTCGTTGAGGACATCACTTACGTTGTCTATGTCAATTGGATTTTTTAAAACCATATGTTAATAATAATATTGTGATCACTATTTAATATCTATATTATCAATGTTAATGATTTTGAATAGTCATTTAAATTTGATAGGATATAATAAAACCAAATAAGTGAATGTGTTTTCTATAACCATATTACATAATAATACATTTAATTAAATCATAAGGGGAATTTTATTTTTAACAGTTCGATTCTTTATAGAGAGTATATTGAACCATAATCAACTTATCATAAAATTATATAAATTTTTTGATATTTTTTCATAAAAAATATGTGATAATAATTTAATAATTTATGTAATTCCAATAGTAACCTTCACCTCAATTATAAAAGGAAACCTCCTCTTCTTTTTTCATCACACTTCATGAAAAAAAAATTTATAAAATATTGAAAAATAAATAAATAAATAACATCCCTTATCACATTATAGGGGTTTTATAGTGGGTATAATACAAACCTTATAGCTATTAAGGTGTAACATAAAGGATGTTTTCTGAATAAGAGGTATATCTTTTAACTGAATGCTTTAGTTTTATTTATTATAATACCACCTTAAATCATATTCAAATAAGATGAATTAATAATTACATTATTATAAGTATACTTATATATTTTTATTTTAATGAAATTCCTTATACACATATCTTATCCCATTAAATGGGAAACAAAATAGTCGTTTGTCTGTACGGTGGACTACCACCTTGTGAACAGATGTAATCCGTTTTTGATCTTCACATCTCCCAACTAGTAATAATGATGGATTTAATGTTTATATATAATATTAATGAAATATTTATCAATTATAAAAGAGAATATATTGATATATATTCTTACATATCCCTTTATTGAAAAATTATGACATAGTTTGTGCGCACATGTAGACTACCACCACCACGAAGCGATGTGATTTATTTTTCATCACCACATCTTTTTTATGATAAAAATAAGTTTATTTTAATATTTGATATTATTTTTATGATATATTTATATTTATAGAAAGATAAAATTAAACATACCTTCTTTCAATCATGATCATTGAAAAATGGAAAAATTACTTATGTGTGTGTATGACCTACCATCTTTATGATTATAACATAATTTACTATTCATATCCATAATTAATGATTGGTTTTAAAATTATAATTTTTGTATAAAAATGATAAATATTTCATTATTATTATTATTGAGATGATTTAATACTGATATTTTTTACCATATTAATCCTATAGAATCCATTTTGGACATATAAACTGAATCTCGTCAAAACATTTGGATTGGTCTTAATTGATTATATAATTGAATAAAAATTGGTAATAAATAAAATAAAATAAATAATAAACCTAAAATATAATATAATAAAATTAATAATTAACATCAGATTTTTTTGGTAAGATAATGAACATACATGAAAATTCATACTCAATGTAAGGGACACTTTACATTAAAAACCTCAATTTATATATTTTTAATATTTAGTTTATAAAAAAAATTCTTTCTTATATATATTACTAAAACCCTTTTATGAATTTTTTTTATGGGATTAAATGAATTATAAAATAAATTTTATGACTATTTTGTATTTATTTCAAATGTTTTCAAAATGAATCTTTTAACAGAATGTTTTGATAATATTTAAAAAAACAAATGGAAGTGACTATTTCAAAATATAAAACATGAATGGATTTTCCGACTATCATGACCATTATTTTATTTAATGATTCCTTTAGAATTTTACATAGTTTTTTTTAAATCATTTTATCAATGGATTTTTAATTTTAAGTTTCTAAATGGTATCAAAAGAATAGGGTATTTTTTTTATTTTATGTGAATACTGATAATTCTTATTCATTAAAAAGAATATTTTAATGATTTTGATTATTAAAATGAAATATTACATGTTTTTAATAAATTTTATCACCCATGAAATTTTTTTATCATTCGGTGAGCCTAGTATAACTCTGTAATTGGGTAATTAATATTTTTTCAAGAGAATTACATTTGAATTTAACCATAATTTTTAGTCCAGTTATATTATTTCTTGTAAAGGTTATATGAAGTTTATGTCCCAAGGAACTTATTTTAATTTTATATAATTGATAATTCATTTTCAAGTAAATTTTTTTATTTTAAAATTTGAGCAAATGATGTTTTGTTTTAAAGAATAGATTATGGACTTTCAGTTTAAAAAGGTATGTTTTTAAGAAAAAAAAATTTCCTAAGACCCTAGGTTTCATATAAATCCCTCATGATTCTGATTTTTTCCATTATGATTTTTTATAATGTTTTTTATGAAAAAAACGCAATTTAAAGATGATTTCAGGCATATGTAAATGATTATTTGAGCTCAAAGTTTATTATGTTAAATGAAAACTCTCTTATATGATATCGTGCATTTAAAATGGACTAGCAGGTTTTTTATTTATTTTTATATGTCTCTTACTGATATTTTTTCCAATCCCATATTTTAAAATGTTTTTTACAAGTATTATATATGGTTATAAACAAATAAGAAGTTTTGTTGAAAATTGAAATGATTTTTCTTACAATAAAACGTTTTTAATCAAAACATTTTGTATTGTGGGAAAAATGGTTACTAATAGAATTTTTTAAACTTATAATGTATGTGATTATTATGTGATATTTATGACCTAAGTCTCAAAAACCCTTACAATATCCTAAAAATTAAAGTAAGATAATTTTTAAAAAAAAATAAAATTATAGATTGTTTGTGTTTGAGTAATTATAGTTAGTATCAAAGGAATGGTTTAGATTACATTAGAGGTTAAGATTTTTTTGAGCATAAGTTTAAAGAATTTTATAAATCTAAAGGTTAGTATTTCAGGGATAATATTGGTTATTTTGGATAAATATAAATATTTTAATAGAGGATGGCATGGTTAATTATATCTTAGTGTTTGTATTCCATTTAAGATGATTTACTATGGTTTATTTTATATACTCATAATAACCTTTTTTTAGTAAATTTCTAAAACCAGTAGGAACGGAACATAAAATAGATTTGAAGGACAATGTGGTGGTCTTTTTAATAAGAAATTTAATGTAATGGGAGTTTTAGTGAAAAAAATTGTGATTATTCTTAAACATTTATCATGAGTTATGATTAATAACCTAAACCAATGTGAGTTTCCTATTCGAGAAAATATGGTAAAATGATGTTATAAGGATGTTCAAGTGATAAATATAACAAAGGTAAAAAAGATTCAACATCTTTAGTGTCAATAATGTGAGAATAATAATCTACGGAGATGCCTTGAATTAAATATAATTTCTTTATATGTTGTAATGGAGGGAATAAAGTAACAATATACCAAGGAAAAGGGAAGAGTTTAGTTTAAACCATAAAGGGGATAAATTTATTTCTAATTTATCAATTGAATAATTTAAATGTGGGGGTTATAATATTTAAGAAATTAAATGTCTTGGGATGAAAGCTCAAGAACTAGACTAGAAAGTCCGCATAGATAAATTTTTAGTAATGCATAATTCCATTACTATTGAATATGATGAAAATGTGATTGAAATTTGAAAGTTATGGATTCTATTTTGGATTCTATTTTTTATATTGATGAATCTTAGGACATTATTCATATTTTTTATTAAAGTAAGTAAGTATTAATGAATAATATTAAAAATCATTATAAACGGTTTAATAATGATGTTTAATGATCGATGTTTTTATGTATTGAGTTTTCAGAATATATTTTGTACTGTAATTTTTCAATGATATTTTGATATATTATAAATATTATGAGAATCATGAAACACCTAAGTATTATTCTATAGTATATTTTCTTTTTATAATTTTTATATAATTTTGAAATGTGTTATAGTTAAAGGGTGATAAATTTTAGATATATTTGTTTAAGGACATGTGATAGAGGGATAAATAAACATTTGGGTTAATATGTGTTTTATTTTAATAAAATAATATTCAAATAAGATTATTTTATTTTTTGGGAAAAAATATGTATAAATACCATAGTGGATAAATAGTGATTTGATTGTTAATGTTATATTTTAGGATATTCCTTAGTGTTTTGGGGAATTTATAGGCATTATAATAGTACGGTTTTTCTAAAAGGATAACTAGAATTATAGGCGACAACCTGTTGCAACTTACAAGGATATAGGTCATGAACCCACAATCGATGGAAAACAGGGGTGCAGGGCCTACCACAAGCCAATGTGAAGCCCTTGTAAGTATGATTTTTTATAGATAAAGATTATGTTTATTTTGGGAAAATATTTTATTTATATAGAAAATCATGGTATTGAAAATTGATTTGGTGATTAATTGATTAACATTATTTCAGAAGAAGATCACTACAATATTGGAGTATATTTTATAATTAAGGTGAGAAAAATATTATGGGATTTTATTTAATGAATAAAGGTTAAATTATTTATTGGAAGTGTATATGATATTAATGTGTCTCATGTTATTATCATATCTTGGATATTATATGATAATGGCATATACACTTTTGGTATGAGACTTAAAGATTGATTTATATTATTTGAAGATAAATGTAAAATTTTTCATGGAAGAATTTGTGATAAAACCATTATAATATTTTCATTTCAATCATAGTCAGGAATATTTTGAATAATTTTATGGTTGGCTATTTATCGAATGATATAAATTTAACCTTATGTGTAATTACTGAGGCTTTGAAGATTAACATTGTATTTATTAATATAAAGGTTTATTCATTATGGGAATTGTCTTCTACTAACCATTATTGGAATTGGTTAATTTATAAAGATATTAGTAATAGATTTTTATCCTGTTTTAGTTCTATGTGATCAGAATGAAGTTGGTTTTAGTGCTTATAGCATGAAAAAATCAACTAGAATTCCCATATTTAAAATAAAAAGATGATTTTTTGGCAGAAAGTGGTTAATGGGTGAAATTATACTTGTAAAGTACGTATATTTCCATATTTTATTGGTATAAATAGGTAAATTTGTTTCTCAACATTATTAAATGTATCATAAAATAAAAAATGATGTCTTCATTCATTCATTTCTAGTGAATTGATGGTCTTTCTACACCCTATTGATTTGTGGTTTTGTAGTCATTAACTTTCTCATTATCATTCACATTATCATGGTCAATGTTCTCTATCAATATCTATCATTATTTGGGAATTATTTTTTCATATATTTATATATTTTAACTTTACAATAATTTTATCATATTTTGAATTGTAGTATATGTTATTCAAGATAACCTTTAGATTTCATTTTCCCTCATTCGAAGAGGAATATTTATTTAAACTTTTTACAGTGTGGGATTTCAATAAAGGTATTTCTAAATATCAATCCCTTGATTACTGATCCCAAGTAAGAATTATGGTGATTTAATTTATTAAAGTGGTAAAATGTAGTATCTCATTATTTTAAAATAATACTATGTTCAGTAGCATGTACAACATGTAACATCCATGTTTGAACAAACCATATAATATTAGTACTTAAATGATATTTTTATAACATAGTTGTTAAATTTTTGGTTATGAATAAGATTAATTTCATTGTTAAATATATATAGATAGAAATATATAGGTCCTAATCAATAAAAAAATTAAATTTCCTGGAAAATAAGCACTAAATTCACCAATAATTTCATTTTAAGATTCAAAAATACGTTTTTGTGAAAATGTTAATTATTATTTTTATGTGATAATATTATAATTATTTTAACAAAAATTATCAATTAAATTATATAAAATGTATATAACTTTATAAATTATCATATCAAAATTATATTATGGTGAAATTTTTGAATTTTTCTAAAAAGATTTATTTTTCAGTGAATAATGAAAAAAACTCACTATTGGAAAACTATATTTTCATTTCATATAAAAATACAACTATTTACTAAATTTGATCTTAAATTAATATAATAAATATTTAATTAAAAATAATATAATTAATTATATTTGAATCATTATTATACTTGATTTTGGAATATGTTTATTTCTAGTCTTAAAAACACGTTTTCCAAAAAACTCTTTCATTATATTATATGAATTTATATTAAAAATGATTTCTTTAAATTAAAGAAATTTGTTAACAAAAAATTAATTCCATATTAAACTTTATAGGTTTAGATTTGGTAAATACCTCCCTTTTATGTTTGTTTAATATTAATAGTAACTATAGTGTAAGAACCCGGACCTTCTTCTCAAGTATGGGTTTTTCTTTTCCAGTGTTTTTGAGAAAAAGAGGATAATATAGAAATTTATGGAGTGTACACCATGTACTTAGGAGTACATTTCATGTACCCAGTTTCTATGGGTGATCGTGTACTAGATGTGTAACAGGTGAGTACATGGTCATGTTGGGTGACCTGAAGACTGCCTAAAGCGGGGCCTGGTAAAGGAATATACGCATCGTGTACTTTTAAAAGAAAATTCATGTACTTTTATTTTTATTTCTTAAATCAGACCAGGGTTGCTTGAAATTGGAAGAAACAATTTCTTCTCAACTCATCTTGTCCAGGAGCAACCATAGGGCATGATTCTTCTCTGAACTCTCGATTGACCGTCCGTTCTACGAATCAATTGCAGTAGATTGCATTAGAATCGCCACAGTGAGTTCTTCCTTCTTCTAGAGCCTCGTTCCTTGATTTCTCCTCTTTTGTGATATATCCTTGGTTGAATGTGTTTGTCGTTTTTGTAGATCTACGTCATTCTAGGCCGATTAAAGGGATGACGTTAGAGTATATCAATCGTACAACACCGATGTAGGTGGTTTGTGCCTTATTTAGTTAGTATTTTAATATTATGTGAAAAAATTCCCAATAACCTAGATTGGGGTATTGCGTGTTTAGAGAATTTAACCCTATTAATGTCTGTTATGCTTTGATTACTTGAGTTAGGGATCTTGTTTGTGAATAGGGTTGTTTTCCAGGTTAGGGATGTGTTTTCCCATATTTGATTTGATTTTGGTCATTCAGTCTATAATTTCCTAATAGGATGCTTTGTTTTCCATGCCTGGTGTTGTTAGGATGGAGTGATATTATCTGACATGCTTGTGTTATGATTTGTAGCTATTATCCAAGAAGTACTTTGTAGTTTACTTTGGCTGCTGAATATCATTGTGAAATATTTCTTTACACAGAGTTATGGGAACCTGGTGTAGTGATACTATATAGGGAATTAATGTTCAGGGCTTCCCCAAAGTGTCTGTTATACTTTTCACACTGTGATGCCACAGGGGGGATTGATGTTGAGTGCTCCCTCATAGTGTCTATAGATATCGTTATGAGACCATGGGGGAAATTCATGTTGAGTGCTTCCTCATAGACTCTATAGTTTATCGTTAAAAGACTATAAGGGTAATTTATGGTGAGTACTTCCTCAGAGAGTCTTTGTTTTCATGAGACCAAAGGGGTTATACTATGTGAGCTATCCAAGAGGTCGTTATATCTGTATGTCAGTTGAACCATAGGGGTTAGGCTGTGAGAACTTACCCATATGGTTACTCGAGATTGATTGGTTGAACAAGATGGGATAGGCTATGAGAACCTTCCCAGAGTGTTTCTTGGGAATGATTGGTTGAATAATTGATAAATGTAAATTAATGTAACTGAAACTATAGAACTATTTACTCTTGAGTACTTTCTTGTTTATTGGTTCATTTTTCTTATTTCCTATAATAGAAATTCACTGACTGTTAGGCATAAATCTTTGGGTGCTTGCCTATTGGGATTCGTCTCACACCTTGTTTGGGTCATGATTTTGGGTCCAAATAGATTATATTATTACAGGTATAGATAACGGAAAGCTCCCTTATACTTCAGGTACTTGAATTTTGCAGAGTTGGAGGGAATGGGATCAATCTGAGGCTTGCGATACTGAGGATTTGTTTACTTGTTTTCCTTTGTACTTTGTTTTAGTACTGTATTCTGACATTGTGACTTTTTTGGCTGATTTCCTAGATACTTGTGACATGAATCATTATTGATATATATATATATGATTCATTTGTATATTTACTTTCAATCTTCCATTGTTTACTGATGTATAGTATTATTACTGCTTCCAATTTTTTTTATCTGTTTATTTACACTGCATTACTCTACCAATGAGGGCATAGTTTCCCCACAATCACACTCAAGGCCCTCACTACTAATCAGCAGCCTCTGGCATTTGGGAAAATGTGCTTGAGGCCATCTGACCAACTAGGTATGGGGCACCTCTGGGAAGCACCCGGAACTGAGATGTTACAAAGCGGTATCATAGGATTTAATTTTTTCTTGACTTACTATTTGGATCCTATAAACAATGATAGAAAGGAATAGGTAGTTGGTAATAATTTGATCCTGGGAGTAGCTGACTCGTGTACAGGGAAAAGCTAATTTACCTCAATTATTGCACTTTTTTTGTTTTGTAATTATTACAGTTGATTTGATTTCATAGTTGGGTGATTCACATGTTTTTTCTGTTACCTTTGATATTATTGAGGTTCTATTTCTATTGAAACCTAATGAGATGAGGTTATGCCATCTCATGCATCATATAGGCACTTTCTAGGGATCACATGTCATGCATTCTTATCATTCCATTTAGGGTGCATTAATGATTTCATGTTGTTGTGATAGGTTTTGTGCTAAATATGCATGATGTTGGGATATATGCCTTTATAGAGTACCTGCTAGTTAATAGGGTATTGAATTGTGTAAGGTTTCATTTGGATGAATGCCAAACTTTGGTCCTTGAGGTGTTATGGGCCCTCACGAATCAGAATTTGGTGGATCATTGCACTGTTATACTTGTATATGACATGAATACGATGCCAAGATTTTATTCTCCGGGAGTATGGGCCCCCATGGATCAGAATTTGGCACTTAAGTGTTTGTTTTAGTGTTTTTATGGGTTACAGAGTAGTTTTTGAGGATTACTGTCTAGAAAACCCCATAATACATGGTATGTATTTATGAATACATTCCATGTATCCTTATGTTCGAGAAGGAAATATTTTCATTAAGTACATGTTGTGTAGTCTCTAACCATGTTCCGGTCTATGTGGGCAAAGACACGGGGTTGGGAAATCCATGGTGTAACACGTCGTGTATCAGACGTACATGTTGTGTTGTAAGGACCATGTGTCCAACCTTGTGACTAACGATACATATGGATGAAACTTATGTTATAAATTTTGTGCCCCGCTTAAACACATCGTGTATTTTAACCCATGTAACTGGTTGTGTGACTAACAACATAGGTTTGTGAAATCCGTCTATTACACACTGTGTCTGGCACAAACTTGTCGTTTAGGGTCAACTGTGTCCCCGACCATGTGGATAACGACAGAAATTGTTGAAACATAAGTGGTACATGCTATTTTTATGGAGAAAACTCTGTGTAGTCTTGTTCTAGGAGAACCATGTGGGTTATTCATGTGAGAGAACTCAGGAAGGGGGAAATGACTCAAGTATACGTAGTGACTTGGGAGAACATGTTGTGTGTATGGGGTGTTGCATGAATAGGGTTGGCAGGAGTACATGCCCATGTGAAGTCTTAAAAGAAAACATTGTGTAGGGGTCACACACTTCATGTATCCGTGTTTTAAAAAACTTGAATTTTTTTCTTCTACTACTCTTTTATTGAACTTCTAAGTTTCAGTCCTTGATAATCCTGAACTAAGTCATGCACTTGACCTTGAAGATTCAGGCCACTAAGACATCCTTCGGTTGTACGCATGATACAAGGCAACAACCAGAAACAAAAAATGGTAGATCAAAGACTACCAGCAGATCCTCCCATCATTCCTGTCATGGAACCAGCTGTTATTCCGGATATAGGTGTCGATACAAAGATCTGATAAGGCTTCATGAGGTTTATGCAGACCTTTCAAGGAGAACCACCTCTTGCCCTGTTTATAGATGAGTTGATGTAGGTTTTCCAGCAGCAGAATCCTCCCTCTTTCTCATGGGATGGAGGACCCTAGGCCACAGAGTCATGGTTAGAATCCATGCTATTAATATTTGAGCATTTGAAGATGCCTCTAGAGAGGGGAGTGAAGCTCACTACTTATACTCTTTAGGATTCAGACAAGAGATGGTGGGATGTGATATCATAGGAAGGTAGCCAATAGGTTATGTCTTGGGATGAGTTCTAGCGTACCTTCTATGATCATTTCTACCTAGAGACTTTAATGTCCGATCAAGCTCAATAGTTCATGAGTCTAGAGTAGGGTACTCATTTAGTCATGGAGTATTCTTCTCACTTCATAGAGTTACAGCACTTCACACCAATTCTATAGTGTGATGATTTATTTCTAGAAAGGATGTTTTAGGATGGTCTCAGGCGTGAAATCTGATCTCAGGTGAGCATCTTCAAGTTGACTACTATACCTTTAATATTCAACCAGGTGCTGATCACAGAGCACAACTTGACGGATTCTAGAGTTGTGGGTCAGGATGGTTCAGCATCCAGAGTTAGTGCTTCTCTATGTGATAGTAGGAAGCTCCGCATGGATTCTACGCATGGGGATATGAGTAGGTGAGATACACCTTTAGATAGCTAGGTGGAATGCTACTAGTGCAGGAACGGTGGGCATTCGAGGCCACAGTTCCTGAGAGACCCATTTGAGTGCTGATCTTGCAGAAATATGGGTCATCTTCAGCATTTCTATGAGTTTTTCTCACCAATAACTGGTGACAAAGGTTCTTCTGTGAATCCTCATTAAAAATACGGATCACTAGTTTCTCATCAGTCTGGGAATTGGAGTTCGTTTTTCCGTTCAGGATAAGGTGGAGGATGTGGTCATGGTATCCAGTCACCAAGATTTTTGTGACAACAGGGTGGATCAGCTCAGGGTGGTCGGAAGAGATCTCAGGGTCGCGATACAGGTCATAATTTCATAGTGGAGTAGACCCATTAGGAGTAGGATCTTAGACCCTCTATAGTTAGAGGTATGATTCTAGTTTCCTCAGTTTTAGATTCTTCACTTATAGATACACAAGCTTCCCATAGCTTCATATCTATTGCTATTTTGGAGAGGCTTGGGATCTATATCTTTACTTATGCAGATATATTGATTCTAGAAACTCTATTGGGGAGTATAACGTCTATTGTACGTCAGTGAAAGGAGTTCCCTCTTGAGGTTGGTGGGTGTCACTTCTCGTGGGACCTTTATATCTTAGAGATGATGGGCTATGACGTCATTTCGGGATGTATTGGTTAGTTCCTTCCCAGTATTTTGTTGATTTCTATCATCGTAGGGTTATTTTTATGTCACTAGAGTGAGGATCCTTTTTACGTTAGGTCGAATGGGATGTTTAGGTAAGTAGAACATGACCCAAGCATCATGGGTTGGGAGTTACAGCCCAGATTCCTAGTCTATATCTGGATGACCAGGGGACTTCATAGTTAGACTTTCCTCTAGTGGTCAATCATTTTAGGGATATCTTTCCAAAGGAATTTTCAGGTTTTAATTCAGAGCGAGATGTGGAAATTTCTTATTGAGAATGTTCCAGGAGTGGCACCGGTGTACTTTCCTCCTTATAGGATGGATACACCAAAGCTACAAGAGCTTAAGAAGCAGTTAGAGGAGTTACAGGAAAAGGGTTTCATATGACCCAACACTTCTCCTTGGGGTTTGCCTATCCTAATTGTGAAGAGGTTTAACGGTACCCTCATACTTTGTGTGGATTATCAGAAGCTAAACCTGTTGACGGTCAAGAACCGATATCCCTTTCCAAGGATTAATGATCTCTTTGATCAGCTTTGAGGAGCCCGGGAGTTCTCTAAGATTGACTTGAGATCTGTTTATCATGAATTACATGTTAGACCATTAGATATACCTATTACAGCCTTTTGGAGCAGGTATGGTCTATACGAGTATGTGGTTATTCCATTCGGTCTCACAAATGCACCTGCAGTTTTCATGGAACTGATGAACCGAGTGTTCCATCCATACTTTTATTCATTCGTGGTAGACTTCGTGGATGATATCTCGGTGTACTCTCACACTCCACATGACCATGCCACACATATTGATATCGTTTTGAGTACACTGAGAGAGCATCAGTTATATTTTAAGCTCTCAAAATTCCACTTTTGGATGGACCAGATTCAATTTTTTGGTCATGTTATCTCTGAGACAAGAGTATCAGTAGACCTAGAGAAATTTAGAAAAGTATTTTCCTAGGAGAATCTGAATAATGTCTTTGAGGTACAATTTTTTTTAGGTCTGGTTGGATACTACAGACGTTTCATACAGGAATTTTCATGCTTAGCAGTGCCATTGATGGTCCTAACTAAGAAGGGTGTGATGTACTTGTGGTCAGATTCTTGTGAGTCATCCTTTCAGGAGCTGAAAGGGAGGTTGGATTCAGTTCCTATACTATTTTTTCCATAGTCGGGCAAGAGATATATAGTTTAATAGGATTCATCAGGTGTCGGGCTGGGAGTAGTGATTATGTAGGGAGAAGGAGTCATTGCATATGGGTCTCGGTAGTTGAGCCCACATGAGAAGAATCACCCGACGCACGATCTTGAGTTGGTTGCAGTTGTTCATGCCTTATGTTGTTGGAGATATTATTTTTTGGGAGAGAATTTTTTGGTTTTCACTGACCACAAAATTCTCAAGTGTATATTCACTCAGTATGATCTGAATTTAAGATAAAAAGGTGAGTTGAATACCTTCAGTCCTTTGATTTTGAGCTTTCTTATATGCCTGGGAAAGGAAACATAGTGGATGATCCATTGAGCAGGAGGATGCATATATAGGTATTACAAGAGTCTAGTAGTGAGTGGAAGCTTATGGCTATGTTCTTTCAGATTCATTTGGAGGTGTTTGATAGACAGGGGCTAACATTTCTTTCTTCTATAGATATTACCTCTACTCTACTTGATCGAGTGCGAAAGAGGCAGCTATCAGATTCTGAAGGCCTAGTCATACAGGAGAGTGTGTTAGGAGAGGACCCTATTTCTGGATGGATAGTAGGTGAGGATTATATTTTGTGATTTCATGTATATGAATGGGTGTCAGCAGACATATGCGACAAGATGATGTCGGATTTTCATTCCTTAGTTCGGGAAGTTCATCTTGGTGTCACTAATATGTATCGATATCTACACTATTAGTATTGGTGGCCAGGTATGAAGAGATATGTTTCTGGTTTTTTCATGAGGTGTTCCGCTTGTTAGCAGGTGAAGGCGGAGCATTAGTGACTAGCAGGGCTTTTACAACAGTTACCCATTCTCGAGTGGAAGTGTAATGATGTTGTGATGGAATTTTTGATAGTTTTACCAAGATCGCCTTGAGAAAATGATGTAGTTTGGGTTTTCATTGACTGACTCATGAAGGTTTCTCACTTCTTGTCGATCAAGGAGACCTCCAGTGTAAATGAGCTAGGAAGGTTGTACATTCATGAGATTTTTCGCTTATATGGGGTTCCACACTCCATAATTTTAGATAGGGAGGCCCATTTTACATCTCGGGTCTGGTAAGGACTATAGAGGGCATTGGGTATATAGGTACTTCTAAGTACAGCTTACTATCCTCAGACAAATGGCCAGTCCGAGCATATGATTCAGGTGCTGGAGTGCATGCTTCAAGCATGTGTCCTAGATTTTTGAAGTTCTTGGGAGAATCACATAACTCTTGTGGAGTTTTCCTACAATAATAGTTTTCAAGCAACTATTTAGATGGAAACTTATAAGGCTTTGTATGGTAGGCCATTCTGATCGCCCTTATATTGGCTGGAGGTAGGAGAGGCAGCTATGTTGGGACCTCGTCTTGTTCATGAGACCATAGAGTAGGTGGAGTTGATTCAGAAGAGGATGGATATTGCACAGTCATGATAGAATTATTATTCCAATCGACGTAGACGACCTCTATATTTCAAGGTAAAATATCAGGGTTTTTTAAAGTGTCGCACTAAGGTTAGGACGCATGAGGATTAGGAGACAGGGAAAGATTTCACCAAGATATGTTGGACCATTTTAGGTTTTGGAGAGATCTGGGCTGGTTGCCAGTCGATTACAGTTACCTCAGAGGTACTGGGCTATGCATGACGGCTTCTACATTTCTCATCTATGGCGTTACTTCTTAGACTTGTCTCATGTCTTTCAACATGAGGATGTTGAGCTAGAGGTGGACGCATCGTTCGAAAAGCATCCTCTCTAGATTTTTTATCATAGTACAAAGGTTCTCTATGGTTGGTATGTTCCTCTGATACAAGTTATATGGCAGCATGGGTGAGTACAGGATGAGACTTGGGAGAGGGAGGCCAACGTACGATCGTAGTGGAGGGAGTTGTTTGATGATTCTTCTTCTACATCTCCATGCTAGGAAAATTTGGGGACGAATTTATTTAAGGCGGAATTTTGTAAGAACCTATACCTTCTTCTCAGGTACGGGTTTTTCTTTTTTGGTGTTTTTGAGAAAAATAAGCAAATCTGTAAATTTAAGGAGTTCATGCCATGTACTTAAGAGTACACGTCATGTACCCGGTTGTCGTGGGTGACTCTATACAGGCTGTGTAACAGCCGAGTACATGGTTATGTGGGGTGACCTGGAGACTGCCTAAAGTGGGGCCTAGTAAAGGCGCATACACGTCAATTACATTTAAAAGTCACACCATGTACTTTTCTTTTTATTTGTTAAATCAGAACAGGGTCGCATCTAATTGGTAGAAACACCTTCTTCTCGACTCGTCTCCTCTAGTAGCGGCCCTAGGGTGCGATTCTTCTTTGATCCCCTGATCGACTGTCTGTTCTCCAAATCAACCTATATTGATTACATTGAAATCTCCATAGTGAGTTCTTCCTTCTTCTAGATCCTCATTCCTTTATTTATCTTATTTTCTGATATATCATTGGTTAAACATTTTAGACATTTTTTTAGATCTACGTCGTTCTAGGCCGATTCAAGGGTCGATGTCGAAGTATATCGATTATATAATGCTGAGGTAGGTGGTTTGTGTCTTTAGAAGTTAGTCTTTGAATATTATGTGCAAAGGTTCTCAATACCCTAGATTGGGGTATTGAGTGTTTATGGAATTTAACCCTGTTAATTATTTATATGCTTTAATTACTTGATTTAGGGAACTTATTTAAGAATAAGGTTATTTTCCATGCTATGGATATATATTCCCATGTTTGATTTGATTTTGGTCTTTAGGTCTATAATTTCCTATTAGACTGATTTGTTTTCCATTCCTAGTGTTGTTATGATGGAGTGATATTATATAGCATGCTTGTGTTATGCTTTGTAGCTATTAGGCAAGTAGTGCTTTGTGGTTTACTTTCACTGCTGAATATCGTTGTGCATGATTACTTTACACAGGGTTGTGGGAACCTGGTGTAGTGATACTATAGGGGGAATTGACATCGAGGGCTTCCCTAGAGTGTTTTTTATACTTTTCACTCTCCAAGACCATAAGGGTGATTGACATTGAGTGCTCCCTCAGAGTTTCTATAGATATCGTTACGAGACCACAGGGGGAATTGACATTGAGTGCTTCCTTAGAGAGTCTGTAGTTTGTTGTAAAAAGAATATAGGGGGAATTAACGGTGATTGATTCCTCTTATATTCTTTATTTTCATGAGACCAAAGGGGTTAGATCGTGTGAGCTACCCAAGAGGTCGTTATATCCTTGTATTATTTGAACCAGAGGGGTTAGGCTGTGAGAACTTACCCAGAGGGTTACTTTAGATTGATAGGTTAAACCAGAGGGGATAGGCTGTGAGAACCTTCCCAAAGGGTTTCTTTTGAATGACTGGTTGAATAATTGATAAATTTAAATGAATGTAATTGAAACTATAGGACTGTTTACTTTTTAGTACTTCTTTGTTTATTGATTCATTTTTCTTATTTCCTTCCATATAAATTCACTGACTATTAGGCATAGATATTTGGGTGGTTACCTATTGGGATTCGTCTCACACCCTGTTTGGGTCATGCTTTTGGTCCCAAACAGATTATATTGTTGCATTTATAGATAAGGGAAAGCTCCCTTTTACTTTAGGTACTTGACTATTGTGGATCTAGAGATCATGGGACCAAGCTGAGGCTTGCGATGTTGAGGAGTTATTTACTTGTTTTCCTTTGTACTTTGGTTTTGAACTATATTCCAGCATTTTGACTTGTTTGGATGCTTTCCTAGATACTAGTAACAGGAATCATTATTGATATATATATATATATTAGTTTTCTATTTACCTTCAGTCTTCCTCTATTTTTTGATGTATGGTATTATTACTGCTTTCGCTATTGTTATCTGTTTATTTCCACTGCATTACTCTTCCAATGAGGGCATATTTTTTCCACTATCACACCCATGGTCCTCACTGCTAGTAGGTAGCCTCTATAATTTGGGGAAATTTGATTCAAGCCATGTGACCAACTGGGTGCGGGGCACCTCAGTGTGGCACCCAGAACCAGGACGTTACATATAGTAAATATTTTCATCTCGATATGGGTAAATAGGATAGCTAAGTTTAAAAACAATATGATAAAAACTAACAATAATCCTAAAACATACCATTATGAAATAATATGAGTCGGGTTATAAAATAATCTTCCATAATTTTAATTTAAGGAAATATTTTTCAATTTTTATATGAAAATGACATATATTATTTTAACTAAATATAAAGTCAAAAATATCACTCTCTTGCCTTTAATATATATAAATTTTTTTGATAGGGATAAAAACACTTATGTTATATTATAAATTTTTATTTATAATATATATTATTTTTTATCATGGTAATTTCTTTTTAATTTTTAATAATTAAATTATTATCTTAAAATATTATACAATGTCAACATATTTCTTGTCCAAGAAGCAGAATAAAAAAGTAAATAGTTTTTCAAAACTATAAAAGTATTATTTTTTAGTGATTTAAAGTGTAAAACAATTTTATAGATAAATATAAAATATTGGGGATTTATTAAAGGTTTATATAAAAAATATTTTTTTGGTTATATTGTTTTAACAGTCAAATTAATTGAGTAGTTCTAAAAATGACAATAATGATATATTTTAGTAAATAATATTTTCGTAAATGTTTTATAATTCCAAAAAATCAAATAATCATCCATGTGAATGTGATATAGTTTAAAATATCATCCACAATCCATTTTTTATCCATTTTATTTTTATAGTAACTTTATTATCCCTCAAATAGTAAATAATACTTATTTCATAGTAATTTTGAAAAGGGATAACATAGAGTTACAACTAAAATATAAGGGTAAAAAACAATGGTATGTCCAAATTTTATTTAATGATATGATTTATACCCATAGTTATCTTATATTCTTATTACATCAATTTTATTCCAATTTTACTTGAAAATTTGTTTATATTAATTTAATATTTTATATAATTTCAAGAGTACCCCTCCCCTCACATATAAAAGGGAATCTCCATTCAACTTTTCTTAACACTAAAACAACCATTTGTTTTAACCAATACCTATAAAAATTCTTTACTTTTATCCCTTACCCAATTCTATAGGACTTATTTTTTCTCATAATACCAACCTTATAGGGTTTAATTTGTAACGTAATGGTGGTAGAACGAAGAAGAGGTATAGCTTGTAACCAAATATTTTAGTTTTCTGTCTTCTCCTAGCACCTTCAAATCCTCTTAAAACATGTTTAAAAATAATTATATTTGAAATACATACATGTTGTTATATTTATTTAACACCTTATATAAATCTCATCTACCATAAAATTGGAAAAAAACCATCATTGGTATGTACGGCGAACTACTACCTCGCGAATGGATGTAATTTTTTTTCACCTCCACCCCTCACTACTGGTTATAATTATTGATTTAATTTTTATATATGAAATTTATGAAATATATTTATTTTTTTATATATATTATATCATCTTAAATCTTAACTTTCCATCCATTGAAAGTTGTAACGTTGTTCATGTTGATGTGTGTACTAATAGCTCCACAAAGCGATGTTATTTATTTTTAATCACCACATAAAATTGATGATATATATAAGTTAATTTAAAGATATTATATTTTATTTATTAAAAAATTATCATTCATGAAATATAAAATAATGGTTACCTTTTCCATCATGATCAATGAAAATTGGACATGTTACTCATGCGTGCATATGACCTAGTATCTTTATTATTGTAACATAGTTTATTTTTCATAACCATCTTCCATGGATAGTTTTGAAAGTATAATTGATGCATAAAAATTAATATTATTTAATGATTAATATTTTTTATATTATTTAATTATTAAATCGTTTACCATTACAAGCTGATATAAGTCATTTTGGACATATGACTTGAATATCATCAAAACGTCCAATATAAAATTAATTTATTAAATATAACATTAAAAATAAATTAAAAGTAATAATCAAAATGAAAATTATCCTAAATAAAGTAAATAATTAGTGTAATTTTATTATTCATGAAGATACATAACGTACGTGATGAGTCAAACTTGAGGTAAGCAACGGTTTACTTTAAAAACCTTCGCAAAAATATCTTAAATAATTATTTCCTAAATATATTTTTTCAATATCCATATTCTAAAAAAAGTATTAAATATATTTTTATATGTTAATAAATTAATTATAAATTGAATTTTATATCTCTTTTAACATTAATTCACAGGTTTTAAAAAGGAATCTTTTTAAGGAATGTTTTGAATTTGTCTAAAAAAGGAAAAATTATTGTTCTATTTTAACATATACTGCATGAATAGATATTACCAAAATCATAACAATTATTTTAATTAAATATTAGATTAAAATTTTATATATTTACTTTAAATTAAAATAATTTTCTCTATATTTTGTGATGTTTTAGTTTTAAAAATGAATAAAAAAGTGTATTTTCATTATTTTTGTGAATATGGGAAATGATTATGGGTTAAAATATATATTTTTATGAGTATGATGATGTAAATAAATGATTATATGTTTTTTATATATTATATGTTCCATTGAAAATTTAATGATCAGTTTATCCCCATATAAATCTCTAATTCATTGGGTAATAATTACTTTTTCAAAGAATTATATTGGAAGTCGGACATAATGGTTATTCAAATTATAATGTATTTATGAATATTATTTCACAAGAAACCTCGATGAAATTTATATATTTTATAATTATTTTTAATGAAAATATTTTTATTTCAAAATTTACTCTAATGGTCTTTTGTTTAAAATGAAGTATTATTCCCATTCAGGGTAAAAAGGTGTGTTTTCAAAAAAAAATCATGGGAACTCATTTTCTCAAAGAAAACCTCATTATTTTGAATTTTTATTTATTATTTTTTTGAAGTACTTTATTAAAATATTAGGGTAGTAAAGACAATTTCATGTGTATATAAATTATTATTTGAGCTAAAAGTTTATTATGATAAATTAAGTCTCCCTTTTATAATTTCATGGTTTTAAAATTGACTAATAGTTTACTTCATTTCTTTTTATATCTCACTTAATAATATTTTTATGATCATCTCATGTTTTTAAATTCTATTCATATGGTTTAAGAGTGATTAGGAAAAATGATGAAGTCAAGTTTTAAATAATAAAAGTTTTTTCATAAAATGAAACATGTTTTATTCTGAAAGTTTTTTATTATGGGAAAAATAGATATTGAAATAACATTTCCAACTTGTATTTTACTGTTTTATTATGTAAGAGTTATAACCTAATTATATGAAATTATAAACCTAAAAATATCCTTGAAATTAAATGAAATGTCTTATTTTATAAATTTTTAATTTAATGAATTTCTACGGTCATGTTCTTACAATATCAAGAGAATAGTAAGAAAAATACATACATCCTTACAATATAAGAAAATAATAGTGTTTGGTAAATAATTCTTGGTCATATTCATTATCCAAGTATGGATAATTTATCCAAGTGGAAATTTATTATTCATAATCCATTAGTAAATTTTAATAGAGAAAATATCATTGACACATTCTTGAGTTCAATGATAGTGATAAACCCCAGTTATCCCAAAAATAATAGAGAACCAAATATGATGAACAAGGTCTACACTAATTTATGTGGTAAAATAAATCATTTTATTACTCTAGGGGAAAACTAATACATCACATTTATTAATGAATATAGTATGATGGTATATATTAATTTTATACAATATATGTGGTGGAATTCATCAAAATATTATGATATAGAGTAATGAATAAAACTACAATACAAATTAAGATCCAATGTTCATATAGTGGAACTGAATATACTTCTAATGATATTGAAAATTATCTAATGAAATAAGGACTAAATCCTGAATTTTCAACATTGAGGACTCCTCTATTTAATGGAGTTGTAGAATGAAGTAATCACAAAGGAAATAACAGTGAAAATGCATTGATGGTTAAAAGTGGAATATATTTCCTATATTGTAAAGAAGTTATGGAAGTGGTTGTATAAATACAAGATCAACCATTTATCATTATAGGATAATATAAAATTCTATACAAAATGTATCATGGTAGGAAAACCTATTTGTAGCACCCCATATTTTTTTGAAGTAAATATTTCATTCAAAATAATGTTGTAAATTAGGGAGTGCATATTGATGTAATTTATGAAAAAAAAACGAAACAATTTAAATATTAATTCCTATAAATTATTAAATAAATTATTGAATATGAGTTATGAATTAAGTAATGTTAATGTTGATGAATATAAAGCTATATAAAAATTTATATAATGTGTTTTTAAATAAGTGTGTTTTGAAGAATAATTATAAGTAAATGTGGATTAAATAGTATTTATAAATACTCTAAATAATTATGTTCCCAATGTTGAGTTTTGAGGATGATCATGGTGTCAAGGTAATTTAATCCATGACACAAAAAAATAATAATAGTTAATGTTATCCTATAAAATATTATTGGGGAAAAATAATCTCGAATAAAAAAATGGAGAATGATAATGATCAAGCACACTACCCCATTAGTAGAGATGTAACAAATAATATCTAAAGAGGTATCAAAGTAACAATAATTGGTGATATAAATGAATAAACATTTTAACCAATTTTAACAAAATTAAATAGGGGAACTTCATAATAGACTTTGGCATCACAATGTTATTGGTACTAAATGAGTAATAAAGAACAATTTTGATAAACTGGTAATAGTGGTCTAAAAAAATATAAAGGACACTCTCATATTAAATGATTTTATTTTTAATAAAAAAAATTTGGTGGTAATTATGGAATAAATAAAACTATTTCTAGTCTTTTCTATTCAAATAAATATTGAAATTACAAAAATGATTTCAAGATGAAATTTCTGAATGGATTCCTAAATGAAAAAGTTTAAATTAAAAAAATATATAGGATAAGTAGTTATATATATTGATATAAATGTTTTAAAGTTTGAAAAATATTTATATGGATAGAGAAAAGAAACTTATTATTAGTATGTATAGTTGGATAGGTATCTTAGAAAGTTAGAGTAATAAACGAGGTTTTGGTCACAACCTATATGTGAATGTCTCAAATAAAGAGCATTTCATAGTGATGGTGTATATGGATTATCTCACATTCGGAATAAACAAGTAGATAATATTTTAGTTACCAAGAACTATACTTATTTTATATGTATTGAGTAGTATTTGGAATCTCTTAGATAACTAGTATCATAAACCATTTTGATTCACTATAAAAATAATATTTCCATTAAGTTAATAATGAACCAAGTCTAACACTCTCTCAAAAAATATCAAGATATTTTACCACATCATAAATGATAAGGGGGAGAAAACATAATAAATTTTGTTTTATAACTCAATATTAGTTTCAAGATAAATTTACAAAACCACTGGTTGCAGTTGTGTTTAAGAATAATCTATTGAGCCTTTGAGTTAAAAAAATTTCCAAAACTAAGGAGGTTTGAAAACACATATACACATATTTTATAATTCACTATATATATGAAATGTGTTTTTTTGTGATTTCATTTTTTTAATTTTAGTATGATATAGGGAGTCACAAACCATGGTAAATTTAAATAATTACAAATTTCATGATCAAAACATATAAAAACCATAATAGAAATCATCTTATTATATTGTATCATATAATGATCTTTGACTCTCATAGGATTAGATGAATTTTTAATATCTCTTCTTCATATTTTTGGAACAATTTAAGTTTCATTAATGTTGTAATTTGATCATAAAAAGAAAGGGGAGAACCTTTTTAATTTTATCTTCAAAGAATGAGAATGATTGTAGGGGATATATTCAATCACTTAACCTAGTTTAGTTTAATAGGGGAAATTTATTACATGAAATTAATTAACCATTGATTTATTTACAAATAAATAAATAAGGATATATATTTTCAATTAAATGAGTTGATGCAAGATTTATTATAAATAAAATTTAATTCTCGTTAATTCAATTTTGATATTTACTATACTAAGAATATTTTGGTTCATGGTATGAAGTTTCTTAATGTAATAACTCACCAAACCATGGTGAGAATAGTATGTTACTTATATGATAATGAAATAGAAATAATTGAAGACTTTTGGGACTTTTGGAATCCATTTCAATTAAAAGAGCATTGGTATGGATATCTCAGGGATGCCCATATTGTGGTTGTTGGTGTCTTAATGACATTAAGTGTTCTAGTGATTTGTAAAAGCATGATCAAACTGAGATGTTAAAACTCTATGAAATTAATTTTATTGAGTGTTTTACTAATTTTTGTTGTTGAAGGCTTAAATTAAAGCATATATCGATTCATGAAACATTGTGGAACATGGTGTTTTGTGATGAAACGTCCATATGTAAAACATGATACAATTAAACATCTATATTAGAATCTTTCTTTGACCCTGCAAGAGAATGGTAATACCCCAAGTGAGATTATTTTGTGTTTATATAAGAATCATAAATTCTATATATAATTCTTGTAATGTTAGTAAAAAAGGGTTTTAGGATAAGCATCATAGTGTGGAGGAACATGTTTTTCATATATAGATTTATAGAGTTGAAAAGGAAATTGAGTATACAAGAATTGTGAAAACCTTTTTGAATAATATTTTTCATAGATAAATTCTATGTAATTGTTATTTGAATTTCATTCCATGTTATGAGTGATATAGAGCCTAAAATTGGTGTTTTGAGTATAGTGCATTCTTTAAAAAAAATTATAAGTATATTTGTTTATTTGGAAATCCATTAACATTTTTTTCTTATACCATGAAAAATATTGTAAAAGTTATGTTGAATGGTACATATATGATTAATGATGATCCAAGAGATGAATTTGTTGTAGAAAATTTTCAAGGTAGTAAATTTTGAAAAGTTTTTATTGGTATTTCAAAAAACATTACTAAATTTTTATGGAGATGGATAGAATAAATTGATTATAAATTTTTATGATACAATAGAAGTAAATTAGGAAAAATCACTAAAAATAAGAAAAGGTTTTGGATGTCATTTAATATTAACAATTGAAAAGTGATTAATGGATTTATTGAATTAAATTGATTATTAGTCTAGGAAGTGAATAATTTTTGTGATTACCTGTAAATATCTGGAACTGAAGATCTAGAAATCATGGAGAACATCCATTTTTGTTTACTGTAACATATTCTATTGTTATCCTTATGTGTTCAATGAGTGTCTTGATACACTCTCTTTATCAAACCCTCTTGAATGGTAGAGTGTAGATGAGTGGAGTATTTCATAGACCTTTGTTAAGTAATGATCTTGTCCAAAATATTGTAATCGCTAACTACTAATGTAATGATTATTAGTTGTATCAACAAATAGTTGATATGTTCTCCTTGGATATAGACCAGTGCGGTTCAACCAAGTAAAATATCAGTTTTTGTTATTCTCTATTTATAAATGTTTTATTATGTTTTCAAAATCAGTGTGATAGATGTTAATTATCTTAGATAATTTGAGGGAAATATCTATTTGAATTTGTGAGAATAAAAATATTTGAAAAGTAATTGTTTGAGAACATTTTAGACATTATAGTAATCATTCCATCCTCACATAAATAACTAGATTTTAAATAATCACTTTTCAGGAAATCAAATCAATATTTTATTTAAATTTATATAAAATATAACTAAAATTAATTTAAAATCCCTTACATTAACATATTTATAATTTTAATTAATATTAAAACTCACTTACCATATAAAAATTTATATTTCACAATTCTCTTGAAATTTTTATTTAGATTTATGTATAATTATAAAGTAGATGAATTGATTTGAATGGTCTCTAATGAAATAAAAACTATACATTAAAAGGATAAATAAACACAATTCTTGAATACATTGAACTGGTAAATTCAAAAGGTTAAGGCTTTTTAGATGTAGCATCAAAATTCAAAGAGGCTTAATGAGGAGGATTTTAACATAAGTGTAATGAATTATTAAAAATTTAAATTCAATTGGTATTCTCCATAAATTACAATATATTAAATGTATCACCAATATCAATACCTTTTATACTCCACTTATTTGAAAAAAATTCATAATAATGAAATCAATAAAATATTCTTCCACTTTCATATTTTTTTAATTTTTTCCTTTATTTTTTCATTTATTTTTAACAAATAATAAGTTGAACTATAAAATTAAAAAATTTGAGGACATGTTAACCTTTATCTTACAACCAAAACCAACTCTTCACACTATCTCTATAATAATATACTATTTCTCAAGGATAACTATTAAACAAACCATTACCCAACATGTAGATAGAATATAATCATGAAAAATACTAAGATTTGGGTAGTTAATAGAAAATTTATTTTTATGTGGATCACCTACCAACCTATCAAAAAAAAGAGAAAATAAAGATAAAATGTCATTATTGTCTTAGTGGATTAAGGGATAAATATTATGAATGGCCTTAATAATCTTAATGTTATTAGAAATTTTCTATTTCTAAAAAATGCATGTTATAAAATCCTACATGTTCCATGTATCTCTAATGATATAGAGTATAAGAAAGAATGTATCAAAACATTTTAAATACCTCTCAGATCCAATAATTAAATTTTTTGGACTTTCTCTTATGGAAATATTTAAAAACAATAATATTAATATAAATTTAAAATAATAAAAGTATAATACTATAAGAAATTTTACTTATATAAATCAATAAATCCTCCAAAATTAGGATTTGTTAAATAAATATCCACACGTTTATCTCAACACATACTTATATATTTTAATTAATTCAATAAAATAAAATTTTCATTTAAAAAATGTATAATGGTCTTCTTAATTTTTTCCTTATATCATTGAATTAGAATATAGAAATAATTTATTTGTGTCATGTTCTTTCTGAATACTCAGAATTATATTTTTATTAAAATATAAGGAATATATATATATAGGTAATTTAAAAAATAATTTATTCTAAATTGAATCTTATCATTTTTCTCAATTCATCATATTTTGATTTCCTCTATTTTCATGACTTATAAAAAATACACAACTAAATATATATGTTTCATCCCATTCAGAATCAAAAGGTTATTGTTATAGAAATCATACATCTAAAATGATCAAAGAATTAATTCTTACAAACTAATTCCTAAAAAATGAATAAAATTAGTTTTCCATTTTTAAATTTTCATTTTAATATATTTTAGATGCATCATATGACCATTACTTGTAATATAATATTGCGAAAAAGATACACAATTTGAATCAATGAATCATCAAAGTTGACTCTCATCCACATGGATATAACTTCTCTCTCATAACAACTCTTAGGTGACTTGTCACATCCTTCACATCCAGATAAAAAACCAATATTTAGTTAATCCTAAAAAATAAAATGTTTTTTCATATAAAAACAAAAATATATGTCCCTTATTAACCACCTCTTTCATAGTATCCTTTATAGAATTTTATATCTATTAATTTAGTCATCATTTATTTGTTTATCAGTAGTTTTTATCCTATTTCCCACACTATATACCACTTTTAATTTGTCAATTTTTTTATTTTTTAAGAAATATTGATCCTTACAATCTAAAAACATATTTCCAAATATAAATCCTCAATTAAAACAAAAATTGAAGTTATTTTCATTTATAAATATTTCATGACAATTTTAAGTGGATGTATTCCCTTTATCCATGTTAGGAATAATATAATAAACTAAAAATTAAAATATATCCACTTTAAACAAAACACATTCAATAAAACCTTGTTTATTTTTAATCATTGTGTTCAATATTTAAACAGTCTCTTTTATGGGTTTCATCTCTTCTAATAATAATATTTGGAATGGTTAGTTTGACATGTTGTTCACATTGTCACCTAAATTAAAAAATTATTTTTTAACCTCATAATATCCAAATATAATAATAATTTTAAAAGTATATATATCTTTTTTCTTCATTCATATACATTGTGACACTATTGTTAAACATTCTCCCATAAGTTGTATTACTCTCATATACCCAAGTATCCTCTTTTTAGAAACCAATTGTGTCATGAACCTTATAACTACATGAATTTTTTCTAAAGCTTCGAATATTTATATATTGTCGTCTCCTTTATTTATTTGTAAAATTAAATAAACTAAATTTAAATATTACTTATTAAATTTATTTGATTATAGGTTTTTTAAACATCTTAATTAATGCCCTAATATTTTTAAATAATGGAATCCTTGAAAATTATTTTTTATTGAAATCAATATAACTAAAATAAAGTGTATTTATAGATTTTTGGTGGATTCATAAATATCATCATACCTATTTTCATCATCAAATAGTAAAATTATGATTTAATGACCCTCATTTTTCATCCTTTTTTTAACTTCATTCTTCATTCTTGATTTGTTAAATAGAGTAAATTTAATGTGTTGTGTGGGAAATATATTAATTAATGTTTTAACCCTCATCATATTGACTTAATTCACTCCTAAATTTATCTTTTTATTCTTCATATTAACATGCATTTATTTTATTTAAATTAAGAAATTATTATAGTTTATTTTAATTAAATTAAGAATGAATTGGAGGGAAATTGAATGAGGAAATAAATTGGGTTGAGGTGAAGAGTGTACTGGGTACCCAATGGTCCTAGATGTAGTATACGGTATGGGTATATTAGGCATAAGTGGTTTTGTTTGGACCACCGAGTACATTGTATCCTTGTAGGAGGTACCCAGAAGAGTCTAAGAAAAAAATACCATAAAATGAGGGTAATTTCATCTTTTAAAAAATAACCAATTTACACTAAAACATGAGTGTCTTGAGATTTCCATTAATCCTAACCATTCCCTCTTGTCTCATGATCTCTCAAGCCCCAAAATTTATTCTTGAGGACCCATATCTTCAATCATAGTCTATATTTCATTCAAAATGTCAAGGAATCTTGATTGTATATAGGGATTGGTTGTTACATACATTTAATATTAATATGTTTTTAATTCATGTTATCAAGGTTATCCTCATGTATTTATAATTTATGGTTTGTGAAACATTTCAATTTACATAGTTTCCATCATACCAAGAAATAACATAGTTCTTTATTTGTATATCAAATTTATTTTTATTCATTTTCTTTTTAACTCATTTATATAGGATTGGATCGATCTAAAAAATGTATCTTACATTAACTATTTCAATAAGTACTTTAGTGGTGGAATAACTAGATTTTGAGCATATGGATTCACTTACACACAAGATAAGGTGGGATAATTATTCTCTTTCTTTCATAATTTTATAATATTTTAAATATAGATACATGGGGTAATGTGAGGGATAATATATAAAATACTTTCCATTAAAAAATTTAATAATAATTTTTTTTACCTAATCCATGATAGGACTAGGTAATCCCATATGATTTGATGAAAACCATTAATTGGTTATGCTAATTTAATTTCACCCTTCTGTATTTACCATGATGAGGTAATGGTATTAGTTTCCTTATATGATTTATATTATCTAACAAATTATTTAATGTTTACATGTTGTAGAAATGTACAAATGACTTTTATAGAATATAAATTTTAACTTTCTATAATCAAAAATATTACCATTGTTTTTTATGAATTTTCATGAAAATAAGACCATGTTTTAGGTTATATACATATTGATAATGACCAAAAAAATTATTAGGGGATACCCTATAGATGGTGATTTATGTTTAGTTGTATATGGGATCTTAGAGACAAATTTTTAACTATTATTCCATATCAAGGGCTCTCTTCATCTATAGTATGTCTTAATAGTTCATTATGATAAAACAATGTGTATTCAATATGTTTATACATGTGTTTGATTCATTTTTGAAATTTGGTTGGACTTTGTATTTGATGACAATATGATCATGCTTCAATGTTATTATTTTAACATAGTCAGTGTGTTCATATATTTCATGGTTTATATTTCACATATATATCATTTTATTTCCATGTATTTTGTTTTTAGGAATTCAGAGCTTTCTCTATGTGTTAGATATTTAAGACATGTGTATAATATACACAAGGGTAAGTACATGAATAAATGATATGTCTCTCCCTGTAGTGTGAGAGGATTCATATAGTGTATGGTTATGTATATGTATATAATTATTATGTATATTTGTATACACACTTTCCTTCCCATTATAAGATTAGTGGACATGTAGGAGAAGATTATATATATATATATATTCACTCCTATGAGAAGATAAGTTCCCTCATAATAATGGTGAATGTTAGAATGCCTATTAAATTATTCCATATATGGGGAGACTTACATCTCATAAGGTTATGAGAGGAATCCTTGACAAAATAGGTCTATTATGGTAGACCTATACACTAAATAAATTCTGATTGTGGATGAAAGTAGGTTTGGATGATTCTATAAGAAATTTACTATGATCGTATTAACATATAATTGAATACTTTCATGAAAATTAGAAAATAATTTCTAGGTTTAGTGATATCATTTTCTAAAATATATTTCTTACCAGTTGTTTACTACTACAAATATTTTATTATTTTATTAAAAACATGATTTAATAACATATTTTATGAGTTCAGTTAGTGAATTATACCAAGAACATACAACTCACAAAGTATATTTCTTCCACTAGAATTCATGAAGACCACAATTTATGTATCCATATTAAGGGTAAAGTACCCTTTTATGAGGGATGATGACAGTAGAGAAATGGAAGTTGATGCACTTGGTATCTAGAGTCTTGATGGGATAATTTAGAGTTTTTAGTAGATATATAGAGTGACTACATTTGTGAAGTACAAAATGTTAAATATTAGGGGTTTAAGCCACGGTTTTCACTATTTTAACTTGTTAGTGAATTTTTAGTAGGAACTTTTAATGTATATTTTGTATTTTTTACTAGTTTCACTTATATGGTGCATTGTATAGATGTATCTGGACTATTATCTCATGATGTTCCATTTAAAACACATTTTTCACTAAGTATTATCTACGTACCCCTAGAGACCAGGTATGCTCGGGGGAATTAGAAAATATAAATTATTATTCTACATACCCAAATTAATTCAAAAATTTCATCAATAAAATTATGATAATTCATGTATCACTAATGATAATAAATCATCTCACAATCATATGATATTTTTTTAATTAGAATTTATGGCAACCTCTAGTGATTATGATGTATGGTTAGGATATTATTGTGAGTCAACCAAGGTTTTTTAGCTATCTCAGTTTTGAAATTACAAAATGGTATCAAAGAACACTAATAGATATCGTGTATGGGAATTAAGAGTGTCTATGGTTTTAGACCTCTAGTGAACATGTTGTAACCATTAAATATTGGTTTCTATCATAATTATAGTTAATAAATTTGTTACCACGGGTAGTACAGGATCTATTTTTACCACCCTTGAGTTTTTAATGATATCTAAGTCTCATGAATCGTGGTAGGTTTATATTGGTATGAATAGGGAGTATTCCTTACCATATCACATGAATAAATGTATTTAATTAAATGATTTATATTAAACCAATTATTGAATCATATCAACTGAAATGTAAACAATAAATAAATAGTCTTTTCTTATATATTTATTGTCAACGAATAGGTTAATGTAGACCTAAAATTACTTCCATGATTTAAGAATTTAATAATTATTTTTATTAGTAGGTTTTCTTTAAATGAATACAGTTATATTATAGCATATAATATTTTCATAATAACTTTTGGATATTTTTTAATATTTTTATAAGTATTCATGATTAAACCATTTAAATTTATCTTTAAAGATAAAAATATTTTTCAAGGGTGGAAAATTGTATTCTAAAGTGAATAGTACTTTAAGAAATAATATAAAATAAAGATAATGAGATACCCTTATACAATTTAATAAGTTATTTCAAATGTGGTTTTATAGGACCCGAAATTCCCAATTTAGATATGTCTTTGATGTTTATTGGACCATATATGGTAAGGTATTTAATCTTTATCTTTGGGGTGGTGGGTAGTCATTCTATCTTATACCTATTTATAGGTTACCTCTATCTGTGATCCCTATATAAACCTTCGATGTTTTATTGAATGGTCACATATCAAGGATATTTTTTGTTTCTATAAGGGTTTATTTCCTATAGTGTATTTTTTTCTTAGGAATAGAGTTATTACCTATAATAGATTTATTCAAATATTTCTATATGATTAAATATTGAATTTTAATCACAATGACATGTTTTTATAATTATTTAAATGATCATCATTAAATTACAAATTTAAATAAATAAAGTTATATTTATGAACTTAAACATATTTATTATGTAATTATTGTTTGAAGTAAATTAATATCGGTTAAATGTTTATGATGATTTGAAAACATGTTTTGGAAACAACATTAAAAACTAGTTTCTTTATGGTTTTTCTTTTCATTATAGTATATAAAATAATGTCTAATTTTAGGAAATCAAAAAAATATATAAATTAAATATAGTTTAATTTGATTATTTATTTTTTAATGGATATAATGATTTTGTTTTAAAAGTTTTCAAAATTGATTTTGGTGAGAAAATTAAAAGTGATTAAATGGTTTTTTCTCTCCAATAGGTTTCAAAAAAATGTATATCCATGGATTTGAGTTTTGGGAAACTAAGAGTATGTATTCCACTATGGTGTAAATAGTGGAAAGGTTTTTAGGGGTTGTATTTGGATTGATTAATGGGAAAAATATTGGTTAATGGTTAGTCATGTCCATTGGGTATCCATTGTTTGGTTACCAAGTATTAATTATAAAAAATGGGATAGTTCCCACTATCCTATAGCTTGATGGATAGATGATTCAATAAAATTCAATTAAAGAGAAAAGTAAAGTGGTTATTTTCCTAACTATCTATTTAACCCATTTGGGATAATTTTCAAACATGTTATTCTCTAAATATTGATCTAGAGAGGAAAACTCTCCTTTTCTCTTTTCTATTATTTCCATATTATTGATCAACCAAGGGTTATAAGGTGGTTTCCCAATAATTGAGCTTGGGTAAACCTCATTCTATTATACCATCCATCATGTAACATTATTCTTCTTATATCCCTCATCTTGGATTGGGAATTTAATTTTACATTAATCATGCTATGGGGGAACACCTCATTTCTTGTGTCTTCTTATTCTTCTAGTTAAATGAAACATTTATAAATTATTTTTTTCCATTAGACATAAACATTGGTCCATTCATTTTGTATTTTATTCTATATATTATCCTTATGGGAATTTTCATTATCATTAATGGGGTTTTGGTATTATAAAAATTATTTAACTTTTAAAGGGATGGTGTTTACTAATAAAATGAAAAACAATTTTATATTTTCAAATTTTATTTGGAATGTGTTAATGATTTACAGTAGAAAATATATAGAAATGATTAATTAAATAATGATGTGTTGATATATAAACTCCATTTTATTAGATAAGTTTCAAAACATGAATATATTTGATTGTGTAAACAATTATTACTTTAAAATAAATCACACATTTTTAAATTTAGAACCTCACTATTTTGAAAATGGTCTGGTTGGAAATAATTACCATGAATGAATTTTGAAAAGTTAATTTCCATTTTTTTATTTTTTTTATTTTGTTAATTAATTTTCATTGTAGTGGATTAATTTATGTAAAATCTTATATGGTATTATTTTTAAATGAATGGACATTTTATTATTTTAACCTTGTATTTTAGGTTTTTTATTTTCATTTTGATAAATTAATGTCTTTAAAAAATATTTTTAAATGGTAAAACCCACAAATGGTTGGAATTTTTCATTTAATTTGAAAATATATTATCATTTTAATAGTTGAATTTAATGTATCAATAATTTTATATAATACTCATTAAATTTTTTAAAGTGTTTATAAATCATTATTTTATTTCAAAGTCCTTAAATTATGAAACATTTTAACATATACATACTAAGATAATTTTTAAAATAATCATGGTAAATTAGTTATTAATTTTATATTTTTTCTATATTATGGGTTATAAGAAATTCTATGACTATTTATATTATAATTATCTTGATTTATTAAGTGATAATGATTGTAATTTATATAGAAACTTCTTATAATTTAATTGTACTGTAACACCTAAATATATATAACATGATCAAAAAAAAATTTGTCTTATGACCAACATATGGTTTCATTGAGTTTTATTATTGTTATTATTTTTTTAGTATATGGTATATTTATTTGTAAATAACCATGTTTAACATTCTCAACTAAAATACATATACCACTAACAATAATTTTTTATCTACCTGAATTTGAATATGAAGCATGTTTGATTTTGATAATGGATCCAAAAGACTTAATTTTTTCATGTTTTCCTTCCTTTATAATGATATTCCTTTTATAAGATAGTAAGAATGAGTTATAAATCACTCAAAAAGATTTGACTTCTGGAAAAAATATGAGTTAGAAGTGGATTTATGGTTATGTAATATTGTTATATTTCTTATAAGAATACCCTATATATCCCATTATTTGTATCCTTCAAAAATATTGAGGTCGATAATACAATAATGTTTTGATTTAGGGAAATCTAGGAACTAATTGTTTGAATCACATTTTTACATACCCCAGTCTTATTTTAAGAATGGTGTTGGTCTATTAAATGTTTTTTATCATGAATGCTTTAATTATGGGAAGTTTGCATTCCTATATAACAAAGGGGTGGGGTTTATTATAGCATTTCTTGGTTATGATTTTGGTTATTAGTTTCCATCATGTGGAAATACCATATGTGGTTCTTGATAAAATGAAGTTAAATGATTCATAGGTTTTCCTAACCCTCTTTTTTAGAACATTTATTTTCAAATTCATTTTGGTACCTCATGTGTAGTCTTGAATAAATTTTTATGGTGATAAAAAAGAGAGATTAGTGGATGTTTTGAGCCTCAATTTTATTACATAATTACCTCTTAAATTCACTAATTTAACCTACTTATTGGGATTGCATTAAGTAGAAGAGGTTTAAAGGGATTTATTGGGAAAGTAAGGCATGGAAGAAAAAAGGTAGAGTTATAGAGTTTATCATGCACCTGATGGGGTTGGGATGAGTACCTAGTGGGAGTATCATGAGTGTAGTTGGTTCTGTTTAGACCATTGTATACTCAATAAACATCATGAAAATTCCCCTAAAATAGAATTTTTTTTCCTTTTCCAAACCTAGTATACTTACCATATAACCCATGTGGATTGAAATTTTAATTCTCCCCAAAATTTCTCTAATTTCATCCGAATATTCAAGATCCTCTTATATATAATGAGGATTCCTATTTTAAATCTTGTACCAAGAAACTTCTAGGATGTCACAAAAATCCCCTACAAGTAGAGGATGGATGTTACACCCATTAATTATCTCTATATCATAGTTAATCCACAACTATAAAGTAATACTCATTTGTTTCTAATATGGGGCCTTTGGAAACTTTATATTTCTTTGTTTTCATTATCAACTAGTAGTTACTATAAATATTCCTTGGTAAATTGAAGGTGTTTTTATTTTCTTACATTTTTAATTTCATCACCTAGGTTTAAAGTGCCATAAAACCTTTTATCTCCTTTCAAAAAAATTCTACGTACTATGGTGGTGGTATAACTAGCTTCCAGGATTATAGTTCATCATCTTTGGTTTGGTTTAATTAAATATTATATTTCTTTTATACTATGAGATTATTATAAATACAGTTTCATATTATTGAGTGGGGATCAAAAAACTATTTTCCATTAAAAATAAAACAACCACAACTTCAGTAACCCATAGAATATTTCTTCTTTATTATATCAACATAGATAGAAAGGGTAAAAAAATAATATACCAATCAGTTTAGTAGTTTTAGAGAACCATATAAATACATGATACCAATTTTACATTGTAAAATTAAAATGAAACATAAAAAATAAAATATTCTGCATCCTTGAAACTCATTCAAAGGTTTCGACTTCATAATCTATGGAGAGAAAACAAAATAAGTGTGGCCTCAAATTCTTAGTAAGGGTTATATACAGTGGAATCTATCATGAGTAAACAAATAATATTCAATTTAAAATGGTAAATAACCTAAAAATCCTTTAAATCAATAACTTGAACATTATATAAGGAATATTAAATTTGGCATGGTAAATAACTGAAAACACATTTCACTTAATCAATAGATAATAATGAAATGAATCCAAAGATAATATCAATGAAAATATTTCATGGATAATAATAATAAAAATATTCTCAATGATGTAAATTCTTAATTATTGGATGTCATGATCTTATTCATAATGATACCTCTACTATCAAGAATTTTCACAAGATATTTTAAAACTATTGGTAAAAACTCATCTGATTTAGACAATTGGTTTGCTTCATGGGCCTTATCGATGCATTGTGGGTCAATCTATAACTGGGCCCTACCCATAACTATATGCCTATATAATTTCTCATATATATAATAGTATTTATAATCAATTAATCAATAGGAATTATCATCAAATATTTTTATTGAGTAAGTATATAGGTTTATCAATATTTCCTCACTTAATCAAATAAACTTTAAAGTAAACACCACATGTAAAAATTGTATAATTTTTAGTAAATAATCATATCCATAATAAATAAATATGGATATTTAATATAAATTTAGTCTCTAATGAAAAATGATCATAATAAATTGATTTTTTCAAGAGAAAGTAAACAATCACAAAAGAAATTGAGATTATACATAAAATTATATACCTCTTTGGTAAATATTAAATTGTATCCCCTTGAAGAATAAACATGAACCAAAACATTAATCATCATGAATAAATAGTTATTATTTAAATACATAAAATGGTTTGTATATACACTACATAAAATTGAATAGTTGTATATTAACAAATATCTCTAAATAAAATGGAATCTTTGATGAAATCCCTTACCTCACACATTCCTTTAGTTGAAATGATTTATTTTCCGGTAACATGTTTTTAATAATGTAATTATTCTATATAATAACCATAATAATATTTAATATTTCATATATGATCCTATTATTACATTTTACCACATTTGTTTAATAATATTTCAGTATTTTCATTCTTTCGGGTGTTAATTTTCTTATTTTTTTCATGCGTGTTTTGTCATGAAGGTTATAGTTATTATACATGGGATATAAATATGAAATAAAAATAATTTTAATAATTTTATATATACCATATTTACTTGTAAGATACATTTTTATAATTATTATTTAATATTGGTCATGGAAAATGAGATGTGACGCTTCGTAGAGATGGTATCTTGTATATAACACGAGCAATAAAATAACTCCCTTAAAAGGTAAAATATTAAAGGATTTTATAATATATTACTTTTATATGAATTTTATATTATTATATATATCACATATATTCATTAAATTTATCCTTATTACATTCCAATTAATTTGTAAGTAAAAAATGTATCACATCTCTTCATAAGGTGTTAGTTTGTCGTACACACGAGTGTCGTTACCATATTATAAACGGAATGGAAAATATGACAGAATATGTGATATTATAATAACAAAAGTATAATTATATCATAAATATTATATATAAACATTAAATTTCTCATTATATCTAATATTGATAAGTTTTTATGGAAAACAAGTTACATCGGTTCGCAAGGTTGTAGTCCACCGTACCCAGGATCGACGATTTCATTTTCCTTTTAAAGAATGTGATGTTTGATATAGTTAATTACAATAAAATAATAAAAAAATAAGTATTTTTTAATATAATTGTGTTATTATACTATCATTATTGAATTACATTTGAAGGAGTGGATGAAGAAATAAAATAAAAATGATCATTTAAGAACATTACCTCTTCTTCAAAATACATCTTTAGGTTTTCCTAAAAAACAATACAATGATGGATTTATAATTAAAAAAAGGGTTATAAGATGTTATTAGGGGAATAAATAATTTTTTTGGGTAGGTATTTTCAGAAAAAAATTTATTTTTAAGTGTGAATAGGGGAGGAGAGGGTGGCCTTTTATAAGTAGAGGAGATGACCCGTATGGAAGTTTTTAAAAGAATCGATTGCATCCAAGTTTTTTTTCATCCTAAAAGTCTCAAAAATGAGTAATTGTTGAATTTTAGAGATGATAAGGTCTAAATATTTCCATAAAATGGGTTTTGGAGAATTTTTTCGGTAATATTAACCCTTATTTGTTTATTTTAACCCCTTAGGAAATCAACTTTTACCATAACCATTAAAATTAATTTTTACTACTTTTAGTATTCATTATGGTAAAAATTTAAGTTTACCTTATTAGATAATATAATTATTCAAATTCAAACTATGGAATATATTTTTTCAAATTCAATCCACATGAGTGGAAGAATCCGATTTTAAATTTTACCCACATTCACAAAGAAAAAATGATTTTCTAAAGAGAAAAATCTCATAAGTCTAGAAGGTTTTAATATCAAAATTAAATATAAAATTGATTCAAATCAAAAAATTGTATTTATTATAAAATAATTAGGTTAATTTTACTCTAAAATAAATTTATAATATAATTTTTCATTATAAATAAATTAAATGAAAATTCCATTTTTAATTAAAAGTAAATATTTTTCACTATTCATCAAAAAATGAACCATTTTAGAAAAATCACAAAAAGTCACCCTAAGATAATTTTTATGTGATGATTAAAAAATGATATTTATTTTATCAAATAAAGTTTCTAAAATAATTAAAAATTAATTATAAAATATATGTGAAAGGGACGACTAAACCTCCTTTTAGAAAAAAATACAGTTTTTAGAAGAAAAAATATTCTTTTCCTTTGAAATTATTAAAATTTTATTTATAATAAATATATATTAGTTAAATAATTTTATAAATGTATAAAAAATACAATTTTTATAATTTATTTATTAATATTGATACCTACCAACTTAATAGATAAGTTATAATGGTCATGTTTAAATAATATTTAATAGAGTTTTTTATTTAAACTCAGTGTTATATGCATCACATGCTATCTAATAGATTAAATTTATTTAAAAGGAAATAAATCATAATATCTCAAAGTGTTACATTCTTTCTGATTAAAATTTTTTTCAACCATTAAATTTCATGAATATTTCCTTCTAAATGGATGAGGGTGGTTCTTCTTATAACATTCTCTAGTTCCCACATTGCTTCCTTGATTTTATGATTTCTCCAAAGTACCTTTACCCGTTGAGTCAACTTATTCCTCAATACTTACAATATAGTATCAATAATTTGTATGGTTTCCTCATAGTATGATTGATTGGGTTCTAATTCTAATTCATTAGAGTTGAGCATGTGTGTTGGGTCTAGAATGTACTTCCATAACAATGATATTTTGAATACATCGTGTGATTTTGAGATACTAGGTAGAATTCTCAAGAGGTAAGTAAATTATCCACTTAATATATGGATTTTAATGGTTCTGGTGTATTTAGGGCTCATATTTCTCTTCTTATCGAACCTAATAACACTCATCCAGGGAGACACTTTCATTAAAACATGTTCTCTCACTTGGAATTCCAAATCCTTCCTCCAATTGTTTGTATAAATATTTTTCCTACTTTTTGATTCCTTAATATGAACCTAAATATTCATGAACTTTTTTAATCTATTCAAAATGTTATGGGCTTAAAAGTTTCCTTTCAAAAAACTCATCCTAACAAATATAATTTCATAATCTCATTCCATATAATTCTTTATAAGACGCAATTTTAGTACTTCAAAGGAAACTATTATTTTAGTCAAACTATAAAAAAGGTAAATATTGTTCCCACATGCCATGAAAGTTGAGATTTCATGATCTCAATAAGTCTTTCAATGTTTAAATAGAACTTTTTTACTGTAAATTAGTTTGAGGATGGTTGTATGTTCTCAAATAATTCTTGAAATCAAGATCATTATGAAGACTCTTTCGTAATTTTGATGATAAAAAGGGATCGTGATTAAAAATTTATCAAAACAGGTGCACTATAAAGTCTTAAGACATTATTAATATAGATACTTAAGATTATTTCCAAAGTTAAATCTTCTCTTATTGTGAGGAAATGTACAGATTTGGTTAGGTTATCAGCAGTAATCCATATTTAATCATTATTTTTAGTAATATTTGGTAGTCATGTGAAAAAGACCATAATAATTTCAAACCATTTCCATACAGAATTGGGAATAGGTTACATAAATCCTCTAGGATATTATCTCTCAACCTTGACCTATTATAAAATAAAACATCTTGATACATAGTCTTCAATTTCCCACTTCATATTATCCAACAAAAAATATTCCCTCAAATCCATATTCATCTTAGTGCTACTAGGGTGTATAGAGAAATTAAAGTTATAAAAATAATATAACAATTACCTTTTAATCTCGTGTATAGATGAAGTGCATATTATCTTTCTAAATTTTAGAATAACAACTTCACAAATTATGTATAATAATTTCACATAATTCATATCTTTAATTTTCTTCTAAATGTTCTAGTCATCAAATGGAGAAATTTTATCTTTTATAATAAAGATGTTTTCGTAATCATTTGAAAATAGTATTATGTCTCTCCTTAATTTATAATTCCCATATATATCTTTATTATATCCATGAACATAGGATCCATCTTAATCCTCATTAGGGTCAAAACTCCATGATCTTTCTTAATTAGTGCATTTTCTACCTTATTTTTTTGGGAAGTAGTATATCGAGAAATGATAATCCTTTAGTAAATAAATCCATATCCTTTGTCTCATAATGAGATATTTATTTCAAAAAGTGTATTTTAGGATTTTATGATCCATTTATATCTCATATATTTTATCATGGGGATAATGTATCCATATATTCAATGAAAACATTACAGCTTCAAACTCAATATCATGTGTTGGATAGTTCTATTCAAGATTATTAAATTACCTTGATTCATATGAAACAACTTTATCATTTTTAATTATAAAAAAATTTACCTTCTTTAATGAATCACTATATATCACAAACCCATCATTTCTAGATAGTAGACTCAAAATTGGATCAATGACCATATACCTCTTTAGTTTATCAAAACATTCTTTACATTCCATTGTCCAAATGAACATATCCCCTTTTTGTGTAAGCTAGTTTAATGAGTTATCCAATTGGAAAAAAATATAAATGAATCACTAATAGTAACCTACCAGAAAATGAAACTATATACCTCAATTATGCTCATTGATGTTGGTCAATATCTAACTACCTTTTTCTTCGTAGGATCAACTTATATTCTATCTTTTGAGAAAATATAGCAAAGAATAAAAACTTCTTAAAGCGATAAATCACACTAAACAAATTTTACATATTACTCTTACTTTATAAGTGTCTGAATAATGATCCTAAATTGAATCTCATAGTCCAAAAAAAATTATAATACACTAAGATATCATCAATGAATATAATATAAATCATCTATATATTCCTTGAATACTATGTTCATTAGATCCAAAAAATAGATTGTGAATTAGTCAATCCAAATGGCATTACTATAGACTCATAATGTTCATACCACATTCATAAATTTGTATTTGGAAAGTATTCCTTATTTATCAGTAAATGATGATACTCAGAACGAATTTCAATCTTTTAAAAATATTAAGCTTCTTGAATTTGATTAAATAAGTCATCAATGTGATGTAAAGGATACTTGTTCTTTATTATAATAGCATCGATTCACATATAATTAATTTGCTACCTCATGGATCCATATTTGTTCCTAACAAAGAGAAAATGGGCTCCCCAAGGTGAAACACTAGGGTGGATAAATCATTTATCACACGACTCCTCTATTTTTTTCATTAATTCCATAATGGCCTTTCTATAGGGAGTCATTTATATTAGTCTTACATTTAGGATTAAATCAATATAAAAATCAACTTAAATCTCTATTTTATGTCCTATTAATTCATTGGGAATTTCATCAATGTATTCATGTATTATAGTTACATCCTTAATTTAAATATTACCTTTATAGAGACTTGATATTTTTATACACAAATATTTTATTTTTTATATCAATATTCAATACATTATAAAAACACACACCTAAGGACCATAATTTTTTAGTGCCTTTGGATACTTAGAACACTATATTATAAATTCATTATTCATATTCAACATCTCCCATAAATATATTCTCATGTAGTACTCCTCTTAAGCATACCCTACATAAACATTTCATTAGAACTTGGGGATGTAAATATAAGAAAGGGTGAACTCAGATTTTCAATAAGGGTAAACATAAGAGATATCAATATTTGATCCTATGAAAGCATAATATAATCATAAAGGTATGTGGTCATGAACATATCTTACGAATTTCATACCTAACCATTCGTATATCATAAACTTAATTCATGGAATAAGACAATATCACTTCTAAAAACTTGACGCATAAGGGTGATAAATCATCATGAACCAATCATGAACCATAATCACATGTCATAAAAGTGTGGAACCATTATAAATAATGAAAACAAATTCATATTTCAAGGTTAACTACCCAGACCATTAGTATAGTAGATCAGGACTCATCACCTATTTCTCATTATAGATTAAGAAACAGATGTTTTCCATAGTGGGTTAGGATACACTTGATTCCCAAAGTAGATCAAGCCCATCAACTTGTTTCATATTATTATCTCATGTGATATAAATGTTCCCCAGTGGTTTTTATGGATATATATAGGTACAACCCATCAATTAATAAAAATCATAAATATGTGTAACACATGACCAAAAAACCTTCATCATATCATAACCCATGAAATGAAATGGTATTCATAATCATTTCAGCATATCATAACCTTTGGAAAAGGGACAGGTCTCGTAATCATTTCATCATTTCATCATTTAATTAAAAGTGGATAAAGAATTAGGTTTCATAGGAATTTTATCCTGATAAAACTAATGGAAGATAAACGTATTTCATAAACATCATATCATCATAAAAAGAAAAAAATAATAGAAATATTAGGAATGTGATCCATGGTTAATATACAAATAAAATAATAAGTTACATAAAAGGATGTTATACTACATAGAGAATGATTTTTTAAGATGATCACTTCAAGCATTTCTTGATGAAAATTACATTTCTTTGAAAATAAAATTTTAATACTAAAAATTCATAACATATTTTGGAAATCATTTTCTTTAAAAATAACCTTGAAAACTTATAATGGATGCTTTAAAATAATTTAAAACATTTATTAAGGAAAATATTCTTTCTTATTTAAACATCACCCTTTAAAACATAAAACATTTTGAAAATCATTTATTTGAAAATAACCTCAAAATTTTGTAAAGTAATATTCAATTTAACTAATGTTCATGATGATGGAAAGTTTTTTTCATTCTATACGTGTTAAAATAAATATTGATTTCACATTTTTAGATAAAATCCAATCATTAATTGTTGGAAACAATACATGAATATTTCATTCAAAAAAAATTAAAATTTCCAATGTGGTAAAATTAATTTTAAAAAAATCAAAATCATTTTTAAAAAATAAGGTTTTAGAAGAAAAATGGTTTTCAATAGAAAAGATGGTTTTTTTTAAAACATACTTTTTGAACTATTGAGTGCATAATGTAATTCCCTGACCCCAGAATCCTAGAGTCGATGCATTATTTTAATACATTAGTATTATTACAAGGAATCAAGTCCCAAAAGACCAATTAGTTTAGCAGTCTTGGAAAATAGATTATATACATGAAAGTTACATTACACATTTGAAAATAAAACACAACATAAATAACCCTTTGAGAATGCCTTTAATCCCCTAATTAACCCTTCTTATCAATCATAAAAAACTTCTTGTAAGCCTAGGAAAATAAAACATAAGAAACGGGTGATCTTAGATTCTCAGTAAGGATAACAATATAGTAGAAACTTTCATAAATAAGAATAAAAATTTAAGGCAATTTATAAGACTAAAACACAAGCCTTTTAAACATAAACTTCATCATAATATGGAAAAGATAAATAAAATAATGTCACTTAATTATTTACATGGATATTATACTAGTTGAATAATCACATGTAATATCAATAGCCAATTTCATAATGATGGAATGCATAATTCCAGACTTCAAAACCACATAGTCAAAGCCTTATGCCAAGACTACAAATAATATTTTGTCAAGGCCTTGTTCCAAGACACTAGTTTGTCTCATGAGATCTACTGATGCATTGAGGAGCTATAGTGGGATCCACTTGTCACTTACTAAGTCCAATTCATTCTTCATATGAAATGTTTTAAACATAACATAAATATTCGTATTAAAAATAGCATACGAAATGTCAATAATTTATCCATAAACCATGAATGGTGTAAAAATAACACATCCACTGTCATACATATCACAAAACCTTAAATAAATATAGAAGATTCGTATCATAATAAATCAACTTTAAACAAGATTAAACTATCAAAGGAGGTTGACATAGACAAAATAAAAACTTTTTGTAGAGAAATATCTCTTTCTATTTTGAAATCATTTAAAAGTCATATAATTATAAAAGTAAAAATTTATTTTGAAAATATTATTATAAGCTTGTATGAAAAGCCTCTACAATGTTATAATGATAGAAAATATTTGCACCCACCATATAAGATAAAAAAAGGAATTCTTACCTAAATTTTGTTGAGGAGGTCATAAAGTACCTTGTTTTGAAAATGATGAAAAGATTCCTTTCAAAACATAGGTGGTCAAATAAGTGTATAAATGACTTTAAACCATATTCTAGTAAATAGTAAAAATGTTTTGAATTACATTTTTAAGAAAACATGGATGTGGGTGATAAAGTGGTCCTAGTAGATACTTACGTATTAACAACCTCGGATAAGTAAAGAGATTGTAGAATTAACCCTTACCTTGCACTTTACCATAGTCGAGGGTATGTTTAACCTATTTTATAATGACCATAGTATGTTATTAAATTATACCAGAACCATATTCATATTTATTATATCATACATGATTCATTTATGACTTTATACTACCCATTTAATAATGATTTCCATGTTAAATTAACATTTCAGGTAATAATCACTTTCTTTATCGTACGTGTTTTAACTTATTATTCTTGATCGTATCATTTAGATCATGACTTAAATACTTCCAAAATATAAACATTGATTTATATATCATATATATTTAGAATATAAATATTTATAATATATATATATATATGAAATGGACGGCACCGTTTATGGAGACGGTAGGTTGTACATACGCATAAACACTATTTCCGTTTTCATATTGTATTGAACGGAAGTAAGTGAATAAGATGTATGTAAGTATATACATAAATATACATACATACATACATATATATATATATAGTAGCATTATTATTTCATATATTACATACTTATTAATAAAATATATTTTCATAATCATCGTTGAATGGTGAACATGGAAATGAATCTCATTGCGCCGTGGAGACAGTAATCCGTACGAATGCACAAGAAAAAATATCATTATATTGATGGTGAAATTGTATGTAATTGGATGGTATATCATATATAAATAATAATTAACATGTTATATTTATTATTTACATCATTTATACTCATTATTATACTCATCCAAATAATGAAGTGCTTGAATAACAAACTACACCACGACGAGGAGATGGTAAGTTGTACGTACGCACGTATGGTGACTTTGTCATTTATAGGATGGATAGAATAATAAATATGGTTGTAAAATATTTATAATAACATCATAGTATGTATAAGTTACTTGAGTTATTATTTTTTTATTGAAACAACAAAGAAAGAGGAAGTGTAAAAAGAAAAGAACTTGAAAGAGGGAGGTGAAATTATTACCTCTTCTTTGGGTGTTTCCTTTTGATTTGATCAAAAGGGCTCCTTAGGTTGGCTTTTTGATCAAATTAATGCATCTAGGTATAAGGGAGTAAAGTTGGTATGATATATGGTTAGGGGTTGATCGATAAAAATGGCTTTAGATGTGTGATTTTGAGAGAAGGGGAAGTACCCTTTTATAAGAGAGGTGAGGGTCAATTTAGGAAAAGCTTGAAATATTATTTTATAATAAAATAATTTTATGTTTATAATGGATAAAAAATGATTTATTTATAAGATGAGGTGGGGATGGGTCGAAAACCACTCAGTCAATAGGTTTTAGACAAGTTTATGTTACCATTTTAACCTTATCTTTTATATTTAACTCTTAGTTAAATAGTTTAACTTTTATTGTGTCTTCTTGTATTCTTACACTATATGGTTAATAAACTTACTCTAAACTTACAAGAGAACCTAAAGTGGTTCATTAATGACATATATAATATTATTCAAGACCTTTTTCTAAACCTTAGGTTTTTAGGAATATTATATCATCTAATAATATAGTATATGTTTTTACAATTAATTTATGTCAATTTTAACACTATTTGGTATTTTGTTTTTGTGAAAGTCATAAAAATCTTATCACTTAAAAAAATTATATAATCAACCCTAAAATGTCATATTAATCTATAAAATTAGTGTAATTCATCAAAATTTTCAATTTAGATTTATTTGTATATTTATAATATCAATTATTTTAATATTTCATTAATAAGGTAATTATTGCATCATCATTGTGTCATAAATAAATTAAATTATTTAATGTATAAAAATTATAAATAAAATATCCTTATGTAGGAAACATTTTTATATTTCTAATGACTATTTATAGTCGAATTTATATTTTTTTTAACCCTATATAAAAAATGGTTTAGTTATTTAAACTTGAATTTAACACTTTTAACTCTTCTTTAAATAAAATAATAATAAATATATTAATCAAATCCAAGTGGACCAAAGAGGATCATATTTTATTCCTAAGGATTTTTTGGTTGAATTACACTTATCCAATATAATTAGTTTATGTGTTAAGGTAATTATATTATTATTTTTACCCTTAATAACCCTATTTACTTTTAATCGTGGTAAATAAAAGTCAAAAGTTACTATTCACCAAAAATTATTTTCATCTTATTGAACCACATTTTACTTATTGATATCAACCATTTCTCTTGGATTTTTAAAATTTAACTCATAGAAGTGGTAAAATTATGTTTCATGCAAATTTTCAAATGCTTCTAGAAGGTGGGTAAAAAACGTTAAAAATTTCAATAAAATTTAATACATCTAATTTTATTATAAAATTATTCCAATGAATTACCTTGAAATTTTATAGGTATTATATATCTATTTTTACTTAAAATAAATTTCAATAAAATAAATAATTATTTAAATAAAAAGTTGGTTTAAAATAATAACACAATGTTTTTCACTATTCATCAAAAATCGAAAGTTTTCAGAAAAATACCAAAACTTTTCCCTCAGCTAATTTTGATATTCCGAATTAAAAAATGAATTCCATTTTACTAAATTAAAAATATATAAGTTTCATTTATTAATATAAAATTAATTCCCGTTGTCAAAACCAAAAAGCGGGTTTTTAAAAAAGTAAAAATTATCAAAAGATTGACATGTTTTTAGGTCAAATTTAAATGTAAAATTACTTATAATTACCTATATTGTATTAAATGATAAAAATATAATTTAATTATACTTCAAAACCATTCAAATTCATAATTTAACACTATAAATTATTTTGATTATAAAAGTTTTTTTCAATTAAAACATAGTATTTTTTACTATTCATCAAAATATGAAAGTTATCATAAAAGTACCAAAAATTTGTACAAACTAAATTTTTATGTACTGATTCTAAATAAGAAGTTTATTTTGTCAAATTTAATATAAAATTGTTAGGTATTTCATTTAAAAAAATTCACCATTAGTAGGTGGTAAAATTGCATTTTTGAAAAATACTTCCTTTATCTGAAAAATTGAATTTGTTCTTATATTATGTCTAAGAAACGCATAATATGGGTGCTAAAATTATATAGAGTATATAAGATTCAAAATTCATATAATATTATTCATAACCTCTTTTTTAACATCTAGTTTGGTAAGTTGTGGTGCATTCGAACTTGGTGTTGCGTGTAGTGCAAGATATTGAATTACTTTAATGAGATAACGTACTATAAAATCTTGGGGTGTTACACATAAAGAAAGGAAAATGATGAAATAAAATTTATTATAATCATATAAATATAGGAGAATAAAATTCCTGATTTTTCTGAGACTTTTATCTTAATATTCTATCATTATAAACATAATCATAAACAATCCCAATAAACAATGAGATTATAACATAAAATAATTACAACTTTTATAACTTTAAAACCTAATACCCATGAAATAATATCATTAAATGAAGCATAAAATATCATTAGTATAAAAAAATTAATTATATTACATTTAAAATGGGATTTATATACACCTATTACAATAATATAGGTGCATAACATAATCATAAGTCTCGAAGAATAAAAATTGAGACAAATATCTCTTACTGATTTGGTAACTTTTGAACTATAAACCCTATGAAAGGGAGATCCTAAAATGAATATGTAAATACCTATTATTTTAATTAGGATCATCATAGAATAATTTCATGGGTAGTGCATACACCACATAAAATAAGCACATGGAAAATATGGCATGTGTCTCATAGAAAAAAACTGTAATAAAGAAATAACGTACATTAAATCTCGAGTTCCATCATACACATTTGAACCTACTCTATAATAAAATTAAGTTCATTATACACCTATTAATGAAACATAATTATATATATCATACCATAATTTATTTACTTATTTCTTTTTATTACCCATTTATTAATAAATCCTTGTTAAAGTCATGTTTCCAGTAATAACCGCTTTGTTTTGCATATATGTTTTCATTTTTTATTTTTATTATCATTATATTGATCATGGTACTATTATATATAGAATAATAATCATGAAATAATTATTATATTTTTAAATAAATAATACTTTTAAAACCAATCATGAAATATTTTTTTAGTAAATGATATATGTTATGATCATAGAGACGGTAGGTTGTATGTACGCATGGGTAACGATTCCATTTTACAATGATCATTTTGGATAGGAGGTAAGTAATATATTATTTTTACATAATTATAATAATATAATAAATAACATATTATTTTTTTTAAATACTTATACATATCATCTCTGTGGTGAGGTGATGAAAATAGAGTCGCATCGCTTCATGAAGGTGGCAGTCTACATGTACATGAACGATGTTATCATCTTTCACGGAAGGAAAAGGTAATAAAGAAAATGATATATTATATTTTAAAAATGATAAATATTTCATGATTAAATATTTCATGTATAAAAAATATATTTATAAACTTTAACCTTTTTATCTACCATATAAAGTGTTAGTGAAAACGAATCACATCACTTCGGGAGGCGGTTTTGTCATACACACGAGCAATATTATCTAATATCTAAAGGAGTGGAAGTTAAAAAGGTATATATGATATAAATAATCTATAGGTATAATGGTATTATAAATATCATATATATATATATATATATATATAATTTATATTTATCATCATACCAAACCATGATAATGGAAAAAAATGACATCGGTTCGTGAGGAGACAGTCCTCCATACACACAAATAATGATTTTGTAACCCATTTGAGGGAATTGTAGAAGTTTTTTTACTATGAACATAACATAACTAGATTTTATTATTATTAATATACTAGGTTTATTATATTATTATTGTTTAATAAAAATTTAAATAGGTGGATGAAGAAATTAAATAAAAATACCCATTGAAGAACGTTCATAATTCTTCAAATAATCACATTAGGTTTGAACTAAAACCCTTCCTATGTTGTATTTTATCACAAAATATTGATTATAGGGTGATATTAGGTAATTTTTTAGTTATTTTTTCATGGTTTTGTCGATAAAAATGGATTTATATATGTGAATAAGTCAGGGGAGTGAGTTTCCATTTATAATTGAGAAGTGAAATTTTTGTAAATACTGAAAAGTGTTCAATAATAGTAGGTCACACTCACCTCATGTGGATAATAATTTTTTAAATAATTTATTTTATCTATTTTATGGTATATCCACACCTACACCACAAAAAACACATTTTTTAAACATTTAATTCCTCATCCTTTAAGTTTAACTTACTTTTACTATTTTAATTTTAACTATAGTAACTAGTTTTTCTAACCAAGGGAATTAATCATTTAATACTAAAATAAAATTATCCTTATTATATAAATTATACCTAATGATTATAAATATAAAATCCAAATTATTAAATAAAAATACTAGGTGTGTGGAAAATTAATTTTAATACAAGTGCATGTAACGCGCAAAACCTTATTTTAACCTTAATCGTGGTAATTAATTTTTATCTATTTTTACTAATCATTATCATAAAAAAATTATGTTAATATTATTAGATAATATAATTTTTTAAATCAAATATGTAGTCCATCCTTTTAAATTAAATTAACAATAATTAAAATTTTTTAATTTAAAATTAATCCCATAAACATGAAGAGAAAGTACATTTTCGAAGAGAAAATGTTCGAAAGTTTACAATGTTTTTATATAAATATTCAATATGAAAATAAATATACTGACCTAAATTTCATGAAAATATATATAATTTATCTAATTTTACTTTAAAAACAATATAAAATATAATTTATCTTTATAAATAATTTAAATGAAAATTCATTTATCAATTAAATTTATTATTTTTCACTATTTATCAAAAAATTAACTTTTCATAGAATTATTAAATATTAACCCAAATATAATTTTTATATGTTGATATACAAAATTCATTTTATTTTATAAAATTCATTTTCTATAATTTTCAAAAATTAATTTTATTATTTTTCACAAAAACAAATAAAAAACATTTTTTGAGAAAATAGTATTTTTAAAACATATAAATACCTTTATAAAAATTAAGTACATTTTTATAAATATGTTTTCTTTATATTAAACCATTACACTTAATATTTAAATATTTGATATTACTATTCATATTCCAAATTTTAAAGGCTAAGTTATAATGGTTGCATTTGAATAATATTAATAATATATCATGATTTTGTAAAAACTTAGTGTCATGTAAAATAAAAGATAACCCAGTGTTGTGTGTACCACAAGATTAAATTTGAGTTTTGTGTAATGTAAGATAAATTCAGTGTTACATGTAACACAAAAATATCAAAAAATTAAATTTATTATAAAAAATAGATTTCACAAAATCTTCGATTGTTACAACCATATCTATCCACAGATTTTGTTTTCTCTTCTTCCCATGGAATCGCATTTAGTAAAGATAATGGGGCTTGATCTATACATGTCTCAGATGATGATGTATTTGTTCTAAAGATATGGAATTCTATATATTAATCATGAATTATAATTTCCTTATTCTAGCAATAATTTTTGCATAATATTTTGAAATCTTATCTATACCAAGGATTATATCAAATTAAACCATTGATATACTAATAAGTTCTAAAAATAAAGCACATTTATGTAACATAAGGGGGGCCTCCTAACACATCCTAGTTACAGTTAGACTTCCTCAAGGATATTTTACTAAAAACTCACATATTAAAGTGATATGGAAATATATAATTTTATTTCAGAATACGGATGATATAAAAGATTGTGAGGATCCAAAATCAAATAAATAATTAGATAAATTTGAATATATGGTTAAATTACCTACCACCACATCATTGGGTACTTCCACCTTAGATGTAGTGATCACATGAGTTTGGCCTTCTCCCCTTAGCCTCTACTATGATAGATTCCCTTAATTCATGGGGCATTAGTTTGTGTTTTGGCCTATATCCCAATAGTTGAAACACTAACTAAAAGTGTTTTGTTTCTTCCATTTTAATTCTTTATCCAGATGAACTTATCTCCACACATATAACAAACTCATAATCCCTTCATGCATTTTTTAGATGATTCTTTCCACAGTTCTCACAAGATGAAAATTTATTAATTCTATTCTTATTTTTTGATGTATCCCATTCTTCTTGGTGCTCATTCAACCACAAATTTTATTAAATTCCATTTGAACAAGTAGGATCTAGATAATTTAGTCTCTTTTTTCATGTAACATAAAACTATTTCATTATATGATGAAAAATATTGATATACCAGTTCCCTTTAGATACTTCTAGTAATAACTTCAAAGAAATTGTCCATATTTAACTAATTTTTTAATTTTTAATCCATAGAATATCTGACTAAACTTGTAAAGGTAGCTTTATACTCAGTAACAATTTCTTCTTCCTAATACTTTAAGCAAAGGAAATTTCCTGTCATTTTAGTTTTTTTCTCATGAGGGAAATATTTTTTGAAAAATGTCTCCTTAAAATATTTCTATTCTATGAGTTCTTTTTCCTCTTCCTCCCTAGTATTCTGGATCAATGACCACCATTGATCAACATCACCATTGAAATAATACTTTACAAGTGTAACCTTTTCATTTTTATCACATCCCAAGGCCATAAATATATTATCCATAGACATAATCCATTTCTCATATATCATTGGATTAGTAGTCCTACCAAATAATGGGGGGGATTATATTGCATGAAATGATCCAACATAGGAGAATCATGTAGTATAAAATGTTGATCTATATGGTAAAGCTTGTTTTTCATTATTGAATAAAGCTTCCCTAATACATATATAATCTTCTTAGTCCCAATACCCTCTATATTATCTTTCTTAGTAGGAAAATATCTACATTATCCAAGAGTATTAAAACCCTTTTTTCTTCTATTATCCATTTCTAAAAAATAGAATATATTGTATTATATCATAAAATTGTGAATTCTATATCATAATGTATAATTCTAAATATTTTTTAACACTTAACATAAATTAAAAAAATGATTCATTGTTAATATCATAATAATAAAATTGGTTTCTTTGGGGATATATTTATTTTTAAATCCTTTATAATGGTTTATAAAATAAATGTGAATTATCCTTTGTATATCCCTCGGGATTTCAAACAAGGTGAATAGTAAGGCTTGTTGTCATACACTATGTGATAATAGGGTCAATCCAAATGCGCTATTTTAGAGTAATAATTGTAACTATTCTAAAATTAGTTGTAATAGACTCAAATTTATTAGTACTTTATCATTATTATATCATGTGTACATTTAGATATATATGATTTATACTTACCATTGTATTGTAGATATTTATGTGTCTACTATTTAATAGTAATTTCCAAAGATGAGAATTCATATCAAAATGTTATAGCAGATCCCATGAAATAATGAGAACCTCGAGATACTGTGACATTAATCTTAAATAATAGTTCTATATTCTAGATAAATTAGACTGACTAGACACAAGTTATGTCTCACTATCTGGTGTTGCAGGATCATAATAATTTAGACTTATTATCATAAATTTCATACTTGGTGATCTCTAGTAGTGAGATCATGAGGATAGACCCACCAATAGTAACACCACATGTTTTGGGTGTCATTGGTTGTTTCTATCTAATAACATGTGTATTGATCTTCTAACTTGAGATCATTACCAGTGAGTTTCATTTTATCACTTACATTATTGCAAGGAAAAAACCAAGATAATGATATCATGTTAAGGTAGCTTATGTTGGGTGAGTCATTGGTGGTATGGAATTGGTTGAATGGTAAAAAATGGATTTGTCTCTTTTGGGTTTAGGTGGTAATATACCTTATTCTATGTTGATCTAGATTTCATTACCTTCATTAGTCCTTGTCTAAGGCAGTCGAGGGTAAATTCATCCAGTTAGATCAAAAAAAATTAATGGAAGGAAGACGACACAAGTGTGCATCTTTCATTATGATATATCTATATAAAAATAGTTTATATTACACAATGTGTGTTTGTAGGTTATTTGTTATTGATATGAATTTCCTTATCTATTTAGGGGCCTTGATGGGTTTATAGACTCCACTTTTGGTCTTTCGATTCTATTTATTACTATTGATATAAGGGCCTTTAGGTTCACATATAATGGAGTATTTAAGAATCCTCCCTACTCGGTCGAATAGGTATATCAGACATGGTGGGCCCCACCATGGGGTCCGAGTGTTGTCTAAATCATTGATCAGTGATGAATAATAAATTAGTTATTATTAAATTAAATAATAATTAGGTTAAATTTATTTATTAAAAGTATTTACTAGTTAATTAAATATGAAGAATAATATTAATTGAAAAAAAATTATTTTAATATTCCATGTTCATTTAATATTAAGTGGGAATTACTAGTTGAGTTAAATGACTCTCATTTTATCACATAATATATTTAATATATAATAAAGGCATGTGATAAAATGTAAATAATATTTATGATTTGGTTTACTTAATCATATTTATTTATTTAGTGGATGTTAAATATTTGGCGGTCGAGGAACCTAATCTGGGTATTTGATCATCCACTAAAAATAGGTGAGTGAGGCACTCACATAATTATGATTCACTATAACATTTCCATAGCCTCTATTTCCTCTACCTCTTTCTAGAGATATAATCTCTTGATCTATGTGATCAAATCATGTTCATCTCCAAGCATCGCAGCTATGTCTATGCAGTGATCATCATGACGTCGAATATATTTTTGAATCTCCATGCTATCACCTGGAATTTTATGGTAGATGATCCTATTTATTTTTTAAGTGTATATGGATGGTCTTGAGTTATTATGCAGTGTATCCTTTAATAAATGATCATTAGAAAAAAATGAGATGTCGAGCGTGGCTTCAGATCAAAAAAATGTATGTTTCCATCCTATCAATGAAAAATTTTAAAACCCGTAGGCCACTGACTTTTGTAGCATGCTCATGTACCTTCAATTGGAATAATAGGGATCATGTAAATTTTTTGAGACATGGAAAATTAATTTTCTTTAAATTTAATTAGATGGTTTAATTTTAGTCTCAATTAAACAAATTGCATGTTGATCCGATTTCGAATGACCAAGTTATTTTCATCTCAAATTTTTAATGTGGATCATTAGTGGTTTTACTGGTATTAAAAATCAAAGAAAATTTTTTAAATATATTTTATTTTATTCATTTTACATTTTTGGAATTAAATTCTGGTGAATCCTTCTATTCTGATCAGAATAAAATGGCTATAATAGTTTTTTCCATTTGTCTCGTGTTAGCCAGAATAGTTTTCCATAATTATTATAATATATAATAATTATATTTTATATTTTTATAATAATTATAAAATTATAAGTGGATTTAAAAAAATTAAAACAAACCGATTTTAAAAAATTTGTGGATATGGTTTTGTTTTTCCACATTCAATAAAAAAGGTGGTTTTTGGGTTTGTGGAATTCAACACATGAAAAATAAATGCAAGGGTCGACTGGATGAATTTTACACCCAAAGAAAAATCAATCAAAAAATGGATAATTTTATAGGCTAACACCCAAAGGTTGGCCCATTCCCCATTGTCCATGGTGCACCCTCCTTCCATGGCTAAGCTTAGGTGCCTCTCAGTGGTCCTCTTCTTCCCTATGGCTCTGTCTGGAGACCCGATGGCTAGCCACCCCAAAGTCTATAGTCCACCTCCTACTATAGCATATATACATAGCATCTCCTCCCCTCGAACTGGTGAGTTGTAGCTCTGACCTCAGTGCCCATCTTCTTCCATTGTCTGCCTCAACTCATCTGGAATTCTTCGCTGCCTTGGTTGTTGACCGAGCTCCTATGAACCCAACCAAGTTCACCTACCAACACCATCGTGGTTACATCCATCCACTTCCCTCAAGTATCATTTCTCCAATGCATCTCATTTCCCCACCATAGTCTCCCCCTCCCATAGATCGAAGGCATCCAACTCCACCATCTATGCACCTCCCTCTAATGACAACCCCAAAGTACCACTCTATCCATTTGAGCCATCTCATGGCATCACTACCCTATTCCATAACTCTTTAAGCTATATTTTCCAGATCCAGTTCTATCCTCATTATATTCGACCACATATGGCCAGATCTCATCCATTGTGGGCTCCTCTAAGGTCACTTCCCTCCTCCATAGACTGGTGTTGTCACATCCATGAAATCTTTTAAAGTTATTTTTTTATTTAATTTCCATTATTTCTTTGTTGTGGGGGTTCCCCATACATTTTTGGAGGAAATGATGGATTTTTAAGATTTGGGCCAAACCGCGAGCCCATTTCCATATTTAAAAATCAATTTTTTTTATTTTATAACTCTTTCTTTTTTCAAAATTTTACACCCATTCCACTTTCTAATTGACATCCCCTAGTATATTAAAACCACCATATTAATTTGGATCCCATATAAATTTATAATAATTATTTATTTTGTATTTTTTAAAGGTATTAGGCCAGCCCGTAAACCCATTTCTAGTTTTCAAAAAATATTTAATATATTTTTTATTTTTTACTCTTTTTCAGTGATTACACCTCCCAATCGAAGAAAACATCCCTAGGTGTGACCACATATTCATTTCTTTCTCTTTGGAGTTCATTTCTATCATGGATTATGGGGAAACTTGTCAAGCTTTCTCAAATAGTCTAGATTTGAAGAGGTAATTTTTTTCCTTCATGACTCCTTAATTCTTCACTCTTTTACACCATTTTATTTCATAAATGACCTCCTCATCCTTATTATAACCTCACTTTCATTTTTTTTTAAATTTAGATACTACTGTATTTGGGGGGGTTTATTCAATATATCTCAAGTGGGTTTCCTCTCATGTTCCTCCCATTGTATTAGGGTTTCTTCCACTTTTCTTGAGGTTCAAAAATGTCAAGTAGATAGGGTTCATACCTAGGGTTTTCTTTTTTGTCATTTTGGTGAAATATTCTGGATTAGGGATTGATTTAACTTCCTTTTTGTGTGGTAGTGGTGCGAGGGAAGTTTTACACAACGGTTTGGAGTTTTGAGCACAAATGGTAGGTGATTCCATGTGTAAGAATTATTAGATGAGTTAGTTTTTCTTGATTTATATTTTTATCATGATTCTATTCCATTTTCTTTTGTGTGAAAATTATATTTGGTATAATTTTTTAAGCGATTGGTTTTTAAGTGTAATTTTTGTGCAAAATAAATATTTTTGGTGTGTATTCCATGTTTTGTTCATTGGGGTTGTTTTATAATTCATAGAATAGTATTATTAAATGATTTTATGGCTAAAAATTTATTTATTATGTGATATTATTATGATTTTGGTCTTAAAATAGTGTTTTTAGAACTATTTTATGTTCAAAACATGGTTACGCTCCTTGAAATTGTTTTGTGAAAGTTTTAAATGGTTTCTTGATTTATGTAAGAGGTGAAACTATGTTGACAAAATGTTTTGGTAGGAGTGTACTTTTGAAATGGTCTATTTTAATGTGAAAGTTATTTTATGTGAGGGGTAATATCTTGTAAAGGTTTTGTAAAAAAATTAAAAGGATATGTTGAAGTGTGAAAGAGAGTTGAAATGTGTTGTGGGTTATTTTGGTGTGAGTATGATTTCCAAAATGAATTTGAATGAAAAAGGAGATCATGTGACATGTGTGTGGGATGTTTGGTGTTTTTGTGACTTGGAAGTGTTATTTTAATGTGAAAATTGTATTTCAAGGCTTGTGGAACTTGTTTGAGCGCAAGATATAAAACCTAGGTATCTAGGTGGGTAGACATGTACTAGTATGCTAGTGATCCTGTGGGGTTTAGCCCATTTTTCACATAGAAAGTTTGATGATGACAAGACTAACTAAACTATGATGATTATGATGATTTTGGAGGACCACTAGGTTATTGTTATGATCCCTACTAGTGGCTCGTGTGCATGAGAACAGAAATTTTTGTTTTTACTTTCACCGAGTATGAGGTACCTGGGACCCACAGTGAGCTAGTTTTTATGGTTTTTTTCCCCATTCTAGTGCTAATTAGATATTATATACATACTTTTGGCATATGGTATGTTTGTATGGAGAAATTTAGTAGATTTTTCATTCTATTTAAAAGTGTTGATTTCTTTTAAATTATCCCAGTTGAAAACAAATTTCATTTAAAGTTTCATATTCTAAATTTTTTTACTTTCATTTCTTATTTACAAAACTTTTAATATTTTTTTCTTATAATGATTATCACATGGAATATTTTTTTTGTTGGCATACTACTGGGTTTTGGATCACACCCTACTTATATCTTTGGTTGTAATTATACTTGGTTATCTTTTTCAAAGGTTGGGTAAAGATTTTTGTATCGGTGGTCCGAGTTTCTAGCATCTTTTGTGATGCGGTGTTTTAGAGATGGCTTTTGGGCGTTTCCCCTTGTCATGAGGTGGTTAATTGGATATCATTTTTGGTTTTGTTACTTTGTAATAGTCTTTAAACATTTTTTTAAATTGTGTAACTCAATTCTAAAATTTTGTAAAATATAATTTGGTTTGAAAAAATCCAGATTTGTTTTATTGGATTTGTTGTTGTTTTATGTTTATAAACTTGGGTAAATCATTCCCAAATTTTATTTTATGATACCTGTTCTCTTGTTCCAACCTGTGGAGATTGGTAAAACCCTTGGGGTCTTACCACGAACAGGTTTGGGTGCTGATTTTGAAGGTGACCAGATTCGGTTCGTTTCAAAATGGTATCAGAGGGTCAGGTTCGATCTCTTGGGTCATGTAATTTGGGGAAGAGTCGTGATAGTCTGGAGCTAGGGTTTCTGGGACTTGAAATTTTGATTACGAGTAGGTTTCCTAGTCATCACACCTCGTGAAGTGATTAAATTCACTAGGGAAAGTCAGGTTTTATCTGAGTCCTTTTGTTTTCATCGGTTATCGATGATTGGGGAAATGAAAAGAGAGTTGGGTCAATGGTCTCAGTGAGATCATAGGGCTTGGAAATCCATGTGGAGATGGGGATATTGTACTAGAAAACTCTCCATGATGGTGAAATGATTGGTGTATGGCCTCCAACCATATTTCCAAGTCACCCACCAAAATAAGTTTTCTCTCGCATTGTCATGTGTCCTTTTGTTTTAGAATCTGGGAAGCATGGTTTTGAAATTATAAATAAGACATGATTTAAGAAATGTGAACTTTTATGAAATGATTTTTCAGTAAAGTGGAAGAGGCATGATTTCTAAAATGGTGGAAATTAATTTTAAAAACTATTTTTAAATGGTAAATGATGTTTTTAATCCTATTTTAAAAGTATGAATTATGTTAGAGTGGGTTTTGAAAATCTATTCCAAATAGACTTTTTCGAATTATTGACAAGTGTTTTGAGTTTAATGAAGTGTTTAGGGAATTTATGTGTGGGTTTTTAAGATAAATTTTGATTTATTAACTAGTAATCACTTGAAAAGTATTGTGAATCATTGTAATCTTGTTTAAATAAGAAGACATTGAGTTTTAAATGGATGGGTGTTAATGAAAGGGGGTTTTTCATAAAACTAGGAGTGTTTTGAAACAAGCTGAAATATTTTGAAATTAATGTATGGATTTAAAGTGAGTTTTTATTTTAATTATAGGTGATTTTTGAAAAAAAAAATAAGATTTAAATTAGGTTTTTATTCTGTGGTTAGAAATTTTGAGAAAAAGGGAAGTGTCAGTTGACTGTTTTGGTTTTTAAAAGTGGAAGAAATTTTTGTTTTAACCTTTGGTATTTCTGTGAGTGACCACGTGTATGGGGTTATATGGGATGATGTATAGTTAATGGAACAAATATATGAGTGTTGGGATAGATATGAGGAGGGTTCCTGGTGTTTTATGGAAGCATACATGTGTGAGACGCATAGGATACCATTGGTGGGTATGCTAACCACCTACCCATTTATTTTCAATGAAGTGACTTGTTTTAAAGGAAAACCTGATGTCCTGATGACCGTTTTGGGTGGTGTGGCTTATGTTTTTTTTGGAAATGTTGTTGTTGTGGGTTGTTTGAGTCCAAGAATCCCTCTTTTTGAATAGTTTTTTGGGTTTGTGTTTGGTCGGAAAATTGGGTTGAAGGGATAGTTAGTTGTCTCCTTATGAGAAATGTTTTGGGATGTCTTTATAGTGGTTCCCCTCATGTGTTCACTTTTGTTTTGTGGAATGTTTTGACCAATGGACTATCTTGGTTGGGTCCTTGGGTTCTCTCGTTGGATAAGGTATTTCCCCATTAAAATTTAATGCATGACTAAAGTGTAGCATAGATTGTTTCTCCATTTAAAACTCCTCTATTTGATCAACATAATGAATTTCTTCTCGATTTTTTGATATTGAGTATACCCACTTTACCTTTATATGTTTTGGGTATCCCTTTGTAGCAGGAAAGTGGTCATGAAAGGTTGAAAGAGACATTAGTATCTTAAGTTACCTGAGTCGCCAAAGGTTAAAGCAGTTTGGGTGTGTCAGTGTAAGATGTTGCCTAAGAGGGCCCATAGGTCTGTTGTCAGTCTTATCAAAGTAAGATTTCATGTTAGGCCATTGTGTGGAAAATTGGTCTGAGTGACGATGTCATGTCCACTTGCAAGAATCATGTGTTGTTTGGGACTCGGCATAAGGTCCATCTCCTTGTTCTATTTATATTAGTCACAATGGTCATGTTCGGTGATGCCTTGTGATGTTGTGTTCTCGTTTTACGGTAAAGGTGAAGGTTGTACAATATTATGTGAGTCTTTGTTTTTTCAGAAGTGTGTCTCCTTTCGAAAAAACTCGACATCCTTTGTTTATAGGAATGTGTTTCCATATATCCTTCCCTCTTTCTATTTCTCATCCCAATAAATGAGGGGTGATGTGTGTGTGTCTTCTAAGAACCTGTTTTAGTGAAATGTTTGGTTAGGGTAAAGTGAGTTTGGAATGTGTTATGTCTTGGTGAACCCATCTAGTATTAGAGTATATCTTTCATGGAATCGAAAGGATAAGTTCTGTTTGGGGGGGTTTCCAAAGCCTAGCTACGAGGTTGAAGATGCTTCAATCATTTGATCTCTAGCCATAGGTCTCGGAGTGATGATGGTGCATAGTCAGGGGAAATCCCAGGGTTACTAAAATCCTTGTACAATGTCTTGTATTCAGTATGAAAGATGGGAATATTTTAAATCTCTAGTGTCATCATCACTCCAAGACCTATGGCTAGATTTAAAAACAAATTTTTTTCCTTTTATAACTCTTTTTTTTAAAATTTTATACCCATTACACATAAAAATTATTATACCCTAGTATATTAAAACTACCATATCAATTTGGACCCCATAGGAATCCATAATAATGATGGATTTGGGTTTTTTTATTAAGGTATTGGGACAGCTCGTAAGCTCATTTCCAATTTAAAAAAATATTTAATATCTTATTCATTTTTTACTCTTTTTCAGTGATACCACCTCCCACTTAAATAAAACAAACCTAGGCACACCCCCATATTCTTTTATACCTCTTGGGAGCTCATTTTCATCATGTATTAGGGAAAAAATTCTCAAGCATTCTTAAATCATCCAGATTTGAAGAGTTAATTTGTTTCCTTCATAATGCCTTCATTTTTCACTATTTTTCACCCATTACAATTCCAACATGACCTCCTCATCCTTATTATAACCTCGCTTTCATTTTTTCCTATTTTTAAATTAAGATAATAGTTTATTTGGGGCGTTTTATTAAATATATCTCAAGTAAGTGGGTTTCCTCTCATGTTCCTCCCATTTACTTAGGGTTTCTTCCACTTTTCTTGAGGTTTTAAAATGTCCAAATGCTAGGTTCCATACCTAGGGTTTTATTTTGTGTAATTTTGGTGGAATTTTTTGGATTATGGCTTGATTTTACTTTCTTTTCGATTGGTGTTGGTGTGATTGAAGTTTCTCACAACAATTTGGAGTTTTTGGAAAAAATAGTATGTGATTCCATGTGTAAGAAATATTTGATGAGTTAGTTTTGATTGATTTATATTTTTAGCATAATTCTCTTCTATTTTTTTGGTGTGAAAATTATATTTGGTATCATTTGTTAAGAGTTTGGTTTTTAAGTGGCATTTTTGTGAAAAATGAATATTTTTGGGGTGTATTCCATGTTGTGTTCATTGGGGTTATTTTATGATTCAAGGAATAGTTTTATTAAATGATTTTATGGCTTCTTATTCTGGTTTCATGTGATATTGGTATGATTATGGTCTTAAAATAGGGTTTTTATAATAATTTTATGGGCAAAACATGGTTACACTCCTTGGAATTGTTTTGTGAAGGTTTTAAATGGTTCTTTGGTTTATGTAAGAGGTGCAACTATGTTTCCAAACTGTTTTGATTGGATTGTAATTTTAAAATGGTTTATTTTAATGTGAAAGGGATATTATGTGATGTGTAATATATTTTAATGGTTTTGTAAAATTGTTTAAAGGATTTTTTGAAGTGTAAAAGGGAGTTGAAACGTGTTTAGGGTTGTTTTGGTTTGAGTATGATTTCCAAAATGAATTTGAATGAAAAAGGGGATCATATGACATATGTGTGATCCTTTTGGTGTGTTTGTGACTTTGAAGTGGTATTTTCATGTTCAAATTGTATTTCATGGCTTATGGAACTTGTTTTAGAACAAGAGGGAAAACTCGGGTATCTAGGTGGGTGGGCGTGTACTAGTATGTTAGTGATCATGTGGGGTTTGGCCCCTATTTCACGTAGCAAGTTTGATGATGAAAACACTAACTAAACTATGATGATGATGATTATGATATTGTGGGACCACTAGGTTATGGTTATGTTCCCTACTAGTGTCTTGTATGCATGAGAATGGATATTTGTATGGTTACTTTCACCAAGTACGAGGTACCTGGGACCCACAGTGAGCCAGTGCATGTGATTTTTTTTCCCTTGCTAGTTCTCATTAGATATTTTATATTTAATGTTAGTATATAGTATGTATGGATGGATAAATTCAGTATATTTTTCATTCTATTTAAATGTGTTGATTTCTTTTAAAGTATCACACCTGAAAACTGATTTTATTTAAAGTTGAATCTTATAATGATTTTTACTAGCATTTCTTTTTTACAAAACATGCAAGATTTTTGTCTTATAATGATTATCACATTGAATATTTTTGTGGTGGTATCCTACTGGGATTTTTCTCACACCCTACTTACACCGTTGGGTATAGTTATACTTGGTTATCTTTGTCACTGGTTGTGTAAATATTTTAGTGCTGGTGGTCCAAGTTTCTAGCATCTTTCATGATGCGGTGCTTTGGAGATGGCTTATGGTTGTTTCCCCTTGTCATGAGGTGGTTCATGGGTTGTAATTTTTGGTTTTGTTCTTTTTAAATAGTTCTTAAACATTATATTAAATTGTTTAACTCAATTATGATATTTTGTAAAAGATAATTTGGTTTGAAAAAACCTAATTTGTTTTATTGAATTTATTTGTTGTTTTATGTTTATAATAGTGGGTAAATCATTCCAAAATTTCATTTTATGATACTCGGGAACTTGTGCCAGCCTGTGGGGATCAGGAATGCCCTTCTACTCTTACCACGAACAGGGTCGGGTGCTGATTTTGAAGGCAACCAGATTTGGTTCATGACAGGTGTCATGGATCTCGGCTCCTCATCCAGTGTCAGACCCCACCTTCATAGGTGACGAGTCACCTTACAGCCATATGACCCATCAAATCTATTAAAAGGTGGTTATTGACCACAATGGATAGACTTGTGCTCCTCCCTTGAGTCATTTTCGGTCGAGCGGCAGTGAGATCTATCCATGGGATCTGTCTTTTCCCATTCCAGACATTTGCATGACTTAATGTGCACTAAAACAGGCCGAGGATGGGTCATCCCAACCCAAAACGGGTCTGGATGGACCTTTTTGGACCATATTGGCCTTACATGAGCTTTGTATGGACTAGAATGTGTCTGTGCAGGTTCGCCCTAACCCAAACAGGACCTTTCATATGGTTTTAAGGTCTGGGTTAACCATAATTAATTTAGTGGTTTAATTTAATTTTAGAGTTAAATTAAATTAATTAAAATATTATTTTTTTTTTAAATATAATTTTTTAATACCTAATAAGATTAATTTAATTTATGTATTAAATTGAACTAATTAATTGATTTAATTTTTTATATTAAAATTAAATTAAATAAGGGACGGAATATAATTAAATTATTTAAATTTAATTAATTTATTAAATTAAATTAAGTTCCCTCATATTTTGTTTGTTGAAATTTACTTTTTGTCGTTCTTTTACATTACCCATTGAATATTCTGCAATTCTGACTTTTTCATATCTAATTTATTTAATTATTTATTTAACTATGTGTGATGATTGTAAATAACTAATTATTTTTTAGAGTCTGTGAATCATCTTATTTTCGATCAAAATGTATAAGGTCGTTTGTGTTCAATTTATCTAATGTACATTTCACTCTTGAGTTCACCATGCCTATGCGTGAGTATTTTTTACTTTAACAAGGATGATGTATGATGTGAACCCCAGCATGATGAGGATAGTGTAATATGCAGAGAATGTCAATTCAAGGAAAAATCATGATGAGAACCAGACATACTGGAGGGGACAAGCCACATCATAAGTCAAGATATGAATCATTTATCCTACACCTAGGTTGTGCTTAGTTCATTAACTTAAATGGATCAATCAGTTTTAGATTCTCTAGACCAGTCGGGTTGTTAATTTCCTTTAGGCATTTATTTATTATTTTATGCATTTTATGATAGTCGGAAAAATATTAAATAATAAATAGTAAAATCCATAAAGAAGAGATGATTTTTTTATATTAATGTTCAATTCTGAGCATGAAAACAAATTAAAAATAATATTAATAGAAATGGATTACATTCATTGAGAAAAAATACCAAAAACCCTCATAGAATTATTAAGTTGTTAACCACCTTCTATCAATTGAATTTGAGAAAAACTAGGTGTTCAGGGTGCTCGTCAGCCAAAGCTGAGGGTGCATCTTTCTACTAGGGAGTTATTATTAGAGTGATGGGTTGAGTTAACTAAATTTACATCAAATAAGTATCCAAAGATAAAAATAATAATTGTATAGGAAAGTGTTAAGAAAATCAAGTTTATGATTTTAGAAGCTAGGACTTCCCTCAATAGAACATAGAACCGTGAGTTAATTTGGTTGTCTAGTCAAACTCCTTCCTTGAAATATCTGAGTAGTGGCATAGACAAAACATGTAGAATGTTAGGGGAGGCTCAAGGATCATTAACACTATAATACTCAAGTGATAGATTATTCAAATTCTAGTATAGTGGTTTCCCATAATTTGATAAAATAGTGGGAGAAATTTATTGATTTGATTAACTAATCAATAATGTTAAATTTGGTAATCAAGATTAAAAGTAAAAAATCAGATATATTTTATTTTTTGTAGAAAAATAGAATGTAAAGGCACAATACACACTATAATAATCATAGACAAAGTGAATTTCCAAACTAACACAAATTTCCAAGTTTATTACAGTTATTTGCACATAGTACTACGATACAAGAAATTCAAGGTGTTGGTGTCCCGATACCTATTGAACCACCACATGAAGCAAGGGTGTAAAAATTATTATAGGATACATGTGTATAGATCATATCATGGTTATGTCATTATGATATCATCAACATCCTATGTGATTTGTGGTCACTATATCCGGACATGAATGATATAACATATATTCTTATATCTTATAATCTTACAAGGAGAAAGAGAAGTGAGATATGAATGAGTGATAATTACATTGGTTATGTGTAAATATGAAATACGCACCATGATCTTTCAATAAATCCCATTCTTACATCATTTTCACCCTATTAATCCAATTATTTTAAGGTTAAAAAATGAACAAGATGGATTAAATGCTTTATTTCCATTTATATAAGGTTTTCAAAGTAAATAAGAACATTAAAGAAAGATTAATATTTAGTTATTGTGGAGAAAAAGTTGAAATTCAAGGAAAAAAGACAATGTAATGTTTAACGTCAAAGGAACATTCAAAATGTCCTTCAATGAAATGAGGTTGGTTATTAAACAAGAGGCTATTTTCTTCACATATCATGAAATATATTTATGGAAGATTAATCACAATTAAATTAATTAAAGAAGTTATTTTCCACTTCTTCTTTATATATATTCATCAATATAATATGTAATTTTTTTCATACTTATTGGGTATTAAATATAATATGTTTCATACATATGTGTATCAAAATATAGTAACTATGTAAGTAATAGAAACATTATAAGAAGTGATTTTTATTCTCCAACCATTTGTGAAAGGGTGATTCCTAAGTCAGTGGTGGGAAACACATAACTTATTATTTCCATTTTAATGATTTAAGTCAAACTATTATTGATTATAACCCAAAAAATCATCTCATGTGTCCATTTGACATAAGGATACATTATTACAAGTTTCAGAATGAATGTTTTCTATGGTATCTCATACTCAACCAATAGTTCAGTGACACTTTAATCACAATAAATACATGATGAAAATAAAAATGTAAGACTTATTTACCCTGTTGTGGAAAGATAATTATTTTTTAAGTAAAACTAAAAGTGGACGTCAAGGATAAACCCAGTATGGTATTTGGAATCTATGAAACTAAACACCATAGGTATTATTGACATATATACTTATTAATAATGGACAAATAAACCTTTAGGAATAATGATATGCCACAAAGCATTTGGAATTAGTTCCGCAAGAGAGAGTGAACTATTCTAAGGGTAAGCTAGTGGTAAATATACTTCATTATATTCCTTTAAGTATTTAAGGAATGATAAAGTGAAGTATGATATATTAATAGTTAGAATATATGATTTTCTTCAAGCCTACATACTGAATAATATCTTGACCAATCATTTATCAATCAATATAATGTAGCATGGATTAATTCCTAGACATACATTACCTTATCTACATCATGACATTGATGTTAATAAGAAGGATTGATGATAAGTCTTATATGTAAACATATATCAATAAAATTTAGCATGTTTCAATTACTAAACACATATTTTATACACCTGATTCATGATTTAAGTATTATCAATATTGTCACTTGTAGAAGCTTCCATTATATTTCAAGACATTCTTTACAAATAACAGTGATATCCCATAACCATATACCAACTATAATGAAAAATAGATATCATATGAGTCATAGTATAATGGAAATCCATTACGTCATAAGGAAATGTGTTTAGATGCAAAGAGTTTGTTAGAATATAAACAAACATGCATCAAAAAACACAATGTGTACCTAAATTAATTATCCTACAAGTTTCTTGGAATATTAAAAAAATACCTATGATATAAAAGTTGTAGTGAATTAATAGACTATATTTCTATAAAAGGGTAAACATCTCTATTAGAGATAGTGGGAGCCAAATTGATTTGGGTTTATTCAATGATAGAGAATAACAAGTAGTTTTCTTAGGAACTAGTTACACTAATACATGTGGAATAGTAATGTTCCAGAGACACATAATACATAGGAAGGTTGAAACCATAGTGACAGTTTTATATTCTCCACGGATGTGATAAATTATTCATTATCAATAATAAATCCTACAATTATGCATTATATGGAAATTAGCTAATATTGAAAAGGTTAATTAAAATTCAATAATAAATTCTATTTATCAAATTTAATAGGGGATTATTATTTTTAATACAACAGTGGGTATTCAAACAAGATGATACATGTATGGTAAAAGCACGGTGCCAATACGGCTAGGTTAGTTATACTAAATAGTTATGCCTAAATCTAATAGAATTTTACTTTTCATATCTAAATTCTATGATAATATTATTTTCATTGGATGTCAAGGACACCAATCATGGAAGGTGTCTTTAAGATGTATCCAGAAGGTATGGTGAAATCATAAAATGCCAATAAAGGCCTCAGGTTACTAAAATATAGTATAAAATTAAAGTAAGAGACAAGATCATAGAATATTAATTTGAAATTAATCTTTTCCATGTGTATTCCAATGGTTTGTGGGAGAACCATTTTTTTCCATGTGTTATACGTTTGGTAACATATGGAAAATACCTTTTAGTCTTAAAATAAGTTAAGATAAGGATTATTGAAATTCTTTAGTGATTGACTTAAAGTAGCCAACTATGTTCTAGGGAATAGGATCACTAAGGTAGATATAATAATTTCTTAGACCTAGTAAATCATACATATAGTGACATGATATTGAAAAATACATGTTAGAAAAATTTGAGAGAGAATTTATACCATTTTCATGTGACATAAATCCCTATATGCAGACATTAATGGGTATAGGATGAGATTAAATTAGTTTGTTGAATTCCATACGCTTATGTGATGGATCAATCACATATGCCATGATTTGTACAAAAAAATATATATTACTAAGATAAAATTTATAGTAGAAAAATATCGTTTATATCCAAGAGAACTACAAGTGAAGTAGTCAGAACTATCTGATTTTAATTAGGAAAGTACAAAGTATATATACCTAGTATGTGGATAAAAGGGATAATAGTTTTTTCATACACATAAAGTATTCATCCTTAGATCAAGTTTATCTAATATCATAGTCAGGATAAGGTTATGATCGAGACAAACACACAAAATCTAGTGGTAGTCATACATACAAATAATAAGTATGTTTAAACTTTTGAGGAAACTAAGAATCACTATAAAATACACAAAAAAATCTAGTTCATTGAATCACAACCAGTAAATTTTTATCATGATTATAATTATATTACTAGTACTTTCCAAGAGATCGTGTTTTGAAAGTAGAAAAATGGGATATACTTAGGGATACCATATCCTAATTACTTTTACTCAAGGAGATGAGGTCACATATAGTAGAATATTTATGCATCAGAAACATACTATACCTAGAAACTAAAGATGTGACTCAACATAAACATGATCTTTATCATGTGAGATCTAACAAGATTGTTTAGAAAGATGGCTCTAGTACAAGTGGGAGTGTTGTGAAAGTGGGTGTCATAGACCTAACTTTATCAGTACTTTTTATTACCATATCTTGTGTATAATTAGATATAAATTATGTATACTTATCATTATAGTGTAGAAATTCTACATCCACTATTTAATGGTAATTTCTATATATTAATTATCGTATCAAAGGCTTATAGAAGATCACATTCTATAATTATAACCTCAAGATACTATGACATTAATCTTAAACAAAGGTCATATAGTCAAGATATATCACATTGACTAGACACAGTTGATATCTAACTATTAGGTGTTGGGTGATCATAAGCATTAAGACTTATTCTCATGAAGTTCACACTTAATGATCTCTATTAATGAGATCATGAGAAAAAACCTACAAATAGGAACACCACATGTTTTTTGTGTCATTGGTTGTTTCTATCTATGGACATGTGTATTGGTATTGTGACTTGAGATCGTTATCGGTGTGTGTTATTTGATCACATGATTTGATGTAAGTAAAAAACCATGATAATGAAATTTTGGTGATTTAGCTTGTGTTGGGTGCATTATTTGTGGTATAAAATTATTTGAATGGTCAAGAAAGAATTTTTATCTTCTAAGTTTAGGAATTAATATATCTTAATCCTTGTAGATCAAGATAGTAGTACCATCATAAGTTCTTGTCCAAGGTAGTTGAGGATAAATTTTCTTGTATAGATAAAAAATAATAAGGTAAGGAAGGATAATGACACAAGAATTCATCTTGATTTATGAGATATATAAAGACAAAGAGATTATATTACACAGTGTGTGATCATAGGTTGGTTTTCATTTCTATGACTTTACTTATCTCTTTAGGGGCCTTGTTAGGTTGCTAAAATCTACTCTTGGTCTATGGATTCTATTTAATACTATTAAGCAAAGGGCCTAATCAATTACACACAATAGAATATTCAAGAATCTTTCATTTTTAGTTGAATAGGTATATCGGACATGGTGGTCCCCACTATCGGGTCCACACTAAGTCATTTATCACCAAAGAATTAATAAATTCATTATTATTCAAGTAAATAATAATTGGGTTGAATTTATTTATAAAAATTATTTACATGTTCTGTAAATATAAGGAATAAAATTAATTGAAGTAATATTATTTTAATATTTCTTGTTCATTTAATATTAAGCAGAAATTACGAGTCGAGTTAAATGACTCAGGTTTTATAAAGTAATATATTTAATACATATTACATGCATGTGATAAAATATAAATAATATTTAGGATGTAGTTTCATTTTTAATAATTATTTATTTAGTGGATGTTAAATATTCGGGGGTCAGGGAACCCAATATGGGTATTTGAGCATCCACTATAAATATGAGATAAAGGATCTCACATAAGGAAGATTCACTATGATATATCTAAACCCTCTATTTTCACATATTCTTTATGGAGATAGAATCTATCGATCCCGGTGATCATATCATGTTCATCTCCATGCATCAAAGGTACGTCAATGCGGTGATCATTGAGATGTCGAAGACATCATCAGATCGCCATGTTAGCACCTAGAATTTGATAATTGATGATCCTACATGTTTTTTAAGTGCGTGTGGATGATCTTGAGAGATTATTATTTGGATTATTTGATCAATGATCATGTGTGAATAGTAGATGTCTATCATATATTCATATCATAAAAATATATGTTCTCTATTTTATTTTTGTGCTCTATTTAATTTACACAAGACCCGTGGACTGTACTGAGGCACTATTCGTCAGAGACAAAAAGTATTATCATATTAGTGATGAAAAATTTTAAAATCCCTAGCCCATCGGCTTTCACCATGTACCCTGATACCTTCAGTAATGACCCCGACACTTGTAACCCAGAGTCGGTGACTTACTTCATTACATTAGAAAGTAATAAATGGAACCACTTCCTAAAGGACTGAATAGTTTAGTGGGTATGGTAAACTATATACATAGATGATTCCCATATTAAAATTCTAAAATAAAATTAAAACATATTTTTTAATATTATCATTATTCCATCTAGAAAATCCTTGCATATCATTCTTTGTACACTTCTTAGATTACTGATATAGGAAACAAAATAAAGGTGATCTCAAATGCTCAGTAAGTGTTAAGTATAGTGGAAGGTATCATTAATCAATATGCATACTAAAAATGGAAAGATAAATAACTGAACATGTGTTTAATTTAAATAATTTAACTATCATAATCAATAAATCATGGTTTGTAACTTAAACTCATGTTAATTTTTCAATAACATGAATATCATGAGTGGATAATGCATAATCAATATGCATACGTAAATAATTGAAAATACATTCCATTTAATCAATAAATTGTGAATGAAATGCATCTAAAGATAATACCATTTTGAAAGTATAATGGATAATACTAACTTAATTCTTGATAAAGGATATTATTAATTATTATACTTTATGATCTTAGGCATCATGATACCTATACTACCAAGAACTTTTCAGAAGACCGTATAAAACTAATGTGAAGGAATATACAAAAATTCCATTTAACTATTGATATCCAACTAATTCATCTCATGAGACAACTGATGCATTGAGGGGATATCCATAATTGGGTCCCACCCATATCTTTATATACATATCATTTCTCATATATGGAATAAATGATTTAATTTTTAAAAAATATGTCTTATCAACAAATATGATTACTGAGTAAAAAATACATATTTATCAACATTTCCCTAGTCAATCAAATAACTTTCAATGTAAAAGAACATATATAGAAATGATATATGTTTTATGAAGTATATATATCCATGATAAATAATGTGTATTTTTAGTGGGAATTTAGTGTCTAATGATCATAATAAAGTGGATGTTTCAAGTGAAAGTTAATAACTTCAAAAATTAATCAAGAATGAGAATGTCAATACATTACCTAGTCAAAATGATCATAAACCATTGATATAATGAATAATGACGGTATAAATACAACATATACTTAGTTTAGTATAATTAAAATAATTTTTTCTTTTCACTGATGAATAGAAATTCCACAAAAATATGTTTTCAAACATTCATTAGAAAAATATTCTTCTATCTTTGAAAATCACTTTTTAAAACTAAATTTATATATTATTAATAAAAAAATTAATTTAAAAATAATATTTTAATATTATAAAGATATATTCAAATAAATAAAAGGCCATGATGGTAGGAAATTCCATATATTTAGTATAAGTAAAAAAACATTCCTTTAATAGTGTTTTAAAAAGAGTAAAAGTATCCTCATTCAGAAAGAGATAAGAATATTCATTTCCAGAATTTTGTATAAAGTAAAACATAAGTAAAATTTCTTTAATTAAAAATTTTGATAATGTTAAAACATTTTCTGGAAACAAGGATTTTTAAGAAAAATGATTTTCGACAGAAGAGAGTAATGAAGTCAGATTTTATTAAAAACATTTAATCAAACATTTTAAGTAAAAAAAATGGGAAAATATTAATATTAAATGAAAAAATGTTTAATAAACATACTAGAATAAAATTAAATTGTTTTATTATACAATTATAAAATAAATTTCTTTAATGTAAATTCAAGCATCAATAATACCAATTAAAATGAGATTGTGAAATAAACACTTACAATGATCATAACGATGATGTGATAATTAAAAAATCAATTGATCATGTGTATCAAATGTAAATACATATAAAACAAGTGTAAATAAAAAAAATATTCAAAATTCATTATACTTATAATATTAAAATATTAAAGACAATGAAGAAGTAATATAACCTAAAAAAATAAATTGAGTTATGAAATTCATTACCACTTGGTAACTTTTAAGTCAAAATCCATTTGCATAGAATAATTAAAATTAAAACAAAAAAATCCCATTATTTATTTAATAATGATGATATTTCATATAAAATGGTATGTTCTTACAAAATATAAAATAAATGAGGTTCATAAAATTACAATGTGCCTCAATGAAATCAAATTGAGATGAAATCCCTTACCTCATGCTTCCTTTTGGTTGAACATTATTTAACCTCATATATAATGGTTTTAAGAAATATAACAATTTATAACAGAACCAAATTCATATTTATAATATGATATATGATCCTATAATAATATTGCACCACCCATTTGAAAATAATATTTCATTATTTTCATTGTTTTGGGTTTTAATTTCCTTATTTTCTCATTCTTTCTTTATCCTGAAATTTCTAGTTATTTGTTATATTATATATATATCCATAATTTATATAATGATTTTAATTTTATAAATATAATATTTACTCATTATATTCATTTTTTGATTCATTCTTAAAGGCCAGATGTGGAAAATGATTCGCATTACTTTGTGGAGATGGTAAGATGTATGAACGCACAAGCAGCGATATCATTCCATTATCAAGTCAGATGATAAATAAATGGGTGGTATATTAATATTTAAAAATCCATATAATATCTTATATATCACATATATTCATTAAATGTATCCCTGTTTCTTTACATGTGTGGTGTCAGTGAAAAACAAATCACGTCATTTCGTGAGGTGGTAGTCCATCGTACACACGAGTGATGTTATCATATTTTAAATAGAATGGAAATTAAGAATATATATGTTATATTATAATTAAGTAAGTATAATAATATCATAAATATAATATATATGTATACATATGTTAAATCCATCATTATATCCAAACTTGAAAGGTGGTTATTTAAAATGAATTACATCGGTTCACGGGCGGTTTTCTTTTGTACACATGATCGACGGTTTCATTTCCCATTTGATGGAAGGGGATATAGATGTAGGTGATGACCATAAAATAATAATATCTCAATATATTTATGATAATAAGTTTATTATATTATAATGTTTTAATAATATTTTAATAAATATGAAGAATAAACATAATAAAATCACTCGTTTAAGAATGTTACCTCTTCTTCAGACGACGTCTTTAGGTTTTCACCAAAAACCTTCCTGTTATTGATTTATGATCAAACCAAGGGATCTATGATGTTTGGAGGGGATTTATGAAGTTAGTTTTATTGTTATTGGATGTATAAAATGGCTCTAAATGTGTTAATACAGGATTATATTGAGTGTCCCTTTATAAGTTGGGGAAAGGTCACACATGTAATTTTTAAAAAGAATCAATTGCACCCATGTTTTTATCATTTAAAAAGCCTTAAAACGGGTCATTAAATACCCTTATATGTTATAATATATAAATATGGTCATATAATGGATTTTTTAAAATATGGTAGGACATTATTAATCCTTATCTTTATAGTTTAATCCCCCCACCCAATCAATTAGTTTTTACCTTAATCGCGGTAATTAATTTTTAGAGCTTTTACTATTCATAATTGTCTAAAATTATTTTGAACATATTATATAATATAAATTTTAATTATTACAAGTATTTAAGCCAATTTTTCCAGTTCAATTCATTTATGTGTAATAATAAAACTTAAAATTATACCCATAAACTTGATGAAAAAGTAAGTTTTCAAAGAGAAATTTCTCAATTTTATAGATGGTTTTAATATCAAATATCAATAATAAATTTATTAAAATTAGCTAAAATAGTTAACTTTTAATTTAATTGAAATAATTTTACTTTAAAATTAATTTTTAATTTAATTTAACCTTGTTATTTATTTAAATTAAAAGATAAGTTTTAATAAAAATTAATAATTTTCACTATTCATTGAAAAATAAAAAATTTCAAAAAAATCCCAAAAATCACCTTAAAATAATTTTAATATTAATATTTCAAAAATTAAGTTAATTTTATCAAATATATTTTCTAAAATTATTAAAAATTAGTATAAAATTATGTGTGAAAATAACAACTACATTATCTTTTAGAAAAAATATAGTTTTTCATGAAACATTTATTTTTATTTTAAATGATTCTTATTTTATTTATAAATAATATATAACCATAATTTTCATAATTTGGTTTTTACGAATTATACCCACTAATTTAATATCCATTCTATAAAGTTATATTGGTTTTCTATTCATTTAGACTTGGGATTGTGTGTTTCACAGGCTATCGATGAGATTACATTTAAATAAATTTATTTTCTTAGTTTTTTAAGATCGGTGTTACATGTCTCATATTATATAGAATAAATTTTTATTCTCATATTATTTTTTGTGGTAAGTTATCCCCATCTTAAATAAATTATATCCTCACAATTTGATCTTATGCTCAGAAATCAAGTGTTTCATACTTGAAAATTTCTTTGTTTAAAACAAACATCATAAAAGGGGTTAACAACACATCATCTTAATAAGAGAGAAAGGGAAGTAATAAAGTTCATATGTAAAAACACATAACTAGGTTTCTAATTAGAAGAATATTTTTGTTAATTGAATATATATACTTTAAATAAAAGTATAAATAATTATATAGAATGACAGAGGTCATTGATCATAAGAAATTTAATGATTAATAGAATGTAAAGGACCCCAAAACCATAATGTTTTGATGATTTAAAAGACCATTTGATTCATATGATATGAAAATGATATGATACAATTTTTATATAAAAATCCTTTAATAAATTTTAGGTATTATTTTACTATCAATGAATATAAGGGAATATAGTTACTTGAAACGTTTCTATTTCATAAGAATAATTCCATCCTTTGGTTGTTCTTTATTCAATTTCCAATTCATTGTTTACTCCTATTAAATGAATATCCAAAAATTAATTTTTTATTCTTGAAGCACTATATTTTCCATTTAATTTATCATAATATCTATAAAAGAGTTAAAAATATTTCTGTTTATCTCTTCTTATCTTCCAAAACTAGTATGATTAGCATAAGCTATAAAATCTAATATATTAATTAGTAAACCTCAATAGTAACACCAATGGTTCATCATTAATATTTATTTGTCAAATATTTTTACTAAAACAATGACATATTATCCACTAATAATATATACCAGTGGTAGTTATTAAACCCTTATCATTCATAGGTTGTGGGTTAAAGGCCCGCGGCCTTTTCGGACGTGATAAGATGTCAATCGGTATGCGGGTTGTCCTTTTTCTAAAACTATTTTAATATAATTTCTATAATATTTCCAAAATGTGATAACCCATAATTACTAAAACATCAAATATAAGATAAACTATATAGGTTACCAATACCTTTAATCTTAAGTCTAAAAAAATGTAAATTCATTCTTCCTCAAATAAAATTTTCAAATACAAATACAATGGGTTGTATTCCCATAAATGTGTTCCAAAATTATCCTTAATAATTTTATATTCTAACCACAAAAATTTAAAAAGGGGGTTTTTAAGACTTTGACCTTTTGGTCAACCAAAAACTCATAAACCCATGATGGTATCCATAAATCTTAAGTTAATAAAGATATATATGCTTTGGAAAATTTACACAATCCTAATATTAATCATTATTGTTATAACCAAAATACCACTGGAAAAAAACATATACAATTTAATTCTTGAATCCCAGTACATAAATAATTCATAACTTTTATTTCAACCTGGGTCATTCTAAGATGTAGGGTTTAATGTAACTCCATGAGTTTTTATGAATTATTTTCCTTGAATAAAATAAATATCGTTTACAGCTTTAATTATAAGGAACACTGAGTGTAGATTACAGTATAGGCAATATAGAGTTTTAACCAACCGTGAAGAAATATTAATATTATTATTTATATAAGATTTTTTTTACATATACGTTAAAAATAGAGGTATGAAAAATAATAAATACCTTTTATATATCAATTATAATGGTTTTACATAAATAAAACATATTTATAAATAAATACTTATGTTTTTGTAAATCCTTTATTTGTTTTGAAAATACAATTTTCCCAAAAAACATGTTTTTTATATATTTTGTGAAAAATAATAAAATTAATTTTTGAAACAATTAGAAAATTAATTTTAAAAATAAAAAACATTTTTTAAATCAATATGTCAAAATTATTTGAGGGTAAATATTTGGGATTTTTCTTAAAAGATTAATTTTTCAGTGAATAATGAAAATGCTCGTTTCTATTGAAAACTACCATTTTGTTTAAAGAATGTATAAAGATCCTTTTTATTTAAAATGGGTTTAAAATTAATATTAATTAAATTTTATTTCAACCAATCCAATATAGGTCATTTTAATCATTTTTATATTGAATTTTTATATAAAAACTTTTTAAACTTTTGAACATTTTCACTTCAAAAACTTATTTTCTCATCATATCTACAAGATTAATTTTAAATAAAACAATTCCCACTTATATGGATTTAATTTTGAAAAATGGATTCAATATTTGGAATCATGATATTTTATATTATCTAATATGGTCAAATTAATTTTTTACCATAATTAATATTAAAAACATTAAAAACTATATACTACGGCTAAGGAAAAAATGGGTTTACTGGTGGTTATACTAAAAAGATAAGTATTAAAAATAACCCAAAACTTTTTCAAAAAAAATTTATAGAAATATTTCAACCATATATATTATATTTTATAAAATGTTCTATTATTTATCTATTTTTCATTATAAAAACATTGGAAAAAATTTTATTTTAAAAAATTACAAGTGCTCCGCTCAACTCACTTATAAAAGGCCACCCCATCTCCTCTCCTATTGAAAATTCAAAAACCATATGTTCCATCCATTAGCTACCCAAAAAAATTCCTTATATCCCTAATCTAATTCTATAATCCTTATTGCTTTCATAATTTCATCCTAATAATCCATTTGGTTCAAACCAAAAGAAGATGTTTGAAGAAGAGGAGACACCTCAAACTGAGCATTTTATTTTTTTCCTTCCTCCGCATCCTTAAATTATTATTAAAAAATTCTAATATAATAACGTTTTTATAATACCTAAACTGATATTATTTTATTTCATGTTAATCACCTACAACCATCTCCTCTACCATAAAATGGGATATGAAATCATCGTTAGTGTGTATGACGGACTACCGCCTTATGAACTGATGATATTCATTTTTCTTCACCACCTCTCACAACTAGATATAATAATGGATTAAATTTTTCTATATAATATTTATGATATTATTATAATTATGGAATTATTATATCATATATATCATTATATTTTCTATTTTTTGGGAATATGATAACGTCACTCGTGTATACGGTGGACTACCACCTCACAAAGCGATGTGATTTATTTATGCTTTACATGAAAGGTGATAAGGATGAGTTTAATTAAAATATGTGATATATATATGATATAAATATGATTTTATAATGTTAATAAATTATTTAACCTTATTTATTTAAATCTTTTGAGAAATTTTAAACAACGTTCATGCATACTTACGGTCTACCGTGCAGTGACCCCAACCCCAACAGCCCCAGAGTCAGTCCTTGATTTATTAAATTGGTGTAATTTACAAATAATAACATCCTGAAGGACTGAATATTTTATTATAATTGGTAAACTAAATACATACTTTAGATTCAAATTACATTTTAAAATATAAAATACACAAAAAAATCTTTGAGAATTCCATTATTCCCTTAGTGTATCCCTGAATTTCAATCACAAAATACATCCTAGTATGCCAGGGAAAATAAAACATAAAGAGTGATCTTAAATGCTCAGTAAGGTTTAAGTATAGTGGAATTTATTATGAATCAATAATAATAATCACTATGTAAATGTAAATAACTAAACACTGATTACATTTAAATAACATGACTATCATGATAAGATAAGGCATAATCAATATGGAAAATAAAATAACTGAAAACACATTCCATTTAATCAATAACTGAGCATGAAGTACATCTATACAATATATCTCAGTGAAGTAAATTATTAATTATTGGATGTCATTTTTCACAATCATATGATACATTTACGTCAATATCTCTCCATAAGATATTTTAAAACAACTCGGTAAAAAACAAATCTGATTTAGCTAGTAGATTCATCTCATGAGACTTACGATGAATCAAGAAAAAATATATAACCATTCTCCACAAATTTCTTTCATTTCCAAACCATTCCTTATATATCAAATAATTTATTTAATTCATAAATAATTCTTTTTATTAAAAAATATCCATATGAGTAAAGGTTATTGTTTTTTGAATATTTCCCAAGTTAATCAAATAGAATTCAAAGTATGAACCATATGTAAAAATGGTATATTATTTTGGAAATAATCATATACATCATAAAAAAATATGAAGATTTAAGAGAAAATTAATGTCAATGAAAAATGAACATAAGAAAATGATAGTTTTAAGAGAAATTTAACAGTCAAAAAAAGTGAGATTGTATAATAACATTTACCACTTGGTTATTTTCAAGTCAAATACACTTGGATGGAATGATTCAAAGTGAAACATACAATATCATGAATTATTAATGAATAATTATATTACATATAAATAGGTGTATTATATAAACCACATAAAAGTTAATTGGTGCATAATAAAAAAAATAAGTCTTAGTGGATAGTAAATTGAGATGAAATCCCCTACCTCACGCTTCCTTTTGATAAAATGTTATTTATACTATTATATAGTGGTTTTAAAAATGTTATTAACTTATACCAGTACCGTATTAATATTTATAGTACCATATATTATCCTTTTATAACATCTTATCACCTAATTTTCAAATAATATTTCATCATTTTTATTGTTTCGGGTGTTTATTGCCTTATTTTCTCATTCGTTCTTTTGCATGAAATTCTTGGTTATTGTTCATATTATATAGTTTCATCATCTCCAGAATAATAATAATAACATTATCTTCATATATATACATAAATTATAGTATTTATATCAATCATGAATGATGGTTTTGAGAAATGGAGTAGGTTACGATCATAGAGACGGTAGGTCGTACATGCGCAGGAGTAACGTTTCTATTTTTTCAATAATCGTTATGGAAAGGTGGTAAGTAATATTTATAATTTACATAATTATCATGATACCATAAACACAATATTATTTATATAAACATACATATATATATATATATATCATCATTGTGTTGTGGTGATGAAAAGAGTGTCGCATCACTTCGTGAAGGTGGTAGTCCACACGTACACGAATGATGTTATTATCTTTAAGTATAAATATAATAAAATGATATATTATCATTTAAGAATTATAAAAACGTAATAAATATAATTATTATTATTATATCACATATTTTCATTATCTTTATCCTTATTACCTTCTGCATAATGCGTAGTGAAAAACTAATCGCATCGCTTTGCAAGGACGTAGTCCATTATACAAAAGAATGATGATTTCATAACCCATTTGAAGGTAGTGAGGATAGTTTTAGGTCATTAACTTAACATAAAAACATATCAGTATATGGAATATAATTGGTTTATTATATAATCATTGTTTTTTAATAATTTAATAAGGTGGAAGTAGAAATAAAATAACAATTCTCATTTAAAAACATTACATTTTCTTCACGTATCCTCTTTATGTTTTCACCAAATCCTTCCTAGGTTGGATTTATGATAAATATAAGGAGTATATAATGATATAATGAGATTTGGGAAGTGATTTTGGATGTTATTTCTCGATCCAAATGGCTTGGGAGGTGTGAAAAGGTGAGGGGAGTGAGTTCACATTTATAATTGAGGAGTGTCATTTTTGTAAATTCCTAGAATTATTCAATAATGGGAGGTCACTCTCACCTTAAGTGGCTCCAAAATTGATAATTAAATGGTATTAGGTATGATATGGTTGAAAAAAACCCCAACACACAAAATATCACATTTTTTAAACATGTTATTCTTTAACATCTACATTTCCCTACTTTTTCCATTTTGGTTTTCCCACTATAGTAACTAGCCTTTTTAAAATAGGTAAATTATTTTTTAAAATTAAAATAAAATGATACTTATTAGATAATTTGGAACTACTTATTATAAATATTAAATAAATTTTATCAAATAAAAAACATATATATTTTTAAAATTAATTTTAACACAAGCGCATAAAACTTTCAAAAACATCGTTTTAACCTTAATAGCGCTCAATTAGTTTTTACTATTTATGGATCAATAAAGTCACTATAAAAAAATTGGTCAATTAATGTACCATGTTTGATGTTATTAATAATTTTAAAATTAATTTATAGAGTATAATATTTTTCTAATAAAATATTGATCTTTTTATAAAATAACATTAATGGAAATTATGACATTATTCATTTAATTTTAAATTAAAAAATATAAATACAATAAATAAATTAGTATATATAATTTTAAAATATGTATAAAATCATATATTTATTTTCAAAATCAATTTAACGAAACAATTCATTCAATTTACTTTAATGCTAATATTTTTAGTATCATTTATTTTATATTTCTATTAACTAAATAATTACTAAGTTGGTGTTTCTTTAGAATTTAAAGTAATTATTTCATATTTTTAAAATAAAAATAAATTATCATGATAAAAAACTCATTTATAATTCAGAATAACTTTTATAATATATCATGTGTTGTTTTTTTCTCTCCCAAATATGTATAGGTTTTAAAAGAAATAAAGGTTATTTTTTTCATTTTCTTTACTAAACATATTATATAGGTCACTTTTATAGACAGGTGTCCCAAAAATTTATGAAAATAAATAATAAGGTGATAAGGGTTGAAATATTTCTAACCAATGGGTTTTTTAAAAATTTATTGGTCAATTTAACTCATATCTTCTTAGTTTAACCCCCCCCCCAGTAAATCCATTTTTTATGTTAACCACAATAAATAATTTTTATTATTTTTACAATTCATTATATTAAAAAAAATAAGTTAAATTATTAGATAATATAATTTAAGATAATTAAAAATATGTAATTTATTTTTCCAAATTCCATTCATATAAGTGGAAGAAAGTAATTAAAAATTAATTTCGTAGATATGATGAGAAATCAGGATTTTTAAGAGAAAATGTTAAAAAGTTTAAAAATATTTTATATACAAAATTCAATATAAAAATTTTTATATTAACCATACTAGATTAATTGATATAAAATTGAACTACTTTTTACTTTAAAACTAGTTAAAAATATAATTGAACATTATAAATTATTAAAAAAAGGAAACTTTTAATAAAAAATCAGTATTTTTCACTATTCATCCCAAAAAATAAAATTTTCAAGAAAATACCAAAAATCCACCCTAATATAATTTTTATATTATGATTTAAAAAATTATGATTATTTTTTCAATTAAATTTTACAAAAGTTCTATAAATTGACTTTAAATTATGTGCACAAAGTGTGACTAAACTGTCCTTTAGAAAACATTTCGTTTTTCTTTTAAGTGATTTTTATTTCTAATCAATAGGTAATCTTAATTTTCATAATTTAGGTAGTACTACTCATATCCCCTAACTTAATGTCTAGGTTACTATATTATGGTTCACTTTGACTTGGGGTTGTGTGTTCCACAAGCTATAAAAGATATTAAATATAAAGAAATATATTGTGTGGGTTATACCACATACATTGTCATATAAAATGTTCTTATTTTATAATTTTAGGGTGTTACATTCTCTCCACATTAAATAAATTATATACTTATAATTTAAACTTGATATTGAAAAATACTGGTTTTATATTTGAAAATACCACTTTTGAAAACCCCACATAATAAGATGAGTTAATAAAAAATATTTTAACAAGAAAGAAAGGGGAGTAAAAAGGTCATATTGAATTAAACATACTAGGCTTCTAAATAGGTGAACATAGTTGTAAATTGAAAACATAGACATATTATAGAAAACTGACATCCAAATATTGATGGATATTGATATAGAACATGGTCAGGAGGAAGTAAATGACCACAAAGCCATAAACCAGAGATGTGAAAAGGCCATTGATATCATCAAAAATAATGATAATAGGACAAAAGTTTTGTTTCACGGACATTTTCCTAGAGTTGAGGAAATATTTAACTCTATAATTATATAAAAAATATACTTATTTGATATATTTTTATTTCTTAAGAATAATTCCATCCTTTGGTTGTGTTTCAATCAATTTCCACTTCATCGCTTACTCCAAGAAATGAATATCCAAAAATGAATTTTTTATGCCTAAAGCACTAAAACTCACATTTAACAGATCATAATATCTATAATAGAATTATAAGCCATTCATTTTATCTTTATATTTTGTTATGTAAAAATGGTTACCATAGATTATCCAATACACATAAATCATCACATGGTGAAGTAAAATAATAATCTTTAAAACCTGATCCAAAGTTCAACTTAAAACATTTCATAAATGGTTACTCTTATTGACCTTAAAAATTATTAATATCTATAAATTTAGAAAGGTGGTCACTAAATTTACATAATTAACTTATCATTAATCCACCAAACAACATTAAGTATCTCTAACTTGTCACATACCAAACATGTGAACACCTTCATCGTGTATTTTGTTGAAACATGGTAATTAACTAAATTACCATAAAACCTTATTGAAAACATTCATTATTCCTTATTCCATAAGTAAAATATAGATTATTAGATATATTACTTAAATCATAAGATTTTTTTAACACCATCAATGATATTATAAACCACTTTTTCAAAACATCATTAATTCATTCCAAGATAGTAAGTATTATCCAGTTTACTTTATCCATATTTGTCATCTCATCATCCCAACATCATTATCTCAATATATGGAACATATTAAGGGTTATGTATCCCTTAATCATATTGTTTCCAAGAAGTGAAACTTTCCATTGAATTATTTTTCTTATTCCTTGGTACTGTTCGACATATGCTTTTAGATCCTTAATGAAAAAGTACTTCAGTACAATCTTTATATATTTAATAATTATTATAATTTGGATTTAATTTATAAAATAATCTAGTACCATAATTCTTGAAACCAAACACAATCACATTAATAATTATACTTTGATTGTACTAAGATTTACCTTGATCCCATGACGACTTTTGAGGTATATTATTGTGATTCTTGATGAATTTATTTTTCTAGTGCCCTACCAACTCACAATTGAATCATTAACATTAGAAACCTTTTTTATTGACTATTAAATCATGATAATGGGGCCCTTTTTCCCACACTTAAATAAAATTCATTTTTCTCTTATGCATGTACCAAGGTGTCTTGTTACACAATTATCACATATGGGAAAATCCTTCTTTCTCATCTTCCCTTTATCAGTATTTTTATTTGACATCCACTTCTTATCTATCTTCCCTTCAAAGCCATTTTACTTGCATAATTTCTTATTGGTCATGTAATCACATGATATTATGTCATCATATGATGAGAATTTTTTAGATACTAGTTCCCTTTGAAATATTTTCTTAGTACTATCAAATAAGTGATCATTCTTACTCTTTGGATTTTTTATATTGATGTAGTTATCATTCCTTATATTATTCACCATTTTTAAATAATGGAATAAAATATATTAGATCATATCATTATGAAATGTAATGTATAATCCCAAAACTAGTTAAATAACATAAATTGAAAATTTTATGCATAGATAATCTCATAATCATAAACTTGGTTTCTTTGGGGATATAACTATTTTAAAAATCCATAATAATGGTTTGTAAAGAAAATGTGAATTATCCTAAGCATATCCCTCATGAGTTTCACACTGGGTGTATAGTATGGTTTGGTTTTGTGCACCATGTTATAAATGGGTCAAGACCAATGCACCCTTTTCATAGTATTATCCCAATGTAGCTTTTTTCCAGAACCTTGTCCACTTATAGTATCCAGGAAGGGATGTATTTATAGGAAAAACTAAATAATATCTTCCTTAACAAAACATTAAGATATTCTTATATACTTAACCTCAAAGTATTTCACATATTTATGTTCCTTAATCTGTGTTTTTCTAAATCTAGTTCTCAATATATATACTAATATTCCTCAAATACCAACAGTAGTGACCCAAACCCTAGTAGCATAGAGTTGCTGTTTGTTATATTACATTGTTATAATATAGAATGAATTGCATCCTAAAGGACTGAATATTTTAGTAGTCTTCCTATACAAGATACATACCTTAAATTCACATTATATTTTATTACATAAAATACACAAAAAAATTTCTTTCAGAATCTCATTATTTCCCTTAGTGTATCCCTTCATATTAATCACAAAATACTTCCAAGTATCATGGGGAAAATGAAACATAAGGGGTGAGATCAAATGATTAGTAAGGGTTAAGTACAAAATAATATATTATGAATGAGTAAGAATAGTCAATATAGTAATATAAATAACTAAATAAACATGACATTAAATAATTAGACTATCATTATAAGATAAGGCATAATCAATATGGAATGGAAAATAATTGAAAATATAGGCCATTTAATCAATTACATAGAATAAAATGCATCCATAGATAATATAATTGTGAAATTATAATAGATAATCATAATAATAAAATTCTCAAAAAATAAAATTCTTAATTATTAGATGTAATTTTTTCTAGTCACATGATACATTTATCGCAAAGATATATTATCAATACATTTTAAAACTACTGGGTAAAAACCTATCTAATTTGGAAAACTGATTCACATCATGAGACGATTGATGCATCGAGGGGATATTTATAATTGGGTACCACAAAGGTATTTTATGTAAAAATAATTCCCCGTATATCAAATAATAAATTTAATTCATAAACAATGTTCTTTATCAGAAAATGTCTTTATTGATTAAGTGATATGAATTTATCAATATTTCCCCAGTTAATCAAATAAATTTCAATGTATACACCATATGTAAACAGAGTATATGGTTTAGGAAAAAATAATATCCATTATTAAAAAATATGGGTATTGAATAGAAGTTAAATTTCCAATGAAAAATGATCACAACAAAGTTATTATTTCAAGAGAAAGTTAACAATCACAAAAGAAAATGAGATTGTACAATAACTTTTACCACTTGGTAATTTTCTATCCAAATCCCCTTGGATGAAATGATTCAAAGTGAAACTTAAAATACCATGAGGTATTAATAAATCATGATATTTAATTTTAAAATGTGATTTATATAAACCAAATAAAACTAAATTGGTGCATAATAAAATAAACAAGTCTCAATGGAATTAAAATTGAGATAAAATCCATTATTTCATAATTATTTTTGGCTGAACGTTCTTTAAACTCATATATAGTGGTTTTTAACATGTGATTAACTTATAAAATAACCATATTAAAATTTATAATACCATATATGATCCTTTTATAACATTTTATAACCTCTTTAATTAATTATCTTTAATTATTTTCATTTTTTTGTGTTAATTACCATATTTTCTAATTCATTCTTTTCTATGAAAGCTCGTGTTCTTTTGCAGAATATATAGTATCATCATATCCAGAATAAAAAATGAAATAATTATCATATTTATACATAAATTATACTTTTAATATAAATCATGAAATATGGTTTTGGGAAATAGAGTATGTTGTGGTCATGGAGATAGTAGGTCATACAAACGAATTAGTAATGTTTCTATTTTCCAAAGATAATTATAGAAAGGTCATAAGTAATTTTTCAACTTTAAGAAATTATCATGATATCATAAATACCATATTATTTTTTTAAATATATATATATATATATATCATCCTTCTGGTGTGGTGATGAAAATAGAGTCATATTACCTCGTGAAGGCAGTAGTCCACACATACACGAACGATGTTATCATCTTTAAGGGTAAACAAATGATATAATTTCTATTAAGAATTATAAATATTTAATTAATATAATAATTATTTCATATATATCACATATATTCATTACTTATATCCTTATTATCTTCCACGTAAAGAGTTAGTGAAAAACGAATCGCATCGCTTCACGAGGTGGTAGTCCTCCGTACACAAGAATGAGGGTTTCTGAACTCATTTTATAGATGTGAGGATGGTATTAGGTCATAAACTTAATAAAAAACATCTCATTATATGTGATAAACTGAGGATATTTTATAATCAATGTTAAATAATAATTTATGGAGGTGGAGGAAGAAATAAAATAAAAACTCTCATTGAAGAATATTACCTCTTCTTCGGGTATCCTGTTTTGGGTTACACCACATCCTTCCTAGGTTTGAATTATATCTAAGATAAGACTTGTATTATTAGCGGAGTGATTTTTTGAAGTAATTTTAGAAATGTTTTTTTGATAAAAATGACTTGAGTGGTGTGAATAAGTGATGGGTGTGAATGCCCATTTATAATTAAGGAGGAGTGGCATTTTTCTAAATTCCAAAAAGTATTCAATAATGAGAGTTTGATCTCCCCTAAAGTGGCTAAAAATTGATAATTAAAGTTATTAAGGTATTATATGGTCAAAAAACACCTCAACCACACAAAATAGCACAAGTTTTAAACATTTTCATCCTTAACATCAAAGTTTCCTTACTTTTACCATTTTGGTTTTCCACTATGGTAACTAGTCTTTTTAACCAAGGTAATTTATCCTTTAAGATTAAATTAAAATGATTCTTATTAGATAATTTTTACCTAATTATTATATATATATTAAATCTAATTTATCAAATAAAAATACAATGTATGTTAAAAATTAATTTTAACATAAGTGCATGCCATGTGCAGAAACATCATTTTAACTTTTATAGCACTAATAATGTTTTTACTATTTAGGGGTAAATATAGTCTTTATAAAATTAAAATTGTTATATTAATATATCATAGTTGATATTTTAAACATTGAAAATTTAATTTTCAGAAAAATATTATTTCCATAATTTTAATCATTTAATTAATTATCATTTTTTATAAAATAACATTAATTTCAGTTTGGAAATTATTTATTTAATATGAATTTTAAACATAACAATACAATGATGAGATTAGAATATATTATGTTAAAAACTGCATAAAATGTTTTATTTATCTAAAAAATTAGTGTAACACAATAATTAATTCAATTTAATTTAATTTTAATATTTTAAGTATCATTTATTTTATTTTCCTATTAACTAAATTATTATTGCGTTTCTGTTTCTTATGAATTCAAAGTAATTATTTCATCTATAAAAATTAAAAATAAATTATCATAATAAAAAAAATAATTTATATTTTAAAATAATATTTATAACCAATCATGAGTTATTTTTTCCCTATCCTAAAGCTTTATATATTAAAATCAAGGAAGGTTATTTTCTGTCTTTTTCTTTACTTAACATATTATATAGGTCAATTTTATAAAAATGTGTTGAAAAAATACATAAAAATAAATCCTAATCTGATAAGGGTATAAATATTTCTATAAAATGGGTTTTTTTAATTGTCAGGTTATTTTAACCCTTATATTCTTAGTTTAACCCATTGGTAAATCCATTTTTTACCATAATCAAGATAAATAATTTTTACTAATTTTACTATTCATTCTTATAAAAAATTAAGTAGAACTTATTAGATAATATAAATTATGCTAATTAAAAATATGGAATCTTTTTTCAAAATTCTATTAACATATGTGGAATATTTTAATTTAAAATTAATTCTATAGACATAATAAGAAAAAGGGTTTTTAAAGAAAAAATGTTCAAAAGATTATAAATATTTTATATGAATATTCAATATAAAAATTATTCCAATGAATAAATTTTGATTAATTGAGATAAAATTGAACTGAGTTTACTTTAAAACCAATTAAAATAAAATTTAACATTATAAATTATTTAAATAAAAAACATTTTTCAATTAAAATTTTGTATTTTCCACTTTTCATCCAAAAAATGAAACTTTTCAAAACATCCAAAAAATTAACCATAAGCTAATTTTTATATGATTATATCAAAAATTAAAGTAACTTTTTCAAAAAAAATTATAAAATTATTAAAAATTAATTTTAAATTATGTGTGTAAAGCATGACGATATCGCCTTTTAGAAAAAATTTCTTTTTTATTTTAAATGTTTTTTTATTTTTAATTAATAGGTAACAATAATTTTTATAATTTAGTTAGTATTATTAAAAACCACCAACATAATTTATAGGTTATATATTAAGGTTCACTTAGACTTTGGGTTTCATTTTTTTCAATCTATAGAAGAGATTAAATTTAATGAAATATATTGTGTGGGTTGTGTCCAATATTCTATCAAATAAAATGTTCTTATTTTATAATTTCATGATGTTACACACCAACTCAATTAATTGTGTATTTAATTTCATATCTCTAAATCTTATGGATTAATCTAAAAAATATTTAATGAATATATATTATATACATCCTGCTTAACATTATGGTATAAAGGAACCATGATAAAAGTAATAGGACTAAAAATTACAAATAAATACATACACAAAAAACAAATCAGGTATTACCTAAATTGTAATTTCAACAATGAATTGTTAATAAATAGGAAATAAAATTTCACAAGTAAATCATTTATGTAATTATAGACATTATGTTGGTTCTGCAATATATTTATAATAGAATTATTTTTATTATAAATGAGGTTCGAACTTTTATGAATCAATTCAAAACATAAGTTTAGGGATTTTCTTCTCACTCTTTAATTTTATGAGATTCATTCCATATTCACCACCTATTTATTTTATGTGGAATATATAATTTTGATAAATATATTTTATTTTGGTTCTCCTAAAAATTATGGTGATTTACATATTCATTTAAGGATATCTCTTTTATGGGTTTATGTTTCAAAAGTTACTAAAGCGGTAAGTGATTTTTGTCCCAATTTACCTTCTTTGAGACACATGATATATTATTCACATATCTTATTTTCTAAGGTTTATATACATCCACATTGATGTGTTATATCATAAATATCCTTATATTCATGTAATAAAACATTTCATTGGATGTTTTTTTAATGGGGCCTATGGTTGGAAATATAATAAAGTGGTAAAGTTTTGATGTTATAATCTCATTGTTTTTCAGGATTGTTTATGATTATACATTTGATGATAAAATATTATAATATATCTCTCAATAAACTTGTTTATTTTATTCTCCTCTGGTTATTTAATGATAATTCGTGATTTATTTTTATTTTCCTTTTTTTATGTACTCAAGAGTTCAAACTAATTTAACAAATAAAAATCATCTTTATTTATATCATCTGTCGAAAACCATTTTTCTTCAAATAAAATGTTTTCTAAAAAAATTAAAAAAATTGAACTTTCTATAAAGTATTTATTTTTAAGAAATGTTTACCCATGTTTGACATTTTACAAAAAAATTGAAAGGAATCTTATTTTTTGTGTTATAAAGAAGGCTCATTTGGCATTTACTGAAAATTTTATAGGAATATTTGTTTTAATATGTACAGTATGAATAGAAAATTTCTAGACATCATGAACATTATTTTATTTCAATATTAATTTATAATATTTCAAGGTTATTTTAAAATTTATTTATTCCCAATTTATTTTATGAAGTTGTAACTATAAAAAATATGTTTTCCAAGAATAGATTTTTTTCCTTAACAAATATTCTAAGTGATTTTACTTTAAAAATAATTATATATCTAAGATGAAATCCTTTGAGGATAATTATACATTATAAGGGTTATTATCAATGGATAGCCTTTTTTTCTTTCTCTGAATGGATTATTTTTATAATAACATTATTTCTATGAAATATGTTTTCCTTCCGAATGTTATACCATGATAGAATTATTATGAAATACATTTCTTTTTCCATAGGTTATACCATGATAAAATTATTATAAAACCATATTATTCTTACATGGGTTATTATATAATGAAATAATGAAATTATTATGAACTTTTTTATTTTCCAAAGGCTATGTTTTGAGGAAATTATTATGAAACCCATTTAGTTTCGTGGATTCTGATATGATGAATGTTTAATGATATTATGACACACATGTATATCTTTTTCATTATGTGATGGTTGGGACCAATATATCACTTTAATGAATTGGGTAAATATTAATGTTATATAATCTCAAAGGGTATACATGAGGTTATCCCAAGCCTAAAAGATGGAACACTGAAGGTTATACTAAGCTCGAAAGTGGGTATATGGGAGGTTATCCCAATCCCAAAAATGGGTACATGATAGTTTATCCCAAGAATGAAGCTGGTATATAGTTGGTTAGACTAGTATAACATGTTATTAATGTCTTGTTAGTATCCTTGGTATATATTTTATATTATTATATATATTCAACAACTCTATGTCTTAGGACAATGTTATTCTCTCATGGATCATGTTTGTTGATTCCCATGTAATTCAAGTCTTATGATCTACTAATATTTATAACATGACACAAAATTATAATATTTTATATATAGGGTATGGTTTTAAAATGTTATCTTCATGTTATCGTACCCTTTTGTTCATGTCATTCTGATATATCTCCCTTTTTTACCCTTACTGAGCATCTGAGTTCACCCCTTTTTATGTTTCATTTCCCAAAGTTATGAAGAAATTTATTATGTTTGATATTTCCAAGAAAAGGGATATTTATTAATAATATAGTAGGAGATTATGTAGTTCACCCATGAACTAATTATTTAAGTTTCCATGTCTCCAATGGTATTATACCTTTATGATCCACAAGATTTTGTTTATGTAATATAACAAATGTTCATCAAAAAATAAAGTAATATATAGGTATGAAAAGTATGAGATGTGATAGTTGGTATCAAAGGATAGGATTATTTAATCATTTCAAACTAGTATAATAAATGATTAATTAAATTTCTAGGTATATTTCTATATATATGTCTAGGGATGCCTCTAAGGATAAGTATAATGATGAGTCAATGTATAGGAAAATGTCATGTAATTTTGTTAAAGGATAGAGTGAGTGGTTTCTAATAAATTACATCCTTATCTAGATACTAAAAGTTTATTTTAATTTATCATAGGTTTTTCTATAGTTAATAACTCTGAAAATGGTTTATTGAGTTAGACTAGATCATCACCCGGTACACAACAATGGGCCATATTTCGCACCTAGTTTGACACTCCCAAGGGATATGCATTGGAATTTAACAAACTCTTTATGAAAAATCATGAAGGATTTAAATAGATGATGTTTATGAATTACATAGTATAATCATGAGTTATTGTAGATAAAAAAATAATTTATAATGATTTAGACACCCTATTTGTGATTTAACATTATTATGTGGTTCTCCACTATGATTATTGTTTATTACATTGTTATTTTTGGTTTTAGTCAATGGATAGATCCTGAAGGAACTATTTTAATGTTTAGTGTGATGGATAATGTAGTGATTTTCCTCATGATCGGCCAAACATTATGGTAGCAGGAGTGAAATTTTTAATTTCTTTTCTCATGAAAAAAATTTCAATCCATGAATCATATTGATCTTTTGAATGAGAAAATGAGGGAATTATGTTCTATTGAGTCCTTCATGTGGAAACATCCACCATCCTTATATGGAACCATAGATCTAATAGTTTTTCAGTAATGGATTAGTACCATTGAAATGATATGTTCTATTCTCTAATTTTCAAAACATAAAAAAGTCATTTTGGACATCTATCATTTGGAAGGTGAAGTAGATCAATGCTCGACTCTCATCAAGAATACAGGGGAATATGAAGAAATTGACTCCATGGATTGTGATGAGTTCAAGAACTTATTTTTCAAAATTTAAATTCCTCATATTCTTCTTACCAAAATGTATAGGGTTTTCCTTGAGCTAATGAAAACGTAAGATGAATACATTGGTACCTATGAGGAAAATTTTAAAATACTTGTGAGGTACACATATGTTATTATCATCCAACTTGAATATAAGGTTGATCAATTATTCAGTTTATTAAAGCCAGGTATCTAAATAGAATTATCCATACTAAAATTTAGTAACTATGAAGATACTGTTCTATGTGATATCAAGGTGGAATTGGAGGTTGGAGTTGTGTATCAATCCCATGGATTTGATAAGAAGGAAAATATATAATTTAAAGAAATATATAAAAATTGTGGATAATATGATGAGATTTCTTTTATGATCAGAGTGTGGAAAGATACATCAAGGAAAATGTATTAAGGGGAAAATAAATGTTTTATTTTTGAAATATATGGTAATAGGGAAATATAATGCTGATATGATGGGAAAAGTTAGTTAATGATGAAGATAGAGAGAAATCTCCACAGAATACACTACCCACACTCTAATGTTTCAAGTGTAAGGAGTTTGTGCATTATGTGAATCAATTCTCCAATCCAAGGGATGATATTGATTATAATACATAACAACCTCTAAATTCAAGGAAAAAATGGAATCCTTATGCAATCACTATATATGAAGTGAATCATGACGTTTCAGGAACATTATACTCCCCTCCTTAGTTAGAAATTTCATGTTTCATTTTGTATGAATGTTACCTATGAAAATATTATTATTCATCATTTAGTGAAATTTCATGTGACTTTAAGAATTTATTATCACCATATATATAGATTTTGGAATATTGAATTCACATTTGATATTCTATCAGTACAAGGATGAATCCAAGATTTTAATGAAAATTTATTTGTATAATACCATAGCTTATATAAGGAATAAATAGTGAATTAGCTTTGTAAGTGTATATGTATCCATATAAGAATAACTTAAGATATATGGATAACATAATTGGTTTATTATTTTAAGTTTGATCATATGTTCAAAGTCTTTGACACCACTTTTTAGTTTTTATGTTGTAAGATCCTACCTTTTCTAGGTACACCCACCTTGGGTTTTTTTGTTAGACCTTGGTGGCCAAGTCCTTTTCAAAGATGGATATCCTTTCTTGTGTAAAATTACATAATGTTCAATGATGTGTGCCTATTTTAATTATTGGGGTCTAGAAAAATGGTTTTACGAGTATTTTCCATGATTTGGAAGGGTTTGGAGGTGGTTTGGGTCCTTTTGTAGAAACTGGTGTGAATACTATCTGTGGAGTATTTATATGCCATCTACATGTTATGCGATGTGTAATTGATGCCAGAAACTTATCATGAACAAGTTCATGATGTGAAACCATTACTCTTCATGAACCTAATTCACATCATTTAAATTTTAATCGGGACAAATATTAACCTGATGAGATGGTTTTTTCAGCACAGTTTAAAATTGAGGAAATACATGATGTGAAAGCATTATATTCTATGTATTCTTTGGACCTAATGATTTTAAGGTTGTCATGTGATTGATTCTCATTTTTATTTCAGTTAAGCTCTCATTACTCTATATACCTAAGATTCTCTAAGTCATTTTGGGTCCCTTATTTTTTTTCGGACATTCTATTTACACATTTGATCCTTAGTAAGTTGTTTTACTTAGGTTTTCCCCTCTCCTCCATCATTATTCATCATTGTAGTGGATTTAATTTGACTATAATTGGGTTTGGTTTTGGTTTACCCTAGATGACATGTGATCTAGGTTTCTTTATTGATCTCTATTACCTTTGTTTCATTTAGCATTACCCATTATTGGTGTCGTTTAATCTTCAAATAATGGTATAGGGTTTAAAACTAAACCCTATGGTATAATTAATTTTCAAGTATGTGAAACATTATGATTACGCCAACATATCATGCATTTTAACCAATTAAATGATGAATTTAATTATCCCTTGGACAATGTTGGATCAAATTTTTACTAACCTGGCTTATAGAATCCCATTGGGTGAAAGAATCCTTGAATTGATATATGAATTGGATAATGGATTAAATTGGGTTTATCATGACATGATAAAAAGTGATTTATTGATATCAAATCATTGGGTAATGGATTTTCATTTTTCAAAATGAATAAAAATGGTTTGATAAATGAATTGTGTAATTGAAATTATAATGGTAATTTTCATAATTAAATATTTTTTATTATGATGTTATGACTTGTTATGATATTTATATTGTAATTCTTATAAACCAAGCTATGTCCTGAAACATGTTGTAATGATTATATATCAGGTTATGCCCAAACACATGCAGTAATGTTTATATTTTGGGCTCCAACCAATAACATACTGAAATGATTATATATCGGGCTCTACCTTGGTGCATTATTTAATTATTATATATCAAGGAATGCCTTGGAACATGTGTAATGACTATATAGTGGACTCTACCTGATCACAAGCTAAAATTCTTATATAGAGGCCTTGGACCAGTCATGTGATTATGCCATGGTTATATGCTATTGGATGGAATGATTGTGAAATATGATCAGAGACATTCAAGCATGGTTCCAAAGAATATTATTGGTTATGGGTGACATCTCGTTACTATTTCAAGTATTGATAAACCCTCTTATTTTAAATTATTAATATCTTACATTAAATCTTAAAAAATGGTTTATCAATGAAAATTTGTGTTTTTGTTAAACATGTTGTAGAATGGTAAAACACCCAATTAATACTCCACAATATTTAATTAAATATTTTATGAGTTAAACACTAAGTAAGTATGAGTTTCCAAGGCCCACAAAATCTTGGAGAAGACAGAATAAAATTATTAAACAGAATATATTAAGTGCGTGCTTTTTATTTAAAATATTTGAATAACTCCAAAACAATGTGTAATTTGAGAAATATGAGACTAATGTTATGTCCAAAATATGGTGTTTACCCTAGGAGGTGTGTAACATTCAAAGGTTTCAGACATTTGGATGTCTCACTCATGAGAAAAATTTATTAAATAATATTTAATATATTATTTATTAAAAATAATTAAATATCTCTCAAATGGTGCATCGTATGGAAAATATGAGACCACCGATGGTTTCGGAATGAGGGGTTTACCCTAGATAAGGTTTAAAGTTTTTTAGCATCGTACGTTTGGATGCCTCGCTCTCAATAATAACCCTTTTTATTTTAATTAATTAATTGTTCTTATTTTTAATTAATAAATTAATATCTCTCAAACGGTTCATCATTTGAGAAATATAAGACCAATGTTGTGTTTAGAAAGGGTTGTTTATCCTATATGGGGTATAACTTATATGCACAACAGATGTTTGGTGTTATTTATTTATTTTTTTATGTTAAAAAAATAATTAATTAATTTTATTGAAAGTGTTAAGAGAAATTATTCATTGACTTCCATAATGAACTGTCAAATCACAATTTTTAACACCTGTTTGAAACCAAAATCTTGGAATCGTCCATTTCTTGACCATTTTGAATGGTTTCTATTTCAACACATTAATATGATGAAAGTAATCACTCTTCATTGAAAATCCAGTGAAAACATAAGGTAAACCCATGTTTTAAAATAGGGTTTTATTTTTACAGAATAAAAAAACACGATGGTTTTTTGTACTTTAAATAACCCGAAGATCTAGTTTTCAGTGGTCGATCCCACCTGGTGTGAAGGACATGAGACTCCTGCAGGTTCATTTGGGGTTGTTCCTCAGTTATTTGTTCAAATAACCACTCACCACTTTGGTGCACTACAAGATTTAGGTTCTTCTCTTCCTTTAGTTTTATTTTATTTTTTATTTTTTATTAATCTTTCAATCTTCTAAATTCTATAACTTCTTCATTATTGATCGAAATTGTGTGTTGTCGGTACCGTTGAATTCACCTCTATGAAAATAAGAAAAATAAAATTTTATTTTGAAGGCAACAATGTTTCGTTCAATTTTCTTTTTAATTTTTTAATGAATCATTTAAAATAAATTATTCAAGTGTAATCACATGGCGTGATAATCAAAATTATCATAGGATAATTATGTTGATTAACAAATGATAATTATTAATATTATCGAATGAAAATTTATTGAAATTATCAAAGGTTAGTTGTTAAATAATTAATCCCTAGATAAATTCAATTTTTTATTAAACAATAATAGCATTATCAAAAGATATTTTGATACATGTATTTATATATATATATCTATATACAAAAATATGTATATAAATATTTTTAAAAAAATTATGTAGAATAACATCTCTATTATCAAATTATTTTAGGGATATAATTATCGAATGAGGTTTATAATTATTCTTATGGATATTTCTTGCGATTGCATGAATTAACATAAAATGATAATCCAGATACTATCTAGGAGAGAGAATGTATTATCACATAAGAAATTTTATTTTGAAATAAAATAAATCACATTGGTTCTAGGACCCCTTGACGAACATCGACCCTTGATGTGTCGACTCTTATGATATTAAGGTCGTGAGGAGGTGTATTGAAACACACATGGTGGTTTATCATTGTCTCAGACATCGGCAACCTTTAGGTAGGTGGTTCCATTCTGATTATCCAAATTGATTATCCTTTTATTGCTTGATTTATTTTAATTGTTGATTTAAATTCAATTTCTCAAATCTACTTTCAATTAAATTAATAAAAACTCGATTCCAATTAATCGAGATATTTGAAATGGTTTTGGTATAGAAATTTGGAAAACCCTTGATTCTATTGAATTTGGTGTGTTTATGGAAATTGGATAATTTAAATTGTTTAATTTAAATTATGGATTTGATGGAAATGATTTCAATTAAATTATTGAATTTAATAGTGGAAATAAATTGTGTAATAATGGAATTGGTTTTGAATGGATTTCAAACTGGTGAAAATGGATTTAAATGATTTGATAGAAACTCAGTGGTTTTATCTTGTAAAAAAGGCATGTTGTTTAATAAAACCTATTTTGGTTTTAAATGAAAAAAAATTTCACTTTTGAAATAGAATAATGGGATTGATTGTATTTTTAATAAGTCTTAAAATAGTTCACCCATCATGTAAGATCTCATGAAAACCTTAGGTAGTTAGTGAGTTATTTGGATATACTCTATGCTATAACAACATTCTAAAACATACTTGTGGCGGATCACATCCCCGAAGAGTTAGTGACGAGTCTCCTTTGGCTAGTTTCATAGGGATGTATGTATACACATTTTTCTAAGTTCACATAGAGAGTGTGGAATCCTATAGATGGTTAATACTATCATACCTTTTGTAATATTACCATGATTATTTCTTGTTTATTTATATTTGAGATACAAATGTATGCCAATGTTTATTTGAACTGCTTGCATGCCTACTGAATTTATATAAACTATTTTATATAAGTTTTTTACATAACCATTGTTTTAGAAATATTACATAATTTGTAAAATCATTACTTAAAATATTTATTTCCATTTTTTAAAAATGTATAGCATTTTTTTTTTAAATATGATTTTGAATTTCCAAACCTATTTACTTTAGAATATTTGGTGGTATCCTACTAGGCTTAGTCTCACACCTTACTTTTTCCTTCGGGTTTTTGTAGACTTTCTTCTTCTTGGTTTGAGAAAAGGGATTGGATCTCTTGGAGGTAGATCCAGCTGTTGATCTTTGGTCTTGGTTAGTTGTGTCACTACAAAATAAACAGTGTTTAGCGGCGGTTTTGTGGCGGTGGTTCACAAAACCGATGCTAAACATTTTCCGAAATACGTTTTGCGGCGGTTTTTAATAAACCGCCGCTAAACCTTTGTTTTTTTTTAAAAACCCCGACCCTTCCCAACCCCGACCCCCGTTTCCCCCGACCCCGCGTGCTGCAACCCTCGCCCGCAGCCCATCGCGACCCCCCGGTGATCCCGCGACCTCCTCCGGCGACCCCGCGACCTCCTCCGGCGACCCCGCGACCTCCTCCGGCGGTGCCTTCGACTGGCAACCCGCGACCCCCTTCTCCCGACGACCTTTCTCACTTAGACCTCAGCCCCAAAGTGAGTTTTCTCTATTATCACATCCATCTTGATGATTTGTTTCTAATTGAATCTGAGATTCATTATATGGGTCTCTTGGTTAATGGATTTATTTTATTTTTTGATCCTATTGGTATTTATTTCATTCATTTTTAAAAAAATTATGTGTTATATAATCCATACTTGCTATATCATTTTTTTGGATTATATAAGTTGATTAATATATTGATTTATGATTCTTATAATGGTTTGTTTTTTGAATTATTTGATTAAATGATTTATTAATTTGGAATTGATTTTGAAAATGGATTTTGAATCATGTTTTATTTGAAATTAAGTAGTTTGATTATTGATGTGTGATATTCCCTCCAAATAGTTTGAATTTTTAATTTAAATCCTACATGTATGGGTCATTTGTGAAATTGAAATACTTTATGTATGGGAAAATTAATAAATGAAATCCTTCCAATATGGGCTACGATAGATGGGATCATGTGGTACTTAGTAAGGGATATAATAAGAAAATAATTCTAGGATGAATTGTGGCTACCTATCAATGATTTACACTAAAAATATAACTAAATATTGTTTCCATAGTGGATTCACTTATCAGGGTGATTACCTCATTTAAGGGAACATATTTTAGGGATATGTATGTAAATAGTCATTTGACCATAGATTTAAAAGGATCTTAGATAACTTATACCTAATATACCATAGGAGTATTTTCTATTGTTTTCCTTTTCAAAGAGGTTATTTATAAATACATTATGAAATGGTTTAATCACATTTATTTTAAATGGAATATGATGTATCAATTTGATTATTCTTTTTAATATATTCTAAAAGGGTGAATTACCATTTTTTTAATATATATATATATATATTTTTTTAATTTTTTTTTCCCTTAATAAGAATAATTGTTTTATTTTTCTAATGTCTCCTTATGAAAAACATGGTGTAATATTTCTAATATTCATTTTCTCACACCATACACTGACCATTGGGTGTTTTCAGGTCCTTTTTTATATAATGTATGCAACGGAAAGGTTCCTCATAGAAGTCATGGGTATCCATGTTAGTAGGGTGTGTGATATTTATGGTTACATGGTGTAATTTTTTTCATCATATCACATGGATAAGGGTTGGGATCTTAAAACCTCCCCACCTTATAACATATCATCACATATCCAAACTTCCCAAGCATCACAGCACCCCTAAGGCCAATTTTAGTTCCACGGACCCACCTATAAACTTCCATCTTCTAATATACTCCTTGAACTCAACCATGTTATAACAACACTCGGACTAAGGAAAAGGTCCTACCTGAAAACATTTTCCCCAACCATGAACCACAATTAAAACCCAATTATCTTTGAGGACGCATCCACCTCAACTATTTATTATCAACATCAAATGAAAATTAAAGGTTTAGGTAATGTTACTATACCACCGCACAAGAGGATATCGATAAGGCACTACACTACCCTGTGGAGAGCCAATCGGAACACCTTTGTTCCAATCCTCTCCACAACTCATGGCCCAAAATTCTTAGCACCACCTCACCTAGTTACCAAAATTATAATAGTGACACAAACTCATTGTCTCTTAATGGATACATAGATTCCAACCACATTCTCTGACCTACATCAATCCAGAACTCAAGGCCCAACAGCCTCACTCCATTTCAAACATCCAAAGCACAACCCAAGCATAACCTTCATCTCAAGGTATTCAACCATCCAAAACCTGATCCAACACCCATCACCAAAACTAATACACTAATATGGTTCCTATCTGAGACCATCCAACTTGAAACTCTAGCCACACCATTAATCGATTACTTTCCTTCCATGGTTCTCAACACCATATTACTTACTTCGTCACCACAATTTTCTAGTTTTGAGAACTTCACTCATCATAAAAGAGGTCAATAGAACCTCAACTCAACCTTAAAAACTTCCCTAACATGTTTTCCAACTCACAACATCCATGAAAACTCCACCCAATTCTAGAATTCATTATTTCTGCCAAAACTACCCAGATTTGTCACACTTTCACCATCCATATCTCAACCAAGGACTACTTGGTTCTTCTTCAAAACTCATTCACGTTACTAGGATAAACTTATCATTTCAACATTAACTTGAGGTGCCTCGCAGCCCACCACATCCATTCCCTTTCTATACAACTATGTCTTTCCATTCCTGCTAACTCACTCCGTTGGTTCCCAACTTCCCCTATTGGCATGTCGCCCCTCTACCCAAACACGAAGCCTTCTCACTTAAGGTATACCTCCATCACCTACACACACCATATCCAAGTTCCACCTGGCCTTCCCTAAGAACCCCCAAACATGTCCCTTATAGGTTTCTATTTGGAACCTTGATTCCTCCACATCCACTCTATAGTTTTCTCCACATTTCCATGACTAACATAATTCTCTCCACCTTAGGAGGGTCATTATCACTAATTTATTCAAGAAATTCAAACACCATGTCTCATGATTACATCACAAGATGAACCCCAAAACTTAAATGTGGCCATTTAGATTTCCCTAGAACAATAAAACAAACATTACCCATTGTGAAAATGGTTTCAGTGAATGTAGTTAACTTGATTTAAAATGCATTATGATCAGTTTCGATCACACATCAATGGGGTGTTGTTTGAGGCAACATAAATGTGTGATCGATGGTGTTATGAAAAGTGTGTATCCCGATATTCTTATTGCTCCTCAATGAGGTGTTGACGCTGTCTCCTATGGACCAGACTTGTTCAGTTGGTCTGAAATGGTAAATGTGGTCAATGAATCATCTTTATTATATTATTCATAATTTATGGTCAATGGTTCATCTTTATTATATTATGTTTCTGTAATCTTACACTATCGTATATTTTGTGTAGGCACATTGTGATATACATGGATAAAAGCTGGATCACATTACCGAGGAACACACCTCAATATGTTAAGGGTTTGAATGGGTTTTTAGATTTTGCAATTTCTAATCGATCCGTTGAAGTGAGAATAAGATGTCCATGTCCTAAATGTAAATTTAGAACATGGTTGAAGAGAGATGAAGTTTATGAACATTTAATACTGAAGCAATTCCCTGAGAAATATTTGTGTTGGATTTGGCATGGAGAATCAAACAATACAGAAAGATTGAGGACTGATGTTAATCCACAGAATGAGGTCCCAAGTTCTTCGACAATGGAAAATGAAATGAAAAACCTCATAAATGATGCATTCGGCACTGCAAGACACCACTATGAGCATCAAAACATATCAGAACAACCAGAAGAGGGTGCTACAAATTGCAACGTGACAAGTGATGTTTCTGAGACTGTAACACAGGCAGATCAAGATTGTAACATATCATTGGATCCTCTTGATTCTGTGGAGCCAAATGTAAGGGAAAACTTCAGTGAGGAAAATGCATTTCATGATTTAGTTGACGATGGAAATCAAGAGTTGTATAGTGGGTGTTTGAAATATTCAAAGCTTTCATTTCTACTGAAGTTGTACCATATCAAATGTCTATGTGGAATTACAAATAAGGCAATGTCCATGTTATTGGAATTGATTCGTGATGCATTTCCTGAAGCAAAAATCCCAAAATCGTTTTATGATATGAAAAAAGTTGTTAACAAGCTTGGTCTGAATTATACAAAAATACATGCGTGTCCCAATGATTGTATGCTTTACTGGGGAGAGGATTCAAGTAGACAGAATTGTAAGAAATGTTCTTCTTATAGATGGCAGTCAAAGGGTGATGTTGGAAGTATGACTGAACATAATTTCACGGAGAAGAAGAAAAGGAACACACCTGCAAAAGTTTTGCGTTACTTTCCTTTGAAGCCTCGATTGCAAAGATTATTCATGTCATCAAAAACCGTCGAACACATGAAGTGGCATGCTGTAGATAATAACAATGATGGGTTAATGAGACATCCATGAGATTCCCAATCGTGGAAGACATTTGATTCATTACATCCAGATTTCTCAGCTGATCCTAGGAATGTTCGATTGGGATTGGCTGCCGATGGATTCAACCCATTTGGGACTTTGAGTACGAGTTATAGCATTTGGCCAGTTGTTTTGATACCTTATAATCTGCCTCCGTGGATGTGTATGCAACAAACATCTTTTATCATTTCGATGATTATTCCTAGAAAACAAATGCCTGGAAATGATATTGATGTATACCTGCAGCCTTTGATTGAAGAATTGCAGGAGTTATGGAGCAACGGTGTTGAGACATTTGATGTTTCTTCTAAAACAATGTTTAAAATGCATGTTGCTTTAATGTGGACCATTAGTGACTTCCCTGGGCTTGGGAATTTATCTGTTTGGAACACTTATACGGGTTTGGCTTGCCCCATTTGTAACTTTGATTTCGAGCCCAAACAGCTACCTCACAGTAGAAAATGGTGCTTCTTTTGCCATCGAAGATTTCTTGATGCATCTCATAGATTTCTCTTGAACAAATCAAAATTTAATGGTTGCATTGATCGTAGACCACCTCCAAATTTGTTAACCGGTTCTAAAATATTGAAACAGCTTGAAAATGTTAAAACAAAATTTGGGAAGGTTCATCATTTGAATGATAGCGGAAAACGAGTGCGAAGTGCATCATCAAGGGAAATCAGGACGCAACAATGGAAGAAAAAAAGTATATTCTTCAAACTTCCGTATTGGGAATTTAATTCTTTGCGCCACAATCTTGATGTGATGCATATTGAGAAGAATGTATGTGATAATTTTATTTTCACATTACTTAATGAGCATGGAAAGTCGAAGGATCATCTCAATGCTCACAAAGACTTACAAGTAATGAACATAAAACGTGATCTCTGGCCAGATGAGAATGAAAAGTATGCTCTGGCCATTTTTTCATTGAAAAATAGGGATAAAGAAACGTTCCTTCAAATTTTAAAGAATGTGAAGGTATCTGATGGGTATTCGAGTAACATCTCGAGGTGTGTTGACTTGAAGAATCGTAAGTTATATGGATTGAAAAGTCACGATTCACATGTTTTGTTACAACAGTTACTACCATTGGCATTGCGTACATTATTACCTGAAAAAGTTACTGCTGTTGTACTCCATTTCTGCACATTTTTCAGACAGTTATGTGAGAAATCTCTACATCCATTTCAGCTTGACAACCTCCAAGAGAGGTTTGTATTGACCCTTTGTGCAATGGAGATGATCTTCCCTCCATCGTTTTTTACTATCATAATGCATTTAACTGTGCATTTGGTTGACGAAGCTAAATTAGGAGGCCCTGTTCATTATCGATGGATGTATCCAATTGAGAGGTATTTTATTTATATGTTTCCAGTTAAGTAAACATTTTTTGGCATTTAAATAAATTCATAATATTATTATTATTTTTCACAGATATCTTGGGCATTTGAAAGCATACGTGAGAAATAAAGCTCAACCAGAAGGCTCTATTGCTGAAGGCTATTTGGCCGAGGAGTGTCTCACCTTTTGTTCCAGATATTTGGATGATATTGATACAAGATTTACTCGAGTTGGATGTGTTGACGACACATCAACTCAATCTCAAATGCATCAGAAATAAAAAATATTTCCTACTATTGGCCGATCAGTTGGGAGGACCTCATACGCGACACTAACAGAATTGGAATTATTACAGGCACATAGATATGTGCTGCTGAATAGTGAAATTGCAGATCCATTTATTGAAGAGTTGAGGATACAAACAAAGAGACGAATGAGAAGCCGAACACGAAATGAAAAAGATATAACGAAAGCTGTGAATAAAGAGCTGGTAGAATGGTTTGCACGACGTGTAAGTTTATAAATATTGCAATAAATACGAATATTACTTTGACACATACAATTTTCAAATCTATTAAATTATATTTTTTTTCAGATCATGAATACTGATACTCGAGCTGACTTTTCAGAAGATTTGAAGTTTCTTGCTAGAGGTCCTATAAAACAAGTTATAAAGTTCAACTCTTATAATGTGAATGGTTTTAGATTTCGTACAGTCGATCGAGAAGTGGGTTTGAAAACACAGAATAGTGGTATTTTTACATTTGCTGAAGTGGAATACTATGGAAAGATACATGATATTATTGAATTAAACTACCATGGGAATTTTTCTGTTGTTTTATTCAAATGCAAATAGGTCGATTTTATCAGAGGTGTTAAAAGAGATTCCTTGCAATTTACTTCTGTAAACTTCTCTCGCTTGATGGATGTTGGTGATCGTGAACTGCATGATCCATATATCTTAGCATCGCAGGAAAAAATGGTATATTATGTGAATGATGTTGTGGATGAAGGGTGGAGTGTAGTTACTCACGTAATACAAAAAGATTTGTATGATATGGGTGATGAAGTGGAAGATTTGACCTCTGCAATTGAATTTCATCAACAACAGGAAGCAGAATTATTTGTCCATCATGATATTGAAAATATTGGTCTATCAAGGATGAATGAAGTGGATGAAGAAATGGAGCAGGAAACCGACATGATTGAAGGGGAAAATGATTGTATGTACAATTATTTATTCATTCAGCAACTACTTGTTTCATTTCTGTAGTCATTCATTATCATTGTTATATATATTTTGTTTGTTAATACTGGGCATCTATTATCATTTTTAATTTTTTTTCTGCATAAATTTTTTGAAATATATATTCTGAACTTAATTTTATTTGATTAAATGACAGGAATTCCAAGGAAGAAGTGGTACACTATTCCTTCTTCTTCTGCGACAGATGACGATCCGTCTATCCCCACGGCATCATCTCCCCCTGCACCATCTCTGACACCATCAGTGGATGCCTCATTAGAGGATGATTCATCGCCTCCCCCTACAGGAGCTTCAGCAGTGGGGCAGCAACACGCCCCCTCCAGTTCATCACGGGCATTCTGGAGGGTCGCAGTCATAGGTACAAATTTTAATTAAATAAATTTATTGCATTTTGTTTATAGTAATTGTTTTCTCATTGCAGATGAAGACAATGAAACTGTGGAAAAAGACATAAAAAGTTCTGATGTTTGTAACATGCATGGCAAGAAGATAGTGGTGCCATTTAATTCTTATGGGGTCCCGACGGATGACGCCGCAGGTTTACTTGGTCATATTATAGGTCAGCTGGCAGCGGAGCCCGTTTCCCTGCCTATTTCGTATGATGATTGGAGGAATATGACTCCAAACTGGAAAAATGAAGTTTATGATTCTCAGATAAAGGTAATTTTATTACTTTATGGTTTAATTGAATGTCATTTTACTAATATATTCAAAATGAATTTCTGTATACAGATGTTCTTCCACTTTACCGTTGCTGATGTGATAGCACGGAAGTGGACATTGAAAAATCTTGGAAAAAATGGAAAGATTTCAAATGGAGGTTGTGGTGTGATGTCAACGATTCTTCGTTGACCGTGCAGCAGATGTATGAGAAGATACCCAGTGGGGTACCGAAAGAACAGTGGAAGGTTTTTGTCGATAGACATCGTGATGAGAAGCGGATGGTATTGAAATATATATTATTATATTATCCTCATTTTACATTTATACATGTACATGAAGAGGAGATAGACATTGAATACAATACTGTTAAATTGAATTTTATTTATTTCAGGATCTCTCAAGAAAGAATGCTTCAAACCGGGCGAAGCAGGTAATCCCGCACACTGCGGGTTCAAAAAGCTTTTCAAGAAGCCGAATGTCATTGGTAATCTTTTAATTAGTTTAAATATTTATAAGATAATATTGTCTATTTAACATATTTGATTGATGATTTATCTTTGTTTAATGCAGTCACAGAGTTTAGGGCATGAAGCATCCCGAACAGAACTGTGGCTGGATGTTCATAAAAAAACAGATGGAAGTTTTGTTAATGAACCTGCCAGAGAAGTTGGGGGTATGAAGTCAATTATTTATTATAATAACTTAATATCAGTTTTTACTGTGTTAATATATATTGATATTTGATTTATAGGTAAAAATTAAAGAAATATGGGATGCCAATCCTGGGAAATCCTACTCAGTCTCCCAGGATGACCCGGTTGGTCAAGTCCTTGGGAAGGAGCATCCTGGTAGAGTGCGCGGGATGGGTTTGGGACCCGTACCATCTGAGGTCTTTCGCATGCCATCAGGGATTTCGGCCTCATCTACTCCTAGTTATAGTCATTTCATACCTGAAGATGCTCAGAGAGAGATGTCTGCTCTACAAAACACAGTTCACCAGTAGGGGGATCAGATATCTGCTTTGCAGAAAGAGTTGCTTGAAATATGTCACCATATGAGCAGATATTCCCCCGGTGGTAGTGCATCGGGTAGTGGTGAGCAGGTAAATCACAAAAAAATAAAAATCATTTAGTTTGCAAGCTTTTATTGGTTTTAATTTTTATTATAAATATGTAACAATATTTAATTTTCAATATAATGTTCTTACAGGTGGCAGCAGGTGGTGGAGATGAAGGTGGAGAGGGTGACGATGCAGCATCAGATGATGAGTAGTAGTATTGTTGATGTGTTGAACAATTATGATAACAGTTGGTTTGTATATGTAACATTTATGGCACATAGTTGCCACCAAACATTTCCATGTCCTAACATTTTCTTGATTTCTCATGTTTCCTTCTATGCATTTTATTTATTGTGTTCTGGATTCCTCATGTGTTGACAAAAATATTCTTAATGCAATATGCATGTGATGATACCACATCCAATGAGAATACCATATATGTAACCCATATTCATACCCCTATTGGATCCATATCCAATATGTATCACACTAAAAGACCAATCCCATGACCATAAATGGCTAAGGCATGAAAGGTTAATGATAAAAGGCTCTGTCATGGCCTTAAAATTTTTACACCACTCCAATGGGTCCAGGAATACCAATTTGTTTTTAGTTTAGGCATGGTGGATGTCATTGGATTCGGTGGATGTTGGTTGGAAATTGGTGGTAATACCTTCCTTCTTCTTGGTTAGTTTCCTCTTATTATTCTCTTGGGGATTCAATACAATGATTCCTTTTTGGTCTAGGGTCTGAGTTGGATTACATTTTGATGATCTTTTGGCACAGTGTAGGTTTATTTGTGGGTTTTTCATGCATTTGTGGTTTATGGTCATTTCTTCTTTACCCTATGGTGTGCTGCGAGTCGAAAAATATTCTTTAAGGTAGGGAATCAGTTATTTCTATTTATTGTGTATCATGCATGGGGGGTTACTCTTGTTCATCTATGGGTTCTAGTTGTGCTGGCTTAATCAAATATAAATAATTGGCTAATTGAAACTGAAGGGGGAAAATAGGAATGATTCACATGTTTTTACAGCTTTGATATTATTATGATATGATGGATTGTATGGTATTGATACCTTGGTTAAAATTATGGTCATTGGGGGATTTTCTTTCACTGGATGATATGTGTTGTGACTGTTGTGTCTATTGTTATTGTTGTGATATCACCCTAAAAGGGAAATTAACCAACCACTTATATTTTTCTAATGAAATGGATACTCTATGATTATGGATTGTGTTACAACACTCCTAAAATAAAGTATCATGTGATAAAATACCCGTTGATAAATCTATAAAATGATCCTTGATGTGTTGTGATGCATGTACATGATTATGGGATGATGATGTGTGGATGTGATATTATGTGGGGCTGATGGGTGAGATGTGGCTGTGGTTTTGGAAAATTTAGGGCAGTGGTGGAGCAGATCCAACATATTTTTTTTCCAGTTCAACATTTAGCGGCGGTTTTAACCGCCGCTAATGCCATACCTGTGAGCATTTAGCGGTGGTTAAAACCGCCGCTAAATGATGAACAGGGATGAACTGGGCAGAATTTAGCGGCGGTTTTCACCGCCGCAGAATAGGCCCATCAAACGCCTGAATTTAGCGGCAGTTAAAACCGCCGCGAATAAAAAATGTCAGATACCCATATAACTGCCGCTAAATGAAGAGAAACTGCCGCTAAATGACTGATCTACGACAAATTTCTAAAACTGCCGCGGAATCGAAAAAACTGCCGCTAATAGATTGCCGACGCCAAACTTAGCTACGGTTTTTGTAAACCGCCGCCACACAATATAGCGGCGGTTTAAACCGCCGCTAAACAGGAAAAAAACCGCCGCTAGGACCGGATTTTTTTGTAGTGTGTCCTTAGGGACCTTGGGGTTTTTTTCCATTTTAGTACTTGGGTTATAGTACTTTTGAATTTTTATGCCATGTTTTATTATGGTACATCACTCCTAGTGGAGTTTATTTTATTATGCATACTACTTTGTTTTGTTTTTCTTTCAGATTCTTATAGAAATATCGTTCCCACTTGTATGTTGTATGATGCCAGGTGCTAGTTGCTGACCCATGGGGATCCGAAACTCCCTTCAGGCTATGTCAAGGCTGGCTCAGTTATCAAGTTACTAGGGTACCTAGGCTGGTTCGTGACAAAATGCTATCAAAGGGAGGTTGAGCTTTTGTCTTGAAATTAGTATGCATTTGTGAAATCTTTTCAGGACTTAAGAGGTATTTTTTATTGAGTTCCTATCCAACTCTCACCATAATGAACCTTAAGTCAACTGGGGTGGTTAGAGAAATAAATCTTGTGGATTAGTTCTAGTTTTTACCCTAATTTTATTTTAATAGAGTGAAATCAAAATCATGTATGTTCTACCAGTCATGATCATATTTCCCCCATTGCTATGTACAAGCATTATCTAATGTCTTTCTTATTGTCTGTTGATGTTTTGTAACATCATTCCTCTGAGAATACATACGAATTGGATCCAGGAAGGGGATACTACTGAACCTTAGCAAGTGAATCCTATAGTGGACTGGAGCCTAATTGAGGTGATTATGAACATTTTCCAAGCTCTAGGATAGGCATCACCTCTAGTACCCATTTAGGCTCCAGTTGTAGAACCTAGGGGATGCTCTTAGAAATTGTTCTCAAGAGTTATTTCACCAGAAACTACTAGTTTTCAAAGGATCCAATGATCCTCAACATTCTGAGGAATGGTTGGGAAGTATTGAACGTATTTTTAAGTTATTGGAGACAATGGATGATATCAAGGTGATGTGTGACACCGTCATATTGGAGGGACCAAGCAAGGGATGGTGGGATACGATAGTGATGGAAAAACATGGGGGATTAGAGTGGAAGGACTTCAAGTTTCTTTTCACTATACAATTCTATCCAGAGTAAATGGTGATGGCCAAGGATGTGGAGTTTTTCAATCATGAGTAGGTTGATATAACTATGGATCATGTTGATGTTTAGGGAACTTTCAGAAGTTCTACCACAACTTTTCCACTCCACATAATGCAATGAGATCATTATAACCTTCAAAAAATGTGGGTCAATCAAATGCTTCATGTAAAAAATAGTTTCATCCACAATAATCCGGAATGAAGCTTATTCACACAATAGAAGAGTCTCCAGAGGAAGCTGATATAGGTCCAACAACTTTGATAGGTATCATTTTTGTAGCTTTGTATTTAGTGACTGCTCTATTTTATACTGGTGCATCTCACTCATTTTTTTTCAACCCATGTTGTTAATCTTATTAATCTTCCTATGGGGATTTTATCTTATAAAATGGATATTACTACACCCCTTGGCATGATGAGAGAGCAGGGTCTCCATAGTTCTGTTTGTGTCTTGTCTCTATTAGATGTCAAACTTTCTTGGATTTTCTAGTACTCTACATGAAATCTCATGATGTCATATTCGGGATGGATTGGCTCATTTCCAATAAAGTTCAGATTGATTGTTATCTTTTATGGTTCTACCTTACCACACTCAGTGGTGTGTCTCTTGTCTTTTAAGGATAATGGGACCCAAGGTTGAGTAGGTTCAGACCTTCTTATCCCGAGTTGGGGAAGGTAATATTAGTGTTTGCTTCTGATTTGGAGCAGTGATCTCCCTCTAGTTGTCATCGAGATTCCCATCATGTTTCCTTCTATTTTTTCTAGTTTACCACCATTAAGAGAGGTTGATTTTTACATTGACTTGATTCCCAGTACTTAACCAGTTTCTTTTCCCTCTTACCAAATGGATCCAACTGAACTGAAAGAAATAATTTCTCAGTTGGATGATCTTCTTGAGAAATCCTTTATTCACCCAAGTGTGTCACCTTGGGTGGCATCGGTATTATCTACCATGAAATTTTATGGTTCTCTGACATCTTCTATTATCGAGATGATTCTTCAGGAATAGAATCTTTTTGACAAATTCTATAAGAATTAGAGACTCTCTTTATGCTAGGGAGACTAATACCCAATGGTTTTCTCCAAAGAGGGTGTTATATGATATAAGAACTGTTATGTTGCACCGTTAGTGACAAGGAAGCCTATAATTTGGTATTTACATATTTTCCATTGTTTTGTGCACTCAGGAAGCACTAATACATTCTACAACTTGAAGTAATAGTTTTGGTGACCATGTGTTCTTGAAGGTTTCACTCTGGTTGGGTCATCGGTGGATTGGGAGGAAAGGAAAGCTTACTCCTTATTTTTTGGTATCTTTTTAGATTGTTGATTAGGTGGGGAAAGTTTTTTACCATTTATTACTACCACCTCCACTTATGTCGATACATAATGTGTTTCATGTATCTCAACTTCAAAAGCATTTATCTTACCCACCTCATGTTCTGAGTTGGCGTGATCTTGAAGTGGAACCTATTTTATATGTGATTGAACAAGAATTCATGGTTGTTGATTCTGAGACAAAGGTAATTCATGGGAGGATGATACCTTGTGTCTGTATAATATGGAATCATAGTTCTAATTCTCATGGGACATGAGAGAGTGAGGCACTGATGAGAGAACAGTGGCCTTGTCTTTTTGACACGGTTCTTCATAGACTTTATGGGGACAGAAAGTTCCTATGGTGGGGAGGTTGTAACATCCTGTTATTCTTTTAGGTACTGATAAACCATATTCTATTAAATTATTAATATCTTATGTTAAATAGGAAAAAATGGTTTATCAGTGAAAATTTGTGTTTTTGTTAAACACATCGTGTAATGGTAAAATGCCCAATTAATAATCCAGAATATTTAATTAAATATTTTCTAAGTTAAACAATGAGTGAGTATGAGTTTCTAAGACCCAAAAAATCTTGGTGAAGATGAAATAAAATTATTTAACAGAATATATTAAGTGCACACTTTTTATTCAAAATATTTGAATAACTCTAAAATGATACGTTGTTTGAGAAATATAATACCACTGTTATGTCCAAAATATGGTGTTTACACTAGGGGGTATAACATTTGAAGGCGCCATACATTTGGATTTCTCGCTCGTGAGATAATGTTATTAAATAATATTTAATATATTATTTATTAAAAATAATTAAATATCTCTAAAATGGTGCATCGTATGGGAAATCTAAGACCATCAATGGGTCCTGAATGATGGGTTTACACTAGAAAAGTTAAAACATTTGTCAACGTCAGACGTTTGGATGCCTCACTCGCAATAATAACCCTTTTTATTTTAATTAATTAATTGTTCTTGTTTTTAATTAATAAATCATTAATATCTCTGAAATGGTTCATTGTTTGAGAAATATGAGACCACCATTGTGTCTGGAACGGGGTGTTTGCCCTATAAGTGGTATAACATATATGTACAACATACGTTTGGTGTTATTTTTTTATTTTTTTTATGTTAAAAATTAATTAATTAATTTTATTGAAAGTGTTAAGAAACATTATTCATTGTCTTCAATAATGAACTTATGAACCACCATTTTTAACACCTGTTTGAATCCAAAAGCTTGGAATAATCTGTTTCTTAACCATTTTGAATGGTTTCTATTGCAACGCATTAATATGATGAAATTAATAACTCTGTATTGAAAATCTGTTGAAAATATATGGTAAACCAATGGTTTAAAATAGGGTTTTATTTTTGTGGAATAAAGAAATGCGATGGTTTTGGGGGTCTTTAAATAACCCAAAGATCTATTTTTTCATGGTTGATCCCACCATGTGTAAAAGACATGAGACTCTCATGGGTGCTTTTGGGGTTGTTCCTCAGTTCTCTGGTCGATGCACCACTCACCACTTCGGTGTGCTGCAAGATGCAGATTCTTCTCTTCCTTTAGTTTTATTTTATTTTTTTATTTTATTATTAATCTTCCAATCTTTTAAATTCTATAACTTCTTTTTTATTGATCATAATTGTGTGTCGTTGGTACCGTTGAATTCACCTTGGTGAGAAGAAGCAAAATAATATTTTTATTTTGAGGGCAATAATGTTTTGTTCAATATTTTTCTTCATTATTATTATGAATCATTTAAAATAAATTATCCAAGTGTAATCACATGGCTTGATTATTAAAATTATCATAGTATAATTATTTTGATTAACAAATGATAATTATTAATATTATTAAATGATAATTTCTTGAAATTATCAAAGGTTAGTTGTAGAAGAATTAATCACTACATAAATGAAAAAAATTATTAAATGATAATAGCATTACTAAAGGATATTTTGATATATATATATATATATATATTTGTGTGTGTGTGTGTGTGTGTGTGTGTGTGTGTGTGTGTGTGTATGTATGTATGTATGTATGTATGTATGTATGTATGCATGTATGTATGTATGTATGTATGTATGTATGTATGTATGTATGTATACATAAATATGTATATAAATATTTTTTAAAAAAATTATGTAGAATACCATCTCTGTTCTCAAATTATTTAGGGGTATTATTACCGAATGAGGTTTATAATTATTCTTATGGATATTTCTTGTGAATGCGTGCATTAACATAAAATGATAATCCAGATATTATCCAGGAGATATAATTTATTACCACATTGGAAATTTTATTTCGGAATAAAATAACTCGCATTAGTTCTAGGAACCCTTAATGAATGTCGACCCTTTATGTGTCGACGCTGATGATATTATGGTCATGAGGAGGTGTATTGAAACACACAGGGTGTTTTATCGTTGCCACATATATCAAAGACATTAAGGTAGGTGGTTCCATTCTGATTAGCCAAACTGATTATCCTTGTATTGATTGATTAATTTCAATTGTTGATTTAAATTAAATTTATCAAATATACTTTCAATTAAACTGATAAAAACTCGATTATAGTGAATAGAGATATATAAAATGTTTTTGGTATGGAAATTTTGAAAACCCCTAATTCCATTTAATTGGGTGTGTTTAAAGAAATTGGCTAATTTAAATTGTTTAATTTATGTTGTGGATTTGGTGGAAATGATTTCAATTAAATTGTTGAATTTAATTGTGAAAATAAATTGTGTAATGATGGAATTGGTTTTGAATTGATTTCAAACAGGTGAAAATTGATTTAAATGATTTGATAGAAACTTAGTGGTTTTATCTTGTAAAAAAGGCATGTTTTTGAATAAAAGCTATTTTGGTTTTAAATGAAAATAAATTGGCACTTCTGAAAAAGAGGAATGGGATTAATTGTATTTTTAAGCAATCTTAAAATAGTTCACCCATCATGTAAGATCACATGCAAGCCTTGGGTAGTTAGTGAGTTATTTGTATACACTCTACGCTATAACAACATTCTAAAACATACTTGGGGCAGTTCGCATCCGTGATGAGTTGGTGACGAGTCTCCTTTGGCCAGTGTCATAGGGTCGTATGTATACACATTTTGCTGACTTCAAATAGAGAGTGTGGAATCCTATAGTTGGTTAATACTATCGTACCTTTTCATAGATGACCATGTTGCTCACTTGTTTATTTATATTTGAGATATAAATGTATGCCAATATTTGTTTGAACTACCTATATTCCTTCTGAATTTATATAAATTGTTTTTTATAAGTTTTTTACATAATCCATTATTTTAGAAATATTCTTGTCAAAACTTGTCCCTCGGGGCTCGTGTCGTGACTACCCCAAGTCTAGCTTCCATAAGACAAGGGTTGGCGACTAGCTCCGAAAATGTGTATCCCTAAAATAGGAAGGCATTGCATTTAAACCTGTACACATATTGTCTATGTACACAGCAAAAGTAAACCACGTAGTAAAACTGCTGAAGTAAAAGTGAGAACTTGAATTAAAGGGGTCAGTAAACAAGTCCAACTGAAATAGATAATACAATAGAAAAATAAAATATCTCTTGATATCATCTGCTAAGGATCCTACCTGAAGGTTAGGTATAGCTCGTCACTACAGATCTCCATATCAACTGGTCTCCTCTGTGCACCATCTAATCCTAGCTCCCAAACCTCAGTCAAAGTTGTCTGTCATCTGCACAAGACACAACAATGTAAGATCAAAGCCCATGTAGGGACGAGTATAAAAATACCCAGAAGGGACCTTGAGACCCCCAAATGTCTTTCATAATTCCATAAAGGAAAAACCAAAAAGCATGATCTCAATCACAAAGCATAAATAAATACTCAGTTCAAAGTAGGTATATAACTTAAATAACAAGAATAAATATGATTAGTCATAAAGTTAGATCATCTTATTCTATCAAGAGTATTTTTCTAATAGACCACACAAGGTCACTAGGTGCTAACCCACATAGGATCTTTAGGTTCTGACCTATAGAGGATCTCTAAGGGATGACCCACACAAGATCGCTAGGTGCAGACCCACAGAGGATCTCTAGGTGAAGACCCACGGAGTATCGCTAGGTGTAGACCCACGGTGGACCACCAGGTGCAGACCCACGGAGTATCGCTAGGTGCACCCCATAAAGGATCACTAGGTGTAGACCCATAGAGGATCTCTAGGTGCAGACCCACGGAGGATTTCTAGGTGTGGACCCACATAAGATCGCTATTCTTTCTTCATGTCACAGCCATCCACTGAATTCCCACTCTTAGTATGCTTGATTCCGGAGGATATTCTCCTCAATCCATTGGTTGTATTTCAAATTCCAAAAAGTTCCATGAATAAGTAACCCAATGAACCTCCAGGTCATTAGGTTTCCAACGTAATAGATGGCGCGTCAATCGGACACCCGGTCTGTAAGTTATAGGCATTTTAGTGTCGGGGTCTGGTTGGATTCGGTTCTGATCCAACCCGGTCTTACTCCAACTTTCTCAAAAACACAAGTGGAGTTTCTAAAAAGGATTGCCTCATCTTAATGGTTCTGGTGCCACAGATAATTCATCAAATAGACATTCAGTTTAGGAAATATAGCACATTAATCGAAACTGGGTTGTAAGTGGGTCCGGGTCCGGTCCGACCTGGTCGGACCGACCCAACCCAGGCCGCTAGGCCTGGGCTTGGCCCAGTTCAGCTGGGCCCAGACCAAAAAGGTTGGGCCATGGGCTAAGCTCACTGGCTATGGTCTTGGCCCGCTAGGCCGTGAGACCGGCCTAGCCCACCTGGCTGGGTGCGGCCCGCCGGGCCACTAGACCAACCCGGCACGCTGGTTGGGCACAGCCCGCCAGCTAGGCGTGGGGTTTGGCTCCCCTCCCGAATAGATCAATCATTTAGGATCCTCCATCAGTAGCGCCCATTGGTGGCACACTACCTGGTCAGGTCATGTGGACCGGTCTTCTGTGTGACCCACGGAGCACAAGTTCACCCTCCACCGTGGCTCGGAGTCGCGGCCCTCCTCTGTAGTGCATTGTCGTGGTGATCCACCATTGACAGCACAACCAGGGATGGATAGCCACCCCCTTCATCCTTCGTGGCACCATCGGACGCTGCCACCTTCTTTCAGCTGGTGAGAGTCGGCCGCCACTGCCGATCGCCGGTGTCATCGTGCCAGCGGTTCTTCTATGGACCACCAATGAAGCGCCAGTGATCCAATTTTCTTTCTGATTGTGCCTATGGGCCTTTCGGGACGTCTCCTTCACTGTGCAGCCCTCAGTTTTGTCTTACCATCATATTGGTTGGTCACCCATGAAGATCATAATCAAAGAAACATTGGCAGAGGGTCCAGGCCTTGTTCAATTTGTCCCACGCCCTCCGTGTTAGTGATATAACAAGGAAAGGGTTTGACATCATCAAGAGTAGATGAAACATAAAACTATTATAAATAATTCAATACAAACCCCTAGCTTGAATTCGTTGGAAGGTGATGCAGATGAGGAAGAAGGGTCCACGTCTGAAGGTGTTCCTCGGTGTTCATCGTTGCCCATCGATTCCTCCAATGACTATCGGTCATTCACCATTATTCATTAGAGTGGAAAGTCTCCATCATTTCATCAGAGCTTCCTCTCGTAACTCTCCCAAAACCCATGCCCAAGATTTAATTAAATATGTGGATAGTCTCTCACGTTGTGTTTAATATTATGGCTCATTAATTAACTATAATTAATGACTCAATTTAACACACAAATGTTGTCATTGCAAAGCCAAAGAAATGAGAGGTTTAAGACATTAAAATTATAAAATTTCACTGTGGTCTCACAACTATTTCTAAACGGTGGAAAAAATAAAGTAAAATAACTTTTAGTTATTTTATTATTTTTTTGTAGTCCAAAAAATTAACTTTTTCATCTGACTTTTTCTTAACAAAGTTAAGATTCCCTTGAGTGAATCCCGATGCTGTGAATTCAATGGTGCCCTCAGATTTTTAATTCAAGTAGCATTTCAAAAGTTATAAATCACCACTCGCACATTTACTAAACATGCCTTAAAAACATTAAAATTCTATTTTGGGCACACCGGGCCTCAGAATCATGTGTCGTCGATTCTTACAGACTCTTAATAATCCCATATAATTTAAAAAAATTATATGTAATTTTTGGGTCATTACATTCTCCACACCTTAGGGATTTTCATCCCCAAAAGACACAACAAAACTAGGGAAATAAATGGGGATACTGAGCACATATTTGAACCTCCCACTCCCTTGTTCTCTCTTGGAGGTTCTCGTGCTGCCACCGAGCTCTCACTAGAGGAATCGACCACCCATGAAGGACCTACTCCTGTCGATCCTCTATCACTACTAGGAACTCCACGAACGTCGCACCATCATCAATTTCTATCTCACCCCAGTCGATAACATGTGATGGATCATGCACATACCTCCTCAGCTATGACACATGGAAAACATTATACACTCAGTGCATCTTTGGGGGAAGAACTAGAAGGTACGCCACCTCACCTACTCCGCTGAGGATCTGGAAAGGTCTGATGAACCTTGAATATAGCTTACCTCCCTAGCCAAATCTCTACAATACTCATTGAGTTGAGACCCGTAGGAAGACATGGTCTCCCTCCTCAAACTCCAATGACCTCCATCTTCTGTCGACATAAGACTACTTCTGGATCTGTGCAGTCTTCAACCACTCTTGGATGATCTGAACCTTCTTAGTGGTGGCTTGTACCAACTCTAGACTCATAAGTTCTGACTCCCCTGGGTTTTTCCAGCATATAGGTGATATGTATAGTCGCTTGTACAAGACCTCAAACGGTTCCATGTCGATGGTGTAGTGATAATTGTTTTTGTATGAGAACTCCACCAAGGGCAAGTGATCCTCCCAACTATGGCCAAAATCAAGGACGTAAGCATAGAGCATGTCCTCAAGAGTCTGTATGGTCATCTCTATCTAACCATCTATTTGAGTGTGAAAGGCAGTGCTCAAGCGCAGCTGAGTCCCGAACGCCTCATGAAATCCCATCCACAACTGAGATGTAAAACAACCATCACGATATGAAACAATAATTGATATAACCCTGTGAAGATATACAATATTTTATACATAGAGGCATCCCAAGACCTCTACTGATCCCTACTCTCAGATGGGTAGGAAGTTGGCTGACTTGGTGAGTTGGTCAACAATCACCCAGATGTAATCGTGGCTCCTGGACGTATGTGGTAGCCCTGTCATGATGTCCATGGAATTCCATCCCACTTCCACTCTGGAACCTCAAGTGGATGAGTTAAGCCTACTGGAACATGGTGCTCGGCCTTCACTTTCTAACAAGTGAGGTATCATGAAACAAACATAGACACTACTTTCTTCATCCCTAGCCACCAGTACTGACGTCGGAGGTCCTGGTACATCTTCTCCACACTAGGGTGTACCTCTAAATGGGGTGTGTGGAACTCCCTCAAAACCTCCTCTCATAGCATCACTAGTACCATGGTGCACCCTCTGAAAAGGATTATGTTCTCCTTACCTTTAGAAAATCCTTCGGGGTCTCATTCTGAGGATATATGAGCACGTCAGGACTCACAGTAAATATCCCCAAGATGTGCCTCCCAGACTTGTTGAAGGAGTGGGGAGAAACTATCATATATTGTAGGTAAGATGCTCCATAACTATCCACGAATAATAACTACAATGCAGCTAGCTTCTCTATTGCCTCACTCAGCAATTGTAAACCAGACCTCCTAATGATTGCATCTATAACCATGTTCCCTTTTCCAGGAGTGTAGACTATCTCAAAGTCATAATCCTAGAGGAACTCCAATCATCAAAATTGTCTCAGGTTCAATTCCTTCTGTGAGAAGATATACCTGAGACTCTTGTGATTGGAGTAGATGGTAAATTATTCACTCATCAAGTAGTGTCACCACATATTCAAGTAAAAGACCAATGTTGCTAACTACAAGTCATGGGTAGCATAGTTCTGCTCACGAAAACTGTAGATGGTAAATTATTCACTCATAAAGTAGTGTCACCACATATTCAAGGAAAAGACCAATGCCACTAACTAAAATTCATGGGTAGCATAGTTTTTCCCATGCTACCTCAGTTTTCGTGAGCCGTAAGCAATCACTCTTTGCTCCTACATCAGGACACATCCTAGTCTAGTCCCTGATGCGTCACAGTAGACTACATACCCAAAGCCCTCTTCTGGTAGCCTCAAGATGGGGGTACTTGTGAATCTCCACCTTAGCTCTTGAAAATTATGATGGAATATCTCTGTCCATAATAAAGGTTTTACCTTCTTTGTCAAAGCTTAAAATGGTGTTGCTACTCTATAAAAGTTAGGTATGAATCTTCAGTAGTACCCAGCCAACCCCAGGAAACTCCGCACCTCAGTCACACTTCTGGGTGGCTCCCAAGAAATAATCGCCTCTATCTTTACTAGATCCACTGCAACTCCAGCCTCTGAGATAACGTGTCCCAGAAAATGGACTTTCTGTATCCAAAACTGAAACTTCGATAGATTTCCATAAATTTGGTTCTCTATGAGTGTATTCAGAACTATCTGCTGATGTGTAGTGTTCTCCTCCTCTAACATCGAATAGATCAAGATGTCATCAATTAAAACCACCACGAAGCGATTGAGGTAAATCTAGAAGATCTTTTTCATGATCCCCATGAACACTACTGAAGCATTGGTCTTTCCGAAAGGCATCTCCAAGAACTCTTATAGGCCATACCTACATTTGAAGTTCGTCTTTGGTACATCCTCATCCCGTACCCTGAGCTGATGATAGCCTAATCTGAGGTCTAACATTGAAAACCACTTAGCTCCCTTCAGCTGATTAAAGAGATCATCAATCCTCGGGAGTGGATACTTGTTCTTAACGGTCGCCTAGTTCAGGTGTCGATAGTCCACACAAACCCTAAAACTATTGTCTGCCTTCTTGGCAAACAAAATCAGGACTGCCCATAGAGAAACACATGTCCTTATGAAACCATTTCTCTGTAAGTATTTCAATTGTACCCTCAACTCATGAATTTCAACAGGAGTCATCCGATATACTGGAGTAGATATTGGCGTCATCATGGGGTATATATTGATGTAAAATGCTACTTCTCTAAGAGAAGTTAGTCCTGAAACTTCATCAGGAAGGAAAAATCATACTAGTCCACCACTACAGGATAACTTGGACTCCTCACATCAACTACTCTAGGGTAAGGCTAGCCAACAAATGAGTGATTGGCTGCACACTCCTCCGATAAAGTCCATCTTGAGCTTCAAAGGTTCCCTTATCGTCGGTGAAAAAAAAACTGGTCCCATCCTTGTGGTCACACCACACATTGCGCCTAAAATAGTCGATCTAAGTATGGACCGTGGATAAACAGTTCATACCCAAGATGACATCGTAAGGCCTCGACGCTGCTACTAGGAGAACCCAGTTGAAGCTCTTTCCTCTTATAGTAAGCTCAAACTTTTGGTACCAGTGTGTAATTGTTGAATCTACTCTTGTAGGAGTCTCTAATCATAAGGATTGAGTCAATGGCTCCATCAGAATCTCCAAGCTTCAAATGAGAGCCTTGGAAATAAAAGAGTGATTGTAACTTGTATATATAAGTACTGCAACTAGGGTGGAATAGACACATATCATACCTAGAATCATCTCTGGAGTGTCGTGATCATAGGACTCAACTACCTGAAGCTGAGCTCGTCCCTTTCCACCTTCTCCCTGAGGTCGGGGTGGACCTTCTGGAGGTGGTGGCAGTAGAACCTAAAATTGAGGCCCACCGCCTACTGCTCGGCCAGCTCCTCTACCATGTCTGTCGCCCTGCAGACCTCCTCGCTTGAATATTTTTTGTTGTCTCGACAACACCTTGACCATCATTTGTTCGTCCGTGTGGGGATTCGGACAGTCACGAGCCATGTTCCCCGATCCACCACAAGAGAAACAGGCTCTTGTCCTCAGATGACCTCCTCTGCCTCGTGAGCTCCGCACCTCTGACCTTGCGTCTTGGGGTCATCCTCTGGAAGGTCTGGCCCGCTTGGACCTCTGCATCATCTTCTTAATACATGCTGCAGATGACTCGGCTACCTATCATTCAGTGGTGACTCTCACTGTCCGTGCCTGCTCAGCTAGGAATCTCTCCACCAATAGCGCTCTCTCAAGAACTCCATCCTGCGTCGAGATAGTGAGTTATATCATCAACGCTCTAATATCTTATTGGAGACCCTTCTCAATGGTCTAGGCCCTAAATAATGGGTATTTTACCATGTCGGTGGAGTGGTGAGAGAGGTCAGTGAATCTCGCCGAGTATTATCAGGCTGCCTTGTTGTAAGTGCAATATCTCTTAAATACACACAAAGAATAGTGTTGCTAGTATAAACTCCACCCTGAGGAGTATCTTGAAGTCCAAATAGGTGAGGGGAACCTCATCGTGTGTCTGGAGAGTCAAGATCCACTATCTCCTTGTTGTTCCTTGAAAGAGGCTAGTATCAAAGATCACCATCTGGTCTACTGGAGTCTCAAGAAAATGAAAAACCCATGACACAACCTCCATCCAGTCCTCAGCTGCCTGGGAATCTATCTCACCTCGAAACCTCAAAGGCCTCTATCTCTGGAACTCATGCAATGCTCTCAGTCGGCGTGCATGGTCTGCTGGTGGGGCTGGTGTCATCTACTTCCCTACGGGTAGTGGTGCTGCTAGTACACCACCCGAAAGTACCATTGTCGTAAGAGGGACCTGCACCGAAGCCTCATCGCTCGGTGGGCCATCATCGTGTACTATCTCTTGAATTATGTATGGATGTATACATGGTGACATCCTATAATGAAACAGGTGTTCCATGGTCAATAAGTTATACCTGGTGATCTGACTCAAAAGATATCAAAATAAAAACATTTCAAAAACACATCCAATCAGTATTTTCATGTATCAAGTCAGAAATTGGAACTCAGGGTCCTGGTGTATGGATATGTTGGCCACCACACCAACACTGGACTCCCCAAACTGGAAACTTCACTCCAAACACTTAACACTATTGCCCCATTGAAAATATCAGAGTCTTAGTTCGTCGGTATAACCTCCCTTTGATACCACTATGTCATGAATCGTCCCCCAGGGCTCGTGTCATGACTATCCCAATCCTGCCTTCCATATTCCAGGGTTTATCAACTAGCATCATAAAGGATTATCCCTAAAATGGGAAGGAATTACCTTTAAACCTGTATACACACAGTCTATGTACACGGAAAAAGTAAACCACGTAGTAAACCTGCTAAAGTAAAAGTGAGAATTGGAAGTAAAGGGGCCAGTATACAATCCCAACTGAAAGAGATAATACAACCAAAAAAGAAAATAGCTCCTGATATTGTCTTCCAAATATCCTACATGAATGGTAGGTATATCTCGTCACTATGGATCTCCACGTTAATCGGCCTCCTTCGTGCATCGTCTAGTCGTAGCTCCCAAACCTCGTTCAAAGTTGTTTATCGTCTGCACAAGACACAAAAAGGTGTTGGCAAATCCCATGAAGGGGTGAGTATAACAGTACCCAGTAGGGACCTCGAGACCCCCAAATTTATCTTATAATTCCACAAAGTAAAAACCACAAAGCATGATCTCAATCACAGATCACAAGGAAAGACTCCTCCCAAACCAGGTATATAACATAAAGAATAAGAATAAAGATGATTATTCATAAACCTATATCATATTATTCTGTCAAGAGGCTTTTGATACTAGACCGCACAAGGTCGCTAGGTTATTACCCACAGAGGATCGCTTGGTGCTGACCCACAGAGGATCACTAGGTGCTGACCCACGGAGGATCTCTAGGTGCTGACCCACATAGGATCTCTAAGTGCAGACCCATGGAGGATCGCTAGGTGCAGACCCATGGAGGATCATTATGTTCAGAACCATGGAGGATTTCTAGGTGCAGACCAACAGAGGATCCCTAGGTCCAGACCCTTGGAGGATCACTAGTTACAGACCCACAGAGGATTTCTAGGTGCATACCCACAGAGGATCGCTATTCTTTCTTCACGTCACAGTCAGCCATTGGATTCCCACTCTTAGTACGCTTGATTCTAGAAGATATATTCCTCAAGCCATTGGTCCTATTTTAACTTCCATGAACTTACACGAAGAAGTAACCCGATGAACCTACATGTTATAAGGGTTCCAACGCAACAGACGGCGTGTCAATCGGACACCTGGTCTGTAAGTTATAGGCATTTTAGTGTCAGGGGCCTGGTTGTATTCAATTCTGATCCAACCCAGTCATACTCCAAATTTCTCAAAAATTACAGTGGAGTATCTCAAAAGTAAATTCTCTTCCTAAGGGTTCCAGTTCCGCAAACGGTTATTCAAACGGACATTCGGTTTAGGAGATATAGCCCTTTAATCGAAATTGGGTTGTAAGTGGGTTCGGGTCTGGTCTGCCCCAGTCGGACTGACCCGACCCAGCCCACTAGGGCCATCCAGAAAGGTTTGGGCACATCTTTATTTGTTCGGGGCTGACACAAAGGGGCTGGGCTGCAGGCTCGGCCCACTAGGTCATGGCCTCAGCCCGTTGGGTCGTGGGCTCGGCCCGCTGGCCAAAGGCTCGGCCCGTTGTGCCGCAGGACAAGCTCGGCCCACTTGGTTGGGCGCGGCCCACCAGCTGGGCATGGGGGTTGGGTCCCCTCCTGAATGGTTCGACCGTTCAAGCTCCTTCATCAGTGGCGCCCGCTGGCGCCGCACCACCTGGCTGGTCCGTGTGGACCAGTCTTCTACGGGACCTGTGGGGTGCAGGTCCGCCCTCTACCACAGCTCGAAGCTACGACCCTACTCTACAGCGCACTATCACAGAACGCCACCATAGTCAACACGGTAAATTATGGCTGGCCTCCCCCTTCGTTCTCTACAATGCCTTCGGGCGCCTCCACCCTCTTGTCATCATCAGTCGTCAGTGTTGCCACGATGCTGGTGCTTTCGTGGGCCACCAGTGGAGCTATGATGGTCTAATTTTCTTTCCGACTACGCCAACAAGCCTTTTTGGACGTCGCTTACACTTTGTGGCCCTCGGTTTCACCTTGGTGCCATATTATTTGGTCACCCACGAAGAAATCAATCAAATAAATGTTGGAGGAGGGTCTGGGCCTTGTTCGGTTCAGCCCGCGACCCCTGCATTAGCATTTAACAAGGAATGGGTTTAACATCATCAAGAGTATATGAAACTTAAAACTCTTATAAATAATTCAATACAAACCCCTACCTTGAATGTTTTTGTAGGAACTGCAGGTGAGGAATAAGGGTATGCATCCGAAGGTGTTCGTGAGCGTTCACCATTGCTCATCGATTCCTCCAAATACCGACACTCGTTCACCATTCTTTGTTGAATTGGAAAGTAGTTGGCATTTCATGAGAGCCTCCTCTCATATCTCTCCAAAAATCCATGAACAAGATTTGATTTAATAGGAGGATAATCTCCCATGTTGTGTGTAATATTATTGCTCATTAATTAACTGTAATTAATGAGTCAATTAAACACACAAACGTTTTCATTACAAAGAAAAAGAAATGAGAGGTTTAAGACATTAAAATTATCTCATTAAAAGTATGACTTTGCACTGCGGTCCCACCATCGTTGCTCAATGGTTGCAAAAATAAAATAAAATAACCTTTAGTTATTTTATTATTATTTTTGTAAAGTCCAAAAAATTAACTTTTTCGTCCTACTTTTTTCAGTCAAAGTTGAGATTCCCTTAAGTGAATCCTGGCATTGTGAATTCAATAGTACCTTTATATTTTTAATCTGAGTAGCGGTTAAAAAGTTAGAAATCATTGTTCTCATGCTTACTAAAGGTACCTTAAAAAAAGTTTAAAACTCTATTCTAGGAACACTAGGCCTCGAAATCACGTGGCGTCAATTTTTTCAGACTCATAATAATCCAAAATAATTTAAAATATATATATATATAGAATTTATGGGTCTTTACATTTCCATAATTTTTAAAATCATTTCTTAAAATATTTATTTCCATCATTTGAAAATTTATAGCATGTTTTTTTTAAAAATACTTTTGAATTTCCAAACCTATTTACTTTAAAATTGAAATATTTTCTTTACATAATCTATATTTAGAATCTGATATAGAATTTTTGGTTGTATTTTACTGGGCTTAGGCTCACACCCTACTTTTTCCTTCGAGTGTTTGTAGACTTTCTTATTCCAAGTTCAAGAAAAGGGAAGGGATCTCATGGAGGTGGATCCAGCTGTTGAGTTTTGGTATTGTGAGTTTGGCCCTTAGGGATGCTGGGAATGTTTTTCCCATTTTACTACTTGGGTTGTAGTACTTTGGGCTTTTTATGCCATGATGTATTCTGGTAAATCACTCCTAGTGGAGTTTCTTTTGTTGTGAATACTAGTTTGTTTTCTTTTGCTTCCTCATTCTTGTTGAAAAATTGTTCCCACTTGTATGTTTTATGATGCCAGGTGCTAGTCACAAACCTATGGGGATGGGGAACACCCTTTGAGCTATGTTAGGGTCGACTTGGTTATTGGGTTACTAGGGTACCTGGGCTGGTTCATGAAATTATGTGATATTGGTTGTTATGGTTGTGCTACATTCTCAAAGACATTATAGAATGGTTTAAAATCATATTTATTGTTGTATTATATTAATTTATTAATTATGAAATACACCTGTTGTCAAATTATTTCATGCACTTATTATAAAAATATTTTTTTAGATACGATAGTGTCGACCTAATAAATATTAATCACACCCTATTCGGGCCTCCATTTGGTACCTGAGTATTTTACATGGATTCATGTTTGGATAAGGTAAAAGGACTTTTTTGTTGATGGTTCCATACTGGATGGGTTGGATCTTGGAGATGGAACCGACATGGGGTTCAGGATCGGGTAATTTTGAGTCTTATTTGATTCTATAAGTATTTTATTCTATATTAATCCCAACATTAAATTTATATACATTATATCTAATAATTTCATTATTCCTTTATTATATATTATATTATTGATTTGGCATTTATTTTTGGTTTATCCACTGTATTGTATTGTTTCTTCTATTTCCATTACTCCAATATTTCTTACAATATGATTATTCTTATATGTTGTAACTCTATACTATAGGTATAGTCTCCCCATTATACTTATGAAACCCTTACTACTATTCAATAGCATTTGGCATATGGTTAGGTGTGCTTGAGTTCTTGTAACCAACATGTTCTATCCACATGGGAGAGTGCTAGATTGGGGTACATTATAAGGTGGTGTTATAATGACAAGTTTTTTATTATATTAATTTAGAATTTGGGAAAGGTAAAAGGATACTAAAATGTGTTGGGGGTTAGTATTGAGATTTTTTAATGGATTATCAAATCCATGTACAGGGTAAAATATGAGTGACCAGGGATGGGATTTTTTATTATGTTGTTCACTTGTTATAGTTGATATTATATCACCATGAGCGATTCGAATTTTGTGTGACGCTATTGTTTTCTTGAGATTTACACTCATGGTCTGGTATGGTGTGAGATGAGTATACATGTATCATGATATGAAAATAGTGATATATATATATACATAAATTATCCAAGATATGGATATATTTATTGTATGTGATATATTTTACGTGCTGAATTGTGAAATGAGATACCTATTATTTCAGATAAATTAAATGAAATGGAATGATATGTCAAGATAAACCACTTGTAAGACATGTTTAGAGAGACCAAGAGTATTGGTTCTAAATTATTTTTACTTTTTGGGGTTGTATTTTTTATACTTTGTGTTCTAGGGAGTGTGTTTGTCTTGCATAAGAAATAACTCCTCATCATATTCAAGTTGAACATTTGTAGAGTGGAGATAAACATGTTCCAAGAATCTGAAATGGATTTTCTGGTATCTTCTAAGGATCATATAGATGTTTATATTCATGATATATTCTTGATGGACATGCGATCCATGTAAAGGGAGATTTTTCATACCATTCCTTCGATTTCTGAGTTGAAGAGAGAGTTCTAGATGCATCATCCACCTATGTTTATCGGGGAGGGAGGCCCCCAGTCAAATGAGTTCTGGATTGAGTCAATCTAGATAGTATTTAAGCATTTTGATATACCCACAAATAGAAGTGTGAATATTTATTCTTATATGATTCATGGACCTCCCAAGAATTTTTGGGATATTCTAGAGTATGCTAGACATAAGGAGGAGTTATCATGGAATTAATTCAAGGTGAATTTCTTAATCCACTTATATCCAGAGGTGTTGAGGGATGACAGGGATTATAAGTTCATGAATCTGACATAAGGGGTGATGTTAGTGATGGAATACACCAAATTTTTCACCGACCTATAGCACTTTGTTCCATATTTATTATATTATTAGACCTATTGGGTGAAAAAAATTTAATTTTGGATTCTCTATGAGATCAGGTCACAGGAGAAATTTTTCAATTGACTATTTTTTCATATATAATGAATTAGGAACTCTTCACAGAGGGAAATATGAGATAGGCCTAGAGAAGTGGTCAAACTATCTTGGTAGGGTGAACTAGGTAATCTTCTTCTGGGGGAAAGAAGTATCTCTATGACAGTTATTCCCAAGTCAACATCGGGTAGAGTAGGTAGCACAGTTGGTAGCCATCTCAGGATTGTGTTCCGTTGTAGTGTTTTTAGTGTGGTAAGATGGGCCACAAGTAGCCTCAGTGTTTGTACCCCACTTTGGTGTGTCAAGATTGCGGATAGTTGGGCCACCTGTATTGGTTCTATATGGTCTTGAAATAATTGAACAGTGGTAGGGGATTAGTACAAGTACCAAAGTATGGGAAGGACTTAGCTAATCCTTAGCAAACAAGTATTTGGAGTTCCATTGGACATTCAGGAAAAGACCTGGGTCATGGTACCCTAATGCAAGAACATAAGTACCACATAGAGGAAATAGCTCAAGGGAGTTAGTATGAATCCTATGGTAGAGGGTATAGTAAGTTTCACATTATAAAAACTACTATGGATATTATGGATGTGGTATCATCTACCTTCAAAGTTACTATTCTAATATCATCTACCCTTTCTAGTGTTTCGTTTGATATAATAGAATCATATTCCTTTTTATTTGATCATTTTGCAAATGGTTTGGAATTTTATTTGTAAATTTTAGATGGTGTTTTGACCATTGATACACCTTTGGGAGTGCGGTCAGATAATATCAAATGTTTCAAGGTGTGTTCTCTAGAGATTTTTGATTGCCATTTATTTTAGGAACTATTTGTGTTAGAAATGATAGGTTTTGGTTTGATTCTTGGTATGCATTGGATATTTATATAATAGGGTCATATTGACTATTACCATATAAGATTTACCTTCCCATCTCCAAAAGGGGGAATCTATTCTCACCAAGGTGAGTAGGATCATCAGGCTGGTCATGCAGGACTAATTCAGTTCATATTAGATCATATCCTAGCTTACATTAATGTTCTATCTCTAGATGATGGTGGAATATAGTAGGATTTTTTATAGTGTTAGATCATTTTTAGGATATATTTTCTGATGATTTTTATGGCTTACCATCCAATCATGGTATCTAGTTCACAATCAAGTTGGTGTCGGGAGAAGAGCCAATTTTTATCAAGCCTTATAGAATAGAACCAATAGATCTTTGAGGGTTGAAATTTTAGTTGTAAGGTCTAGAATGAAAAGGTTTCATGTGTCCTAGTACTTATTTGTGGGTTTCTCCAGTTCTTTTCACCGATAAGTATGATTTCACTTTGTGGTTATGTGTAGATTATCACAAATTGAACTAGATGACGGTCAAGAACCAGTACCATCTTCCATGTTTCAATGATCTATTCAACCAATTGAGAGGTTATAAGATCTCCTCTAAGATTTATTTGATATTATGATACCACATATTGATGGTGAGACTATCAAATATACCTCAAACTAATTTTTGAAGTAGGTATAAATTTTATGAGTTTTTAGTGATGTTGTTTGGTTTGAAAAACACATCAGCGATATTCATGGACTTTATGAATTGAATATTTCATCGTTTTCTGGACCAGTTTGTGGTGGTTTTTCCAATGAAATATTAGTGTATTCCTAGTCATCAGATCATCATTCCAATCATCTTGACATTATCTTAAGTACTTTAAGAGAGAATCAGATTTGTGCCAAGCTAACCAAATTCTATTTCTAGATTGATAAAGTGTACTTCTTGGGCCTTGTCATCTTAGAGATTGTAGTTTTAATTGACACAAGAAAGTTTTCATACATGATATCTTGGGAGAAACTTAAGAATTTATTTGAGATTCAGATCATTCTGGGTTTATAAAGTTATTATTGGTGCTTTATCCGAGACTTATCTCATCTAGTAGCACTATTGTCAAGGCTGACCAAAAAGGGAGTGTGGTTTGTCTTTCTTATGATTTTGAGGGGACATTTTAGGAGCTGAAAGAAAATATAACCTCAGATCATATCCTCGCTTTAATAATGATGGGTAAATCATGTACCGTGTATTATGATGCATCCATAGTTAGACTTGGAGTAGTTATGATTTAGGGGGATTGAGTGGTTGCTTACAGCTCTAGTCAGCTAATACCACATGAGATTAATTACCCCAGTCACGATCAAGAGTTAGAAATGGTTATACATGAACTGATATGCTGGAGGCATTATCTCATGGGTGAGAGGTTTGTGGTACACACATACTAAAAAATACTTAGGTACATCTTATTTTAGTGGGACTCGAACCTTCGAAAGATGAGGTGGATTGAGTATGTGTAGTATTTTGACATCGAGTTGGCTTGTACAATGTGAAAGTAAATTTTTTTCTAATTCAAAGAGATATAAGACTTATATAGAGGAAGTTTAGGAGTATTTTTATGATTTTTGTAATATGGAACTCTTTGTAGACACCCATCTAGATGTTTAGGAGTCCCAGAGATGAGTATCTCTATCTTAGAAATGTGTTATACTCATTCATTTAGAATGGATCAAGATAGAGCAGTTTTATGATCCTGATGGATTGATTTTGAGAGATATATTATGTGGTAGGTAGGAACCATTAGGATGGTCTCTTGGTATCGGAGATTATTTTCTTTTTTTTGTGGCCAAGTATGGGTTCTTACAGGCTTGCACAAGGAGTTGATGAGATATTTTCATTCTTCTTGATGGATGGTACATATTGGGTTGAAAAATATGTATCCTGGTCTCTGTAGATATTATTGGTGGTTAGGAATGAAGAAGGAGGTAAGAATGATTTGTGGCATGATGTTTCATGTGTCAGTAGGTGAAAGCTAAGAATCAGAGGCCAGCAGGGTTGTTGCAGCCTCTTGACACTCCTGAGTTGAAATGGGATAATATATTAGTGGATTTTGTTAAAGGATACCCAAGATAAAAAGTTAGAACAATGTAGTAAGGGAGATCATGAATTTATTGAAGAAGGTATCCCACAATTTTCCTATCAAGGAAACCTTCACAGTTGATGATCTGGTAAGTCTCTACATATGTGAGATATTTTGGATGCATGGTGTTCTGAAGAATATAATTTTTATAGAGATCCTTGTTTCACATCATGATATAAGAAGGGTCGTCAAAATAACTGGTATAATAGGTTCTTTTGAGCACAACCTATCATCCTTAGACTAATGGTCAATCTGAGCACACTATTCTAGTTCTGGAGGATATGTTATGAACCTATGTTTTATATTTTTGTGGTTAATGGGAGTAGTAGAAAAAACATATATATTTCTCATATAATAATAGCTTCCAAGAATCAACCCTGATGGATCCTTTTTATCTTTTTATGGAAGTTCATTCTGTTCACCTCTTTATTGGTTGGAAGTTAGTGATTCAACACTTGTAGGGCCTAGTCTTGTGCAAGAGATGTATGAGAAGAAAAAATTATCCAAGAGGTGGTTGGTAACCATGCATAGCAAGAAAAAATTGTATTCTTACCATAAGATACAGCCTCTAGAGTTTTAGGTTGGTCATTTTGATTTTTTTTAGGTGTAACCTAGGTTGGGGAAACTCCATATCAGGAAATAGGATAAGCTAGCACCTATGTTTTTTTGTGCATTTGATATAGTGGATAGGGTCAGTCTATTGGTGTATCGATTATCCATTACAAGTGATACAGTGTCATTCACAAAATTTTTCACATGTTTTAGATTCAGAGATATTATCCTAGTCCATATCATGTGGTATACTTTGTGTAAATTGATATTTGTGTTGATATATCCTTTTTAGGTAATCTGAAATGAATTTTGTATTATAATGAGAAGTGTCTTCAGGGTAGGAATTTCCCTCTGGTTTGAGTCATGTGGTGAAATGGGTCTATTTAGAAGTAGGCCTAGGAGAGAGATTAGGATATGTGATCATAGTAGAAATAATTTTTCACTGATACCTCACATTTATTATTTTAGTATCTTAGGTATGAGTTGTTATATGGTGGGGAGGTTGTAAGATCCCATATTTTTTCAAGAAAGTCCCTCTTTGAGTTTTTTTCATTAGACCTTGATGGAAGAGTCTTCTTCATAGATGAAGAGCCTTAGTTGGTGAAAATGACCTAAAGGTCAAGGATTTATATTTATTTGAATTAATGGATTCTAGTAATAAACATGTTAAATGGGTTTATAAGGGCCTTCCATGCTTTAGAAGGCTTTAGAAGTGGTTTGGGTTTTTATATATAAACTAGGATGAAAACTGTCTCTAGAGTATTTACATGCCATATACATGTTACACAATGTGTTATTGGATCTAGAAACATGTCATGAACTAGGTCATAACGTAAATCAATTACAAATCATGAACCTAATTCACACTGTAACACCCCAAGCTTCCACGGTGTGTTTCCCTTTGAATAATGCGGTAGCGTGTGTTGTACGCAACTTTGAGTTCTAACACACACCACAACCAATCAAACTAGCCGATATGAATAGTAATACCCACTTCTTGAAATTTTATAAATTTTATCTTTCAAAATGGACTTCATTTTTGGATTCGGAATATCGAAATTATCCTAGGGTGAAATTTTGGTATTTTTCTGAAAACTTTCAATTTTTTATGAATAGTGAAGACACTGAGTTATAGTTTAAAACCAAATTTTTGTTTAAATAATTATTTATTTTATTTAAATTTATTTTAGGTCAAAATAGATACATAATACCTATATAAGTTCAATTTAATTAATTGGATTAAATTTATATTAATTTTAGATATATAAAAATTTTGTTGAACTTTTCACCGTCTTTTACCCATCTCCTAGGAGAATTTGAAAATTCACATAATACTTAATTTTACTGCTTCTGTGAGTGGAATTTCAAAAATTTGAGAGACACGGTTAATATCAAGGAGTAAAATTTGGTTCAATAAGATAAAAATAATTTTTGGTGAATAGTAAATTTTTACTTTTATTTACCACGGTTAAAAGTAAATAGGGTAATAAAGGGTATAAATGATATTATTATTACCCTAACACATGTCCTAATTCTATTGGATAAGTATAATTCGACCAAAAACAACCTTAGAAATAAAATATGAACCTCTTTGGTCCACTTGGATGAGATTAGGACATTTATTATTATTTAATTCAAAGAAGAGTTAAAAGAGTTAAAATCAAAGTTTAATAACTAAAAAAAATTTAATATAGGGTTATAAATAAGATAAATTCGATTATAAATATTAATTAGAAAGATAAAAATATTTCCTAAATAATTAAATTTTATTTATAATTTTTAGACATTAAATAATTTAATTTATTTATGACACAATAGTGATGCAGTAATTACATAATTAATGAAATATTAAAATAATTGATATTATAAATATACAAATAAATGTAATTTGAGACTTTTTTTGAATTTAACTAATTTTATAGATTACAATTACATATTAGGGTTGATTAAATGAATTATTTTTGAAGTAATAATGATGTTATGAATTTAGAAAAAACAAAATACCAAATAGTGTCAAAATTGACATAAAAGAGTTTTTAAAACAAATATTATATTATTAATTTATATTCAATTCATAAAAATCTAAGTTTTGGCCATGAGACTTATATAATGATATTTGTCTCATTAATGGACCACTTGGGGGTCTCTTGGAAGTATATAGTACGTTTCATAACTATATAATATAAAAATACAATGATACATGGTAAATGTCAAACTATTTAACTAAGAGTTAAATATAAATGATAAGGTTAATATAGTGACCCAAACTTGTCTAAAACCTATTGGTTGAGTGGTTTTCGACCCATCCCAACCTTATCCTTTAAATAATCCACTTTGGAGCCATTATAAATTGAATATGAATTTATTATAAAATAATATTTCTAGCTTTTCCAAAGGTGACCCTCACCCCTCTTATAAAAGGGAACTCCACATTATCTCTAATTCACACCTTCAAAGAATTTTGGATCAGTCAACCCCTGCCCAAATATTCTCTCAACTTCCCTCTCTTCAACCTAGAGGCCTTAGTTTGATCATAAATCCATCCTAAGGAGCCCTTTTAATCAAATCAAAAGGAAGAACCCGAAGAAGAGGTAATGTTTTCACCACCCTCTTTCAAGTTCCTTTCTTCTTCCACTTCTTCTTTATTTGTTATTTAAATTATAAAATAATAACTCCAGTATCTTCTATATATAATGATGTTATTATAAATATGGTACAACCATATTCAGTATTTCATCCATCCCTTGAATTACATGTCACCATACGTGCGTACATACGACCTACCGTCTCCACGTCGTGGTGTAATTGTTATTCAATAAATTATTATTTGGATGGGTATAATAATGATGTGTAATTCATGTAAATAATAAACATAAAATTATAATTATTCTGTATATATGATACACCATCCAATTATATATTATTTTAATATCAAAAGAATGATATTGTCACTCGTGCGTACGTACAGACTACCGTCTCCACGAACGCGATAAGATTCATTCCCCATCATATCCATTCAAGACTAATTTTCATTTGATGATAAAAAATAATGTTTAAATACTTGATATCATTCTGGATATGAATAATATACAACCTATGGATAACAAACCCGGATTATGTAACAAAACATATAAAAGAAAATGAGTAAGTGAACACCTGAAACGACGATAATACTAAAATATTATTAACAAAGAAATATTAAAAGATCATATATGATATCATATTTATGTATATGATTCTAGTATAATTTAATAACAATTATTTAACTATTATAAAGGAGGATAACCTGCCCTTTACCAAGGAAAAGTACAAGGTAAGGATTTATTTCACAATCTCTTCATTATCCGAGGTTGTTTATACGTAATTATCTACTGGGACCTCTTTATCATCCACATCCATGTTTCTTAAAAATGTTTTTCAAATCATTATTAATATTTTACAGACTATGGGTTAAAGTCATTTATACCCCTGTTTGACTTTTTATAAGAAGTTTATAAAGGAATCTTTTTATCATTTTCCAAACAAGGTCCTTTTTAACCTTTTCGACAGAATTAAGGTAAGAATGTTTTTTTAACTTATACGGCATGTGTGGATATTTTCTGCCATTATAAAATCGTCGAAGCTTCCCTTAAAAGCTTATAAGAATATTTTCAAAGTAAATGTTTTCTTTTATAATTATGTGACTTTTAAATGATTTAAAAAAAAGAGATATTTCTCTCAAACAGTTTTGATTTCATCTATGTCAACATCCTTTGATGGATTTTAAGCTTATTTGAAGTCGATTTATTATGATACAAAACTTCCATATTGTATTGAAGGTTTTGTGATATGTTTGACTGTGGATGTGCTATTTTTATACCATTCATTTTTTATGGATAAAGTATTGAAATTTTGTATGCTATTTTTAATACGAATGTTTATATTATTTTTAAACCTATTCATATGAGGAATGCATTGGACTTAATAAGTGACAGGTGGAGCCCGCTATAGATCCTCAATGCATCGGTAGGTCTCATGAGACAAACTAGTGTCTTGGCACAAGGCCTTGACAAAATCTTATTGGTAGTCTTGGCACAAGGCCTTGACTATGTGGTTATGATAGTCTGACATTATGCATTCCATCATTATGAAAGTGGTTATTGATATTGCATGTTATTATTAGACTAGTAGAATATCCATGTGAATAAGTAAATGGAATTATTTCATTTTATTTCTTCCATATTATGCTGAAGTTTAAGTTTAAAAGGCTTTTGTTTTAGTTATACATTGCCTTAAATGTTTATGCTTATTTATGAAAGTTTCTGCTATATTGTTATCCTTACTGGGCATCTGAGCTCACCCCTTTCTATGTTTTATTTTTCCCAAAATGTGAAGAAGTATTTTATGAATGACTTTCAGGGATAGTATAAGGGGATATGAGTGTGGAGACAAGATTTTGTTGTAGTTTTCTCTTTATTATGTAATGTAAACTTTATGAATGTATCTAGTGATTCAAAGGCTACTAAATTAATCGGTCTTTTAAGACTTGATCTTTTGTGATCATGCCAATGTTATGTTATAATTCACCAGCTCTGGGTAACTAGGGTTGGGGCGTTACTCACACCATATAAATTTTGATTGGGATAAATATTAACTCTAGGTGATAGTTTTTTTAGCATAACTTAAAAATGAGGAAATAAGTGATGTGAAAGGATTACATGCCATGTATTCCTAAGATCTATTTATTATAAATCCATCTTGTGATTGAGTATCCTTGTTATTTATATGAATCTATCCTTCCCATTGATATATATGGTGCTCTGAGAAATTTGGGTCCCTTCCATCTATTTTGGATGTTCCATTTTTTCATCTGATCCCTGGTAAGTTGATCTGCTCGGTTTTTTCCGTATCCTCCATTGTTCACTATCATTGTGTTGGATATCCTTGTAACACAATTTGTTTTGGTTTAACCTAGATGTTTTTTTAACTAGGTTTCTTCATTAATATATATCACTTTTGTTTCCATTGGCATTACCCATTGTTGGTGTTTCTTAATTTCTATATAAAGATAAGGGGTCTAAAACCTAACCCTATAGTCTCCTTAATTTTCAAGAAGGTGTAACATTGAAATTGCACCAACATATAGTACCTTATAATAAATTAAATGATGAATTGGATTATTCCTTAGACTCTATTGGATCCAAATGATAAGGAACTATATTATAGATACTCTTTGGTGTGTGAACACTTAAATTCATATATGAATTGGATAATGGATTAATGTGTGTTTAGAGTGGAATTAGAATAAGTGATTTCATGATATTGAATCACTTGGGCAGCAGCTTATCATTTTCCAAAATTAAAAGAAATGGTTTGTTAACTGAATTGTGTAATTGAAAGAATAATGGTAATTTAAATAATTAACCATTTTAGATTATGATGTTATCAATTATTATGAGATTGATGTTGTAATGATTATATTCTGAGTTATTCCTTGAAACATGTTGTAATACTTATATACCATGCTATTCCCCAACACATGTTGTAATTATTATATATCGAGCTCCTCTTAGGAACATGTTGAAATGCTTATATATTGGGAATTTTCGTGGAACATGTTGTAAGGATAATATATCAGGATCCTCCCTAGAACATGTTGTAATGCTTATATAGAAGTCTATTTACAATCACTTTCTAAAATGATTATATAGTGGGATTTTCCCATTCATGTGTTTATGACATGGATATATGGCATTGGTTGGCATGATTATGCTACATGCTCTGAGAAATTCTTGTATGGTGCTAAATTATGTTATTAGATATGTGATATTGGTTGGAATGGTTGTTCTATATCCTAAGAGACATTCTAGAATGGTACTGAAGTAGGTTTATTATTATATTACAGTAATTTTTAAATTAATTAATACCCTTATTATCACATTAATTCATGAAATTATTATTAGACTATTTTATTTAGAAATTATGGTTCTGAACTACTAAGTTTTATTCACACCCTATTCAAGCCTCAATTCAGTACCCAAGAAGATTACATGGGTTTCGATTTGTAAAATATAAAAGGGCCTTGTTGTTGATGGCTTCATGTTGGATGGGTTGTAGCTTGGAGATGGGACTAACATGGGGTTCCGGATCGGGGTATGTTGAGTATTATTTGAGTCTACTATTATTTTATTATGTATTACTTCTAGAATGACATTTAGATACATTACATCCTATCATTAAATTATTTCCTTATTATTTATTGGATTATTCAGTTGGCATTTATTTTTTGGTTTATCTTCTGTATTTTATTTTTTCTATTATTTCTATTATGCTGGTATTTTTTATTACATGATTATTCCACTGTGTTGTAACTTTGTACCATAGGATATAGTCTCCCCACTATACTTATCACACCCCACTGTTAGTCAATAACCTTTGAAATATGGGGAGGTATGCTTGAGGTCCCATAACCAACCCATTATCGCCACATAAGAGAGTTTCGGATCGAGGGACATTACATATGTGATGGTATTTTATCAGGAATAAGAATATTTTAAGAGAAATTTATTACAATATAATACTTTGGTTTTTCATGTGTTTTAGTTAAAATTTCATTTAAGGTTCAATTCCTTTACACTTTGTGGAAATATGATGAATGGTACTGGTAGCCTTTAAGTTTTATCTTTTCTTTGATATTGAGGTAATTATGTATTGTAGTTTATCACTATAAAAATTCATCACACTTTGTTTCTATCCAATAATATTTCTCTCTAGATCCCTTTATAGAATATAAATTAATGAATTTTTTATTTTTCATGGGGTACCACATTCAATTTTATTGAATTAGGATCTGAAGTTTACCTTAATGTTTTATAATAGACATTAGTATTCTCTTAATAAAGAGTTGAGTTTCAGCACTATGTATCATCCTCAGACAGATGGTCAATCTTAGAGAACAAATAAAACCCTAGATGATATGATCATATCATTTTCAATGGATTTAAAAGGTGGTCGGGATCAATACTATATTCTAGTTTTTTTTTCAATAAGAGCTTTTACTCAAGAATTCAGATGGATCCTTATAGAGCCCTTCATGGAAAGAAATTTAGAACTCAACATATTGGAATGAAGTTATAGAAATAAATCTATTGGGACATAATAAATATGATGAGATATAATATATTTTTAGATCCTTTCATCAAAACTTAATGACAACATGAAGTCAAAATAAATGTTATGTTGATAATCATCTACATGATCTACAATTTGAAGTTTGTGAGAATATCTTTCTATAAATTTCATTGTATAAGAAATAAGGGAAAACTAATCCATAAGTATATTGATCATTCTAAAATTATTGATCGTATCATTATAGTATCCTATCAATTGGATCTTATACCAAACCTCTCTCATGTTCAGTAAGTGTTCCATGTGTCTCTCATGAAGAATTATATACCTAATCATTCACTAGTACTAAACTCAGAGGTCATACCGCTGGAGTAGGATATTTATTATGAAGAATAGCCAGTGGAGATTTTAGATCATATAGAGAAAGATATATGAAACAATACCACTCACCTAGTCAAATTATTGTGGTCAAATAACTAGTTTCAATAAGTTATGTGTGAACCTAAAGAAATGATGAGGCAGAATTATCCTCATTTGTTTGCATTAGAGGGCTGCATTTTGTGAGTAAAATTCATTTTAAGGGAGGGAGAATGCAAAAAATGTTTTTTTATTAATTTATTTCCTTAATAAATTAAATTTATTTTATATCTTATGTTACATGTAACACTAATTTTATCTTTCATTACACGAAACACCAAGTTTTATCAAACCGTGACAAACTATTAATATTATTATTTAAATAAAACTTTTATTACCAATCTGTTAAACATATAAATATGAATATTAATAAATAATTTTTAAATTTTTTGAATAAAGGTTTTAAATAATGAAAAAATATTGATACAAAATAATTTATTTTTGGTAAAGACTTTATATTTTTTAAAATACATTTTTCTCAAAAGAAATTTTATTTATTTATTTTTGTTAACAATAATAAAATTACTGTTTTAAGATTTTAGAAAATTAATTTGATAAAATAAACATAATTTTTTAAAAATCATAATGTAAAAATATCTTTTTATGACTTTTGGGGATTTTCCTAAAAAAATTAATTTTTCTTTGAATAATGAAAATAGTGGTTTATATTCAAAATTGCATTAACATTTAAATAATTTATATGTTTCCTTTTAAAAAAATATTTTAAAAGTAAAATTAGTTAATTTTTATATAAATTAATCTAATTTAGTTCATTGGTATCATTTTCATATTTAATTTTATTATAAAACTTCTTAAACTTTTGAACAATTTTCCTTTAAAAACTTGTTTTCTCATCCCATCTTTGGGTTTAATTTTAAATTAAAATTTTCAACTTAGGTGAATGGATCATGTAAAAATATATTCCATATTTTTAATCATAATAATTTATATTATATAATATGGTCAAATTAATTTTTTACTATAATTAATAGTAAAAATAGTAAATATTATTTACCACTGTTAAGGTAAAAATGGGTTTACCGAGGGTTTAATGAAAAATATAAGGGTTAAAAATAACTCAAAACGTTTTAAAAACTAATTGGTTGGAAATATTTAGACCTTATCTCTTTTATGATCTATAATGGCCCATTCTTAATCCTTGTTTCATGGAAAAAACATGGGAACAACTTTTTATTTCCTAAAATTACAGTTGTTCCACTCACCTCACTTATAAAATCCCACCCCCTCCACTCTTCTATTAACACATAAAAAAACATTTGGTTTGGACAATACCTAAAAATAACTTCCTTAATTACCTCACATGATATTAAAATCATTATTTTTTTCATAAATCAAACCTTCGAATACTTTTTTGAAAACCAAAATAAGTTGTCTAAAGAAGAGGTAACACCCCTAAATGAGCATTTTATTTTATTTATTCCTCCACCTCTATCAATTAATGTTAAATAATTATGATATATTAACCTCATTATATTAAATATACTTAGATATTTTTATTTAAATGGAATAACATACAACCATATCCTCTTTCATCAAATGGGATATGAAATCATCAATCGTGGGTATGGTGGACTACCTCCCTGCGAACTGATGTTTTCTCTTCATCTTCATCTCTTTATGTACTCAAGTTATGTAATTATAATACATGTTTTTCTTCCAAAACCATGTTTTCTAAAAATTATTTCAAAATTTTTTTAAAATTATAAAAATAATTTATTAAATATATTTTTTCCCTTTTTTAACATTTTACAAAAAAAATTAAAGGAATCTTTATGTCATTTTCAAAACATGAATCTTTTGGATTTTACCATAAATTTAAAAGGAATATTTGTTTTAACATGTACGTCATGAGTGGAAAATTTCTTGAAATCATGACCATTATTTTCTTTGAATATTCCTTTATAAGTTTTTAAGGTTATTTTAAATGAAAATTATTTACAAAATATTTTAAGATATTTTAATTTTAAAAAGTTTATTTTCAAAGAAAGGTTATTTTCCTCAAGAAACTTTCCAAGTGACTACTTTCAAAATCATTCTCCATCTAAGATGACATACATTGAAGATAAAAAATATATTATGTGAATATAATCAAAATATACCATTCTTATTATTTCTCTAAATTGTTTATTTTTATTATGAAATTATTTTTATGAAATCCTTTTCCCTTCCACATACTATACCATGATATAATTCTTATAAAATCCACTTCTTTATCCACGGGTAATACCATGATATAATTCTTATAAAACCCACTTCTTTTTAAATGGGTTATGATATGATAAATTGATGAAATTATTCTGAACATGTTTCTTTTCCACAAGTTATTCTATGATGAAATGTTTATGAAATCCATTTTTACATTGGTTATGATATGATGATTATTTTATGATCTTATGGAACACATGTGTATGGTTTTTATTATGTGATTGGTGGGACTTATATATACCTCCAATGATTTTTTTAATGATTAATGTTTTATGATATCAAAGGGTATAAGGGATGTTATCCCAATAATGAATGAGGGTACACAGAAGGTTATCCCAAACTCGAAAGAGGGTGAATGGGAGGTTCTCCTAAGCCCAAAAGAGGTTACACAAGAGGTTATCCTAAGACCGGAGTAAGTACATGGTGGTTAGCCCAATCCGAAAATTTTATAAATTTATAGGTGGGTATCCTTAACATAATATTTTATATGATTAGATATGTGACACAATTTTATTACTTATGCCAATGTTATTATCTCATGGCTCATGTTATTTAATTACTTTATGATTAATGTATTTTGAACATTCAATATTTATTTCATCAATAAATATTATAATAATTGATATTTAGGGTATGGTTTTAAAATGTTATACTCATGTTCTCATACCCTTATCTTCATGTTATGATTATGTATCTCCCATGTTTACCCTTACTAAGCATATAAGCTCATCCTTTCTTATGTTTTATTTCCCTAGGTTATAAATAAATGTATTATGTATTATGTGTCTATGAAGGGAACTAGTTATAAAGAACATAGTGTGAGATGATGTAGTTCACCCATGAACTAGTTGTTTATGTTTACACATTTCCAAAGGTGATATACCTTTATGAACCTCAAGCATGTTTTTGTGTAATGTAATAAATTTTCATCAAATAATGATGTATTATCTATGTATGAAATTATTGGGTCACTATAGTTAACTTATAGAATATGTAATTGACTGGAATAATTCCCAAGTTCCCCACATTTAAGATAACTAATTATAAGTGGATCCTTAGGATGAGATTTATTTATTTTTATCATACTCTTCATTATTCCTTAACAATTAGTTACATTATTCCCTTCTTTTATTCTCATAAAAAAATTATAGTTTATTTAATACACTTTCTTGGGTGTCTCTTTCCATATTTCTAACATGAATCAAATTTATTCTTCCTTCCTCCATCATCTCCATCACTTGATCTCTTAGTAAAATCAATCCTCCTCTTCTTTCGTCAATCTAGGAGTTGGTTAAGGTATAGGTTGTTAATAATTTTTTGGGATAATGGATTAGGAATAATAATTATATATTGCCATCCTGTAAACATCCCATTTGGTTTCTCATAGTCACTATATTGTCCTTTATATTCAATGTTAACATGATTCCTTCAGGGTCCAACCTTGGAATAAAACCAAAAATCATAGTTTTTGCGATAATAATTATAGTGGGAAAACCATATAATCATTTATAGTATGTAAAAATCATAACATGTTATTTTCAATATAAGACACTTTAGTTTTAACCAAGTTCATTAACTGTCATTATCTATTAAAATCCTTCATAATTTTTTATAAAGATAATGTTAATTATCCTAAGAATATCCCCTAATATTGCCAAAATAGATGTATAGTAAGGCATGTTGTCATGCACTAGGTGATGATCAGTTCAAGCCAAATTCACCCTTTTAAGAGTTATTACCCATAAGTATATATGTGATAGAACCACATCCACTTATAATATCTAGAATGGGATTTATTTTCAAGAAAACCACATAATCTTTACTATACCAAAACTTTATGATGTTATTCAATAATTATCCTCAATGTCTATCATAGGGTTATGTTCCCCAATCTATGTTTTCAGAAAACTAATTCCCAAGTACTCTATTAAACTTCACTTGATACCAACTATAATGACCCTAACTTCAGCAACCCAGTACCATTGTCTTACTATATAACATTGGCCTAAGATTTGTGTAATCTCATCCTAAAGGAATTAATAGTTTAATAGAATTGGTAAATTAGATACATACATGATTTCCATATTACATTTAAAAAAATAAAAAAAATTATTTTAAAATATCATTATTCCCTTTAGAATATATTTTCATGTCATTATTAGTACACTTCCTAGATTTTTGGGAAAGGAAACAAAATAAGGGTGATCTCAAATGCTCAAGAAAGTTTAAGTACAGTGGAATCTATCATGAATCAAAAATAATAATCAATATGAAATGGTAAATAACATAAAACACATGAATTTTAAATACTTTTACTAGTATAGTCATTATGTAAAGGTAAATAACTATAACATATTTAATTTAATCAATAACATTACTATCATAACTAGATAAATCATAATCAATATGGCAAGGTAAATAACTAAAAACACATTCCATTTAATCAATAAAATGATAAAGAAATGTATCCAGAGATAATACCATAGTGAAAATATCATTGATAATAATAATTGAATTCTTGATAAAGAACTGCTTAATTATTGGACTCCATGATATTAGGAATCATTATTCCTCTAAATCAACATCTTTTTACAGGATTGTTTTAAACTAATGGGTAGTTATACATTAGAAAATCATTTAACTAAGTTTATCTAATAGATTCATCACATGAGAATAATGATACATCAAGGGGATATCTATAACTAGGCCCCACCCATATCTTTATGTCCAGATCATTCCTCATATATCAAATAATCGATTTAATTCATAAATAATATTCTTTATCGGCAAATATCTGTTTTGAGTAAAGAATAAAGATTTATCAATATTTCCCCAGTCAATCAAATAACATTCAATGTAAAATACCATATGTATAAATGATATATGGTTTAATAAATTTGTAAATCTATGATAAATAATATGGTTATATAAGGTAAATTTAGTGTTTTTTGATCACAAGAAAGTTAGTGTTTCAAGGTAAAGTTAATGACTACAAAAATTAATCAAGAATATATAAATCAATAATTTCCTTGGTCAAAAAGATAGTAAACCATCCATAGAAAGAATAATGATGGAATCAATATAACATATCCTCAGTGAATTATATGTAAAATAAGGGTTTTTTATCTTTTTTTAATAGAAATACCATAAAAATATATTGAGAAACTTTCCTGGGGAAAATATCCTTTTATCTTTAAAAATCACTTTATAAAACTAAAAAATTTATAATATTAGGAAAAAAATTCTTTTAAAAATAATCTTTTCACCATGAAATGTAATATTCAAATAAATAAGAGGTCATGATGGAATAAAATTCAATACATGCTGTATAAGTTTAAAAAACATTCGTTTTAAGATGTTCCAAAAAGTGTAAAGTGCTTCTCATTTAGAAATAGATAGGAATATTTCTTTCAAAATATTTTTTAAAAGGTATAAAAGGGTAAAACTTGATTTAATAAATAATTCAGATAATTTTATAATATTTTTTGAAAACATTTTTTGAAAATAAGGAGTTGGAAGAAAAAATATTTCCAACCTAAGAGAGAGATGAAGTTAGATTTTAATGAAAACATTTTCTTAAACATTTTAGGTACCAAACTGTGGATAAATAGTATTATTACATTAAAACATCATGAATAACTAGAGGATAATAAAATTAAAAGGTTTTATTATCCAATGATAAAATAATTTCCTTCAATGGAAATTCAAGCTTAAATAATCTCGATTAAAATGAGATTGTGAAATAAAAACTTAAAAATATCATAACAATGAAGTGAGAATTAACCAATGAATCGATTATGTGTACCAAATTTAAATTCACATAAAAAAATTAAATACAATAATTTATAGTCAAAATTAATTACACACGTAATCTTAAAATATTAAATACAATTAAGAAGTAATATAACCAAATAAAAAAATGAGTTATGAAATTATTTACCACTTGGTAACTTTTAAATCAGAATCCCTTTGTATGAAATAATTTAAATTGAAAATTAAAAAACATGAATTATTATTTAATAAAGATATTATATATAAAAAATTTAGTATATAACCCAAATAAAAGAAATTAGGTGCATAATATTACATTATTTTGCATTCAAATGAAATTGAGAAGAAATCCCTTACCTCACGTTTCTATTTGGTTGAAAATAATTTAAACTATTTTACAATGGTTTTAGTTAAGTTATTAATTTATAAAAGAACCATATTAAAATTTATAATATAATATATCATCTTATTATAACATTTTACCACCCATTTGTTAATAATATTTCTTCAATTTCATTGCTTCGAGTGTTAATTGTCTTGTTTTATCATTCATTCTTTATTATGAAAGTTTTGGTTCTTGTTTGTATGATATAGATACATCATATCTAGAATGATATTGATGTTATAAATATAATATTTACTCATTGTAAACATTTTTTAGAATAACTATTTAAGTTTGTACATGGAAAATGAATCGCATCGCTTCGTGGAGATGATAGGTCATACGTACGCATAAGCAACAATATCATTCCATTAATTAGTGAAATGATAGGTAATTGGGAGATATATTAAACATTTAGAATCAAAATAATCTAATATATTTAAAATATATTTATTAAATTTATCCTTATTTCTTTCTATATATAGTGTAAGTGAAAAATGATTCACATCACTTGGTGAGGTAGTTGTTTGTCACGCACATGAGCAACGTTATCGTATTTTGAATGACATAGAAAATAAGAAGGTATATGTAATATTAAAATTTCATAATATAATAATATCATAAATATAATATATATATATATATATATATCTGTGTGTGTGTGTGTGTATTATTGTGTGTGTGTGTCCTAAATCCATTATTATATACATCATTGAAAGGTGTTGATAGAAAACAAATTACATCGGTTTGCGAGGCGGTAGTCCGCCGTACACACGATCGATAGTTTTGTTTCCCATTTAATGGAAGGGGATATAGATATTGGTCATTACCATAACATAATAAAATATTATTATATTTAAGGTATTGATTTTATTATATAATAATTTTTTGATAATATTTAAAGGAGGTTCAAGAAGAATCAAAATAAAATTGCTCGTTTAAGAATGTTACCTCTTCTTCAAACAATGGTTTTTGGTTTCCCCCAAAAACAATCCGATAATGGATTTAGAATCAAAAAAATGGATATATGATATTTATAGGGGAGTAATGAAATTATTTTTGAAAGGATTTTATAGTCTAAATGGCATGTAATGTGTGAATAGGGGAGTATAGTGGGTGGCCTTTTATAAGTGGGGGAGAGGACACACATGGAATTATTGAAAAGAATCAGTTGGGCCAATGTTTTTGTCATGAAAAAAGCCTCAAAATAGGTAAATTTCAAACATTAGTGGTTATAATTTTTAAATATATCGATACAATATTTTTTTTCAAGTTGGTAGGTCATTTTTAACCCTTATCTTCTTTGTTTAACAACTAGTAAATCAATTTTTACCTTATACACAGTAATTACTTTTTACTTCTTTTACTATTCAAAATGGTCCAAGATTAAATAAACCTAATTAGATAATGTAAATTATTATAATTCAAAATATGTAAACATTTTTTTTAAATTAAATTAACATAAGTGGTAGAATATAATTTAAAATTATACCCATAGATGCGATGAAAAGAGGGTTTTAAAAGAGAAAATTCTCATAAGTACAAATGGTTTTAATATCAAAATTCAATATAAAATTGATTCCAATGAAATATAATAGTTAAAATATAATATTATTTAACTAATTATACTTTAAAACCAATTTAAAATGTTTTTTAAACTTTTTAATTATTTAAATGAAAATGTGATTTTCAATAAAAAACATTATTTTTAACTATTCATTGAAAAATGAAATATTTCAGAAAAATATAAAAAATTCACCGTAATCTAATTTTTATATGATTATTTTAAAAATTAACCTATTTTTATCAAATAAATTTCCTAATATTTTTAATAATTAATTTTAAATTATATGTGCAAAGTGAGACTATACCGTCTTTAGAAAAAATACAGTTTTTTATAAAACATTTTTTTCTTTTAAATGATTTTTTTATAATAAACATATAAAAAAATCATAATTTATTTAGTACTATTAATACCCTCTAATTTAATAGCTAGGTTATAATGGTATACTACATTACGGTTCATCTAAACTCAAGGTTGTGTGTTTCACAAGCAATCGAAGAGATTAAATTTTAAGAAATATATTTCATGGGTTGTTTAAGATTAGTTATTTATGTCACATAAGATATTGAATATAATTTTCTTATTGTATAATTTTAGGGATTTATAATTACCCCTAGGTACAACTATTCTAGAACCATTCCCAATTGTATTATCCAAAAAGGGATTTATTGTTAGGAAAAACTATATAATGTCTTCCTTAACAAAACTTTATGATGTTCTTGTATACATATCCTCATATTATATCATAGGGTTATGTTATCTAATCTATTTTTTTCTTAATCTAGATACCAAGGATTCTTCTATACTTCCTCAGATAACTACTATAACGTCCCTGACTACAGTAAACCAGAGTAGATGTTTACTTTAATACATTATCATAGATACATAGGGTCAAGTCACAAAGGACCAATCATTTCAAAAAAATTGGAGAACCATATACCTACATGATAACCATTTTAAATTTTAAATATAAAATAAAACATAATAAAATCAAATTAACAACATCCTTGAAACTCATTCAAATGATTCATATTCATAACCTAAGGAAAAAACAAAATATTAGTGAGATAAAATTATCAGTAAGGGTTACATAGAGAAGAAGATATCATGAGTTAACAATTAATATTTAATATTAAAAGTTAAATAAATTAAAATATATTCCATTTAATCAGTAACTTGATCATTAAATAAGGCATAGTTGATATGGAAAGGAAAATAACTGAAAACATATGGCATTTAATCAATAACTAAGAATGAAATGAATCCAAAGATAATATAAATGTGAAAATATCATGGATAATAATAATTAATGAATTATAAATGCAGTAAATTCTTAATTATTGGATATCATGATCTTAGGAATCCTGAAACTTCTACTATTAAGACCTTTCACAAGGTTTTTTAAAACTACGGGTAAAAATTCATCTGATTTGGCCAACTGATTTGTCTCATGAGACTTATTGATGTATAGAGGAGCTATATATAAGTGGTCCCCACCAATAAATGCATTTCCCAATCATTACTAATATATTTAATAATCAATTTAATTCATTAATTATTATTTATTATCATCAAATAACTAAATTGAGTACGGAAGCATATTAATCAATATTTCCCTAGTTTATCAAATAACATTCAAATTAAACATCATATGAAAAAAAACAAGGTTAAGGAAATAATAATATAAATCATAAAAAAATATGAATATTTGATATAAATATAATTTATAATGAAAATTTATCATAATAAATTTATTGTTTCATGAGAAAGTAAACAATCACAAAAGAAAGTGAGATTATATAATAACTTTTCTAACTATTTGGTAAATTTTAAATTGTGAAAACTGAAATAATAACCATGAAACAAAATATTAATAATATTTAATAAAAAATATGTTAAAAAAATAAAAGGGAATGTATATACACCACATAAAAGTGAGTAGGTGCATATAAATAATTATGTCTTAATGAAATGGAAATTGTGATGAAATCCCTTACCTTGTGATTTACTTTAGTATAACATGAATTAGACTCATGTATAATGGTTTTAATCATGTGATTAAATTATATAAGAACTAGAATCACATTTATAATATCATATATGATCTTATTATAACATTTTACCACCCATTTGTTAATAATATTTCATTATGTTCATTGTTCTAGGTGTTAATTGCCTTTCTTTCTCATTCATGTTGTATTATAAATGATTTGGTTATTCTATATAGAATAAAAATACATAATATAAATAATTATAAAAATTTTATAAAAATTATTTTTACTTAATATATACATTATTATAGTCATTCTTTAATGTTGGTCATGTAAAACCAGTCACATCACTTCGTGGATATGGTAGGTCGTATATACGTACGAGCAATGATATCATTCCATTAATAGGTGAAAGGGTAAGGAATGGTATGGTAGATTAATTTTATATCATTTATATATTTTCATATATATCACTATTATTCATTAAATTTAACCACATTACCTTTCATATAAATCATAAGTGAAAAATGAATTACATCACTTTACGAGGCTGTAATCCGATGTACTCACGAGTGATATTACCATTTTTAAAAGTAATACTAAGAAAAAAGTTTTATGTGATATTAAAATCTATAATTATAATTATATAATAAATATTATATAAAAAAATTAAATCCATCATTATATCCAATCGTGATAGGTGTTTATTGAAAATGATTTGCATCGATTCGTGAGACGATGGCCTGCCGTAGGCACAATTGAATGTTTCATTTTCTATTTGATATAATTGGGCATAGATATAGGTCATTAACTTAAAATAATAAAATCTAATAATATTTAATGTAATATTGTTATTATACTATCATTATTTAATAATATTTTGAGGATGTGTAAGAAGAAATGATAAAAAATTATCATTTTAGAACATTACATCTTCTCTGAATAACCTCTTTAGGTTTACAAAAAAAGTCATTCCTAGGGTGAAATTAGGATACATAAATGGGATATATTATGTTAATATGGGAGTAAGGAAGTGATTTTGGAAGTTATTTGCTGAACCAAATTGCTTTGGAAGTGTGAAGATGGGATGAGAGGGGGTGACCTTTTTCATGTTGAGGAGATAACCAACATGAAATTTTTAAAAAGAATCAATTAAAAACATGTTTTTATCATTCCAATTACCTATATAATTGGTAATTATCTAAAATTAGAGAATATAATGACTAAATATGTCCACAAAAATGGGTTTTGTACAAGTTTTTAGGTCATTTTAACCCTTGTTGTTTAGTTTAACACCTAAGTAAATCAATTTTTACCTTAACCATTGCAATTAATTTTTACTGCTTTTCCTATTTATAATGATAAAAAATTAAGTTGAAAATATTATATAATATAAATAATTCTGATTCAAAATATGGAATTCATTTTTAATAATTCAATTCATGGGTTTTGAAAAATCTATTTTAAAATTATACTTTCATATGCAATGAAAAAATGGGTTTCCAAAGAGAAAATTCTCATCAGTGTGGAAGATTTTAATATAAAATTTCAATATGAAATTTATTAAAATTATTTAAATAGTATTTATTATAATATAATTAAACTAATTTTATATTAAAAATTTTAAAATATTATTTTACATTGTAAATAATTTTAACAAAAAAGAAATTTTCAATAAACAATCTGTATTTTACTCTATTCATCCAAAAATAAAACATTTTAGAAAATACCAAAAATTAAATATAAGACATTTTTGATAATTTGATTTCATAAATGAAGTTAATTTTTTCAAATAATTTTTTAAAAGTGGTAAAAATTAATTTTTAATTATGTGTGCAACGTGTGACTAAACTGCCTTTTAGAAAAAAAAAATTCAAAAAAATATTTCTTTTTATTTCAAAAGACTTATGTTTTTATAATCAATAGATATGAATTTAATTTATTTTAAAAATTTATAAAAAATAAAGATTTCACAATTTAGTTAGTGCTTATTAATACCCTCCAACTTAATAGTTTGGTTATAATGGTCATGTTTAAATAATATTTTAATAAAGAATTTTTGTTTATACTTAGTGTTACATGCGTCACAAGCTATTAAAAAATTGAATTTATTTAAAAAGAAATAAATCATAAAGTCTCAATGTGTTAAAAATTTAATAAAATTTATTGTTACCTAAATAGTTACTTGAATTGGCTATCATATATTCCTTGATTACAATCATTCCTTAGTTGTGATTCTATGATTTCATTAATGGGTATTTATGGTCAGTAACCTATATTATTAGTTTTATTAAATTATTTTTGTTATTTTAAAATATTATTGGTTTTAACTAGGTCGTAATAATATACTCATAACTTTTCTCAAGTATCGTCCATGCTAAAATCAAACATATTCCATTGGTTTCTGGGATTCTTTTTAATGATAATACAACCATGTTTTGGTTGATAAACATAATAATAATGATTATGAACTGATTTTAGGCTTCCCTATAAAAAATTATTGATATAGACTTATACATTATAATTTAAATTAAAATCTACCCTAATATAACATTATTATGGATTCATTTATCTAATGTATATTGTAATATTTCCTTATAATTCTAAAAAATCTGTAAATCATGTTTCAACCTATAATTTGTTCCTCAATACATATTGGTATGACTTTTGAATTAGTAACTATGTGTTCTTGCTTCCATGTTTTAATTTTACCATGATAATAATTCTTATAGAATTATTTAGTGATATTGAACTTTTATATATGTGTATTTCAATTA